>JAZGQO010000002.1:26082500-28582500 GCA_036850965.1 Patella caerulea | reverse complement strand
CCTAAAATGGGCTAATGAAGACGGGCATATGCCATAATGTGTGCAATGAGGGAAATTTTACCCGGGCAGCGGCGGTTACGGCCTACGAGGTTGGACAGGCAACCATACTCCTTGTCACGTACAACCAAAAAATCGAAACAACGGCAGTTGACTCAATGACAGACGTTATGATACAGAGCGCACGTGCTAACCATTCAGCCACGCAACCTCCCTAAAATCGGCAAATTGCTGACCTACAGCGAGAAACATTTCAACCGGGCCCAATTTTCTATTGTAACAGTTTAATTTGCACGGTACCTTTAGTTATCAACCGAATATTACAAAACTTTTAAAAATAAGCTCCCCCCTGACCAGCTTAAGCGTTCGCAATAAACGTTTGCCACTTAAAATCGGGAAATTGCTGACTTTAAAGTGAGAAACATTACAACCGGGCGAAATTTTCTGTTTTATCACTTTTACAGTACCTTTGATTACCAACCGATTATTTTCTGTTTTATCACTTTTACAGTACCTTTGATTACCAACCGATTATTACAAAACTTTAAAAATAAAAGAGAAAGAGAGAAATGCGGCCTAATGTCCATTCGACACAAACTAGGTCATTTCGGGACTAACATATGTTTTTTAATTTTATTTAAAAACTCCCCCTGCGCTTACAGGTCTTTAGCCGTTGGGAGGAAACCGAAGAACACGGAGAAAACCCACAAGGTTGGACATCATACTTCATGTCACGTGCAACCTGGAGATCGAAACGACGCCCGTTGACTCAATGACAGACGTTACGATACAGTGCGCACATGCTAACCATTCAGCCATTCAGCCTCCCTGAATTCAGAAAATTGCTGACTTATAGCAAGAAACATTTCAACCGGGCGAAATTTTCTGTTTTAACAGTTTAATGTGCACGGTACTTTAATTACCAACCGATTATTACAAAACTTTTGAAAATAAGCTCCAACTGACCAGCTTAATCGTATGCAATAAACGTTTTCGCCTGAATTGAAAGTTCTGCACGGAGAAAGTTCATCTCGATTTCCCGGCGTGGTTCCCCTTGTCAGTGAGGCAGAACGGAGGGCCTGACAAGCACAGCTGTCTAGTCATTCGGATGGGACGAAAAACCAAGGTCCCGTGTACACATTGGAGTGCACGTAAAATATCCCTAAGCAGTTGGAATTCGATACTGTTGAATAAGCTCTATACGATGACTAAATGTGTAGATTGTAGTCACCCACACTGCATGTTTCGCTTAACAATGAAAGGGTGCCGTTTTCAATGTTCGATCCTTTTGTTCTTCTACTCCTGATATGTTGGACTGTTGATCGATGGTTTCATATAAAAGACTACCAATAAGACTCTTTGTACAAGAAGTTCCCCAAAAATATTATGTTGACTTTACGAGAAAGACCTCTAAACATGCTCCAAATTGTAAAAATACGACTTTTTGGGTTTTCAATCTCTTTTTTTCGGCTATCCCTGATATTTAGAAAAAATAATACAATGATTTCACACAACAGGCTAGCTATTAGACTCTCTATTGACAAAAGTTTCACCGCCCTCCCTTCATTATAACCGAAGTTATCGTGCCCTAAAGAATCAACAAATTAGCTTGTTTATCTCTGCTTACCCTAAGCAGAAAATGCTCATATTTAAACTCAATCATAACATTGACCTAGTGAACGTCTACACCAAGTTTGAACATTCTAGCTTAATTAGAAGGAGAGTAATTGTGTTCCAAAGTCCCGACCCTTCAAATTGCTTCTATTTTTCATTTTCAATTCAAAATGGTGACCATCACGTGACCGAAATCAAAATTCTATTCGCGACATTTTTTAGGCCTTCCTACAAGGATTCAGAAAATATAACTCCCGAGTCTGTAAGTAAAATAGCAAAAAAGCCTTATTGATTTTTCACTTTTAAATATGGCGGCACTTCCGGTTCGATCGACAAACTCCATATTTTGTGTACAAATCAGTAATTACTTATCTAGTATCCAAAAAAAAAATCAGGTCATTCTGACCTATATTTCGATGATTTTTTTGAAAATTTTGATCCTTAATTTCGTCAAGGGGAGATAATTTAGAAAATTTCTAATTATATTTTTGAAGTCACATCGATAGGATCTACTTAGATACTAAATTTCATGAAAATCGTACAACTATTAAAGAAGTTGTCAAATTGGTCTAATCTTCCGGTTCGAAATCACAGCGACGAATTTTCGAAATTCGAAAATGTGAAACTGCAGATGAAAATGTTTTTTTTAAAGGTATTCAAAGAAAAAAAAATTAGTAAAATCGGTCAAAAAATAACAAAGTTACGACTATGCATTGTCATTTTTTTCGTTCGTAAAATTCGGTGATTTCGGATTCGTAAAACGTTTCGAAAATATATTTAATCAAGGTTCGCACCCCATTTTTGGGGGGGTAGGTCAAAATTTCAGAAAGATCCTATGGATAGATTCTGAGAAATCCGATTTGCAGAAAACACACAAAAAAAAAAATAATAATAACTAGATCTGCTACTGTCCCATGCAGATATGAAAGCTTTCATATTCATGGTCACGTGTCATTGATTGTATCAAGTATCCTAAATAAAAGGATAAGAAGAAAAAATTATCGAAATTGGTCAAAAACTCGCGAAGTTACAAATCTAAATATAGTATGAAACATTGCACCCAGTCATAATAATCTGAAATCAGCCGTGGGAGGAAACCGAAGGACACGGAGAAAACCCACGAGGTTGGACACCATACTCCATGTCACGTGCAACCTGGAAATCGAAACGATGCCGGTTGACTCAATGACAGACGTTACGATACAGCGCGCACATGCTAACCATACAGCCATTCAGGCTCCCTAAAATCGATAAATTGCTGACTTATAGCAAGAAACATTTCAACCGGGCATTATAATCGAAACAACGCCAGTTGACTCAATGACAGACGTTACGATACAGTGCGCAGGTGCTAACCATTTAGCCACGCAACCTCCCTAAATTTGGCAAATTGCTGACCTACAAGGAGAAACATTTCAACCGGGCGGAATTTTCTATTTTAACAGTTTAATTTGCACGGTACCTTTAATTATCAACCGAATATTACAAAACTTTTAAAAATAAGCCCCCCCCCCCCTGACCAGCTTAATTGTTCGCAATAAACGTTTGCCCCCTAAAATGAGCAAATTGGTGACTTTAATGTGAGAAACATTACTACCGGGCGAAATTTTCTGTTTTATCACTTTTACAGTACAGTACAACCGATTATTACAAAACTTTAAAAATAAAAGAGAAAGAGATAAATGCGGCTTAACCTCCATTCGACACAAACTAACATATAGATGGGACGAAAAACCAAGGTCCGGTGTACACATTGGAGTGCACGTAAAATATCCCTAAGCAGTTGGAATTCGATACTGTTGAATAAGCTCTATACGATGACTATGCAAACCATTATTAATCGATGAAGGTGTTAAAATGTACACAATATAAACAGTATTAATCTAAATCAATAACATAAATGATTAAAAATATTTTTTTTAGATAGTTTTAAAATAGAAAACAAATAATTATATCAAATCAAACCTATTCAATTTCAATTAATATGAGGACTGGCTGCAAAGTTCTAAGCCTATGTGTGCAAGACCTATATATTGTTGATGTTTCCTTTTATTTTTCTATATAGTTTCCATCAAAGCTCAATTTTTTCATCAGTTATTTACGGTGATTTTGGATTCGCAAAACGTTTTGAAAATATATTGATTCCAAGGCCACCACCCATTTTTGAAAGGAGGCTAACCAGAAAAGTAAAATAGATCACAAAATCACGAAGTAACACAGCTGTCAAGGTCAATTTTTTCATCAGTTGTTTTCGGTGATTTTGGATTCGCAAAACGTTTTGAAAATATATTGATTCCAAGGCCACCACCCATTTTTGAAAGGAGGCTAACCAGAAATGTATTGATTTCCCAGATTTGAGACAAAATCGCGAAACTGCGATCCATTTGATTATTTTCAAGCTGTTAATCGGAGTTATTCACGCGAAAACAACTTTGTCGGCACGGAAAACATCAAAGGCGAAATTTGAAATTTTGAAATTTGCAAATACCAAAAATTCGACAATGAGCTAGGCTATCCCCAAATGTATTAATTTCAAAGATAAGAAACGAATTCAACAAACTACGGTCTGTTCTGATAATTTACATGCCCGTTAATGTCCATTTTTCACTATTTCTGATATTCAATTCAATATGGTGACTATCCATTGACTTAAATCAAAATTCTACTGCCAACATTTTATAGCCATCCCTTCAAGGATTCAGAAAATATAACCCCCGTGTCTGTATGTAAAATAGCAAAATGGCGTTTGAGGTTTTTACATTTCAAGATGGTGGCACTTCCGGATTGAGCTACAAACTCCATTTTTTGTGTACTAATCAGTGGTCTCGTAGCTAGTACCTAAAAAAAAAATTCAAGATGATTTGACCTATATTTCGTCGATTTTTTTTAAAATTTCGATCCTCAATTTCTCCAAGGGGAGATAATTTAGAAAATTTCCAAAGTATTTTTTCAAGTCGCATCATTAAGGTTTACTTACATATTAAATTTCATGAAAATCGTAAAACTACTAAAGAAGTTGTCGAGTTGGTCTAAACTTCCGGTTCGAAATCACAGCGACGAATTTTCGAAATTCGAAAATCCGAAATTGCAGATTTGAAGTAAATGTCTCAAAGTACTCATAGAAAAAAGAATTAATTAAATAGGTCAAATAGTCACAAAGTTACAGCATTGTAGGTCAAAAGCATTCGTTCGTAAAATTCGGTGATTTTGGATTCGAAAAACGTTTTGAAAATATATTTAATCAAGGTTCGCACCCCATTTTTGGGGGGGTAGGTCAAAGTTTTAGAAAGATCCTATGGTTAGATTCTAAAAAATATCCCTAAGCAGTTGGAATTCGATACTGTTGAATAAGCTGTATACGATGACTAAATGTGTAGATTGTAGTCACCCACACTGCATGTGTCGCTTAACAATGAAAGGATGCCGTTTTCAATGTTCGATCCTTTTGTTCTTCTACTCCTGATATGTTGGATTGTTGATCGATGGTTTTATATGAAAGACTACCAATAAGACTCTTTGTAGAAGAAGTTCCCAAAAAATATTAAGTTGACTTTACGAGAAAGACCTCTAAACATGCTCCAAATTGTAAAAATACGACTTTTTGGATTTTCAATCTCTTTTTTTCGCCTATCCCTGATATTTAAAATAAATGATACAATGATTTCACACAACAGGCTAGCTATTGGACTCTCTATTGACAAAAGTTTCACAGCCCTCCCTTCATTATAACCGAAGTTATCGTGCCCTAAAGAATCAACAAATCAGCATGCCCATCTCTGCTTACCCTTGGCAGAAAATGCTCATCTTTGGACTCAATCATGACATTGTCCTAGTGAACGTCTACACCAAGTTTGAACATTCTAGCTCAATTAGAAGGAGAGTTATTGTGTTTCAAAGTCTCGGCCCTTCAAATTGCTACTACTTTTCATTTTCAATTCAAAATGGTGACCATCACGTGACCGAAATCAAAATTCTGCTCCCTATGATTTTTGGGCCATCCTTCAAGGATTCAGAAAATATAACTCCCGTGTCTGTAAGTAAAATAGCAAAAAAGCCTTAGGGATTTTTCATGTTTCAAGATGGTGGCACTTCCGGTTCGATCGACAAACTCCATATTTTGTGTAGGAATCAGTAATTACTTGTCGAGTATCGAAAATTTTTTTTAGGTCATTCTGACCTATATTTCGACGATTTTTTTGAAAACTTTGATCCTTAATTTCACCAAGGGGAGATAATTTAGAAAATTTCTAATTATATTTTTGAAGTCACATCGGTAAGATCTACTTGTATACTAAATTTCATGAAAATCGTACAACTATTAAAGAAGTTGTCAAATTGGTCTAAACTTCCGGTTCGAAATCACAGCGACGAATTTTCGAAATACGAAAATGTGAAACTGCAGATGAAAACGATTTTTTTCAAGGTATTCAAAGAAAAAAGAATTAGTAAAATCGGTCAAAAAATAACAAAGATACGACTATGCATTGTCAGTTTTTTCGTTCGTAAAATTCGGTGATTTCGGATTCGTAAAACGTTTTGAAAATACATTTAATCAAGGTTCGCACCCCATTTTTGGGGGGGTAGGTCAAAATTTCAGAAAGATCCTATGGATAGATTCTGAGAAATCCGATTTGCAGAAAACACACAAAAAAAAAAATAATAATAATAATAACTTTAACAGAAACAATAAGCTTTCATATGTAATACATATGAAAGCTTAATAACTTTAACAGAAACAATAAGCTTTCATATGTAAAGAAACATTTCAACCGGGCGGAATTTTCTATTTTAACAGTTTAATTTGCACGGTACCTTTAATTATCAACCGAATATTACAAAACTTTTAAAAATAAGCCCCCCCCCCCCCTGACCAGCTTAATTGTTCGCAATAAACGTTCGCCCCCTAAAATGAGCAAATTGGTGACTTTAATGTGAGAAACATTACTACCGGGCGAAATTTTCTGTTTTATCACTTTTACAGTACAGTACAACCGATTATTACAAAACTTTAAAAATAAAAGAGAAAGAGATAAATGCGGCTTAACCTCCATTCGACACAAACTAACATATAGATGGGACGAAAAACCAAGGTCCGGTGTACACATTGGAGTGCACGTAAAATATCCCTAAGCAGTTGGAATTCGATACTGTTGAATAAGCTCTATACGATGACTATGCAAACCATTATTAATCGATGAAGGTGTTAAAATGTACACAATATAAACAGTATTAATCTAAATCAATAACATAAATGATTAAAAATATTTTTTTTAGATAGTTTTAAAATAGAAAACAAATAATTATATCAAATCAAACCTATTCAATTTCAATTAATATGAGGACTGGCTGCAAAGTTCTAAGCCTATGTGTGCAAGACCTATATATTGTTGATGTTTCCTTTTATTTTTCTATATAGTTTCCATCAAAGCTCAATTTTTTCATCAGTTATTTACGGTGATTTTGGATTCGCAAAACGTTTTGAAAATATATTGATTCCAAGGCCACCACCCATTTTTGAAAGGAGGCTAACCAGAAAAGTAAAATAGATCACAAAATCACGAAGTAACACAGCTGTCAAGGTCAATTTTTTCATCAGTTGTTTTCGGTGATTTTGGATTCGCAAAACGTTTTGAAAATATATTGATTCCAAGGCCACCACCCATTTTTGAAAGGAGGCTAACCAGAAATGTATTGATTTCCCAGATTTGAGACAAAATCGCGAAACTGCGATCCATTTGATTATTTTCAAGCTGTTAATCGGAGTTATTCACGCGAAAACAACTTTGTCGGCACGGAAAACATCAAAGGCGAAATTTGAAATTTTGAAATTTGCAAATACCAAAAATTCGACAATGAGCTAGGCTATCCCCAAATGTATTAATTTCAAAGATAAGAAACGAATTCAACAAACTACGGTCTGTTCTGATAATTTACATGCCCGTTAATGTCCATTTTTCACTATTTCTGATATTCAATTCAATATGGTGACTATCCATTGACTTAAATCAAAATTCTACTGCCAACATTTTATAGCCATCCCTTCAAGGATTCAGAAAATATAACCCCCGTGTCTGTATGTAAAATAGCAAAATGGCGTTTGAGGTTTTTACATTTCAAGATGGTGGCACTTCCGGATTGAGCTACAAACTCCATTTTTTGTGTACTAATCAGTGGTCTCGTAGCTAGTACCTAAAAAAAAAATTCAAGATGATTTGACCTATATTTCGTCGATTTTTTTGAAAATTTCGATCCTCAATTTCTCCAAGGGGAGATAATTTAGAAAATTTCCAAAGTATTTTTTCAAGTCGCATCATTAAGGTTTACTTACATATTAAATTTCATGAAAATCGTAAAACTACTAAAGAAGTTGTCGAGTTGGTCTAAACTTCCGGTTCGAAATCACAGCGACGAATTTTCGAAATTCGAAAATCCGAAATTGCAGATTTGAAGTAAATGTCTCAAAGTACTCATAGAAAAAAGAATTAATTAAATAGGTCAAATAGTCACAAAGTTACAGCATTGTAGGTCAAAAGCATTCGTTCGTAAAATTCGGTGATTTTGGATTCGAAAAACGTTTTGAAAATATATTTAATCAAGGTTCGCACCCCATTTTTGGGGGGGTAGGTCAAAGTTTTAGAAAGATCCTATGGTTAGATTCTAAAAAATATCCCTAAGCAGTTGGAATTCGATACTGTTGAATAAGCTGTATACGATGACTAAATGTGTAGATTGTAGTCACCCACACTGCATGTGTCGCTTAACAATGAAAGGATGCCGTTTTCAATGTTCGATCCTTTTGTTCTTCTACTCCTGATATGTTGGATTGTTGATCGATGGTTTTATATGAAAGACTACCAATAAGACTCTTTGTAGAAGAAGTTCCCAAAAAATATTAAGTTGACTTTACGAGAAAGACCTCTAAACATGCTCCAAATTGTAAAAATACGACTTTTTGGATTTTCAATCTCTTTTTTTCGCCTATCCCTGATATTTAAAATAAATGATACAATGATTTCACACAACAGGCTAGCTATTGGACTCTCTATTGACAAAAGTTTCACAGCCCTCCCTTCATTATAACCGAAGTTATCGTGCCCTAAAGAATCAACAAATCAGCATGCCCATCTCTGCTTACCCTTGGCAGAAAATGCTCATCTTTGGACTCAATCATGACATTGTCCTAGTGAACGTCTACACCAAGTTTGAACATTCTAGCTCAATTAGAAGGAGAGTTATTGTGTTTCAAAGTCTCGGCCCTTCAAATTGCTACTACTTTTCATTTTCAATTCAAAATGGTGACCATCACGTGACCGAAATCAAAATTCTGCTCCCTATGATTTTTGGGCCATCCTTCAAGGATTCAGAAAATATAACTCCCGTGTCTGTAAGTAAAATAGCAAAAAAGCCTTAGGGATTTTTCATGTTTCAAGATGGTGGCACTTCCGGTTCGATCGACAAACTCCATATTTTGTGTAGGAATCAGTAATTACTTGTCGAGTATCGAAAATTTTTTTTAGGTCATTCTGACCTATATTTCGACGATTTTTTTGAAAACTTTGATCCTTAATTTCACCAAGGGGAGATAATTTAGAAAATTTCTAATTATATTTTTGAAGTCACATCGGTAAGATCTACTTGTATACTAAATTTCATGAAAATCGTACAACTATTAAAGAAGTTGTCAAATTGGTCTAAACTTCCGGTTCGAAATCACAGCGACGAATTTTCGAAATACGAAAATGTGAAACTGCAGATGAAAACGATTTTTTTCAAGGTATTCAAAGAAAAAAGAATTAGTAAAATCGGTCAAAAAATAACAAAGATACGACTATGCATTGTCAGTTTTTTCGTTCGTAAAATTCGGTGATTTCGGATTCGTAAAACGTTTTGAAAATACATTTAATCAAGGTTCGCACCCCATTTTTGGGGGGGTAGGTCAAAATTTCAGAAAGATCCTATGGATAGATTCTGAGAAATCCGATTTGCAGAAAACACACAAAAAAAAAAATAATAATAATAATAACTTTAACAGAAACAATAAGCTTTCATATGTAATACATATGAAAGCTTAATAATAACTTTAACAGAAACAATAAGCTTTCATATGTAATATGAAAGCTTAATAATAACTAGACCTGCAAGCAGCACTGAACCGGCTTTCAGGAATCATACAGGAAGTTTATTATACCATAGCCGATCCATTGAGCTACCAAACTATACTTTAGTTGTTTTGCTTCAGTGACACCCTCTATCATATGTAAAAGTAATATTTGCTGGCTAAAAGACCGGTCAAAATTGTAAATTATGGCAAAAGTATGTCACTTCCGGTGCCGAAAGAAATTTTTATAGATGAAAAATAAGTCGAAAATTCGCAACATACAAAATACAAACTTTTTTTTATAAATATCGGACAATAAATAATTAACCTATAACCCATAAACTGAAATTAAGAAGGTAAAAAACTGAAAAGTGACCCTCGGAAAATTGGTTATTATTCGGCAAGGGAACATGCTAGAAGATTTTTCTTGATATCAATATGATGGTATTGATTCAGTCTTACTGCCCATTAGAGTCAGACGTTATAAAGTTATACGAATAATAAATATAAATCCCTTCAAAAAAATGTTTGTTTTAAAGGCTAAAAATACGTTTTTTGCAAAAATTACATTACTTCCGGTGATATTGAAAATTTTAACTTGGTTCATAGAAGTCATAAATAGCATAAGGCATGAAATGGTAAATAAATTGTAAAAATCGAATAATAATTGACAGTTTTACAGACCAAAAACCTTGAAAAGTGACTTATAGAAGATCGCCTATTTCTCTGTAACCGTACAAGTTAGAAACCATTTTGTGGTATCTGTATGGTCGTATGGCTTCATTTTATTCGTTGATGGGAATCAAATATCATAATTTTAAAAATATTATAAGGCAGACTCATTTGAATAGGTTAAAAATACAGTTTTTGCCCAAATGACGTCATTTCCGGTCACAGTGAAAATGTAAAATTGGCTTGACCTAGTCCAAATTGGCATTAGGCATCAAATGGAAAAAAAATATTGCAAATCGAATAATAATTAACTCTTTTATAGGCAAAATAACGTGAAAAGTGATGCATGCAAAATTGCATATTTCTCGGCAACTGCTCATATTACAAACTAATTTTCGCATACATTCTCTTCGTCTGGATTATTGCTACGAGTTTATGAAAATTACAAATAAATATTTCAAAATATGAAGACGCTGAATGAATTGTAAATAACTGAATTTTACACTTTATTTTACATTTTATTCGAAATTGCCCGAAAATGAAGTTGAAATTAAAAAATATGAGCTAAGGTTTTTGTGCACCTTTGCAGGGTGCATCCTTTTAGTTATATCAGTTTTGAAAAAAAATAATATTTGCTTTCAAAAAGTGGTACCGAACTGTCAAAATTGTAGTTTTTGTTAATATTACGTCACTTCCGTTGCCGACAGAAAAATTTCACCGTAACAAAAGAAATTACAATTGGGACCATGGTGCATATGAACTTTGTTTTATACAAATCGAACAATAAATAATTTTTCTGGGTACGAAAAACTAAATTAGCCGATGGCGGCTAACGCAAATTACCGAGACAATTTTTTTTCTCATTTCTGCTCAAGTACGATGATATTTTAACCCTGTGTAAAATATCATCAAAAAATATTCATAAATAAAAAAGGTTTTCGTAAAAAAAATATTTTTTTTCGAAATATCGGACATTTTTTCGACTACTTCCGGTTTTACGATCGTTGTTGTGATAGCTTTACGAAGTCCTTTGGATACTTAACTTTCTGTACCAAAAGTGTCAGAAACATCCATTGAGTAGTTTTAGAAAAAAAGATAAATTAAAGAGCGTTTCAAAAAATTTAACGATTTTTCAATTTTTTTCAAAGTTTGAGGCCATTTTTCGACAACTTATATTATTTCAATGCTTTTCATTTTGGATTCCCTATATAGACAACTAACAGGACTTTGAGTAAGAAAAGTTTAAGAAAAATCGTAGGCGTCGTTTTCGAGAAAAGGGCGTCTCAGAATGTTAAAAAATTGGAAAATACTAGATTTTTGGCATACAATAATTTATTTCCTTACCATCGAAATCGTATTATTTAGATACCATATGATGGTCCATTAATAGGGCTATCCAGCGACACTTTAGTTCTTTTGGTCCGCTATTACCTAAGGGAGAAATCAAGTTTTTCGCAAGTGCGACAATGTTTTTACTCTTTTTTTTCATTTTTTGAATACTTCCGGTATGGTTATTATTGTCGGAATAGTTCTAATAGCCGGTTTGGGCACTAAAATAGCCACAGGGCTCTGTAATGATATATTACATTATCTGATCAGATAAAATGCCCCTGAGAAATCCTATGTTCAAAAGTGCCAAAAATGCAAAAAATTTAAAATATCGAAAATTAAATTTTAATAATTACATACATATTATACATCGTTAGAATCGTAATTAGGTCAGCTATCTGAATATACAACCTTTTTTTAAAAATCTCTTAAAATAAAAAAATAGTAGAGCATTTTCCAAAATTTCACGATTTTTCGACTTTTTTCGATTTTCAGTCCCTTTTTTATCCTATTCCAGACATTTCAAAGTCCTATTGGATGGCTTCATGCCAAATACCTCCAAAAGGACTCTCGATAGAAAAAAAATAAAAAAAATTGTAGGTTAAGTTTTCGAGATACAGGCATCCAAAAACGCTCCAAATCAGAAAATACTTGATTTTCAGCGTGCCATATTTTGCTACCTTTTCATAGTATCTGTATGATTTGGGTATCATACGATAGTCCATTCTTCATGCAACCCAACGATACCTTAATCCCTTTAATCCGTTGATATCGGGCGAAGAAATCACGTTTTTCCCAAAACCACCCATTTTTTTCGTTTTTTTGCAAATTTTGCACATTATTTCGACCACTTCCGGTTTAAGGAGTCTTGTCGAAATTGCTTTACCTGTTGATATTGGACTTTAACTTCATGTTCCAGAAGTTTCAGAAACGTCAATTCTGCCATAAAACGAAACCCGAGCTCACAAAATGGGAAGAAAATTCGAAAAAAATCGAAAAATAAAGGGCGATAACTCTGAATGAAACTTATATTACTGGAATCGGATGGACTTCAGGTATCCAAAAATGTAGGTCAAATTTGAAAATTTTGAAAAATAACAAAAATTGTCTCGTAAACAACATGTGTTCAATTTTCGAACTATAAAAGTCATAGACGAATGTTCGAAATTGAAAAATGTGAGATAGCCATTTTCTCAGAAAAGATCCAGGGATTCCAAAAATGTAATTTGTTTGAAAATGGATAAAGAATTGACGAAACTATAGCCGATTTTCAATTTTTAGAGAAAGTACAAAGTTCGGTCACTTCCGGTATGCGCAGAAATTTCAAAAATATTTTATCAAGTAGCCACCACATGGTTTCCCAATAGAAAAGCTAATTCCAGATCGATATCTGTTTTCGATCATGGAGATCTAGGCCCTCGCGGTAAATAATAATAATAATAATAATAATAATAATAATAACTAGACCTGCAAGCAGCACTGAACCGGCTTTCAGGAATCATACAGGAAGTTTATTATACCATAGCCGATCCATTGAGCTACCAAACTATACTTTAGTTGTTTTGCTTCAGTGACACCCTCTATCATATCTAAAAGTAATATTTGCTGGCTAAAAGACCGGTCAAAATTGTAAATTATGGCAAAAGTATGTCACTTCCGGTGCCGAAAGAAATTTTTATAGATGAAAAATAAGTCGAAAATTCGCAACATACAAAATACAAACTTTTTTTATAAATATCGGACAATAAATAATTAACCTATAACCCATAAACTGAAATTAAGAAGGTAAAAAACTGAAAAGTGACCCTCGGAAAATTGGTTATTATTCGACAAGGGAACATGCTAGAAGATTTTTCTTGATATCAATATGATGGTATTGATTCAGTCTTACTGCCCATTAGAGTCAGACGTTATAAAGTTAAACGAATAATAAATATAAATCCCTTCAAAAAAATGTTTGTTTTAAAGGCTAAAAATACGTTTTTTGCAAAAATTACATTACTTCCGGTGATATTGATAATTTTAACTTGGTTCATAGAAGTCATAAATAGCATAAGGCATGAAATGGTAAATAAATTGTAAAAATCGAATAATAATTGACAGTTTTACAGACCAAAAACCTTGAAAAGTGACTTATAGAAGATCGCCTATTTCTCTGTAACCGTACAAGTTAGAAACCATTTTGTGGTATCTGTATGGTCATATGGCTTCATTTTATTCGTTGATGGGAATCAAATATCATAATTTTAAAAATATTATAAGGCAGACTCATTTGAATAAAATATTTATTTTTTAGGTTAAAAATACAGTTTTTGCCCAAATGACGTCATTTCCGGTCACAGTGAAAATGTAAAATTGGCTTGACCTAGTCCAAATTGGCATTAGGGATCAAATGGAAAAAAATATTGCAAATCGAATAATAATTAACTCTTTTATAGGCAAAATAACGTGAAAAGTGATGCATGCAAAATTGCATATTTCTCGGCAACTGCTCATATTACAAACTAATTTTCGCATACATTCTCTTCGTCTGGATTATTGCTACGAGTTTATGAAAATTACAAATAAATATTTCAAAATATGAAGACGCTGAATGAATTGTAAATAACTGAATTTTACACTTTATTTTACATTTTATTCGAAATTGCCCGAAAATGAAGTTGAAATTAAAAAATATGAGCTAAGGTTTTTGTGCACCTTTGCAGGGTGCATCCTTTTAGTCATATCAGTTTTGAAAAAAAATAATATTTGCTTTCAAAAAGTGGTACCGAACTGTCAAAATTGTAGTTTTTGTTAATATTACGTCACTTCCGTTGCCGACAGAAAAATTTCACCGTAACAAAAAAAATTACAATTGGGACCATGGTGCATATGAACTTTGTTTTATACAAATCGAACAATAAATAATTTTTCTGGGTACGAAAAACTAAATTAGCCGATGGTGGCTAACGCAAATTACCGAGACAATTTTTTTTCTCATTTCTGCTCAAGTACGATGATATTTTAACCCTGTGTAAAATATCATCAAAAAATATTCATAAATAAAAAAGGTTTTCGTAAAAAAATTAATTTTTTTCGAAATATCGGACATTTTTTCGACTACTTCCGGTTTTACGATCGTTGTTGTGATAGCTTTACGAAGTCCTTTGGATACTTAACTGTACGTACCAGAAGTGTCAGAAACATCCATTGAGTAGTTTTGGAAAAAAAGATAAATTAAAGAGCGTTTCAAAAAATTTAACGATTTTTCAATTTTTTTCAAAGTTTGAGGCCATTTTTCGACCACTTATATTATTTCAATGCTTTTCATTTTGGATTCCCTATATAGACAACTGACAGGACTTTGAGTAAGAAACGTTTAAGAAAAATCGTAGGCGTCGTTTTCGAGAAAAGGGCGTCTCAGAATGTTAAAAAATTGGAAAATACTAGATTTTTGGCATACAATAATTTATTTCCTTACCATCGAAATCGTATTATTTAGATACCATATGATGGTCCATTAATAGGGCTATCCAGCGACACTTTAGTTCTTTTGGTCCGCTATTACCTAAGGGAGAAATCAAGTTTTTCGCAAGTGCGACAATGTTTTTACTCTTTTTTTTCATTTTTTGAATACTTCCGGTATGGTTATTATTGTCGGAATAGTTCTAATAGCCGGTTTGGGCACTAAAATAGCCACATGGCTCTGTAATGATATATTACATTATCTGATCAGATAAAATGCCCCTGAGAAATCCTATGTTCAAAAGTGCCAAAAATGCAAAAAAATTAAAATATAGAAAATTAAATTTTAATAATTACATACATATTATACATCGTTAGAATCGTAATTAGGTCAGCTATCTGAATATACAACCTTTTTTTAAAAATCTCTTAAAATAAAAAAATAGTAGAGCATTTTCCAAAATTTCACGATTTTTCGACTTTTTTCGATTTTCAGTCCCTTTTTTATCCTATTCCAGACATTTCAAAGTCCTATTGGATGGCTTCATGTCAAATACCTCCCAAAGGACTCTCGATAGAAAAAATTTAAAAAATATTGCAGGTTAAGTTTTCGAGATACAGGCGTCCAAAAACGCTCCAAATCAGAAAATACTTGATTTTCAGCGTGCCATATTTTGCTGTCTGTTCATAGTATCCGTATGAATGGGGTATCATATGATAGTCCAACAATCGTGCCATCAAACGGTACCTTCATTCGTTTAATCCATTGATATCGGACAGAGAAATAGCGTTTTCCCCCAAAATATCCATTTTTTGCATTTTTTTCAAAATATTGAACATTATTTCGACCACTTCCGGTTTGAAGATCCGTGTCGAAATTGCTTTATCAGTTGGTATTGGACTATAACTTCATGTTCCAGAAGTTTCATAAACGTCAATTCTACCATAAAACGAAACCCGAGCTCGCAAAATGGGAAGAAAATTCGAAAAAAATCGGAAAATAAAGGGCGATAACTCTGAATGAAACTTATATTACTGGAATCGGATGGACTTCAGGTATCCAAAAATGTAGGTCAAATTTGAAAATTTTGAAAAATAACAAAAATTGTCTCGTAAACAACATGTTTTCAATTTTCGAACGATAAAAGTCATAGACGAATGTTCGAAATTGAAAAATGTGAGATAGCCATTGTCTCAGAAAAGATTCAGGGATTCCAAAAATGTAATTTGTTTGAAAATGGATAAAGAATTGACGAAACTATGGCCGATTTTCAATTTTTAGAGAAAGTACAAAGTTCGGTCACTTCCGGTATGCGCAGAAATTTCAAAAATATTTTATCAAGTAGCCACCACATGGTTTCCCGATAGAAAAGCTAATTCCAGATCGATATCTGTTTTCGATCATGGAGATCTAGGCCCTCGCGGTAAATAATAATAATAATAACTAGATCTGCTACTGTCCCATGCAGATATGAAAGCTTTCATATTCATCGTCACGTGTCATTGATTGTATCAAGTATCCTAAATAAAAGGATAAGAAGAAAAAATTATCAAAATTGGTCAAAAACTCGCGAAGTTACAAGTCTAAATATAGTATGAAACATTGCACCCAGGCATAACAATAATCTGAAAACTAAAGGGAAATAACTGAAACTTGTATTACTGTAATGAGACGGATGAGAAAATGAAATGAAAATGGCGGGGAAAAAAAATAAAAATGTCAGGTTGGACAGGCGACCTTACTCCTTGTCACGTACAACCGGGCATTCGAAAACACGCTAGTTAACTCAATGACAGGCGCGCGTGCTAGCCATTCAGCCATCCAACCCCCCCTTTGAAATCCGACACGTGCAATATGTCATATAGGAAGAATAAGAAGTCGCTCACAACAAAATGGTAAATTAATGAGTTTAGGTCAAAAGGTTGAGCTACTATTTTAGAGTACTTAATAGTTTTAAAGAGACACGTTAAGGATTGTTCATAGTTAAATGAAAGTTTAATTTTAAATAAGACCAATAAAATTAGGATTTAATAATGCCAGACAAATATTTCCAATATGTTTGGTTATAAGTAGGAAATCATGACGACTTCTTAAGCATGTTTTAAACAAAGGATCATAGACTGAATTATACAAGAATGGCACTCTGCAATAAAAAAAACTGGCCAAAGCAAGATTTCTATGCAGAAATTAAATAATTGCTAGAACCAGAAAAATATTTATCCACTACAATAAATAAGCAACATAGAGAAAATGAAATGAAATTGAATGGGGTTTAACGCCCTACTGTTCTGCTCCTAAAATGGGCTAATGAAGACTGGCATATGCCATAAAGTGTGCAATGAGGGAAATTTTACCCGGGCAGCGGCGTTACGGCCTACGAGGTTGGACAGGCGACCATACTCCTTGTCACGTACAACCAAGAAATCGAAACAACGCCAGTTGACTCAATGACAGACGTTTTGATACAGAGCGCACGTGCTAACCATTCAGCCACGCAACCTCCCTAAAATCGGCAAATTGCTGACCTACAGCGAGAAACATTTCAACCGGCCCAAATTTTCTATTTGAACAGTTTAATTTGCATGGTACCTTTAGTTATCAACCGAATATTACAAAACTTTTAAAAATAAGCTCCCCCTGACCAGCTTAAGCGTTCGCAATAAACGTTTGCCCCTTAAAATCTGCAAATTGCTGACTTTAAAGTGAGAAACATTACAACCGGGCGAAATTTTCTGTTTTATCACTTTTACAGTACCTTTGATTACCAACCGATTATTACAAAACTTTAAAAATAAAAGAGAAAGAGAGAAATGCGGCCTAATGTCCATTCGACACAAACTAGGTCATTTTGTTTTTTAATTTTATTTAAAAACTCCCCTTGCGCTTACTGGTCTTTAGCCTTTGGGAGGAAACCGAAGGACACGGAGAAAACCCACGAGGTTGGACATCATACTTCATGTCACGTGCAACCTGGAGATCGAAACGACGCTCGTTGACTCAATGACAGACGTTACGATACAGCGCGCACATGCTAACCATTCAGCCTCCCTGAATTCGGAAAATTGCTGACTTATAGCAAGAAACATTTCAACCGGGCGAAATTTTCTGTTTTACCAGTTTAATGTGCACGGTACTTTAATTGCCAACCGATTATTACAACTGACCAGCTTAATCGTGTGCGATAAACGTTTGGCCTGAATTGAAAGTTCTGCACGGAGAAAGTTCATCTTGATTTCCCGGCGTGGTTCCCCGTTGTCAGTGAGGCAGAACGGAGGGCCTGACAAGCACAGCTGTCTAGTCGTTCGGATGGGATGAAACACCAAGGTCCGGTGTACACATTGGAGTGCACGTAAAATATCCCTAAGCAGTTGGAATTCGATACTGTTGAATAAGCTCTATACGATGACTAAATGTGTAGATTGTAGTCACCCACACTGCATGTTTCCACTTAACAATGAAAGGGTGCCGTTTTCAATTTTCGATCCTTTTGTTCTTCTACTCCAGATATGTTGGACTGTTGATCGATGGTTTCATATAAAAGACTACCAATAAGACTCTTTGTAGAAGAAGTTCCCCAAAAATATTATGTTGACTTTACGAGAAAGACCTCTAAACATGCTCCAAATTGTAAAAATACGACTTTTTGGATTTTCAATCTCTTTTTTTCGGCTATCCCTGATATTTAAAAAAAATGATACAATGATTTCAAACAACAGGCTAGCTATTAGACTCTCTATTGACAAAAGTTTCATCGCCCTCCCTTCATTATAACCGAAGTTATCGTGCCCTAAAGAATCGACAAATCAGCATCCTTATCTCTGCTTACCCTAAGCAGAAAATGCTCATCTTTGAACTCAATCATGACATTGACCTAGTGAACGTCTACACCAAGTTTGAACATTCTAGCTTAATTAGAAGGAGAGTTATTGTGTTCCAAAGTCCCGGCCCTTCAAATTGCTTCTATTTTTCATTTTCAATTCAAAATGGTGACCATCACGTGACCGAAATCAAAATTCGGATCCGATAGATTTTTAGGCATTCCTTCAAGGATTCTGAAAATATAACTCCCGAGTCTGTAAGTAAAATAGCAAAAAAGCCTTTTTGATTTTTCACGTTTAAAGATGGTGGCACTTCCGGTTCGATCGACAAACTCCATATTTTGTGTACGAATCAGTAATTACTTGTCTAGTATCAAAAAAAAAATTAGGTCATTCTGACCTATATTTCGACGATTTTTTTGAAAACTTTGATCCTTAATTTCGTCAAGGGGAGATAATTTAGAACATTTATAATTATATTTTTGAAGTCACATCGGTAAGATCTACTTATACACTAAATTTCATGAAAATCGTACAACTATTAAAGAAGTTGTCAAATTGGTCTAAACTTCCGGTTCGAAATCACAGCGACGAATTTTCGAAATTGGAAAATGCGAAACTGCAGATGAAAATGATTTTTTTCAAGGTATTCAAAGAAAAAAGAATTAGTAAAATCGGTCAAAAAATAACAAAGTTACGACTATGCATTGTCAGTTTTTTCGTTCGTAAAATTCGGTGATTTCGGATTCGTAAAACGTTTTGAAAATATATTTAATCAACAGCCACCACCCATTTTTGGGGGGATAGGTAAAAGTTTCAGAACGATCCTATCGTTAGATTCTGAGAAATCCGATTTGTGGACAAAACACAAAAAAAAAATAACAATAATAATCTTAACAGAAACAATAAGCTTTCATATGTAATATGAAAGCTTAATAATAATAATAATAATAATTTTAGTAATCTCAATAGGCTTTCAGACGAAAGTCTGAAAGCCTAATAATAATAATAATTTTAGTAATCTCAATAGGCTTTCAGACGAAAGTCTGAAAGCCTAATAATAATTTTAGTAATCTCAATAGGCTTTCAGACGAAAGTCTGAAAGCCTAATAATAATAATAATTTTAGTAATCTCAATAGGCTTTCAGACGAAAGTCTGAAAGCCTAATAATTTTAGTAATCTCAATAGGCTTTCAGACGAAAGTCTGAAAGCCTAATAAGAATAATAATTTTAACAAAAACAATAGTGTTTCACACAAGCTACGCAGTGTGAAACCCTAATAATAACTAGACCTGCATGCAGGAATGACGGGTTTCACTGGTGCCACGTCACTTTCGGTGCCATGTTACCCTTGAACATATGTCACTTCCGATACCGATGAAACCATTAAACAGGTTTCCACATAAACATTGCAAACATCAAATAAAATGGACGAAGAATCAACCAAATCCAGCAATATCAATTCATTTTATATATATGTTACTTGTAAGTGATCCTGGCAAAATTTCAGTACTTCTGGTGATAATGAAAATGTTCAATTAGTTTTAAGAAATCAGAAACGGTATAAGGCATCATATTATTTTGTATGTAAATCGAATAAGAATTGCCAATTTTATAGACCAAAAACCTTGAAAAGTGACTTGTTGAAAATCGTCTATTTCTCGGCAACCGTACATGATAAAAACTATTTTTTGATATCTATATGATCGTATGGGTTCAGTCTATTTGTTGATTGGAATCAAATATCATAATTTGAAATGTATTACAAGTCAGACTCATTTGAAAAAAATATCTGTTTCGAAGGCTAAAAATACAGTTTTTGCCAAAATGACATTACTTCCGGTGACATTGAAAATGTTAAATTAGTTCTATGAAATCATAAATGACATAAGATATCATATGGTGAAAATTTTATGAAAATCGAATAATAACTGACACTTTTATAGACCAAAAACCTTGAAAAGTGACTTATGGAAAATCGCCCATTTCTCTGCAACCGTACAAGTTAGAATCCATTTTGTGGTATCCGTATGATCGTATGGGTTCAATCTATTTGATCAATAGAATCAAATATCATAATTTGAAAAAAAATAACAAGTACGACTCATTTGAATAAAATATTGTTTTTGAAGGCTAAAATTTAAGTTTTGAGCAAATGACGTCATTTCCGGTGGGAAGGTGAGAGGTAAAATGGTTTGACATAGTCCACTATGGCATCAGGCATCCAATGGCGAAAGAAAATTGAAAATCGAATAATTATTGATTCTTTTACAGCCAAAATTACGTGAAAAGTGACTCATGCAAAATTGCCTATTTCTCGGCAACTGCGCATATTACAAATTAATTTTCACATACATTCTCTTCGTATGGGTTATTACTACGAGTTTATGAATGTTACGAAGATATATTTTTTAATATGAAGACGCTGGATGGGTTGTAAATAGCTTATTTTGGCACCTTTTTTCACCCTTCAATCCAAATTGCCTGAAAACGAAATCGAAATTAAAAAAACTGAGCCCGATGTTTTGTGCGCCTTTATATGGCACATCTTTTCAGTCATATAAGATTTGAAAAAAATAATATTTGGTTTCAAAAAGTTGTACCGAACTGTCAAAATTGTAGTTTTTGCTAAATTTAAGTCACTTCCGGTGCTGACAGGAAACTTCATCGGTAACAAAAAAAATGTAAATTGGGGCCACGAAGCATATGCACTTTGTTTTATACAAATCAGGTAATAAATAATTTATCTATAACCGATCAACTGAATTAGCCAACAGCGGCCACGGAAAATTATCGGGACAAAAAATGTTAACATTTTTGCCCAAATCACACGACCCTTTAACCGTGGGTAAAAGGCCATCAAAAAATATTCATTAATAAAAAAGTTTTTTGTCAAAATTTAAATTTCCAAACTTTGGCGCCCAATATTTCCGAAGATTCGTCGAAATTCAAATTTCTAAAGAACCGTGGCCATGTGCCTTGTCTCTGGCTATGCCAAAATCTATCAAATATTACAATCCAACAATTGTTGTTAATATTACGGCATTATTTAAAAAAACGACAACTTCGGTGATTTCGGACATTTCGCATTGTCGGAGAACGTTAGAAATAGCTTTAATCTCTAAGTCACACCCACTTTCCCAGTAAAACCGAAAAAATTGGATCAATCCGACAAGTAGTTTCTGAGATATGATCAAAATGGAAAAAAAAAAATAATAATAAGAAGAATAATAATCCGAACAAAAACAATAGTGTTTCACACAAGCTACGCAGTGTGAAACCCTAATAAGAATAATAATTTTAACAAAAACAATAGTGTTTCACACAAGCTACGCAGTGTGAAACCCTAATTAATGCTGTGATCTAACCGGAAAAAGATGGGCTTCTGATATCAAATATTTAAGACAAAATGAATATTTTACCATTGGTACACGAAACGTGTACCATAATGCGTTTCAGCCCCAGTTCTAGCAAGAGACTCGAGGAACGAGGCTAGAAACATTGTACCAAATCAAACGGCGTATGTAGACTGGATTAACTAGACACTAAAAAATGCCTTAGGTTGACACTGCTGGTTTATTTCGCCGAACATAACTGATTTGTATTAGAGTAAAAACGGAAACCATTGAAAGCAAATCAGTTTATATACACTCATATTACCTTAAAAATTCTATTGTTTCATCTCCTTATTCAACGGTCACTCCTCTAACGCGGCCAGCGGTCACTATTTTGCAAATGAATTTAACAAAACATCGCCCATTCAACGGCCATTGTTGAATGATACCATCTTGTCGTTCTTCGTAACACCCCCGCTAATCCCGTGAGTAGTAATCAATTAACTGGACTCACGCAAATCAGATAAAAAGAAATGTGAAAATACCAATTAACCCGGGATTATCTATTAATTAATCTTTTGTTTTATTAAACCACAAACCTGATCATTGTTTTCACACGTAACGGGACATTATTTGATACTGATTGAATAAACTGAAAGTACCGACTAAAAGCCGCTATGTTGTTAAATAGACGTTTTTAGCGCCACCTATAATATTACATACAGAGTTACACCCCCTGTGATTCGGTAGCTAAATCAGCAGATGTTTTTTTGTTCGTGTGCTTCTTTGATAAAATAAAATTAATTCACTGATTTTCTTCACAAAAATGGATAAATATTATCGAATACATCACTATGATAGACAGTAGTATTGAAGGTTGGTACAAAATGACAAGTGTACAGAAGTTATGTCGGCGATTCAGCGACGGCCAAATTTACCGATGCAAGTGAAGTATTGCATTGGTGTTTGCTTCCAATGCATTCAAGCGTAATATTAATTGATGTCAGCACAAAAAAACATGAGATTTTACAAAAATGGATAAATATTATCGAATGCATGACAATGATAGACAGTAGTATTGAAGGTTGGGACAAAATGACATGTTTACGGAAGTTATGTCCGAGATTCAGCGACGGCCAAATTTACCGATGCAAGTGCACCCAAGCGTAATATTAATTGATGTCGGCACAAAAAACTCGAGATTTTATTAAGAGGCCACTCCCGTTAAGCGGTCAATCCTAAAATTTCCCGTGGGTGGCTGCTTAATGCAGATTCTACTGTATATGCGTTGTGACCCACTTGAGTCAATTTCTAGGTCCCAAATGTTAGCGATTTAGCTCCTTTAAATGTATCAATCAAAGAAGTAGGCCTAGTTCCAAAAACCAAATGCACTAAATCAATAAAGAAGAGGATTGAAGTATATTGAATGCATTTAGGACACACATTACAACCGTCACAGAAATAAAACAAAACTGAATACATGGAAGCAAAGGAAGATAGACCGTCTAGGGAGACCGTCGTCTGCTGACTTAATGGCGTGACGTGAATCTGTCGTAAGGGCGATAATCCAGATGAAATAACGTTAAAAACTAAAAAAAATATCAGTTTTTGAGACTATGTAATTTCACAATTTTTAACCTTAGACTCGATTGTGTAGGGAAAATCAGTGAGTATTGCCACTGGTTGATCTAGAGTAATGAACTTTGGTCCCAATTATTTAATGCCAATCTGTTTTTCACCTTGGTATTATTATATCTTAAAAACAATCAGTTTCAGATGAGTTATTTGCCCCGGAGTAAGAATATATATATATATCTTACAAGGCCTTAAACATGCATCATGTAAGAGCTAAATCTGATTATTGCAAGTCTTTATTTAGGCTTCAGATGTCATAGAAATTATAAATTAGATCTTTATTTACACAACAAGCACAGAATCAACTCTATAGACACACGGATGGCTTGGATTGGACTTGGATTTAAACAGGGTTTCATTGATTGAGTAAATTTTAAATGGCGTCGTGAGCTGAGATTAAAACCGTTACGTTGACGTCATACTCCGGGAAATTTTAGACCGAGGCTAATTGATAGAGTGCACGAAGCGAGGCCGCTGTTCGGCGAGTCAATAATAAATGACATCTAAACTAAAATGCAATAAACTAACACAGATAATGACAAATTGTACATTTCTGAAGACCTGTGATGACTAAAACAGACGAACAGGTCTTCGGTATTAATAATATCAATAAAAATATTTTTATTTCCCTGAGCAACCGAATAGGCTAACGGTATGTAGGTGTAGTTAACGCCTGTCAATCAAACTATCGGCCATATTCAGTAAAGGTGTAGATGGAATTACAGTCGACAAAACCTCAGCAGCTTCCAGTATCTTACATCTAGCCTTGGCTGTATGACGAAGTCCACCATTAGAACTACTTTCACTTTCCCGGATGAACAACGGCGTTGCCCACGCCGACGCTTTCGACGAATGCTGTATCTTGCAAAGTTTTCAAAATTTCTTTCAAGTTTATCCGATTTTCTTTAAACAAGGACACGTTTGCTCTGAAAATTACGCAATTTTGAGAACTTCTTTCTTAAAGCGGCAAGTTTTCCTAATAAGTAAACTGACGCCGCATCTCAGTTGTATAGGCGTAGTTACATATCACTTACTGCCATACAGCCGAGGCTCGATGTAGGTTCCGGAATCTGCCGAGGTTTGCCTAGTGGATGGAGTTAACCAGCATTTCTAGTCAAAATTACAGTGGTGATAACAATGTTCAGAATAAAGTAAAGTAATTGACTGAAATATTCAATATATTCCTCTTTTATCATCTATTTTTGAACTGTAATTATAGCAAGAATGGCTAACCCCTCACAAAAAAAACCCATAATGTATCTTTAACTAAAACTTTATTGTCGACTATCAGTGATAAAAAGTAACCACGATGAAAGTCCAGTCAGTAGTACATGTATGTATAAAGACACCAGAAAACAATTATACACGAGAAACAGAAACAATGTGCGTATAGTCAAAGGGAAAAGGGTCTGATGTACCTGTGTCTGTCTAAGATGTACACGGGACAGCAATCCTACAAACAATATCACTATCGTCTTTTTTTTTGCTATAATTTGTCTTTTTATCATCTCAGCACATACCTTTGCCAGACGGCGCCTTGTTTTTTCAAAGGTTCTTAATACAACTATAAATTTCATTTACCGCGTATTAATTTTCAATCATGCATTATGCAAGAGCTAAATCTGCCTATTACAGGTCTTTCTGTAGGTCTGAAATGTTATAAAAACTATTAATTATTAGACTAAATAAACTTATCCAGACCATAATGAACTCTCGATGTCAAAGCCAGACTTCGATGTCGATCGAAGGGCACGCGATTACTACAATGACCCGTCTTGATACTTGACGCACGTCTGGACTCCTCCGGGTCACAAAGTCGCTTCTTTTGTTGATAATATGAGTTTCTTCAAAGGCGACCGATAATTTCATACAAAAAAAAATTGAAACCACGTCAATAAGATAAGGAAAGTGAAGAACCGGGAACGCACTTACAACTAATACAGTATGTGATTATAGATATTGGATAATGTACGTGATATCCCTGGTCTAGGCCAGGTAAGAGATCATAGTTTACGTAATAAATGTCAAACAATAATGTAAAATTAAATTTATTTACAAATACTTTGATAATAAAAAAATACTATACATATAAAATAACTACATGAAGTCATTAATAACTGCTGCTTTCGAGAAAAATGTCATGATTAAATCTATTGATTGACAATCTACAATTTGATAAAAAAGAAAATTGACATCATGGAATGTTATAACAAAAAGGCACATTGTAAGTCTGCACTTTCTGGGTAAAAAAATCATGAAATATGTAACTACAATAATGTTCGATCCTGCATAGTGAGGAATTGATGACTTGTTTCATTATATTAAGGCCGACTATATGTTATGACCTCTGAACAAACATAACTTTAAACATTATTTATGTCAGATGAGTTTCTTGTCATGGCTTCAAAATGGTCAACAACTCTTTAAGGCATATGTGCAAAATAATGAATATTTTACACCATTATCGTATGTATAAAAAATGGACAGACAAAACTTTAATAGTAACAGACGTGAATCTTGCCAACCGCTATTTAATTCCAACATGTACAATGGTGATTGCTTTTGATTGTGATAAAATAAAAGTAAAACAATGCTATAACCTTGAACATAGGAATAACACAGAATACCACTAAAGAAGCATTATGTAAGAGCTAAATCTGCATATTGCAAGTCTTTTTTCTGTTATATAAATAATTATTGAGATAATTTGTGCACAAGATAAGACCATAATCATCCTCCTTGGAAATCAGATGGCTGGGATATTAAGTGGATAAGAACACCTGTACCTTTTAATTGGTTAACTTTAAAATGGGAAATAAAGACTTTCATTACTATCCTAACAATCCAGACACGGTTATTTTTTTCAAAACTTTAAATATTCATAACTTTGCTGCAATGACAACCGAGACTAGGGTATGTTTGTCGAAACTTAAACCTGTATAACTTTGCTCAGAATAAAGTCATTTGACTAAAATTTTGAATACATTCACATTCCATTACCTTTTTCAAAACTATTTAGCAAGAATGACCAACTTTTTATCTTTATCTTACATAATGCATCTTTCATCCTGGCTCTATTTCCATTAGAACACAATTAATCTTCGTTTCATTTCCATTCGAACACAATCTTGGTTCTATTTCCATTATAACACAAGTAATCTTAAATCTATTCCCATTCGAACACAATCTACGTTCCATTTAGCTTAGAACACAAGTAATCTTGAATCCATTTCCATTAGAATATAATTAATCTTAGTTCCATTTCCCTTAGAAATCCTTCTGATATAATTAGAATTCTATTGTTCTGGCAAAGATATTGGTTCTTGTATATGAATTTTCATGCTAATAAATAATGTATTTCTGCAGATTACCCTAGTGAAACAATCACTACCCTTTGTTTTAAAATAAATAACCTATTTCCCCAGAATTACCCTCATGACACAATCCATAACCTTTTTTCAAAATCATTGATTAAAACAATGTTAAAACTTAACAGAGATATGTTGAAGATATTTAGAACTAAATACCCCCCCCCCCCAAAAAAAAAAGAAAGAAAGACAAGCAAAGTGTGGTAATATGGCCACACAGCAGCTATCTTTTTAAAATCATTTAGTCATAGACGCGAGTTTATTTGAAAGTAAAAATTTGATGGTGACCACATTTGATGCCTCCAAGAAACCTAATATTTATCTTTTTCACAAGCTTATCTGGACATATACATGTACCTATGGAAAAGAAGGTCCTAAATGTCCATTGTGACGCGTAAAAAGAATAAAATGGGGACAATTTTGAACTTTTACCACTCTATGATATCACTCACACTAGGCTAGTCAAAATTTCTTTTTAGTATTGGTTTAGTATAGTTGATTACAACTATTTGATCCACTTTGGTCTCCAATGAAATATTTAATAATATTATATCAACATTCACCAATGCTAATTCAATGAAATGGTGCAGAAATTGAATAGTAATATTCCACACAAAAGAAATGAAATCAATTAAATTATAAAAACAATATAGGAATGTTTAGTTGATAAACTATTTGGACAGAAATGAGATACAGAATGATAAAATAATTAAAGTCAAAGTTGTTGTCATGACAGCACCAGTATTACATCCATCTTGTGAACAACGACATTTGATAAGGATTCCACCATTATTAGTTGTTGCTTTGCAACCATCAGAAGCTCCATCTGCTCTCTCACAAGTTCTTGTTACCACTACAGACTCTGAAATAACATGGAGAAATAGGAGGTGGGTTAAAGCAAGACAGAACTAGCTTCAATTGCATTAGGCTCTAGAGGTCCCACAAGCTAAAATCTCGATTTTTTCGTACAACCACGGGCTATACTCCAGAAAATAACTGTTCAATATGCACAAATATATCAAAAGCAGATAAAAATTGTGACCTCTTCTTGAATGTCCACAACTTAGATAATAAATACATTAACAATATTTTCTTACAGGAACCAGCCATTTTGTCTAGCTGTTTCAATCCTATATTCACAAAATTAGAAATCAACCCCCATAATGTTGTAACGGTGATATATTCAAACATTTTTTAAATCAGATGAATATTGTGACCTCATCTGGATGGACCACACACATCATGGAAAATAGTCAAGGTAGTTACAGATTGATATGTGAGGATTGTTGGGAGATAAACTTTTATTTCAAGTTTCGACAAAATCTGATAAAAATTGTGACCTGCAGAATGTCCACTCCACATATGAATCTCCACAAAATGCTTAAATATGATCATAGAATGATTAAAGGGGAATAACTCTTTTGCCAACCTATATTCACAGGAAAAATATATATATATATATATATAAAAGTAGATGAAGTACAAGTACTTCTATATTAAAGTAGATAAAGTACAAGTACTTCTTTGTTTACGGTAGATAATGCATAAAAAAATAGAAAAATAGGTTGCCAGGCAACGAAAAATACGCCAACACAGCAGCCAAATCGTCCGGGCAGTCAACAAGAGTTGTCGCATATTAAGGAATTATCAGAAAATCATTAGAATTTGTTTGGTTTTTATAATCAAACATTTTTTTTAAATCAGATAATAATTGTGACCTCCAGAGGGACCACAAGCTAAAAAGGGTGATTTTTCGTACAATCAGGGGACATAATTCAGGAAGTAATGACCCGATGGGCGCCAATATCGAAAGGAACCAAGATCTTTGAGTTATAAACATACATGTCAAGTTTCATCAAAATGGATTCAAAATTGTGACCTCTATAGGGTCCACAACCTTGATTTAACATATTTTCACACTATTTGTGTACAAACGGCGGCCATTTTGTCCTTCAATTCTAGTCCGATTTTCACGTATTTCACACTCTCTCTTCATTACCATGTAACGGTGATATAGTCAAACGTTTTTTTAAATCGGATAATAATTTTGACCTCCAGAGGGACCAAAAGCTAACAAAAGCAATTTTTCGGACGATCCGTGTCATAATTCAGGAAGTTATGATCCAATGGCCGCAATTATCGAAAGGAACCAAGATCTTTGGGTTATAAACATACATGTCAAGTTTCATCAAAATCGGTTCAAAATTGTGACCTCTATAAGGTCCACAACCTTGATATAACATATTTTCACACTATTCGCGTACAAACAGCGGCCATTTTGTCCGTCAATTTTGGTCCGATTTTCACGAAATTCGAACACAACCTTCATAACCATGGAACGGTGATATAATCAAAAGTTTTTTTAAATCCGATAACAATTTTGACCTCCAGAGGGACCACAAGCTAAAAAGGGCAACCTTTCAGACAATCAGGGGCCATAATTCAGGAAGTTACGATCCGATGGATGCAAATATCGACAGGAACCAAGATCTTTGGGTTATAAACATACATGTCAAGTTTCATCAAAATTGGTTCAAAATTGTGACCTCTATAAGGTCCACAACCTTGATATAACATATTTTCACACTATTTGTGTACAAACGGCGGCCATTTTGTCCTTCAATTCTAGTCCGATTTTCACGTAATTCACACTCTCTCTTCATTACCATGTAACGGTGATATAGTCAAACGTTTTTTTAAATCGGATAATAATTTTGACCTCCAGAGGGACCAAAAGCTAACAAAAGCGATTTTTCGGACGATCCGTGTCATAATTCAGGAAGTTATGATCCAATGGCCGCAATTATCGAAAGGAACCAAGATCTTTGGGTTATAAACATACATGTCCAGTTTCATCAAAATCGGTTCAAAATTGTGACCTCTATAAGGTCCACAACCTTGATATAACATATTTTCACACTATTCGCGTACAAACGGCGGCCATTTTGTCCGTCAATTTTGGTCCGATTTTCACGAAATTCGAACACAACCTTCATAACCATGGAACGGTGATATAATCAAAAGTTTTTTTAAATCCGATAACAATTTTGACCTCCAGAGGGACCACAAGCTAAAAAGGGCAACTTTTCGGACAATCAGGGGCCATAATTCAGGAAGTTACGATCCGATGGACGCAAATATCGACAGGAACCAAGATCTTTGGGTTATAAACATACATGTCAAGTTTCATCAAAATTGGTTCAAAATTGTGACCTCTATAAGGTCCACAACCTTGATATAACATATTTTCACACTATTCGCGTACAAACGGCGGCCATTTTGTCCGTCAATTTTGATCCGATTTTCACGAAATTCGCACTCATCCATCATAACCATGGAACGGTGATATAATCAAACGTTTTTTTAAATCGGATAACAATTTTGACCTCCAGAGGGACCACAAGCTAAAAAGAGCGATTTTTCGGACAATCAGGGGCCATTATTCAGGAAGTTACGATCCAATTGGCGCAAATATCGAAAGGAACCAAGATCTTTGGTTTATAAACATGCATTTCAAGTTTCATCCAAATCGGTTCAAAATTGTGACCTCTACACTGTTCACAAGCTAAAAAACGTGATTTTTCGTACAATCAGGGGCCATAACCCATGAAGTTACGGTCGGATACATGCCAATATCGAAAGGAACCGAGATCTTAGGGTGATAAACCTATATTTTAAGTTTCATTGAAATCGGATAAAAATTGTGACCTGTAGACTGTTCACAAACAATTGTGGACGGACGGACGGACGAACAGGGGCGACGACAATATACGTCCACATGAAAATGTGGGCATATAAAAATTCTCCACTTTACTTCATCCTGACATACATTAAATTATATAAGCTAGCTGTCTGCCCTCTATAGGCGTCTTCAGATATTATAATGTATACAAAATATTGCAAATACGATACATGTTACAGTCAATCTGTGTAATCAGTCATTTCGCGTAATGACTAAATGAATCAGTCATTTCACGAAGAGCCTGTGAGCACCAGGCAATACGTGTAATGACTGAAGATTCCAGACATTACACGAAATGACTAAAATTCCTACCCTTTTTTTTACACATAATGCCTGATTGCAGATTTTGCAAATCAGGCAATATGTGTAGACTACTGTAGACCTAAACACATAACATAAACTTTTAAAATAAAACATTTAATATTAGTTTTTAGTTTTATTTTGCTTTTCTGGGCATTAGGTATGTAGAATGGTTGTTTTTATTGAAATGAACTTTTAAGTTTTCAATCCTGCCCTTCCTATAACCTGTTTTTAGTTTCATGGAAGACCAATTGCCGTTTTATTAGATGAATGATGTCATTTCAATTTGAAGGAATTGCTATAACTAAAACTACTCACTGATTTATTTATCCGCCCTTTAGGGGACCACTGAAGCTTTGTAGGGTCTTTGTTCTAATGGTGTTTGTATTTAAGTGAAATCATGTTAAATCTTTATGCATTTATCAACATTTTTCACTGACAATATTAATTAAATTTTTATTTTCGTTAAGGGTTTTATGTATCTAAAAAACCTGATAAAATCGCTGTCAACATTTCAAAATAAGTTATCTATTAATCATTGTGTTTTATTTTCAGGTAGAGTGTCATACTGAATGTTGTTATTAGCATTACCCTTATCACCCTTAATCACTTTCAATAATTACATTAAGTTAAATAAGTTAGGTTTCCTTCAAGGTAATTAGAAGGGTGTCTCTGGTTGGTCAGCATTAACGACGTATTGCTGTTTACAGGTTTATATTGTCTTGTTATATTTTATACATTTTATCATTGCTTGATAATGATTAGAGAAGCCTAGTCGAAACATCATTCAGTAATAAGCAATAATTCTATTTCATAGAATTGTGACCAGTATTTTCCAGTTCAATTACTAAATTCCATTGAAAAAATTTACTTATATCATCATGGCAGAATCTTACGAAAATCAGTTTAAAGCAGAGATTTACAAGAAATATGAAGTTTGCAAGAAAATTTTAATTCCTTCGCAAACTACCAGATAGGATATGACGCCAACTCCCAGTCAGGTACTGTCACCAACTAAAAGTCCGAAACCGACACTAACTACCAGTCAGGAACCGTCACAAACTACCAGTCAGGAAATGTCACAAACTACCAGTCAGGAACCGACACAAAATACCAGTCTGGATTTTGACTTTGAATCTCCAGCTGGCCAAATTGAACACGTTTGCAAAACATCCTACGGGAAAGAAATGGTGCCAGGTGGGAGACAACGTAGCTGTACCTATCCCTCTAGTGGATAGAGGTTGTGGTGATCCACGAAATATTCTGGGAATTATCTTCGACCGTGATAAGAATAACATGTACACCATTTGTGTCAACGCAGTGATTCGGAAAGCGAAGTTTTCACGCAATCAGTTTGATTTGTGTCCCCAACAGTTACTTACTGAATCTGATGTAGACCATACAAAGATGGTAACACTTTGTCAGGCTGTACATAAAGTATCTAGCTGCAGTGGACAGGGGCATGTTCGGTGTAATTGTGCTGGTTCTAAGAGATATGGGACGAATAGATGCAAATGTTTCAAAATCAAACTCAAATGCCCCAGCCGTCATAGCAGCCTGTTATGCATAAATAAGTGACTTGAGTGTTGAGTGATGGACCAGTCGGGATTTTCTTTAAAAAAAAAAGTGATTTGACAGTAAGATTTTAGTACTGAAATTAATATTTCGTTTCGAGGGAATTTATTTCATTTATTATGTATGATTTAACGTTGGATGTTAAGTCAATAAATGTTTTACAGTGATTTTTTGTGGTTTGACAGTACTTCAGTCATTTTCGCGTAATGTCTGCCCATGATTTTTAGTCATTTCGTGTAATGTCTGGAATTTTCAGTCATTACACGTATTGCCTGGTGCTCACAGGCTCTTCGTGAAATGACTGATTCATTTAGTCATTACGCGAAATGACTGATTACACAAATTGACTGTAACATATACATTCTTAGAACAATAGATTTTCATAACAATCGATTATAAATTATATTAAGTAACAAACAACAAGAGGTTAAAAATATATATATTATACAGAATATATATATATTATTGGAAAAGATCATTAAAATCATTTGAAAAATATATCCAACATGAGTAATTTTAGACACATATACATGTAGATTGACAGGTTATTTTTCTTCAGTAATCTTAAAACTGCAATATTGCTATTTTTTGGCACCAACAAATGGAAACCAATAGGCGGGCCTGGAAATAACAGTTTTAGATGTACCGGACAAAATGTCAGTCACTAATGAAATAGTACCTGACATTTTCAACTTAGTGCCGGACATGTATTAATAATATCAGAAAAAAAGACAAATCAGTGCCGGACAAAATGACAAGCACAAGAGGTTTTGTGCCTGACAAAGCCTGAATCTGGTGCTTTATTTCCAGATATAAATGTATATAAACTGCAATGGTTTCTGTTTTTACTGTAACTTCCACTATAATTACTCAATGATACCTCAATATACCCTTATTTTAACCTTGATAATCAATAACTTAACAATTGAATACTTTCTTAAAGACACGCACATACACTTGTTTTTCAAATGAAGATTCTAATTCAAGTGTAATCTCCCGTTGATTTGACTGTTTCATGGTCATTACTATGGTAATAATCTACCAGGGAATATTTTAACCGGGTTCGTATCGCAATTTGAGACTCAAACGTCCGATTTTGCGAATCAAATTCATATTTGATTAGCATTATTAGCTTAAATCCCTGCTTCAGCGCGAATCAAAGTTTTGAAAATTAATTTTAACTTTAAAACCATTCAGTATCGTAAAACACATCAAAACAAATCTGAAATCTCGCAATTTTATTGTCTATATCATCAAGACTCTTTACGTGCCTCTGCAACGGTCCAGTGGAACGAGAGCAGTACATGTTGACGTCTGCTATTTATAGACGTAAAAAGTTTTGATGACAGAGATGATAACACTACATACTTTCTTTCTATATCTGTTGTTGTCACATTCGTCAAGACTGACATTCAAAACACTACAAGATAAAATTACCGGATGATCGAGGGTACGTCGCGAAATTCAAACACATGATATTATGTTCTATCTTTAAATTCGACATTAAAATTAGCAACAGTTCAAGATCTGACTAGAGTATGAAGTAAATAAAGAATGTCCAGGTTTCGTACAAAGAATAACATGTGGTCACATACTTTTATTTTTATTTTATATATAAATATAAACAACCGTTTGGTAATACAAATAATGTGGATATTGTTATTGTCACATATAGGCCTAATTATGTGAAATAAGAATAATATTACATACTAAAAAACTGCTAATCAATTGGTAAATTTTGCTACTCAATTATACAATTGATTAGCATTCTTACACAATTTTTCTGGAAACTGCTAATCAAATGTAAAAAAGTAAAATATTCCCTGTAATCTACATGTAGCTTATAAACATCTACACCAAGATTGACAACCCCATTTTAATATCCCTTTTCCAGAACAATGTAACAATACTATTATCTATTTATTAACGCAATTAATGATGGGGATATCAAATAATCTGAAATTAGTGTATTCTTAAAGATCACCATGTAAAGTTTAATCTAAATATGCCAGAAATTATTGGAATTTATCTCTTACATGTATGTTTTACAATGTCTTTTAAAACACAACCAAAGTCAAACACCCACCCCCTCGTATACTCTTCATATTTTTTCATTATATCCTAGTATACTAACCTAATGCTCTTCCATTAATATATCCTGAATCTCTGAGGAATACAGATGTTTTATATTTAACACAGTGGGTATGTTTGTCTTCACAGTCATCTACATTATCTTCATTTTCTTCAGCTGAATAATAATCTAAGCAACCATCCGCTTCAAGTGTTGTACACTGATGACACTGAATACAACTACCTGATAAAATAAAAAAAATAGGTTGCCAGTTTGTCCTATAATAATTAATAATTAACATCCTACTGTTCTGCTCCTAACCTGGGCTAATGAAGACGAACATACGCCAGTGTTGTATGAGGGATATTTTACTCTTATACAGAATTCCAACTGCCAAGGGATCTTTTATTAGCACAACAATGTGTACATGGGACCTTGGTTTTTCGTACCAGCGAAACAACTAGACAGCTGTCCTTGTCAGGCCCTCCATCCTGCATCATTGACAAGGGAGATTTCTCAGCCATTGCAGGGATAGAATACCAACCTAATTGCATTATAATGTATAAACTACTGGGTACACAAAACAATATCTCCGAAAGTAATAATATCTGCTTCTTCATATCATGAACATTAATCCTGTGTATAAATTTAAAGGCAATCAAAAGATGACTTCAGAATCTTGAGCATCAAGAATTGGTAAAGGACAATAACTCTGTGCGATTTGTTAGTAGACCATGTGAATCTACATGACCAGGTCTTAATAGAGAACAGTATTCGAAACACTGGTTCACTAACCAAGAGGTCCAGATGAGTGGCAGGAGGCATGACAAGCAAAACCCTTGACAATATGAATTCAAAGGGTAGATGGTAATGCCACAATCCTACAAAGAATTTTTGTTTTCATTATTATGATTGGTGAAGAAAAATAGGACATTGACCTCAGTTCATTTCATTTCAGACTACATGTACGTTTACTGATATATAAAATATATAGATTAATTACACTAGTATTATACTAAACATGTATTTCTAGTTTATACTGTACACGATTCTATTGGTAGCTATACATTATACATGTAGATACATGTACCTGAACCTGTCCACCTCTATCATTACCTGTATTACATGTACAACAAGGACGAGAGAGAGAGAGAGCAAGAGAGAAAGAGAGTGGCAAAAGATGTTTAAGATCCTCTCAACACAACTGCGTGATATTTTTGTGCATAGGGGTCTTTAGCAGCTGAAGGAAACCCATCAGGTTGGACAGGTGACCTAACAAGCGTTGAAGTTCAGTAAATTGGTCAGGTTGTGAACTTATTTTCAAATCTTTAACACAATCAGGTTATAAATTTCACTCTGTTATGAACCATTGATGAGGGAAAATCATGCCAGAAAAACAGGAGGAACATTCTCACCTCAGTGAAAACCAGGACCTCCAGGTTAGCGAACCATCGACTTATTCATTGAGCCACATTAATCAAATGTTTACAGAATATCAGGACGGTCAGAAAACTCAGGTGTATTTAAGTCCAAGCACTATGTAATTGGTACTGTCTTTGTCACTTTACAGATAGCCTATTATGAATTCATGAAACAATTATACTTGGGTACATTGGAGAGGATTTGGACGAATCTTGCTGCAGATTTGTATTCCATAAACTAGATGATAAATAAACCAGTCAGCTATTAACTATTGTTTTTGCATCAATTTAAAGCCCCAATAACACTCTTGTTGTAACTGAAAAATATGTCCCAATCTTCATTCTGGTCAACAAATCGTATTATTTTAGAATATTCCAATTAAATGATGATATAAATTTCATCTTAACACACCTATTTTAAAAAATTGGAAAAATTCAACCAATTGATTTGAAAAGTCTAACGTAAAGCTTTTCAAATGTGACTTGGATATTAAAATATTTTCGAACCCTCTGGACAAGTAAAATAGGTTGTAATGGATAATTTACACAACAGGTAGGACATTTAAACATCTAGTACTTAGAATAAGGGTATTATTTATTTTCTGGAGCTACCAAGCCAGCAAGAATGTTATTGTCCCTTTAAAAGGCTGCAATGTCAAAGACATACCAAATTAAATATCCTACTATGTCTATTTAGATTAATATAAAGAATTCAGTTAATATCTGATGTGTTATTATGCTGTGGTATAAACAATCGCACCACAACATTTAAAAATTAAATGGAACGTACAATTTCATACTTGACCCAGATTTTAGCCATTTTCATCAAAGGTACTTAAAGACAAATTTGATTGCCATCATTTAAGGTAGCCTGATTTACCCAAAATCACCCAAATCTACCCAAAACCATCAATATTTCAAATAATATGAGACAATAATTCATATCGATATTTGATTGTACATGTACACTGTTCTTTATGACAAATTGTAATCTTTATTTACATCCTATTGTTATGTGTCCAAATGCCTGCCATTCCCAAGCAAGTTCGGAAGTTGTAACAAAGGGACATAAGTTGTGCATGAAATGGTTTGTTTCGAAACTTCATTTTGAGTGATTCTTTAATCAAACAGAAACCTTACGATTTTAAATTACCAATTCCAATTTAGCATAAAGTACAGAAGTATACATGTATATGTAAATTATTTGGGGGGAATTTGGGTAAATCATATATTGGATTGGCATAGCTTGAAAAGCACATAAATCATTTTGGGAGAACTATTCTTCATGTTTAAACAATTTGTACATTAGAATAGACCAGTTGGCAGTAGAATAATGGGTAACTTCCATGTACATGCTGACGCATCCTTTCATACAGGTTTACCTATCTTTTTCTGACACACCTGCTTTCGACTTCGTTGTTTACACCTGTAGGTCTATATATTTTGATCAAAAGATGAAAAATTTAACTTCCCAGTAAACTCACCTAATCTTACTAAAAGTGAAAAAAGACACAATAATAGCAAATACTTCAACATTTTGTGACAAAACTTTCGAAATTATTATAACAATTATCAAGATGATTTAATGAAACTGCGCCCTCTGTGGGACAGGTAATATTAATTAGAGTCGTCTCCCTTCCTTCAAATTGCAACCTTAGTATTGCCGTATCAATATTACCAATCACACAACAAAATATAATTTATGAAACTTTATTAAAATAAATTGTATTTTATTCATTATATAAAAATAAAAGTTAGTAGAAAAATGGATGGACAATGTATATGCATATGAAAAATTATTTTAAAATCTTTGAAATCTATTTTCAAATTTAAAATACAAATGATTTTTTAGACTATGTAACTTAAAAACTGCTTGATAAAACATCACCGTGTATTGCTATATAATATAAATTTCTTGCGAAAGTTATGTACAGGTGATTATAAATGAAGGAGGGGGTGGGATATGGCGGGCGGATGCGGTCACAATGGGCCATTTATATGACTTACTTATTCCATTTATAAAGCTTTATAATTAATTTCTTACTTAGGCACGTGTGGACGCTGAAACCCATCGAAATGGGTGACTGAATTGAATATTATTTTCATAGTTTGATAAATAATTATGAAACTACGTAATTATTTATCAAGTCTTATAAATCCATTTATATAACTTAGAAAATAATCGGCAATCTCCGTACTCCTTCGTTGAGTCGGCCAATTGGCCAATGAAATCCCTCGTTACATATAGCTGTGTTTTACCTTTCATGGCGGCTAAATAAAATGACGAGAATAAGTTTTATGCATGTTTTAGTTATCCTAGCGTCAATTTACTTTGCTAAGGTCACCGCTCCCCCTCCACCCACCGACCGGGGTAGTTCTTTTTACAATTTCTTGCGAGTTTGCCGAAATATCGTGAAAACCGCGGACGGGAGTGGGAGGGGCTTGCCATTCAGTAAGACGACCTGTGATTGGCTGGCCGAAGCATCCTCGGGAATTTCCGGGCAGATGTACGAACTTTCCCGAATATTTAGTTCGTTAGATAATTCATTTATAAGACTTAGAAAATAGATTTATATAGCTACCATATTATTTACAAGACTTTATAAATCATTTATCAAGCTATGAAAATAATATTCAATTCAGTCACACGCTTCGAGGGGTTTCAGCGTTCGCACGTGCCTAAGTAAGAAATTAATTATAAAGCTTTATAAATGGAATTAGTAAGTCATATAAATGGCCCATTGTGACCGCATCCGCCCGTCATAGTGGGAAGCTTATGAATTATTTGAAGATATTATATTATAATCATTACTTTTGTACAGATATGGGAAAAGTCAGATGTTATATTTTGATGCACAATACCTTATTCTACTAGATAGATAACATTCTAATAACATATACATTATGTTATGGATGAGGGGGGGGGGGCAATATTAATGTAAAATAGAGATGAAATCAGAATGACCATTAATAAACTTTAAAGATTTCTACATTAAACTGTTATCCAATTAACCTGGAAGAGTAACAGGTATATTCCAAGTTGTTATACCCCCACCCCACCCCACGACATGTTATACACATTCCAATATTGGGTTTCCCACAGTTCATCACAATTCGTAGCACTGAATACCAATGACCGGTTATAGATTGAAAATAAAATATGTCAGATGTGAATGAAATTGAATCAACATCGCCTCTGCTCATTATCAAGAGTTATCTGCTAGAAAAGCAAACGCAGATCGCGGTGTCCATATTCACTAGAAGGAACATTTTATGTCCACAGTGATTTCCACGATTTACCACTCCAAATATTAAATTCAAAATGTTCGTCCAACTTTGATTGTGGACATGCTAAGGGGTATTTGGCAAGTATTCTGCACGCAACTGTTTTCGACACCACCCAATAAAAGTCCAAATTATGCTTTCCACATTTATCCAATAAAATATTTCAACAACGGTACACCAGTTAACGCAATAGCAAGTACCCCCTTGTGTAATACTCGGTTGTCGGCACTATTACACCCATTCGTGTAACAATAACACTGCTCCGTATAACCACCGTTATTCGTCTGTTTGTAACATCCAGCGTCGCGAATTTTCGATGTTGCTGTCTTCCTGATACACAACTTTGAATAATACTCCGAACCTGAAATTGAAAAACCAAATTTTAAATGGTTTCGTATTTTAATGATATGCAATATAAATCATGAAGATATGGTCAGCGGTTCCTATAAGTGCGCCAGTGTCATCGCGAAAAAGCCGAGAAGTATCGACTTGAGTGTGTATCGTTTTACAAAAGGCTCTTCGGAAAACGGTGGTTGAGACACTTCGGAACAGAGGTAGCGGAACTTATGCAACTAGCCCAAATTGTTCGAATATTGATTGACATATACATGTTGATTTAAAAACGTTTTTTGTAGTGAATATGCAGGATATAACCCTCTTGTTGTAAGATACAAGGTATCAATAGAGTTTATTATAAACACAAATATAAATATGTTCGTTGTGTTATTCAGAAACAACTCAATGGGACTTAACAACTCATGCTTTATTCCACAAAGGGGAATGCTCTGCACTAGTCCGCGGATTCATTATAGTATCCCGATATATGTCATTAGCTTGAAGAGTGTGTTCGTGTTAGAGTTCATTAGTCCACCGATATCTATTATTAGGGAGAGGGTTGGGTTAGGGTTAGGTTTGTTGATACCCATATTTTTAGTATTTCTAATAGCGGCAGACTAGTGCAGCCGAGGACCAGTGAATCCCTCCTACACAAAAAAGTTGAGTTGTGATGCCACCAAAATCGAACTAATCCAAGACCTGTTGATCCTTAAAATCGGATAAAAAATATAGATCTGTAGGGCCTACAAACTTCATGCATACTTCAAAATTCAGTGAAAACCAGGGACTATTACACTAGAATGGAAGGTCTGATGCGCACAACAATGAAACTCATCCAAGAATTTTTCATCCTTAGCATATATTTGTTGCCCTCGCAAGGTTCATACACTTTGTACATATTTCACATTATGGCAAGGGGAATAACTCCAGAAAGAAAGGACCGATGCACACCAAAATCGTATTCATCTAAGAACTTTTTGAACTTAACAAGCATTTTAAATGTCTACGACCTTTGTATTAATTGCCTTTACACTATTTGCATAATGGGGAGCGGCCATTTTGGCAGGAGGTTTCGGTCAAATTGTCACAAAATTCGAATAGGGTGTAACAATGATATATTTGAACGATTTTTAGAATGAAATACAAAATGTGACCCCTAGAGGATCGACAAGTTAAAATAATCCAGTATTAACTTTAGTCTCTATCGTGTTACCATTGTTTTCGTAATGGGGATGAAGGCGGACTCCGGAACAAAAGGTTGCATGACTTGGAGTATCGATTGGGATCGCCTTCTCCTAAACACAACCCTTTATATCGACGGACTTAAATATATATTACGGTGGACTTAAATATGGACTTAAATGTAAGCATATTATAAAAGGTTTTGTTGTTTCCAATGCATATTCATATTGTCACGTCGTTGTAAGGTATGGTCGAAGCAGGCTAGCGGTAAGTTGAATCTGCCCCACAACACACCGTTTGGCGAATTCAGCCAACTAAAATCGGTAAATAGGTGAATACTCTCCCAAATTGTAAGATTAGGCCAGATTTGTTTTATTTGGCAGAAATAATATATCCCGCTTCAATGCAAATAGACTAATTTCACCTTTAAAGCCCACGCTTTAACATGGTTGTATCAATTTATATTAATATGAACACGGTAAAAATTATTCTGGTTACACTGACCAATAAAGCATTGAAACATTAATAATAACGAGCTGACATATTCAATGGAGGTCATTCGTGTGGCCTTAAATAATTTAATTATTTTCTATAAATTTGTATAGTATACACGGTTAGTTTATTCACGCGAATGTCACTTTATATTACAAAACAAAGTCTAGTAAACATTTGAGAGTTATTTCTCAAGCAGCCAACTAAAATCGGTAAATAGGTGAATACACTTACTTCTTTCGTTTAACCAGCTTTCATGATTCACTATCTTGGTATACGTCTTAAGACATGCTTCGCAGTCAGTGACATTTCGGGGATCATCACAGTTATTATTGGCTCCTTTCACTTTTATGTTACATTGAATACAGTTGACGGCATCTGAAAAACATTATCAGAGAGTTTTACTATTGGGGCGGCAAGAAAGTGCTATATACATATTGAGTCAGGTATTAATTATGGATGACGTGTTAGTTCTTGCACTTAATATTGTAATATGAAAACAGAGAAAATAATACACTGAACATAATAAATATAGGACACATACACAGGAGTCTATATGGTATATATCTGTACACAACTCGTGCACCCATACACAGCAATATATCAGGCACAACACAATACATGCTGTGACATAACAGATTATGCGATCAGATTTCGACAAATAAACAAACGTAATCTCTTTCATATCTCGAAACACCCTAATCCTGTAGAGCTATCCCATCACTAATCGAAATAACTCATCAATGCAATTTTGTGACTTTTTTTTCCTCCAGATCAAAGAGGTTAACTTTAAGAAAAGTGATAGAGCCAGAAAAGATCACCTTGTACAACATAGTGTTCTCGGAACTGAATAATGTGTCTCACTTCAAGCTCGAAGATGGTTTGTAATAATTCTAGGAATTATTTAGTTCACATTGTTTGTGTAAAAAGGCGAAGCTTTCCGGTTTTAGACTGACCCAACGGACATCTGCTGAAGAATGCATTGACCTTTCAAAAAATGACAACACAGAAAAACAAATTGACTTCAATTGAAGGAATGTATGGCTGACTTTTAGAAAACGTGTGTATGTACCCATTTATGTAAGTCTTGCAAAAATATATACAAAGAATTAGAAGAACGCAGATCGTCTAGCATATATCTACAAAGCGTACCCCACTCACTTACATCGTTTGATGTTTCTGTTATGCTATATATAGTCACGGTTAAAATGAAAAAAAAACATTAATCTCTGGTGTGCGGAGTTTTTTTTGGTCGAGCCTTGAAATAACCTTAAAGATGTTTTTCCTGGAAAGTCCTATTCTAAATACACAACCATTGATTAGAAAACATATTCAAGGACGTAAAATATTTGTCACCTAAAAACATTCTTTGCATTTTTCGAGACGCTTCAGATGAAAGTTGCTCTCAATCTATGGTTTTAAATTTAAACTAGATAATTTCGGAACTAATACATACTTCAGTTTTATTCAATAATTTGCATGGGCGTAGGGGTCTTTAACACGGGGGGGGGGGGGGCTACCCAACCCCTCGATCAAGTTACGGTACAGGGAATGACAATGGACCAAATTCGGTATAGGTAATGGCGCCGGAAATAGGCCAAATACGGTACAGGGAGTGGCAATAATATCAAATACGGTAGGGGCTGGGAATAGCTCAAATATCATAAAGGGGCAGCCAAATACCGGTCGTACAGGGAGTGGAAATAGATCAAATTCGGTGCAGGATATGGAAATAGACCAAAATACGGTAGAGGGACCGGAAATGAATCGAATACGCTACAGGACTGACATATACATTGCCAAGTGCAATATATTACCACTGACTGATGTCACATCAACATTATATAGTTTACTTTGAGACTAATGCGTTTTTTGTTACGGTTACGAATGCCTTTTCCAAGGCATACGTTGTCAACTCAGTATTTTACGATCATGGGCATTATTTCCTACACTTAATAATCTTTACATCGGAAATAATAACATAATCACCTCCCTTGTTTCTCTATTCTCCCCATGCAATAGCTATCTTCAAACGTTTAAATTTGAAGTTGAAAATGATACTTTTGCCAATTTTTCAACTGGCAATAGTGAATTATAGGATTAATAGGATTATTCTTTAACATGTATGACTGTTTTTAGATACCATCTATTGTAAGGTTTTATTAATATATTTTAAAAATATAACTTAAAAAATATGAAATTGTAGCTTTAACGTGCCATACATACACAGGGCCCGGGTTAACAGCGTTTGCTAAATATTTGACAAACCACACTTGCGATTGACATTCAAAATGTCAATAAAATTTACTCATTTTTATAACATATGAATATTGTAAGCCTATATAATTGTAATTTTATCTAAATGTTTAAAGTTTTATACCACCGCTATTAGTTGTACTTTTATTATCTCCTTGCGATAATGACAGAGATTATTTTCAAGATCCCTAGAAAGCTTACATCCGGCAAAAATATGTGATACAACGAAGAATGAGGAACATCGTGTTTACAGAACGTTTTCACATATTAGTGAAAAAAATACAGCTTGTCTTTTTTTCCATTCCAAACTATTTTCTAATGTAACAGGACAGCTTGCATATAGTTTTAAATCATACGATTAATAGCTGACTGATATATGAAGCAAAGTTAATATTTATAGCAATGCTCAAACGGATACTGTTATACTTTAGATTAAACCCCCTTCTCTGAATATACTGAACGGAATTTAACCATTTTTGGACTGAAATTCCTGTTATAGCTAAACTCACGCATATAGTCTTTAAATTGTAAAATTTTACGATTGGCTGGAGGTGCATACCCCCTAAATTTCGGGAAAACTGGCTTAAATAAATGCGACATCGATTATTATTTGTGAATGCAGCTGCAACAATCAGAATGGATGGATGGAATTCAGGTCGACCGACATAGAGAGTGATTTCGGGCTCCCATGGATTGGTTGTATGGGATTATTGGGTAGGCATTAGACCACATTGAAGTTGCTGTATTCGCGGGATGAAAAAAAGCGTTTGTGGCCGTCAAATTTTCCAAATTTGTCTTTATTTTTGTGACTCTGTGTGTGTGTGTGTGTGAAGAAGGGGGGGGGGGCTTGACGGTAAGCTCTACCCATTCGCAGATGACCTGCGCTGCCTTCACCTTCTGTAGCCACTCAAAATGTTTTCGGGCATTTCAGGTTCACCCCTCTTAACATTTATAGAGCCCGTACGCCAATTTTTGTGTCCCAAGTTCAAGGATTATTATTTTAAAAGTACTATCACTAAAGATAACATAGAATCGTAATTTACAGTATAATGTTACAGACAAGATGCTCAAGTACATTCTATCCTTATTTCAGTCAGTGATACATTTAAATAAACTTTAGTTTGAGTCACGTAATTTAAGTTATTCACATGTATACGTCTTAAATTGTTTTTCAAGATTTCGTGCATTGACTTAAATATCTGTCAATAGGCTCGTTTCTTATGAATACTATGTAACGTGATAGGACGCATGATATGCGTCAATTGTGGTTTAAAAGGAACAATTAGTCATTTTGCTCATTTTCATTCTAAACATAGATGGTGGCATGGAAGAACCAATTGCGCCCACCAACATCAAAGTCGTTCGTGCAAAGTCTTAAATCATTGTGAACATATTATCATCTCATAGTACAACGCTTTAAAGGTTAATCAGCTAAATATACTTTTCCAAAGAAATAGCGTCTCTTGTGTTCAGAATAAAAGTAGACATGTGAACGGACTAAAAAAACTAAACTGTGAAATATATTCAAAATGTATGATCTTAAAAAAGGGTTCTTCTTTATGAACCAAGGAACAAGCACCGATGATAGCTTTGTCATGCTCATGTCATGCATATGGAATTTACTATTCCAACTGTAGATATACGTAAATCTAATGAGATCTTCCTTTGTCCCTATGAATTTACTCAATTTTACTGATAACGTTTTTGGTTGTTTGGGTAGTTTTTTCATCATGGAGAGAATTATTCTTTCGCCATTGACTGATGTGCCTAATCAACAGTTATTTTAATAAGAGTTTTAAATGGCAATAAATTTCTTCAGCAATGAACCAATATGATTTTTGTGTATGTTCTGAAAGTCAAGAGGTGTTATCTTTTAGCCTAGAAGCTACATGTATGCAAGCACTTTTAAAATTGACGCAAGTATTAATTTAACAAAAATTCATTTTGTGTATTATTATTTAGAACAACGATTGGAGACATTCATTTTCAGTTGTACATAAGTCGTATAATTGAAACATAAATAGGGTTATGTTTAAGGATGCGTGTTCTTGCCATTAATTAGGCAAAATTAATTAATTTCGTGGAGAGTGGACGATACTAATTACCATTCAAACTATGTCGATAAGGTTGAACTAATGCAAGATCAATTTAAACACGTATGTCCCAGGGTTGACATTTGATATAAATGTCAATGAAAGTAAACAGTCTTCATCATCATAGTCAATATTTACTTAGTATTGGTTAACAAAACTCAATTTGTTCCTTTCAGATTTACTTGCGAGTAACAAGTACAAAATCTAACATTAGCTAAAAATACATTCTTGAGTACACATTGTACTTTACGTTTAATTTCTTACAAAATTCGGCCATTTTGTCAACATCAATATTATGAATGTAACAAGCATATTGTCCACACCCATACGAAATCTTACTGTGGCAGTGTTTTTCACCTGACTGGTTTTGTTGTACCCATTGGCAATTGTCCAATTTTCTTTGAATCTGGAGTTCAGCTCCCGTGAACTGGTTGCGGATCACATGATCTTTATTGGTATTTGGGTTGCGGTTTACTGATGAATTGTTGGAATAGAAAACCAAAGTAGAATATAATATCACGGTTAAGATAGTCGCGGGACCGTGCAGCACCGAAACAAAGATTTATGTTAAAATCCAGCATTTAAAACGAAACAATTTATTTATTTTTTAGACATATTCACGTGACAAGCTAATATTAAACTCTAGATTACATCATTCGCGTCATTTACTCAGTTTACGCTGAAATAGAAAAGCGAGACCCTCTCAGTTATCGTAGGAATGGCAATCGACATTGCGCCATTTTCTTTGTCAAAATATTAAATATTCGTAATTTCGCTTAAAATGATATATTCATTTTTCATTATCTATTTTTGAACCATTATAATGAGAACGGGAAGCTCTTTATCTAAATCTTACATAATGATTAGGGAACAGGCATTTATTTATTTATTTATTTTTTACCGATATTACCAAACTTTAGACCACATTATATCAATGAAAACATCCAGAGTTTGTGGAATCTAATTATATCATTCTGCCCCGTTAATTTTCAGATCAAATTCCCAATACCATTGAAACAATTTAAGTATACGCATAGTTAAACCTCAATAAAAGACACCATATTGCATACTGCATATTATTCCGCAACATTTGTAACTGTCCGCTATTTTACAGTTCAACGTTTCTTTAAAACAGGAATATTTCAGCCATCTGGTTATTACTATAAACAAGAATTTCTTGTTTGCCACTTGGTCGAGTAGGTGTACAAAGTGAGCGACATAAAATAAGGCAACCATGACCCCGATGTTAAAAAGTATTACGGTCCAATTCATGATTTGAAATCAAGCAGAAATATACTATAAAATAATATACATACCCGTATATAATTATTAATAATAAAACTCAATAAAAAATATGTTTGTAAGGCATCCAGTGATGGGAAACATTAATCAGTTTTAATCAAATTGTATGCTATTATACAACGCCTATAGATAAGCATATTGTTGCGTTTCGTCCTTGTGGTTCTGGTTTTCTACAATACATTATACATAACCAGAGCTCCTGTTTTCCGGACATCTGGTGTTAAAGGAGGCAAGTCACTAACTCAATATCATCGCAGTATACGACATTGAAAACACGACTTATTGGACAATTTAAATCGACATTGATTTTGTTATCGTACCGTGAAAAGATAGGCGTCTGATATCCACAATTTAAGACAAAATTTTTAAAAATGTCAGCATAATCGCCTACAATGTACCTGAATGCTTTTGAGCGCCATTTGTAACAAAGCAATGACTACGAAACAAAAAGAAGAACTAACCGAAAACCTGATGAGAAAAAAATGGAGAGAACTACAGCCAGGTCAAGAAATGCATCTGTGCTAAGAAATAATATTCCGTTTTCTAAACTTGTGAACCGATTAAACAATGAATATCAGCCATTAAAAAATTTTAAACATTAACAAATATATGCATTTGTAATTAATATTTCTAACTTATAAATTTGCCAAATTGGACTATTTGAAAATTATTCAGTTTATAAGAAGATTTTCAAGAATCTCGTTAGTTTAAAAGATCACACGCGCTATCTTCAAAAATAAACAAGGATACACAGATTTAACGATGGTAGCAGATTTATATAGTTTGAAATGTTGGGTTGTTTTCATTTTGAACAGCACTGTGTATTGGTCATCTGACCTAATAAATTATGTAGAAAACTATCTATTGCGTTTCAGATTTAGCTGTCACTGAAGCATTGATCTAAATAATGGCCTACTTCCATACATTTTAATATAATCGTAATCATGAATCGTATACGCATGATAACAATACAATACCTGACAGGCTTAAAAATAACAAGAAACATAATATATACTAGCACGTAAATAACACATACAAGGCGAGATTAATGCTGTCAGGCGCGGATCCAGAGGGGGGGTCATAAAAAATGTTCAAGCCTGAGCAGGGGGGGGGGGGTATTGACGATTTAGACTTGTAATTTTGGAATTTACCTTCCGGAAACACGTCAGAATGAACCAAATTGAATCTAATTTACCAAATTTTCCCGTTAATCGGTTGAGCGCAATTAGTTAAGCAATTATCAAACCTAGACCCCCCCCCCCTGCAAAAAATCCTGGATCCGCGCCTGGCTGTATACTTATTTGTGATACTAACAGTCAAATGATTCATACCAAACTGAGATTTTGTTTTTCAGACATTATTGAACAATATCATTCTAAATCCCCGCCCCAGATTAGGATAGAATTAACATCAGAGTGATCAGTGAACAATAAGTATAATCGATATATCTGCAGAGGTTTGGATACAAATGTCATACTGGTGATAGATGTATCAACAACGCAATCCAATAGAGATATAAATAGGTTTACTATCACACTAAACAGAACCAGCATACCAATCCCGTGACCAACCATTTACAGTATGAGTAATCACGAACGGACTAATTATATCCTAAATATTATCGAACATATTATAACATAGACCAAATTTAATTATATTAGACAAGATTTTAGAGATCATAGTGAATTACGCTTTCATATTCATTTGTACTATTAACGGTTTTTATACGAATATCAGAACACAATTCTATATAGTTTCACCACAGTTATAATGCTAACTGAAAAGGATGGCCGAAGTTTTGAAGACAATTTGTTTGTTTCATATGGTCAGAGAATACGAATGATTATTAAACGTCATCAAATTTTCATCGCAACTGCGATTGAAAATATACCGCCCGACCTATTGCTGGCAATAATACCCATGTATGCGCCTGGAAGTGACCGACAACGATTCATCCTTTGGGGTTGATAAAGCTCTGTAAGAGTGCTCAGTTAAATAAAGGTAAATTTTGTCGGGTGGCCAGGATGTTAAAACACAATCCCGAAAGCCAATATGCGGATAAGGAAATAAACAAATCATGTACCGTTTTACAAATAGGACAATAAACCGAACGTGGCACAGCCCGTTAGTTGGTCTAAACAACGGAAGGTAAATTAATAAGGATATGTGAGTATAGGATGGAGCAAAATGGTCTATCAAGAGAACTGAATCATTATTTAGGTCTCGATAAGAGTTTTATAGCTTGTTAGGCTTCAACATAAGAGAAATTAATTGTACATGATAAATCAAAATATTGAAGAGTTATGGCATGGCCAGTTATATTCAAGTGGTACTAAAACGGGGTTGTCAATATTATAGTCGTATACATGCTCAGAACACTCACACAGGGCATGCTATTTTAATACACTGTATTATGTCATTTATTAATTCTGCGAATAATAAGTAATAAACACACGTTCACACACATCACAGCTACTTCGTATTGTTCTTATAGTTTCAGGGTTTCACATTTAACATGTTCAGCTGATAATAATCTGTATTATGGTGTGCTTTTTGGAGCGCATAAATATCAGTTTAGACGTTTATGCTCTGCTATCTCTCTATTTTACATCGGTATTTGGTTTTCAGACGATGCTTAATCATAGATTGCCAGATAACGAAACACATGGCCCCCAATAGTCAAATCGTCCGTGCAATTATGAGTTAAACAAATTTCTAATATACGATATCGACACAAAGGTGAAAAACCCTGGCAGGGTTACTTCTTTGAAATATGGTCGAAACTAGTAATATTTTATACATTGATTATTGGGAGACCATTCACGTCATCTGGACCACAACCTTTTTATACACAGTGCAGAGTAATACATGTATGTGTATTTATCTACTTTAGACTGAATTCACACCGAAACTAGTTCATATTTATCATGGACTATAAGTGTTTCAATCATTTTATATTTCTGACTTTGAGTCATACTACTTGGGGTGATACTATTATCATAACTCGCTTACAATATTCAAAAATTGATTACAATACTGGACAACTTATCATGAACAGCTGTCACCACTTTTCATTATCGGTTTTTTGTCATTTGACGAGTCCATTGGAATGTCGATTGAAATTTGTTGTGTTTGAAAAGTTATTAAATTATTTTTTGGAGTGTCTATAATGACCTTTAAAGCGTGCTAGCTGTTCATAATACCTTCAACATTAATTGACGTATTTACATGTAAACTACATTTTTATCATAATGTGATTTTGATGTTTTCGTGTAAAATCAAATAAATTCATGAGAGATTAAGCTGATTGTCGAAAAGCATGCTTGTATTGTTGTCTTTAAAAAAAGACTAGGTCAACTTATCGGAATTGTTTAGGTTTTATGTTCTATCACGGATGAGTTTGTGAGTCATAAATAATTTAAACTTATACGGTTATTTTCAGGATTGAAACAGGTTGAAGCGGTGTTGACGTGTGGTCGACGTTAGCTAGGTCAACTGAGATCAAATGGTTTTGTTAGCATCGTATGACTAGTTTCTATTATCATACATTGTATAACGATTCTACGATCTATGATTCCTGTCCATCCGAAGGACTATAGACTTGCTTTGAAAATATCAAAACTTACATATGGACCAGCGCAGCTCGTGAAACCGTGTTAAATCTGATTTTAACGGTTAGGCGAGGAATTATCAGCCTTTTGTTTCAAAATTTCACACGTTCATATATATTCATACTGCATAAAATTAAATTGTTCGTTTGGCATTATTAAGTATTGAGAGGTTTTTATGTAGATTCCAGAAGAGCAATCATTAAAAGAAATCATAGCCTGTTTTTAAAGCATTGTCTTTGAAATTCGCATAAAATTAAGAATATTGCGCAATCACTTCTTATGTTTCTAACCAGGTGTTTTTGGTTTTATGTATGTCTTGGTATAGTTTTTTTTTTTTTTTTTTTTTTTTGATGGATCGTTTTAAACTGATAAAATGTGGTAACAAGGTGGTTGACGACACAGGTGGTGTAAAGAGGTAATTCTAGTTCATATCCGTCGTAAAGAAAAGTGATACCCCACGATTTTATGTTAAATGAAAACAAAGCACATTACTTCATGTCTCTTCCGCCGTCAATGCTGAACGAAGAAGTATCAAATACTGGTGATGATAAGGATTAGTATCAGCACCATGTTCACGAAAATGTTAATGATTCTGGTAGTAAGTTGACCCATATATCTGTTGTAATGTGCTACGAGAATGAACATCAAGACATTTCCGAGTGATAACCGTTGAACATTATGCAGCTGGAAGCGAAGTCTTCACATGAGAATGGATTGTTGTCAGGATGATAGTTCAATTCTCTTTCAAAGGGTGCATTTAAATATAGGAGAACGTAAATTCCGATAATCGAACCATAGGTCAGATAAAACTACGCCTATATCAGTGTTTATCTCTTCAATATAGAACACGACGATATGATAGTTGAGCATTAAGCATAATAATATTTGAGAATTTAAACCGCAGATAATTGAAGGACGTATCCCATATGATGTCATTATTTAAATTGGTAAGGGGCATAATTTACACCTAATATTTATATTTCGAATAATCTGTTTGGTAATTCTAGTGATGACGATTAGCCGGATGTAACTGTTCACCAACAGCCTAATACAAAAACAGCTTCATACACCGATAAACAAGTATTCAGTTATTATAGATTGAATACAATTATCACGACTCTAGTTATTTTCCATTCAATAATGCTACCAATCTTTCCATTAGAGTAAGCGCCCACTTAAGTGTAATAATGTTTTTATCCTTCAAGAATAAACTGAATAGTCGCTTTCTTTACACGCCTGCAGTTTTATTGTATAATATGTTTCTTGTTATACGTTTATAGAAACTACTAACACAAGCTATGTCCAGTAGTTATATAGGGTAGGGTACAAACCGTGATGCTCCCATGTGCACATTTGCAATGATTGAAGAATCAGGAAGAATCATACACAGGACAAGAACCGTATGGCTGATTCAATAGTTGACTGGGCGTTTCACCCGGACACGATTCTCATAAAAAAAGTGCAACAAATAAAATAGTTCACATAAAAATATTGAACAGTCTATATGTATATAGGGAAAAACGAGTTAATTTTCAGAGTTCATTATTACTCTCTAAACATTTGAAATGGAAATAACAAAATGGTGAAGACGAAAAAAGAAACAAAATCGCAGGAGATTTTAAACACATTTCCACCGAGTATAGTTACGTATACAAAACGAGACAGGAACTCGGCAGTAAACCCTTAGCATGTCCCTCTAAATATGGGACCTAAAACCATCACCATCTTTGTTTAATTGTTTAAGAAGTAAATAAACACGACCACTACAGCTCTCTAATTGTTTGATTTAAGACAAAATAAACTGGTTAGTTATACAATACTTTTTATGCAAAAACAAATACATGTCTTTTAAAGCAAGCTTCACTAAGTTAAATGTTAATATGTTTCGTTTTCCGTGTAGTAATATGAAATTGTGCACACAATTATTATATTAGTTTTCCTCATTAACCTTCCTGAAAAATTGATCAGATAATTTATAAAATGCAAACGTGAAGGGGTATAATAAAGCTATGATTTCTATATTCTTTATTCTTTAAATAATAAACAATGAGACTATATGAAATTCTTGAGTGTATGTCAAAAAAATCCAACTAAGTACAAATTCAATGTTTTTATTCATGGAAAATTCTAGCAAACGGTCAATGCGCGAAATAATATTGATCTGAAACAATTAATTGCGAGCGGCTAACAATCTCACAGGTATGAAAGACATACCTATGATTTGTTTGAAATGTTATGAACACTCACCCAAAATCTGTAAAGTGTTGAATATAATCAACATTACCGCTACAATCCATGTTGTTAATCTATCCGACATTATTCTCCTTAATAAATATAAACAAGGGAAAAACGGACATCAAAATAATCTGAATGGTGCTTTGACTTAACGCGTCGCTTGATGACGAGGTAAAAGTCACGTGACTAGCTTTCGACGAACACAAAGATAGCAATACTTTGTTGACTACATCTAGGGTGTAGAATACGAAAACGTGTTTAGTTATAAAGGCAGTGTCTTACTCACATTTGCCACAGATTTATCTGTGTTGGGGATAATTTCTACTTATGAGACTGTTAGTTTAATTAGCATTTGGGTATAAATAGGTCATCGGTGATAGGAAATATCGTATCTGGTTTACCACTTTTGATACGGATAAAGATATAGGCTGTTAAGCGCGTGTTTCAACCAATTAAAAGTATTGTTTTAGATACCTGTAGGTGTGAGAGAGAGAAAGAGAGAAATGGGGTTTAACGTCCACTCGACACAAACTAGGTCATTTCGGGACTAACATATGGTTTAATTTTATTTCAATAATTCGCTTGAGCGTAGGGGTCTTTAGCAGTGGGAGGAAACCGGAGTGCCCGGAGGAAACCCACGAGGTTGAGAAGGCGCCCCTATCTCCATGCCACATACGCTAACACCGAGGATCAATACCACAGCCGCAAGCCAGAGGTGACCGGTCAGCTAGAGGTCGAAGCGCGTCACTTTAGTCCTCTAGGCCATCCCAACCCCCAGATACCTGTTGATACCTGTAGGTATGATATACTCAAAAACATAAAATTTACAGAAAAGGTATTAACTGACATGCAGTCACATTAATTGAATGGATGTTTAAGGAAATGAACGAAAAAAGCACTGACCTTATCTAAAAGGAAAATGATACAGGTAAGTTGACGATTTGAATGAAGGTCAGAATAAAGATTGATTATAGAGTTGGCGATCATAAACAATCACAAAACATGTTTTATTAACACTAAAACTTACTTAGGTCCAATTATTATCTTTGAGTGAAGACTTTTCAACTTTACAATACTTTGCATGTATAGTGAATTCATTCAGCCATCTGTTAGGTGTTTTACACAAATATAATAATAATATTCTGCTATCTTTTTTAATTACAAGGCAGTTCAATCTACACGAAGAATGTTTGAAATACGTACTCATTTCAGCTGAATTACATAATGTAAACACTCTTTACATTAAACATACATTATACAAGAACTAAATTTGCCAATTGCAGTTCTTTCTTTAGGCCTGAAATTTGATCTAAATTGTTAATTAGACATTAAGTAACTTATCTAGGTCATAATCAACTCTCAGTGTCATCGCGAGCCTGCGATATTTAGTGGATTATAATTCGATCTGCTGCTCAACGCTCATTCATGATTAAATCAAAAATGGATAATCGAGACTATGTTTTTATCCTACCGACTTTAGTAGCCTATCGGATCAGAGTGGATCACTTTGACTGTAATTCGGCGAATTTTTTTTTTATCTAGTTTTTAACTATTATTGGTGAGAACTGCCAGCTTTTTTCCTGGTGAAGTAAGGGGTATGTCTTCACAACTGTAGGGCTTTGTGATGGCAAAGATATACTAAAGTAAGATAATTCCCAAGATGAATTTACTTGCCTGGTGATAAAATCATCTTATTCATAGATATGAGTAAAGTTATGCGTAGATCTACCTGTAAAGATGTGACGCTAAAGTATTTATTTTATTGTTTTGCTGTTTTCAGAATATTGTAAACTACATAAAAATCATTTGTTTATGATAATTTATTAATAATAACGGATCGTATCTCAATAATCAACAAGTAAACAGCTTAGCTGAAGGCCATAATTTTATTGATTAGTCTATATTATATGTCATTATGAAAATAGTCCTACTCAATCATAAAAATGGTAAAATGCACTGGTCACGGAAACACAAAGATACAAATAAAGACACGCGTATAAACAAAAGTGATAGAGAGGGAATACAAAGGCCAATCTACACAACGAGGTTAATTTGTTACTCACATGATGTGGCATATCATTATTTTTTTTAATTGAAACACGTTACGAAAAATCCAGAGAACTCGACAAAACCCCACGTTAATCAGGCGTTGGTTATGTCCAATCATACGATCAGCCTAACGGATTGTATAGATGACAAAGTGGTGCGCAGTGAAACTCTTTGTATATACATGTATAACCCATCGAAAATTCGGCATTCCTTATTTGACGCATAGTTAAGAGAATGTTGACTTTAACGTAAAACCACCAGCAGCACCACTTAGTTATTTCGAGACTTATACAAAAGTGAACTGTTCAAACTCCCGTATTCAAAACGGTAAAATCAGATGTCGTGTAAAGAATAACTATACCACTTGTTGGGAATAAATACACGTTGTCAGGTAATCAACCCTATGCTTTCTCTGTAGATTGTAGGAAAAATACGTTTAAAGCAGCGTGTGGACACTTTACAGATCACAATTTTTATCTTATTTTGATGAAACTTAAAACATTATGCGTAAATCCAAAACATCTCGATTTCTTTCGTTATTGGCGCATATAATACTGGGCCCTGTTTCACGAAATTTTAACTAAAGATAAAATCCAAATTTTAGCAGATACTTCAATTTTGATTGGCTAAGTACTAAAACCAGACTAATATTGTCCAATCAAATAACTAAAATTCAGATCTTATCTTAGTTAAAATTTTGTGAAATAGCCCCCTGGATAGCAACATCCTGGATTTTGCCCCCTGACTGTACGTTTTTTGCGTGTGGTACGTCTAGAGGTAACAAATTTTGTTTATTTTTTAAAAAAAAAACGCCCAATATGTAACCGTTACACCATAATAACGGTTGTGTTCAGATTTAAATAGCCGCCCTCCTTCACACAAGTTTGTAGCCCCCCCCCCCCCAGAGGCTACAGTTTTGTCTGAATCAGATGAAACGTAATAAATATGTTAGGTATCAAAAGATCTTGAATGGGTTGAATTTCTTGTTTAATCTGGACTGTTCATTCACATTGAATTATTATACGTGAGGAAAATAAAACACAGTTAAATATCAATATAATGTATATATTGTTTATTATTGAAAACAACGTGGATATTATACTGTCGGGTTAAATTTAGACCCAACTTATCTATAAATAATCTATATTTATATGCACTATATATATATAGTAATAATTTAGATGATATCATTGATATCACACCTTAGTATAACGTGCAATAACGGTATACCTTAGTCATATTTAAGAACCACTTGTCGGTGTTTGTGAAGCCTATCCCAATAGTAGCTGAGAGTTATATGCAATGTTTAAAATGTAATTTGAGGTTATCTACCAACTTATCTTTTGAATAAACGATAAATTAAGTTGAAGTAAATTAGATGTAGTACTAGTCGACCTGACTATACTTCCCTTCTCACACCTAAACAAAATCATGTACAGGAATTAGTTTGTCCACTAGATAATGATATTTTTGATAGGTTGATTTAATTAAGTTATTTACATATTTAGGTGTAATATATAAAAACAGAAAATACATGTAGGTAAAAACATAAAACAGGAGGTCCAGCTTATGGACGTTTAATAGCATCACTGCAGATACAAAAAACCTATGGTGAAAAGAATCTGCTTGTTTTGTGTGGAAAGGCGAAGTTCTCGCAGTAAAAAACCATATATCCGGACCATTAAAGTTTCCCTTGTTATGGATAACTCTTCCCAGATAACGGTTACCAGAAGAGGGAAAGAAGAGCCAGCAGCAACACATAACAGAAATAAAACTTTTAAACACAGATAATATAGAATTAAATGTACAGTCAATATTAATAGCAGACTTTTCTGACAATATGTATTGTCTGGTATTATATTAAGAGCCAGCTATTGGGGAGTTGGGTGGCCGAATGGTTAACGCGTAAAGGTTGGATCAAAAAGTCTGTCACTGAGTCAAATGAGCGACAAGGGGTAGGCTCGCCTGTCCAGCCTCCAGTTTCCTCTGACTGCTAAAGATCCCAACATGCAAGATATTTATTGAAATAAAATTGAACCATATGTTAGTCAACAAAACAGTCAATGTCATATCTGATGCTAAACGCGCATATTGTTTGGAACAACTTGAGATATCCAAGAGTGATCCACGAAAGACGTACACTTTCATCAACTCACTTCTTGGGAAAACGAAAGTTCCCATTGTACCAAAAGGACAAGATGACGATTGCTTAGGGTTCTCCTTCAATACCTTTTTCAATGAGAAGATACACAATATACATTCTGGCTTGCTAGCAACACAGTCGGGTTATAATAATGAGGATTGTAAGTCTTATAATCAACCGTCCTTCGATGGGCAACCGCTTCTTCGACTTGAACCTCTCACGGATGATGAAATCAGAAAAATAGTTCTGTCATCCAAACCCACGACATGTCTCCTGGACCCTGTGCCAACAAGTATTGTTATTCAACATATTGATATTCTACTTCCTGTGATCACCTCAATAGTCAATCGTAGCCTCGAAACCTCTACATTTCCTGACAGTTACAACACAGCTGTAGTACGCCCCTTATTGAAGAAAGATAACCTCGATCCCAACATTTTGAAGAATTATCGACCAGTCTCGAACCTTCCTTTCATCTCCAAAATAATTGAGAAAGCCGTAAATAAGCGACTTATTAATCACTTAACCACAAGTGGACTATTAGACAAATTCCAGTCAGCCTATAGGCGATTTCATTCTACAGAGACTGCTCCAATAAGAGTAGCAAACGATCTTCGGGTAGCGGTAGATAATGGAAGATGTGCCGCGTTGGTTTTACTCGACCCATCGGCAGCGTTTGATACAATAAATCACGATATATTGGTGGACCGTCTCTCAAGTCAGTTTGGTATCTCAGACGTTGCACCAAACTGGCTTAATCCTATTTACAAAATCGATCGCAGAAAGTTTTAATAGGCAAAACAGTATCACCGCCAGTTCTATTAAAACATGGTGTGCCACAAGGCTCTGTATTGGGCCCAGTGTTGTTTGTGCTCTATACTGCATCTGTATCTAACATCATTGACCGCCATTCACTGGATCATCACGCATATGCAGATGACACTCAAATAATTGGAAGTTTCGAACCATCAGCATCTTTGCAGCTATTCGAAAAAATAACTGCATGTACTAAATCGATTAAATCATGGATGACCACTAATATGTTGAAACTCAATGACGACAAAACCGAGGCCGTTTTAATAGGCACCAAACATCAGCGGTCAAACATACATGAACAATCGATACTGATCGGAGAATCAGATATAGCTTTCTCCTATTCAGCAAAAAACCTTGGAGTATTCCTGGATAGTGAACTGTCGATGGGAAACCAAGTTAACCATCTATGCAAAATTTGTTATTTTCATCTCCGTGCTATACGCCAAATTCGTCACCTGATAAGCCATGAAGCTGCTCATACGTTAGTTCGTGCCTTGGTCCTTTCCAGACTGGATTATTGTAATGATTTGCTGTGGGGTATTCCACAAAATCAATTAAACAAGCTACAATGTGTCCAAAACACAGCGGCCAGAATTATATCATTGTCTCCAAAATTCTACCATATCACTCCTATTCTGAAAGGATTGCACTGGCTCCCTGTCAAATTGCGCATTGAATATAAGTTACTATGTACAGTATTTAAATGTGTGAACGATTCATCCCCTTTGTACCTTCAAGAACTGATACATAATTACATTCCCACACGCGACCTCAGATCAGGAAGACTCTGCAATCCAGGCTACAATATGAAGACCTTCGGGTACAGGTCATTTTCCCATGGTGCACCATTACTCTGGAACGCAATTGATATTGACTTAAGGCGATGTGATAATCTCGGAACTTTTAAGTCAAAACTGAAAACATTTCTTTTCAACTCCTACTACAATTGAACATTGTAAAATTGATACACTTCATACCATCTCCAAGCGCCTTGAGCATTTTTTTTATGGATAAGCTGCGCTATACAAAAATTCATTATTATTATTATTATTAGTCTGAAATGACCTAGTTTGCGTCGAGTGGACGTTAAACCCCACCTGTCTCCGACACCCCTTTAGGAAGGAAGAGGTAAAATTTTCTAAGTGTTCTGATCCACTGGATATGTTTACTGACACTACCGACCTTATATTGTAACTACAGATAATTGTATAAATGAACAATGATAACAGTAAAACGGTTTTTAACTGCAAGTATATAATTGATTAGGAAATAATATAATCTATTTCAACTGATGAAATATCAGTTGACTCACACTAAACAATATTCACTCAAACAATTCTATAATTTCGAAATAGTGTTGGCCCGATTAACATCCCCATAAATATTCCGAGTTGATGAAAATGGGAAATTTATAAGTTTGACCTGCAGCATCATGGACCAGCAACTACCCCACCCCGCATCCCCAAATCATGTTGGTATGTCGAAACTTTCGAAATAATGACCCACCCAAATTGCTCAAAGTTTCATGTTCCAAGTTTAGAAAAAACTGAAAATTAAGAAATTATATGTAGCAACAGTACAGATTAGCATGAAATATGGGCGTATAAGGAACTAAATGGTTAATATGTATAATAATTAATTTGTCTAATCTAACAGATATTTTGATAATAAAAAAAATCGATGATATTTCGCCAAGGGGAACATAAATCAAAACCTCTAATGCGTCTGACATAAAATCCCATTTCCCCCTCACGACAAAATCATTAGACATTCAACCTGAATTTATCAGTCCTTCAACTTAATTAGAAAAATACTATTTTGGCAATAAGATTATTTAGATAAATTGATGAGCAAAAAAAACTCATCAATATTTTAAATCGAAATGTTACTGTAAACAAACACGTGTTAATTGCTCTTGGACAATTCGTTACATAGAGACGTGATTTTATTGACTTTATAAGTGATGATGTCGGTTTAAACTACAAGACGAAACAACCCGCAATGTTATGTTCTAGACAAAAGAAGCAAACTGAGTTTGAATGGATCTAACACCATACCCGCTTCTGTTCCAGATGCCCATATCCTTATATAGACTGTCAACTGTCAGTCATCAGAGATAACTGAGTGGCCAACCACAAGTCATCAATGAATGAGGTGTGCACACCAGAATCCACCACAATCTCCAAGAGACAGAAGTTTCTAATACTCTCCAAGTGAGATTTACGTGCACGCCAATATGTACACGGGACATAGGTTTTTCATCCCATCCGATCGACTAGACAGCTGCTGTCGTTGTTAGGGCCTTCCGCCCTGCATTAATGACAAATGGGAACGACGCCGGAAAATCTGGTTGAACTTTCTCGGCCAATGCAGCCAGTGCCTTACTGACTTAGCCACCGTGACCCCCAGTTGAAGTAAACCAATGGAGTTAATTTATCAAAGAATTCCTATTGAGCAATTCCAATGACCAACTTTCAGAAGGCACAGTGTTCTTCTCCTTTGATGATCACCATACAGATAATTCGGCGTCTTAAGACTGCTGTGATCTTGTAAAATATAAACAGTTTTATCTGTTGTGTTTATAACACCAGGCTGTATTTTGTAATACAAGCAGGCATATTTCAAATACCAAGGCTCTTTAATTTACTGGACGGAGTTGACAACAGGAACACGGTAAGTTGTAATCACCAAGCATGTATGTGTTTTCAATGTTTTGAAATAAGGGACAACAGTGAATTATTACGTAATTATGTGAACTCCAGAAAAGAAGTGACACGGAGTATTCTAACACTATCTGAAACCTACAAGAAAATCAATTAGAAACTGCATCGGCATAATCTTCCATCTGCATCCACCATTCTCTTAGGCGTACGGGCTCGATGACAGTTAGGGGGCAGAACCCGAATCGTCCCAAAATTTTCGGGTTTACAGACTCCCCCCCCCCTCAAGGAAATCTTGGAATATTTGACGGCTGCAAACACGTTTCCTGCTGTTTCAATCGTGAAGAAAGCAACTTCAAAGTGGTCTAATTATAGCTTAATTAAAGGTGGCTGACACGAATTTCAATCAATCGTTTACAGTCCACGAAGACGAGAAAAGTTTGAAAATTCAACTGTTGCAAAAGCGTCTTCCTGCTATTCCAGCCTGTGAATACTTCAATATGGTCAAATATAGTCAACGGCTGACCCGTATCGTAGCGGAGAAAATTTTGAAAATTTAACCACCGCAAATGCGTTTTCTGCTATTCTAGTACGTGTAAGTAAGTACAAAACTATCCAATGGTTTTGTAACCGAAATCCCACTCTGAATTCCAGTCAGCAATGTTCTTGAGAAATCCAACATTGATACATTTTCGGTCCCGACCACCCTGAAACAGATTTTGAATGCCAACGGCAAGCTGCAACCAATTCTCCCCACTCAACCCAAAGGATTCGTCTATCAAGTGGGTTGCTCCTATAATGCCGCATACATTGGTTGAACGAAACAGCCCACTGACTAATAATTCAGCAATAGCGGTACATCTCCAAAATCACCAACAACAATGGAATGAGGTCCAGATACTAGCAGCCAACCAACAGAACAAGAAAACAAGGCAGATCCTAGGGGCTATTACAAGGAATGAGATGAGAACGTAAGTGGGGTCGCGAAATTCGCGAGACAAGTGTTGTAACCAGACGTGTCAACTGCCCTGTTTTTTTCCGCGAGTCTCACAGATTCACTACTTGTATGTTGTAATTGAATCAAAGTACATGAGCGTAGCAAAATAGAGACATGTACAAGGTTCTTTCCGTAACTATCGTTTTCACCATGGCTATTAAACGTCTGTCTATACGATTTTGACAATTCTTCTTGAGCGTGAAGTCGGAAGCCATTGACCGATATTTAGCGGACTTTCAATCTGCGATTTTGGATTACCTTTTCCGTTAAATATATTACTAGCGATTGTATTATAATAAATTGATATCGGCTTCAATATGTAAATAATTTGACTCAAAAGTACCTTTAGAAACTGAGTCTGATCGGACGATGTCCGCTGACTGTTCCTATCGAGCCCTATATAGCTGCAATATGAAAATAATGGTAAAATACAACTCTTCCCATTGGAACCCTCACCTTTTTTTTACCGTGAATTTTTATTTTGTGTTTACGTTTGCCGGCGACCTTGTGTATTTTCTGGTCGCCGTACGGTCGCAGCAGTGCAGTAAGGACGCCACCCCGGTCTGACGGAGGCATTATCGCACGTTATACCCCCCCCCCTTCAGAGGGATAACTCTGTTAGTCATTTTTTGCTTCAAACAATATATTTGCAATATGTTTAGACAGTTTTGATACCATTATTGTCCTTTAAGACAATAAATTAATGCTGTTACGATATATAATGATCAAATTCCAATCCAGTTTATCAACGAGTGATATGTTTTTAGAGATTTTGAATAATAATTAAAATGTTCTATACGTTTAATCAATTCTTGAGATAGAGCCATTTAAAGTAGCTAATTCTCTAACTCAATATCATCCAAAGTCTTTGACATTGAAAGCACGAATTATTTATCAATTTAAATCAACATTGACGTTGTTGTCTTTCCGGGAAAAGATGGGCTACTGATATCCAATATTTAAGACAAAATAAACATTTTATCATTGGTACACGAATTGTGTACCATAAGGACTAAGACTAGTAATTTTTTCCCCTGATTTCACGAATGTAGTGCGAGTTATAAATAGACAATTTTTCCCATATTTTTTTTCTCCTCCCTTCCTGCATTTTTTGGTTGACTTTTTGGTCTAGAATTGGAGAAAATGGATCAAATCGGCAATTTCATAGCAGTTTTAGTTAATACTGACTTTCTGCAGAGCAATCATTGTGTCGGACGTGAGATTTTGACCACAGTCAACTTCAAATCCCCGAAGCAAAAAATCTAAACGGTCAACCCCCTACAACTCGTTTCAGTGCCATCTGTAAAAAGGGACTCGAAGAACGAGGCTAAACATATTCATATTCTTATCTCTATAAGCATTCGCTGTAAATGCTATCGATGTAGACTGGAATAACCAGTCGCTAGAGATTGTCATTCGAATGAGACTGATTTGAAATGAAAGTAAAAACGGTTACAATAGAATGTAATCAGTTTTTATATTCATATCACATTATTATATGCGTTGCTACCCATGTTTGTCAATTTCTAGGTTCCAAATATTAGCCACAGCAACCAAAATGCGAACATGAACAACTGCGTAGTCAATCTATAAATATGACGTATGTATACAACGTTGTTTATTCACTTATTTCTTGTACATAACCATATTAATTCTTGTATTTAGGGGAGGGTCATGTAGGTTATGTTGGTTCCCCAACGCCTTTCGATTTCTGAATAAAATATTGTTTAATATAAAATTTAGCTCCTTTAAGTTTCTATAAAAATGGGTGTTTACTTCGTTTTCTTTTTATATTAGCTGCATAAATCAAGGGTTATCACGTTCCATAGGCGTACGAGCCGGGGGAGTGGGAGTGTACTAACTTTCGGGGAAGGCGACTTTTCGGGCAGAGGGGTAAAGTGAGAAAAAAAAATTATTTCATGTACTTGGAAAAATAAAGTGTCCGAAATCTAATAAAACACTAATTTTTACGGGCTGGAATAGCAGTAAAACGCGTTTGCGGCCGTCAAATATTCCAAAATTTTCTTGGCAAGTCCATACAAGGTCAGCTCCGCTTCTTCACCTCTCGGAGAAAACCGGCGCCACTGTCTGTAAACCTGAAATCTTTTCGGGCATTTCCAGTTTTGCTTCCCTAATAAGCCCTAATAAAACACTAATTTTACTTTTCTTCAAATTGAATACCACGAATTTGTATTTTATCTAGTGCCACTCTACTTTGTGCGACATTTTTCGGGCATCGATTACTATTTGTGAATGCAGCTACAACAGTCTGATTGGATGCTTGGAATTCGGAGTGGGATTTCGGTTACAAAACCATTGGATACTTTTGTAGTTATTTACACATGGCTAGAATTGCAGAAAACGCATTTGCGGTGGTTAAATTTTCAATATTTTCTCCGAGTGGGTGAGGCCCCCATGCCCAGCGACGATTGATTGGTTAACTGGAAGTCGGGTCAGCCAGGTAGATTATATTGGACCATATTGAAATTCACAGGCTGGAATAGCAGGAAGATGCGCTTGCGGCAGTTAAATTTTAAAAATTTTCCCATCTTCCAAATCAACCTGTCCATAATATCAAATATACTCTTCAAAAAAAGAAACGCACAACCAATTTTTCATCATTTTTTTATTTGACCAAGGTCTTTGTTTCGGCAAATCTTACTTGTTTTTAATGCCATTATGTAAGGATAAAAGAAATTCATTATTGATCTTAAAGGTAGGGTCACTAATTGTGACTGGTCATCCTTTTTGTTGAAATTTTTTATCGCTTGATTGCACCAAGAAACGCGAATTTAACAGCTTCGCGAGCTTTTCGCATGGAACCTAAATCTAAGGTCTTTAAAATCCCGGGGTTCTCGGTTTCCAAATCAGTTGGGCATGTAAACACTCAAAGAACCAAGTGATGCCACATCTGGACGAAGACCAACGCAACAACGCTATTCGTCGATTACAAGCAGGTGAATCCAAGACAGATGTAGCCAGGCTGCTGAATGTTTCCCATAGTTCCATTTCTAGCCTTTGGGATAGGTACCGACAGCGGAGTTCAACACGTGCACGCCCTAGCCCAGGCCAAACAAGAGTGGCCCCACCTGTCCTGGATCGTCACTTCCGGTTACGTAATTGGCGTAAATGGTTTTCAACAGCGACCTCTACCGCAGCAGCAATTCCCGGACGGCGTAGAATCTCGTACCAAACAGTAGGCAAACGCCTACGTGAAACCGAATAACGAGGCAGACGTCCCCGTTAGAGCTTCTGTTTTGAAATACGCCGACACCATGAAATCCAACTTTAATGGCTTCAGGCACTGAGGGTATGGCCACAGCAACACTGGATAGCAGTTTGGTACAGCAACGTGTCGTTGTTCTTGTTGCAACAAGGCGATAACAGAGCAAGGATGTACTGACGATGAAATGTAACTTTGCGTTTCTTTTTTGGGAGAGTATATAATGTATTGGACGTTAAATCTTAATACCCCCGTCAGACCGGAGTGGTGACCCTAATGCGCTCTGAGACCTGGAAATACACAAGGTCGTCGGCAAGAGTGAACACAACGCGGAGAAATGCCCCCAAATTAGAAACTTAAAAAAGTCGCGTTCTTACTGCGACCGGTGCGTTTATACAGCATTCTCGCGACGGGCTCGTCACGTTCTCTCCACGCTTATGGCGTTTCAATTGAGATCTATAGGTTTGGCAACGGCGGTCATCGCGAAGCCGCGTCGCTCAACCACACGTCTTACCTGGACTGCACGTGCGTTTACACTACGTGATCACCGCGACTATATAAGCTGATTTTTTTCGAAAGTTCAAGATGACCTTTGAATCGCTCGTTTTCAAAGCAAGTCGTACATGAAAAACATGGTCGCCACAGTCGAGTAATGCAAGCTTGGTAACCGCGCCACGGTTAAGAACTCCATACACGTACAGGGAACCTCATAACATCGCCATATGCTTAGAGGTAGCTCATGAGGTCCTGATGCAATCGCGCAACAGTGCTGGAATCATTTTAACATCGCCATGACAACGCCATAAGGACACCGAACACTTGGTGAGGTCGCGGCCAACACGTGACGGTTGTGGTGAAGGCACCGTTGCAAATGTTACAATCTTCGTAGCGTCTTTGCCACGTATGTCCTGTACTGCGCGTGTACTACGTTCATAGAAATGTTACCACGCTTATCTCGGGACCTTCACGACCCAGCACGTTCTCTCAGCTTTCCAAGTTATATGACCGAACCTTGGCGCTTGCTTTGAACATACTCAAAGCAAACGCCGTGACTCAGCGATCATTAGCGACCATGGAGACAACAGCACGATCTCTAGCGTTTCACCCACGCTGATGGTGATCTTGGCACGCTCTGAAACCAATTTTGTCGCCGTAGCAGCGCAGTAAGGACCTTTGCGACCCCATAACGTTCTCGCAGCTTTCCAGATCATATGAGCATATTCAAAACAAACGTCGTGGCTCAGCGATCATTGGCGACCATGGAGACCACAACACGACATCTAGCGTTTCAACCACGCTTTTTCCACGCTTATGGCGATCTTGACTCGCTCCGAGACCATTTCGGTCGCAGTAGACGCGCTGTAAGGACGCAACCGGGGTCTGACGGGGGTATTAAGCCCCCGTCAGACCGGAGTGGTGACCCTACTGCGCTCTGCGACCGAACGGCGGCCTGGAAATACACAAGGTCGTCGGCAAGCGTGAACACAGCGCGGAAAAATGTCCCAAAATTACAAAATTAAAAAAGTCGCGTTCTTATATAGCATTCTCGCGGCGGGTTCGTCACGATCTCTCCGCGCTTATGGCGTTTCGATTGAGATCTATAAGCTTTGCAACGGCGGTCATCGCGAACCCGCGTCGCTCAACCACACGTCTTATCTGGACTACACGTGCGTTTCCACCACGTGATCACGGCGACTATGCAAGCTGGTTCGATTATTTTTTCGAAATTTCAAGATGACCTTTGAATCGTCCGTTTTCAAAGCAAGTCGTGCATGAAATGCATGGTCGCCATAAGCGAATAATGCAAGCTTGGTAACTGCGCCATGGTCGTATTAAGAACTCCATACACGTTGTTGGAACCTCATAAAATCGCCATATGCTTTAGAGGTAGCCCCATGAGGTCGTGATACAGTCGCGCAACAGTGGTGGAATCATCGTAACATCGCTATGACAACGCCATAAGGACTCAGAGCGCTGGTTGGGGTCGCGGTCAACGCGTGAGGGTTGTGGTGAAGACGCCATGAAGGCACCGTTGCAAATGTTACAATTTTCGCAGCGTCTTTTCCACGTGTGAACTGCGCGTGTGCTACGTTCATAGAGATGTTACCACGCTTATCACGCGACCCTCGCGACCCACCACGTTCTCTCGGTTTTCAATGTCATATGACAGGACCTTGGCGTTTGCTTTGAACATACTCAAAACAAACGCCGTGACTCGGCGATCATTGGCGACCATGGAGACCACAGAACGATATCTCGCATTTCCACAGCGCTCAGGGTGGTCTTGGCACGCTCTGGAAACATTTTTTGTCGTCGTAGCAGCGCAATAAGGACTTTTGCGACCACATCACGTTCTCGCAGCTTTCCAGATCATATGCGCATGTTCAAAACAAACGTCGTGCCTCGGCGATCATTGGCGACCACGGAGACCACAGCACGATATCTAGTGTTTCCACCGCGCTGTTACCACGCTTATATGGCGATCTTGACTCGCTCTGAGACCATTGTTTGTCGCAGTAGAAGCGCAGTAAGGACGCAACTCCGGTCTGACGGGGGTATTAATAAACAACAACAACCGTTTTCGTGGACTGTAAATATGGAAGCGTATAGGGGTCAATAGCGCGATAGATACCGCAATATTAAGTTGATAACAAGTCAACATATTGTGATTTTTCTGACGATTTTATCTCTGAAAAGGCAATTTTTGCCGAGTTAATTGAATAACTCGCTAATTTGCATGTCGTCATTTTGTTTTAGATGCACACGTCGACATAACGAATGGCAATATTTTGCGCATATGTCGACATATACTACGGCGAAATGGAATATGTCGTCAAAGCTTCCGAATAGCAATATCTTACCGCAAACGTGTACATTTAAGACGAAATGGGGACATAAAACATAGCGTGTTGACTCAATTACCTCAGCAAAAATTGACTTTTCAGAGATAAAATCATCAGAATAATCACAATATGTTGACATAATACCAACTTAATATTGCGGTATCTATCGCGCTATTGACCCCTATACGCTTCCATATGTAAACGATTGAAATACGAGTCAGCCACCGTCATTAAGCTATATTAGACCACTTTGAAGTTGCTTTGTTCATGGGCGGGAATAGCAGGAAAACATGTTGGCAGCCGTCAAATGTTCAAAAAAAATTCTTGGGGTGGGGGGTCTGTAAGCCCAAAATTTTTCGGGCAATTCGGGTTCACCCCACTAACTGTGATCGAGTCTGTACGCCTATGTCACGTTCACTGTGATAATGAATTTGAATATCTGTTTTGTATGGAAGCGTATAGGGGTCAATAGCGCGACAGATACCGCAATATTAAGTTAATAATAAGTCAATATATTGTAATTTTTCTGACGATTTTATCTCTGAAAAGGCAATTTTTGCCAAGTTAATTGAATAACTCGCTAATTTGCATGTCGTCATTTTGTTTTAGATGCACACGTCGACATAGCGCATGGCAATATTTTGCGAATATGTCGACATATACTACGGCGAAATGGAATATGTCGCCAAAGCTTCCGAATAGCAATATCTTACCGCAAACGTGTACATTAAAGACGAAATGGGGACATAAAACATAGCGTGTTGACTCAATTACCTCGGCAAAAATTAACTTTTCAGAGATAAAATCAGCAAAATAATCATAATATGTTGACATAATACCAACTTAATATTGCGATATATATCGCGCTATTGACCCCTATACGCTTCCATAGTTTTGATATCTAATGTTGATACGCAATGATATGAATGTTCTAAATCAAGGCGATTATCTCAATTTGTCATATAGATTAAATCACTGACATAACTTTAAAGCGACTTTGAACCCATGTTGTTCTAGAGAAGCAAATGGCCATGTTTAAAGTTAGATTTTATATAAATGAAAAACAGTCGATTTCGTACATATATGGACAATCATAATTTATTTTACTTTTCAAATAATAAAACGTTCAATGTTACTCTTCTGAAGATTCCTAGGCCTATTTATATGCGACTTTTCATAACGAACAAATTGTGGGAATGATGCAATTACTGTGCTCTGACGTGTTACTACCCCTATTGTAATAAATGTAATAATTATAATTAAATGTCCCTCAACCTTATTGTAATATTATCCTCTATTGTTATAAAAGTAAAATTTGTAATACAATTTATCTTAACCCCTATTGCAATTATAATTGTAATTAATTCATTTTACCATACAATAAATTCGACAGCTATAATTTTAAGATTCTATGAATTTTAATCACCATATGAATATAAGATTATTAGTTTATACTTTTACATGAGGATTATCATCATATTTTCCGTGTGCACGTCAGTTAAAAATAACCTTCTGATAGCATTTTTAAATCCTTCACTACACTTAGATATTTATAACAATAAACTTCCGTATGAATATAAAATTATTACAATAGAAGTGGTATCGTAAAACCCCCATCGTAATATCAAGCCCTATTATAATAAATGAGTCTATCTGGAATAAAAACATACTTAAACTAATTAATCCATCAAACCTTTTCTTCAAATCATTTTCAAAAACATAATATCCACGATGACACACCCCTGGCTATAAAAAATCTGTTTAAAAAAGTCATGTATAAGCTCTGATTTAATCATTTTTCGAAACTTGATATGGCTTTTAAACATGTTTTCGTTTGAGTTACTTTATAATTTCGTCTAACCCATACTATATTCATATCTGTATTCGAAATTTAAAGTTTGTCAAAATATTTCAGAATTAATGCTAAAAAGAAAACGCAAAGCCAGAAATGGCAAAGATTGATAATCAGAACGGTTATGAATATTTGGAGATAAGCGTGAAGTCTCGATTTTCACTGTTATAATACAGTTGTTACGATAATAAGCAAATTCTATATTATCCAGTTTTAGATTAAATAATTAATAGCGCTCGGTAGATTATGGGCTAGTCACGTTAATAAATGTCTAATAAAAAAATGTATTACAACATTTAAGGTTTAAAGAAAGATCTCCAATAGACGGATTTAGTTCTTACACAATACTCTGATTGTACAATATTTTGAATGCTGTATAGCCACGCCTAAGTTATTTAAATATTGACAAAGTCACCATACACTCAATATACTCAAGCTTTAGTATGTCTATTAAAAAAACGTTAGCCACTTTAGCAACGAAATACTAAAATACTATTTTCGAGCCCTGGTTTTACGGAGGTCATTATAAAAGGCATTGGCTATATATGTGTGTTCTTCACGTGGTTTAAAACTAAAATATCACGAACTAAAGTTCACAAAAGGGGGAAATTAAATCGTAATGTCAAAGTGAACTACGTTAGCATACAGTCAGATCAAGACAACCTGCATTGCATGCCTTAAAATAACATTATTTGTTTTCTTGGGTTCGTCCTTACCCTGCATTATGTTTTTTATTACTGAAGTATTACAAACAAAATACAAAAGGACGGTTGCGCTTTCAGCTCTATATATTTTATATAAAAAAAAGTGTACTCGGATGCGGGACGTGTGCTACATTCGATCATACACAAGGAAAGGTGCCTTAATGTAATAAAAATAAAATACAATATCGACACTGCGTCAATCTTGTTAAATTCAGTTCACAATGTGTACATCTAAAGGTACATTTCTCCCTTACACGCCTATGCCTTTATATGGTAAGTGTTAAGACTAGAATTACCACCGATACAGGATGGACAGTAGATATACGGAATAGCTCACATTTACATGTTGTTTTCAAAGTTGTACATTTATAATGGATATACGGCAAAGAGTTTTAGTCTACGATACACCAAAGTAGAAGAGAATGTAAACCAGCAGAAATATCAGGCCCACTACCCATGTTCGCGCTTCCGCGCGCGAATTTTTTTTATTTCCATGTGTACAGAAAATCGCTGAATGGTTTGGGGAATTCCATATGTTAATTGAGTCAGAAGTGAGAATTTCTCTTTACAGCAAGCAGCATAACATTGTTTACACTCGGTCGTCGCCTTTTTAAAAGAACACCCCATTTTAAAAATATGCCCTTTGCAAGATGAATTAACAGCAAAAAGAGCGGATTATCGACTTAAAGGGAGAGAATCCGTATTTATTCGTCTGGATGTAAACATTCGCATGCCGACAAATCGCGTGAGAAAAGGAGAGAAATGGGGTTTAACGTCCACTCGACACAAACTAGGTCATTTCGGGACTAACATAATTATGGTTTAATCTTATTTCAATAATTCGCTTTTGCGTAGGGGTCTTTGGAGTGTGAGGAGTACCTGGAGAAAACACACGAGGTTGGACAGGCGACCCATCTCCTTGCCACGTACAATCGTGGATTCGAAACCACGCGCGAGAAAAACAACCGGGCAGTGGATGATGGTTCTACATTTGAAGATTTGAGCACTAGATTGGCATATATATATTTAGGGTAAAACATGATTATTAGCCACATTTCTTTAACATTCTAACGTTTTGTATAAATTTGATGCGACTTTTATAAAATATTTTTGCAGAACCTACAACCACATTTCTAGGTCTCTTGTAAAAGTATTATTATGGTTTAATGTTTTGACTGTCGAAATTAGTACTGAACGAAAAAGTTATTATTAAGCTATAAGAAAATATTTTTTTTTATTTTAGCGTGAACTCTTTTCCCGCAAATTTACCACCCCTCCACCAACACACACTTCCATACACACACGTAGCCCACCTCCCCACGAATCAAAACAGTTGTCCAGGGGCATCATAAACACTTCAGTGATGGACTGTCCTATAGATGTATTTTTCATTAGCATATAAATTGATCATCATTTATGTCAGCATAATCAAATTTCCCCCATATTATAGACATTGGACCTTGACTCTAAACGCCTGATCACCACACATATTATTATTCTGATTCTACGCAAAAAAAAAACTGGTCTGGAAAAACTTGGGTCTCAAATTCCCTACTGGAGTCCATCCACTTTCCCCCGAACAAATAAATGGCAGTTGAATCTGTGATTTCATGAAAATGGGAAACTGATTTGACGAATCATGCGTGGATTGAGAGGTCTAGCCTTAATCTCTTTGGATACGCTACTGCTTTCAAACGGATCCAAATCAGGCATGTTTATTTTTTCTTTGTTCTGGTTAAAACCTTGACCTCATTATCCGATCACGTCTACTCTTAATCTTAACTAACATAATATACTGAAAGTGTTACAATCAAATCAAACGAAGGACCACAATATTTTACAAAATGATTTATTTACAAAGTATATCAAATATATGCTATGTTATATAAGTAAAATAATATATAAAAAGATGGAATGTTTTAAAACAGTATTATCATAGATGTCAATTTAAGTGGACGAATAACAATTATTGATCTGTCTTCTCTTACTATGATAAACAGATCTAATATCTGAAGCCCACACTGTTGGTCTAACGACTGAGTAAATGTACTGTAAGAGAGCAGTTCAATAGGCTTTATAACATATTGCAAGACAGTGCAAATTTATTACATATTCAACTGCCGAAGAAGTTAGCTTATAATACCATCAATATATTAAGGAATGAAAGTTGTGTAATGATTATTAATGTTTCTATACAATATAATGAATTAATAAAACAATGATAAATTTTCAGAAATCATGATATATCTACACGTATGTATAAATAGTTACTATCAATACGTTTCATTTCATATTTTTAAAAGCACGACAGGTATACAGTTTTTGTTTTGATTGGAAATGATTAATATTAACTATAAATTTACCCACAAAAATGAAAATCTATGACTTTTGAAACGATATCTTTGATAGAATTTATTACAATTAACCGTAAATGTACAGGACTTCATAAAATACATTTAAAAGATATCTAGAGAACTTGGCATCTTGCATATCAATTTTTTGTATTTGCATATACTGGTCATTTTAACAATATACGCAAAGAAGTATGGATTATTCAGTTAAATTTCTGTATAAAGAAAAGCGCTAGCGATGAAATTAAAACAAGAGATAAAATATTAATGTCCTGTTTAACTGCAGAATTACATCCAGGGTACTCATTACAGAAACAATATTTTATATCGGAATTGGTCATTTTCAGGGGTTGATAGGGATTATTCAACCTAGCATCAAGACAATAGCCGTGACGTTTGAGAACTGGCATCTGTAAACGATGTCTTGTAGATTTCATCAGATTCTCTTCACAGTCTCTTATTATGCGTGTGTCACCTGAAAAACAACAATGACCTTTAAAGTATTGGAATTTTTTAGAAGATAAAAGATCATACAGTATCAATAATAGTTACTTGGTCTTTGGATTAATAAATTTGAAGCGATTTAATCAAGTACGAACAATACAAACCATTAAAGAAAAGTCACTCTGATAACTTAAAATATAACAAACTTATTTTTGCCTCGATTATTTCAAGCTCCGTTCCGTTCCCACCAAATGTCGGAGGGAGGGGAGGGGGGCTATGGAAGGGAAAAGGCAGACTGTGTCCATCCGTGTACATATTGTCGAAATTGGCACACACGTAAAATAGCCATAATGGGCAGTTGGAATTGGACAAGAGCTGACGGAAATTGTTCCACCTGAGAACAATTCTCACCCCATTATTACACAATAAACACAATGCACTATCGGTGTAGACTGGAATAACCAGACGCTAGAGATTGCCATTCAATTGAAACTTCTGGCGTATTTCGCCAAACATAACTGATCAGAAGTTATAGTAAAAACAGAAACAAATGAATCTAAATCAGTTTATCAACATTCATATTACATTATTATATCCATTGCAACCCATCTGTGTCGATTTCCATACGTCCCAAATATTACCGAGTTAGCATCAGTCAGTTTTAAATGGCGTGCGTTAACAACCAAAATATCATTACTTCGAAAAAACGTTGGAATTTTACCACACTATTATAAAGTTGATAATTGCCACGCGTGTAATGTATTTATGTGTGCTTTCTGAACATATAATACTAAAAGCGTTAAATCCTTCTGGTTCTTGGCAACCTAGCTTTGAAAATCGGCCCCTTACATTACAACCACAGGTCAGCATGACATTGGATGATTCGGGGCTAGATGTATGGACAAACAGTTAAAAATTGTCCATGTTATTTATCTCATTAAACGAAGGTATAAAAATGCTCACCGTGGCTTTTATCAATAACTTTAACACAAAACTCAGAATTTCCACAATATCTCCATCCGTACATGATCCAATCTACAGTCTCCCCACATCCACCCATAGAACTGTAACATTTACGGCAGAAAACAAATGAATTACCTGGAAACAAAAAATCGATTTTTTTAGAAAAAGAAAATGAAACATGTTTAGCCATTATATAAAATATATTAATGTGTTTGATGTTTGAGAGGGAGAGAGAGAGAGAGAGAGAGAAATGGGGTTTAACGTCCACTCAACACAAACTAGGTCATTTCGGGACTAACATATGGTTTTTAATTTTATTTCAATAATTCGCTTGCGCGTAGGGGTCTTTAGCAGTGGGAGGAAACCTGAGTGCCCGGAGGAAACCCACGAGGTTGAGAAGGCGCCCCTATCTCCATGCCACATACGCTCACACCAGGGCTCGAAACCACAGCCGCAAGCCAGAGGTGACCGGCCAGCTAGAGGTCGAAGCGCGGCACTCTAGACCACTAGGCCATCCCAACCCCCTGTTTGATGTTTGACGGTTGTATAACTAGAATAGTAGAAAGTAAATATTATTATATTCTTAAAGGATGGGAAGTTTCGGAAACTGCAAAAGAATACGTAAATACCATGGCACACGCTACTTGTGTGGAACAATTCGAGTATACTATTAATCATATTGGTGTTAATTGCAATGTTCACATTTAAAAATTCTGTTTAAAAACCTCTATGGTTGCATATTTGCCATAGCGCACCTGCATATGATATTAAATTTATTCATCCCGGAATTCATCAATAAACCCCCAATAACCTATATAAAGTCCATCTATTAAACTTGTATTTATAATAAATCACCATGTTCAATTTGTTCAGTTGTGTCCCAAGAGTTCATTCATTTTAAAATTCCCCCACCCTACTCCACATGCAAATTATACAAAAATAACCTATTCTTTCTCAAATCCGTCTCGTCAATAGCGCATTTGATTTCGTTGAAAATATTACATCCGAGAATACAGGTAGTCTTTACCATTTAAATACAGCATCAGTAATAATCAAACCAAAGAAAAATATGTTTATGACTAATAATGCGTGCATGTCAACAAGTTTTTAAACATTCTGTTATTGTGACTCAATAAAAATGGCGTCCGATCTACTAACCGTTACATATATATCTACCTTTCCATCTCCTGGGAACAATTACCTACACCCACCAGAAAAGATTATTTATCGCCTGTCTCGTTAAGTTTTATAATAAATTGAAAATAAATATATAAAGTTTTAAATACCTTCCTTAAAGTACGCTAATAGACTCAGTATTGCTAGCAATACATAGGACGACTCCATTTTGAGCAACATTCTTCAGGTATGAAGGTGAAGGTCACCCACTGTAACACCTTTTAAGGGAGACAATCAAGGTATGCGACCTGTTAACGACACAAGGGAAATAACTCCGAAATACAATGTATGGAACCTAAATTAAAAGTTTCGGTGTTTTTACCAACCACTCACGTTGATAGTAGCAATTAAATGACAATAACGATTCTCATTTCTTCCAACATAATATCAATAAATAGTGAAAAACGCCACACGACACATTTTATTTAATTTCTAATATTCATCGGTGCAGTAACAATATCTAACACTTGAAGTAGCCTACATTCTCCGCCCCACCCCATGACAACTATTTGTCTAGGTAAAGTAATCTCTGTAATATAGACGTTTGTGTGTTTCCCCTTAGACAAAAAGGTAAACGTTTGGTATACATTTAACACGCTGGATCATTATATACACGTACCGATTTCAAAGAAAAGCGAAACGTCATTACCTGGCGTTTGTTCGTTCGTGTATGTGTTTTTAATATCAGTGGGTTTTTTCATGAACTTGCCACAAGAGCAAGTAGCGCTTGAGCGGTTAGTCCAGCATAGAGTCGGGAAGATATGACGAAACATATAACAATATGGCGTTTAACGGGGTCTTTAAGGGCCATTCTCTGCATTCAAATCTAGCTACAAGAACGTGCGTACTTAAAGCCCTAATACCACTCTTGTTGTAACTGAATAATATGTCCCAATCTTCATTCTGGTCAACAAATCATATTATTTTAGAATATTCCAATTAAATGATGATATAAATTTCATCTTAACACACCTATTTTAAAAAATTGGAAAAATTCAACCAATTGATTTGAAAAGTCTAACGTAAACCTTTTCAAATGTGACTTGGATTTTAAAATATTTTCGAACCTTCTGGACAAATAAAATAGGTTGTAATGGATAATTTACACAACAGGTAGGACATTTAAACATCTAGTACTTAGAATAAGGGTATTATTTATTTTCTGGAGCTACCAAGCCAGCAAGAATGTTATTGTCCCTTTAAAGGCTTTGGGATAATCTGATAGATTTGTTTTTGACTACGATTTGATCTTATTATTTTTGCCTTGCAAACCCATGCTGTTTATTTATACATGTACGTTTTTAACATGAGATAAACTTATTTCTTTCGATGTATTACACATGTGCGGTGTAGTAAAAAACATAGCGACGTGTTGCTAGAATGAAATATAATAGTACCCAACCTCATCTGGAGTCGAGAGTTGAGATACATTGAAAAATTCCAATCGAACCCTTTATCCCATGAAACAAGTGACAACTAAAGTAAACTAATCTTCTCGTAGGTCCTGCTAACAGATTTAAAAATGGACCATCCTGATTTGAACAGAGTCTCAAAAAGTCGGGGAACGTATGAAATTTAATGGCTACAACAATATAGAGGAGTGATGTATTTACGTTGTCTTAAAATTTCAGCTCAAAATATTGAGTCGTTTGGACGCGAACTTGAAAATTGCTTATCCGGACACGTACCCCTTTTAAGATTTCGGGTCAGTTGTTTCGTTAGGTGCGTGATAATCGGTCCCCATTCCTTTAAAGGTCTGTACAGTGAATGGACAAAGTGCTGGACTTGGTAACGAAAGGTAAATTTCAGCGATATATTATTTGTATAAAATAAAAGTCTGGTTTTATCCAGACACCGCATAATACAGCTTGGGACACAGTCTCCACCATACGACACACCTGTGCTTGCCTACTCCATGATCAAACACGATAGCAGATGGCTTCCATCTTGTTTACTGACGGTACTACTTATTTTAAGACAGACTCGGCTTTCCAATTTATAATATCTACGTCATTGGGGATTTCCAATTTATACTCACTGGTTGCTATGACCCGCTATGGCGTTGTCTAGAAACGCGCGTGCTCGCGTTAGTTTAAAATTTTTGCTATACGTTTAACATGGACTATTTGATGTAATTTGCCTGATTTGATTTGGCCCCATTTCCATAAATTTAGGTTGTTTTTTAGAAATTTTTAGCAAATGTTAATCTTAGGTGTTTTTTAATTGTAGCCGAAGTAAATTTTTTTACAATTTATAGCGAGTTAAGTTATCGTCTCTAAGAGGCGGGCGTAGTATTTTAAATGGCGGCCATTTGCCATCATGTGTATTCTTGAAGTAGGTACACATGATGTAATCGTATGAGTCTCCACCTCCAGTTGACGACTGATATCGGTTTAGTTGTTTGAAAACGTATCACATACATTGAGTTAATTGTTGTGCTCTAATAATAATATAGAGTTAATAAATTAAGTTGTTTTATTCTCCAAATTATTATCGGGATTGGCCCCTTACGAAATGATACATCTGAAACACCGTAATTACTGTGCCTCGAGCTGTAAGACATCTGGGAATTCTCGTCTCGTTTGAAAACAACATTTATAAAATATGTCATTACCATCTCCGAAGGATAGGTTCATTCGTCATCTATTAACAGAAGACGTTACTGAAACCGTAGCCCGATCTTTCTTCCTGTCCAGAATAGTGGATTGTAATTCGGTACTAACTGGTATTACGAACGAACAGATTTCCAAACTCCCAAGATATCAAAACCGCGTTCCTTACATTGCCACTAAAGCTTAAATCAAAATCACACATCACCCCTCTCTTGAAAAAATAACACTTGCTCCGTATTCCAGAAAGGGTCAACTTTAAAATCTGATCGTTAACCTGCTATCGATCGATAAACAAATCCGCGCCGGGTTAACTTCAAAATCTAGTATCAATGTATCAACCTAAACGATCATTAATATCAGAAGGAAAACTATTGTTGGACGTACCTAGCTATAATTTGAAATCAATGAGATCCAGAACTTTTCCAAACAACGCATCAATTATTGTTTGGAATACACTTCCAGACAATGTGAATATGAGAGTTCTGAAGTCCACTCGACACAAACTAGGTATACAGTGACAGGCACGAGTAGCACATCGTATGTATTCTTGGTCTTTATTTCATTTTCATTTACTGATAATAGTATGTGAAGGAGAACCACGCCATATATAAAAAAATAACAAGATAAACCATTGAATAAGACAATACGCATAGACTTATACCAAGTGAAATGCCCCGGGTGCCAGACCGGGCGTATGTTACTGTTTAACGAAGGATATTTTATAGCTACAAAGCCAAATTTGTTCGTTTTATTGTAAATACCGATATTAAAGATAGTTGCGACATATTCGCTACTTTGACACATCTCTAATACTTATGCTTACATTCAAATGTTTGATTTAGATACTATTGCCATGATACTGTTATCCTAAATAACGAATTAACTACGGTTGAATTAAAGAAAGCCCTGGCAACAATCTTTTTTGAATAAATTTCCCGTGGTATTTGTTTTATAAACCCCTGATTTTGTCTTTGAAGTCAAATATGTATGTTTCAGTGAATATATTTATCGCTTGTTTTGTTTAATTCAGACATATTTTACTATAAAGATTTTATTGATCTCTAGTACAGAACAGCATACAAATTAAATGCATTTATTGACACGAACCATTGTATCAGCAATGGAAAAAAAACCTGACAAAATGGGAAGTTGTGGTTAATTTGCCACAAGTAGTAGCTTCTCATACCTAACTCGTATATATATTGTCCGACCAGAAGATCAATGACGCATCGTCGGAATTGGAATCTAGTTCCAGAAGAGCCGTACGACACTTTCTTGACCCTCTTTGCCGGGAAACACACCCGGTTAAGCCTACGGTGAACTATATATATATGGAGATAGTTGGGGTTTATTTTACAATAAAGATGATGTATGCATCACTTATTACAGGTTATGGTCTGATATATATCTGCCTTATTTTCGTATTGACTGTCTTGTCTCTTGCCACTACGTTCATTGTTCAGAGTTCGCTAGAGAACCGTTTTCAGGGCTGGAAAACACAATGCAGCCGTCCAATTTTCGAAACTTTTCACGAGAGGACTCCTGGACATCCACCCCCGAATATGTTAACTATCCCCACACGAACGATCAATCGCCCCCCCCCCCCCCACGAAGTTAAATTCAGTGTACATGTAAAAAATTAGTAAAAATCATAAACTCAAGACTGATCGGTATTCCGTTCCTCGTTGAGCAAGTCCCCCCCCCCCTTCACCAAATGGTCACGGCAGAGGCACTTTAAAACACGTATCAACTCACATTTTCGCAACATATTGTGTTCCGACAATCACTGTCCGGGCATGCTAGTTGTCTTAAGATGACAAATCCTTTAAGGTGCCCGAAATAATGTTCCCACGTTTCCTGGAAAACAAAAATCGAGCTTCTGCATTGTGTTATAAAACAAACCCGTTAGAGATAATTTTGAAAAGCAGGTAACAACATACATTCCATGTGATATCATAACTGTATTTGTAGTTTCCATGTATTACATTCATATAAACAATGATTTTAGAATAACACAATTTGCAAGAGTTATAAGTGCATAGCTTGAAGTCAGAATACTCAGAACATTACTGGCATCCGATAGTGTCACAGTCTATATTATGAAGCCTGTGCCTAGGATAGGCTTACGTGTTCTATCTGGTGACACCAGGAATATGTGGTTACCCATTATGCATACATGGACGAGTGCTTAGCCAATACTAGAAATGGTTCTACTACTGAGAGCTTCCATGATACTTCTATCTTCGACCCCAGCCACAGTAGTGGATTCTAATATGGACTTTGATTACAATAAAGTTACAGGCCTGTAATTCCTTTAACACCCAAATGTATCTGGTCCACGACTTGTGTACATACCTGTTCGATACCAATGAATATTTTAATGGTACATACTACATTGTGAAAAAAAGCATTTATTTCAATAAAATTATAACGATGTGTTGAAAATTGTTCATTTGAGGCTGTTTTAACTTGTGCATAAATGAATATGATAAATAAATATATTTTTCAGCTGACTTCTGTTTCGTGTACTGTACGACCGCAATATATATATGTTTGTATTGTTTGTGAATTGTTCAAACCGAAATTTGTTTTGTATAAATAGAACATATTCATAATATTCGCCCGAATTGGTAACATTAATGTGGAAGTTTCGTGGATTGCTTTCTGAATTTAAAATTCTTTATGTCTGTAGCTAAGGCTATTTATAACTTCGAGTTCACCCGTACCCATATTCCACGATCTTCAAGATTACCGCAGAAGACAGAACGCTAACAAGTTATAGGTTTGGCGACAACAAACAATAACGGTATAGTACCAGGTAGATTTTCTTAAAGCCACTGCAATGACGTTTTGAGCTCTGGTCTTACAGCAGTCCGCGGTGTTTTCTCCAAATTACCCCCCTGTCAAATGCTGAATTATGTAATAAGACATCTATGCATATCGTAATTGTGGTATTAATGACTGACTAAACCACACGTCTCTTGACCCTTGGAACCCAGATTTATGCCACCAGGCCATCCTTTAGCATAAACACAGTTGATTTATCCGCTCCTATCCGAAATGAAGACATCTAAATTTAATTTGCCTTTTAAGATCTGAGGAAAACTAATACCGTGTTAAATGTGCGCCATCAAAATGACACAACCTTATTTATTTTGGCTTCAAATGTTATATAAACGATCATTTTGACATTGATTCACATGGCTTGCCTGTAACCACATCTCTTGACCATCGGATGGCGGAGATATAAACGGAAAGAAACACGATAGCCATTTAATTTAGAATAGTGAAAAAAACCGATGGCGTTTGGGGCCGATTCGTTACAACACAGTGGTCATTTAACCTCTACACGTAAAATACAAACGAAAAGACAGCAGGAAACATAGATGCAAGGTATAATAACAATAATATTTTTTCAATGAGACTGGGTCGTTGATAATATGACCGACATAATTCATATGAGTTCTACATATATTAAAATTCAATATTAAATTCCCCATTTTGTTAAACCTATCTTACACAATATTAATGTATTTTAAATCTATTTTATTTACCTAATTATATCTCATGTAAGATACGTGTTGAATTAAACAGACATTGGCATGAGTGACATATTGTCCTTATCAAAACGGATAGAGTAAAACTCTTTACAATCCAATATCAACTGGCCCCTGGCCTATAGAACCTTGTTAATCCAGCCAAGGGCTATTACGTCAGATATAATTTAGACTAGGCATTGAAGTCTAACAATGAAAGGATTTAGAGTTGGTCAATAAACTATTGTTTTAGATTTCAACTTAGAGACCATATTTTATAGTTAATTGTCAATGTGTCATACTTGTCTATTATATATTTTGTAAGAACTGTATCTCAAGCAGACAGAGTGAGCTATGGTTTAGAACGGATCGGATCTCTCTCTTTCTTGTAAATATTTGTTGATTTATCTATGTTTAATAAATTACATAGAAGTTACTTGGACTCAGTCTTGATTTAATAAGACCAGAAATAACGTGGTCACAATAATCTCGAATCCGACGATAACGACGACTGCCATATGTCCGCTTGATATTTTCAAGCATGTCACGACTAACCTGTTGAATACATGTATGCATGATTGGGAAACCCCTCTATGTGTCAAAGCTGTGATAACCGAACACGACGCGGCTTCTCGACGTCCATATTATCTTATAATCTAAAGCTGTTACACTTGATACCAGATATATAATCAGCACAAAGAATTGTTTTTAAAAAAACATAATACACAGGAACTGTATACAAAACCAAAGACCATGACTCATTTAGATTTGGATGTAGTATAGTTGTGGTTCCAGGTGGCAAAGGCGTTCATCGATCGTGTGGCCCACTCCTTTTACAGACGCTGCGCTGCTATTATGGACACGGTGTACTGTGTACAGACTCGAAACCTTCTCAAAATGTCTTAGAATTACGACGAATTAATCGAGGGTCGAGGATCGGTCCACGGTAAGGTCTACGGCAATGGATGTTCTCTCTGGATCGGCACTGGTGGGTCTTCCGCGTGTTCCAACTGGCTGACGTGCTGTCTCAGATGCCTGTGTAAGGGGAGTCTCTACACGTGCTATCGCACAACATAGCAGTCTTGTCGCCTTGTGGTAAACCTTGGTCTAGCAATTCGGGCCGATCATCCGTGGTGTTGGTCGCCCGAAAGCGTTGCTGAAGCCTGTAGATACTCCGAACATTGACCTGGAATGATACTGACGTTGTATTGTGAATGATTCAACCAAGTATTGGGTGCATTTTGAAATTGCACACCCTGTTCCAACACACTGGGCAAAAGAATGTGTCAATATGGTTGTTAATTTTCTAATCACTTTCAGTCTATAATTGGTTTCTGGAACATACGATGTATGCAGCTAAAAAAAATATAATCGAGAAGATGGCAATAGGTGACCTAACAAACGAAATACAGTCGATAACATATAAACGGGTAGCATTTTTTTTATCTTTATTATAATTTTTATGGGTTTTTTTTGTAAACACCAAACAAAACAGCTTCATAATTAGGCAAATATATTTAGATAATAAGTCATATTGTATATAGTAGCTTTTATAAAATATAATGTTATATATCACATATTTTAATGTCAATATGATGTCATTTAACATGACTTTATCACTCACTCAACGAAGGCAATACTCTTGCACACCTAGTTATGTTATGTAATTGCATGAAAGCAAGAAGTGATTATTCATTAAAAATATATAACAGTCCTATGTAGTTTACAAACTAAAAACAAGTTCTCCAAAGTCATTGATATGTTTTCGTGTATTCAAAACAACAACCACACTGCATGAATGGTTAGTAATCCGCCACAACTCTCAGGCAGTATATTGATAACCAACAGATTTCACAGTAATTGATACAACTACACATTTTGCCTATTTCAAAGAGGGATGAATACAAAGCACAGCACCAAAAGTATTAGTAGAAATAAAGCAAATAGACACCCCACCCCCTCGAGAACAAAACCTCAATCTACTTATTCAGTGTATAATTGAATTCAGAAGAAGATCTTATTCACAGGATTATCAAATTGAAAACATAAACAACAAATAACCATCTAAGTAATTCAAATATTGTTATCTCTGTGGTATAACAAGACATCTGTTATTTTGTCCATTCCTATTAGGAAGCCTACATACTTTTCGTCGTCGTCCATTAACACAGGCTCGAACACATTTTCCAATACGAATATTTCGGCAACGATTTTGCAGCCCACCACAGAATGGCTGAAAGAAATAAAAAGAAGTTTAATTGATGATAAATTGTACAGCCACGTCACCATTTAATATACACCACAAAATATACCAGCTTTTCCGTTCTTCACAAATTTCAATGACCCTGAAGTCCTTGGTTACCCATAAAGCGCTTTCTGGCTTTTGTGTTTGATAACCTGGAAAGTCGACAGGCCCTATCGAAGGGGGGGGGGGCACGGCACGGCATTTTATATAACTGCATCGATCGAGTTCGTCTTCCTATTACCTTGGTGCTAAATGGGATTTTCGCACAACCAGGAAGCGTAAGTCCGATGTGCCAAAATCGAACCTATCCGATATTTTGGGGATATAAAATCGGATACAAATTGGGACGACAGCATAATACGCGTACAAAAAAGCATCCACACTTTTAGGGGTCTTGTTCTATTTGACGTGGCATTGCTGGGATATTGACGTTTTTAGCTATACATTTACAAATCGTACAAATTATCAGCGTTTTAAAAAGTATTTAATTAAACACAAAGCGCAGAATATCTTTACTATAAGCAGATCAATACCAGGTGATTTAGTGGTTTTAGATATTTTTAAAAAGGATATCCAAAAAGAATTATATTGATTTTTTAAACCTTTACTGTAAGTATACCCTTCGCAGAAGTGAAATGAAATGGGGTTTAACGTCTTACTCTTTTGCGCCTAACCTGGGCTAATGGAAGACGGGATCCTTCGCAGTAGAATGTAACGAAGGTAAATCAAACTTTATCTTAAGGCTTGGACCAAGTGGCCGATGGACACAAAAAGGTATGCTAAATGGACACAGCGTACGGGTGGCTCCATGCGTTTTCATCCGCTCCAGAAATCTACGAAAATTTGCGAAAACAGAACGGAAAATAATGAACGTGGGAAGTACGTAGTGGGGATGTTAAATGGATGTTCATCGGAAGCCTAGCGGATGAAAGCGGATAGAAGTGGATGACAGCTCCGAAGGGGTTATCGGGGATAATTTCGAAGCGGACGCATAGCGGGTGAAGCGCATGCATTCTTTATATAGGAGATGCATACGCTTACATCTTTTCTATTTCCATACTACTAACGATGTATAGACGTTCTATGTACCTTATCCTTCCTCCTGCTTTCAGATGGAGCGGGTGTGAGTAAAGGCCCGGTCCCACTGCACCTACGGATGTAAAACTGGGAGAAAAACGTGCCCTCCGTTTGAAAATGCCATGCATCCGTTGTGTACTCACTGCATACGTGTTACATCTGCTCTATCCATCGAGCATCCGTTCACTTTGATTTCATCCGTGCAAAAAGTTTTGAGCATCACAAAACTTTTATAACGGATGAACATTCTGTCGTGTACGATATATAAATGCGCGACATATACGAGTAACAAACGTTCCATGTCCGTTATCATCCGTTAACCATCCACTGTATTCTCTCTCCATCCTCGTAACTCACACCCGCTCCAGCTGAAAACGGAAAGAGGAGGGAAAGATAAGGTACATGGAGCGCCTATACATCGTTAGTAGCACGGAAATAGAAAGGATTTAAGGGTATGCATCTCGTATATAAAGCTGTCATTCATTAGTCTTCCGAATAACATCCATTTAACATCCCCGCTACGTCATACTTATCACGTTCGTTCTTTTCCGTTATGTTTTCGCAAATTTTTGTCAATTTCTGGAGCGGATGGAGCGACCCCCGAATGTTTGCTCGTTCGCTGTGTCCTTTTTGCATACGTTTTGTGTCCATCGGCCACGGCGATCGGGCTACGAGGATACAGAGAGGATACAGTGTACGTTTAACGGATGATAACGGACATGGAACGTTCTTTGCTCGTACACGGCAGAAGGTTTATCCGTTAATACAAAAGTTTTGTGCAGCTCAAAACTTTTAGCGCGGATGAAATCAAAGTGAACTGATGCTGAATGGATAGAGAGCATGAAACACGTATGCAATGAGTACAAACCGGATGTATGGCGTTTTCAAACGGAGGGCACCCTTTTACTTCCTCTTTGCATCCGTAAGTGCAGTGGGACCGGGCCTTCAGTCCTAAATAAACCGAAGTATTGTGTTGTCGAGACGCTAAACTAAATTCCTTTAACTCCAGGAATAACTATCTTGGTACTACGAGCACTTCCCTGTGTGGTGTTAAGGCTTTGAAAACATAATTGTATGTGATTTAACTGAACAAAAACACCACAGTATAAATTGTTCATATCCATTTATAACCTTACGTATATATTTTGGTATAAAATATTCTATCTGCCTACAGCTCCAGAAGTATTTTTATATCACTCATAAAAACAGGACATTTTTTTGCAATTGGATCACACTAAATATATGACCTTTAGACCATGCTATATTCCTGCTAACTAGTTTTAGTTTAGCCCGAGAGTTTGTTATTGAGTAAATAATTTAGAATTATTGTGTTGTATATAATCATAACCTTGGAATAATGTGACAAAGATAAGAATAAATAATTGCATATTTATCAAATCAGAAGAATATCTATGCAATTTATACAAATCTTCAATGCATTTTTGGGATCTTCTTTCCCGACCACTACATGAGAACGTTATGCACAATAAGTCTGCATTAATGTGCTATTATCACCCAATAACACATTTGACAGTAGATATCGCTTGTATGATAAATTACATAATCTACTGCGATATTTCCTTAGGAGATATCGCTTTACATGAATTTGATTGGTCAATCAAAAAGGAACTACTTTCTTTTATTTTAAAGAAACCACTTATTTTAAATAAAAAGTTACTTTTTTTTTAGTTAAAAAGAAACTGTTTTTATTAAATTGACCTTGACTTTGCAAGAGCCTTGTTTTTTTCACTTTATCAACTTGTGTTGATATTTTTTGATATCAAAAAACACTCGTAGGAGATTCTCTATTTATTCTAATTACATCCCATAGGGTTTAGCTATAGTTCGAATTTGAAAACGCTCCATTCAGTTATTGCTATTAGTTTATTTTTATTTACACGTCTAGGAATGTTATTGAGGTTATTCCCTTTGATCTCCCATGCATGTTATGAAAAGTATCAACTTGTTGTTGCGTCATCAGAGGGTGATATCGGCTTCATCAGAGGATGACACCCATATCGGACTCAGTGACAATAATCGCCCTCTGATGAGGCCGGGGAGGTTTACACCACACTGCAATAAAAATAAAGGACATTTTAACATTTAATTCCCTTTTTTTGGTAAAATGTTGTCAAACAATTCGAAGAAAGAACTTTGCCAGGCCCATGTTACTTAGTTTCTTCGTTAAACCATCAATACCTTGTCTGAAATACTCAAATTTTGGATTGGGTAGTATATCTACATCAAGTTTTATTCACATACCGCAAATGTGAAACTATTTCCATAACTAAATACGGAATTAGGTGAGTAATAAGACCTGATATCCTCATAATATTATCTTCCAGGGCAAGCAGGACTTCACCCACTGCTTATCATTTCGCCACATTGACCAACTATCTAGAAGTTTACAGCCAACTGATTTCTGTTAAGGTATTTATGGGCACGGCATTGTTGGCACATTCACTTACGTCTTGTCACTCGAAATTGAAAGGCGTTAACATTTTTATCGCCTTCACAAGCAAAGGATTTAAACTAACTTGTTGAATATTTTCTGCATAAATTATGCTTGTTTTCATAATTTTGTTATATTAGTCACAGGGCCGATTGACTAAACCATTGCCGTAGAGGTGAAATTTATTTGAGTGTATATAAACTGATTAACAATCATTTTTTTCATTATTTATTGTGAAACTGATATGCCATTTCTTCAATTTTCAGTTTAAACGGTTAAATACCTGGAATTGTCATCCCTTTGCCTTTCACCAAGTGGGAACTAATTCGGGTCAAGCTATGTAACCTTTCTCCCTACAAAAATCGTAGTTTCTTTATATCGCAATACTGAGGATCAGCCATGATTGACTTAGTTATCTGGAACAGCCTAATGTGTGTTGGTTTGGCTTTGCGTCGATTCGTTTTACCTGGATGTGTAGGTAGTTGTTTCGGTCCAGTAGAATAAAGTTCTTAAAGAGCTATTTACAGGACCACACTCTACAGTTGTTTGTCCAACCGACTTTAATATTTAATTAGCATTAGTCCGATATGGATATAAAATAAATTCTATTTGGATTATCGCCCTTATACATTTTTTTTAAAAATAGAAAATACATTTTATAGTTCAATTGATTTAAGCCATTTTCCTACAAAATGTGCAACATCAGAAAAAAAGTCGTCAATTTGTAAGAGAAGCACATGAATCTGATACCATGCATTAGGTTGTCAGGGTCAAACTTTTATATGGCATTGTTTTTCATAGATGTCCGGTGCTCTATTGAACCATTTTCAGAGATTTCATTACCTAAGAAACATTCTGCCAAGAATCCCAATTTATAAAGGGCATAACTCTGCATTGATTTATCATAAAATAGCAATTGTATCTCAAAATTAATATTTTAGGGGTCATTATTTCATTTGAAGATATGCTCAGTGGTGTTAAGTTGTTACCATTTCGGGAATCCACTACCCCAAAACATGTTGACGCGAGCCCAAATTTACCAATATTCGTAACTCTGCAGATCATGACTTACTGGCATATTTGGTATGTACATGTTCTGGGGTCCCTACCCCAATAACCTTATGTCCTGAAGGATGAGTGAAACAAAACATGAAAAAAGTTACGCAAGAATTTTTTTTTACCAATAGAATGAAGGGTTATGTTTTCTCTATGAGACACATGGGGTGTTTTTCATTAACTGATTTACTTTTTCAAAAATACGCGCCAAACTCAGTTTTTACCAATAGAATGAAGGGTTATGTCGTCTCTAAGAGACACATGGGGTGCTTTTCATTAACTGAGTTACTTTTGCAAAAATACGCGCCAAACTCAGTTTGCTCGGCTACGGACGTTACAGTTTGAATCACATTTACTGTTATATATTCAAAGGACCTTAAGATAAAAAGCCAGTAACGGACCTAGAAGCTGTGAAAAGGGTGGGGCGGTTCCAAATCTAGGGTGCCATCCCTAATTCAACAGCACAATGGGCGTAGACCCCACCCAAACCTAGGGTGTTTTTCTTTAACTGAGCAACTTCTGCTAAAATAATCGCCAATCTCAATTTGCTTGGCCATAGAACGTTATAGTTTGAATCACATTTACTGTTAAACATTCAAAGGACCTAAAGGTAAAAAGCGGACCTAGAAGCTGTGAATAAGATGGGGCAGATCCAAATCTAGAGTGCCATTCATAATACCCCCATTCAATGAGCATATAACCCACCCCTCAAAATGTATAGATCGTGTTGCCTATATACATTGGTTGTTTGTAGTTCGTTATCTTGGCAGAAAGTAGTTTTATTCAAGCTGACTAAAAGTTAATGTCATATGATTGTTGATAATTTTTTATGAATCTTAAGGGCAGTGGATATGACACAGAGTATTCCGAAGGGGAGACAATTTGAATCAATATCATGGCGTTGAGATCATTGTTGTGACCAAATTCTTGTGAACGAAGAGGTATTAAACTGAATGGAAAATAGCCTAGAGACCATGGTCCGATAATGACGGAAGGGGCGTGGTTTATGCTTTTTAACCAATCGGATGTGAGAAGTAGTTATATGTTGGAACTCAAATCTCCAACTAAAATGTTACACAGTGTACAGGGAATGTGATAGCCTACAATTATAACTTATAAGTTAGGATAAGGGTTAGGGTAAGGGCTGTGGCCTGCAGATTTCGTCACAGTCTCGAGATGTAGACAGGGCTAGCCCTAACCCTAACCCTGGGCCAAGCCTAACCCTTATCCTAACCCACAATCCACATATGGCGTCATAAGACCAGGCTGCGGTGGATAGAAAAAAACATTTACTACTTCTCACATCCGATTGGTTAAAAAGCATAAACCCCGCCCCTTCCGTCATTATCGGACCATGGTCTCTAAGCTATTTTCTATTCAGTTTAATACCTCGAACGAAAGAATCTGAAATGTCGGTCAATGGGACCGAACCTTGGGACCTGTCTGTCGATTCCGCCTGTTTTGTGAGAGTTGATACAACAGTAGTACAGTCTGTGGTCCCACGGCCCACTGTAACTGTGAATATGATATTGCTGAGGAGTGGAATAATATCAGATTAATTAGCTCTGAAAATTTAATTAAAATTACCTGGAATTTGATGTCATCGATGGGAACAAATTCTTATGCACGCCAGGATAAGAATAATTTCAGATATGAACATATAAAAACAGAGTTTTTGAATGCATGTATTTTGGATTGGGCCTAGGGATAAGATTTGGGACCGAATGTCGGGGCAGTTTGTCGCCCCCTCGCTATCCGCACGTCTAACTGGGTGATACACTACAACCGTAAATAAAATAAATGAATAAAATGTGGTTTTACTGCACGTCAGCTCCAACCGGGATATATTGCGCCAAACGTATGATGAGTTATACGAGACAAACTAATTAATAATCACAATACTAATCTATTTTTATGTATATGTAATTAAAATATAACAAATGAAAATTACAAATATATAATTAAAATTTTGTGTAAAAATTTGTCTCTTTTAAAAAGTCCAGTAATCTACAATATAGGTCCGGTTTGGCAAATAATTGATATAAGGACCGGCAACAGTATAAATTAGATCTGATATCCTTGAGATGCGAGCGCCCAATCAAAACCTAGTTAACTGTCAAGGGAACATGACGATGTTCACATTCTGGTTGAGGCTCTCGCTTTAATATGAAAATGTGAGTTGACATATGTGGCCATCTTAATGTGATGAAGTTTGTTTGTGCCTGCATGATTCTAAGACCGTTGCCAGCGGCCATAAATAAGATGATTAATATATGTTTTATCTTTATATGGTATTAAAATATTTGATAGGGGAAGATCTAAAGCATAACCGTAAATAGTGATAGATAGCATAAGACCATAGAGGAGAGGAAGAATGATGACCGTAGAAATGGACAAATAGTAGTTTTTGATTATTTTGGATTGGGTCCGAGGAGACTTTGTCTAACAGGGCGCTTACCTGGTCTCATGACACCTTCCCCCAGATGTTTTGTTTACATTGGTTAGGCAAATGTCAACCATCTTGGATTTTAGCAGATTTCACCGCTTTAAAGGACAAGTGAAGACCACAGGATATATCTTCAAGTGAAAGACACCAAACATATTAATTTCCATGTTCATATTGCACTTATAGGGTTTTAAACGAACATTTGACAATGTCGGCCATCTTCGATGTTTCTTATTTTTACCGCTTTAAGTGACCAGTTAACACTAGACTACTCTTATCTTCAAATGAAAGAATGACCCGAGGGGGCATTAATTTATGTATTCATTATACCCCAATAGGGTCTAAAAAAACAACTATTTCGATTTTTTGTGTACATTGGTTAGGCAACCGTATATTTCTTCAAATGAAAGAATGGCCCCATAAACATTAATTCAGATGTTCATATTACAATACATTGATTTGACGAATGTCCGCAATCTTGGATTTTACTTGTTTTACCAATTTAAGGTACCAATTAGCACTATTGGCTATATCTTTAAATGGAAAAATGACTCCAAAAGTATTGATGTAAATGTTTATAATACATTTTTACGGTCTTGTAGGGTTTTCTTGAACATTTATTAGGCAAATGTCGGTTATCTTGGATTTTGCCACTTTCCCGTGCGCAAAATTCAGTAAACTTTTGGGAATTTATAGTGTTTAAATCTAAACGCAAAAAATGCATAAAAACCCTGTTTTTGCAATTTATTTGGGGTATAATCATAAATTAACTTTAACGAAGAAAGGCAAGGTTTTTCGATGGTTGTTGGTATGTTGGGTGTACTGAATGATATCCTAAAGTTTACCAAAATGGGACTTCCGGAGATTAATTGTCAGGACTTTAATTACTTTATGAAAAAAGGGAGGTCAACCCCCAAACAATTAAAAGAAAAGTTTTTTTTGTGGTTTCTGGTGGAGCTCGGTGTACTGAATGGTATGTTGGGTGTACTGAATGATATCCTGAAGTTTACCAAAATGGGACTTCCTGAGATTAATTGTCAGGACTTTAATTACTTTATGAAAAAAGGGAGGCCAACCCCCAAACAATTAAAAGAAAAGGTTTTTTGGTGGTTTCTGGTGGAGCTCGGTGTACTGAATGCCACCCTAAAAGTTTACCAAACTCGGAGTATCAAAAAGTGGCAAAGTTTGAGGGTAAATGCTAAATTCTATAAATCATTTTCGTGAAAAGGGGAAAACTTCAGATAAGCATAAAGAAGACAATTTTTAAGCGAAACAAATGAAACTGACTATTGTCCTCAGGGTGTCAGGACCAGGAAAATAAGTAAAGCAAGACAAGCACATAGAAGCGTAGGGAATCATTTACCAATTTGCTCTACATAGAATGAAGAACGCTGTCATCTAAATGATGTCTAAGACACATGGGTTTGGTTTTCATTAAATGTGCAATTTTTGCTAAAATACACCCTAATATCCGATCACTGGGCTATACAACAATATAGTTCGCACCGGAAGAACTGTTATACATCCGTAGAAACTATAGGAAAGGCAAAGGTTCAATACCTGTGGCTGCTGCTTTATGTGATGAATTTAAGTTAAGAGAGGCTTGGAATTTTGTACAAGCATCTACAGGCGCTTATGTAAATTGATTGGGGAGGAGACATATCTTCTGATACCACAGGAGCAAATACTAATATTCATGCTAAAGGATTATGTTTTCGTTCAGACAAAAAGAGTGAAAAATCTGTGTATGGTTTAGTTTGCCTCAAGAAACTTCTCACATCTAGACTAGGTTTCCAAGCCCTGATTTTTCACACGTTCAGTGGGTGTGATAGCACATCCAGGTTCCATGGCATTGGCCAAAAATTGTTTCGTAAGCTTATTAAAGGAGACCCCATAACAATAACAGAATGTGCAATATAGACCGTTTATTTCGTACTCTTATATCATGTCTTTCTGTGGTCGCCATGTCATTGTTAGGAGTGATAATACTGTGTTACAAGTACCTACCTCTAGTTCCCAAAGGAACTTTGTTCTTGATAGTATTTCTTGATATCATGATAGTATTTCCAGGGCAATTTACAATAGCTAAAAGATGACAACCAAATAAAGACAAGGCATTACAGTACACCATTAACTGCCCATGTTGTGTCATTGTAATGTCGGGTGTAGTTTTGGTAACCTCTTTATAGATTTATCAGGAATAAAATCAAAACGTTTTAGTATTTTTGGTAAACAGATGACCCGGATGTTATTATATGGCTAGATGACATCATATTACTTTTAATGGGGTCATTTGACATTTTTATATCATATTCTTATATGTTTATTATACATATAGCTTCTTAAACCAACTATTTAGGATTTTCGTGAACATGGAGTAGTCCAATGTTGGCCAACTTGGATTTTACCAATTTTTACCATTTTCCGGTTCGCAAAATTTGGTAAACCTTTAGGATATTATAAATTACACCGAAATAAACACCATATGCATTAAAACTTTTTCTTGCAATTTGTTGGGGGTAAAATCATAAATTGACTGTACTATAATAACCGGCTACAATTTGCTTCCCGTTATAAGCAAAATTTATGAAACAATGTGTATTATAGATCGCGAGTTTCATTTAATGTCGAGTCCATTATACTCTTCGACCATATACGATGATTCAGCAGTAATAATCATTTTGTACTAGGTTTCGTGTCTTATAATTAGCAGCATTTATGAAACAGTTGTACATATAACAATGGTGTCTATAATTTTTCTGCAGAATGGCACAATAAAAGAACACAATCCATACCGCTTACATTATATGTGATACTGGTATCCGATATCCTTTTAAATACTGCTACGGAAGGCTTCAATTTGCTCTGTCGGGGTTTTCTGTCAATCTTCTGTGCGTGTGTCAGACATAATTAGAAATAGCCGTCACATTAATGGTTTTACTGAGTGGCATCGTTTGTATGTGAATGAAATAGAAATAAAACCCCTCCCACGCCAGATTTAATATTAGAATGACTTTTCCGGTTGAAAACTTCCTTTATTGATTTAGTAATGATGCCTATGATTTACAAAGCCTGATCAGATTTCTGCTCAATGATTGTATTCCAGATTCACTAACCTACAAATACCTGTATACAGGCGCTTATGAACTGGAAAACTCACTGCATAAAAACAGTCAGCATATCGTAATCACAAAGGACAGATAATCAATGCTGAAACAAATTACCCCAAAGTCTACAGATAGCATATTCCGACTGCAGAATGAGAATTTTCGTCATGAACTGTCGGATTTGGGCGTTAGGGAATATTCAGCAAATTATTAATTAGTGACCTGTAACTCTAATGCGGCAAGTTATGCGAAAATAATATGGAGGGATAAAAGTTAATTAATTGTGGATATTCCAATGACTACCACTGTAAGGAGGGTAACTGTTCCTGTAGAAAGGCAGGTGTAGGTTGTTCTGTGTGTGTGAAAGTATATTGTTGTTGAGGCTGACAATGAGCACGATTAGTTCACATGTGCCTTGTAAAACATACTGTTTGGCCACAGATCACTAATTATTTCCCCATTGACTATTTCCCCATTGACTTCAATGTTAATTCTTGTCTCTTAGATCGGCTGTAACTTTTTCCCAAATATTCGTTGGGTAGAACGCTTTCTGCCACAGATGGAGCAACATGTTGCAAACTCTGGCCCAAAAGCATGTATGAGGTTCACCATGAAAAACTTGAGATACACAAGCTGGAAGTAGAGACAGCTAACCAGGCAATTTTCGGCCCCCCCTTTCAACGTAAGCAACCTCACAACTCTTGTATCCTTCGGCCTCAAAATCATCAATATTCACCAAACCCTGGCAGAAAATGTATTTTCAAACCCTTTTCTTCGATTCTACACCAAAAAGTAAACAAAACTCACCATGCAAAAGGGGGAAAAAGGAAAAGGGAGAGAAAGACTAAAAATAACTTGGCCCTACAATTTGTGGGTACCGGCGTAGAAATATTTAGTGATCTGTGTCCTATATAGGGGTGAAACTCCAGGCGTCACCAAAATGCCCTATTTATATGCTTCCCATATGTTCTGGCAACGCACCGGTGAAAGAAAATCAAAGAATAACTGCAAAAATGATGGCCCTTTAAGTATACAAGCTGCTTTATGTACAGCAGTGCATCTCAGGTCCCTGGGCCTTTTGTGCTAAAATTTAAAAATCTTTCTTATTAAAGGCAGTATTTGAGTTTTGTGAAAAAATACGACAAGTTACAAACAAATTACACAGAAAACACTCATAATTTGGAATTTTTTCAAAAATATATTTTTTTACTGTCATGTCATGAAAAATGTACAGAATTTACATGTAGCATCTTTCAAAAAACCAATAATTTTCCATTTTTTTAGATAGCCAGACTGGCAAGTAATATATTTTTGGAAACCCTGGACAATATGCAAACAGAAAAATCAAAAAACTGTTGCATTGATTGAAATTATAAAGGTCTCTACTGAAACATGTAACCCCACCCCCTAAAAATGTCTATTACTGAATCAATCTTATCTTTGATTGCAAAGCTAACATCAGCAAAAGAATCTGTCTAACAGATATGATTTACCATCCCTGGCTAATATATGAACATAAAAACTAAAATAGGTGCAATAAATGTGAATTATGGTTAAAATAGGCCTTGCTGAAAGAAAAAAATGCCATAATTGGCCTATTTCTATCCCTCTCTAACAAAAGGGTCACAGAATACACAATTTTTACAAATTTGGAAATAGTTCAATGTTATCAATATCTCAAAGCTCAGAGGCACCATACAAATCTTTATTGCAATTCTGGTTCTGAATCAAGATGTCTGGACCTTTACATCAATTGCCTGAAAAAATGAAGTCAAAATGGTAGTTATAACAGAGTTGACATCATAAAAGAGGCCTGAAAAGGATCAGAATTAACATTTTACTGTTCTATAAGTAACATAAATGCAACAAACACCACAAATCCTAGATTTCGATAAGAAAATATTGACCATTAAGCTGACATTTACACATCTACACCAGTTTTGTATCAGGGTATGGTCTTATTGTCCTGACATGTCTCAGGGTTCTAAGTTTGCCTTAAAACAAAAAAGATTAGAAATCCTTGAAATGTACAAAATAACCATTTATTGGTGTAAAATAACATTCCTAACTGTAATTCAGCAACAAATTCCAATTATTATCATTTAATTGTCAACACAGGTGCAATTAAAACTCTCAAAACACATTAATAAAAAGGGTGGGTGGGGCATTTATAGCCTCTGTAAACAGAATTGTGGGGTGAAAAATGTCTATAAAGACTGGGATATTGCTTCCTTCTCGAAGGAAATGCAAGAATTTAATGTTTCAAAGAAGAAAAAAATGCTTTTTTTGGCTAAATTGGTGGCCAAATTGAGCCAACCCCTGTTTTGAACATTTTTTATAAACCCATCTGCTGTATATTATTAACTCAGTGTTGCCAATTTTCAATTTTCTGTAGGAAAACTGCAGCTATTTCTAAACCTGACAAACTTAAAGATCCCATATCTAACTTACAATAGCAATGACAATAAGGGGCATTTTTAGAAATTTTGACTAATTTGAGTAGGCATGAATGCATTAATTTCTACATCGAAATGGGTGAATTTACAGATTTTTTGTGAATATTCCTGATTTTTAGACAAAATTAGGTGAAATTACAATGTTGTTCACTTTATCTATGCTTTCTGAGGCTGAATACACCAAAATTGGATATGGAAATATTTTTCTTATTGTTAGAAATTAAATAAAAACTGAAAATTGAGAAATTTGCAGTGAAATCACAATTTTTCTCCAAACTTTGATTTTTTTTTTAAAATTTAACCTTTTTTTAGTTTTTCTGTAGTCTAAATACTTTATACATATTTTCTGACAATTTAGTCATCATATTTTCAAAACTAAGGCCTATCAGTCACAGCCTTGTCATACACAGACAGGCCACAGATCACTAATTATTTCCCCATTGACTTCAATGTTAATTCTTGTCTCTTAGATCGGCTGTAACTTTTTCCCAAATATTCGTTGGGTAGAACGCTTTCTGCCACAGATGGAGCAACATGTTGCAAACTCTGGCCCAAAAGCATGTATGAGGTTCACCATGAAAAACTTGAGATACACAAGCTGGAAGTAGAGACAGCTAACCAGGCAATTTTCGCCCCCCCCCTTTCAACGTAAGCAACCTCACAACTCTTGTATCCTTCCGCCTCAAAATCATGAATATTCACCAAACCCTGGCAGAAAATGTATTTTCAAACCCTTTTCTTCGATTCTACACCAAAAAGTAAACAAAAATCACCATGCAACTTTACGTATTAATTCCTTATAGACGGTAATTATGCCCTGACACGCAGTAACTTGCACGTATATTGCAGCGGCACCGATGCTCTTGTCATTTATAAACCTACCAAGAACATAATCAACTCCCGATCCTATCGAAAATTCTCGAGTTTCAACAGATTCAAATACCGTCAAAATGATTCAGTTCAAAAATTGGTAATCGAGACTTTATTATTTAACGGTAGAAATGACAATCAAGGCCGATAAATCGGCTCAGAATGAAGTAATTTGACTGAAATTGTCAACATATTCCCTTTATATTATCTATTTTTAAATATTTTAGCGAGCACTGTCAGATCTTTATTCAAAACTTACACATATCCCTTTGACGGCTGCAGAATATTACTAGGCTTAGTAAGGAGCGTATTTACACTACAATCAAATGACCCCGTGGGCAAATCACAACCACTGCTGATGATGTGTAAAAGTAAAAAATCGAAAGACAAAACATGCTAAAGCTATTTAAATAGGATACTATTACCAATATCCCAGAAAAAATATACCAGATTTCAAAGTTAATATTACATTGAAAAAAAAAAATCAGTACCTCTTGGATTTGTGCAAATCTTATTAACGAAGTACTTGTGAGAGATTTACAACAGCTCGCGGTAATGAATATGCATTTAATCGGTAAAATCGAAAATCCTATTGGCCTCTCGAAAATCCAAGATTGCGGTCATTTAAAAAAAAAATCATCAAAATTATTTTATTCTGGGCGAAGTTATCAGGGCTAGCAGATGTAGTGTGGCTTATTTATTATCGTATAACGGTACTTGGCAATCAAGTCTATGTCATTCATGTTGAAATTAAAGTATAATTATTGGCAACCGTGTTTCAATCCATCCAAATCTCGGCCATCCAATGTGAATAAATGTCTTCTGCCAATTTGAAAATTCAAGTGGCTAACCGAGAAACGGACAACCATGCTTATATCCAGATTTGACAGATTTTTACACTTCGCTGCTCCAGTAGTGCCTAATTCATGTATGAGGTTCACCATGAAAAACTTGAGATACACAAGCTGGAAGTAGAGACAGCTAACCAGGCAATTTTCGCCCCCCCCCCCTTTCAACGTAAGCAACCTCACAACTCTTGTATCCTTCCGCCTCAAAATCATGAATATTCACCAAACCCTGGCAGAAAATGTATTTTCAAACCCTTTTCTTCGATTCTACACCAAAAAGTAAACAAAAATCACCATGCAAAAGGGGGAAAAAGGGAAAGGGAGAGAAAGACTAAAAATAACTTGGCCCTACAATTTGTGGGTACCGGCGTAGAAATATTTAGTGATCTGTGTCCGTTTAACAATATGCCATGAAGCATACACATTCAAGTATCAGTTACAGTTTAACATCCATAAGTTTCATGTATTTTCTTTTATTTTGCCGCTAAACGGCGACCTGCGGCTCACTCAGATGTTGAATGGGTACATGTGTTTTTGTTGAATAGGTAAATGTGTTCTAGAATGGCGCGGAATCAAAAGGGACCCAGAAGGATTTGTTGTGATCTTAGGTTTGTTGAGCCTCTTTGAATGAATACAAATGGCCATAAAGGGCCCCTGCAGCCCAGTTATATGGACCACGCAATGCGGTCGATTTAGTGGAAGGCAAAGTTTTCGATCTTAATTGATTACCAAGAGTGACACGCAGCTTCTTTAGCATTATTTGCATGAATAAAAAGGGCCACTGTAGCCCAATCATCCCAATCAGATGGACCATGGCACTGTTGGCGATTCCATATATCAATCCTTATTACTTTCGGAAAACGTGCCGGCTGAACTGTTCTAATCTATTTAATATCGGAGAAATACTATGCCACCGAGAGTTGATTATGGCCTGGGTGAGTTAATTGATGTCTAATTAGTAATTAAGAAAAAGTTTTGGGCCTAAAGAAAGACCTGCAATAGGCAGATTTCGCTCTTGTATAATGTATGTTTAATTAGCTGAGTATTTCCTAACACCAAAACCTAACAGTGGTCCAGTGAGCCAAAATTTGCTAAAACCGAAACCGGACAGTGATCCAGTAAGAAAAATGGATTTGGCACATATCTTTCCGTAAGAAACAGTCAGAACAAAATTACCAAATCGATTGCTAGGTTGTACCCCACTGCTGCTAGACTGAGAATGAAGTTGGGAATGAAGACGTTTACATCCTACCTGTCACCCTTTGACTTCCATCGTGGAACCAATTTTTACTGTTCTTTATGACTCTATCACGACCGTTCCAAAAGTGGTGATTAATGAATTCTGTTAAATTTATTTGCAACATTCTTCGTCAGCACAACCGAGACAGAAAGGTAGCACGTAAAACCCCATTTAATTACATTTTTATACGTCCACAAATGAAGATTGCTGTCGCCTTTGTGTGTGCAGACCTCTTCTTTATGTCCTAAGGATGATCCCTACTATTTTTAGTGAATGCCGGACCCCAGGGGCAGAGCCACGTCCATTTTTCGTTGTTTCTTCTGTTTGTTGCCGCCAGGCCACAATTCTTAATGGCTTGTTTTGGAACTTGACATATGTATACCTTACAGCCTAAGGATGGCAACTTGACTATTGATTTTGGTGCATGTCATGAACCACGGGGGAAGAGCCGCCCACAATGTTTGTGTTGTCGTATACAGGCTACAATTCTGAACGGATGAACTTGGCGTATGTGTTCGTTATAGCCAAAGGACAACGTTTGATTTTTGTGTATGCGCCAACCCATATCTGCAAAGCCACGACCACTTTTTGTGTATACACTGTTAGAAAAAAACTGGTAAATTTACATGAAAATTACTGGCAGCAAAAGTTGCCAGTGAATTTACTGTAAATAAACATTCAGTTGTAATATTACAGAGTTTCTGTAATTTGACCTTTTGTGTAACTTTACCTGAAAACAGTAAATAGAGAATAACTATGAGTTTGTTTTTTAACTTTGGACTGTAAATTCACCGCAACACTGGAAATACACGGTTACAGTAAGTTTGTTTTTTAACTTCCAAATGTAAATTTACCTAAAAACAGTGATTGAAAAATTACAGACAAATGTTAAAAAACAACACAATGACACCCACCCCCTCCTTTTTCAAGGTAAACAACAATTCCCCGAAAGAGAAATAAACCGAATAAGGGGAATTTGAAACCCCGATTGTGTTGTGTGTCGAAAACATAAGCCTAATCTTGTTTGGCCGATTTATCTCTCAAACGAACACAGGTTGAAACAGCCGCTCGTCGATGATAGTTGGCGGTTCCAGGCATTCAGATGTAAACCTGCGGTACTGTCTATTTCAGACATTGAAACTGCTTTAGAGACAGTCCAGCTAACACTGGCCAATCGGTTTAATTAAGCGTTTTCAAGTGACCTTGACTACGACACAATTTTTTTATACTGTGGCCGGAAAGTAAAAATATTTTCAATACGTTTATGAACATACTTACAATCTGATTAATGTACGATGAATAATAATACACCTTATAGGTCGTATAAATAAAGGAATTTAGATATACATAACATGCAGTATACAAAATTTCACAAAATGTGATTGTCCATATTATGGTTAATAAATTAGAATGAATACTTTTAGAAGATAGTTATTAGGAATGGTTCGTTGCTATGGAATACTAAAATAAGATAAGAGACAGTAAATTTACCTTACCGATAATTAAATTTACCAAATAATGTGAAAAAACGTAAATCTGCAAAATTACCTTCTGGTTTTGGTACCAATATTTAAAAAATACATTATGCTAAATTTGCCTATGGCAGGTCTTTCTTTAGACCTGATATTTTATATAAACTATGACTTAGGCATTTATTAACATGAAAAGACCATACTCAACTCTTGATACCATCTTAGGTGTCAGATTTTTATTGGTGATTAAATTCAGCAAAGTATAATCGTGACGATGTTTTTATCGTACCGACTGTTGTAATACTGATCGAGGCTAGGGTTAACATTCAACCGCTAATATCTCAGTTCAGGGTGGAGCAATTTGACAGATTTTCAGTATATTCCCTTTACATTATCTAGTTTTTAACGTTTAGGTTCTATTTCTAACCTAAAAGTAAATTTACAAAATAATGTGAATATACTTAAGATCTGTAAAATTACATGCTTGCTTATTCATTTTCCGTTCTGTTTGTAAATATTACATATGTTAGAATGTATTTTTACTGTGTCTATTGTAAAAAAGACACGAAACTCGGTGAACATACATGAAAATCCGTAAACATACACGAAACTCCGTAAAAATACACCAGACTTATTAAAACTACTATATTGTGGCGAATATACCGACAATAAAGGTACAAAAACTACTTGTAGTACTGTAATTTTACAAAAATTTCTAACAATGTAGTGTCTGAAGGCCACAATTGTGAATGGATTATCTAACGGCATGATCCATCATAGGTTTAAACCTATTTATATTGTTCCATATCCAACTCTCAGGGACAAAGTCACCCCCAACTTTTGTGTTTATCGTCTTCAGGCTGCAATTTTGAATTAATCATCTTGGAACTTTACGTATTAATTCCTTATAGACGGTAATTATGCCCTGACACGCAGTAACTTGCACGTATATTGCAGCGGCACCGATGCTCTTGTCATTTATAAACCTACCAAGAACATAATCAACTCCCGATCCTATCGAAAATTCTCGAGTTTCAACAGATTCAAATACCGTCAAAATGATTCAGTTCAAAAATTGGTAATCGAGACTTTATTATTTAACGGTAGAAATGACAATCAAGGCCGATAAATCGGCTCAGAATGAAGTAATTTGACTGAAATTGTCAACATATTCCCTTTATATTATCTATTTTTAAATATTTTAGCGAGCACTGTCAGATCTTTATTCAAAACTTACACATATCCCTTTGACGGCTGCAGAATATTACTAGGCTTAGTAAGGAGCGTATTTACACTACAATCAAATGACCCCGTGGGCAAATCACAACCACCTGCTGATGATGTGTAAAAGTAAAAAATCGAAAGACAAAACATGCTAAAGCTATTTAAATAGGATACTATTACCAATATCCCAGAAAAAATATACCAGATTTCAAAGTTAATATTACATTGAAAAAAAAAAATCAGTACCTCTTGGATTTGTGCAAATCTTATTAACGAAGTACTTGTGAGAGATTTACAACAGCTCGCGGTAATGAATATGCATTTAATCGGTAAAATCGAAAATCCTATTGGCCTCTCGAAAATCCAAGATTGCGGTCATTTAAAAAAAAAATCATCAAAATTATTTTATTCTGGGCGAAGTTATCAGGGCTAGCAGATGTAGTGTGGCTTATTTATTATCGTATAACGGTACTTGGCAATCAAGTCTATGTCATTCATGTTGAAATTAAAGTATAATTATTGGCAACCGTGTTTCAATCCATCCAAATCTCGGCCATCCAATGTGAATAAATGTCTTCTGCCAATTTGAAAATTCAAGTGGCTAACCGAGAAACGGACAACCATGCTTATATCCAGATTTGACAGATTTTTACACTTCGCTGCTCCAGTAGTGCCTAATTCGAGATGTTTATGTTTGTGGTTAAACAGGGAGTGTAGCTTCCAGTAAAACGTCGGATCTGAACAAGGATAGCTGCCACTCCCTGTGTAATGCTACCTCCAGTTCCTTTGCCATACTATGATATTATGTGCGCCTGTGTATTAAAGTGGATTTAAGTCTTTCTTGTATGGCATCACTTAGTCCATGCTTCATCATATCTTCTTTAAGAAGTGAACAGACTGGAGCTATTACAAATTCAACACATAGGCCAGTTTGCTATGTACCTTAATATGGGTTCATTCATAATTTTTGGGGATTTGTAAAACTATACATTTTCGGAAACCTCATGACCCACTGAACCCAAAAAACAATGTTTACATTTTTCCTATAATCATTTGGCCGCCATGTGTCATTTTGATATCTTTGGCCAAAAAATTTATGTTTAGATACCAAAATCACGTGTCTATGATGATTAGAAGCCTAGATATTAACAATTTAAAAAAAATATGGCCGCCATTTGGAAATCCAAGATGGCAACCCAAATCACAGATGTCACATTAGATTTGTTGACCTTTAAAATGTATGTTTACATACCTTAAAATATGTTTCTAAGGTTGTTAGAAGCCAAGATATTACAATATCAATGAATTACATGGCGGCCATTTTAGAATCCAAGATGGCGGTCAAAGGATTATGGGGAAAAAATGTAAACATTGTTTTTTGGATTCAGTGGGTCATGAGGTTTCCAAAAATGTATAGTTTTACAAATCCCCATAAATTATGAACAAAATTACATAAGGAACTGGACTAACATATATATTACTGTGATTTGAATGAATGTACGAATTAAAGGTACATAATTTATTAGGGAGTTATTTCCAATAAAAATCTGGTGATTTTGTTATATAAATAAATATATAGAGATAAATTGGGGCTAACGTCCACCCGACACAAAGTAAGTCATATCGGGACAGAATTTCATTTTTTTCAATAATTCGCTTGCGCGAAAGGGTCTTTAGCAGTGGGAGGGACCGGAGAAAACCCGCAGGGTAGGACAGACTATCCTACTCCTTGTCTCGTACAACTGGAGATTCGAAACCACGCCAGTTGACTCAATGACAGGCTTTATGGTACAGCGTGCACGTGCTAACCATTCGGCTACCCCCCCCCCCATATATATATATATATATAGTAAGTAAAAACACTGATGTGTTGATCTAACGGCTGTGTGTATTCCAAAGTAGCCGTAAATCAGGGGTATTTTCAAAGGAAGGAATAGGAATGGTTAGCGGACATCAGAGACGTTTCCTAAAGGAACTAGGGTCGACGGACCCTATTGATATTCAGAGTTCAGCGGCTTTTTGGAAATCCTTGTGAACATGACATTTACTGTTTAAGAGCGGACGTGTCTAACCTGTACACACGGCCTTATTACAATTTGGATAAGTCCAGCAATCTGGGTTTGATGGCTAGGGTATTGGGTATTGAAGGCTTTGATGTTATATTTCATGATTAAAGCGAGAATTTCATATTTCCTAACAAAGTCAAAACATATTTATTTCTATAGCTTTTGCATAACAGGTTGTCAACTCACTATTATACGATTATAGGCATTATTTCCCACACTTAAAAAGCTTTCACATCGGAAATAATAACACAATTACCTCTCTTGTTTTTCTATTCTCCCCCATGCAATAGCCATCTTCAAACGTTTGAATTTGAAGTTGAAAATGATATTTTGCCATTTTCTCAACTGGCAATAGTGAATTATAGGACTAATAGAATTATTCTTTAACAAGGCGGGACTGTTTATAGATACCATCTATTTTAAGGCTTTATTTTGATATATTTTAAAAATACAATCTAAAAATATGAAATTGTAGCTTTAAGGAAAGCATCCGGGCACCTGCGTTCAAGGTCTTCATCTTCTACAAAATCACCCTATTCGTGAAATTTCTGTAAATAAAAACAAAATTTAAGAAGATATTATAATGGAATGGATCCGTCGTCCTAATGGGGCTATTTTAAGTTCTCTATATATTTCTATATATTAAAGTTTTGTAAATAACAAAGATGAGGGAATTGTATAGAGTTATTATATTTGCAGCTGTGTCTTGATAACGTATTTTCGGAAACTGCTGTTTATGGTAAACCCGCAGGTCGAAGTTTTATTATTTGATGAGTATATGTTTGAATTACAAGTGTTTCAAAATCACTCGCCATGCCTTCGGGAGTGATCTCGTCTTTATTACTGTAGGTGGTAGATCATATCACAGACTTACCCATGGAAAAATATAATGACCTACTTTGACAACTAGATAACTGAATTATCCATATAAGGACCATTTAGCATTTAGTGTAATACTTAAATGTTATTCAGCTAGTTGAATAGCCAAAATAAAAGATAAAACATATTACTTGATGTCGATGGTTATATCGGGAGTGAAAGTCTTCAGTAATACCTAAATGCTGAAATTACTATTGAAAACGTTTAAAGGAACAGTTTCGGGTACAAACTGGATGATTTGATGATATATTTGGACTAAAAACATATTCAAACTAATTAATTTATCAAAATTTAGCTTAGAATCCTTCTCAAAACATTGCAATGGCAAAGGAATGCCATGCTATAAAATCCGATCAAAAGAGGTCATATTTATGTCACGTGACTTATCTCTCTCAAATCATTTAGTTGAATTTTTTCAATTTTTTCAATTATCAATTAATTGAAAATTAACGGGATTATTGTAAAATAATACAAATTGTTGACCAGAATAAAGATTGGGGCATATTATTCAGTTACAGCAAGAGTGATATTGAGCCTTTAACAAATATAGATACAACGTATCTATAAAATATAACGCAATAAATGTTGTAAAATGACAAGAGTTTAATAAAAGCTGATCATACATTTAAAAGTATTTATGCTTCTGTTATCAAACTGTTTGTCATCACATATTTAGTTGTATAAATAAATTAGTCAGGTCAAAATACAGTTTACCCCCCCCCCCACCACCACCAAAAAACAGCTACAAAAGGTTTCCCAACTGATTCAGGCATACTAAAAGTTTAGCAAAGTAGGACCCCCCGGATAAGTGGAGTTTTCTTCAAGGTGGCGTCAAAGATGGCCACTGAAACGTCTTAATGATCATAATTATGTAAATATCAACTCAAATTTGATGATCTTGGGGTCTATTCCTAGGTTTGGGGGGGGGGGAATCAAAGATCATTAAAAATGATGTTGGTTTATTATGTCAAAAAATGGCCGCCAACACCTTCAAATGACCGCAAGTCCATAACCATTGACTCAAATTTGTGATCTTTGGATGTCACTGAACTGTTCCATCGTTACGAAATTGAATTCATGACCTCCAGCTGTCCACTATCACCTAATGCACAAACACCTCTGTCCATAGAATAAGTTCCAGAGCGTTCAGTTTTGAGTGTCATCCTCCACCTCAGTATCGACCTATTGAGTGTTGTTTGAATTGTTACAATTTTCAGTTTGACAAGGGTCACATACCGTAGTATCGGGTAGTCCATAACGTCTGCAACTACATCTGGATATCTTGCGTCCCCCAAACAGCTGCAAAGGATAATTTTCAATAGTTTGCCAGGCTCAGCATTGTTTTTTGGTCATAACGTGATAACTGAAATGAACTGACCATTTTCCTGCTTCCACCCCTATTCCGTCTATACCATAGTTTAAAAGTACACACGCTGGCTATGAATTCTTTTTGCAGGTGATGCTAGGGGAAGCCGTGAGAGATGTTTTGTCACTTTCTTTGTGAAAATGATATGGTACAGTGATTATATGGTATCATTCGATTTGCCACCAAATAGATCAACCAACAGTTCTTTGCCAAGATCTGATATGTCCTTTTTAGATTTGTTTTGAAGGATGCATGCACTAGCCTAGCACTTCATGACAGGATCAGATTGCACTAATTTCCTGTAGGCGGACCTTTTTCCGATGCCTAAAATCATTAAAGTAGAATCACAGCCTGAGTAGACAGTAGATTGGGAACAAAGAGCCACTCGCGGCTCCTAAAGTTTCTTTCTACAGGTTAATGTTGAACGGAAGCAGATGATCTCCGTGTCTGTTCTGGGGTAATGAAGGAGTAAGATCAGCAAATCCGTGACAATTCAAACAACACTCAAGCGGCGATACTGAGGAGAAGGAGAACACTCAAAACTGAACCTGAATGTTATGAATCCAATTTCATAATGACTCAACAGCTCAGTGATATCCAAAGTTCTCTTAATGTGTTCATTGACCTCCCCCCTCCCCCAAACTGGGAATAGACATCAATATCATCGAATTTGAGTCAATAGTTATGGACTTGTGGTCATTTGGGGTGTTTGGCTGCCATTTTTGACATAATAGGCCAACATCATTTTTAATGATCTTAGCGTGTTCTTTGCCCACAAACCCTAGGGAAATACACCCAGATCATCAAATTTAAGTTGATAGTTGACGCCATCTTAAAAAAAACCTTTTCTCTGGTCCTACCTGTAATATGCTATGAAGTACACTAAGCCCTACCAGAATCAATTGAGAAACCTGCTGTAGCAATTTATGGGGTTTGAGGGGGTATTTTCCATATAATGACCTGACTAAATGGCTTCAGTTTATTAATCAAATGAAATGAAAATCAGATGATTAAATAAAAGTTAGATGCACGAATAAATTAATAAAAGGGCGCATGAATACGTGAAAGGAAGAAGAACAAATGTAGCAACATAACAATGTATCTTTTTTAGGTAAATTTGATATTAAATTTGTTCATGTTTTACAAGTCGTAGATGATTATTGTAAATGAGTGTCCAATTTCACAAAGGCATATTTATATGTCGCCTACACAGAAAACATAAACCCAATAAGATCTCGTAAAGTTCATTCTTAAACAAGAGTAGAGATGGACTATGTTCTTTGTTTCAGTTGTTTAGAGGTCATGATTTAAGTTGGAAAACGTTGAAAGGCAATCTGAAACTGGTATATTTCTGTAATCTTTCACCGTCTTATTCAAATTGTGTTGGGGATCATTTTAAAACGGCAAATTCATAAATTTTGGATAAATTTTTAAAATATTTTAAAATAAAGCCCTAAAATAGATTGTATCTATAAACAGTCCTATCTTGTTAAACAATTATCCTAAAATCCTATAATTCACTATTGACAGTTGAGAAATGGGCAAAAATATCATTTTCAAATTCAACTTCAAACGTTTGAAGATCGCCATTGCATGGAAGGGAATGGGAAAACAAGGGAGGTAATTCAAGTAATTGTGTTATTATTTTCTGTGTCAGGGATTTTTATTCCCTTAAATATTGCCCATGACCGTATAATAGTGAGTTGACAACCTTTTGAGCAAAAGACAGAAATAATTATGTTTTGACTTTCTTAGAAAATATGAAATTTCCGCTTTAAAACGATTTAACATTCAAAATAGACGCCTCATCAGCTATTGAAAATTAAACTATAACAACAAAAGAAAAACAAGTTGTGATCCAAGATGATACCCAATACACGTTTAAAACAAACATTTTTGATCTTTGTTCTAATAAAAGAACTGAAATAATAAAATGTCATGCTTTTTTTTAAAAAAAAATTAAAAAAAAAAAAATACTCGTAAAAGAATCGCCTTCTGTATACAATAGAGGCTATAGTTTTTGATAGCATTTTGTTAACAATTCGGTGTGAAGCATCGGGGTCATGAGACAACGAACCGTGTCGATATTAAACGTTTCACGGGGTCCAACCATTGCTTTAAAGGAACAATATTGCGGACTACATTAAAATGTTTATGGTTTTCAATTTGTTGTGTCATTATTCACGACTGTCATTATACATTTGATAAAGTAAAATATATTGCTACAAAATTTACTACTAGCAGTAGAAACAATGTAGGATATACCACTAAACAGTTTGTTAACTGTATCCAGCAGTTATTTATATTATCCCATTTGTCATGGTTTCAAATTAATCTGAATGAATACTGTTTAAATCATTAATGGCTTATAGTTATTTTCTATTATACCACTAATAGTAAGTGCAGGGGGACCGCACTACACGAAAAACAAAAATCTATAAAATTAACCTGCTAAAAATATCAAATCAAGTGAATTGATCCGGGGGCCAGCCGTAAGCGTCCACTGCGCTGTACAGTCCCGGGCCTGTTATGGTACAGGCTTCACTAAAAATGATTTGAAAAAAAAAAAAAAAAAAAAAAAGAGGTAACAGAAATAATGCGACCGATCTTGATAATGGTCGTCTCTTCAATGGCGATAGTCTGCCAGATGACGTCAGATGTCAAAACGTCAAACAATTTCAACAATAAGGGCGATAATCCGGATAGAATCTCGGAAAACGTCAAAATAATAAGTGTAGCGAGCAAACAGGAGCAAAGCCCGACAACGAGAACATTCTACAGTACGAAGGGCTAAAACTCTACTCTAATAGTAAGTGCAGGGGGACCGCACTACACGAAAAACAAAAATCTATAAAATTAACCTGCTAAAAATATCAAATCAAGTGAATGGATCCGGGGGCCAGCCGTAAGCGTCCACTGCGCTGTACAGTCCCGGGCCTGTTATGGTACAGGCTTCACTAAAAATGATTTGAAAAAAAAAAAAAAAAAAGAGGTAACAGAAATAATGCGACCGATCTTGATAATGGTCGTCTCTTCAATGGCGATAGTCTGCCAGTTGACGTCAGATGTCAAAACGTCAAACAATTTCAACAATAAGGGTGATAATCCGGATAGAATCTCGGAAAACGTCAAAATAATAAGTGTAGCGAGCAAACAGGAGCAAAGCCCGACAACGAGAACATTCTACAGTACGAAGGGCTAAAACTCTACTCTAATAGTAAGTGCAGGGGGACCGCACTACACGAAAAACAAAAATCTATAAAATTAACCTGCTAAAAATATCAAATCAAGTGAATTGATCCGGGGGCCAGCCGTAAGCGTCCACTGCGCTGTACAGTCCCGGGCCTGTTATGGTACAGGCTTCACTAAAAATGATTTGAAAAAAAAAAAAAAAAAAGAGGTAACAGAAATAATGCGACCGATCTTGATAATGGTCGTCTCTTCAATGGCGATAGTCTTCCAGTTGACGTCAGATGTCAAAACGTCAAACAATTTCAACAATAAGGGCGATAATCCGGATAGAATCTCGGAAAACGTCAAAATAATAAGTGTAGCGAGCAAACAGGAGCAAAGCCCGACAACGAGAACATTCTACAGTACGAAGGGCTAAAACTCTACTCTAATAGTAAGTGCAGGGGGACCGCACTACACGAAAAACAAAAATCTATAAAATTAACCTGCTAAAAATATCAAATCAAGTGAATGGATCCGGGGGCCAGCCGTAAGCGTCCACTGCGCTGTACAGTCCCGGGCCTGTTATGGTACAGGCTTCACTAAAAATGATTTGAAAAAAAAAAAAAAAAAAGAGGTAACAGAAATAATGCGACCGATCTTGATAATGGTCGTCTCTTCAATGGCGATAGTCTGCCAGTTGACGTCAGATGTCAAAACGTCAAACAATTTCAACAATAAGGGCGATAATCCGGATAGAATCTCGGAAAACGTCAAAATAATAAGTGTAGCGAGCAAACAGGAGCAAAGCCCGACAACGAGAACATTCTACAGTACGAAGGGCTAAAACTCTACTCTAATAGTAAGTGCAGGGGGACCGCACTACACGAAAACCAAAAATCTATAAAATTAACCTGCTAAAAATATCAAATCAAGTGAATGGATCCGGGGGCCAGCCGTAAGCGTCCACTGCGCTGTACAGTCCCGGGCCTGTTATGGTACAGGCTTCACTAAAAATGATTTGAAAAAAAAAAAAAAAAAAAGAGGTAACAGAAATAATGCGACCGATCTTGATAATGGTCGTCTCTTCAATGGCGATAGTCTGCCAGTTGACGTCAGATGTCAAAACGTCAAACAATTTCAACAATAAGGGCGATAATCCGGATAGAATCTCGGAAAACGTCAAAATAATAAGTGTAGCGAGCAAACAGGAGCAAAGCCTGACAACAAGAACATTCTACAGTACGAAGGGCTAAAACTCTACTCTAATAGTAAGTGCAGGGGGACCGCACTACACGAAAAACAAAAATCTATAAAATTAACCTGCTAAAAATATCAAATCAAGTGAATGGATCCGGGGGCCAGCCGTAAGCGTCCACTGCGCTGTACAGTCCCGGGCCTGTTATGGTACAGGCTTCACTAAAAATGATTTGAAAAAAAAAAAAAAAAAAAAGAGGTAACAGAAATAATGCGACCGATCTTGATAATGGTCGTCTCTTCAATGGCGATAGTCTGCCAGTTGACGTCAGATGTCAAAACGTCAAACAATTTCAACAATAAGGGCGATAATCCGGATAGAATCTCGGAAAACGTCAAAATAATAAGTGTAGCGAGCAAACAGGAGCAAAGCCCGACAACGAGAACATTCTACAGTACGAAGGGCTAAAACTCTACTCTAATAGTAAGTGCAGGGGGACCGCACTACACGAAAAACAAAAATCTATAAAATTAACCTGCTAAAAATATCAAATCAAGTGAATGGATCCGGGGGCCAGCCGTAAGCTCCACTGCGCTGTACAGTCCCGGGCCTGTTATGGTACAGGCTTCACTAAAAATGATTTGAAAAAAAAAAAAAAAAAAAAAAGAGGTAACAGAAATAATGCGACCGATCTTGATAATGGTCGTCTCTTCAATGGCGATAGTCTGCCAGTTGACGTCAGATGTCAAAACGTCAAACAATTTCAACAATAAGGGCGATAATCCGGATAGAATCTCGGAAAACGTCAAAATAATAAGTGTAGCGAGCAAACAGGAGCAAAGCCCGACAACGAGAACATTCTACAGTACGAAGGGCTAAAACTCTACTCTAATAGTAAGTGCAGGGGGACCGCACTACACGAAAAACAAAAATCTATAAAATTAACCTGCTAAAAATATCAAATCAAGTGAATGGATCCGGGGGCCAGTCGTAAGCGTCCACTGCGCTGTACAGTCCCGGGCCTGTTATGGTACAGGCTTCACTAAAAATGATTTAAAAAAAAAAAAAAAAAAAAGAGGTAACAGAAATAATGCGACCGATCTTGATAATGGTCGTCTCTTCAATGGCGATAGTCTGCCAGTTGACGTCAGATGTCAAAACGTCAAACAATTTCAACAATAAGGGCGATAATCCGGATAGAATCTCGGAAAACGTCAAAATAATAAGTGTAGCGAGCAAACAGGAGCAAAGCCCGACAACGAGAACATTCTACAGTACGAAGGGCTAAAACTCTACTCTAATAGTAAGTGCAGGGGGACCGCACTACACGAAAAACAAAAATCTATAAAATTAACCTGCTAAAAATATCAAATCAAGTGAATGGATCCGGGGGCCAGCCGTAAGCGTCCACTGCGCTGTACAGTCCCGGGCCTGTTATGGTACAGGCTTCACTAAAAATGATTTGAAAAAAAAAAAAAAAAAAAAAAGAGGTAACAGAAATAATGCGACCGATCTTGATAATGGTCGTCTCTTCAATGGCGATAGTCTGCCAGTTGACGTCAGATGTCAAAACGTCGAACAATTTCAACAATAAGGGCGATAATCCGGATAGAATCTCGGAAAACGTCAAAATAATAAGTGTAGCGAGCAAACAGGAGCAAAGCCCGACAACGAGAACATTCTACAGTACGAAGGGCTAAAACTCTACTCTAATAGTAAGTGCAGGGGGACCGCACTACACGAAAAACAAAAATCTATAAAATTAACCTGCTAAAAATATCAAATCAAGTGAATGGATCCGGGGGCCAGCCGTAAGCGTCCACTGCGCTGTACAGTCCCGGGCCTGTTATGGTACAGGCTTCACTAAAAATGATTTGAAAAAAAAAAAAAAAAGAGGTAACAGAAATAATGCGACCGATCTTGATAATGGTCGTCTCTTCAATGGCGATAGTCTGCCAGTTGACGTCAGATGTCAAAACGTCAAACAATTTCAACAATAAGGGCGATAATCCGGATAGAATCTCGGAAAACGTTAAAATAATAAGTGTAGCGAGCAAACAGGAGCAAAGCCCGACAACGAGAACATTCTACAGTACGAAGGGCTAAAACTCTACTCTAATAGTAAGTGCAGGGGGACCGCACTACACGAAAAACAAAAATCTATAAAATTAACCTGCTAAAAATATCAAATCAAGTGAATGGATCCGGGGGCCAGCCGTAAGCGTCCACTGCGCTGTACAGTCCCGGGCCTGTTATGGTACAGGCTTCACTAAAAATGATTTGAAAAAAAAAAAAAAAAGAGGTAACAGAAATAATGCGACCGATCTTGATAATGGTCGTCTCTTCAATGGCGATAGTCTGCCAGTTGACGTCAGATGACAAAACGTCAAACAATTTCAACAATAAGGGCGATAATCCGGATAGAATCTCGGAAAACGTTAAAATAATAAGTGTAGCGAGCAAACAGGAGCAAAGCCCGACAACGAGAACATTCTACAGTACGAAGGGCTAAAACTCTACTCTAATAGTAAGTGCAGGGGGACCGCACTACACGAAAAACAAAAATCTATAAAATTAACCTGCTAAAAATATCAAATCAAGTGAATGGATCCGGGGGCCAGCCGTAAGCGTCCACTGCGCTGTACAGTCCCGGGCCTGTTATGGTACAGGCTTCACTAAAAATGATTTATGGAAAAGTTTACATTAGACCAAAAGTACAGCTTAAATACTTCCTTTGTGACGCCCACGCTTTCATGTGGACGCGTGGACACTCTACAAGTCGCAATCCTTACCCGATTTAGACGAAACTTGAAACATAGGTTTATCTCAAAAGGGTCTCGGTTGTTTTCGATATTGGCATGTATCGGATGGAACATTGGTGGATCACGTTTTTAGCTTGTGGAACCTATAGAGATTACAATATTGAACCATTGAAATGCAATGTAAACTGGACAAAGGTTTCAATACTGATATCGTGTTTTTCCATGGCATAATAATAAATAGTTTCAAGTTGGTGGGTCTGATTTTAGGTTGAGGCGTGCTATATGAAGCTACATTGCAATGAAATTTAATTTAAACAAGACTTGAATTTATTATTCCGCTGATCGCCTTTTGGTTTAAATCTGTTAAGTCTGTGTGTAAGCTGTGATAGTGCGCATGTGCGGGGTGGACAGTACCATCAAATTGTTCTAATAATTATATATTTATCAATAACGGATGTGATTGATTTGCGTGATGGCCAGCATCATTTTGATGTGAAATAAATGTATTATTTTTGAGTTTTGACTTATCTATCACAGAGAATGTTTACGTTTTGTCGATCAGCACTGAACTGTCGAAAATTCAAATTCCCCAACCGGATGAGCCGGCTGTTTGCAACATTTATTTTTCGCTTTTTTGATGGCACTTCTTTTTATCGTTGCAACTATTACTTTAAGCGCTTTAGTGTAGCTGACTGTAGTTTGTGTTCTTTTGGGAGGGGAGGGGGTATAAACGTGTGTTTTTGACATACAAACAAAAAGTGCACAGGCATGGGACAGCCGTTACTTTCATCTAATTGTAAAATAAAATTTTCGATAAGTTATACATTTGTCGATGAAGGATGCGCTAGATATTAGTTCTATTGTTTGTGCGCGAGGGGCGTTTTAATGCGAGAGTAGTGATTGCTGTTTAATGCAACTATTGCGAATCGTTTATTTTTCGCCTTTTTCATTAAGAACTTGGGTCAGATTTTAGGAAGCCTGTGTTGAAGACAATATGTAAGCACCTGGGAAACATCTGTGTTTTTGTACTCACTGTGATTTTTTGGTATATACTGAAAACAGTATTGATAAGTTAGAAAACCCCATTTATTAAAAATAATTTAACTTGGTTGGTGAAACAAAAGTCATTTGTTTTAAACCGAAATTAAATCGTCTGCTCCTAAATCTTGTTCATTATATCCTGTTCTCATAAAGACTGTCTGGACGAAGTTATTCCTGTTTTACCAATGTCAAAGTTGGTCATGGTCTCAGATGAAGCAAATCGTCGGTGAGCTATCAAATTTGCGTATATTGGTGTATACCAAGGCATACAAATTTTACAGGAGGAACAAAAAACTGAATAACTTTGTGAGATATTGAAATTTGGAACGGGGAAACGTTATTTTACACGCCACTTACTGATAATAAAGCCCCCGTCAGACCGGAGTGGTTACCCTACTGCGCTCTGCGACCTGGAAATACACAAGGTCGTCGGCAAACGTGAACACAACGCGGAAAAATGTCCCAAAATTACAACCTTAAAAAAGTCGCGTTCTTACTGCGACCTGTGCGTTTATATAGAATTCTCGCGGCGGGTTCGTCACGATCTCTCCGCTCTTATGGCGTTTCGATTGAGATCTATAAGCGGTCATCGCGAACCCGCGTCGCTCAACCACACGTCTTATCTGGACTACACGTGCGTTTCCACCACGTGATCACGGCGACTATGCAAGCTGGTTTGATTTTTTTTCGAAATTTCAAGATGACCTTTGAATCGTCTGTTTTCAAAGCAAGTCTTACATGAAATGCATGGTCGCCATAAGCGAATAATGCAAGCTTGGTAACCGCGCCATGGTCGTATTAAGAACTCCATACACGTTGTGGGAACCTCATAAAATCGCCATATGCTTAAGAGGTAGCCCCATGAGGTCGTGATGCAGTCGCGCAACAGTGGTGCAATCATCGTAACATCGCTATGACAACGCCATAAGGACTCAGAGCGCTGGGTGGGGTAGCGGTCAACGCGTGAGGGTTGTGGTGAAGACGCCATGAAGGCACCGTTGCAAATGTTACAATTTTCGCAGCGTCTTTTCCACGTGTGTACTGCGCGTGTGCTACGTTCATAGAGATGTAGGCCTATAATAAGCTAAATCTTACAAATCAAGAAAAAAAAAACATTTCAGTAAATTCATTCATATAAGTTAATTAATGAAACGAGTACTTCATTTAATCAACATAATTGGCGCATTCAACTTATTCCGCTTCGTGAAGTAAATTGTCATAAAAAGGATGGTAATCAGAGGGTAATACCTTTAAAAGTTCTTGTAAATGGGTGTACTTTTTTGACTTAATTTAAGTGGGGCATTGTATAAGCAATGGATCTCTAGAGGATCGTCCTTTGACGGAGGACACCTTTTATTACGTCTAGGGAGATCATTAAATTCCTTTATTTTGTATTGAATTTTACCATCCTTATACTGCAAAACACGAATATCCGGCGTAACTACAGGATCACTACTACGTGCACCGGGACGAATTGTGGAATAATAACCTAACAGCGAGAAAGTTTTTAAAAAGTCGTGTGAAAGATATTTCACTTTATAAAGTGGGGTTACTCTTGCTGTACGTATTAAGTCCACGTAATTCTGTGGAATATAAATAGGTTTACCGTGAATTCTTCTCTCAATCGTGCTGTGAACCGAATCACATTCCATCTGAGTGTCACCCTTTTCAAGAAATTTTTGCACGATGGTTATTTCTCTCTCAGTGGCAGCTTTCAATAACATATTTGACAAAATTACATTTCTATTTTGGTATGTACAACCATCACTATACAAAATAAGTTCTTTGACATCATTGTCGAGAGAATTTATGTAATCATTTCAGCATGAAGCAAAAGTATTTGCATTTAGATCCCCAATACCTTCATGCCAAAAGTAATTGACCACATCTTTGCTCGCAAGAGCAAAAATTGTATAATTATGACATCCCAATTTCGTCTTGTAGTACATGGAACTGGCAGTAAGCAAAGGACATAATAACAAGGACTGGAGATCTAATGTCACAACCTTAACGTGATTTTCAATTTCTGAACGAAGTTTGTCTGCAGCTTTCTCGGCTCTCGCCTCATTTTTACGTGACATGTGTAAGTTAAAGTCTGCTTCGGAGATATTATTTGTGTCGTAACCACAACAAATGTCACATGTCTTTTTTGGGTCGATGAATGCCCAAATTAAGATCACAGAATACGAATATAAAAGCCTTCCTGCGAAGGAACAGCTTATCATTGTGTTTACAATCCTTCACATACACTTTGTATAATTCAGAAGCACTTGTAAAGATTGGCTCCAGATAATTTTTCTTCGAAGAAGACCTACAATAATGTGAAGGTAATTTCGGAAGTTCGTTAAGGAAGTGTCGCGCATAGTTGACCTTCTCTGTATTTGATACCGAAACGCGTCTTTTAGTTACTGCAGCTGTCTTTGGAATACCCCCATGCGAATTGCCTTTCAACCATTCGTAAATAGTCTTACCATTAACACCTAGAGTAGCCAAGAACATGTTTCGGCAAACGCCAACACGTTCATTTTCTTTTTTAAGGTAGTATTTAAAAGACTTCTTTTATCGACTCTCTTCTGCTTGTTTCTTTCTGTTGCTAGCCACCACTTCATCAACCAAGCCAGCCACAAAGACTTTCTTCTGGTTCCATGACATGTCAGCACAAAAGCCATTGAATATCGATTGTCGCTCTTCTTCATTGAAAACAGAACATTTTTTACTCATTCGACAAGACTTTGTACACTTCGGCTCGCCCATTTGTCGACCCATCCTTTCACTTGAAAGAGCATATTTACCAACTTCATCTTGTTTCAGGCCCCCACAACCTTACCCTCCATACGAAATTTTTTATTTCTATTTCTATCCCAGTTTGATAGATTTGACCTTCCACGCTTAGCACGACTCTTAGTGGCTCTTATGGCTGTATTCGGTGAATCAATAATAATAGTTGTCAAAATATCATTAACCGGAATGGGCTGCACACCATCATCAGAGTCAAGTTCAAACATAGAGGGCTTATTTCTTGGTGTCCATTCTGGATCTCTATCATCATCATCATCATCATCGAACTCACTCTCGGAGTCAGTGAAATTGCCATTGATTTTAAGTTTTAACGGGGTAGTTTGTGGTGTGGGCTGCCCTTGTATTCTAATTGCTGAAGTTGGTATGAATGGATTGGTAGACAGGGAATTGGTAGACTAATATCTAGAATAGATCCAGGTAAATTTTCATTCTTCTTGATCGGAGCTTGGTATATGAAACAAGGCTTCTGTATCAGTTGATCTAAGGAGCCGTGGTATACTGTTACAGCTTTGATCCGTAACTGAAGTTGATGTTTGTCCCACAGGAGGACAACAGTTTGATGCAGGTGGGTAAGACATTGCTTCAGGTAAATATGCGTTTGATGCAGGCAAATGTGATTCAGTTAAATAAGTGGATGATGTACACTCAGGTAAGTAGTGTGTGGAAGAAGGTAAGCAGGACGTTGATGTAGGTAAGAACGACAACGACGGTGATACAGGTATGTAGGACGACGTTATTATTGGTAAGTTTTTCCAGGACGTTGCTACGGGTGGGTTGCACGTTGTTAGGCGTAAGTTGGTCGTTGATACATGTGGGTAGGTATTTGGTGAATTTATGAACGAAATTGATTTTGATGCAGGTAAGTAGGACCAAGACTTTGATGTGTAAGACGTCGTTAAGCCGGTTGTTGATGCAGATGTGAAGAATTCTGTTGCTAGTAAGTAGGTATTTGAGGGGGGTGTACAAAGTGTTGATGTTGATGCAGATAAATGGGACCATGTCGTTGATGTGGGGGAATAGTACTTTGTTACCGGCAAGTTAGTCGTCGATACAGGTGAATAGAACGTGGTTACAGGTGAGTAGGACGTGGTTACAGGTAAGTAGTTAGCTGATGGCGTTAACTTGGAAGTAGATGCAGGCACGTACGGTGTTGATGCGGGTAAGTCGGGTGTTGGTTTTGGTGACGTTTCCCTGGTAATGTCAACCATTGATGGTAATAGGCCGTTGTTAGTTTTCACAACTGAAATTCCAGATGAAAATATCCGGGATCTTCTCCTATTCCGTGTAAGAACGGGCTCCTTGGGAATTTTCTGAAACGCCGATGTTGATTCCACTTGAAGGCCTGTTACTTTTAGTTTAGAGCCATTTTAAGCAGTAATTTTCCTCTTGAAAAATCACCCATTTGTTGATTTTCTGAAGCATAATTTTGGAATATCTTTAAATATCTTACGATAAACAGTTCAAGGCATTATCAAATATTACATATCAAATATTCGTATGGCAGTTTAACTTGATTATCAATAGGCTTAGACGTCACAGATATTCCTATGTTATATTCTCGTATATCACTAATTTCAAATTAATACGGTTATTAGCACTCCGTATTCATTATATTTTTAAACAAAAGCTAATACAATGTTGTAATGAATATGTAGAAAATATATTTGCCAACTTTATTAATAAATAACACTCACAATGCATACATAGGAAGCCTATCTCTTAATATCATCATAATTTAGGACTCGACAGGCCGATAGATAATTTATTATAGCAAGCTCCATGTCTGATAAGTATCGTAAATATTAATTAAGTTGTAAAAAAAACAAATTACTCACCTACAAGTCCAATAATTTAGCTAGGCAAAACCACAAGCGGTGACGATCAATTTCACCAGAGGTACGAAATTTTGCGATAACAAATAATCACCAATCAGAATACGAATTTTGTTCACGTGTTCCAAAAGAGTATTTCTTATTGGTTTAGAGTTACCGGGACCCAGATAGAAATTCGCACCAGACGCAGGGGATTTAGAAAATGGAAAAAAAGGATATACGAAATTTTGACGATATACGCAATTTTGATAGCTCACCGACGAAATGATTCGGCGCCAATGTATTCTCGTCATTAACGCTTTCGCTTATTTTCGTACGTGGACAATTATTCAAAATTAGTATCGTCTCCTCCATAATAAAAATGAAACATCACAAATAACCTGTTCTTTATGCCCCAGTCAGAACGGAATGGTGACCCTATTTGCCGTCGGCAAGCGTGAGCATAACGCGGAAAAATATTCCAAAATTACAACCTTTAAAAAGGTCGCGTTCTTACTGCGACGTGTGCGTTTATACAGCATTCTCGCGACGGGCTCGTCACGATCTCTCCGGGTTTATGGCGTTTCTATTGAGATCAATAAGCTTGTCAACGGCGGTAATCGCGAACCCGCGTCGGACTATACGTGCGTTTCCACCACTTGATCACTGCGACTATATAAGCTGGTTAGATTTATTTTCGAAATTTCAAGATGAGCTTTGAATCGCCCGTTTTCAAAGCAAGTCATACATGAAAAACATGGTCGCCATGCGAGTAATGCAAGCTAGGAACCGCGCCAGGGTCGTAACTCCATACACGTTGTGGGAAAACTCATAACATCGCCATATGCTTAGAGGTAGCCTTATGGGGTCTCGATGCAAGTGGCGGAATCATCGTAACATCGCCATAACAACACCATAAGGACTCAATACGGTTGGGCCGAGGGGGAAGACGCCATGAAGGCACCGTTGCAAATACTATTACAATTTTCGCAGTGTCTTTGCCACGTGTGTACTGCGCGTGTACTACGTACATAGAGATGTTACCACGCTTATCTCGCGACCTTCGCGAGCCACCACATTCTCTCGGCTTTCCAGGTCATATGATAGAACTTTGAAGTTTGCTTTGAATATACTTAAAGCAAACGCCGTGACTCCGCGATCATTGGCGACGGCGACCATAGAGGCCACGGCGCGATATCCGCGTTTCCACTACGCCTATGGTGATGTTGGCACGCTCTGAAACCGTAGCAGCGCAGTAATACCCCCGTCAGACCAGGGCTGCGTCCTTTTTGCGGTTCTGCAGCGACCGAAATGGTCTCAGAGCTAGTCAAGATCGCCATAAGCGTGGTGGAAACGCTAGATATCGTACTGTGGTCGCCAATGATCGCCGAGTCACGACGTTTGTTTTGAACATGGTCATATGATCTGGAAAGCTGAGAGAATGTGATGGGGTCGCAAAGGTCCTTACTGCGCTGCTACGGCGACAAAAAAAAAATGGTTTCAGCGCGTTTCAAGATCATCATAAGCGTGGTGGAAACGCGAGATATCGTGTTGTGGTCTCCATGGTCGCCAGTGATCGCTGAGTCACGGCGTTTGCTTTGGGTATGTTCAAAACAAACGCCAAGCTTCCGCCATATAACCTGGAAAGCTGAGGGGTCGCGAGATAAGCGTGGTAACATCTCTATGAACGTAGTACACGAGTGGCAAAGACGCTGCAAAAATTGTAACATTTGCAACGGTGCCTTCATGGCGTCTTCACCACTACGCTTACGTGTCGGCCGCGACCCCACCAAGCGTTCTGGGTCCTTATGACGTTGTCAGGGTGATGGTACGACGATTCCACCACTTTTGCGCGATTGCATCACGACTTCGTGGAGCTACCAATAAGCATTATGGCGATGTTAGGAGGATCCCACTACGTGTATGGAGTTCTTAATACGACCTTGGCGCGGTTACCAAACTTGCATTACTCGACTATGTCGACCATGCTTTTCAGGCACGACTTGCTTTGAAAACGGGCGATTCAAAGGACATCATGAAATTTCGAAAAAAAATCTAACCAGCTTATATAGTCGCCGTGATCAAGTGGTGGAAACGCCCGTGTAGTCCAGATAAGACGTGTGGTTGAGCCACTTGAGTTCGCGATGACCGACGTTGCCAAGCTTATAGTTCTCAATAGAAACCCCATAAGAGCGGAGAGAACGTGACGAGCCCACCGGGGGAATGCTGTATAAACGCACTGGTCGCAGTAAGAACGCGACTTTTTTAAGTTTGTAATTTTGGGACATTTTTCCGCGTTATGTTCACGCTTGCTAACGACCTTGTGGATTTCCAGGTCTCAGAGCGCAGTAAGGTCACATCCGGTCTGACGGGGGCATAAGGACCACATCACGTTATCGCAGCTTTTCAGATCATATGAACATGTTCAAAACAAACGTCAGACCACAGCACGATACCTAGCGGTTCAACCACGCTTATGGCGATCTTGACTCGCTCGGAGGCAATTTTTTGTCGCAGAAGAAGCACAGTAAGGACGGGGGTATTAATCACCGAATTCATAAACTGTTTCACAGATTTCATCATCCGCTTCCAGGTGCCGTCAATATGACTAACCCTTTTAGTATTAAAACATCAAATAATTTTCTAATGAGCACACAAATCTGTATTTTGTGACTTTAGTTGTCTGCTTTCGTGATATTCGGTCCATTATCTCTAAAAATTTCCTCTTGCGTATTATACTTCTCCGCAAACAGTTAATCATTGCATCAGCGTTGACACTTTGCGCCACCTCTATACAAATAACTTTAGTTCTTAAGCATGTAAATATGAATCTATGTCTCTTAGCCGTAGATCTACCGGCCTTCACTTGAGGAGGCCCAAAATAATCCACTGAGTATTTTTGGGTAGCGCTTATATATCCTCGCAAACAGTTGATCATTGAATCAGCTCTGACACTCTGACACCTCTCTATACGAATAACTTTTGTTGGTATAAGCATGATTCCATGTCTCTTAGCCCCAAAAACCACTCCCACATAGGTAAACGCGTTTTCTGGTTAAAGACGCTCGATGAATTGTTCTTTTCTCTTGTGTTGACAAGTGGCAGTTTCTAATAACAACTTAGCTTCCTTAAAAACGGAACAAAAATTCCTAATGCGTCGAGCAAACAATACACTACAGAGAAAATGCCACTTCTGGTCACCGTGCATTTTCGGCCTCCTTGTACATCTTCTCCAAGACTTACAATACAAATTCATATGTCTCAGTGTTTAATTTTGATCTTAGAGTGCCCTTTTCACAAACATGCATTGTAACCATTGTCAGGGGCGGATCCAGGATTTTCAGAAAGGGGGGCGGGGCGTGCTACATCCACTTGGGAGTGTGAAGTCCGGCCCGTGCAAAAAATGCCCTCAAGGACTAATTTCATACTTAGGATTTCCAACCTAAACTATTTTTGTTCCCCTTTCCCGCGGGAATATATGGAGCTAAGAATTGTTCTCCACCTCAAAAAAGAGGGGGCGAGCGCCGGGTGCGCCCCCCTCTGGATCCGCGCCTGATTGTTCTGGAATCCACAGTACACCATCATGTACTGAAAGGAAAACCTCTTCTGGCTAATGAATCGCTTACCTGGTGGAAGATAGCTTTAATGTCGCCTATAGCTTCTATAGCCTTTCCTCTTATTCTCATCAGTAGGGTTAGTTAAATATGTTCCTTGGTGTAATTGTTGATTGAGAAAAGTACCTTTAAAGGAAGCTGCACCATCAAATACACCTCTGTTCCTTTGGTCAGATGTGTCACAGGATGGTGAAGTAAATAACCATAGTGGAACACTTAATAGCATTTAGCTCCTGTGGTATGACCATGCTGCACGTAATCTTGAATGGTATCCATTAACTCTGGATCTCCAATAAATCTCCTCTTCAGTCAATATAGTCACTCCAAGGCCAACTATTTATTGTTTAGAAGATCTGGCGGCTGGTGTTTTCATGGCATGTGGAGCACAAAGACTCCTTCGTCTAACTTTAACGAATTGTCAACTAATTCTTATGCTAGTTTGTCATCCAATGACAAAACTTTGTTGTTTAGTTTTAAGTCATTAAACCCATTGTTCCGCAAACTTTAGTCTTGGTCACTCACTTGTATAAAATTCACTATAGCCATCGCACGTGACATTTTTGCCTAATTTACCGACTATTAAGACCGTAAAAAATACATTGTTACAGTTCTGGAGAACAATAACATTTAGTTGATAAATTGTAACAGCAGTTTTAGAAAATTACGTTTAGGAACGGCATGGTTTTGTTTAGTAAAATTAATATCTCAGAAGCTCCTTCATTAGGCAAGAATATCATACCAGAAGTGTTTCCTTGTGTAGGGCGATTCACAGCCTTAAATACTTGTACTTTAAATACTAACCTGTTGTTCAGCATGTTCTCTAATCACAACAGTTAATGAGAAACGTTCAGTCACCAGTTCGCCCTCTGCAGTGCAGATATCAAACATTCGCCCAAATAGACGTTTACATGACAATATTCATTCACTTATTTATCAATGAAGCCATGAAAAATATTCATCTTTACTCCTTAAGACTTTAAAAATACGCGATTACGAACTTGATTAAAACTTTGTCTAAAACTCGGCGATTTTATTTATAATTTAGTTGATTGTAACCAATGACGTATTGTTGTAACGCTTCTCGGTTTAGAATCTCCTCATGTAGTTTTGTTTTTTTTCTATCTTTTAAACTCACGCCTGCGGCAGTTTATTTTATCAACCGGAACCCACGCCACTTACATGTTGTCCATTTCAATCTTAATGATTATGTTGTACATGCATGTGGAGGAGAACTTCAATCGGGCCAATTCTGTATTTAACGAGCACTTGACCACAAAAGATCCCGAAAAGTAATTTACATGATAATAGTGCAATTATTATCTTAATTCAGTTTACCATAAATTATTGTGATCACCGACTAGAATGTTTTTTGTCGGTTAATTGTTCTACAGTTTCGTACAAGACACCTTAATTTGACCTTGCACTATGTTATTACATCTGGTTGGCGTTAAAGACTCTCCTTATCTGCAGTTTCAAGGCTTTGAAGAATATCCTTTATCTTAAAACGAATAATATACATTAACTCCGTCGAATAATTATGCTTAATTGATCAACGAAATTATAAATCTTATAAAGTTAACCGCCAGTGTGGGTTGCACACGGTGATCTAATCCTGTAAGTGAATTATAAGTTATTCCCCGCGGGCTAATTAACTATTTCAGTCCGTAGTGTAAAAATGTCGGTAGGTCATAAATTATAGTAGGCGGTATATGGTTATGAATATTTAATTATCAGACTGCTTACTTCCATGGTCTACATTTTATGAAGCACTTTGTTCCGAGTATGAATGACAATGCTACTCTGGGATGTCCTATCCAAGATCATACAAGATAAACCAAAAATCTTTTTTTAGCTTTGACTTTCATATAAGTAACGATTAGTACGCGCTGCAAACGATAGTTGCACTTTTGACCAGCCTTAAAAAAAAACTCATTAGAGTACATTTAAAATATTAAGTTTTAAACTTACCTCAACAAAATTAGCGTCGTATCTTTTGTGATTGTTATGAATATCTCCTAGATTTAAAGTGATTGATATTGGCAACGCTTCCAAGCACATGATCTGTATAATGGACAGAATGTAAACTAATATAAGTAAAGTCGTTAAACGGGTCGGCATTTCGCCGTTCCTGGCACAATGGAATAAATTCTTATTGGTTGCAACTTCTAATCATTACAAACATGAATGTGGGAGGGTAATAGCACCATACACGTTTTCCCAAAAGTCGCATGGTTCCAAACCTTGTATTCCGTAGTTGGACGACATTTCTATACCTATGACATTCCATTATCCAAATGGAAAACCACCTCTTGGCGATTCACAAATGTAGAAATATAATTCGCATGTCCCACCATTGATTTATTTTGATTTTTAAAAAAGATGAAGAAGTTGCAAAATGAAACCCCTCATCAAACACAATTAGCTCGCACGCATTTAATCCTTTCCAATTCTCACAATTTGAGTTTTTACTCCAGGCTTCTCTTGACATTGTTAAAGGTGTCATTAATTTCAATCACCGACAGAATTTCACCCGGAAAACTTATATGAAAAAATAAAATTCAATCTCAGCAGAAACATTGAATAGAACTTGTAGAATATTTATATTGGGATTATTATTTCAAACCCTTCTGCTCATAATATTATTTGAAAAGTGAAGAGATATAGGCATTTTTGTACTGTTTTAGCCAATAATACCATTAGATCCGCAAACCTATTCATTCATTCATTCTAGTTACAAGCCGAGTCATTCCTGCAATGGCACTCCTGCGCAAATTTATTAACATTAAAGCGGCGTCACCTGGAAGGACAAGTAATAACAGAACACCCACCCGCTGTCATTAGGAAACCTTATCCTTTTTATTTTGTACTATCGTCGTTTCTACCGTTATGATCAATACGTATGTATCTAATTATTGGCCTAACTGGATTGTTCGTGTGAATAATAGTGGGCAGCGACACGGACTGGTGATTCGTCATTAGTTTATCTGTATTGGACGAGAGACGCTCCGACTGTGAGACCAATTCACTTTCACCTCGACCTTATCCCCTGTCTCTAATATATGACATGAGTTATGTAATACCCCCGTTAGACCGGAGTGGTGACCGACCCTACTGCGCTCTGAGACCTGGTAATATACAAGGTCGTCGGCAAGCGTGAACACAACGCGGAAAAATGTCCCAAAATTACAAACTTATCGTCTCCTCCATAATAAAAATGAAACATCACAAATAACCTGTTCTTTATGCCCCAGTCAGAACGGAATGGTGACCCTATTTGCCGTGGGCAAGCGTGAGCATAACGCGGAAAAATATTCCAAAATTACAAACTTAAAAAAGTCGCGTTCTTACTGCGACTTGTGCGTTTATACAGCATTCTCGCGACGGGCTCGTCTCGATCTCTCCGGGTTTATGGCGTTTCTATTGAGATCTATAAGCTTGGGCAACGGCGGTCATCGCGAACTCACGTCGCGCAACCACACGCCTTATCTGGACTACACGTGCGTTTCCACCACGTGATCACGGCGACTATATAAGCTGGTTAGATTTTTTTTTCGAAATTTCATGATGGCCTTTGAATCGCCCGTTTTCATAGCAAGTTGTACCTTGGAAGCTCCATGAGGTCGTGATGCAATAGCGCAACAGTGGTTGAATCATCGTAACATCGCCCAGACAACGCTTGGTGGGGTCGCGGTCAACGCGTGCGGGTTGTTGTGAAGACGCCATGAAGGCATCGTTGCAAATGTTACAATTTTCGCAGCGTCTTGGCGCCATGGTCGTATTAAGAACTCCATACACGTAGTGGGAACCTCATAACATCGCCGTATGCTTATTGGAAGCTCCATGAGGTCGTGATGCAATAGCGCAACAGTGGTTGAATCATCGTGACATCGCCCAGACAACGCCATAGGGACCCAGAACGCTTGGTGGGGTCGCGGTCAACGCGTGCGGGTTGTTGTGAAGACGCCATGAAGGCATCGTTGCAAATGTTACAATTTTCGCAACGTGAGCGTTGTGGTGAAGACGCCGTGAAGGCACCGTTGCTAATGTTACAATATTTGCAGCGTCTTTGCCACGCGTGTACTGCGCGTGTACTTCGTTCATAGAGATGTTAACCACGCTTATCTCGCGACCTACCACGTTCTTTCAGCTTTCCAGGTTATATGGCAGAACCTTGGCGTTTGCTTTGAACATACTCAAAGCAATCGCCGTGACTCAGCGATTACTGGCGACCATGGAGACCACAGCACGATATCTCGCGTTTCCACCACGCTTATGGTGATCTTGGCACTCTCTAAAACCATTTTCCTTGTCGCCGTAGCAGCGCAGTAAGGACCTTTGTGATCCCATCACATTCTCGCAGCTTTCCAGATCATATGAGCATGTTCAAAACACACATCCTGGCTCGGCGATCATTGGCGACCATGGAGACCACAGCACGATATCTAGCGTTTCCAACACGCTTTTACCACGCTTATGGCTATCTTGACTCGCTCTGAGACCATTTCGGTCGCTGTAGAAGCGCAAAAAGGACGAAGCCCTGGTCTGACGGGGGTATATCTGACTTCGATAATACCCCGTAGACACAACGCGAGAAAATGTCCCGAAAAATTACAAATCTTTCCAGACAAGATAGCAGAACCTTGGTGTTTGCTTTGAACTTGGCGACCACGGAAACTACTACACGATATCTGGTGTTTCCACCACGCTTATGCCGATCTAAGTGCGCTCTGGGGCCATTTTCCGTAGCAGTGCAGTAAAAACGATACCTAGGTCTGACGGGGGTATCAGGTTCAGCACTTCTAAAACACACAGATTATTTTGTATGGTGTATTCATGATAGTATCAGGCATGCGAATTAGTGGGCGGTCAATTTCCTGAATATGTGTTCACACCGCATGCGCATTTAATACGAATTCTGGAGACCGACCTCCAGAATTCGGAATTGGCTTATCTCGGATTGCAGGCGGTGTGTCACATTACAGCTTATTCGCGTTGAATTCCAACTAAAACGCGCCGCACTGAATGCGCATAGCTTATACCCCCGTCAGACCGGGTTGGTGTCCTTACTGAGCTGCTATGGCGAAGGAAAATGGTCTCGAGCGCGTAAAGATCGTCATAAGCGGGATGGAAACGCAAGATTTCATGCTGTGGTCTCCAAGGTCACCTCTGATCGCCGAGTCATGTTCAAAACAAATACCAATGTTCTGTGATCCGACCTACAAAGCTGTGAGAAGACGACTTTTTCAAGTTTGTAATTTTTAGGGACATTTTCTCACATTATGTTCACGTTTGGCGGCGACATTGTACATTCTCAGGTCGCCGTACGGTCACAGCAGCGTCGCAAGGACGCCACCCCGGTCTGACGGGATCTTTACAGAAGTGAAGGTCATCAGGTCATTCATTTCTAAGTAGGTGTGTCCGTCATTCATGTACATGTACATATTTGTGATCTTCTGTTGTTGATGTTTAATTGTTGAGGCGAGCAAGGCTACATCAACAACGCCAATCCTTGTATACTATTCAAAAAAGTAGGGGATATTTGATTTTTAAGTGTTATTAAAGTCACCTAATGAAACTGACGAAGAAACAAATGACAAAATGAAATGAAGTTCACATTCATCGATTTATTCCAAATGATCGTTAGACTAAGTAAGGCACAGACTGACCATTAAAAGGGTAAAATGATACCCGGGGTGGTCAAACAGCAAAGTTACCACAGCATCACAACAAAGTCAGTAACGGGTAAATCCTCCTCTGTTTGCCAAACAAGCATTGATCCGACGTGGCATACTCCTAATGAGACGTCTAAGGTCATTTTGGTCCAGATTGTCCCATTCCTGTTGCAACGCAGCACCAAGTTCCTGGACATTGGCAGGACGTTGTTGACGTTGACGTAACCTCTGTCCAAGCATGTCCCAGACATGCTCGGTGGGGGAGAGGTCGGGACTCAGTGCTGGCCAAGATAATGTGGTTATAACCTGTAACGATTCTGGCCCTGTGACATCTTGCGTTGTCATCCTAGAAGATGAAACGGCGGCCATGACGTCGTGCGAACGGCACAACGTGGACTGCCAAGATGTTGTCCCGGTAATACTGGCCTGTAACACGCCCTGCAACAACATGTAAAGCCGTTCTTCCAGCAACAGTGATGCCTCCCCACACCATAACAGAACCACCCCCAAATCGACCATGTCTGATGACATTAACGTCTTCGAAGCGCTCGTTTCGACGACGCCACACCCTCCTACGTCTATACAAAAAATCAACAGTGAACCTCGACTCATCTGAAAACATCACATTGTTCCAGCGTCGATTATCCCAGTGTTGAAGATCCCCACACCAACGACGTCTTGCCTGAATGTGATGATCTCTCAAACAAGGGATCACGCGAGGACGTCGGGCGCGAAGGTGACCCCTATGCAATCGATTCCGAATAGTCTGGCCACTCACTCTCACACCAGTGTCTGTTTGAAGACGAGCGCTGATCTGATTTGCTGTGATGACACGATTTCTCAAGGCCAAGGTATGGATAAATCGATCCTGGGCTTGAGTTGTCGCCCTTGGTCGACCTGAGCGTGGTCTGTCCTGTACAGATTGTGTATCATGGTATCTGGACCATAGCCTGCTTATGACAGACTGAGAAACATTCATCGTCCGCACCACAACCGCCTGTGTTGTACCGATCTGCAGCATGCCAAGGGCACGTAACCATTCATTTTGGCTAAGCCGACGCATATCAAAATTTGTTTTCTGGTCACTAAAACAAACTGATGTTTCCACCCTGGAATTCAATGCCACAATGACTGTAACATTCAAAGTCAGAGTCGTGCAAATCTTGGGTTGGACCCCCATGATGATCCCAAGCATCACCTGCATTCCATGCGGTAGCTATTGGTGCGTTTGGGCGTCCCATGTAACTGGAAATGTTTCTTCTGTTAGGTTCTATAGTGCCCTTTTTCGTATTCATTTGCATATTTTAGTATTATGCCCCCAAAATCAAATATCCCCTACTTTTTTTGAATAGTATGTCTTCAGCAAAGAGCCATTGACCGTCGGACATGATTTCGTCTGCACCAGAATCAACGGCGAATGACGATGATAAATCTTCTTGTCGCCTTTGCTATGCATATGCACTTCACTCGGTACCAGTGAAGATACCTTTCATAATTAAAATCATTTCAGCACACAACATATGTAATGGAAAGCAAAGAATTTGTTGTTTTTTCATCCAACTACATATAATACATGCTAGAGAATTCTGGAGCTGACCTTTCATGTTCCTAAGTTCTAGGCCTTAAAGGACCAGCCGTGATCTGAAGATACCATATCTGTATTTGTATTTTTAACTGGTTATATTACCGCGATATATGTTTCAGGGCTACGGTTATTTAAGCTATACCCGGACTGATTTGTTTGTAATATCAATGTGTATTTAATTGCAGAATATTGGCCCGGTAAATCCATTAAGCTGAATCGGGCGCGCCATCCTCAATTTTTGAATACGAATTTGGAATAGTTGTTCGGAAAAATACACGAATGCCTTATTTCAGACCGAATTCTGATTTTAGCTTTATTCTGAATTCAAATTACCACCCCCCCCCCCCCCCATGCCCCGGGTGAACGCACCTTCAATGATGTATAAAAGATAATGCTAATTGGTGGTTGACGTCACCATATGCTCACCAAATAGCTTAATAAAGCAATGTCAAGCATTCCTTTAAAACCTTAAAAGTGTATATATAGAATACACGGAGTAGATTACATACATATTAAGCTGGTCTAAGCATCCTATGTGGGCTAACAGTTTTTATTTTTCTTGTAGTTATAATTCATATATGTAACGTTATTAGGGTTTCTCAAGATACATTAACAGTAAGAAGATAACATGCGTTTATATATATGAATTATTGTCGTCATAGTTTACAGGTACTAGACGTTCATTTTTGAAGGGTTTTATTGCAAAATAGACAGGAAAATTTGTAAAACCTAACAGTTAATATATGAACAGAAAGATAACGTGGTAGAATGCGTTCACAGCGTATCATATGGAACATTGGCTGATAAATGCGATTTGTTATCCATAATCACGGATATTCCAAGCAATTGTATATGACGTACGACACAATTATTAGGGTTGCCAGGTAACGATATACATACTCTCTCAACAGCCAAATTTTCCAAGCACTGTACTGTACAAAATAATTTTACAAATAGTTCACCAAAGTCTCGATATTTCGTTACGCATATAATATATTACTATAAGCAGATCAATAGATCACTTTTGTCGCTGTTCAAGATAAGTAAGATAAATTGTTGAATTTAAACGATTGCTGTTGTTACACTTATGTAAACAATGTTATTTTAACTAGGGTGTTAAAAACACCCTTACATTATGGTCTTGCGTGTGAGGAGTAAGATTGGGTGTCTCTATCTTCCATTATAATATACCAAAGTTGGCCTATTTGTAGTGGAAATAACTTGCCCGAAATAATTCTACGCATTAAGTCTTGGAAACCTGTCAGAAGAATAAATAAGCTCTAAATTCTCTACGTGTAATCCAGTTCATGAAATTGGCCATGTCCGAAAAATATTCGAAATGAAATGGGGTTTAACTTCCACTCACAACAAACCATGTCATTTCGTGACAAACATATGGTTTTCTAATTTAATTTCAATAATTCGCTTAGGCATAGGGGTCTTTAGCAGTTGGAGGAAACCGGAGGACCCAGAGAAGACCCACGAGGATGGACAGGCGACCCTACTCCTTTTCAAGTACAACCGGAAAATCGAAACCACGCCAGTTGAGTCAATGACAGACCTTATGATACAGCGCGCACGTTCTAATCGATCTACCCCTTAGAATGTCAATCTGAACTGTATAACGAGGGGATATGAGTATTCTGGTCGCAAATAGATACGTTTCATGACTGGATTGCGAAATCCGCCATTTATATGCTACACTATACAGGTCACAATTCTATGGAATACAATTACTGCTTATTACTGAGCGACGTTTCGAGTAGGCTTCTCTAGTCGTTATCAAGCAATGATAAAATCTAAAAAGAGACAAGTCAATATATTATACATGTACACAACAATACTTTATTAATGCTGAACTATGCCTGCATCCCTGCACCGCATTAAGAAATAGTTCAGCATTAAGAAAGTATTGTTGTGTACATGTATATATTGACTTGTCTCTTTTTAGATTTTTTCATTGCTTGATAACGACTAGAGAAGCCTAGTCGAAACGTCGCTCAGTAATAAGCAGTAATTGTATTCCATAGAATTGTGACCTGTATACTCTAGTTCAATTACTAAATGCCATTGAAACAGTTTATATGCTACACGATGAAACTTCCAATTAAGATATTCTAATATTTTATGTAACAATGTTCTAAAGGTCTGTTAACGGCTCAAGTCGTGACACCAACATAATGAGCCGATTTTAAAATAAAATTCGTAAAGATATTTCACGTACAATTTACTCAAAACCTTCAAGCAACATTTTATATTCGAAGAATAGTTTGTTTTTAATAAGCAGCGAATTAAAAAAAAAGGAAAGCGCTGAATTTTTCTCGTTTTCGTTTATCTAGTGACAGACAATTCTTATGAAAATGATTTTGTTCGAACATCATTTGGCATATCACGATAAATATTTGGTGAATGAGAATTGAAATAGTCACCCTATCTATTATTAATTTTTCCGAAAGTGAGTGAGTAGGGAAAAGATAAGTCAACCCTTTCCTGGCTTGTTCAACATTGTGTCGTGCATGTTAATTAGGGTAATGCTCAATAGAACACCCAATACCACGCTGTTATATAGTAAGTCTCTCATTATTTTTTACTCAACACTTGCATATTACCCATGACCCACAGTAAAAAAAACCTGTCTACTTTGGGGTGTAGTGCATTGTAGACCATAAGGTCTGGCATTGAGTCAAGTGACGTTGGTTCAAACCCACACTTGTACGTGACAGGAAACAAGAACCCCACCGGATAACTGTTAAAGACCCCAACACGCAAACGAAATGTTGAAATAAAGTTGTACAATGTGTTAATCCCGAACGTTTTATCTCTCTTTGGACATATGTCTTCTGTTGATCTATAACTCCCGTGTCAAAGGCTGTACAGTTTTATAAAAGAAGTATACACCTACAGTCGACCTAGTGATGAATTTACCTTTTTTAAATACGGAAATGGATGGACATTTGACCTTATTGTGAGCATAATTATATTGTAGGAGGTCGATTAAGTTGTTCATGTTACTGTTATCTATTTTTGATTTAGTAAATATTCGAATGTCGGCCCAAGTGGTAATTCTCATTGGTCGAAAACCATTAATCAGGACTGTATTCGTGACATGGCAGCGGTTTAAACATGCTAACCACTGTGTAATTTTCTTACTATAAATTGTCCACGTTTTTATTATGACAGTTTACATTTGTTATGTTGAGAAATATTGTTCCTATGAATTTATTAATACCTACAGACGTTATCCATAGTTTTTAAACGGATTTAAACCCGAGCTAACACATTTAAACTGCCTGATTCTCCCAAGCATAATATATCATTTCCTAAATTTATGTTTGTTTATATGGTTACATTGGTTTGTTAAATCTTTCAAAAAATAAATTGGACTAATAACTTGGCCAATTGTTATGAATTTCCAATTCCCTGGCTATTGAGATACATAATTAAAGGAAAATAAACCAAAATATTTAAACAACTTAAATCGCTGTTTGGTTTATTTCGTTAAAACAAAAGAGCTTACCGTTGAACAAATTGTACACTAATATTAGATATAGCCTTTATCGCGTGCACAAGGTTTTTGATAAAGTTGGATAAATCCGGAATTGAAAGGTTTTGGAACGATGATTATTAATGTGATTTGACCTCTCGTGACCCGAATTCTTCCAACCAAATTTGAAAAGAATCTGTCGTCACGTTCACAAGGTTTTTTGGCAAGGGACAATAATTAGTCTGGTACAAGAAGTTTACGGAATGCTGAATATGATATGGTCCTTCCTCTTGTGACAATAATACTTTTCAAAACTTCGTGTAAAAATTGATGTAGATGCGGACACAGTCGGGAGAGGATAGGTAACACTGATCGAGAAATCATTTAGGCCATCACCTAAAGAAATGGATTTTCGAAAATTCTCAAAATCTAATGGGACTGCCTCTCATCGATACTAATAAAAACGTAACCCCCCAAAGAAAGCACATTAAAAGGCAGGCTGAAAAAGCAATAAAAGGATGCATATGCATGGAGGAGGGCGCGTTTTCCATATACTCCCTTGTTTATAAAAAAAGACGCGGAACTCGGAAGTAAATATAGGTGTTTTATTTAATTCTTTATTTCATTTTTGTTTAATGATCATTAGTGACAAAAAACAGCTGTCCAAACTGATGATTGTCTCTTAGTCAGTTCTTAGTGTTTTTCTCGATACAAAACAAAATCTGTGGTTTCCGTCTATTCCAATTGCACCAATAATATCACTTAAGATTAACTTAGTATGCCCACTATGTACACGTACCAACCATCCTGGAATTATGAGGACATATTAAAGTCAGTGGGTGAATCGATGAGTAATCAATCGTTCCAAGCAAAGGCATGTCAATTTTCATGTCGATCGTACTGGAATTGTCGTAAAAGGGCCATATGTTTGTTAAGAATTAATTGGAAGAACAAAATATGAAAAAGAACCTTAAAACTTTATATCACACCCGTACTTACAACTAACAATGTCTACGCTATTGTGCACTTTGGTTGTGTGTTAGAAACATCTTTTATCGGGAACATCGGAATATTAAATGTATTCTGTAATTATTTAATTATAAATGAAATGAAATGAAATGGCGTTTAACGTCCTACGCTTATGCACCTAACTTGGGCTAATGGAAGACGGACATACGCCATACAGTGTGCTATGAGGGAAATTTTGCCTTATATTGAATTCCAACTGCAAAGGGATCTTTAACGTGCACTCCAATGTGTACACGGGACCTCGATTTTTTGTCCCATCCGAACGACAAGGCAGCTGTCCTTGTCAGGCCCTCCTTCTGTATCACTGACAATTTCTTTTGCATTATTGAAAAAAAGATTTACACTAAGTATACCAAAAAGGTATTGGCTTATTGACACAATGTAAAGAATATAAATATAGCCCATAGAGAAAGATGTTTATCAAGCTTAAAGATTATTTTATCTACTAATTTTTCAATAAATCCATTGAAGAGCAATTACCCTGTTGCTAAGGAATATGGCATCTGTCTTTTATTTACAACCTTGGGTGGTGGATTGAAATGTTATATGCTAAATAATAATAGTTTTAGTGTATCAAATATCATTGAATGAAAATTCAAGAACTAGATCGAAAACAAGGAAATAGTTTCCGTTTATCCTGCCCATCTTTAATGTCAACTGAATATACGCATTAATGGAACTAAGCTACTATTCGCCAAGCCCCCCCCCCCAATTTATGTCCACAATTTACTTACATCAAGGCCTAATTAAATTTGACTTGGTAGTAGAAAGTGAATCAGGTTGTCGAAATGCATTTTTTATGTTTGGTTTGTTTTTGATGGGTGCAAGATGTCAAGGATCTATGTAGACATTTGAATTTCGGTTTTGAAAATATTTCAGTTCAGTAAATATTAACACGGGACTTAGATCTTTTGACATTATACAATCTATTTCGGGAGATACACCTATGGGGAACTGACTTAATTTACTTGAAATTTGGATTTGGATTACTTGACTTTAAAGCCCCCCCCCCTCCCCCGATTGATAATCTATCCATTGGAGTGCGTACAGGGAATGTAACAAAATTATACCAACTGCCATCAGAGGCCAGTTACTGAATTTACGAAAGGACGAGTGGGTTGTAAATGTACGTCTTACCGGGCGGAGTGAGGCTATGTTTTATTTTTTCCTTTCCTTGTGATTTTTTTTTTTTTTTTTTTTTTTTTTTGAGAAGAATTAAAAAGTGAAAACATTTTGTTACTTTTTTCTTTCAATAAGTTCTTGCAATTTTGTCAAGTTGGCGTATCTCTGATTTCCAAAGAAAGAAAAGGTAGACGGACTTGAAATCTCAAAACAGCAGATTTGATGGATGTATGTCTCCAAAACACATTTGATTAAATAAGTTGTCTAAAACGAACTAAAGATGTCATAAATGAGGATGTCTGAGCAGTCGAAACAAAAAACAATGGATTCACATAAATACGCTTTCACCTTGTGTTTTTATATTGGCGAATGTTGAAAAACGAGCTACTGCTTTTCCCCATATTCAAACTTGAATCTCGATAATGTAGATTTAGATTTAATAAATGTATCTATAGCTCGTTTTTCGACATTCGCCAATATATTTATATATACATGCATATATAAACAAGAAGAAAGAGCATTTTTATGTGAATCCACTGCTCTTGCATCCTCTTTTATGGTATCTTTAATTCATTTTAGAAAACTGATTTTATGAAATATATTTTAGAAACATTCTGAAGATATACATTGTTAAAATTTACATTTTCGTTAAAACGAAATAACTTATTCGCTTAAACGAAATATTAATTCGTTATAACGAAATGAATAATACGTTATAACTAAATATTATTAATTCGTTATAACGAAATATTATTAATTCGTTATAACTAAATATTATTAATTCGTTATAACGAACTAGTATTTTGTTTAACGAAATATTATTAAATCATTATAACGAAATATTATTAATTCGTTATAACGAATTAAGAATATTTAGTTATAACGAATTAATAATATTTAGTTATAACGTATTATTCATTTCGTTATTAATATTAATAATCGAATCAATTATTTCGTTTAAACGAATCAATTATTTCGTTTAAACGAATTAATTATTTTGTTCAAAAGAATTAATTATTCGTTTAAACAAATTGATCATTTTGATGAATCGAATTAATCCATGTCGATTCAAAATATATTTCCATGTCTCTCTTACACCACTTCCCTACACGGATGGAACTTTTATTTGGTTCACTGGATCTCTGTTCGGACCGACCGCGAGCAATTTGCAAGGTAAATCGTGCACATGGCTTTGTTTACAAATGCTATGACCTGGCACTTGACCCCATAACTTTTGACCGCGACCCCTCAAGCGCGACCAGTGATTGGTCAAATTTGAAATACCTGCGCAGTATCCAACTCACATATACGCAAATATGGCTCCGCATTATAAAGAAATAGGTCATGGATTTCTGGCGAATTTCGAGCTTAAACTATTAAATTAACAAAATATATTGGAGAACTTTGTTGACATGTTGATTGCACAATTATTAATAGTCTAGGTTTCTAGACCCATTTAACGGGAGCGAAGGTGACAGGTTTTTCGACCCGAGAATGCGGCCTATTAATCAAATGTGTTTGGGGACATTCATGAGATAAACATCCATCAGAGTTTCTTTATTGTGTAAAGAGCCTTGCCTTTCGCAGACTATGGCCATTTAAGGACTTTGTCCCTACTATTCTGAGTTCACCTTTGACAGCGGGCAATCAAAAACGTGTAGGCGGAAACATCATTATCCGGGCAATGTAACCCCAGACATAACAATTACCAGTTGTTATTTAAATATACATTTATGTGACAAACGGGACAGTAATTATGTTATAATGCCCTTTAAATTTTACGAAATTAACAAAAATAATTCCCATTCACCGAATTATTGAGAATGCCCGATGCTCATTTGTTAACGATTAAAAAGAATCTGTAACCAGAGGGAACATAATAACACAAAACAGGATGAGTCAGCGATTGGAATAAAATGTAATTTAAAACCCGACCTGCTGTCGTTATCAAGATATTAAAGAAACAATAATTCAAACTAAAAGCAAATATAAACCTTCAGTCCATATGGCCACAGATCACTAATTATTTCCCCATTGACTTCAATGTTAATTCTCGTCTCTTAGATCGGCTGTAACTTTTCCCCAAATATTCGTTGGGTAGAACGCTTTCTGCCACAGATGGAGCAACATGTGGCAAACTCTGGCCCAAAAGCATGTATGAGGTTCACCATGAAAAACTTGAGATACACAAGCTGGAAGTAGAGACAGCTAACCAGGCAATTTTCGACCCCCCCTTTCAACGTAAGCAACCTCACAACTCTTGTATCCTTCCGCCTCAAAATCATGAATATTCACCAAAACCTGGCAGAAAATGTATTTCCAAACCCTTTTCTTCGATTCTACACCAAAAAGTAAACAAAAATCACCATGCAAAAGGGGGAAAAAGGGAAAGGGAGAGAAAGACTAAAAATAACTTGGCCCTACAATTTGTGGGTACCGGCGTAGAAATATTTAGTGATCTGTGTCCTATATAGGGGTGAAACTCCAGGTATCACCAAAATGCCCTTTTTATATGCTTCCCATATGTTCTGGCAACGCACCGGTGAAAGAAAATCAAAATCAAAGAATAACTGCAAAAATGATGGCCCTTTAAGTATACAAGCTGCTTTATGTACAGCAGTGCATCTCAGGTCCCTGGGCCTTTTGTGCTAAAATTTAAAAATCTTTCTTATTAAAGGCAGTATTTGAGTTTTGTGAAAAAATACGACAAGTTACAAACAAATTACACAGAAAACACTCATAATCTGGATTTTTTTTCAAAAATATATTTTTTTACTGTCATGTCATGAAAAATGTACAGAATTTACATGTAGCATCTTTCAAAAAACCAATAATTTTCCACTTTTTTAGATAGCCAGAGTGGCAAGTAATATATTTTTGGAAACCCTGGACAATATGCAAACAGAAAAATCACAAAACTGTTGCAATGATTGAAATTATAAAGGTCTGTACTGAAACATGTAACCCCACCCCCTAAAAATGTCAATGACTGAATCAATCTTATCTTTGGTTGCAAAGCTAACATCAGCAAAAGAATCTGTCTAACAGATATGATTTACCATCCCTGGCTAATATATGAACATTAAAACTAAAATAGGTGCAATAAATGTGAATTATGGTTAAAATAGGCCTTGCTGAAAGAAAAAAATGCCATAATTGGCCTATGTCCACCCCTCTCTAACAAAAGGGACACAGAATACACAATTTTTACAAATTTGGAAATAGTTCAATGTTATCAATATCTCAAAGCTCAGAGGCACCATACAAATCTTTGTTGCAATTCTGGTGCTGAATCAAGATGTCTGGACCTTTACATCAATTGCCTGAAAAAATGAAGTCAAAATGGTAGTTATAACAGAGTTGACATCATAAAAGAGGCCTGAAAAGGATCAGAATTAACATTTTACTGTTCTATAAGTAAGATAAATGCAACAAACACCACAAATCCTAGATTTCGATAAGAAAATATTGACCATTAAGCTGACATTTACACATCTACACCAGTTTTGTATCAGGGTATGGTCTTATTGGCCTGACATGTCTCAGGGTTCCATGTTTGCCTTTAAACAAAAAAGATTAGAAATCCTTGAAATGTACAAAATAACCATATATTGGTGTAAAATAACATTCCTAACTGTAATTCAACAACAAATTCCAATTATTATCATTTAATTGTCAACACAGGTGCAATTAAAACTCTCAAAACACATTAATAAAAAGGGTGGGGTGGGGCATTTATAGCCTCTGTAAACAGAATGGTGGGGTGAAAAATGTCTATAAAAACTGGGATATTGCTTCCTTCACGAAAGAAATGCAAGAATTTAATGTTTCAAAGAAGAAAAAAATGCTTTTTTTGGCTAAATTGGTGGCCAAATTGAGCCAACCCCTGTTTTGAACATTTTGTATAAACCCATCTGCTGTATATTATTAACTCAGTGTTGCCAATTTTCAATTTTCTGTAGGAAAACTGCAGCTATTTCTAAACCTGACAAACTTATAGATCCCATCTAACTTACAATAGCAATGAAAATAAGGGGCATTTTTAGAAATTTTGACTAATTTGAGTAGGCATGAAGGCATTAATTTCTACATCGAAATGGGCGAATTTGCAGATTTTTTGGGAATATTCCTGATTTTTAGACAAAATTGGGTGAAATTACAATGTTGTTCACTTTATCTATGCTTTCTGAGGCTGAATACACCAAAATTGGACATAGAAATATTTTTCTTACTGTTAGAAATTAAATAAAAACTGAAAATTGAGAAATTTGCAGTGAAATCACAATTTTTCTCCAAACTTTGATTTTTTTTTTTTAAATTTAATTTTTTTTTTAGTTTTTCTGTAGTCAAAATACTTTATACATATTTTTTGACAATTTAGTCATCATATTTTCAAAACTAAGGTCTATCAGTCACAGCCTTGTCATACACAGACAGGCCACAGATCACTAATTATTTCCCCATTGACTTCAATGTTAATTCTCGTCTCTTAGATCGGCTGTAACTTTTCCCCAAATATTCGTTGGGTAGAACGCTTTCTGCCACAGATGGAGCAACATGTGGCAAACTCTGGCCCAAAAGCATGTATGAGGTTCACCATGAAAAACTTGAGATACACAAGCTGGAAGTAGAGACAGCTAACCAGGCAATTTTCGCCCCCCCCCCCCTTTCAACGTAAGCAACCTCACAACTCTTGTATCCTTCCGCCTCAAAATCATGAATATTCACCAAACCCTGGCAGAAAATGTATTTTCAAACCCTTTTCTTCGATTCTACACCAAAAAGTAAACAAAAATCACCATGCAAAAGGGGGAAAAAGGGAAAGGGAGAGAAAGACTAAAAATAACTTGGCCCTACAATTTGTGGGTACCGGCGTAGAAATATTTAGTGATCTGTGTCCATATACACATTAAAAGCTTACTCTCCCGGACACCTGTTACCACTGTTTGTCCATTTTCTGGTTAGATTACACTATTTTGCCTTTGCCATTTTTTAGGACTTTGAATTTTGTTTAATGGTTTGTACTGTTTTAACTGGGTTTTATTTTAATAAAACACACACTGGTAATATTTTTTTTTTAATCGATCAAAATCAACGGTTACTTTCACTTTTCTGCCCTTGAACGTCTGGCGTCAATGTAGCTCAGTGGACACGAACCTCGAGGTGTTAGCCGACAAAATTCTATTGGATTTTCTGGGTTTGTACACCCTGTAAGTGATGCAGATCGGGTGGCTTGTAAGGGAAAGGCGCTATATCTAGTCGTTTGGAAGGGACAAACAAATCTGGGCCCCGTGTATGTTTGCAAGTAACAAAATGTTTGGCATTTGAAATCTGAAGACAAGTATGCTTGGCTTCATAAAGCACTGTTGGTTCAGACAAGACATGCGTTAGAATACAGTCAGTTATTGTACATGTGCACCGATCGTGATGACATTTAACATTTTTGATTCTTTTAATTACTATCTTTAAGTCCATATTTATTGTGTGGTTGCTTTTTTGGCAAATTGGGGCTTTAATGATAACGGTAGAAATATTTAACTCAGTGTAGGTTATTCGTCTGTTTCTCGTATGCCTTAGTATGTGATACCAATTTCCCCATTATAAATTCCACTTAATAGTTCATTATTAAAACAGGCGCGGATACAGCGGGGGGCGCACCCGGCGCACGCCCCCTCTATTTTTTGCGGCGGCGAACAATTTTTAGCTCCATATATTCTCGCGGGAAAGGAGAACACAAACAGTTTAGGTTGGAAATCGTAATTTACAGTACTAGTATAAAATTAGTCCTTGTGGGCATTTTTGTCCACTCAAAAATCATGGGTCGGGCTTCGCACTCCCAACTTCGTGCAGCACGCCCCTCCCCCCCTTTCTGAAAATCCTGGATCCGCACCTGATTGTATTTTTGATGTTTTTCTTTCCCATTCGGATCAGCGGTATAACAATCTCTTTAATGTTAGAGAATGGACTAAATATAAAATAACAGCTACGATCTGATAACTCCCTGGCAGCATAAATAATATATGTTATAAAGTCCAGCTAGTTTAGTGTTCTTTTGTTTGATCAGATTAAAATTTCTGTTTGAAGAAAGATCATCCAAAATACCTTTAACAGAACTCTATTATCTGCCTTAAATATGCCTCTATCACGTTACAAGTTATTTTGACAAGGGGGTGTAACTCTGGAACGCTGAATACCAATCAGATTCGTCCACTATTTTGTAACAACACTTTTTTTATAGATAATATTTTATTCACATACAAGGATTGACGAACAGGCTAGACCTATAGTACATCTCTCCTAAATAACAGTAAATATGTACAATAGGACTATATAACCATATTATGATAAAATCAATCTAAATAGTATAAGAATTAAATGAACCAAAAGAGGGGGGGGGGGGATATGTACATATTTACAATATCAGGATTGCCATTTTCCTAATTAGCTATAGCGACTGGATAAAAGTTTTAATTGAATCTTCCGGAGATGTCTAGAAATGGACTTGTTTAAAGATAATACTTGAAAAATAATATCGTCAGTGTCTTTTAATAATGGCTTTATGGAAATCATGTTTTAGGGTAAGATTAAAATTGAATGTTTACGTGCATCGGAATAATTTTAGGTGAAGTAATAACATCAATTGAAGTGTACTTGTTCATTTAAATTTGGTTCCATATGATATCCCCAATGTTTGGCCCAGCTCATGTTCAATATACATGGTCCACGGGGCCTAACTCTTTTTTTTTGGGGGGGGGGGGTCTGGCGGGGATTTGACAGCAGACAATTTGTATGACATTGTGATTTTTATACTTAGTAAAGTCTAATTCTTCATTTTAACTTTGTTTCGTATGGCACCTCCAATGTTTGATCTAGCTCAATATTTGGGGCCCTTCGGTGGCGTCTGGCAGGCCCTATGCGGAGGAGAATTTGTCTGGCAGGACCTTTTTTGTACGCTGGGAGATATATCTATTCATTACAACTTGTTTCCGAGTGGCATCCACAATTTTGATCCAGACCATTTTTGGATGTCCTCTTTAGGGCCCAAAAGGCCGCAGCAAATGGACGTCGGCAGACATCCATATGTGAATATGCTAGGTACACAGTAATCATTCCGGTACTCAGATATTGCTACCTCGTTTGTTTGACCAAAGTGCTCTGGGCTGCAGGTCTAGTAGAGGAAGGGTTAAAACTAATGTTCGGAATCTTCAAAATCAAGAACGTAAGTGCGTATAAGGCTGTCTGAGATGTGCCTTAAGCACTTATGACCACGAAGGTTATAAGGCTTTGTCGGGGAAAATATCAGTTGGTGAAGATATGGTGGTGTGAGACGATCCATGATTTCGTAATAGAGTATAAGTTGCAACAAAATGTACCACTACAGAATAAAATGAAAATTGTATTATAGTCTTGAGGCTCAGTGCGGAGGGTGTTCATCAAATGGGCACAAAACCAGACTCAACTCTCCTAGAGTAAAATTTTGCGTAGAAGTGGTAATCAGTCCGCCATTGGGGCGTTTTCGCGATATTCTGGGTCAAAGGTCAAATGAGTTCATTTGCACTGAAAGTGAATGATCAGCCATTTTTGTTTCATGAAAATAAGCTGAAAATGATCGAAAGCAATCACCCTTTTAATAAAAATGTAAACTTGCAAAATTCACCTTTGCTCTTTGTGACCCCGGTGGTCAAATTTTCTGTTTCAGCACTAGGAAGATTTAAAGCAATAATGTCAGCGTGAAATATAAAAACTAAATCGAAACTTGTAGAACATTTGGAATTCATTTTTAGGTGGTCTAAGCACCGAACTTTAACTTTGGAACATCGAAAAAGGGTTGCATAAGAGGACCAAAACACTTCGAAACCTGTTTCGAAAATACATAAAAACTGTCAAATAAACAAATATCTGCGATTTAGTTTCACAACGACTGTTACACACGGTGATATAGTTTCACGGTTGTATTCCAGCCTGCAGCCCGCGTCACAAAGCCTGCCAAATTTTTCGCCGCTAACATTTACCAATACGACATTTTTATCCCGCGAGTTATGTACAATACATCCGTCGGTTTTATATGTGTCCATGTTCCGACCAAATTCGTGAAAAATCATTAAAAAAAATTTGCAAACTTGTAATCAGGTCGTCAGATACGTGTTTTGCAATAACAGAGTAACGTCGGCTTTCCCAAATTTGGTTTCCCGGAAATCTACGTGGCCTGTGGGCTGGAGTCAAACCATGAAACTATTCAATTGTTTTCCGGGCACCTAATTTATAATTATGTATAAAAATCGTTGTAAAACTAAATCGAGAATGTTTCGATTTGACAGTTTTTACGTAGTTTTGAAACCGGTTCCGAAGTGTTACGGTTCAGTTATGCAAGATCGTTTTCGACGTTCCAAAGTAAATGCACGGTGCTAAGACCATCTACAGATACCTTTTAAATTCTCCTACTATTAATTAGAACAGGTTTCGCTTTAGTTTTTATATTATACGCTGACATTTTATTGCTTTAAAACTTATAGTGCTCAAACGGAACATTTGACCATTTGACCCGGGCGTCACTAAGAACGAGATGAATTTAGCAAGTTTACATTTTTATTAAAAGTGTGATTACTCTCTATCATTTTCAGCATACTTTCACGTTACAAGAATGGCTGCGCATTCACTTTCAGTGCAAATGAACTCATTTGACCTCGAATATCTCGTAAACGCACTAAAGGCGAGCTGATTACCACTCGGCATCGTATTCTACGCAAAATTTTAGTCTAGAAAAGTTGGGTCTGGTTTTGTGCCCATTTGATGGACACCCCACCGCACTGAGCCTCCGCACTGAGCCTATGTCAAAAAAGATAAATTTGAAAAATTTTACAACCACTGGACGCAGTCACTGTACCAATGTGTATTATCTCACTAAAAGAGCTCGGCATCTTTAGAGATCTACAGAATCGACATGAAAGTCATCCGATGCAAAATTATTCTTGAGATATTGTCCTTATAAACTATTTCTCAAAATATTCACAAAATACAATAGGCCTACTGGCCAATTTTCTAAATTGTTGACATTTTTATATGAACCACACTCGGCGGCAAATAGCAAAAATACTGGATTGACAGCGAATGCTCTGCTTGAATTAAGATTGCTTATCACGAAAGAAATACATTGGTTAGCGCCTTAAAGATATATAGGTATTTAAATAATTTGTCATATGTCAGCAGGGGTCACTGGAGACAAAGGTTGTGACGAAATCCATGATTGCTAAACACCTGGCTAGGATGTAACTGTCGAATGAAATAACTATTACATTAATAAAGAGATGTTAATACAAATGCGAGTTTTGTCAAACCGTTGTAGTTGTACATACCATAGGGAATTGATAAGTATTGTTACAAAGTTTAAAAAATTATCGTAGGTGTAACCGCGTACGCGGGATATTTTGTAAATGGTTCACCATAAATTCACTCATCAGTGGTCACAAGCTAAATTTAAAGAGCCACTTGAAGTAAATAAATGCACATTGTTCTGGAATTTGAAATATTTTATGTTACCTTTTCAGGTGTTGTGTCAAGATTGTGACGCTGTACCTTGTCCTTAAAGATTCGTTATGTAAGAGGTAAATCTGCATATTAAACTATTATTTAGACATTTATTCACACGAAAAGTATATCATCAACTCTATTTAAAGAGGTTTGCTTTTATGTACTTTGAGTTGTTTTCACTTCGTGGTGTTGAACTCATTAAGTACAAAGCAGAATGTGTTTAATGAAAATAAGACCCATGGAAGCGTTAAACAAAATACTTTAAGTCCCTCATATATAAACCTTCAAAAAATGTTTAAAAACAGAATATGGAACACGTCATATTTGTCTATGTCTGATATTTTGTGGTTATGTCTATGTTATATGCTTTGTAGAGTGCCACTGAGTAGTCAAACTGACTGAATACTGATTATTATTATCGCGACAGAACAATTTACCAAATACCGCCCATTACCACCCAGTCTGGTGTTATTGCCCCAAAGATTAAACATAGCCGAGCCATTAAAATGGATAATCCCAAAACCTATGATTTAAAAATCAAAAATGCCCTTGCATTAATCATAGGATTTGAGTTTGTTTCCATTTTTAGTCAACTCAAAGCTAAATTTACCCTAGACTTGAAATGGCTCGTAGTTTGTGTTCTTTTGAGAACACCAATACTATTTATTTACTGTGTCTAAAAATAAAGATGTATAGCAGCTATTCTTAAGATAGGGCACACATTGACATTCAATTTGTTGTATTTTACATGCTTTCACGTCGACTATTCCCTAATCGACAATCTTGAAGAACGCTAAATTTGTAATTGGATTTGTGTTTCCTATTCTCAGGGGGTGACAAAGTATGATAGACGTTTGATGTAGATTATAAAGTCTCTATCAACATTACGTCCTTTATCTTTTAATCGATTAACAACACCTTGTAGTTGGTTGACAATATCAGGTTCTATTGAGAAACCAATTGGAGTGGGTTAGCCCAACCCTTCCTGAATCTGATGGTACAAAATGGCAAATTGAATGACCTAGTTACATATGTGAACAGTGCGGTGAGATGAAAAGTGTCCGATTAGTTATATCAGATTTGACCTTGATGTACAATTTATTAATACCCGGTTATACCCCCGTCAGACCAAGGCTGCGTCCTTTTTGCGCTTCTACAGCGACCGAAATGGTATGGAAGCGTATAGGGGTCAATAGCGCGATAGATACCGCAATATTAAGTTAGTATTATGTCAACATATTGTGATTAATCTGATGATATTATCTCTGAAAAGTTAATTTTCGCCGAGGTAATTGAGTCAACACGCTATGTTTTATGTCCCCATTTCGTCTTAAATGTACACGTTTGCGGTAAGATATTGCTATTCGGAAGCTTTGGCGACATATTCCATTTCGCCGTAGTATATGTCGACATATTCGCAAAATATTGCCATGCGCTATGTCGACGTGTGCATCTAAAACAAAATGACGACATGCAAATTAGCGAGTTATTCAATTAACTCGGCAAAAAATGCCTTTTCAGAGATAAAATCGTCAGAAAAATCACAATATGTTGACTTATTATCAACTTAATATTGCGGTATCTATCGCGCTATTGACCCCTATACGCTTCCATAGAAATGGTCTCAGAGCGAGTCAAGATCGCCATAAGCGTGGTAAAAGCGTGGTGGAAACGCTAGATATTGTGCTGTGGTCTCCATGGTCGCCAATGATCGCCGAGTCACGACGTTTGTTTTGAACATGCTCATATGATCTGGAAAGCTGCGAGAATGTGATGTGGTCGCAAAGGTTCTTACTGTGCTGCTACGGCGAAAAAAAATGGTTTCAGAGCGTGCCAAGATCACCCTAAGCGTGGTGGAAACGCGAGATATCGTGCTGTGGTCTCCATGGTCGCCAGTGATCGCTGAGTCACGGTGTTTGCTTTGGGTATGTTCAAACCAAACGCCAAGGTTCTGCCATATAACCTCGAAAGCTGAGGGGTCGCGAAGGTCGCGAGATAAGCGTGGTAACATCTCTATGAACGTAGTACACGCGCAGTACACGCGTGGCAAAGACGCTGCAAAAATTGTAACATTTGCAACGGTGCCTTCATGGCGTCTTCACCACAACGCTCACGTGTCGGCCGCGACCCCACCAAACGTTTTGGGTCCTTATGGCGTTGTCAGGGCGATGTTACGACGATTCCACCACCTTTGCGTGATTGCATCACGACCTCATGGAGCTACCAATAAGCATTATGGCGATGTTAGGAGGTTCCAACTACGTGTATGGAGTTCTTAATACGACCATTGCGCGGTTACCAAGCTTGCATTTCTCGACTATGGCGACCATGCTTTTCAGGCACGACTTGCTTTGAAAACGGGCGATTCAAAGGTCATCATGAAATTTCGAAAAAAAAAATCTAACCAGCTTATATAGTCGCCGTGATCACGTGGTGGAAACGCACGTGTAGTCCAGATAAGACGTGGGGTTGAGCGACTTGAGTTCGCGATGACCGAATTTGCCAGGCTTATAGATCTCAATAGAAACGCCATAAGCGCGGGGAGATCGTGCCGGGTGAATGCTGTATAAACGCACTGGTCGCAGTAAGAACGCGACTTTTTTAAGTTTGTAATTTTGGGACATTTTTCCGCGTTCTGTTCACGCTTGCCGACGACCTTGCCGACTAGATATCGTGTTGTGGTCTCCATGGTCGACAATGATCGCCGAGCCACGACGTTTGTTTTGAACATGCTCATATGATATGGAAAGTGATGGGGTCGCAAAAGTCCTTATTGCGCTGCTAAGCGACAAAAAATGTTTTCAGAGCGTGCCAAGATCACCATGAGCGCTGTGGAAACGAGAGATATCGTTCTGTGGTCCCGATGGTCGCCAATCATCGCCGAGTCACGGCGTTTGCTTTGAGTATGTTCAAAGCAAACGCCAAGGTCCTGCCATATGACCTGGAAAACCGAGAGAACGTGGTGGGTCTCTATGAACGTAGCACACGCGCAGTACACACCTGGAAAAGACGCTTCGAAAATTGTAACATTTGCAACGATGCCTTCATGGCGTCTTCACAACAACCCACACGCGTTGACCGCGACCCCACCAAGCGCTCGGAGTCCTTATTGCGTTGTCATGGCGATGTTACGATGATTCCACCACTGTTGCGCGACTGCATCACGACCTCATGGGGCTACCTCTAAAGCATATGGCGATGTTATGAGGTTCCCACGACGTGTATGGAGTTCTTAATACGACCATGGCGCGGTTACCAAGCTTGCATTATTCGCTTATGGCGACCATGCTTTTCATGTATGACTTGCTTTGAAAACGGGCGATTCAAAGGTTATCTTGAAATGTAGAAAAATTTTTTTAACCAGCTTGCATAGTCGCCGTGATCACGTGGTGGAAACGCACGTGTAGCCCAGACTATGGAAGCGTATAGGGGTCAATAGCGCGATATATACCGCAATATTAAGTTGGTATTATGTCAATATATTGTGATTATTCTGATGATTTTATCTCTGAAAAGTTAATTTTTGCCGTGGTAATTGAGTCAACACGCTATGTTTTATGTCCCCATTTCGTCTTTAATGTACACGTTTGCGGTAAGATATTGCTATTCGGAAGCTTTGGCGACATATTCCATTTCGCCATAGTATATGTCGACATATTCGCAAAATATTGCCATGCGCTATGTCGACGTGTGCATCTAAAACAAAATGACGACATGCAAATTAGCGAGTTATTCAATTAACTTGGCAAAAATTGCCTTTTCAGAGATAAAATCGTCAGAAAAATTAGAATATATTGACTTATTATCAACTTAATATTGCGGCATCTATCGCGCTATTGACCCCTATACGCTTCCATACCAGATAAGACGTGTAGTTGAGCGACGCGGGTTCGCGATGACCGCCGTTGCCAAACTTATATATCTAAATCGAAACGCCATAAGCGCGGAGAGATGTGACGAACCCGTCGCGAGAAGGCTATATAAACAACGCGACTTTTTTAAGTTTGTAATTTTGGGACATTTTTCCGACGACGACGACCTTGTGTATTTCCAGACCGCCGTTCGGTCGCAGAACGCAGTAGGACCACCACTCCGGTCTGACGGGGTCTTTACTATACTCGAGACTGCATATAGTGCATCTTGATTGTTGGCATGACACGGCGTGACATGCATGGCACCTTGATAGCGCGATAATAAACTTTTGATTTTGTAATAAACTCTTCGTTAATCAATGTAGAAATTGTAAATGTGCTTTCAAAGTAACAATGTAATAATAACAATAATTTACAAGGTCGTTTATCTTTTGTTTGCTAAAACTTACGCGTAAGAAGTATTAAAGGTATTTTATACCGCCTTTATATCTCGATACAAGATAGCCATAGACAAAAATCCATTATTAAGAGTACATTAAACATCTTCTGTACATACCCTGTCAATATTATTATATTCACGTAATAGGTTAACAAACATGACCAGGGAAGCATACTTGGTAATTCAATGAGAGCAGAGATACTATGTAGCATGTAGCATTTAAAATTCTGGACGCAAATTTGCTGCTAGACTTGATACACTTATCAAAGTAGTCCTACAATTTTTTTTTAAAGTGGCAATGCAGGCATGTAGTTACTCTCTCTCTCTCTCTCTCTCTCTCCTTTTAGCATGGGAAGCAAACATAATGATTCAAATTTCAAACTTTATTTTAGTACTTTGTTAATTTAAAATATTAACACCAACCCGGCCCCCACACACCTCCAAAATTAGCCGGATCACCCGCTGGTGTATTTGGAGGGTAGCGAGCTGGTATTGCCGTAGATTTATAATAATCTAATCTGGCCTTCAATCTGTTAACAACATCAGGTAGGTCATCGGCAAGATTGTTGTGTTCACCTGGGTCTTCTGAAAAATTTTATTTTTTTACGTACATTAATAAACTACTAGATATAGATTTAGTTAGAATAAAGGCCAAAAGGCTTAACTTATACGGAAGGCGGAGTCGATATAGTGGTAAGTGGACTTCCTAATTGGTAACAGTGGTGAAGCAGTTTTACCATTCCCTATAGAAAGAGTATGCATATTGGGTCTGCTTAATTACGACACATCTATGAAATCATAATAGAAATGTAAATTACTAGATGGACAGCTTTTTTTTTTTTTTTTAAAAAAACTATTAATAAATCTACCAGGATCTGTCTACAATACCGGTAAGCACTTAAAAGCTAACTAGTACAATGGTCTAAACTTTAATTCCAGGTCAACAGCAGAGTGGGCTATGTGAACTCCTCAGACGAGAATGGGCATAATGTATTCTAGATAGAGTTAATATATACTTGAAGTTGTGAACACTAGCAGCTAACAACAACAATGAATTTCAGAAAACAATTTACATAGGCAACCACTACAGAATTTTAATCACTACGAGGAAGTAGTATCACTTAATGATATTAGAGAAAGCACACTCTTTGTCGTGCACAGAACTTTAAACTTTTCGGATTCGTTCGACGTAATAGCTTACCAATAAGATCATAGAGCAAAGTATCTGGTAGTGGATCGGATATCTCAATATCATCGTCGGTATCGTCTAATTTTGGTAACGGTTCCCAAGGACCTGGACCGGGATCTCCGAGTATTAGCTTATATTGCTTATCTCTGAAATGAGATAAAACTTATCTAAAAGTTTCAGATTAATCACTGAACGATATAGTTATATGACATATAAAAGAAAAAAATATATTTCAATTATCAGACCAGGAAGTGTTAGAAAAGTTGTAAGGTAAAGTTTATCACAGATTTCTGTAATGTACTAAACTAAATTAGGTTTAAGAAAAGACAGATGTGATCCAAATAAGGGCGTTTTTGTATCGATCAAGTCCCGTTGAGAAGTAAAACTGTTCAATGATCAATAATAAATATAATATATTTTACCGTATGGCTGAGTTATTAGCGATATTGTCTATGTTATGGACAACTTCTAATCTTTCACTGGGCGCACCATCTGTCCACATTTTCCATTGGCTTACACCATCAATACCAGCAGCTACAAAAAAACACACAAATAGATTGATCTAAAATATACACGATCACACCATTACTTAGTACTGATATTTTACTCGAGTAAGAATTGAGTTTTAAAATGACCAACTTTGATGGCATTGGAAATCTTAGCCTACTGATTGTTCGAAAACAACTATTATACTTTGATCTGATCCAGTAACTAATGTAACATGATAGCATTATCGAGTAAGGATTTGACGTCTGCTGCCTAGACGACGTCGCCAGTTTGCCTTTAATGCCACCAGTTAGCATCTATTTATCAGTCTATCTTCTAAGATACCGGTACGGTTTGACCTATGTTCTCGATTCGGTATTTCGGACAACCACGCCTAGCACACAGCACCATGCCATTGCCTCATGTATATAATTGTTTTAAACAGATGTCTGTCTACATAAGTTTTACTCACGCTGAGGTATCCCGGCAGCTTCCAAAAACGTGGAAAACCAGTCGACAGCATGCATTAATCTAATGACGAACAAAATGTTTTGTCAATATGCATAAAATTGTCATATCCTTTGAAAACAGATGTATTTATAAAATGGTTCACCTTTTTACACCTGAAACACATCGTCAGTCTAACAAGATATAGATAGCCGATACGTCTTAGAATATTATACCCTACATAAATCTAGACAATAAATATACCCCCACCAGCATATTTTTACAAGGTTACGATGGTAAGGGCAATACTCCCACAACCGTTTTATGTATGATTCCCCAAAACATCTAAGAAATTTAAAAAAAAAACAAATAAAAAAACAAGTATGACCTGTGCAGGTTTACAATGTGAAGTTGAAAGTGGGAATAATTCTGCATAATATTGATGAAGGATTCTTGATGTTGATGTGTTTCTCCCCGTGACAATCCCAATAAGTTTCTGTGGGTAGGGGCAAAAACACATGCATGCTATATCATACGGTTCCTGCTTATAACTATCGGAATAATCGTAGTAAGTTATGTAGATAGTTTCAGTGACATGGATAATAACTCCCCATATCGATGTGCGACCCCAGAGTTTATACATCTCGTTCAAACCGATTAAAAGTGACTGACATTTCCAAGCTGAGTATTGAAACTTGTATTGCGGACATTGAAGTCTGGATGAACAACATTTTTTTGAAACTGATAAGACTGAATATTTAGTTATTGGGTCGTCTTTGAACAGAAAAAAGTTAAACTTTGATCTATCAATACAAGCAGGAGAGAGCTGCATTGTCCCTTCGCAGTCAGCCCGCAATATTGGTGTAATTTTTAACTCAAATTTTTCTTTGGAAAATCACATAAACAATATATGTAAAATAAGTTATTTTAATTTAAGAAACATAGCTAAAATACGCAAATATCTGTCATTGGATGCCACAAAAACACTGATAAATTCATTAGTTACTTCGCGTATTGACTCTTTTAATTCTGTCCTGTATGGTGCATCCCTCAAACATCTAGAAAAACGGCAAAAATTACAAAATTCAGCTGCTCGCCTTATTTCGGGAACAGTTTACAGGGATCACATAACCCCTATTCTGTATAAATTGCACTGGCTTCCTATAATTTTTAGAATTGAATTTAAGATTTTATTATTAGTTTTTAAATGTATAAATAACATTGCATCTATTTATCTTACTAATCTTTTATGTTTTTATGTATGGCGGGATTTAAGGGCCAAAACTAAATGTATATTGAAAGTGTTATTATACATCAGAGAAAATACCTAATACCTAAGATGCAAAATACATATGTCGTTATACGTATAATGATGAATACATAATACCGTTAAAGTAAAAGTCAAATGTCAAATTACAAATGTTTTTTGGAAAAAATCCACTAATGACAGTAATGTGCACAAACTTATCACATATACACTTCAACAAAGCAACTTTGCAAAGTGACATTTGTCTTTTGCGTCTTGAGTTTTTGAGATTAACGGTCAAAGGTCTTCTCTGTCACCATTTAAGATTTCTCTTAAAACCCACTTGTTTATTAGGGCTTTTAATTAATCATCTTTAAGATAATTATATCTATTATTTTATACATTACTTCTTTATACTCAACTTCTATGTATATTATACACCTTTTTATGTTTTTCTTTTTCAATCCTATATTTGTTTTGTCAATATTTTTTATATCATATTATGTTTATTGTAAAGCGTCATTGGGTACTTTTGTGGAAATGGCGCTATATAAACGCTTATAATAATAAATAATTGAACCTTACCCATTATGAGTATATCCCTTCTTCTTAATCAGCGTTTTGCTGTGTGCGAATGATATTCCACGGGTTCCGCCTTCCCAGATGGTAGTTTTACCGCCTCGTAGTGGTAAATTGTTAGCGCCAAAACCAAGTGCTCCACCATTCTTCAAAATAGAAACCCCCACAACAATTTGAGAAAACTTTTAACAAAGTCTGTTTGCTTACCCTACATTGGTAATATATTGTTATACATACATGGTGTATCGCCTGGCACAACTATTTGTGTGCTGGACTCCTCAAGCAAAACTGTTTTATGCTAGACTTATATTATTTTTATTATTAACAAAATAAAAAGAGATAACAAAGGGCTTACTTGATAAAATATAAAAATATAACTTGTGTGATTCAGATAAAACTACATAAAATTATAAAAATAGCTCTGGATAATCTATATAATGGATCACTTGACATTATTGACATTACGAATATTAATTTATTCTATAATAACAATGGCACTTATATACATTTGAAATACAGATGTGACGTTACCCTTTCATGTTGGCGTACCATTATTTGAAATAATCGTACTTGCCAATCGAACATTATTTATACTAGTGAAATATTGGATTCGTGTGACGTATTTCACTGTAAAAGTACGGGGTGTCTATATTTTAAGTTGTTTAATGGTGTTGAGCTTAACACATTGCGTAATATATTGTAAAAACTTACAATATATTACTTAATGTCTCGCACTCGACCATTAAACAATACGGAATGACGGGTAAACCACATAATGATAAATTATAAGATTTCTTATGGGTTTAATGTATTCAAAAAGCCGAAAAAGATGGGGCGCGGTCAATGCATTCAGACATTTAAACACATGTAAACATATTTTGTATTCTATTCTGCGGCCGATCTTTTTCAGTTCAACATTTTTCGTTTGACTTCACATTTCTTGAAATCTTCCTTACACATCTATCATAGCAATAATCTATGTGTTATAATTATATTTTGAACATGTTTAACCAGTTCTATCATATATGTGATAATGCCTGACACCACCAATGTTGTCCCTTTTTGCGTCACTCCCTGTTTCTTCAAATCTCCGTTACGCAATGATCTTTCGTAGCAATGATCTCTGTGTTAAAATTATATGGAAAGTGTTTTACCAGTTCTATCACATATTATGTGATAATGGGTGACATACCTGTTAACTATTCGGCCCACCCACCCCACCCCAGTCATATAGAAGGGCAACTCTTGTTTTTCGTCTGTGTTCGTCACTTCCTTTTGTAGAAACCTTCATTACGCATCTATCGTAGCAATGATCTCTGTTTTAGAATTATGTTTGGAACGTGTTACTGTTAACCGTTCTATCACATATGTGATGATGACTAACACCAATATAGTCCTTTAACTTGTTCTCTGGTCAATGTTTGACGTGACTTTTAAAAAATATTTAAATGTTAAAATCAAGAAAAACTTACATCACTAGAAAATCCTAGAAGAAGATTATTGGTTAATCCTTTTCTCTCTAAAGCTGAAGTTATATTACCAAAAGCTTCGTCCATAGCGGAGGCCATTCCTGTAAAATTAGATGTAAATGTATAAAGTTTGCTTTGATATTCCTCTGTCAAGAAGAACGACCAAAGTGTTACATCATATTCCAGTGACTACCGTAATAGTTGGTATAATCATTGAAAGGTTACCCTTTCTCGTTGAAACAACGCCTAACCAAGGAACGAATCAGTATAAACCCCTTGATCTGCTCAGTTTAGTCTCATATTGTTTGCAATAAAGGATCGATCGGCTTTCAGCCATGCTCAAGCCGAAGTATATCGTATCCACTTTAAATTTACTAGACTGGATTGAAGCGATATAATAATACCTTAACTACAACATTGTAAACGTTGAATTTTCAATAGAAATATCGGTCCAAAAATGGTTAAATCCCGATCAGTATTTACAAATACATGTATATGATCATCCTTATAATTATGTAAATGGAACACATTAAGTCTCTATTTTTCTCTCTCTACTTATTTTCCTTGACAAAATCTGTTTACAAAACAGGTTTTAGATTTTCCGAAAATTGCATCATCATTCATTGTTGCTTTCAATAACAAATTGACACATGTGTCTTCAACTCTAAACACGTAGTACAACGAACTGTAACAATGTCATATTAAATTACTTATAACTAACCTGAATATACTCTTCGCTTAGTGTCATGGATATTAGAATACATATCTTCGTACTGCTTGGGTACCTAAAGAATACAAATTCTTATGCATGTAATATATAAGTAACAGCAACATGTAAATCTCATTTAGCGTTTTTTATTTTATGGCTAAAACAACATTATTATACTAAATATCAAATTCATTAGGCAATTTGTTATGAAATAAAAATACATTTTAGGTAACAAATCGTGAAGAAATTATTCATTTCCTTTTTCAAACCAGTAACTAACCTCAACTGGAAAATGAACATTCTGGAAAGGCAGGTATAAAAATAACGGTGTTGAAGGGTCGTGGTTTTCAATAATTTGTATCGCTCGATCAGCAAATAATTTCTGTAAGAAAAGAAACATGTCATGATTAATAGTTCCCGGGTATGAACATACCCCGTGCCGTTTTTAAAAATGGATTATTGTAAATGTAAATCTCGTTACTCAATGTAACAATATCAGTTACGTCAGATTATGGAGCGCACTTAGAGATCAAGTGGCGCGAATTTGTCGGACTTGTACATTCAGCTTAAAACATTAGTTGAGACGTCGAGCGCTTTTTTTTTCGTGTCCTAGCCACCGTAATTCTCTCAAACACACACAAAAAATATACAGAAGGTAAATGTTGTTTGTAATTGCACAAAAGAGAGCATAAAATGTGGCTTTTAAAATCCAGTACAGTAATGTGTATGACATGCCTAAAAAGAACTTTTTATCAATATATTTGAGTGATTTTGAGCAACAGACTATTCCTTTACATTTTGACTCCGAGAAGGACGTGTGGCTACAAATTCCAATGAAGAAACTACAAACGCTGATGCCTATGCAGATGGTATCCGAAATAATATAACTGAAAATAATGAAAATAACAATGGAAATATGGCCGATTGTCTTGCATATTCCATGCATGATGATTACAACCCAGTCTGGACGCAAAACAATATTCTAGGTAGAGTTGAGAAAATATTTATTAGATAAATGGGCCACTTGACTCATTTTGGCTGTTTTATTATAATGCAGATTTTGATTTGATAGCTGTTGAAACCAACATAATATACTAGGATTTAAAAACAAGCAGAAAACTAATATGTTCCTCAATAGTAATTGCATACCAAAATCTCAGGCAAGCGTGTATCTATAGAAATATTAATTTAGTTCACAGCTACATGAAAGACTTAACAAAAATTATAACTTCGTACCAAAATCTAAGTAAGATTGGAAACACGCAACTTATCCAATCTGATTTAAATACAGATCTATATTTCGTTTTGAGTTTTTTTTTATACTTTTGATGGCCTACACTACACGAAGATCTGACCGGTTGTTGCAATAGGTCACGTCAGAGGACTCGGCAAACCTCAGCAGATTCTAGTACCCTACATTTAGCCTAGGCTGTATGACAAAGTCCGTTATTAAAACTACTTTCAAGTTCCCGGATTACCAACGGCGTTGCTCATGATGATGCCTTTGAATAATGTTTTATCTTTCAAAGTTTTTAAAGGTTGAAGCTGTTTTTCTTTCAAGTTTATCCGATTGTCTTTAGACAAGTACAAGCGTGCACTGAAAATTCTACACACTCTTCGAACGACGCGATTTTGCGAACTTCTTTCTAAAAGCCGCAAGTTTTCCGAATAGATAAAACGGTGCCGCATCGCAATTGTATAAGCGTAGATCACTTACGGTCATACAGCCGAGGATAGATTTAGGGTACCGGAATCTGCCGAGGTTTGTCGAGTGACGTCAGAGGTTTTACGGGGGCTTTTGACCCTTTGATGTTAGACATTTGATTAACCAATCAGCATTAATGTTATTAGTGGATTACCCACAGTTCCATGCAAAACACGTAAATGATAACAACTCTTCAAGGTCCTAGTGTAGTAAAGATAAGTAAAACGAAATGAAACGATCGGTGTTTTAATCAGATCAGATATTTCTAAAATATGCCCAAGTATAATAATTTTATAGTCAAATTGTTTCCATGGAAACATAGAAGCTATTCAACAGAGAAATTTCTAAAGTGTCATCAAGTCACATTGATGGATTCTGAAATGTGATCCAAAATATTATTTACTTACTGAAAACAAAGTCATATGTGTTCCCATGAAAACAATTATTCAACTGAGAAATGACACCACTACTAAGTTTCACGAGGTTATCTTTATCGGTTTAAGCTACACGGACGGCAACAATTTGTAAACCATCGACATACAAAAAATACTGTAACCGAGAAAAATACACCACGGAGAAAGGGTTTAACATACCGTCGAGTATTCACCATTCGCATAGACCACTGTATCGTTATCCCGAAAATCATAACCATTTTCTGAAATGTTTAAACTGTACGATCAACTAACAAACATAACACATTAAGCGTACCATTTTATATAGTTTCATATTTGGTGGCCCGAAGATATCAACACGGACGCCTTTAATACTCTTTTTACTTAGCAAGCATTTGATATTCTCTAAAAGTCCTAGATTCAAGCAATTCTTTTCATAAGAAACATTAACCACGTATTAAATATTTTACAGATTTAAATTTTCCATCTCCAAGCAGACGAACTGTATCTTTGTCAGCAATGTTTATGAAAGACAAACGGCATCATATTGTTGCGGATTTAGCTTACCAACAGTGCGATTAAAATGTCCTTCACACCCTTGATAATATCCGTAAAATGTATCGAATCCTCTTCTGGTAGGTACGTATTTCCAATTACAAAATCCTAGATGCCATCTTTAAGAACAAACGTATGTAAATCAGAAATTAATCGAATGTACAGCTCTGGAATGGAATCGGAAAGTGTATTAATCATTTGCTATTTTCTTATTTAAAAAAGCATGTATCAATATTATTATTTCTCATATTGGTGCATAATGAATATACTTACTTTCCTACCATATGTGTTACATAACCCCGTTTCTTTAAATATTGTGGCAGAATTGTGTAATTAGCTTGAAGATAATTCGCTTGCCAGTAATCTATCACCTTGTGCTATTGAAAATAGTAAAATAGATATTGATGCATTCTTGTTTCAAATAGGTATCGGGTGAACGGATTGAGTCTGCACTAATTTTCTAACACGTATACACAAGTAAAGCATGTAAAGAAAAGGAAACATGCATTATTCAACAGCTAAATCTGCATATTGTATGTCTTTCTTTCCGTCGGAAATGTCAGCAAAATTATTAATCCAGACCATAATTCACTCTCGGTGTCATCGATAGCCTGCGATATTTAGCGAATTAGAATACATTTTGTGAAAGATAATAAAACGTTAAAATGGATAAACGTTAAAAGCTACTATCTCGGTTCAGAGTGGAGCATTAGTCAGCATATTATATTTACGTTTTCTATTTAACTATTATAGCGAGAACTGTCAATACTTTATCTAATCTCTCATAATGCCCCACTAAGTAATATTTTATTAGAAAAAAAATATATATATCTAACGTTTAATTTAAAAGTATACAAACAAGTGTCGTGAAAAGTGTAACATTAAAATCAAAGAACTAAGCTAATATTGAGATATAAAGGCCCGTCCTACCTGTAAACCTGTATGGAATGGATAATAGCCAGTCAGGAAAGCACTTCTGGATCTACAGAATAAAAAATATTACAACACATGGTGTAAAGACAAAATAATTTATTTCAACAATATACTGTAATGGTCTTTTCTTTGAAACCTACACAATTACATATTAATGTATATAAATTGAGCTATATTCAAAAACAATTATTTTCATTTCTAATCAATTATGTTTACGTGTACCTGGTCCATCCCATACGTTTTTAAAACCATTTATTTGACGTTTACTAAGAACTTCCGAATTTTTTTGTAGGGTATGTTTTCCTTTGTTTATTACGAATGCCGCTCCAAACCATAACGTAAGCGACTCGTGTAATAATTTTGAAATTGTATTTTCTCTCAAATATTGGTTACCAACATCAATATTGATTGAAATGGAACAACACTAAAGATACATTAGTTAAGATTTGAACAAAGGGTTGGTCATTTTGGCATTCTTGATATTGCAGTTCAAAAATAGATGATAAAAAGAAGATATTATTTAAAATTTCAGTCAAATTAACTTATTCTGAACGAAGTTGTCACTATTGAAAGAAATAGTCATCAATGCAGGCATTTAATCATTAAATGGATGACTGTCTAAATCCAAGCTGTATCCAAGCGACCCGAGAGTCTACAGAGTCAATAAATTCTGAAACAGTTGATGCCTATAGAAAGTTCAACGAACAAACACTAACTACGTCTGATACTGACTTTCTACCATTCTAATTCAAGGACGTGATCACTTGACAATAAGTTTTTTGACAATTTTACGGGCGGTTGGTCTAGAGCGATTTATGGTAATGGTAAAGAGACACCATCTCGTTACAAACTACGACACCAACCAGGATGAACATATCATTTTCCAACGCAGAATATTGGCCCTTGCATCCAAAATTCAAAACATAATAGATTACAAACTAAACAATTTTTCACTGCCAGTGTTACTTTAAATCATACATTTGCACGTTATCACTGTTGAGAACGGCCATTATCTCGCAATTACTAAAATCTCTTATCTCATTTTTTAAGGTTTCCAGTAGACTTCAAAAAATAAATAACTTTAGTAAGAATTTTTCTCTGAAAATCAACTTGAGAAGAGAAATGCGTACCCATATACGACATTTTGTCTCCGCAGACATCTCAGGATAAGACTATCTGACACCCTATATTTCAGTGAGGTAGGGTTTTTCATCAATACTATTTTCAGACAATTTCCAGTTTCGCAATGTATAATTTGTTCAACCAGGCCTCTCAGAAATAAATAAGAGCAGTTTGAGCTTATTCGACATTATAAATGGCAAATATACTATGCAGCGAAAGAAACGTCAGGTCGGTATGTTATCCTGAATAGACGCATTGCATAAAACTTGTCAAATGTTTTTATTGTGTATTTGTGACTACATCTCCAACTTTACCTGAGCAAAAGGCTCCTTCCTAAACACAGACCTGAACCGCGTAAATGTTCATGAAACTTCTGAGATGGTAATGTGTTCTCCATGATTTTCATGTAACTCATGCTGCACGTGCTGTTCACAGAGATGAAGCCTATAAAATTCACCCCCATACCTGGATGAATCATTCACACTACAATGTCAGCAGCATGCCCCGACTCCTGACAACGCAGAGGAACTAGGTGCTTGGAAGACACGTCATTGGCCACACTGCACAAGCCGTTGCCAATCAATTCCAGGTCAATATTGCGACCATCTACAGGCTTCCTGACATGGTAGACCAAGAGTTACTACAAGGAGACAGGACCGCCATGTTGTGCGACAGCACGTGCAGAATCCCTTCACACAAGCATCTAATACAGCACGTCAGACAGTGCGATAACGGATCGAAGACCCATCAGTACCGATACAGTGCACCGACCTCTCACCAGAGAGAACATCCATTGTCCAACAACACCAGAACCGACAAAGGAAAACTGTTCTGTTCGCAGGTGAGAGTCGGTATTGCGTTTCAATGGAAGATGTCAGGACCAGAATATGTTGCCGACGTGGTTAGCGCTATTCTGACCAATGTGTCATGGAACCAGACTCGCGGGGAGGTCTAAGCATAATGGTTTGCTGTGGAATCGACCTGAACCAGAGAACGTAATCCAAAATCTTGGACCAGGGAGAGGAGGCTGCATCACAGCTCTCAGACCCCGTCACAATACATTTCGCACGTCATCAAAATAACATTTTCAGCATGACAGCGTACGTGGCCACACCGTCAGGCATACTCGGGACATTTTACAGCCGAACGCTGTCAACGTTATGCACTGACCAACCCTTTGTCCGGAATTATACCCGATCGAACATCTTTGGGAGACTTAATAAAGTCGTACTGAGACCATACACAGCCGGTGGATTGCGCCAGGCTTTTCTGAAAGTGTGGTTCCAGGTGCTAATGGCGTTCATCAATCGCCTGGTCAACTCCATGTACAGACGCTGCGCTGCTGTTATTGACACTCGCGGTAGTCAAACCAGATACTCGTGTATAGACTTCGTACAGACTCTAAACCTTCTCATACTATCTTGCAATTGTGATAAATTAATCACTAATGTGTTAACATACTGTTCACAAAAAATTGCTTTGATCCATTTAGTAAGTTGTTTTCTAGAATGAGTTGATTAAAGTACAGCACTCTCTGATTTTGAAATCGAACTAACGTTATAAACCAACTGCAGTCCTGATGATATTCACCAAACGGTTAGCGTATGTCCTTTTCCTTCCCAAGCGCTACAGCTCCCCAGTTGTTACAAATAACTGGATCCACCACTGTAATTCATTGAAACAGAACAATGTTATTGTTCGATTTACCAGATCACGTTATGCGAATATTATGAATAGGGGTATGTATGGTAGCCCATTTAAAACAAAAAACAAAAACTAAACAATTGACATAGTTTAATCGAAAGAAATATCAAACAAAACGGAAATTAGATTGTTCATCTATTACAAAAAACCAATTTACGCGTATCTGGTGTGAAGAAAGGAATAAAGATTTTAATTATCAAAGAGCTAATTAATAACGATAAATAATTACACAATGCTGCTTAACATTCTACTGGATAATTCGTTAGGGAGATTTAATAGAAATCGTGGTAGTCTTTAGGATTGAAAATCACGCAAATGATCAAACTGCTTTTGCTTCCCTGACGAACTGCAATGTAATATCCAAGAGACATATAATCCTTGAAGAATTTGTGATTCAAAATTACTACTTTGTAAGAAGATGGCTTCACTATTGCTTCTCGAATCTTGTCTACATAGTTTAGTGGTACATAAATCGACATCTTAGAAATTGTTCGCTCTATAACTGTATGTATAAAGTTTTGACTTAATAGCACTTATATTTGGTATGCACAACGATCGGAATAAATAATTATCTGTATAATCGTGGCGTTGATTCATTTTTATACGTCCACATTCATAATGTGAACGTATTATGCCGTCGCCCCTGTCTGTGTGTGTGTGTGTGTGTGTATGTATGTATGTGTGTGTGTGTGTGTGTGTCTGTGGTTCGCCTACAGGCCGCAATTCTTCATGGATTTTCTTCAAACTTGGTATACTTATTCCTTATATCCTAAGGAAGATCCCTATTGTTTTTGGGGCATGCCCGACCCCCAGGGGCCGAGCCACGCCCATTTCTAGTATTTGTTTGTTTGTCGTCTACAGGCCACATTTCTTAACTTATAATTTTGAAACTTAGCATACACATTCTTTGTACCCTAAGGAACATCCCTATCATTTGGGGTGTATGCCCCACCCCCAGGGGCAGAGCCACGCCCATTTTCTTTTCGTGTGTCTTTGTGTCGCCTACAGGGCGCAATTCTTACTGGATTTTCTTCAAACTTGGTATACGTATTCCTTATACCCTAAGGAAGATCTCTATTGTTTTTGGTGCATGCCCGACCCCCAGGGACAGACCCACGCCCATTTCTAGTATGTATTTGTTTGTCGTCTACAGGCCACATTTCTTAACTTATAATTTTGAAACTTAGCATACACATTCTTTGTACCCTAAGGAACATCCCTATCATTTGGGGTGCATGCCCAACCCCCTGGGGCAGAGCCACACCCATTTTCTTATCGTGTGTCTTTGTGTCGCCTACAGGCCGCAATTCTTATTGGATTTTCTTTAAAACTTTGTATACTTACTCTTTATACTCTAAGGATGATCCCTATCGTTTGGGGTGCATGCCCAACCCCCCAGGGGCAGAGCCACGCCCATTTTCTTTTTGTGTGTCTCTGTGTTGCCTAGAAGCCGCAATTCTAACTGTATTTTCTTAAAACTTTGTATACTTACCCTAAGGATGATCCGTATTGTTTTTTGGTGCATGCCTGACCCCCAATGGCAAAGCCACGCCCATTCCTTGTATTTATTTGTCTACAAGCCACATATCTTAACGTATCATCTTGAAACTTTGAATGATTATGCTTTGTACCCTAAGGAACATTTCTATCATTTGGGGTGCATGCCCAACCCCCAGGGGCAGAGTCACGCCCATTTTCTTTTTGTGTGTCACCTTCAGGCCACAATTCTTAATCGGTCATCTTGAAACTTAAAATACTTATTCCTTATACCCTAAGGATGACCCCTTTTGTTTTGGGTGCATGCCCGACCCCCATGGGACAGCAACACCCATTTGGTTTATGTATTCCTTATAGCCTGAGGGCGTCCACTATTGATTTTGATGAATGTCCCGACCCCCAGGGGCAGAGCCACACCCACTTTTTGCCTTTAGTGTTAGGAAGGCACAATTCTGAATGGATTATCTTGGTATAGTTATTCCTTATACTCTAAGGACGGCAACTATTAATGTTGGTGCACGACCCTCAACGCTAAACAAACCAAACGCCTAGCCTTCTTGACAAAGTACCATATCAATCAAAGTAGGAATGTGGACGTATATTGTAGCGTTAGCGTTATGTTTGTAAATAATGGTCAAAACATGACGATCTGTCATTCTTACAAAAAGTAGCATTGATCTCTACTGACAATATCCTGAATTGTGAAATTGTGGTACCCCAACGTTAACGTTGTTTTATAATACTGAGCACTAACATTAAGTTTTTGGTATATGAAGGAGGGTCAGGAGATCCATTGTGATGGATCATTTGCAGGACGTTGCTTTTCACGGCCCTTTTCAGCTCATAACATATGCTTTGCTTCGATAAACGGTTTCTTCAAGATAGTTTACTTCATACGAGCAACATGTTCGCATCTGGGTTTTTTCGGAGTAAACAATGTTCAGTTCATTGAATACTTAAAAAAAAAATAAAATAACTTGAGTCCACAACAAAACTTGCCGTTTTTTAATGCAGTCGTTTTTATAAAGGTTTACGACTGTGGAAACACCGGTTCCGAATAGTCCTTTTAGCTGCTCGGTCTGCAGTAGTGCGGAGGTAATATGAGGAGATTTTGTAGCAGAAATTGTTTAGCACTATGAACTGTGATCGTATAACCAGTTTATCAACACTAATTTGATTATTTAATTGGTATATCGGTATCATCTGTGACAAAAATCTGTAATTTCTGGTTATCTTTTTAAAAAGAAAATTTATATTACCCCTTATTTCTGTAATCTGTATCACCTTTTTCTACTGTACGGTCTTGTATATACTCTCTATAAAATATCCAAGAAGATTATCTTTCCTATCCAATCCATATTTTCGCCGAAACCTGTAACTATTTTTTGTCTATCATCATCTCTAAAATCACAACAACGTCAGTTTCTTTTATCACATGTGTCAGTGCACTTTCTACTCTGGACCTCTTGGCATCTTTCTCAGCACTAAAAGTTAAATGTCTAGCAGCTTTTTTTTTGCACACCTTTAAATAAGCTCTCCCCTCCCTTCGCAACCTTCTATTTAATCAGTTTTGGATCAGTTTCATTTTGCAAGTCATTGTCATCCATCTTCATCTGGTAAACAGTCAGCATCACGAACTTCGCCTTAACGATCGTTCTTGGTCTATCATCGTCGGCTATAAGAGTGGCGGGACATTTATTCTTGTCGGATACCATTTTGTTTGTACTTATACTGGATTAAATCAAATTTCCTCTGCTGAATCTTGCTCAACCATTGGTGGTGGTGACCCCACCGATTTATTATAACTTTCAGTAAGATGTTGCTTTATAATCTGAACTGTCGGTCATAGTTGTCTTTCTGGAAGTTTGCAGTTAATTTGAAAATACTTGGAAGTGTCTGTAACGATTTTACTGATTTTATCAGAGGTCACATTAATACGTTTTTTCCTACATAAATTAGCATTTTGAGACAGAACAAGCTCGCTTTCAGCTAAAACACGTGTTGATGTTTCTCTAAAGCCATCTGTCGTGGCATATATCCTCTTAACTGGAATATATTAAACTTGGCAGGCATTCTCTGGAACATTTTTCTCTTTTATCTGGATATAAAAGTTAATTTTATATAATACGAGATTTTTCCCCAAAATTTTATAAGCCAATGAAAGTTTCGAGATTTTTACAGGTGTATCACTGTAGTTGGATTCAGAAAACGAAATAAATAACGAAATTGCCCAAAATTGGAGATACAATGTTTTAGAAGCACAACCCCGATTTTTTTTTTCATTCTGACGTCAAATTTCCAAGCGAGCGATAAGAACAGAAATTAAATCACAATGTTTACTGGAACATGATTTCGATATGCAATGTGTCCCTCACGCAGTTCTGAATATTCTTGCGAAAACGAACATATGAAATAGATGAGAATGATATTAAATTTAAATACAAATTTCTAAAAATTCATTTCAAACAACTATTATAATAGTGCAAAATCATATCAGAATCCACATAATGCGTACTTCATGAACTTATTAACGTTAGCATCAATTACGAAGAAGCGGTTCAACGACACAGAAGGCAAACAAAGATGCAGTATTTACTTTTTGACTTATACTATCACAATTACCGGCAAAATCAGGAAGCACATCTTAATATTATAGATTATTGACCTTTCTTTGAAGGAACTATCTTTATTTTAATAAGAATTGGTGGCTTCTTCAATCTGATAAAAAAAAATACATATCTATATTTCGTTTCGTTTTTTTATTATTATTCTTTCGATGGCCTACACTACATGAAGATCTGACAATGCAAATTTGTGTAGGAAAAAACGTATTGATGTGACCTCTGATGAAATCAGTAAAATCGTTACAGACACTAGCCGTAACAGACCGTCTCATTGGCTACCCCACCCCCCCATCATCCAGAATACGATATTGATAACAACTCTTCCAGATCCTAGTGTAGTAAAGACAAGTAAAAAAAAATTGAAATGTAAAACCGAAACGAAATAGGATCCGTGTTTTAATCAGATTATGGCTTCCTTTGTCAAGTTCCGGTAGATACTAAAAATAGTTTCTAAACTTGCGACAGATTATTATACATTCGTGTAAGAATTGCGGGTGGGTACAAAATTTGCTAGCTTAATATACGTTTTGTGAGGGAAATTATGTTCTATGGATTAGCATTTTTGATATTGTCTTTTTCAAACAACGAATCGATTGGTCCATTTCCACATTCCATATGCTCAGTGTAGACCATTAAAAGAGACCATTAAAAGATTAAAAATGGAGTTGATTGTGAAGGCATATTGTGAAGGCATGGTCCATTTCCACATTCCATATGCTCAGTGTAGACCATTAAAAGAGACCATAAAAAAAATTAAAAATGGAGTTGATTGTGAAGGCATATTCAACTAGATATATTTGGAAAATATACATAACTTTGTAAATATTTCGGGTATTTTTTTAATTTTATTTATTTTTTTTTTTTTGGGGGGGGGGGGGGTATGTTTTAAGTCAAACAGTTTCAAATGATGAATTGTGAATTTATACCAATGTGTCTTCAATACAGGAATATCTCAACCCTTGAAATTCGATGGGATCCCTCCAAATAATAGTTGAACAACAATATGTCAGTCGTCCGCCAACACGCATAACGACAACATAAATCTACATTAGATATTTACATGAATGGCATTGACCCTTTCAGGCCTAAGTGATTAAGTTTTAAAATACCTTCTTAATTTATTGTATAAATGATTCAGGTTTGGTAAGGGTACCAACAAAATTATTTTAATTTTTACAAATTTTGTTGAAGGGGTTGGGGTCGAGCTGCAGCGTCGTAAAGATCAAGATTATTTTCAATACGAAAAAGACAAAAACGTTTAAGTTATTCTTGAAATATTATGAAACCCCATAAGACAATTGAAACAAAGAAACTATATTTTCTCAACAATTTGAAACAATAATCTATAGATAAATTCATTCAACAAAAGGGTTAAACAATTTTAACTTGAAAATCAAATGTATAGTGGATGTGAACATCTTGAAAACATTTTTTGATTTATAACAGCATAAGAGTACAATACATGTCACAAATTTTCTGTGAGGGCGAGATTCGACGTTTGTCTTAGAACAAACTTCGCATCGACCCCGATTATTTCAAAACATATCATTTCGCAGGCCTGTGACACCTCTCTAAATTTAGAGGGAAAAACAATTCACAAACGAAAAACCACATAAATATGGAAAAAAGTGTCCCACCGAACAAAACAATTATGGCAGTGATTGCAAATATTACCCAATTTTTATATAAACTTCCAATCTCGTTCCCAGAGGCAGCCGCGGTTTCGAGATTGATAAACTTCATGAATGGGTTTAGAATAGGATAAAGATTCATGTGTGTTCAAACATGCACAAGAATTTTTAACATAAGCATTACCGTGATTTTTTGTTTGACAATGGCACACTACAAATTTCTTTGCATTAAGACTGAACTTCTTCAACCCGACCTTAGACCTACCTAAAACTGACCACATGTAATACTGACCATAATGCACATACACACTGCAGTATTGTATTCACTATATGATTGAACACGATAGTCCCATCGGTCCTTAATGGGTTAAATCGTATAATATATATTGAATTAAAAATATTTAAACTTACGGTGTACACATAGGTTGAACATAAGAATTGTTAAATATGACGCCTTCATTCGCAAATTTATCAAGTATAGGTGTTAATACAGCAGGATTGTGGAAACCTAGATCGTTCCACCCTAAGTAATAAAAGAGAAAGAATATTGTAGACAGTGAACCAAACAAAATAAACGTTATCTGTTGTAAACTTTGTTTTAAATAAGATTCATTAAAATTTACTAATACAGGGCTTTAATTAAAATGGTGTGCCTTGTTTTAAAAATTAATGTTTTGTGCCAGGACATCGAAAGTATGAGAGAAAGGTGTGTTATTTACCCAAATCATCAGCTAACGTAAATACAATATGTGGTGGTTGGACACCTAAACATAATGGCAATGTTAGGTACAATAGCACCAGTATATAATTCAAGATTATCCTCATTCCAGTACTATACACTGTCAATAATGACGAATGAATAAATGTTTTGTTAACCTATATACAACAGATAAGATATAGAATTGTGTATCCTTATCGGTATCTGGCGACTTCGGCAGATTAGATCACCTGTTTTATTCACTTAAAATTATTCGTGATATAGAACATCTATGGAATTTTTAGCAATGTCATAATTATCAATATTTATATAAAGATTTGCCGACAGTTCTTTACCTTGCTAATTAAAATATTCACTCTTACGGATTTATACATAATTCAAAGTACATATTATTATTAACTTGCCTATAAGTTTTATTCTGTAAACCCTTACAACCATATAACGCCAACAGACACGACCGGAAATATGTGACAACTCAGTAAAAATAAGTATAACATTTCATCTCCAAACATCTGAGTGTTATAGAAGCTTTATCGCATTGGAGGTGTATTTATGAATTTATACAATGCTTTTATTCTATTTGTTTTGGGGTACCCAAAAATTTTTGAATTAGATGGCGCTATATAAATCAATTATTATTATATTGGGCCACTGCATATAAAGATAATAAAATAAAACCAAGTACGAACAATCCAAACCATTAGGCAAAATTCGAAGTCCTAAAAAACGTTATAGGCAAAATAGTTAGGCAAATTAGTGTAATCAACAAATGGACTGTTCATCGTGTACATGAAACTGGAAGCTTGGTTGAGATGGCCTAGTGGCCTAGAGTGCCACGCTTCGACCTCTAGCTGGCCGTTCACCTCTGGCTTGCGGCTGTGGTTTCGATCCCTGGTGTGAGCGTATGTGGCATGGAGATAGGGGCGCCTTCTCAACCTCGTGGGTTTCCTCCGGTTTCCTCCCACTGCTAAAGACCCCTGCGCGCAAGCGAATTATTGAAATAAAAGTAAACCATCTGTTAATCTGAAATGACCTAGTTTGTCGAGTGGACGTTAAACCCATTTCTCTCTCTCTCTCTCCCTCCCTCTCTCTCTCTCTCTCTCTCAATTTCTGATCAGATTATACTATTTTGCAGAGGCCGAGATGGATCTGGAAAGAATTTGTACAGTGCGTGGACAGAAGCTAGTTTGTCATGATGAGGTCGTGTCGGGGTCGTGATTAGGTCAAGTAGCTCTTATCAAGGCCTTGTTGGATGTGGACTGGAGCGAGTTTGTCGTATTCAAGTCGAGTTAATTGAATCTACGCGCCATTTCGTTCTCCTTAAGCTTCTTAAGCGTTGTCAACATTACAGTTCACTGTAGTGCATGTCGATATAGCTAGGAATGGGACAATATTATAAGTTTGTAAACGACGGCTATTTCGTAGCTGAAAAAACAGAATTTTCCTCGAAAATATAATTTTTATGGTGGTGCAGTATCATTTTTTAAAATGGTGGCCAAAATTGATGAAAATATTCCTATATATTATGTCCGGATAACGGTATATATAGCTTTCATTGTGTCTAACTTTAGATTTGTGATGTAGTCAAATTCAGATATGTGCACAAACAATAATTTCGAAAATCCAAAATGGCGGAAATCCGAGATGGCTGGAAAAAGAACATATGACAAAAGTTTCATGCTATAATATATAAACAGTTTTGCGTCTTCAAAGGGAATATTTTATTACGTTGGCTTAATTATTATGTGGAATCTATTTGACGTAAATTATGCATTGTGCTTCACAACTGGCTATTCGTTTAGAGTTGCAGACCCTGACTCCATTGTTATGACTGAATGCAGGACCTTCCAATAACTACTCTCGACACATCACTAGATTCTATTTAACCTTTGTTAAGGACGCTAAGAAAATTTCAACATGGGTTAGATGATGGGACGGAAAACGGCATTGATAAAGATTTACAGACTGCTTTTATCCTACCTCAACACGAGTCTACGAACTTTTCTTGCGAGGCCGGTCAACCGGAAATCAAAGAATCGAAAGGATGGGGGTTCTTGCGCCCAAACCTTTCTGAATTCTGGAGAATTAGACCAATGAAACCCGATTGTAATCAATGTATTGGTTTATGTTTTCTTTCGGTTAGTAAATATCATCCAAAGTCCTTGGAATGTTTACAGGATAAGAGCCCTGCGAAATTGCCAAGTGAGTGGTATCCCCAGTGTGCTCCACCACCAACCACGTATATATGGGTATGAAAACCGATCTCTTCCCTTGTCGTTTAACATAGAAATTCTTTCAGAAATTATTGATGAATATCTATTGTATGGTGGCGAAAACGATTTCTTAGATATTCTTGAAGAGATAACTGGAATGGGCAAACGTATTATTAATTTTCCCACAAATGTGAGAAAACGGGTAGTCTAAAAGAATGTTTGAATAATTATGACATTTAAGGTTTTAAAAGTTTATCTACTAAAGAAATTACTATTGTCTTAATCGACTAATCTTTTGAATATGATGACAATAACTAAAATGATAACATAATACGTGACCTATAGTTACAAATATATTTTGTGGAATCGTATGCAGGGCAGTATCGATTGTAAGACACTTGATTTTGGAGTACAATTCTCCTTTAAGAGTGTAATTTATACCTTGAAAATTGACGTTCTGGTGGTTGTAAATGAATTAGAAGATATTTATATTAAAGCAAATACATGCTCTTTTATTGATGAATTATTCACTTCCTGAAATTAACTTTACAGAAAGGAGATAATGAGAAATGAATAGGTTTCCATTGGAATGTCAGATATAGTATTTCTACTTCCTTTCCAAAATATGAACAAGTATCATCATTTATTAAATTACAGGATAATAGGGTCCTTTCGTATCTGTATGAAAACGAACACGTCACATGTAATGAGTGTTCGGCCATTGAAAAACGCTACGCGTGTGGAGCTGGATTCACGTAGGTATGTCTGCAAACGAAAATGTTTTTTGTCTCGTATTTGAATTTTCCACAATTTTTCGAGGCCTTGTGTATATTGTTGTTTGTTTAAAGTTTGTAGAATGTGTTCAAATGCAATATTCTGCTTGATTTGTTGTGCATCTACCAAAATATCGATTGAAAACTTTGACTGGGCAGAGAAGTTCATGTGGAGTGGAAATAAACGCCATCTAGCTATAATATTATCGTACGCCGGATTGCGAAACCGTGTGCAAGAGGATACGTAAACGGACATATGTTCGGTCGTTGAGACCTGCGTCTATACGTTCACTGTCTGCTTGGGTTTTAAATATAATAATTCCTTATTATTTTCAGGCTTCACATATTTTTGTTCATGGTGATATCTCCATTCCGCTGTCTCCTAAACACCAACTCTGGCTCTACCCCACAACCCTACTTGGAACCCGTTGTATTGTAAAAAGTGGGCGACGGAAGTATACATGTTATAGAAATGCATGTTCCAAAAATAACAAAATTATGGATTATAAAAAATTTGACAAAACGGTTCTACTAATCACCAACAAGAGCGGTTTTTTTTGCCAGTAGCACCAACAATGCAATATAATGTTACATATATGCATATTTATCTGAATATAATATCTATATTCATTCTTTTTGGGAGAGAATTCATATAGGCTATGACTGTTCCTCAATCCCTTTCAATTTTTGAATAAAATATTGTTTTAAAGAAAGAAAATCATTGAAAAGGATCCACATTGCAACAGATAATAATACTAAGGAACAGTTTGAGGGTCAGTTTGTGCTTGATGTGCAGACGGGTCAATCCTCAAATTTGACAACCTAGAAGGGATCACATTGTCACAGATAGTCACAGGAACATTTTGTCTCCCATTTTGTGTTTGTGCTGGAGATGTGCAGCAAAGGTATATTGACCTATTAAAAAATTCGAACGCTCGAAATGATTTATGTTGGTGTCCTCGTAAACATTACTTTAGAGTGCGTGTTTGGTGTCCAAATTTAATATTTTTATACCCCAGATGTTAATTTATTCTTTGCTAGTTTTTGTAATAACTATGGATTCAGGAAACACCGTGAACGCCACATTACTGTACAGTTGCTAGATACCACGTTTCAAAATACCACGACCGCCTTACTGCTTCTACACAAACGAAACTTGGTACGCTACTTGGTACGTAATTTTTAATTATAGTGATTTTAAAAGCTAAGTTTGCCAATTATGTTTATCATTAAAATGTAATTGATTTTGATATTTATATAGGCCCTATTTACACTTCTTGTTAATTATTATTATTATTATTCATCTTCTATAGCGCTTCATTATGTCCGGTAAGACAATATTGGCTTTAATCCCATGTACATTTTACACATAATATTGTTAACTTGTGGGATGAAAGACATTGTCTTGTCCATGATGAAACTAAGATTTCGTGCTTTACATGAGGGTGGTATTTCGGTATCGCCGATGTTTAGCTTTTGTGAAAAGTTGATCAGTTTTGATCTTGGTAATATCATCAGGAATTCTGTCTTCTCATCGTTAAGCTTTAATTTATTTTGATCCATCCATGTCCGAATATCACTGATACAAGATTCTAGCTCCCTGTGTATTGTCAGAAGGAATGAATGTGTTATACATTTGCGTATCATCGGCAAAACCATGATAGAACATACAGTAAGAAAAGAAGTACCGATCCCCGTGGGTCTCCAATGGACAGCGGTTTAGATACATAATAGCTGCTATGAATGATGACATATTGGTTTCTGTCAGTTAGATGATAAGACTTCAGCCAATCCAGTGCCGATCCTTTGATTCCCACCGATAACTGCAGTCGATTGAACAGAATGCTATGGTCAATGGTATCAAAGGCTGCACTTAGATCAAGAAGTATAAGGTTGATGCCAAGGTTGCTGTCCAATGCTGCATCAATATCAGCTTTTCCCTTCAAGAGTGCTGTCTCTGTGCCGTGACTGCAGTGGTTCATGAAGATCGTCAGCTTGCAGATAATTAGTGATTTGTCTGGCTATCACCCTTTCAAGCACCTTTCCGATAAACTCAAGGTTTGAGATAGGGCGATAGTTCTTAGGGGTCTCGCAATCAAGCGATGGTTTCTTCAAAAGTGGAACCACAAGGGCAGTCTTTAATGAAGTCGGCACACAGCTTTTGGCAATTGAAGAATTTATGATAGCAGTGGTGAAAGGAAGGGGCGCATCCAATACTGGTTTGGACTTCAGAAGCTAGCCATATTGGAAGGGGATCTGACTTGCTCTTACCAATGATGGATCGGAATTGTTCTTCTGGAACTGGGGCAAACTCAAATGGCCTGGTACATGATTTTCTTCAAGCGCATTTAACCCACTGCTAGTATTGTCAAGAGTACGTCTGATATCACTGACTTTGTCATGAAAGAAGTCACCGAAACGTTCAGCTAGCACAGCAACGGAATTAAACTTTGGTAATTTCTTCTGATTTTCAGAGATAAGTTTATCGATAACATTAAAAAGATCTTTAGAATCTGTTTGCAGAGAGTTTGTTTTTTATAAAAAGTTGTCTTAGCGTCCGAAATCAATTTTATTATCACTTGGATTGTGATTGGAATAGTTCTCTTTAAGACATGTTTTTACATACTTTCTTTCTGCTTTTCTTCTGAGAATTCTTTCAAAGTGAATGACATCAGTATACCAGGGATTTGGATGGTTGCCTTTACTTTTGCGGGACTTTAGAGGAGCAAATACATCAAATGTCGACTTAATATAAATTACATACAACATGGCGCATTGATTCAATTAAATTTTCAAAAATTGTCTTTTCAATGGTAAAAGCATCGCAAGGATTACAATATCTGATGACAATTAACCTACAAATTATTGCGATATCTATCGCGCTAATGACCCCTATGGAACAGACCTGACTTTCCTGGGCTCCCAACCAGAACGGTCACTCGTCACGCTTACAACACCGCAGATGCAATTATGAATAGCATTGAAATAATGGCCCACCCAAGTCAATGTTTTACGGAAGCGTAATAGGGCTACATATTTTTTTATTCTATTTTCAATTTAGTAACTGATACTAACTTGAATTTTCAAGTTACTAACTTGAATTTTCAAGATACTAACTTGAATTTTCAAGTTCTAAAAATAGTCTTTAGTGACATAATACACGACATCCACCCCCCCCCTCCCCTGGATATCTGCCCCCGAATAACCCCCCTCCTTTTTAGGACTTTTACTTCCAGAACATTTCCCGCTGAAGACATCTTACCTCCTAGGACACCTCCCTTCGGACTTTTACTCACCGGACATCTGCCCCCTCTCCCCGAAAAATTGAAAATAGAATTAAAAAAAAAATATGTGGCCCTATTACGCCTCCGTAATATTTAAGTAGACCCTTAAGAAAAAGAGACATGTAAAGTCAGGAACTGTGTGAAAAAAGTGACACCTTGCATCATTGAAAAATTATGAATTTACTGGATCTCCACACCCTAAACCCAACATCAATAAAACATGTCATGATAGGGTGTTGTGACGTCGGTGTGGAGTGGTGTGTTTAAAACTTTACAGTATAGTACCCCCCCCCTCCGATCTCCACCGCCGTTAAAGTCAATTTTTGCTTCTTCCGTCTACTTTCATCTACTCATCTGTTCCAGGAGACAACCTTTACGCATTAGCTTATTACCTTCAATAATCCTACCAAATTTATGATATATGATAACACGTTATTCTTTGATAACATGTATTAAAATCAAATGCTGAAATATTCTGTGGGGAAAGGGAAATAACTTTAATTTGCCGAAACAAATTCATGTCCTACTGTTCTGTACCTACCAGTCACGGGAAGACGGGTTTAGAATGGAGGGAGAGAGAGAAAAAAAATATGGTTAAACAAACTATTCATTTCGGGACTAACACAATTCAGTTTTATTTCAATAACCGTGTCATTTCGGTTTTGCTCCTCTCGAAGATATCCATTCACTTCAACTAACATCTGGGCGTATTGTCACGTGAATATTCAAAATAAACTTGCAATAGTAACTTTCTGCATCATTGTATTTACGAGGTGTCTTCCCGTGCTCTTGACCCGCAACAGTGGCTGTTTAACCTTAGAGAGTAGTTCATGTGAATTAAGTATTGAACCATGATAGTTACCAACAAAGTGAATTTAGCTTCTGGAGCATACTGTTTACTCATTTTATACTCTCCCAAAAAAGAAACGCAAAGTTACATGTCGTCATCCGTATATCCTCGCTCTACCATCGCCTTGTTGCAACAAGAACCGCGAAACGTCGCTGAACCAAACTGCTCTCCAGTGTTGCTGTGTCTATACCGTCAGTGCCTGATCGATTAAAGTTGGATTTCAAGGTGTTGGCGTATTTCAAAACAGAAGCTCTAACGGGGACGTCTGCCTCGTTATTCGGTTTCACGTAGGCGTTTACCTACTGTCTGGTACGAGATCCCACGCCGTCCGGGAATTGCTGCTGCAGTAGAGGGCGCTGTAGAAAACCATTTACGCCAATGACGTAACCGGAAGTGACGATCCAGGACAGGTGGGGTCACTCTTGTTTGGCCTGAGCTAGGGCGGTAACGTGTTGAACTTTGTTGTCGCTACCCATCCCAAAGGCGAGAAATGGAACCAAGGGAAACATTCAGCAGCCTGGCTACATCTGTCTTGGATTCACCTGCTTGTAATCGTCCAATAGCGTTGTTGTGTTGGTCTTCGTTCAGATGTGGCATCATTTGGTTCGTTGAGTGTTTAAATGTGCGACTGATTTGGAAACCGAGAACCCCGGGATTTTAAAGACCTTAGATCTAGGTTCCATGCGAAAATCTCGCGAAGTTGTTAAATTCATGTTTCTTGGTGCAATCAAGCGATAACAAATTTCGACAAAAAGGATGACCAGTCACAATTAGTGACCCTACCTTTAAAATCAATAATGAATTTCTTTTATCCTTACATAATGGCATTGAAAACAAGTAAGATTTACCGAAACAACGACCTCGTTCAAATAAAAAATTGATGTAAAATGGGTTGTGCGTTTCTTTTTTTGAAGAGTATATTTAATTTGCTGTACACACATGTATGTTGTGTTAATACATGTACGATGTGTCAATAACTATAGAGATGTTTTGAATTGCGCAACATTCGCTTCAGTATTATTCATTAATTCGATCTGTGTTTGCCCGTAACTGTGACTTCCTCATCAATATAACACAAGAGTTAGCTCTCGGAGAGGCATTGTTTACTCACTCACCGATCTTATATTTATTTAAGTACTTAAGGATGCATAGAGATTAAGATTAAAGGCTGACAGTTCTTCATATTCTAGATCATTCACCTATTGGAAAATTAAAATGTGTGAAATTTCCAAATAAAAGATACTATTTCCTTATAATGTTTATGTTCTTAACAGTTTTTCAAAAAAAAGGTAGTTTGACATATCACCTTAAAAATAATTATATGTAAATATGAATAGACGCTTCGTGAAGTCTAAAGTAAAATACGTATTCACCAAAATATGTACATCCCAACCCACGTGTATGAATATGTGACGTGGATTGGTGAATTTGTAATAACTGGGGCATGAAAATTACAGCCGTACAATTGGTAAGACAGGACAACATTTTTAGGCAGGGCTAATACCGTCGTATTACTGTAAGTAACTATAACCGCTTATTTCTAGAACAGATTATGCTAATCTTGCTATTATTAGATACCTAATTCGTCTTTGATAATAGACATCAAAATCTACATGTCTGTGCATTGTCAATAATTGGATATTTGCCAATGACGAATATGTGTTTAGAGAGAGTCATATACTCCTCCTTTATATTGCATTGTAATATAACATTAACACCGAGTAACTTATTTCAAACATAGTCATAGATTGTGAAGGATTACTAAAATGCCTAGTAAGTAGAAACATGTATTTAAAACGCAATATGTATCAACTTTATAGTTACTGTATAAAATAAAACATGTTAAATCGTCCATTCACGTTCTTTCTGCTTGAGGTGTTTTCGACAGATCACGTTAAGTTAATGTATGTATCGTACATAAGCTCGGAGACGGCTTTGATAGTTTGAAAATATGTTTTATATTATTTTACAATCAAAGCATAACTTGATAACGATGTGTGATGAATCGATGAGCAACACTGGGATACCCATGTTAAACTATTAATTTATAGTGCGAAAATCTAAGGTACTTACCACATTACTTATTACTCATAGCGAATGTATTATTAACAATAACGGGCGTAAACGAAACTTGTATAATCTAACGAATTTACGTGGGATTCGAAATACACATTAAAAAATTGTAAATATAAAATCCAACTATGTTTTATGAAATATAAGTCATTCGGTAACACCAAAATGAATGTTTGTTTGAAATTTGAAATAAAAAATAAAATATTTATTATGTATTTACATACCTATATTATGTAGATACTATCATACAACAGTATGTATAGATATTGTGACAACCAATAACTATAGGCCTATGTTGCCATACTATAGTCTTTTTAATGAGCCTAGCCTTTTGATTTACAATAATAAATTGCTGAATTAAGCTGATCTGCTGCATTTTTTCGATCTACACAAAAAAAAATTCATTTCAACATAATATGTAGAAGTCCACATTTTGTTCCTAAGAGAATTAAAAGTCAACAATCAACATTGGTTATATCTTTGGAAGTATACGTGTGTCAATAGCAACTTCGTAAAGAAGAAAATAAGGCAGCATTGGTTTTTTTTAAAAAAATAACTTTGACCCTGATTGATCTTAGTTGAACCAATTTCAGGACAACAGCTTTAATAAAATATTAACTCTTCGCCTTCATTTTATTTAATTTTGAACTATTATAGCTAGAACGGACAGCGCTTTCTCTAAATCTTGCATACACCACCCCTTCTACAGATTGATAATGCGTCATCAAAATATTAGCACTGAGCTAGATTGTCATAGTGAAATAAAGCGGCACAATCTAATTTTCACGTGTCATCTCGTTTTCAGAAAAACAAAGCTGCATGGCGGGGTGTGCCGGAAATACAGCCAGGTTTCTCCTGATTTTGTTCAACATTATATTCTTAGTAAGTACTTCGTCCAAAAAAACATGCCTTTCTTGAAGGGTGATTTTCTTCAGTTATCAGAGGGTATTTATGCTAGACATTATAAAGATCTTCATTGTTGATGGGTTAAGACCTTTAAGGGTATGTGTATGTTTGCCAATTCGTTTTTAAGATCTGAACTGTATACTGCCTGTTTAGTTTTATGTATGCAATACAGGATCTTGTCACATTCATGAACCCACCCGTGCATCGCCTGGCAAAAAGTTGAGCATGTATTTTATTTGTACTTGCTCCTAAGGGATAATAACCATCTTTGTCTTTGGGCCATGTGTAAATCATTTAATTTCAATGCGTGTGGGATTTTTTGGATTCGATGGGACTTAAATATTGCAAATAGTAGTGTGCTCTTCTCGCTACCCAAAATGCATATAATATCAGTTGGTTCTTTTCCTCAGATATCTGGGATAGCTATTTTGGGAGTAGGAATATGGTTAAGAGTAGATCCTCGAGTTCTACAGATGCAGGATTTGATTAGCTTGGATAGTGAAAACCCTAATCTCGAGATAGCTGCCTACATTCTCATCGGATTCGGGGGTATTGTACTACTGGTGTCAGTGTTTGGATTCTGTGGTGGAATACAGGAAAGCAGATGTTTATTAGGATTGGTAAGATATTTATAACTTCATTATTTCAATACGTTCAAGTATGGCAAATAAATGCTTATATATTTCATCTAACAATGTGAGAAGGCGTTTGATAACAGTTTCTGTAGAATTAGGGATGACCAAGGCTTTCTTCTGAAAATGGCCAACGGAGTATGGAATCATTTTTTGTGCAGTACCAACCACCCCTTAGTCTGATTATGGACGGATTTACAAAACTAAACATGACATGGTTTACTATTATTGTGGGTGCTTCAGTTCATAGCTTAAATAATAATATCCAAGCATAATCCATCGCAAAAAGTAGGTAAATACAAAATGCAGTGAACGAATTCAGGAACATTATTCTTAAGTCCATTATGACCTTGATATTTATTTCAGTTTATTGCATGTTTAGTTATTATATTTATTGGTGAGATTTCTGCTGGTGTTGTTGCTGCCGTATACAAGACAGAAGTAAGTCATCTCAGAATAATATTAATTCTCAATGTATACACACAGAAAAAAGTATCACAACACCCGAATGTTTATGTGTTTAAGGGACATGAGCGCTTTGGTCATGAAATAGCCGCTGATGGGGTGGCAATGAGACAGATTGCGCGATAGTTAGGTGACCATCCCTCGGACATTTTTTTTTGGGGGGGGGGGGCAAGATCCCTCGACAGTTGGAATTCGATATAAGAGTAGGCCGCAGTGCCACTGTCCGGACAAAATTCAGCCTCAGGCCCATGGGAGTTTAACACAGAACAGTAGGACGTTAAATTCCATTCCATTTCCTCCACCATTACTTGATTGTTGCGAAAACGTCAACAGACCCATGAACTAAAGACCATCAATGTTCAATTAGATTACACAATATGTGTGCAAGAGAAGAAATACTTCTTTTACGCAAAGCACAATGCTGAAAAGAGGGTTGTTCCCCCACCGCCCTATCCTAGAGAACTCCTCGTAATTGGCTGGATAAGGTGTCAAGAACCTCCTATCAGACGACTCGTCTTGTCACGTGACCGTAAGGTGCCGATCATTATAATTATTATTATTATTATAATAAACATTTTACAGCGCACAATACACTGGGTGCTCAAATGCGCTTTACACAACATTATAAATTATCACATTACAGTATCACAAACAAAATAAAATAAAAATATAATCATAAATTATTACGTAAACAACACATTATGAAGATATAATGACTAGAGGTAAAATAAGAAAGTAAAATATAGAATTACTAGAAGATTAAGACAGATTTAAAACAGCTGTAAGCTAAAGGCTGCTTTAAATAAAAAAAAGTTTTGACAGATTGTTTAAAAACAGCAATAGACACAGAGTTTCTAATAGAAAGTGGAAGCTTATTCCATTCAATTGGCGCGCGTACACTAAAAGCCCTATCGTCAATTATTTTGAGTCTCGATCGCTTAGAACATAAAGTTAATTACATTTAGGTAATCTAATTTTTTTAGTGATCAAACCAAAAATAATATAGACAATTGTATAAATAACTTTATTGTAAGATTCAATGTAACTTCAAATGTATTCAAGTGTGTCTCGTCATGGATTAAGTATAAACTATTTAAATCTTTTTGTATGCAATTATATGGATGTCAATTGTGGAATCTAACTAACAAATCTACCGAGAAATTTTACTGTGCCTGGCGCAAAAGTGTAAGACGCATATTCAATATTCCATCTAGAACTCATAATGTTCTATTACATTTGATTTGTAATGACCTACCTATTGATGTCCAAATTCATAAACGTTTTGTAAAATTTATTGTTTCTGTTTTATACGGAAGCCTCCTGGTGCGACGATTTTTTTTTAAGCGTAATTGTGACTTTTTATCTCCTAATTAGGACTTTTTATCTCCTAATTAAGTAAAACGGTAGAATTTAAGTGAATCTCTATAAACAACACTTATTACTTCTATATACTACTATAAACAATACTTACTACTATCATATACTGCTATAAAAGGCACTTACTACTACTATATACTGCTATAAACAACACTTACTACTATCATATACTGCAATAAACAACACTTACTTCTATCATATACTGCTATAAACAACACTTACTACTACTATATACTGCTATAAACAACACTTACTTCTATAATATACTGCTATAAACAACACTTACTACTACCATATACTGCTATAAAAAACACTTACTTTTTATCATATACTGCTATAAACAGCACTTACTTATATCATATACTGCTGTAAACAACACTTACTACTACCATATACTGCTATAAACAACACTTACTACTACCATATACTGCTATAAACAACACTTACTACTACCATATACTGCTATAAACAACACTTACTTCTATCATGTACTGCTATAAACAACACTTACTACTTCCATATACTGCTATAAACAACACTTACTTCTATCATATACTGCTATAACCAACACTTACTACTACCATATACTGCTATAAACAACACTTACTAATATCATATACTGCTATAAAAAGCACTTACTACTACCATATACTGCTATAAACAACACTTACTTCTATCATATACTGCTATAAACGACACTTAATACTATCATATACTGCTATAAAGAGAAATGGGGTTTAACGTCCACTCAACACAAACTAGGTCATTTCGGGACATACTGCTATAAACAACACTTACTACTATCATATACTGCTATAAACAACACTTACTACTATCATATACTGCTATAAACAACACATACTACTACTATATACTACTATAAACAACACTTACTACTATCATATACTAGTATTTATAAATGGTAGTTCAGAGTTTTGTGGAGTTTTCGAATGGTAAGTGATGGGTTTTGTGGACATTTCTAAGAGGTAGTGATGCGTTTTGTGGACATTTCTATACGGTAGTGATGCGTTTTGTGGACATTTCTAGAGGGTAGTGATGCGTTTTATGGACATTTCTGAAGGGTAGTGATGGGTTTTGCGGACATTTCTGAAGGATAGTTATGAGTTGTGTGGAAATTTGTATAAGGTATTGATGAGTTTTGTGGAAATTGTCTAAAGGGTAGTGATGATTTTTGTGGATATGTCTAAAGGGAAGTGATGATTTAATTGGTAGTGATGAGCATATTTTATATTTCTGACGAGTAGTGATAGGTTTTTAGTCTATTTCTGGGAGGTTGCGATCAACTTGAACGAAGAATTTAAGTGTTTCCTCGGTTTTCGTTCTCGACACACGCAAGAACCAATAATGGCGATATCCTCCGACATTTGAACCAAGGAACTCTATACACTGGCATCACAAGTTCATCCATGATTATACCACCAAGCGTGAAGAGATTCACTTAAATACTACTGTTTTACTTAATTAGGAGATAAAAAGTACTAATTAGGAGATAAAAAGTCCTAATTAGGAGATAAAAGTCACAATTACGCTAAAAAAAAATAAAATCGTGGCACCAGGAGGCTTCCGTAGTTTTAAACAGTAAAAATAAATGCACACAAATATGTGGATTACTTGCACTAAATGGCAGCCAATCAAATGCAAGTGAAAATATTAATTATATTTGTGAAAATATGAAATGTATAAGAATGTTTTCTGTTCAATGAAAAAAACTAAAATAATAAGTAAAATGACAAATGTTGCCACTAACAAATATGAAGTAAATGACCTGCAAACTGCTGCGGCTATAAATGACATGTTATTAATAAAAAAATCTCACAAAGTATGTGATAAAGAGCAAATAAACGAGATTATAGAGTATTTGTGTACAAAATAACTCAATTTAATTGTTTTAATCATATGTATTTATGAAACTGTAAATAATTGTAAAATTGTTGTAATTTTTCTTATTATTACTCCTGCATGTATACCTTTGTGTATGAAATAAATATATTATATATTATAATGTATCAGAGGAGGAACGGAGAGTTCGGGACGATGTATACAATTCAAGTAAATCTCGTGAGTAAAGAGGCGCAAGGCCGTTAAGACATTGAAATACTAAAAGGAGGATTTTATATCGAATTCTAAAATATATAGGTAGCCAGTGTAACTCAATTAAAATAGGGGTTATGTGCTCTCTAAACTTTGATCTGGTTATAAGATAAGCATGGCTGCACTATTTTGTACCATGTGTAGCTTATTAATTAAAACTAGGATTCCTGCTAAAAGAGGGTTGCCATTATCTAATCTTGGTGTTACTAGAGAGTTTACGACAGTTTTAATGGCATCAATAGCTATAGTTGACCTAATTTTACTAATGTTTCTAAGATGGTAATAACTGAGTTTACAGATACTGTTAAAGGGGCAATAACACTCTTGCTGGCTTGGCAGCTCTAGAAAATAAATAATAGTCTTATTCTAAGTACTAGATGTCTATGTGGCCTACCTGTTGTGTAAATTATCCATTACATCATATTTTACTTATCCAGAGGGTTCGAAAATATTTTAAAATCCAAGTCACATTTGAAAAGGTTTACGTTCACCTTTTCAAATCATGTAGTTGAATTTTTCCCATTTTTTAAATTAGGTGTGTTAAGATGAAATTTGTATCATCAATTAATTTTAATATTGTAAAATAATACAATTTGTTGACCAGAATAAAGATTGGGACATATTATTCAATTACAACAAGAGTGTTATTGGGGCTTTAACTTGAGCATTCATGGACATATACTCGTCGAAAAGTACACCAATATTTCGGGCGGATTCAACCTGAATGATAGTATGGGAACTAATTTGTATACCTGTATCACCCCCCTCCGTCAGCTTTACTTAAAGAAGATTTCGTTCCTAGTAGGAGATACTCAATTTTATCGTCGTTAAGTTTTAAGAAATCAGTACGCATTCAACATTTAATTTCATTGATGCACTGTTCCAGTTTTGCCTTTGAAGAATTAATATCACACGGTTTAAATGCTATGTATAGTTGCGTATCGTCAGCATATAGATGGAAATCAACCTTTGAACCATCTTACATAGCGGGGTCGTGTATACAGTGAATAGGATTGGACCTAAAATGAGCCCTGAGGTACACCATACTGAAGATCTGTGGGGTTAGACAGCTTTCCATCGATTATCACTGATTGACATTTCAAGCACAGCAATTCAGATTGCAGACGTGATAGTAAGGTATTATGATCCACAGTGTCAAAAGCTGCGGAAAAATTAAGAAGTACCAGCTGTACACATTTATTATTATCAACTGATGTTAAGATGTCATTTTGAACTTTCAATAACGCGGTTTCAACGGAGTGGAATTTTCTATAGGCACTTTGAAATTTGTCAAGTAAATTATGTTCTCTAAGAGGGCGTTTACATTGTTCAGCAGGCCATCATTCGATCATCCTGTTATGACGAAGAATTGCTTGGTCGGATTAGAGTCGCTTTTTATTGTTCATGCCAGACGGTAAAGCATAGATATATTACGTAAGGCATATGCAGTGTAACTTTTATCAAATATAGATACATATAAGACTGGAAGTAGTTTTTTCTTTGATGTCCATAGCAGTTATATCTCATAACAACCTCTCGTGACGTCATCAGAAGTTGATATATTCGGTACATATCAACCGCTGATGACGTCATGACAGGTTGATATTTCATTTCGATCCAAGGTCGATATATTCGGCTCATATGAACCGCTGATAATGTAGATGATCGAAATAAGACAAAGAACACAGACAATAAAAAAAAAGTTATGGTACAGTTTGTAGCATGCAGCAACGAAATAGACGGTGTACTTATCGGCATATTTAAATCGGTTATCCATATTCCATGTCTAAGATATCTTTCAGAATTTTCTTTCCGCCCACATTATTTCTCCACACACTGCAAGACTTGAAAGTATTTATAATTTATCGCTCAAAAGGTCCTTTGTAAAGTATTTTTGGATACAGTCCACTTAAACCAGTCGGTCAAATCCTTCTCTGAAAATACCTAAATTTCAATCACGGTTCATTGTCAGAAATATCGGAAAAGATTGCCTTTTGATCCAAATTTTCTTCGGGCTTTGGATAGATCCTCATCACATTTGCATCCACATCTATTCCATCGCCAATATGATGACTAAAAAGGATTGATTATTCGTCTGACTTCGTTTAATTATCCGTTTTGTTCTTGCTTTCAATTCAAAATGGCGACGTGTAAACAAAAACACGCGCATTATTACATCGGTAATTCTCGCTATTTGGCGGAAACTACCGAGCAATTATCCAATCACTGTTGCCTTTTTTAGAAGAGTCCATTAAATTTTTAGGGTGAACGTTGTATATGTCAGATATAAACCTACTCTCCCTCGGATTGATATGACAGAGAACCCTTGGGCTTCGCCCGCGTGTTCTCTATCATATCAACCTTGGGTAGGTTAAAATATCCTATACATATACTATTCAAAAAAAGTAGGGGATATTTGATTTTGGGGGCATAATACTAAAATATGCAAATGACTACGAAAAAAGTCACTATAGAACCTAACAGAAGAAACATTTCCAGTTACATGTGACGCCCAAACGCACCAATAGCTACCGCATGGAATGCAGGTGATGCTTTGGATCATCATGGGGGTCCAACCCAAGATTTGCACGACTCTGACTTTGAATGTTACAGTCATTGTGGCATTGAATTCCAGGGTGGAAACATCAGTTTAATTGTTTTAGTGACCAGAAAACAAATTTTTATATGCGTCGGCTTACCCAAAATTAAAGGTTACGTGCCCTTGGCATGCTACAGATCGGCACAACACAGGCGGTTGTGGCGAGGAGGATGAATGTTTCTCAGTCTGTCATAAGCAGGCTATGGTCCAGATACCGTGATACACAATCTGTACAGGACAGACCACGCTCAGGTCGACCAAGGGCGACAACTCAAGCCCAGGATCGATTTATCCGTACCTTGGCCTTGAGAAATCGTGTCATCACAGCAAATCAGATCAGCGCTCGTCTTCGTGAGTGGCCAAACGATTCGGAATCGACTGCATAGGGGTCACCTTCGCGCCCGACGTCCTCGCATGATCCCTTGTTTGAGAGATCATCACATTCAGGCAAGACGTCGTTGGTGTAGGGATCGTCAACACTGGGATAATCGACGCTGGAGCAATGTGATGTTTTCAGATGAGTCAAGGTTCACTGTTGATTTTTTGGACAGACGTAGGAGGGTGTGGCGTCCTCCAAACGAGCGCTTCCAAGACGTTAACGTCATCAGACATGATCGAATTGGGGGTGGTTCTGTTATGGTGTGGGGAGGCATCACTGTTGCTGGAAGATCGGCTTTATATGTTGTTGCAGGGCGTGTTACAGGCCAGTACTACCGGGACAACATCTTGGCAGTCCATGTTGTGCCGTTCGCACGACGTCATGGCCGCCGTTTCATCTTCCAGGATGACAACGCAAGATGCCACAGGGCCAGGATCGTTACAGGTTACCTCCAACAACAGAACATCACCACATTACCTTGGCCAGCGCTGAGTCCCGACCTCCACCCCCCCCCCCCCTCATCGAGCATGTCTGGGACATGCTTGGACAGAGGTTACGTCAACGTCAACAACGTCCTGCCAATGTCCAAGAACTTGCTGCTGCGTTGCAACAGGAATGGGACAATCTGGACCAAAATGACCTTAGACGTCTCATTAGGAGTATGCCACGTCGGATCAATGCTTGTTTGGCAAACAGAGGAGGATTTACCAGTTACTGACTTTGTTGTGATGCTGTGGTAACTTTGCTGTTTGACCCCGGGTATCATTTTACCCTTATAATGGTCAGTTTGTGCCTTACTTACTCTAACGATCATTTGGAATAAATCGATGAATGTGAACTTCATTTCATTTTGTCATTTGTTTCTTCGTCAGTTTCATTAGGTGACTTTAATAACACTTAAAAATCAAATATCCCCTACTTTTTTTTGAATAGTATATTACAGCTATCATAATACATTAGTTCATTTGTTAATCTCAGAAAACCTGCGTCAAGAATCTGTTTATTTTGTTTCCTCTATCGGACTTGAGCACACAGATTAAGGCGTAATGTTATTTTAGAAGTTATCGACTGACAGTTGTTTAAACATTGAGACATACGGCATCGACTGTGTGTAATATACTTACCAGTACTATCCAATCGGCCAATGTGGATTAACCTATAATTACTGTAATGCAGCATATTGTAGGATTTATAGGTAGCTCTTTTGATCCCTTTACATTAAACTATCGCGATTTTGTGGCAAAGCCGTGGAGAGAGAGAGAGAGAGAGAGAGAGAATGGGGTTTAACGTCAACTCGGCACAAACTAGTTCATTTCGGGACTAACATGATAATATGGTTTAATTTTATTTCAATAATTCGCTTGCGCGTAGTGGTCTTTAGCAGTGGGAGGAAAACGGCGTGCCCGGAGGAAACCCACGAGTTTAAGAAGGCGCCCCTATCCCCATGCAACATACGCTCGCACCAGGGATCGAAACCACAGCCGCAAGCCAAAGGTGACCGGTGAGCTAGAGGTCGAAGCGCGGCACTCTCGACCACTAGTCTATCCCAACCCCCAGGTAAAGGCGTGGTACACAATATAAATCGTATGTTTCTGAATAGTTTGGCGAGGGGGGGCGGGGGGGGGGTCACGTATTATTGACCGCTTCCGAATGGGGGTATTTAAGGTCTTTTCAAAGGGTATGTATACATGTAGACACTCAATTCCTAATATATTTAAGGCTCAAATAGGAGTTATAATTACCAGATCTGCCTCTTTTAAATAATGGCAGAACGGGTATCGATGAAATGCGGTAAGGATCACACTAAGATGTTAAAGTAAAGATTAAGTCTGGGTTGAAAGAGTAGTTGAATAATTTTGATAAATGTTAAATGGGATTTAGAATAATAAATTGTTCGATTCCATAGTACGCGGGTCATTTCGCCAACACTGTTTGTCAGGGTCAATTTCAGACTATTGTTGGCTGACATCTTGAATTTTCAGTTCTCGTTAAGTTACAAATAAATAGCAAACTGCAAATATCTTCGCTAGAGTCCCTTCTATCAGAAACCATCCACCCTTAAAATTAAATTGCATTCGAAACTGCTTAAATACATAATACTGATTGTCCATGTAACTATAAAATCTTTGAATATTTACCATTAGATTGAAGACAAGATCGAAACAAGTTTACTTGAAGTATTGAAGAATGATTATCAGATTGGTAGAACAAAGTATACACAACCATTTGATTATGTTCAAGTCTGGGTAAGTTATAATCTTGAATGCTCCATATTGGGATACACTGTGGTTCGGTGACTATAGTGACCACTCAGTGACCAAGGTGTCCGGTGTTAGCCGAGACAGTTCCTTGGGATTTCCAGCTTAAGTTCCCTTTTCGGTGGTCCACCGGTGTATTCTACGGTGAACGCGGAAACACCGCTATCAGGGCACAATTTCACTCATAACACACTTTATAAGTTCGATTAAAGATGGAGGTTAACCCAAACCACCTTTAATTTCATCTCATCCCACAATAGAAACATAAGTACAGATGTATGTATTTTAGCAACTACCATCTAGCAACGGTCAGTCAAAACAGTGTACATGCTATCGTCGTTGAGTGTATTTCGATTCAGTTAAACATATAGCTGTTTATTTATTATTTGGCTATTTAATTCTGATATCGCCTACTGGTGTTGCAACTTGAAAAGCATGTGCATTGGGATCAGCGATCAACACGTTACATGCAGCTAATGACCTGAATTCGGATGATTAAGTCTGTAAAACAATTTTAGAATTCTCAAATTTTGTTTTTATAGTCAGAATGCTGTGGAGTTAAGAACTACACAGATTACAGAACAGTAACGTTTGAAGCAAATCAGGTAAGATTCTAACATTAGAGTGTTATTAGTTCGTTAGTTCTATAGGCTGAAGGTCGACTAAATTGGTATATGGCTCGGCTAATCGCTCAAGACTATTAGATGCCAGTTCTGTTTGATAACATTAAAGGCATTATTGATCATTTATACTCAGATTTTGTTCCATATCAATCAAGCACGACTGGAAATTAAAAATGAAAACAACACCCGGAGTAATGTCCTGAACCACAAATATAATCAATTAATTCCACGAACAACCAAGTTTTCGATTTATTCCACTGACCGACAATAACTAGTTGATTATATCCACAAATAGCCAAATATAATTAATTCCACTAACCACCAACTATCGATTAATTCCATGATCCGCCAAATTGTCGAAAAATTCTTAAAACCACCAAATTGTCGATTAATTCTGGGTGAAACACCAACAATCCTTTATCTCCATGCGTAATTGAATCCCACGAACCGCCAAATAGTCAATGAATTTAATCATCCGCCAAGTATGGGTTAATTAATGAACAACAAAATAGTCGATTAATTCCACGAACCGCCATGTAACCTATTATTAATTCCATGAACCACCAAATATCGATTAATTACGTAACTACCCAAAGTGTATTATTTCCATGAACCACCAAATAGCTGACTGAACCGCCGATTAATCAATGAATTCCACGAACCGCCAAATATTACAAAATAATCAATGTATCGAATGAACCACCAAATAGGCTAGTAATTCCACTCATCATTAACCTGGTCTGTAATCCTACGAATAATTTGATTGGTAGGATTAAGTCTATTTTATTTTTTATTTTTTTTTAGACTGTACCAAAATCATGTTGTAGATTGAAAAATAAAGATCCAGATGATCCCCAACCAGTAAACAACAAAGAATGTCAGAGAGAGGCCAGAACAAATGCTCCTGCTGACTATTTACATTCAGTGGTAAGTTTACTAACTACAGCCCACATATCGTATTATAATTAGGGACATGCTGGTTGTTCATCTGATATTTCGTGTAAAAATAAATGGGCCAACTATGGAAGCTCAAATACTTTTTGTGGGGTCCCCCCGCCCCCGATTTTCTATTTATTGTATTAATATATTTAATTTGGAAAAATATTTTCACATGTCTATTTTTAACTTAGTAGAATAATTATTAATTTTGTGGATTAATTATTAATTTTTTGAATTAATTTTTAATTTTTTGAATGGGCCAACTATGGAAGCTCAAATACTTTTTGTGGGGTCCCCCCCCCCCGATTTTCTATTTATTGTATTTATATATTTAATTTGGAAAAATAATTTCACATTTCTATTAATTTTGTGGATTAATTATTAATTTTTTGAATTAATTTTTAATCTTTTGAATTAATTTTTAATTTTGTGAATTAATTTTGTGATTTAATTTTTAATTTGGGAATTAATTTTCAATTCTGTGAATTATTTTTTTAATTTTTTGTTTATTAGTTTTAGTTTCATTTTTGAACTTATAATGTTATATAAAGCGGGGCTTATGTCGACGTTGCAACCCAAGGCAACTAGTTGCAGTCAGTTGCAAGAGTGCTTATGTCGATCATATCAGCAACTGAGGACAACTGGGAACAACTGAATTCGGAGCGCTTATGTCGACTCGGAACTGATAGCGACCACACTTAATACGTGACTGTTAATTTATTCATCATGTGATCAACAAAATGGCGAATAACTTAAAAGAAGTAACACAAAGGCATGGTCGGTCTTACTACAATTCTAAAAGTATATAATTGTCGACATCACCAACGTTTGAAAAGTGGGTGTCTTCGTTCGCTTCCATATGCTTATTTATAAAGTCACATGACATGTCTTTTCTCACGTGATGTTATTTCCATGGAAACGAGTTGACTCCAGTTGGAAGAACGCTCATATCGACTGCAACTAGTTGCAATTAGTTGCAACGAGTTGCAGAAAGTTGAACATGTACAACTGATTGCAACTGTCTGCAACTAGTTGTAAGAGGCGCTCAGGTCGACTTTTTTCAGTTGCATTCAGTTGCCCCCAGTTGCCAAAACGCCAGTAGCTTTCAGTTGCAAGGTCGACATAAGCCCCCCTGTATTTATTTATTTTTTTTTTCCTTTTTTCAATTCTATTTTTTTCTCGAGTACATTCGGCAAACCTCAGCTGATTCTATTATCTTTATCATGTCATGCAACTCACTTGTACGATGTACCTTGATATGTGTTTTCGCTCTCCCACTGACATTGTTGTGCGGTCGTAGGTTTACTGATTAGGAAAACTTATCGCGTAACAAAAAATAGTTCGTAAAAAGGCGTTGTCACGACATTTTATCTTGCATAGCTGGAGCGACTTTAAAGACAATGCGTTTGAAATGTGTGCAGCCAAGTCAAATGTAAAGTAGCAAAATAGCCAAGGTTGGTCGAATGTACAAGGGTCTGTTACGAACAAAATGGCGACAGGGAGTTGAATGGCATGGTTTTTTGGTTTGCTTTTTTTCAAAACACCACCCTGTTCTGCTCCGACTTGGCTATTGAGGACGGATGTGTACGACATGCAGTAGACTGCGGGGGAAATTTTGCCCGGAAAGCGGCACTACTGTCTCTCTTATATCGAATCCCGACTGCCATGGGCTGTTTTACGTGCACGGCAATGTGTAAACGTGAATTTCTTGGACAACACAAGGAGCGATCTAGCCACCGTGGCTCTTCTCATACAGACAGGGCCTTTTAGTACCAAATTATCATTCTACAATATTAAAAATTATTCTACAAAATATTTTATAAAATTAAAAATTATTCTACAAAATATTTTATAAAATTAAAAATTATTCTACAAAATTTTAAATTATTCTAAATTATTCTACAAAATTTTAAATTGTTCTACAAAATAATTCTACAAAATTGAAAATGATTTTAAGAAATAACGTCCTTATTCTTTCGAGTGTTGACATTATGTCAATATGATCTTAATACAAGATAAGAGATTGTTCAGCCATTAGTAAAGGGGTTCAATTTTAATATATTATTTAAAGGGCTGTATTGAGGGTATCACCAATAAGATAAACGAATACGATGCTGTATTGATTGGTGTAGCTATTGGTTTAGCCTGTATACAGGTAAATAATTAATAATCTTTTCGTTTAAAGATATATTATGTAAGAGTTAAATCTGCCTATTGTAGATCTTTATTCTGGCTTCAAATCTTATATGTAAGTTATTAATTAGATTGTTTTAGTGGCATTTAATAACTGGATGAGAATAACGCATGACGAAATAATATGGAATACATAATAACGTCAGTGAAAAAAAAAAACTTTAAGTAATCTGTATCACAATTGTGGCATGTATTGTATTAGTAGACATTTCAGCTAGAGTTGAATGATTCAGATATCTAATATATTGTCAATTTTCTTCCAGATATTTGGTGTTATTTTGGCCTGCTGTATTTGTAAAAATATAAAGGGAACAGAACTGTAAGGAATCACAACTAATATATCTATATTTTCAATAATTCCACGTCCTCTGTACATGTATATATGGAATCTATGCATAATACTAATTTATTATTGTTTACAATCTTTTATTATTTGTTGTAATATAGCTTATATCTTATAAACTAAAAATATGAAGTTTAAAGATACATTATGGAAGAATTCGATAAAGAGCCTACCCTTCTTGCTATAATAGTTCCAAATAGATAATGCAAATATATTGAAAATCTCATTCAAATTGCATTATTCAGAGCAACGATATCGGCCTTTTAAAGGTTTGACACGATGTATCCACTGATTGTTACCACCGTACTGATTGTTCGAGGCTACTCCTCGCTTCACTACTTTTACGATAAATCATTAAATGGCTGAACCGTTCTAATCTACTTAAAATCAAACTCATCCGATTGTGTCGATGGCTGATTATGGTTTTGTCATGTTTTAGCAAATTTCTGCTTAAGCAGAAATAGCTCTTGCATAATGTATGTTTAAGAAAGAAAAAAAAAACTATATTATTTTTTATGTATATTGTCATTGGTATTATCATGTCTTGTAAAAAGACGAAAATTTAAATTTTCGACATACCAACTTTAATCCATTCTGTATACTTTGTACAGGACCAGTGTAACTGGCAACAAATTTTAATGCGGATTCTAATTCCTACTGTTGGAATGAATTTTGTGTAATCCTTTGCTAACCTGCATATCCAGTGTTCTTAAATAGCTACTTTTCCGACCTTACCCAATTTCCACGCATCAAATTATTGTCCACGTATCAAGTAATATTTTCTCAATTAATCTGATGACATTTTATGCTTCTTTTCTTATGATGAACTACAATATAGCACAAATATAAAAAAAATAAAGGAAACAAATTGTAATCTGATTTTTAGTTGGATTGATGTACAACCCGTGTAGGGGGCACATGGTCTAACACCATTAGGTCTTCCTTTCAGTCTAGTGGCGGGGTTTCGAATCTCGGCCGTCCTACCACGTGAGTTATCACAAGGTACTCCTCCCCTCTCTCTTTCTCTTTCTCTCTCTCTCTCTCTCGTACCCCCCCCCCCAACATACACACAATTATGACCACACAACTAGTGTATGTCTTAATAACTGCATCTAAATCTAATACTGTTATGGGATTGCCACAGTTTATAACTAGTCCCAACTTGCAATGAATTTCCTTTGTAAAATTTTGGTAGAAACTGCCTTGCGCGCAGACAAAAGTACACCAACGTGCAGCTTTGTGTTTGGAACAAAGAAACGTTCAGTGTGTTAAAGGGTTTCGGGTAGGCATTTAAAATCAATGAAATAAAATGGGGTTTAACACCCATCGGTTCTGCGCCGACTGGGCCAATGGAGAGAGGGCATACGGCATACAGTGTGCTATGCGCGAAATTTTTCTGCGAACGGATTTGTTATGCGTACGTTAATGTATACACTCGGGTTTTCGTGCGATCCGAGCGACTATATGTGGTCCCGTGCAACCCCTCTGCTCTGCACGACTGACAACGCGGAACCATACCGAAAAATCGCAGTTATCTTACGTGAAACATGCAGGTTAGCGAACCAACACCTTTAAGACCACATATCAGATTAAACGTGCAGTATATACATGGAACATCGTGGCAGACAAACAAATTATTGGAGGGGTTCCAGCACCAGCTCAATGTCCAGTGACATACCATCATTGTGGATGTGTTTCTTCCTTAAGATCACCAGATCTTATCCGGCAAGTTTTCAAGGTTTCGATGAAGGGGAACTAACTCTACACGCGTGACACACGCGATACATTTTATGTATTAACTAGTCCAACAAGCCCAATAAAATATCTAACTAAATAAAAATAACTGACCACCAGGGTGTCTATCAGGTAGTACGGCATATAATTGATATAAAATAAGACCATCTCCATGCTAACACATATAATTTATTCAGTTTAAATGTGCTGTGTGCATCATTAACGTATTGAAAAAAATAGCTATTTCAAAATGTATTCAATTTTATAATAAACATTACCTTTAAATATAAGTTATTTCGAAAGTCACAAATTAATATAGTATTAATATAGTATGTCACCGTATTATGGACATATATTCAGTGTTTAATCAAACGTACAATAGTATGAATAATAAATGACTAAAATCTCTAAGATATCTCTAAATTCAAAGCAATTAAAGTAACAAATATCATTTATCTCTCTCAAAATATCAATAAAATTTGCAACTATGTATATAAAATATATATTGAAAAAAATGGGATACTTCAGTATGCATAATTCCCAAAACTTTACGTTATAAAACTTTACAACATTGACTTGATCAAGGACGGATTTACAATGGACATAATTAAAACAATACAGTTATCACTAACAGTTAAGAATCTGAAATCTACATTTAAAGGCATTTGCAATTTTTTTAGTTTCAAATAAAACGTGCAGTAGTATTAATAACAAAATAAAGTTGTCTCAAAATTAACATATTTTACTATATTAAGGACGGAATTTTTTGAGGATATCTCAGTTTCGTAAAAAGGGATATATTGAGATGAAGAGTTAAAATATTTACAAACTAAATCCAGTTACCCATTTCCTACGATTTTATACACAGCTGCTGAAATACCAGTCCATCAACAAAACCCTGACAATACACGCCGCATCCTACATTTCTTAACCCACTTCCCTTATGGGCAATCAATTATCTCTTGAGATACAACAGAACTAAATGGCCGGTAGAATACTCCAGTGTTACAGTAAATGATACCTGTCTGTCAATCCACCAATTCGGTATGCATTTTCTATATGGATTACTAATGTTCAATTCCAAAGATTTTTATATTATTTTTTAAACAAAAATCTTGTTATTAAAGCGATTGGAATTCTAATTGTGGACATGCAGAGTGAACGGCAATATGGGCAGACCATATTTGATCACAAAACATACATTTGGTGGAAATAAATACATGTATGTATAACATTTTTCAAATGAATAGTGGATATAGAAAAAATAATGTTGCCAATTTTTGTATTAAAATCATAGTCTGTAAAACGAACGAAATTCTAATTATTTGCATTTACATGTATATCAATAATGGGTGAATAGTTATTTAAATTAATAACTTCAGATAAATCCATAAATACCACACTTCACATTTTGCTTTCTTTCCACGACATGTCGTCGCTCTTGCTGGTGAAGCTCCTGTAGAGATCTCTTATAGCGGATACTAGCACATTCATATCAAGAAGAACTATACCACCGAATACAAGAGCCATGAAGAATACACCAACATAACCGATACTAACAGCACTGGGTCGATTATCTGTGGCACTAACAAGTTTTCTAACAGAAGAGGAAATGTTTTTGGTATCAACGGTCAATTCTTTATGGATTGCCTCAACTTTATCATCTATGGTCAAGGCCTCGAGTTCAGGATCAAATATAGTTGGTGGTGCTTCACAGCCACAGTAACATACATCAGTATCATGTACTAAAAAAATGGACATTGTTTATTTTGTATATTAAATAATGATAAGGGACATTATACATCTGAAGCCAAAAGAATTTGAATTGAAACTACAATTTACAAAAATTACTTACCGCATAATGCAGTTTTCGCGGAGATTGAGGTTATACGTGTATGCCTTTATGAATGCAATGTAATACTTAAGGGTTCTTGTTGGAACCTCACAGTAGAAAATAATTCCAAAACACCCTTACTGGGAGTGTGATATAAAGATTACCTAAATACTGCAACTAAGTCATATTACGGGTTAGTAATTAACTTTCAATGCATCAACCTTACCCAGCCAGTGTAAACCGAACAAGAAATGATAACCAAAGGGAATTAATGCAAATTTAAACCCATTTAGTGTCATGAAGGATTAGGGCTTAAGACTCCCTTGTTCATAACATGATGGTAATTCATAGCAATCCATACATTCCGGATCATTTACTAGTACCTCAAACTATTTGGTCATTTCGTAGCTCAAATGGCTTATTTTCCAATAACACATTCAGAGTTGATTACTTTGTGAATCTATAAAATGTCGCCATAAAATGATAACTTTGGGTTGTTATTGTTTCTGAAAAGTCATTTGTTATTTGTATACCTTGTTAAGTATTAACCGATCAACTCAACAATTACCTGAATCATCAGATGGTATTACTCCATTACATGAACTCATCAAAGGCGTTGTACTATCTTGTGACAGTGATCTGTTATCAACTCGTGTTATACCTATAAAAAACATTGTCACGTGAATGAATTTATGAGCATGGTTTGCCTACGCGTCAGCATGTCTACGATATTACATCACCCTAGGTGGAAGTGGACGTTAAACCCCAAGATTCATATCAGATAAATGCTAAGCTATCTGTAAATCATCCCTGACAGGAAAGTCTGCTGGTTAATAACAAAGCTGAAGGTGAAAGAAACGCTTAGGTACCGTATACATTTCAATCTATAGGGTGTAGTTGCGGCACGGATATAACTCCAGCAGATATTCAAGGGCACCGAAAGGAAATTAACCCCTTACGGATATACTTAGTTCCCTTAACCAGGCTGGCAATTTTCCGAACCTACTTTATCCTGGAATAAGTAAACACGAAATCTATGAGTTAATTTACTAATTCGTGTCCTAGATTAGTATCCTAAATATTAAGATGTGGCTCCCGTGAGACGAAAAGAGTGTTCTACTCTGTGAAGACTTGAGGTTAAACACCAAGACCCAAACGCACACTGATGATCCTGAGAGATTCTGCTAGTCGGACTTACGTTGTGGGGTGTCTGGTTCCCTGGAGGGGGGGGGGTACTGCGGTGGATCGGGCCATCGGCACTACGACACCTAGCCCGGGGAACATTGTCTGCATACACAAACCTAGGTACCATAGGTGGCGGACCTTAGGACCAGACTGACAGTCGAACCTAAATTTACCTTTCACATCTCAGAACCTATGTCGGACAGGTGGCGGGCGCTAGAGCCCGACTGACATTCAAACCTAAATTTACCTACGACATCCCTGAACCTAGGTAGGACTGGAGGTGGACCCCGAGGTCCTACTGAAAATCAAACTTAAAATTACCACATCCCCGGTCATACCTACATATAAGATCTTAGCATTATGGCAAAGTGGGCCAGGCTGTGCACGTTTGTCATTCTTTCTTTTCTTACGCCCGGAGCCTCTAATTTCGATGAAATATACCTTGGGCGCTTCCCTGCAAAGTGACTATATCTTACCCAAATAAGCGGTATCAAGCCTATTTTGTGGTTTCTTAGGAAACACTTGTCTACGATATCACCCTTGGTGGAAGTGGACTTAAAACTCCAGGAACCATAAAATTTGTTAGTTGAGAATGGAATTCACAAAGTCAATTGAGAGAAAACAATATTTAATTTATCTTGAATATATCAAGTTATCCTTGCTATTGTTTGATCCAAAGGTAGAATGTTGCAGGTGGTTCGCATGATCGACTCCAATTCGGTAAATATCTTCTGTATGGACTACTAATGTAGTTCATATTATAATCTTTTGTACCGTATTTTTGTTGAGTGTATAGGCCTGCTGTATTTTGTCGTATAATAAAATATCTCTTGTCAATTCGCCTCTGCGGCTCCTATCATCCCGACCTGGAGACGACCATGCGATCCTCTTGCTACACAATATAAATTTGCCCTACTAGTAGTAAGTGCAGGGGGACTGCACCACACACAATTCTACACAAAAACAGATATACAGACAAGACATCATACTAAGAGGCCACAAACATAAACAATTCAAAACGAGTGAATGGATCCGTGGGCTAGCCGTAAGCGTCCATTGCGCTGTACAATCCCGGGCCTGTGGTGACACAGACTTCACTCAATTTGAAAACAGGTTGGGAACAAAACCCAAGGAAATAATTATATAATGTCAGCATGAGTCATGATCTGTCATATGTTGCAAGAATTACGAATGCAAGCATATTGTTGTACAAATTCCGTTATAGCCTACAAGTAACCACACCGTTAAATGTATCAAAGATGTAGGCCTAGTTCCAAAAAACTAAATGCACTAAATCAATAAAGAAGAGGATTGAAGTATATTGAATGCATTTAGGACACACATTACAACCGTCACAGAAACAACAAAACTGAATACATGGAAGCAAAGGAGTGTAGATCGTCTAGGGAGACAGTCGTCTGCTGACTGAATGGCGTGACGTGAAACTGTCGTTATAGCTGTTATGACGTCGTCGCTTAGAAGGTGCAATTTCCCGATACGAAAGGGCGATAATTCAGATGAAATAACGTTAAAAACTAAAGAACTAAAAGTTCTTGAGACCATGTAATTGTACAAACCATAGCATAAATATTATATAATATCCCACGTAAGAAACGCAAAACAGGAATGCTGAAGAAATCGTAGATTATCAGTGTATTCACAAAGGCATAATAATAAGAGCGATAATCCAAACAGGACTAGACATATATAGAAGATAAAATTTATCCAATATGTAGTCCGTAATATATTTATAAGAAATGTCAAACCTATTATGTTGAAGAAATGGAAGTTTTGAAATTTCTTTAAAAATGCGTAATTGTGATCCACCTTTGGCCGTGCTCTTAAAATTAAGAGTTTTTATTCGGGAAAGAAACAGTTCCTTCTTGTTGCATATTTTTAAAAATCGTAATGCCTGTGAATAGAAAACATTATATAGTGTAGTATCTGGTATGTTACTGTAAGCTGACGGATATTTTACTACTTCAAAACCAAATTTGTCTGTTTTATCGAATTTACCGACATTAAATTTATCGTAAATTATATTGATGTCCAGGTCAAGAACAGATACATTTATAGTGCCCGAATTTTCTTTATTTAATTTAAGTTCAGGAGGATATATTTCATCTTTATATTTATTGAAATTGCCATTATCATTGATTGGTGTTATGTCATCAATGTAACGGAAGGTATAATTTAGACTTTTAGCTACCTTGTAATCTGTTTTTCTTTTATGGTCTTGAAAGTCGAATTCGTATTTGTATAAATGTGCATTTGCCATAAATGGGGCGGGGTCAGTTCCCATTGGTAAACCAATAGTTTGTTGCATTATCTGATCCCCAACCTCAGTGTTTGCATTGCGCCGTTTTAAAATCCATCTTGCATCTTGTGAGTAGATGGCCATCAGGTTTCTGCCCTTTCCGAAAGCCCCATTAAAGGCTTTTTCAACGAACCAATCCAAATTATTTTTAAGATTTCTGCCCTTTCCGAAAGCCCCATTAAAGGCTTTTTCAACGAACCAATCCAAATTATTTTTAAGATCTGTAAGTTGTAGCATAGTATATAAAGTAGAAAAGTCACAACAGCGTATGTTCAAGCCCAAATGACAAGTTTGCAAACGATTATCGGGTAGACACGGAGCAAGTGCATAATTCCGAGTATGTTCTATTAGGCTATAAATAGCCCCCGCAAATATCATTTTCTACACATCTATCAACTATTAATAACAGTAATATTTATCATTTTGATTGTTACATCAGGTCTAGAAAATTGCGATTGTTTTGATTTAGTACAATTTACATCCGCGAAACACAAGAACAGGATTCCATTTCATTTTTACACGGTTCGTATAGTTGCCTGGCTTGCGTGTTTCTAACTATGATTTCTTTTTTCAAACTGCCTGTTATGTTTCGTAGAAAATAGTCTTGATTATCCAAGCTTGTCAATCAGCCCGAGAACAGTCGGTAGGCTGGATTAGCGCGATCAATTTCAAACGGTTTTTTTTGGGTTTTTTTTTTTGTTTGGTGAGGGGGGGGGGGTATGTTTAACCCAAGAAGTGCATAATGTGTTAACCCTATCTAAATGCTTACCATCTAAACACATTTTCGTGTAGAAAATCATATTTTGATCAGGATTTAGAACTCTGCTGGGTCGAATATATGCCAAAGAGTCGTTGTGAAAATGTAAGTAACAATCCGAGGTAACATAGTTGAAGGAAAAGGCCCAGCATTCGGCGCCATATTTAAAACCGCTTCGACACCGTTTAGCACAATCTGCTTCATCTGTAACATTTATCTTATCTGATGTGATACCGTCGGATGTAGTGTTATATGGCACGGGATCAAACCAACATTCTCCTACAAAATAACAGGATTCAGAAGAATAACAGATTTATTTATTTATAATGATTACAACCAGAACACATTTCGAGATCAAAACATTTAACAAATCCAGTACATTAAGAAAGAAGAAAATCTGATTTTAAATTTCGTTTTCTGTTTTCATATATCCTACCGATTGTACTCCTCGCAAATATGACTGGTTTGCGAGAGAGGTCACGTCAGGGATGACAAAGATCATGGGAGATTTCTTATCTACTGCTCTATAGACAGCTCTCACAACTCAGAGCACACCTCGCCTAAAACTAGACTGAACATATCATTGGTTAATCTTTTATATAAAAAGAGCGCAGTTATATGAAATTCATTCCCGTCGTAATGTTCTGGAGAATAATAAAACGAAGTTTGAACTATGTCTAGTTGTTCGGATGGGACGAAAAACCCAGGTCCTGTGTACATGTTGGCGTGCACGTAAAAGATCCCTTGGTAGTTGGAATTCAATATAAAAATAGGCCATAGAGCCGCTGCCCTGGATAAATTTCATTCATAGCACCCATTGGCGTGCACATAAAGGATCCCTTGGTAGTTGGAACTCGATCTTACAGCCGCTGCCCGGGCTTAATTTCCCTCATAACACAATGTATGGCGTATGCCCGTTTTCATAGGCCAGGTTAGGAGCAGAATATTAAGACATTAAACCCCATTTCATTTCATTTCATAAAATATAAAAATGTCATGTAATCACTTTGGGGGAAAAAAACATACCTTCGTCTCTCTGACAAATAAAGTTACGCTTAGTGTGACATGGTGACGACATACCACTGAAGTTAATGTCTATTGAAACACACATATCTCCTGGCTGAGATGTAACGGCACTCCAAAACGACCAATTACCTAGAGGATTACAACCTTCCCAATAATAAGTTGCGTTATCCTCATAGAGCCCAATCCAAAACGATTCCGCTGTCAACCTGTCAAGAATAGAACAAAATTCTTTGGATAAACAGAATTATTAGGTCTGATTTGTAAATAATGGGTCCCACACTATGGTGACACCGAGTAGAGACGCTTCCAAACATGATGGATTTTATCTGGGTAACCCGACTTCACCCATTAATATTAATGAACAATCTGATGCAGTTTCAACAACCTCAATCGTAGGTACTATTTGGGCCTGCCTATACCATTAATATATTGTACCCTAATCATTCACCAAGTGCTTTGATAGATTGCTGATGCATTATGTAAGACACATGTTAGACACATATATATTGATAATACAAAATGTATATTTGGAAAATGCAAGGAAATTATTTTATTGCCAGTGGAGCTATAAATGTTTGAAGTTTTGACAAGATTTATCCTAAATAGTCGTTTGCCAAGTATAATTGTTATGATAATAAATAAATTATAAAATGGTATAGTTGTTGTAATTCAACTAATATTTTGGTCATAATAATAATAATGAGTACATTTATAATGCGCTATATCCATAAACAAAGTTCATGCTCAAAGCGCTACACAATTATTATCCCGGTCTCTAGGATACAGGTAAAGCCTGATTACCTCCCTTACCCCTGAACTCTCAGAAAGAGCCCCAACATATGCTGTCATCTATCGTGGGTGGATTAGGGACTGGGCATGTAAATATTATATATTTATATATATATTATTTGAAGTCAGAAAAAATGACCTGAAATATACAGATTAGGTTCTTGCATAGTGCATATTTAATACCAACGAAAAGTCATGTTCTGCTAATAGCTTGCAAATTACGTATCTTTTAAATGGGAAATTAGCACTGTTGATTTATTTTGCGTTACATATCACGCACATCTAAATAATTTTTATTTCGCTGACTAGTTGTCTACACAGGTATGTAGGTAGCTATAACTGTAAAAATACAACCCAATGGATATGTATAATCAGTAATGGAAATAGGTTCACAATGCTAATTTTCTTCATCATCAAATCGATTTATCACAATTGTCATTTGTTTATATAAAACACAAAACAAATCAACATTTTCTGACGAACAGTAACGTGTTTTGTACCTGTTATAGGGTCAAGTTGCTAGTGTGTCTTATCAATCTTCAAACCCCATCAATCGATCTTTAAAAGCATTCTTTAATATTGTATTATTCTAATAATTACCACAAGGGTCTATTTTATTGAATTGATGTAAGACAAGATAACGTGGAAGATAGTTAAACGTATTTAATTGAGATTTTTTTTTATGTGTACTTAACTTCTGACCATGGTTTATTTTACATTAAACTAAAATTGAATATAAATAGTGTACGTCAACATTCTAATATTTAAATATTTACGCACTTAATGAAAAAGCTTCAATTCTTTGTTATGGTAAATATCAAAAAGGATTGCCGCGAGTAGATTAATGGACAGAGCAAATTCATAATGGTTTTTTTTTAAAAGAAATCCATGACTGTTCAACAGAACAATTTATCACTCAGTCCACAAGACCTACAAATCTATAGTTCTAAATAAAAAGGATTTCTAGGACGCCCAACAGCAATTCTTGTTTACATAAACAACATCTAGGGTGTTTTAGATAATACTGCTAGACTATATGCCGATGGGTGCAACAAAATAAACCTACTGTACCCCACCCTTCTGTAGAACATCTTTCTATAAAAATTCGTTTTTTCCGTCAACAATTCGAGACAGTTAAATATGGAAGCTAATAAGTATCCTCTCGCTCCATCTTGCCTTCGCATCAACGAGATTCGAAGACTAAACCAAATGGTTCTAATCTCGCCCCCTCGCATTCGTCAAGGAATCAATGCGAAGCAAAGGAATTGGGTCACGTCTAAGCGTATGACCATTAACGCGAAATGAAATCAAATGGGGTTTAACGTCCTACTGTTCTCTCAACAGAAGTCAAGAATGAGCGAGAGGGGGATATATCGGTTTCCATAGTAAATTAATGAGCAAATTAAAAACAGCGAGATAAAAGTACAATATTATGACATATTATATTCAATAAACTATTGTGGGTTCTTGATAAAATGTTAAATACTTTCCTAACCTGTTTTCTCCAGGCTACATAAAAACTATCTAGAGACCATACAATAAGATCCCATAGTTGGATCCCATACAGGGCCATACAATAAGTTTTAAATAGTTTATATTTGACTCTAGATGAGGAGAACGTAAAACTTCTTAATGTTACATTACTTTTAACAATAAAATTATTTATACATTGATGTAAATGTTCATGTTTTGAAGCAGATTTCCTAAATGGGACTCAGATTCGTAGTTTGATGGGTAGGTCATTTATAAGAATGGGTTTAAGATCCTGATTTCCAGTTTCAGAGGACATGCTTGGAAAATATAAAAGTTTGCTCTTGGGTTTAAAGTGAGGTTATATTCTTTAGAATATTTACTTACTATGCGCAATAAACCATTAAGAGAGTTTCTACATGGGGCGATAAGTGTGAGGTCATCAGCATAGGCGAGTGCACCGACATATACATTCCCAATACGACAGCCAAGTTTTCTTTGTCTGCATACTATCAGAAATTCATCGATATAGACGGTAAATAATATCGGATAGACAATAAATACTTCTTGGCTGCAGCCTTAAACATGTATAGTGATTCTAAACACTTTCGGTAAAACATTCCAGATACTTATGGCAGTGTAATAAAATGATGTGAACTGATCTCTACCCGCGCATTTTGGAACAGAAAAATTGAATAAACTAGACTTTGTGCCATATTGATAAGTATCCTTAACACATTTGAATTTTGATTTAAGGTATGTTAGACAATTATAAAGAAAGATCTTTATGTACAGGATCAGTTTTAACTGTTTAACTCGGTTTTCGACATTTAGTACTTTGAAATCTGAATACGGAACATGATCTCTACGTCCAAGCCCATGTATAAATCTAAGAACCTTAGGCAAAATCAAAGTGGCACTGAATAAGTTCACAACAAAGTAAATCTTTTTCATTGTTTTTTTTTTTTTTTTTTTTTTTTTTTGGCTTAGGCATTTATTTATTTTAATCTTGAGTTTGCTTTCTTAACAATATTGTTAACAATTTCCTCACCAGACCAGTATTTGTCAAAATATACACCCAAATATTTTAGACTACCCGTTGCTTTTTACGGTATGGTTAGTGTAGTTTATAGTGAACTGTTTAATATGTCTTAATTTACGTTTATGCTCGAAGAGCATACATTCGGTATTACCGAGGTGGAGCGACAGTTTATTATTGATGAGCAGGATTCAAGAGCACAACTAAGTGTTTGTGAGAATTTTTGCCGGAAAATAGTATTGTACTGTCATCAGCGTATAAGCTAAGTCTACATTCTGGGGGATGCTTATAACCATATCGTTAACATTACAAAGAAATAATAACGGTCCCAGGATACTGCCCTGGGGCACACCACAGGTTAGGGCGGTAAAGAGAGAGAAGCGGGGTTTAACGTCCACTCGACACAAACTAGGTCATTTCGAGACTAACATACCCTCACACCAGGGATCGAAACCACAGCCGCAAGCCAGAGGTGACCGGCCAGCTAGAGGTCGAAGCGCGGCACTCTAGACCACTAACGTTTAACGTCCACTCGACACAAACTAGGTCATTTCGAGACTAACATATGGTTTAATTTTATTTCAATAATTCGATTGCGCGTAGGGGTCTTTAGCAGTGAAAGGAAACCGGAGTGCCCGGAGGAAACCCACGAGGTTGAGAAAGCGCCCCTATCTGCATGCCACATACCCTCACACCAGGGATCAAAACCACATCCGCAAGCCAGAGGTGACCGGTCAGCTAGAGGTCGAAGCGCGGCACTCTAGACAATTCGCTTGTGCGTAGCGGTTTTTAGCAGTGGGGGGGGAGGCTCGGAGAAAACCTACGAGGTTAGACATACGACCCAACTCCTTGTCACGTACACCCGAGGAATTGAAACAACACCAGTGGACTCGATGACAGACCTTATAATACAACGCAACAACGCACACTTGCTAACCATTCAACCATCCAAACCTTCGATAAGACTTCGATATAAGAGCTGTAAGTTAAAGTATTATTAATGTGAATATGACCGTCTTGAATTCCATTATTTATGTTGGAAATTGTTTGATTTATACAAAGTTCAAATAATCGTTGTATCATAACCATCAGTCTGCCATTCATTTAAAACGTTCAGACAGCTGTTTTTTTCCGGATATGAGTTTTTCTTACAATCCCCCCTCCCCATATTTTGTTTTGTTTCACACATCAGAAAGGCATGTATGCATCCGTAAATGCTGAATGTAACCCCCCCCCACACACACCAAACACACACACGCACACACACACATTGCTGAGGCCTATGGCCACTCCCCAGCCCTACCTAAGAAAACTCTTTGGAGCATGGACATTTCATACCTTAATTTTCTAAGCATGGATAGTGGAAACCGACAAAGAGCATATGGTGATAAAATACCACAATATTTAATATATAATTAGTCGCGATATAGAAGACCTAACCCACTCTTATTATCACTCAATTCAGAAATCCTATTTAGCGTTATATGTGGTACTCCTTGATTATACATTTTCCCTTAATAAGTTTTCTTTCTCGGTGTATGTAGACCTTTTGAAGGTAAATTTTCTAATATCCTTACTTTAAGAGACCCCAATATCGATCGAATCTTCCTCTTCTTATCATGGTTAATCATGCATGTCAGAATCGAAGCTCAGAATTGGATCAATATAATTAAACCATTAATTTGTCGTTTAAATATCGATGACTATTAATCACACTCCCACAGAAATATCAATCAATCCTTGTTAATAATCTACTAGAATTACTAATAGGGTGTAACAATACTGGGGGAAATTAACTATATTAAAGGTGCCCTCCCGCGTATAAACTGTGTGAATTCATGATTATATTTGGACTAAAAATAAATTCAAAATTTTGCTTCAAATCCCTCTCAAAACATTTACCACATCTATTGTCACGTAACTTAACTGAGTAAGAAACGATAATTAGTCGTTAGTCGATTCCATTTACCATAAATATCGAAGAATATATACATTTTTTGATTATCATGTGACACTATTTAATCGCAGTCTACTATTAAGATTGCATGTCTAATGCGATAAATACTTTTGTGGGAATGTATCTTTAAACGTTACAAACACAGTTAATATAAATATTTATCGTCATTAATAATAATGTAAACGTGTTAGCTTAAATTTTGGTTAGGTGCCATTAGTTACATGTAAAAAAATAAACTAGGAAAATGCAATATTATTGGTAGTTACTCTTAGATTGGTAAAAAAGAGCTTTTTTCTCACTAATATTACTAATGGTATTTTTCTGCTTACAATGTATTTTGAGGTCACTTACGATAATCATAATTACAAGAATCCTGGTTTAATATTATAATATAGGTACCCGGTGCCATATCAGCCGGGTTACTTGATTTGGTTCGATACAACCGCCTAACAAGGGCACGTCGCGTTAAAAACCGGCTTGTCTGTCGGCAGACAAATCATTCATGCCCCTTGTCACACTCTATTGCGATAAGCCGTCGACTGCTTTGCGCTCATAGACGTTGATATTTTTCACCAAAGAGCAGTGACATTGTCAAAATTTGTCAAATCCTTGACACGTTGTTGCTTACGGTGTTATCTTGAACCGCCTTACGATGAACTCATGTTGTTTGTTCATCAGTGCGCCCTCGATGTGCTCGCAGTGCGCTATAACTTGGCTGTGAATACGCTTCCCAAGGGTACAAACAGTCGGATCCATCAACTAAACACCCCTTTACTTTGATCCACTGATGGTCTGTAGGCATAATATGACCGTCGACGAGTCCCACCAGATCAATTAACTACATAATATGAAGGGCTTCATAATCTAAGGTTTGAGAAAATCAAATTTGAGGTAATAGTTCTTGTTGATAAGAATAATTGTTTCTTGCTCTATGGCTCAAAATTTAAAATGAAATCTCGGATTTATGTAAGGTTACAATAAAATAAAACCATGTACAAACCAAACAAACCATTAGACAAAATTCGATGCCCTATCGGCAAAAAAGTGTCCTATCGGCAAAATAGTGTAATCAGCAAATGGACTGATCAACATGTACAGAATGAATACATGATGAACTGTAAGGCCATCAGTGATATAGGAAACCCACGGAATATGTGCAAAGGTGTGATCAAATACGAAACTGATTTGGTTGTTATTGAATTTAAACTTCTACAGTCAAAATTTACTTCGACTGAATGTGCTTTTAGAATAACCAATAACTTACATTGTTGTAAATGCGCCCTTCCATTCCGATATTTCATCTAAATATCTTAATTGCTTTTTTCTTTCTTCGTTTTTTAAAAGAAGCAGTGTAGCATCCTGATTATTGCATAATATTTTAGCTTCGTTCCATGTTCGTGGTACTGTATACAAGTAATATATCATACGACGAGATGTTGTATTTACACCAGTAACATCTGAAAATATATTCATAATATTCTCAAGATGTTTAACATGAAAAGGAAGAATAAATAAGGGGAAATAACAAACAACTCCGGAACCCGCTAAAAATGTTATTAATATTTATAAAACGCATCAAAGGTATTCATCTTGTAAATGTATATATATCTCACCAGTAGTATGTTGTAGAATGCATATTACCACTAACTGAAAAATACTTTGATACACATATCCGCCAAATGCCATTTTGCTATACCTTCAAATTATTCCTGAAAATAAGACAGGTATACTAAATTCAAGTTAGAATACAAAGTTTAAAAATCAATACGAATAGTTTACATATATGAGGAAAAAGTGGTATCAAAGACAAAGGTTCTCAAAACAAAATGTAAAATCAAAATATTAGTAAAAAAAACCGCCCAACTATTTCAGTCAACAAGATATGTTTCCATTGTTTTTTTGAAAGTACCGCTGAGGTTACTGTGGATATTATAGCTGCGTATCCAGGTATATATCGGTACACGGTAAACACTTTCCTGTATCAAAACAATCCGTTTTCGTCCAGACACGGAAGAAAAAAAAATCATCATTTTCCTACCGTCATGTTTAAAGCAACTTCATTGCGTGTACTTATTGTGTTTTCTAACCGGGAACATTTAACTGATGATACCGAGTAGTGAAGAATTATCATATGTTGATACTTGATGTACCAAAAGCGGAAGTATATAATCACACCGGAAGTTATAACAGTTCAACCAAGAGAGGCACATATAAACTAATGCTAAATTTCTGCAAATGAAAGGGTGATTAATAATTGGACAATTGAGACCACCCCATTTAGGGTTAGGGTTTACATTATTATGTAGGTCTCTCGCCCGTATTCAAGCTCCCGCATTAGAAATGAAGTTAGCAGCATTAGAAATGAAGTTAGCAAACATAACCCTAGTGCCAATAAAAACCTATATTATGTATTTATGACGAACACAATTGTAACCTTTACATTAGAAAATAACATTTTAATACATATTAATGTATAATATATGTAAAATATAAAAAAAAAAACAATAAGTTATTACCATAAACATACCAAAATATCGAACACTAGGCTAATTGAGCATATAGAAAACAACGGTACGTCTACTTTGCATCAAAAAGTATTCAACCTAGCTTTGATGGTAACTGGGGATTTTTTTTAAATTTCACAAAATCAAAGGATGAATAAACTACATGACTGCAAAATTTGTTCATTTCACCAAATCGACAAATAGGTATAAACATGCCAGAGTTTATGGACTTTCTATGTTATATCACCGCAAAGTTTCTAGCACCCGAATTCCTCGCCAAGTTAATGGGTTCAATAAACAAAAGGGTATGCCCACACTGCATCAAGAATCACCCAAACCAGCTTTATTAGCAAAATGATTTTTTTTTTCACAGAATCACGGAGTGAACAACTACAAAGCTGCAAAATGCTTGCAATGTTGCATTTTCGAGTTAATAAAGATAAAAAGATAAGAAAATAGAAAATACTGGATCAATATATAGGACTTTGCAATATGTTAACTGTTGTCAAAAATGGTGTATCACAACGCTGTTATGTAATCAGGTTCAGTAAATATGAAAGCTATAAATATATTTATTTATTTGTAAGAAAGGATTGGCTGATAAATAAAATCTCCAACTCGTATTTTTTTATATTAAAAAATATCAACACTCATTGGTATATTTTAATATAAAAAAACACTCGTAGGAGATTCTCTCTATATATGACAGCAAAGATCCCAATAAAGAGCGTGTCCAGAAGTTCAGATCTTTCTTTAGTTGCATTTTCGAGATATGTTGCCGTAGACATACTACAAACACCAGGAAATCGCGTTCGAGTAGCGAGAAAGAGAGAGAGTGTGAGAAATGGGGTTTAACGTCCACTCGATACAAATTAGGTCATTTCGGGACTAACATGGTTTAATTTCATTTCAATAATTCGCTTGTGCGTAGGGGTGGGAGGTTATCTGAGGACCCGGAGAAAACCCACGAGGTTGGACAGGCGACCCTATTCCTCGTCACGTACAACCGGGGATTCGAAACCACGCCAATTGACTCAATGGCATGCTATATGATACAGTGCGCCTTCATAGGAGGCTTTTGAAATTTTGCAATCTTCCTTTGGTTCTGTGTGGGTGTTTTTGCTACAGCATGGATGCACCCTTTTCTGTGATATTTTAATACACGTATGGTAATAACTTATTTGGGGGTCTATTACATATATTAAGCATTAATATGTCTTGAACGGTTATATTATAATATTGAGGTAACTATTATTATCGAAATAAATATATGTCTTTTTAAATTGACGATAAGATTATGGGTAGCGAGCTTTATTTCGAATGCGTGTGCTGGAATACAGGTGAGAGATTTCGCTCATTACTAACTGGTCAGAATAGAGCACAATGTTGTAATATTGATACGCTTAGCATCAAAAACTTACAGTTCTGTGTATTTACTGGATCTTAGCTGTTGCGTCAGTTGAAATATGTGCGTTAACCACTTTTAGTTCATACAGTTGTTAATTATTCATCTGTACCTATATGTGTTATAGATTGTTTTCGACTTTGATGCTGGAAGTTGTGTATAAAACAATACCAACTACGGATCTCATCTGTTGAAAGAAGGGAAAGCTTTGAATAATTAATAATTAGTGGGGACACCGTTGCGCCACTTCTAAAGTATACAATGTTCGGAAGCTTAATTATTCATCTCTACATGGATGTTTCTAAGACCATTTTGTGACGTTTATGTATACAGAATAATGCAAACTATCGATGTCGCAAACAAGTATTGGTTTTTTGGACTATTTAAGAAACCTAAGTGGTAGAAAGGTCAGGCTTCATCTTTTGAAATGTGAATTATTAATTATTTATTCCTTCGATGTTTTCCGTACATTACTATCGATTGGGGATTACAGTTCATGCTCAAAACAACACACTGTGGAATGTTTATCTAAAGCCCCGTTTACATGACGAAATTTTGCACACGTGCAAATCTTTTGCATATATGCAAAATTACTCATGTATGCAAATTTCGTCATGTAAACGCATTTGCATACATATGTAAAAATACTGCAGGTGCAAATTTGCACCTAGTCCTGACCAGATGCAAAAGTATATTTGCATATATGCAAAAGTATTTAGGGTAAGTATTTGTGTAGATTGTGTCATATAAACGCTCAGCAATACTTGCATATGTGTGTATATCTCATTATCAGTTGCATCATCACTAAATATATGATGTTGAGTGGTGTTTTGGGTAAAACAAATACGTCAATAGTAGTCTGTAATGTCAGCAACATATCTAGGGGTAAAGTCGGTCGCAAAAGTCGCGGAATCGCATGGGATGATGAAGCAACTAGGGCTTTGATAAGTATTTGGCATGAAAATAGTATTGGGCATCAGTTAGAGGACCCAAATGTAAATAAAGGGACGTCTATGGCATCTCGAACAGTATGAGTGGCTGGCGAGAGTGTATCCTGCAATTTTCCACATAGCATATTAATTGTTTCTTTTCGCATTCTAAAATTTTCCAACCAGGATTGGTCGTCAAATGTTTCTAAAACAATCCTGCTATACCAGTCATTTAACCTTGACTTCAATCCATGTGTCTCTCTCATAAGACATTCCTATGATAATTGCAGCACTAAGTTTACATGGAAAGGTTCTTTGACGACGAATCCTTGCTTTCCGCTCCATGACTAAATGGCATCTAAACACTTTATCACATATTTACTGTGAATGCTTATATAACATGTGAACGCTTAGCAAATATACTTTTGCATACGTGAGTAACTAATACATATGATTTTCGGTGATATCCGATAATTACTACCAGAGTTATGACCCTTGATCATGATTTTCGGTGATATCCGATAAATTTGTCAAATATTTGGAGTAATATAACGTTGATTCAAATTGACCGATGTATGCACATATGTGTATTTTTTGGTCATGTAAACGGGGCTTTAGAAGCCTTTTATATTAGCAAATTTCGATGGTAGGGGTATTTGCTCTCTGGTCACACACGTTAGAACAAAAAAGATTAACTTGCGGTACGGCTTTCTGTTTCGATGGGGTTCGTGATCATTCTACACAACACTTGTATGAGACTTGAAACATAATTCCCAAAAATAATGAGCTGTTGCGGGTCATAGCAAGTTCTTTTATTTATGTCAAGCGGATATGTGCGACTCTATATGAATTTCATACATCCTAAGTCTAATAGATCACGTAACTTAAAGATACTTTCCCATGTACAAACTCTGCTATTTGATGATAGCTGGAATAAAAACAAATTTAAACTTAGTAATCACATTTGCTCCAAACCCTTCATAAAACAATGTATTCGCGGGAAGATACCCCAAGCTATATAAAAACACGCTTGTTAAAAGCCATGTCAGTCACCTCGCTCCTTTGGGGTGGGTGGGTGGGGATCATTTTCAAGAATGTATTTTTCATTACTTACTGTACATTTACAATTTTTCAGAATGTAATTTTTAATTGCGTACTCTCCATTTACCATGCATATTGGAATGGACCAACACTTCTTGTTTGTAATGCTGAAGGCTCTGGATAATATCAAGTTGGGGCTTTACGCCCTTTAAATGCAAGACGTAAATAAATATTAAATATGGTGGCCTCACGATTCTTTCATAACCGGTCTATCGATAATCAATCCAGGCTTATTTATAGAACAGAGCCCATATTAAGTCTAAGTCAGTCACTTATCTACTATTCACTTAAATATACGTAACCTTCTGTAAATTACGGGCAAGTGGTATTTAAAGGCTGATGATACCGAGTTTTCTGGTCGATGATCTGTGAATGGATGGATGACCAACGACATTTTGAAACTGAATGACGGCGATAACAGAACCTATGATTTTCGGACCCTTAAAACGTCTTTAGAAAGTAGAAATTGACGATGTAGTCTTTGATTAGTTTGAAATATCGTTTTCGTCATGTGGAGTTAACTTGGATGGCAATCTAAATATTAGCTGCCAAGTCTTGGAAATAAGCAAAAAGTGTTATTTCCACTCGCGGAATAATGGTAGTATCCGCCACTTGTTGACGCAGTCCGCAGCAGCGACCATAACCAGATCATTTGTAATCGGCTGGTATTTCAGTTGAAAAAATCGGTCGTCTCCAAAATCTTCAAACTACAGCTACGCGAATCATTACCACCTCTGCATTGCCTTCCTGTTCGATAAGGTATAAGATTTTAATCCTAATTCATCACATACTCCGCACAGTGTTTCGTTTGATTAGAGGTAATCCCACTACTCACTGCTATAATGAGTGGATATTGTTGTTTTAAATTTTGATTGGTCAGTAGACTACCAACCAATGACTAGCTGCTCTACAAAAGCTTTACATTTAAAACGAGTGCCAATATTGGACCAAATATGTTTACATAATGTTACGTGATGGCTCACGATTATATTATGCCCAATTAACCCGTCCATAGCAGAATACTGCAGTAAAACTAATTGCGTGACAAACGAGGCTATCAAGTCAAATGGAATGTAAACAATACTGTTTGGAAACAAACATACTTTCACCGTTTTTAATACCTTAAATCACTGTCCAAAGTTTTAGGGAAGACCCAGATTAAACGAAGGACTGTCATGTTGCTGTAGTGATAGCTTTGATTGAACGGGAAGAATAGAAACACTCCCGCAAAAGTTCAAGAATCAGAAGCTAATCCAGCAATGGCCAGAGAGGGATTTCTCGGTCCATTGCTTCAGGAATATGAATTCATCAGTGCATCTAGATAACTGCGATCTAGTTCCAAGTGTTTATTAAATGTACCAAAGCAAAGTCCCATCTCCCAACGACTTTAAGCAACAGCCCAAAACCTAACTGTTTCAATGTTCATACATGTATATAGCTATTTCCTGGATATTCTGTCAGCGCTTTTGAGTCTAGAGCGTTATAAGAACCCTTATTATTTATTATTATTATGGGATGTACCTTATAGTTAAGTGTGATTTTAATAATGTCTTCTAAGAGCGGGGGGAAAGGGCAAGGCGCTGGCTCGCTAGCCTGGAGGTCGGGTGTTCGATCAATGCATTGATCGAGAAATTAGATCTCGATTTTCCGCCGTGGTTTCCTTTTGTCAGTGATTCAGAACGGAGGGACTGAAAAAGACAGTTGTCTAGTCGTTCCGTGAACAAACAGTTGTCTAGTCGTTCCGTGAACAAATTGGTGTGCCCGTAAAAGATGCCTTGGCTGTTGGAATTCGATACAAGAGTAGGCCGTAGAGCTGCTGCCTGGGCAAAATTTCCCTCATAGCACATTGCGTATGCCCACCTTTCATTAGGTGCAGAAGAGTAGGACGTTAAACCCCATTTGATTTCATTTCTAAGAGGTGTATACAATGACATAGCAGACCGGTAAAAATATGGTGACGGAACTTTTAAAAAATCTTTTGCGTAACTCAGGACATCTGTGACGATTAATGACTTCCTAACGACTTTTGTCTTTACTGTCATCTTTTGATCCCCGAGACCCGTCTGCTAGCCCTATGATAAGATTGCTAATTGATTTCGTGGGAGTATGCAATGATATATCCCCCAATTGTGTAACAGGGTGTTGACCGAGAAAGTTGCGCGGTATGTTCTAGCATGGATCCCCTTGTCAGCGATGAAGGACGGGGTACCTGGCAAAAACAGAATCAAGTTTCGTTCCGGGGGGGGGGATAAATAGGACGTTCCCATTTATTTCACTGTTCCGCTAAAAGAACCAAAACAAATCGGAAACTGCCGGAATACAACTATGCGTAATATATACTAACTATTAACTATTCAAGTTCTGGATTTGACCGCGGGCTTGCTACATAACATAGAATAAGAGTTCCAGAGTATTCATGTTACTGTAAGAGCCGAAATGACCTAATAAGTGCTGTGTGCCAACATAAAGCGCCACGCCCCCCCCCCCTTTCTTCTTTCTCCCGCTTAGACATCATCATATTCAAAGAAAAATACAGATCTATATTTCGTTTGGTTATACTGGCCAACACTACATCAAGATCTAACAAAGAGGTCGTGTCAGGAGTCGTACGAGCGGCTTTTGACCCTATGATGTCAAACATTGATTAATCAATCAGCGTTGATATTTCTAGTGGTTCTCCCTAGACGGTCTTACACTCCTTTGCTTCTATGTATTCAGTTTTGTTCTTGTTTCTGTGACGGTTGTAACGTGTTTCCAAATGCATTCAATATACTTTAATCCTCTTCTCTATTGTTTAATGCATTTAGTTTTTTAGAACTAGGCCTACTTCTTTGATAAATTTAACGATGTGGTTACTTGTATAATTTGGAATTTATACAACAATATGCTTGCATTCGTATTTCTAGCAAAAGATAGCTGATCATGACTCATACTGACATTATATAATTATTTCCTTGGGTTTTTTACTCCCAACTTGTTTTTTCAAATATGAGTGAAGTCTGTGTCACCACAGGCCCGGGACTGTACAGCGCAGTGGACGCTTACGGCTTGCCCCCGAATCCATTCACTCTTTTTGATTTGTTGTTGTTTATGGTCTCTTAGTATGATGTCTTATCTGTATATCTGTTTTTGTGTAGAATTGTGTGTGGTGCAGTCCCCCTGCACTTACTACTAGAGTCCCATGCATGACACACCAAGAAGTCGCTGCAACAGACCGTTTCATTGGCTAATCTCTCACTTAAACCAAAACGTCGGTAATATAACAACTCTACCTGATCCTAGTGAAGTGAATACAAGTAAAACGAAATTTTGAACCATAAAAAACGATACGAAATAGGATCTGTGTTTTAATCATTGGAAAATAGGTAATAGTAAGTGGCTTCCTAAATGGCCGATTATCAAAATAGCCATACCCAACTATTGGGTATTATTTATGATTAATGGTATACTTGCAACTGGCACATGGAAAAGGTACGCTTTACTACTAATAGTTTTGACCGGAATCAAAATGACGGTCGTGTAAATTAACGTATACTCGCCTGGAAGTACATTATATTATATTCCTAATACACTGGCTGGAGTCATAATGCAATGGACTATATTCTTTTGTCTTGAGTGTACTTATTAAGCTAGATTATGGAGGCCCGTAGCTAGCCCACAATAGTTGGGGGCAAATGCTTCTGGGGGCACCAATGAGGCTTCTGGGGGCGCCGATGTACCAACATTTGAAGGTCTATGCCTATGGCGAATGGTACCGTGGACACGCCTCCATCGGAGATGTGTTTAGGGTCCCCCGCCCCCCGAAAAGCTTAGAAAATACGAGTTGTCCCTGAAAAAAAACGGAAAATTTCAATTTTTAGTCTGAATTTGCGATATTGGCGCAATGTGATATTTTGATATGAACATTATAAAGATTTGAAGGAAGGAATAGGACTTTAAACGTAGTCTTTGAATGGCATTTAGTAATAATTGGAACATAATCAAAAAATACACTTTTATGGAATGGCAGTTACCATGTATTATGGTTTATTTCACTGCGACGTCGCAGCAAGATTTCACAAGTCGTTATCAAGCATATACACAAGTAGTAACTTAATTCCTAAAGTGTTAAATCCCCAATCAACTAAAGCTGCTAAAACGATTTATTTTTTAATTGTACAATAAGCTAATCCTAGTAAATACGATTATTCACCTTTGTTTCATCAATAGCTTGTGATAGCTACTCGTGTTCACTTTCCTTGCATACCATTGGATAGTTCGCACTGATGTTTGTGAACATATATTCATTTTTGTTTTATCTATTTGTGTGTATTATCTCAGCATAATTGGCGGCCCACCGGGATGAGGCACCCCATTAATCATGGCGTTTTGGGCGCCCCATTGGTGAAGTCGTGGGTCGCCCAACTAATCTTACTTGGCATTATGCGTTTTGTGCGTCCCGAAAATCATATATTGACATTATAAGGCGTCCAACCAATCATGTCATTTTGGACGCCCCTCTGGGATAAGACACCCCACGGATCAAGCCAGTCGGCAATATGGGCGGCCCGCCAATTATATTAAGGCGCCCATGATCTCGTCGGCATAATCTTACTAGGCATTATTCATTATATGCGGCCCGACAATCATATGTTGTCATTATAAAGCGCTGAACCAATCATGTCATTATGTGCGCCCCTCTGAGATAAGGCACCCCACAGATAAAGCCGTTTTGTGCTTTATGTGGCGCCAATACTGATATGACCAGGTTGGTCGTCGGCTTCGCATTGCCTCCAATGTATCAGGCGCCATTGAGGGAGCAGATTTTTCCCTGGACTCACCCACCCCACCCCACCCACCAGCTACGGTCCTGTTATGTATTTACGAAAATCGAGTATTCAAGTAGGAAATATGACTAGTTCGCGGGTTGTTTTCCTAGAATAAAACGGGTATCTAGCGTAAATATTTTTCCAGTTAATAAATATAAATATAATACTGTTTTATGATTTTTAGAATCTAAACTTCGCAAAGTACCACCCAAAAATTGATGTTACAGAACAGTGGGTGATTCAGTACGTGAATAAAAATCGCAGATCAATGTTCGTGACCGATAGGGTAGATAGTGGTAAAGGAGATTTGATCTGTCTTGCCGATAGTATTCTATATTGAAATAAGAATCATTAAAATTCACCCACCTTAACATTTTTGAAGAAACTTTGAGTAATAAATCCCGCGGAGTGTTTAAATGAACGGTTTCGACATCTAAGAATCCATATTCTTTAACGCATGCTAATCTATAAAGCAGTGTTATCATGGCGACAGCAATGACGCCGTTCATTTGAAGACACACATAGGAAAATACAACAGCACAACAAAATCAATGGCCAGGGTTGGTTTCCCTGGTTATGTTAAAAGAATATTGATTAGCATTGAAACTGCCAGGGATAAACATTGAGTACTTTCAATATAACCGAATGTTCCATTTGAATAGCTTGACAAAGTCCAATTTCCGTGTGTATCACTTATTCAGTCTGCATTATAATATATAGAAAAACATACACAACAAAGACCGAATGGTTACCATTTGACCTCATATGAAAAGTAGTAGTTAATGTCTTAAAAGAGCATGGATATCATGCTCTGTGAAAGACATGCACCACTATACACCTCGGTGTTGGTATCGGGGGTCTAGAAAAACATATATATTCTGTCTGGTACACAACCGCCTCTACCAGTCACATTTACGTTAAGAAAAAAAGATACGAATTATTTACGCCGGTTTCACAAAGTCTGGCGTAAGTGTTTTCTTAACTTTGTCATGTAGCTTTTTTCGTAAATACGTCACGAATATTGTCGTCGCGTCATTTTACGTCACTTCATTCAAACTTCTGTAAACATTCCCACAGTCTGAATTTTGACAGATTCGGCATTATAGTTGTTATGTTTAGTTTAGTTTTATCCTAACCTTTCGAAACATAAACGACGAAATGATATATTCCTTCTATATACGCCATGATTAGCTGTGTATTTATAAATAAAAAGCTATTTGCATGCCCTTTGTTTACTTGTTTTTGTTTGTTACGTCAAAACGCGTGACATAGTAGCATACGTCGTCTGTCAATCTGCCAAAAGCCAAAATGGAGCCTAAAAAGCGAAAACAAAATTGGAACCTTGCAGCCCTCGGTGGTTTGAGCAGAATTATCGAATTCTGAAAGGAAAATTGAGCAGTAGTCTGACTAGGTCATCGAAAGATAGAGTTTGGGAGAATATCTGTACGACACAAGTGTCGGTCTTTGCTTAGCCCTACTCTTTAGGCCCTAATAATACAGGGCCTAGTAGTAATAATGGAATAGGAGAAATTTTCTGATGATTTGTCAACACAGGCTGTTATAGAAATGACTCCACAACAGATTCTTCCGCCATACTCCAGGCACAGTAGTGGTTTTTCCTACAGAGTTACTTTGAGCAAGTTTTTTAGTCAAATGACTACAAAAAGGTTACTGGCATATAGCTCCCTTAATTTACACATAAACCGAACCAAAACAGTACTGCACATAGCTTAACATATAATAAATCAATTCCCATTCAAACAAAGGTGAAGCCTTACCGGATAGTTATATGATTTGATGAAACCCAAATGCTACGCGAAATTTCAACTGGTGCCTTGCGTAATACGCCATTACAAGAAACATCGCTAAGCAAATGTAAAACGCATTACCACAAAGAAAAACTGTTCGTTAACTATTTTAGTGGTCCAGTCTTCACTATTTGTGATAGAATTATTTATTCCAATCCAAACTGTAATGGTATGTGTTGACAATTGTGCGTTTGAACATTTGAAGATGCGTACCGGCAAGGAGTCTTAGACTGTATCAATTGTAGCGTTACATGTATAGTTATAGCTAAGGTTGTTATTGCTCGTGAAACACGATAAATTACTCTAGACACTGATCGTACACTAACCCCACGTGCATCAGCAATGAGTTTTTGGAAGCTACCTGTGACATAGTACCGTAATACAATCAAGACTTGTACAGGTGATGACAAGGATTTCGATCGGTAAGTTGTGGTTTCGATATCATCTGCTGGTCCGATCAAGTCTGTTCCGTGAAAAACTAACTCCTCGTCCATATGGTGGGTGTCGAGAGGGTTTAATCTGTCCCTAGATATTTTTTCTCCTCGACGTTGCCGATACGCATAAAGTAAATATCAGTTATTTCGTCAAAGATACGAAAAATAATCCAACTTACGACAGGATGAGGGTTGCCGTAGAAAAGTTACAATTTCTTAAGTTAACAATTTTAGCGAAACGCGATTTTTTGCTAAGTTTACGTTACGATAAATTTAAGAAGACAAGCGTCCAGTCGTTCAGATGAGGCAAGGGGGGAGGGTCCATGTGCACGTCGACGTTAACGTTTAAGAACCTGTGACATTTGATGTAACAGCAGGTGGTCTTCATTAGTCAAGTCAGTGAGGAAATGTAAGACATTAGACCCCTTTTCATTTTATTTCTTTCATGTCACAGGATTATCTCGATTTTTTAACCTACGTAACATAATAATTCAATATTGACTAGTGGTTACTGGTATCGTTATTCCATTGACTCTCATGGTGTTAAACCAGTGGTCCATGAATTCGAAATGCTCGGGATTGAAATTTGGAAAAAGGGGGAATTGGGTGTGAATTATACACAAAGGGGTGAATAGGGGGAATTTGCATGAATTGAGTTTTCAGACTCCTAACCGGGAGCCATCAGTTAGAATGTTACCGACTACAAACGCGCGTAGCCATTGGTCGGAAACTTCGACACTGAGTATAATGGGGCTTATCCTATGCCGCTATACTGTTGATTGTCCCGGAAGTGGATAACCTAGTCTCACCTCAATGGGAAATAGACTATAGGCAGCTAGGTAAGATAGATCGTCGATCGCTTAGCTTAAGACCCTTGTTCAAAACACCAAGCACAAAACAAGGGTCACCACATCTCCATTGTGCATTTACTGTGTAAATCCATGGCATCTGTTCATTAAATATGTGTTGGAATCGATTAGCATTTTTCAGTTTTTAGTTTTTAGTAATTTGATGTTTTTTTAGTGTCAAGGGTGAATAGTGGAGAAAATATTTCTCAAATGGGGAATTGCGTCCTAAAGGTTGAGAAGCACTGGCTATAGGGTTTCATTTCTAACGGGATTAAAATGGTATTTGAAACGAACTAAATGTATTTTCGTAAGAAGTGTCTGAAAACGAACAAAGAAATCGGGGTATTCAGATTTTAAGATTGTCTCTTTATAAACATTATTTTTATGACTTGAAGAGATTTCATAATACTTTAAATTAATGTTATCACTTAAATTCTAATTGGTTCGCACTTAATTTGATTCATTATTAAAAATCCCAAAAAGCTTCCCCTTTCACCGTATCTTAACGTAACCATGACGACACATCTTCTTGAAGTTATTTTTAGAGTGTTGAAGATACCACAAGGCTGAACTCCCTAGACATTCAATAAATACCAATTTAACATTACCAATGTTTTATGTTTCTAGCATAAATACCAATTTAAAATTGTCAATAATATATGGTTCTGACATAAATACTTAATGTAAACCTGCGAAAAGTTTTATTACATTTGACTAAGGTTTAAGGAGCAATCAATCCTACTTCCAACATAGAATAGATAATTCCACAATGTCTTAGTGAATGGCAATTTCTTAACAAAACAGTTGCCAGGCAACCAACAACCATTGACATATTATGGCCAAATACTGTATATATATATATATATATCAAGGACATGTATAATCTATAGACACACGTACCGTGCTTTGTGCGTAATGGTATATAACTGAATACATGTAAGCTTAATGCAGACACTATGTACAATTACATTCAAGTATGCTTCGTTTTTTATACCCTCGGTGGCCTAGTTATAGTGGGGGCTTACGTCAGGTTTGAAACGAGCTGTTTTGTCCGTATGACGTCAGACATTGATTAATCAGTCTGCGTTGACGTTTCTAGTGGTTTACGCACAGTTTCGTGTACCAAAAGGCCAAGAACTCGCCGTAACAGGCCGTTTGACTGGCTAATCTACCACATCATCCAGAACACGTCAACGATAATAACTGAAACCGGTTCCCAGTGTAGTAAAAACAAGTTAAACGAAATTTTGAACTTTGAAAACGAAACGAAATAAGATCTTTGTTGAAATCAGACTGACAATTTGACATAAAGAGGCTGGTAATCCAAATGTCAATCCGATGCCTTAGAAACGAAGTCAGTAAACTTGCGCGTCAAGGTTCGAGGGACACCAATTGGATTAGAATGTCCCGTAAGTTATAGGAGAGCCATATCATGTTCTGGATTAACGACAGTACACCCGTTCTACGAAATGGTGGGTTTGAGAAAGTATAGACTGGCTTTATTTGTAATCAATGTTAGCAACCTATGTATTCAGTGCTTGAAACGAATTGTGGTATTGTTATTCCTGCATTTAACCATAAACCGAATAATTTGAGCAAGATGCAAATTCACAACGTCAGCTGTCAGTCACAATTAAGGAAACGTTTTAACGGTCAAGATAAAGATATGCACAGTTTTTAAAGAAGGGTCATCGAGTAAAGATTTGTAAAAATAATCAAAGACAATACTGAACCATCACGAGGCTATTGAAATATGTAGCACCGAAGAGATGCATCAACACATTGGATGCGAGGTTGTTTTTTTTTTTTGTTTTTTTTTTTTTGTTTTTTTTTGGGGGGGGGGTGGGGCTTTTTGGTAGAGCGTGTTTCCACATCTAACCAAAGTGACCCATACTACAGCATAGCCCTTCTGACTTGAAATAGATTTGGTGACAACTATAACACAATGACCTTTTCAAATTCTACCATGGCCACGGTGAATAAATGACATTAGTGCTATGTATTATAATTTAACTGGGAAATCTGCAGTTTATCATCACGCGTCATTAAATATCATGGTGTAGTTACTAAATTTAATATTGGCTAGTAGTGGAACAGGAAAATGGCTAAAACAAAATTGTATATATATTGTTTGTTTTCAAATGGGTCATGTTGTTTTTAAAAGATTATAAATTATCATTGTTTGTTTTTGAACACATATTTTGGCATTTAAAATTAGTATTGAGAGGTTTATATTGCGAAGTAAAATGTTTTGTGGTTGTTTAACTAGAATTGAGTTAACAATATCGTAATTAGGAATTTAACATTCAAAAGGTATTAACGCGTTTATCCCTACGTTTTTTTTTGTTTTGTCTATACGTATATTTTAGCCCAAAGTTTTAATGGGAAATGCCCGATATTTACGGGTGAGATTTTTAGTTGTAATAACCCAAATATTTAATGGGAAAGACCCGATATTTACGGTAGAGAGTTTTATTTGTAATACCCCAAAGTTTTAATGGGAAATGCCCCGATATGTAACGGGAGAAGCTTTATGTTAAGTGGTTTAACCCCAGGAGGGTTGTGCTCGGATTTAAGAGCGAACGTATTGTCTTGTTTTGTGTTGTGTTTAAAAATTATAGAGATAAACCGTTAGTTCTTTCAAAAATATCTTATTTAAGATTGGTTAAATGTGTTCAGATCATTCATTATTCTTGAGATAAAACAATATGACTCCCTAATTTCAATTGTAAATATCGTTAGATCGTTATCTAAAGTCAAGTCTGTTCCACTTGCTAATTTGATTAACTATTAATTAAGTTCACTCCATGATATGATACGCAGATGATAAAACTTCGGCACGGGTGGCAGTTAATACTCTTCATAGCACATGTCATAACACGCCGTTTTGCCAGACGGTATGGAAAATGAAAAGACTACCGGTCAACAACAATAGTTGAACTAAACAGAGCAGGGAAACTTCTGACCCCTCAACATTACTGGAACGAGGAAGGGCATCATATGTACCCCACCCCTACAGTTGGCTACGACAGTGCAGTAGCGGTCTAAGAATATAATTACAGTAGTTTGTGTTCGCGATTCCACCAAATAATCGGTCTAAGAAGATAATTACAGTAGTTTGTGTTCGCGATTCCACCAAATAATCGGTCTAAGAAGATAATTAGAGTAGTTTGTGTTCGCGATTCCACCATTTATATGAATAATAAGAGTGTTTGTGATTCCAGGATCTCGTTTGGGTTTTTTTATTGGCCCGCGTGTGTGACCGATTGTGTGTATATAACTTTTAAGTTCGTGTGTTTTTCATTGACCTTTTCATTTTGTTTAAAGACATTTTTGGATATTATGACATTTTACAAGTATATATAACTTTTAAATTCGTGTGTGTTTCATTTACCTTTCCTTTTTGTTTATAGACATTTTTGTATACGACATTTTACAAGTGTTGTTTGTTTTTATATGTCTTTTCATTATTATTATTGTTGTTTATATCTTCATAAGGGTAGTAATTATCGACTCCATAGGTATCTAATTTTGTAATAGTCTTTAAAAGTTATTTCATATAATTCATAACTTTATTCAAACAAAGAGAGGGATATAACACAATGACATATGTCATAGAGGCGTCCTGCCATATTAAAATACGTGTTAGTGATTGTAACATAAACCTGTTGCTATCAAGACCCGGCTGGAGATCTTGGTAGTATTCCTTATGTCATTGCGTAACTATAGCTTGTTGTTGGCATGTCTTATCTAACTTTCTTTGTCTGATAAACTATATTGAATGTTAAACCTTCATATGATGCTTGATACATTAGACAGGTGTCTAATGAGCTCCTTTGTCTCGAATACGTTTATAAACTCATAACAGAAACGAATCTTCAGGCAGGTCCAGATTGTGCGTCGACTTTCGAGACCTTAACAAGTTTGTCAAGCGACCTAATCACCCGGTTCGCACACCACGCGATGCCGTTAAGTCCAGCAGCAAGATACTTCTCCACATTTGATGCAAAGAATGGTTATTTCCGGGTGCCACTGGATGAGGAGAGTCAGCTTCTAACGACAATTTGCACACCTTGGGAAAGGTTCAAACACCTCAGAGCAACAATGGGACTTACTTTTGCTGGAGATGAATATAACCGTCGCACGGATGCAGAACTGGCAGATATTCCCTGCATGGAAAAAATAGTTGACGACGTGCTCTTGTATTGAACCGATCTTGATGAACACCTTGTCCAAGTCAGAGGTTTTCTCTCGAATTACTTTAAATCCAAACAAAATTCGCCTTGCACAGGACGAGGTCCTTTTGGCAGGATACATTGGTCGCGAGGGGATTAAGGTCGATCCCGCCTGAATCAGAGCTATCGAAGACTTCCCGAAGCCGAGCAACATCACAGACTTACGACCCTTTCTCGGGCTCGTGGAACAGTTTACCGGCTTCTCTGCTGGTGTATCGGGCTCCATGCAACCACTACGCCCACTACTGAAGGCGAGTTCAGAATTCCGCTGACTTCCAGACCATGATAGAGCGTTCGAAGCAACGAAAGCAACACTTGTGCCCTCTCCCATACTTGCCAACTTCGACCCAAGACGCCTTACTGTACTACAGATGGATGCTTCTCGCGCGAAAGAACTTGGCTTGGCACTTTTGCAACGGGACGAGGAAGGTCATTGACGTCTAATCGCTGTTCACAGTCGATTCATTACTGAAACGGAAGCACGTTATGCCATGGTCGAGCTCGAGTTGTTAGCAGTCAGATGGGGCATGAAGAAATGTCACACTTATCTCTACAGACTACCTCATTTCACCGTGATTGTTGATCACCTACCTTAAGTGTCAATCCTCTATCATCAGACTATCGACTGTGTTGATAACGCCCGAATTCAACGATTGGAAGTCGCCACAGCGCCATACACTTTCACTACGATATGGAAGAAGGGCAAGGATCATGGAATCCCCGACGCACTCTCTCGCACCCCGGTCGACGAACCCACTGTTGACGATCTAGAAGAAGAGGAGGAGATTCATTGGTACGTGTGTGCTCTACAACGTACTTCCAATTGAGCGGGAAATAGATGATTTACAGGTAGATACGCTGGCCGACCCTATACATCAGACTATCGACTGTGTTGATAACGCCCGAATTCAACGATTGGAAGTCGCCACAGCGCCATACACTTTCACTACGATATGGAAGAAGGGCAAGGATCATGGAATCCCCGACGCACTCTCTCGCACCCCGGTCGACGAACCCACTGTTGACGATCTAGAAGAAGAGGAGGAGATTCATTGGTACGTGTGTGCTCTACAACGTACTTCCAATTGAGCGGGAAATAGATGATTTACAGGTAGATACGCTGGCCGACCCTATACTCGAAGAGATCCGGGTTGCAAGGAAACAAGACCCAGAGTATCAGTCTCTACTCAAAGCACTCAACAACGAAGATAAGGATGTAACTGTAAATGTTGAGTTGCGCCAGTATTCGAAAATACTTGGAGAATTAACAGTTGTGAATGGCCTAATATTAAAGGGGCACAGACTACTAATTCCACGTTCCAGGCGACGAGAAGTCCTGATGCGACTGCATTCGTCTCACCAGGGTATCGACCGAACTATTTGACGTGCCAGACAAACAGTCTACTGGCCAGGTCTTAGTTCGGACTACGGTAGAAGCAGTGAGCAATGCCAACTTCACCCCCCGAGCCAAACTCGAGAACCATCGGAACGCGTACCACTACCCCACAGACCATTCGAAGAGATCGCTGCTGATTTCTTTTCTATCGACGGAAACCACTGTTTAGCCGTCATAGACAGATATTCTGGTTGACCGGAATTGTTCGAATTTTAAGCGCCGCCAACAGCCTCTGCTACGAAACGATGCCTACGTTCATTGTTCACTTCTGTTGGATGTCCAACTCGTATCTTTTCCGACGGTGGACCACAGTTTGTTGCGGAGGAAACACAACAATTTTTGCAGCATTGGGGAGTACGTCATCACTTTCCACGGCTGAGTATCCTTAATCAAACGCACTGGCAGAATCAGTGGTGAAGCAACTCAAACGTCTCCTTCAGAAAACAGGTGGTCATGTGTCAGAAGACTTATGTGAAGGTTAACTCGAGGTCAGAAACACGCCAAGGATTGGTGGGAAAAGTCCTGCAGAAATTGTGTACGGTCATCCAATACGTTCACGGGTACCGACTCACTACCGCGCATTTGACGATAAATGGCTCAAGTCTATGGATGAACATGACAGACACACAGCGGAGGCGAACAACAGAGCGACTGAGATTTATAACTCCCACTCCAAATCCCTCGCTGCGCTGTAGATTGGCACTGAAGTGCGCATTCAAACTCAGTCCAAGCGCTGGGATAGATGTGCTTCGATCATCTCAACCGACAAACGTCGTGATTACAGATTACGTCTTCCTTCTGGCAGATGCATATGGCGTAATCGCCGCCTTCTTCGACCTATCAAGATGACAGATGAAGACACTCGAGGATGTGCTAGCACATGTCCTGTACCACCGACGATCAAATATACTCCAACATTGGAACCAAGACGGAGCAAACGAGTTAGATTTACCCCAAAACATTTGGACATGTACAGTATTTAGCGACATTTTGTGTTCAACACACCTTCGTATATTAATACTTCAAGACTCTTGCAATGAAGTCCAACGGGGGTGTCAGATAAACATTGTATAGATCTTGGCCGGTCATTTTCATCGATGTCATAATTAAGTATGCATCGGTAGTTTTAACATACGTTACATTTGTATATGCACCGTCTTGCGTAGTGTGTTTTGTCTGCGCTTAAATAAAAGTTGTGAACCGTCGATTTCTTCAATCTCCCAAACAATCTCAGGTTTCCTCAACCTAACAAAGAGGAGCTTCAGTGAAGGTTATGTTATGTGATTTTTTTTCCAAAATGGATGACCGTCCGCGCTATCAGCTTTCAGAAAATATCAATGCAATAAGCCGTATATTAGTTTTACAATGAATCTTGAATTAGTTATCTCATAAAGAAAGTCTCCTAATAACAATTTTTTCATAGTTCTTCTTTCAATTGATAGGTGTTTTTTTTTTTTTTTTTTTTTTTTTTTTACCGTTTTAGATCTATAGTTGTATATTTCTTTCTTTTTATCATAATTTTAGTAAGTGTATACATAGCGAATCATCACCAGTAGCGATAAATGTTGATCACGAGGCGACCCATATGATAAGATAAGTTGCCGTTGTGCGTGTACAACCAGTTTCCGGAAAAGTAGAATAAGAGCAAATGACAGCAATTTGTGGTTTCCAACCGCGACATCCAATTCCAAGTGTGTATGCACGCCGGTCTTTAGAATCCGGTTATTTTTTAATTACCTCTTTACAAAGCAAAATCATATTATTACATAACTACAGTGACTATTGATTTCATGTTATCACTGAGGATCGTATTTTTTTCTATTAAATTATTGATAGCTAAATATTTACACGGCGCCAATATAGCTGTTCTGTACATCGATTTCTCGATTGGGACTCGGAGATAGACATTGTTTCGTATTCAGTATATTCTATTATCCACTTCTGATGTCGCGTGACCTTTGTTTAATTGTTCTTATTGAGTTACCAAACAACGTCAAAGCCCATACAGTCGATAAACATTTCAAAGATACATTGTATCTATTGCAAATAACAATTCAATCAGCAGCAAAGATACTCGTGATTTCGCGGTTCTGGATGAAATTTTGGATAATGACACACCAACATGGTGTATTCAGTCCGGTTTCGTGTTTGTTGGCTTAAGACGCAATATATCAACCTGTCATGACGTCATCAGCGGTTGATATGAACCGAATATCAACCTATGATGACGTCATGAGAGGTTGTTATGAGATATAACTGCTATGGACATCAAAGAAAAAAACTACACCCAGCTGTATATTTACACTTATCAACCTCCACATTTCTAAAGGCCCTTACTTATAAACTGTTACTGTTCCTTGGACTTCTTATACGTATACTAAACCCACTGCATCCAAAATATTCAATTATCTGACATCAATGCAACAGACTTATATGATAACCATAGTGATTCCAAACATAACGCTAACGCTACAATATACGTCCACATTCCTGCTTTGATTGATATGGTCAAGAAGGCTAGGCGTTTGGTTTTTTAGCGTTGAGGGCCGTGCCTCAACATCAATAGTTGCCGTCCTTAGACTAATAGGAATAAGTATACCAAGATAATCCATTCAGAACGCTAAAGGCAAAAAGTGGGCGTGGCCCTGCCCCTGTGTAAATACTATTTTTCACATTTTGTTTCACAATACTCGATAGAAATGTGATGTAAGTAACTTATTAGCACCTTTCCTCGGTGTATCGGTGAATATCAGGATAGTTTTGGTCGTGGGCCGCCTCGGCTGAGCCCCCGACCAAAATTGTCCTGATATTCACCGATACACCTCGGAAAGTGTGCTAATAACTATTACATAATCGCGACTTCCCGAAGGTGAAGAGTTGGAAGCGAGCAGTCAAGAGTCCTAAGATCGCAACAGGCTTCCACAGTTTACTATAAGTTTTTGCGATATAACCGAATACTCCAGTTTCCACCCACTGCTAAAGACCCCTACGCGCAATCGAATTACTGAATAAAGATTGAACCCGGGTAAAATTTGCCCGCATGATGGTAATAAACGTTGGGACCAACAGATTGTTTTGGTAGTTGTCTCCCATTGTTTGTGAAACCGGTTCATTATATATTAGTTATTAATAATTGTTGAGTAGTTTGGATGGTATCAAAGCCTCAGACTGTATAGTATAAGTGTGTCTTGGGAGAGGGAGGGGGGCTTTGCTGCGGATGTATCAGATCGGGGAGGGGGGGGGGCGTTGCTATGTAGATGTTGGTGTCAGTCATTGTTACATATTCATTCACACATGTGATAGAACTGGTTTAAAAACACCTTTCAAATATAATTTTAACACAGAGATCATTGCTACGATAGATGAGTAATAAAGGTTTCATGAATCGGAAGTGACGAACGCCAAAGGAAAACACGAGTAATCCCACTATATAACTGACTGAAGTGACGAGTGATACATGGGCGAATTATTGCACACTAATAATTCCTTCGAAGACCAAAAGTTGTTGTGTGAGTCTGTGAAAGGATATCTGACAATTTATAACAAGAATTGACTGCAACAAGATAAGAGAACACGAAAGAAAAACAGAAAAAAGTCCCTGCATTACCATGTTTTATAAGGTAGGGAGACCGGGATACATCGACCACAATGGGTATATCCTTTATAAATAATACTAGACTATCCGGGACTATACACAGGAGTGAGATTACTTCGTAGGCCCAATTTTTGGCCAATACACAGTAGCCACATGCTGTCAATTATTTTTTTAGTCAAGGATTTTTTTTTTCCCCAAAAGGGCGCTTAAAAGTGAAAATGCAACACTTCCACTTATCATTTCCATACATGTTGACTGCTTAGCCTAGGAAATTCTTGTACTTGTAATCAGTTCATCTAATCTACAATCGAGATAAACGTTGGCTTGGTCCATATAAGAGGGCATATTGATCTTTTTTTATATTTTGAACATGAAACTGTGATGGGGCAGATTGAATTACTCTCAGTGGGGTGTTTTGAACCATGGTTCAATGTACCCAAGTGCATTATAGATTATATATACAACTGGTGGTAGTTTTTTCTTTGATGTCCATAGCAGTTATATCTTAAAACAACCTCTCATGGCGTCATCAGAGGTTGATATATTATTTGTATGTCTAATCTACAATCCAGATAAACAAGGGCTTAATCCATTTTGAATATTTGAAAAATATCTTTGAAAATAAAAACAAAAGATTTAGAATATCAGTTGATCCAACTCTGTAGGCTTATCGTGTAAAAGGAAATAAAACTTCGTGGGAGCAGTGATTGAAACTTGGCTGTTCCATGCAAGGATGCAATGGGTCTCCTGGAATAGAGTCGCTCATCAGCAAATCGGGCTGTCCGAATTAAGACAGAATATTGGACATTTTTTTAATATTCACTACAAAAGTTGAATTTGATCCCACTAAACGTCCAACTTATGTACAACTTACAGTGATGTGTAGGGGCCTAGGGGATCCAGACCCCTTATGTTTGTATCGTTGCAAGGACGTCAAATCTGTGGATATTTGTTCTTAACTAAACACTGATTGTTTGCAGATTCATTAGATCACTATGAAACAAGTAACTCGGTTTGAGATCTAAATTCAGATCTATGTGAACATGGAATTTTTACCACTGTTCCATGTGTCCCATTATTTGGTTAAACCTGTCCTGACTATTTTGTAAAGAGGGATACATTGAACCACTATGGGCAAGTGGATTAAAATGTTTTGGGGTTTTTTTTAAAAAAAAGTTAAATATTAATTTATTGACTCTGATACACGCTAGCAACTATAAAGTAAAGAGATCTTCTAATAATAGGCCTATAACATTTGATATCAAACATGTATGTCAAAAGAAATGATTCAACGAGCCCCGGTCTCCCCTACGGAAGGAATAAAAACTTTGGGATATACGGACTATTTCTATTTTTTTCGTTTTTTTCTTATCTAATGACGCTCAATTACTTTATTGAATTGTCAGATATCCTCTTGTAGTCCCATATACTAACTTTTGGTCTTCGAAGGAATTATTAGTGTGCAGAAATTCGCCCGTGTATCTGTTATCACTCGTCACTTCAGTCAGTTATATAGTTGGATTACTCGTGTTTTCCTTTGGCGTTCGTCACTTCCGATTCATGAAACCTTTATTACTCATCTATCGTAGCAATGATTTCTGTGTTAACATTATATTTGGAATGTGTTGCACATCGATATTATTTAAACATGCATTATACAAGAGCAAAATCTGCCTATTGTAGGTCTTTTTTGGGCCTGAAATGTTATAAAAACTATTAATTAGACATTAATTGAAGTATTTATATAGCGCAAAATATTTTATGATAAATTTTATTGGGCTTTATTCATTGAACATATTATTTCACTGCTGACAAACATACACCTGATTCCAAACCATAGTTATCATTTTAATCATTGCTGATTCTGTGCAGTGGTAATGTTTATACGAAGATTATATGACGTTTAGCGAATTACTGTCAATGAAGAGGTGACAACTCTTTCAGCCCTTGAATTCAATTTTAAATGGCTGTAACATCACAGTCTATAGCCTTTTGTTCAACACTCTGTTGGTTCCAATCTTCATAGATACAAAGGGGAACACATTTAGCAATCTCCTCATCATAATTTTTGTAGATTTCTTGCTTCGGGGATTTGATGTTCCCTGGGGTCAAAATCTGACTTCCGTCGCAATGACTGCTCTGCAGAAAGACACTTTACACTCCTATCCCCAAACTGATCCCGCAGTGAATATTCGCTTGGCCGCTACAATCACTGATAAGCATGTCATCGACGAGACTTAATAAGCGCTGCATATTAACCTTTTTACTCCGACAAATTAAATTCTCAAACATTTTTTTTGAAAATAAGAAAAATAAATAAAGACGTTTGAAGTATTAGTAGTTAAAAAATATTTCCTATTTAGTGTAAATGGGTATTAAAATTAGTAAAATGCATCAATTTGCCTGAAGCAGTTAGATGTTATGTAAGCAATGCACGAGCCATTGAGCTAATGACTGACGCCACGTGAAATCAATGCGCGTGTTGTAGACAGTCATCTGTGACAGAGATAATTCGTAGGTAATTCTCTGTGAAACAGATTGTCCTATCCCATCGCCGTATTATCACAGTATTAGCATCATTTGGTTGACTATCTGGTCTAGAATTGGAAAAAAAGGATCAATTTAATAATTTGGAAAAGGATATTCAACACTTTGTTTATGATCGTAACAATGATAGCAATGCCAATCAAGATTACATTTACAAGAGCCATAACTTCGCACGGGATTGAAGTAATTTCACTGAAATTTTCATCATATTCTTTTTTCATGATCTATTGTTTTCAAAATTATAGTGAGAACTATATCTTACATAATGTACGTTTAAGTCTATCACGGGGAGTGGCTCGAATGGTTAACGTGCGCGCGTTGAATCAGGATAGCACACTGATTGGGCGAGACAAGACGTGTGTAATAGGGTGTTTCACTTTTCACTTTTTCTGGAATTTCTAAGGTTTTTACCCGTCACCGAAGTCCACTTGGGTTCAAACTTACACCGTAATATTTTCAGAATTTCTTTGCCAATACTGACTGCTGACGACCATTTTTTTTTTCTAAAATTGTGACTTTTGGGAGGATTTTCGGACGTTTTGAACTTGACAAATCACTTACAAAAATGTCAGGTATGGCTTGTAATGTGTCTATTTTATGCTTTTCAGGTATGTATAGTCCATTCCCACTATCTTAAATGAGATTATCAGAATCCAACATGACGGAAATCCAAGATGGCGACCCAAATCATCTATTATCGTGTCATGAAAAAGCATTTTTCAAAGACTAAGTCATTCTGAACATCATTTTAGCCCCGATAATAAATTTTGCACTCATAACATTCATTATCAGGGCCAAAATGATGTTCAGAATGACACTAATCTACCTTTAGTTGAAAATGGCGGAAAGTAATGACGAAGGGGAAGTTCCGATGGAGTATATTCATCACAATATTAGTCTGACAGAACTATGGATGTACATGGGAATTGTTTACAAAGTTTTTTGAGGATTGATTTTAGTAGCCTAAGGTGTCCTTCGTTTTTTCAGAATGTACCGGGTGAACCGCGGTAACCCTTGAGCTTTTTGGGAAATACAAGATGGCGTCCTTTTCTAATAATCCCCTATAACTCACATAGTATTTAGTCTAGGGTGATACTTTCGGTGTCTAACCATATATTTGTGCGGTCGATGAATAGACCGAGACCGTTCATTATGTTGTGGGGTGATTAGATCATCGTAAAATCCAAAATGCCAGACACTGTAGCACGTTGACCGGTTGTAATGTTCCCATTTTAGTGTCTTTAATCTAGCAATATAGTTCCTTTCAGTCAACGCCACACAATAGCTTGGTGGTGCCATCTTTTTACGTTCCCTACACATGCATCATTCTTTGGAGCATGGTTTAGATGGGGATGATGGCGACCTCATTTTCCGTTTCTTATGCCTACATGTATACCCTCCAACGTGTTTCAGACAGAGATTTGCAAGAGTCCTGTCTATAACAAACTTCTTACAATGGAATCACCAATCGAGGAAAGAAAAACCGTTGACATTGGTTCATCTTCTGAGAAACACATGTCCAGTGCCATTGAAATCCTGCCAGCTCATAATCTTACTGAATGCGACACCGTTACATTCTGTTACATCGTGGGGATAGGAACAGCGTTGAAAGTGGCAAAGCTTTATTGTATTATCTCTCTAGACGCTCTAATAGAATTTGTGCTTACACAGGCCAATGTACATATTATGTCGGCTGGTTATGGACAAAGTTCTAGCAAATCGATATCTGAAACACACTGGAGGTTATGGACATCCAAAACTGGAACAGCTTTGAAAGTGATAAAGCTTTATTGTATTATCTCTCTAGACGCTCTAATAGAATTTGTGCTTACACAGGCCAATGTACATATGTCGGCTGGTTACGGACAAAGTTCTAGCAAATCGATATCTGAAACACACTGGAAGGTATGGACATTCAAAACTGGAAATGTATGGTCAGCATCCCCACCAAACCGTATAGTCTTGCTCAAGGAATGATGCATTTGCGAGGGAACTGCTTTGCTGGGCGAAGGTTACTATATTGAGAACATTACAACTGACCAACTTGCTCCAGAGCCTGTCATGTAGAAGTGGAGCTCATGATAGACATGTATGTGGTGATATCATATCACTCATATACTCCAGAAATATAGTTTGTCTCATATAATTTGGTTTGGTGAAATAATTACCACTAACCGCCGCTAACGAGTTTAAGGGCCATATTGATATCTGGTATTTTGGATTTTACTATCACCTAATCACCCCACAACATAATGAGCGATTTTAGTGTATTTAGTGAAATACCGGCTTTCTTGGATATCATCTTGAATTTTTCGAAACGCTCGGCCGGCACATTCTGAAAAAAAATGAAGGACACCATAAAAAAACAATATCCAGGTTCGGCCATAGTTCTGGCAGACTAATAGTGTGGTGAATATACTCCATTGTAGTTTGGGCGAGACTTAATATATTACAGATAATTAGTTTAGACGAGCCACGCAGCAGAGTTTGGGCGACCGATAGTGATACTATAATGAAATACGACCGTGACAATGTTATCTTCTGAGATGATCGAGCACCTGCAAGGAAAATAAATGCAATAGAGGCATCCTCCTCATCCTTCCGATTTTCAGTATTTAAGTTCATCGTCGAGCTATCAATAAAATAACGATAGTTGTTTCTTGTCTTTATTTTATTTTCAGGCTTATTTAATGCTTAATTACTGAAAGTCTGAGTTCACACACTCTTCCTTTGGTAATGGTTGGAAACTGCTCCATAATGGACAGTGCGGCTCAATTAGATATGTGAACCCAGCATTACCAGGACGTTTAAGTGACTTGCTTGTTCACTTCATTGATAGTGCAAGTGATGAAGACTGTTGACACTTCAACTTCTGAATCTGAACAATCAAAACTGGACCTATCTTGTGAATTGGATTCTGATTAGTAAAACTTCGACTGGATAAGTTGGTGGTTGATTATCATGCGTGATTAAATATTACATTGCTCTATTATAAAGCGTTGATAAAATTAAAATCAAAATCAGTGGACTACAGAGTATATCAGATGATAAATATCGGTGAGTATTATTGGTGGTTGCCATCTATCGAGACAAATTCATCAAAATTGAAGACATCAACCCCGAAACTTTTTACGGCCATATTGGCAAAACTAGTGGCGGGATGGATTTTTGATTACAATATTTCGATTCAGAGGCCCTTAAAATATACGAATAGACACATCAGACGCCTATATTACATACTTTTATATTTTCCCGCCACATCTAACCACCATTTTGAATTTGGCCCTCTAGCCGCTTCCGCCAGCATTTTAGAGAAAGGCACCCAAGCTTAATCGCTTCAGCAGGGTTTTTCAATACCACCTCCAAAACAACTTCCCTGCAAATTGGTCACGGATTTTAGGTCTCGTACCCAACCTCTTTGGTTTGGTGATAAATTAATGTGCTAATAGTAAAAGGTCAAAATATGAGTCACTGAATACATTCAGAAAGTCAAATTGTCCAAAAGATTTATCATTGTATATTATATGTAAAAACGAATTTAAATCTCTATGTAAAAATAAAAAACGTCATCACGAAAATTTACTTTGCGATAAATTGTATAATAACTTGCACGATTATGACACATTCAGGCAAACAATTAAAAATGTTCGGCCTAAATCTAAAATAAGTAATAACATTTCGCCTACTGAATGGATGAATCATTTCAAATCTATTCTCAACCCAAATCATGTATCCCAAGAAGACCCTCTCTTGAATACACCTGAAATTAGTTCAGAGCGAAACTAATTTTAGTATTCTAAACAGGCCGATCACCCAAATTGAAGTCACAGAATGTGTTAGGTTTATGAAATTGGGGACTTCCCCTGGTCCAGATGGAATTGAGATAGAATATTATAAAGCCGGTTTGGATACGTTTGTACCAATTTTAACGGTTATTTATAATGATATTTTTAATTCTGACGATTTTCCGGATAGCTGGTAGAAAGCGTTTATTGCCCCACTTCATAAAAAAAGGATCTATTCTTTTCACTATTATAGCGAGAACTATATCTTACATAATGTACGTTTAAGTCTATCATGGGAAGGGGGCTCGAATGGTTAACGCGTGCGCATTGACTCGTGAGATCTGCCATTGAGTCAAGTGGCGCGGTTCGATTCCCCGCTTGTACGTCACAAGGAGAGTAAGGTCGCTTGTCCAACCTTGTGGGTTTTCTCGGGGTGCCCAGATTTCATAGACCCCTACGCACAAGCGAATTATTGAAATAAAATTAAGCCACATGTTAGTGCTGAAATGACGTTAAACCCATCTCTCTCTCTCTCTCTCTCTCTCTCTCTCTCTCTGTTTGCCAAAGTGAAAATTATAACCCTCACCCACGGATATGGTTCTTATTATAAAGCAATATGTAATTAGATGGACATCAAAGATTATTTAATACAATCATAAACATCATTACAATATGCATGTATCTTAACTAACAAAGAGTCCGGTTTGAAATGCTCAATTAATTACATGATGTGATGCCCCAGGGATTCCACCCACGTCCATTCATAAAAAGAAACACCGATGTATTTCTAGTTGATATCAAAAGGACTTCTAATAAACTAGATCAAAAACTGGGGTAGGGTATAATAATTAAAGTAAGAAAACTATAGATGGATATATTTTGAGGTACATCAACGTTTACTTGTACCTTCGCGATACCTTCTATTACTTTATCTCAGCTAAATATTTGTAACATATCGTTTGTTCCAATATAAGAACTATGATTCGCTTTATATTGATGCAGCAGTATGGTTAGGGGGGACTCAATCAACAATAGGATTGGTTGTGTTTAGAGGTCATGCTTCACGACCAGTTTTCTGATTATAAAATGTTAATTTTGTCTTAAATATCGGATATTAGAATCAAATATTTTTACGGCAAGATAACAACATCATACAGTTAAAATGTACGTCAGAGTATCGACAATAATCATCTTGTGTATTAGTATACTGGAATTGCCCCAATGGTTAATAATCAAAGCATTTTGACATAAATATATTTCAGACAAATGTCAGTAGGCCATACATGTCTTAAGACAGATTATGGCAAGTGATTGAATAATATCCAATGCCACATTAGGACTTAAAACAGATTTGCTGTGCTTAAAGCAAGAACGTTAGATGGTTTTAATCAACTTCAATGTGAAAATAGCACTTATCCCACACAGGTTTGTGAGACAGATTAATTGGCCAGCATTTCAAAATGACCATTTCCATACCCCACTGAATTAATCAAGGTAAGGTTATCTAAGTTCACCTTGGCACGGGTTTAACTGAAAGTATGCTACATGTATCTCGGTGATTTAGATCAACGTGTTTTTAATATTTAATGTTACCGTTGGAAGTTGCAGGCCACTATGGGGAACAGCCGAAATATAAATATATGTTCACACGGGCCAAAGTTATTCTAAGTTCCCCCACCCCCGCAACTTTCTCGTTGCCATTTTGGTGAAAACTTCTGTCAGGTTTTGGTGAATATTCATGATTTTGAGGCGGAAGAGACATGATTTTAACCCAACACCAAAACAAACCGACATAATGACATCACGACATTTTAACCCGACAATGCGACAGTTTCACTCGACATCTCAAAATTAAAAATGTCATAATGTCGCGTAATAGTATCGTATTGTCGGGTTAAAATTTCGCGTTGTCGTAATGTCGGGTTATTAGCCATTTTCCTCACAATACTATGGTTATGTACACTGATCCTGGTGTTGATCAAAAAAAGTTCCCCGGGACTTTGCAGCGGGGTATCTCCCTGTCGGTAGTGCAGGACAAAGGGCCTGGCAAAGAGCAATGTCTAGTATTGTAGATGGATCCAAAAAACAAGCTCCTGCGTACACATTGCGTGCACTTAAAGAATCCGTCATAACTAAAAATCCATTGAAAATATCCGTCATATCACTGTGCATTTTTAATGTCGTGGTGTCGGCTGAACATGTCGTATTGTCGATTTAAAATGTCGGGCTGTCTGTTTGTCGCTTTGTGATTCCAATCAGATATCATACTAAACTCCAAGCCGCCTGTTCACATTCAATATTCCAAACACTGTTGATTAACAACCTATACAATCACGCGTATTTGTACCTTCCATACAAATTGGTCAAAGAATCAGTCATCTTACAATCACTAGACCTTAAATTGATTGTATTCTAGATGTTGAATGGCCTTGACAGGTGACAAAAGGTAAAAACCTTGGATACTACCTATATTTGTTACTTTGCAAAATGTCGAACAGAAAGTCCTATAATGCTGAAAAACAAGGGGTTTAATGTTTTACGTTTCTAATGCTTCACACCAAGTTTGAAAACCAATATGGTTTATCCTCTCATCGCAATAATCCTTACAACCAAACCCGTTCCAAACTGTAGCCTCTGACGTGTTTTCAGGAATGGACACAATGTGATAGATATAACAAGCCAACCGCCACCGTTATGTTTCGCGAAACCCAATTTATGGACATTAAATTAAAGCAGAGAGATTATCTAACGTTGATATTTTGATTTTGATGTTGATAAACTCAATGTTTATTTTTTTTATATAAAAATCGAAATTATAAAAACACAAATATTGGTCAATATTAATATGGAATATCTTGCAGTGAAAATATGGGATGTCAATATCTAATTTAATATCTAATATTTAAGACACAATGAACATTTAATAATCACTACACGACTGTTGTTACTTATGTTTTCGACCGCTATTTGTAATGAAGAAAGAAACACATACTCTACAAGACACTGCGAAAGTAAATGGTAACTAATTACTTATTCACAAACGACAAAATAATATATAATAAAACAAAAAAAACCCACCGTGTTGAATGGACCAAGCAGGCGTAAAGGATTGTCATTCGATTTGGATTGTGCGCGAATGTGTAAATTCCCTTTTTGTAATAGCCTATATGATTTGGGTACCTTTGGGGGGGATATTTACATTTATTACAATAGCCTCATTATGGGTAAAAAAAATAAGGATTTTGTTTACAATCATTAAATTTATTTCAATATGGATTAGTGTTTAAAAAAATCACGAATTAAGAAGATAGTCTTAAATCTATATCAATGGAAGAAAAAAATTTCCATCTCTAATTATATATTAAAAATCTCACTTCCCATAAACTAGTATGTGTATTTTCGTTAATTGTCATTCGCGGGAAATATAATTATTCGGAAATTTTGAAAATAGTACATTAGTGGAAATATTACGATCAATTAGTGGCAAAAAGGCTAAATATATGGGTACGCATGATGACGAAAATACTAATATATATGAGTGTATATCTTAGGCCATGTCAATCTACTTATAATGAACGCCCTTCACAAATATTACGATTAATTGATTTTCCATTAACTAAAAACAGCTAGACGTAAATTAACGAAATAGAAGTAACTAATGACTAGCCAGTGCTATTTAGAAACCTACAAATATCTTACCGCTAATGTTTGGATAGTGCCCGTCCATCATGATTATTTTAATATGAAACGTAATTTATAAGGAGTAGAGAAATATTCTCTTTCTTAATGACACCAGTAAGAACACAATGGCAACGTTTGTTATTGGTTAATAAGACCATATATAAAAACTAATAGCTCTTAATGTCATGCTATGCACAAGGAATTAATATATAATTGTCAAACCTCTACTATATCAAATCGTCTCCAAGACCAGGAAATCAATCATTTAGAGCTCGGTAATATAACCTGCCATTTTCATTTTGATTTCTGTCCACTGTCTTTGAGACGACTATGTGTAGCTGAACATAGTTTGAATTTTCTGAAAGTTACAATATAATTTGAAGATATGTTGAAAACACTTTCTAAAATATACACAATTTTATTACAAACATGTTTTACTAACGATGATTTACAAGTAATGAATAGCATTGCGATCTGATTTCGTTTCGGTGGTCTAAATTTATGCAGATCTGGCCAGTTCTAGGGGGAGGTCGCGTCAGGGGTAGCACTGAAGCAGCATTATTGAACCAGCGACTTTTGGCCCTATGACGTCAGACATTGACTAATCAAACAACGTTGACGTTTCTAGTGGTTTACCTACCGTTTCGTGCATCGTACGCCGGAGCAAACCGTCTCATTGACTAATCCCTGACTTCAACCAGAACGCGTGTTATATAACTCTTCCAGATCCTAGTTTAGTAAAGTAAAATGAAATTTTGAACAAACGAGGCCGAAACGAAATGGGATCGGCGTTTAAATCAGATTGATGGCTTTGTAACTTAACATCACAAGGGCCCAAAAGGAGTGGATATTGCGGCGTGGCGTCATAATGGCGTAAAAACAGTTCAAACTAAAATCAAAATAAATAAATTTCGGGATTAACATACAACCTATTAAGATTGGGTTTAACTTTCGCAGCAAAATATTTTCTGCTGAGCCTAAGAGCGTTAGATTTTTCAGTTTCGAGGAAGGGAAATTATTCGCTAATACAATATACTGATTTGTTGGTCAATGGCAAACTAATAACACCCAAATTGCTGTAATGCAAACAATTTACCAGCTTAACGTCTTTGTGCATTTCGTAATTTGGTGACCGGCAATAGAAGTGTTGATCGCAAAAAAAAAACAATTTTAGTTATCATTTCAGATTTTTAACCGCCGGAAGTATGGGGGGGGGGTAAAATCAGGGGGAGTATGCGAACATTTTATGAGGTGGTTTGACCACCATTAATTTCCCCATTGACTTTAATGATAATTGTGGCCTCTTTGCTCACCCCAACTTTTCCCCAGATTTTCGTTGGGCTGAATCTCTTTCACTTTAGACAGAGGAACAAAAATGGTTATGCCTTTGCACTAAAATTTGTATTGAGGTTGACCACCAAAATTTTGAGATACACAAACTTATCTAGTTGCCGTACATATCACCGTAGCCAACCTGATAACATGGTTATTGTTCCGCCGCAAAATCATGAATGTTTATCAAAACCTGGCAGAAAATGTTAATTCGAACTTTTTTCGTCCATTCTATACCAAAATATCAGCAAAAATGGGCATGCAAAAGGGGATAAATGGGACAGCGAGAGAATTGCTATAAATAGACGAACTACAATTTAAGAGATTGTGAAAATCTAGGGTGGTCTGCCTCCATGAATACCTTGAACCGCTATCCATTATAATTTGTTGTTATTTTATTTTTCATACGGCCAATCCACGTGCTGTCGTTACTCTATTTTGTTACATCCCTTCACTGGTATATTGAATTCTATTTAGAATCGATTGTGCCTAGCCGTTTTTTTTTTATCAACGCGTCACCTTTATTAAATGGGGTGAATTAAGCATGGCTTAAATATTTTAGTTAATAAACCACACGAGTAACTTATATACATAAAAAGGAACAATACATTACTTTACTAAAGTAACCTGAACTTTGATGTACTTGATAACTATAGAATTAGATATATCTACGTGTAATTTGTTAAAGAGGTCTAATATGTAAAGTAATGTAGACTAATAGCAGTGTTTGAGGGGGAGAAAACACAATTAAGCTATCTAACACGCTATTGACATTCAGTACTCCATAAAAGTGAAATAAATTTAGCCTAGGACCATATTATAAAACTATGATTGGCAAAGTTATTTTTACCCAGATTTAGATATGATCAGTGAAATGGGTGTTTCGATAATACTATCTTCTGTCAGTCATAGGGTGTACTGGCATTAGTGGTACGACCTACTCTTACAATCTGTGCGCGGGGTCTTGGTTTTTCCTCCCATCTGAACGACTATATGTTGTCCCTTATCAAGTCATGTACTACAAGTTACAGGGAACCGCACCGGAGAATTTCGATGAACATTCTTGGCCAATGCCGAGACCTATCAAGGGAGCTCTAGGATAGCGAGTCAACGTCTTTTAAAATCACTATGCCACCACGTTGCCTTTAAAGCCGGGGACAATTAAAATTGGTCCGACTGCATGCCACATTTATAACAATAACTCTGCTTCTAATTGAGCTAAGGTATTCAAACTTGGTGTACATGTTGATTAGTTGAATGCCGTCATGGAATTCGAAGATGAGCAATTGGTCGATGCTTTGAGACACGTTATAATTCAATAAGCGTGATAAAACTTGGTGTAACGCATAAATACCTGAACTAAGTTCGATAATGACTATTTTCTTCTCGGATTAAGCAGATAGATAAGTAATTTTGTTGGGTTCACGTCTACTCGACACAGGTGATTTCGGGACTAATATGTGGATTAATTTTATTTCAATCATTGGGGGTAATGCCTCTTTAATTGTCATCGTGTTTTTGTACAGCGCCTTTGAGCATAACTCGACAAAGGGTTAATAATAATAATAATAATAATTGATTGATTTGATTAATGTTGTTTGTTTGGGAATTTGTTTTTCAATTCAATAAAAGCAATTCTTATTGTGTCTGCTTTTAAAATCTATATTTGTAAAATCAATAGAAGCCCATGTAAACTTTAAATGACCATAGCTTCAGTTATAATTGATCGATCCCAATGTTTGTACGACAAATGTATTTGTAAATAAAATATTTATGATTGTGTCTGATCTTAAAATCTATATTTAAAATTATTCTGACGAAATTCATTTTTGTTCAAAAATAACTTAAAAGCTGTGAACCTCACACTAAATATAAAGTAAATGTTATATCAAGTCGGGCTAAACGAAAGCGATCCTAATCTCCCTTTTTATATTAATGCTAGGGGTGGATCCCGGAGGGGGGGGGTAACTATGGTTACTAATCACCCCCCTCCTCACCGGTGTATAGGAATCCCGGGTCCTACAAGCTTCCACCTGGGCATGCACACGCATGGTCGTATATATATATTATATAGCACATGGTGCGCATCTTGTCAGACACACAATCAGCATCCATGCGGCAGAAATTAGCTTCGTAAACCGCGACTGACCTCTTAGGACATTAAAATTTGCAGGAAATTCATCGAAGCATTTCCTCGCCGGATGAAGGCATCAACACTTTTGTCAGACTGATGCATAAATTATACATTGTTTTACGATGGTATTGATAGGCCTGATATCATTGGCGAAGAACATTGACTGTACATTTCCAAATATTCGATAACATTCAAACAGTATAACTTGCTGTTTTTAATAAGAGGCGTTGACAACTTTTCCGTGAATGTGGCAACTTCTTTGTACGTACAGTCCGCACTGTCTTTGATGTATGCAAAATTTCACAATAATCAACATATATAAATTTCGAAATTTATTCTTCAAATTTTGAAAATCGAAATCAACGAAATGAAACATTGTCGACGAACAGAATTCATTGTTCGTTATGGCTCAGATGCGAGGAATCGCGCCTATGGCACCCATCGCTCGGTGGTCGGTGAGTCAAACAGGAGGTTGTCACACACACCCCTCCTCAAAAAAATCCTGGATCCGCCACTGAATCCGTGTAGTATAGGCAGTGTGCCTGGCTTGGCGAGGAGAAACAATTCCTACCCAATTTCGAACAATCATTTATATACATGTATTTAACGCGTTAATATTTTCAATTATTTTACATGGCGAACATTCTATATATTTCGAGCACTCAAAATAATGTTTCAGGCAGTTATAACTTATCTGGAGAGCATGCACAATAGACTGGGATAACTTGAAAAATTAACTGCAATCCAACTAAAGAGCCATATAAAAGAAAACTGCTTAGATGAGACATTTCAAAGTGCATATTTATAAGCAATTCCACAACACTGAAGTATATCCAGTGATATACTTCTTGAATTAGATGATAAAAGGTGTGTGTTTTTGCTTTTATTGGATCTATATGTAGCACTTGACATTGTTGACCATTCTATTATTCTTCATAGACTACGTTTTAGGTTTGGTATATAGAGTGGTGCATTGAAAGTTATTATGGCAAATTATCAAAAGAAACCATTTTATTGTTTGATGTTCCACGAGGATCGGTTTTGGGCCCGATATTTTTTATGAAATCCTTATACGGTATTTAGTAACTGAACATATGATAAATAACACAAATCCGACCCCCTAAAGATGATCCCCCGATAGCCATTTCAGTACCATTTCAAGGGAATGCGTCTTACAAGATAAGAAGGATCCTCAAACAAGCTGGCATCAAAGTCTACTTCAAAACTGGTAAAACCATTAAAGACATCCTTGGTGCCAATGGAAAGATTGAATCCACAATAGGTAAACAACCCAGAGGCTGTGTATACCAAATAACTTGTTCCTGTTCGGCGAAACGAAATGCCCGTTAGTTATAAGGTTGAAGCAACATCAGTCCAGAGGCACAGACAACAAATCCGCTGTTTATGAACACCTGACCCTGAACAAACGCCATCAAGTTAACTATTCTGAAGTCAAAGTATTAAACCAAAATCTGCATAATAAGAAATCCAGAAAACTACAAGAAGCCATCCAAATCAAGAGATTTAAACCTGAACTTAATAGAGACGAGGGATTATACCTTCCAAGGAGCTATGATGTCTTAATTAACCCTTAATTAAAATTTGTGTTGCCCATTTGTAATGTTTTTAGTATTCCTTTCTATTAGCCCTTAAATGGATTCATATCTTAATTAGTTAATCCCTAATCTATATCTTTGATGTCCATTCTGTAATGTTATGATTGTTTCTTTTTATTAGCCCTTTGATGGTTTCATGTTTGTTACTGTTTTTGTTATCTTGTTGTATAAATTTGATTTCTTGATTTTTTTTTTTTTTTTTTAAACAATATTTATTCACAGAAACTTGATTGGAGAACAGGCAGAAGCCTATAGACCCCTGTCCATAAAAGTACAAACAAAAATATATATTCAGTTAAAGGGGAGGTTAAGTAAAGTAGAGTAACAATTCAATTATACTATATACACGATATGTACAAACCACAATCAAAATGATTATATTTCATTCAAATTCATACGGAATTTTCAAAATCGTTTGGAGATCTCGAGGAAGTTATGTAGAAGACGAGAGTGTTGAATTTGATTTGTCCTGTTGCCAGAGTAGTATGATGATGGTATAATTCGATCAAAGTAGCCGAGTTTAGATTTAAGAGACGATATAGTAGGTAAGTTTCTAGTAAAAAGATCGAGTAGATTCCATTCTCGAATTGTAGATGGTATAAAACAAGAAAAAAATAGAGAAGTTCTGCATAGGTATGTTGAGATGTTACTTTGGTTTCGTAGGCGAAAAGAATTGATATTGGGTGGTATCAGTTGAAATAAGTATTCTGGAGTAATGTGGTTTATGATTTTGTAGAATAAAATTAATTTGTGTCGCCTTCTTCTCTCATGCAGTGTAATAAACCCGGTTTCCTTATATAACGCTTGGTAACTTGTACCTTTCACAGCACCGCATATAGTCCTGGGTCCATCTAGTTTGAAAAGTTCAAGTTTATGTGTTGGTTCGGCGGTACTCCCATCACAAATAACGCCACGGTAGTCGAAATGAGGAAGAATATATGAGGTATACATGGTTTGGAGAGATCTGCGATTTAACCGAGCGAAGACAATTTACGAGTTTACTCGTTTTGGCCAAAATCTTATTTATATGAGTATCCCACTTACAGTTGGTTTGGAAAGTCAGACCCAGGTGATTGTGCTCAGAAACTTCTTTGATTGCAACATTGTCTAGATTTAGTGTCGAAAGAAATAAATTCTTTTTATTTGCTAGTGCTAGTGTTTCAGTTTTCAGTGGGTTAAAAGATACAAGCCACGTCTTAGCCCAAATGTTTATTCTCTCTAGGTCATCATTTAAGACCTCCGCACACTCGGTTGGGTCAGTTATTTTTACATATAAACTAGTGTCATCAGTAAATAATCTAATATTTGATTTTATACTATTTACTATATCATTGGTGTATATAATGAAAAGTAACGGACCGAGAACGGAGCCCTGTGGAACACCAACCGGGACCGTTAATGGTTCAGAAGAGGTTCCGTTAACAATAACATTATGTTGTCTGTTAGACATGTAGACCCTGAACCATTCGAACAAGTCTCCTCTGATCCCAACGGCCCAAAGATTATGACAGAGTGCAGAATGCCAAACTCTGTCAAAAGCTTTACTGATGTCACAGAACACCGTTCTCGTATATTGACCCTGGTCGATGGCTAGACAGAAGAAGTGCGCAAGATCTATTAGTTGGTAAGTAGTTGAGTCTCCTTGCAAAAAAAAAACTCTTTGCAAATTAGTAATAATATTGTGATCCTTAAATAAGTTAAATACATGTTTGTAGATCCATTTTTCGAAAATTTTGATTATAATGCTCAATAAGGAAACTGGTCTGTAATTTCCGCATAATGATGGGGCGCCTTTTTTTATGAATTGCCGTTACGTTGGCTGATTTCCAAATTTTATGAACGGTTTTTAGCTCAAAATGTTACATAAAGGTTTACTAATTTCGAAGCAGATGGATTTAAGGAATTTCCCACTGATGTTATCTGGGCCTGTAGCTTTTGAAGTATCAATAATGGAAATCATGTCTTCAACCTCTTCAGGTGTTAATTTTAGGTGACAAAGTGAAAAGGGATTTTGTTCTAGTTCGGGAAGTTGTGCATTTGTGTAGTCAAACTGTGATTGATTAATAAAGTATACGTTTAAACAATTTGCTTTGTCCTTCGGATTAAAATATGGAATCCCATTATTCATAAGAGGCGGAATATCTCCCTTTTCTGATCTTTGACCCTTCACAAACGAGTTGACTATGTTGACTATATGCCAACAATCTTTCCTTATATTTCTAAAATTTTGCCAGTCGAGGTCCCAAGTTTGATTTTACTGCTTTCCGATGAATTTTGTTTTTCTTTTTGCTCATTTTCCGAATAGTGTTGTTCATCCAAAGTTTGTCTTTTGATCTAATGGTTGCTATTTTGTTTGGGATATTTGTTCTTGCCAAATTTATTAACTCGCTTGTGAAGGCGGCACATGTAATATCAATAGAATTTTTGTCAAAAGTGGAGTCCCATAAAATACTTCCAGCGACACGTCGAAGTTGCTCAAAGTCAGTCTTATCATAATTCCATATAGCACGTGTGAAGCCAATTGATTTCGGACGATGAAAATTTAACCAATAGTACGTACACAGGGCAGTGATCACTACAGAAATTATCTAAGCAGCCTGAATAAGAAATATAGCCAGAACAATTCGTTAAAATTAGATCAATCTATGTGTTGTTACCGTTATTACCATATCTGGTTGGATCCTTGATAATTTGTTTAAAATCGAAAAGAACATTTGCCGAATAAATAAAAATATGGGATTTTGTAAAAAGATCAATGTTAAAATCACCTAATATAAAGATATTGTTTATGTCGTCTGCTGCTGCCAATGAAAACGAATTGAAAATAGAATTATCTAATTGAACAGTGGAATTTGGGGGTCTATAAAATGTGCCAATTAAAAAATGTTTATTATGAATATTAATTTCTACCCAAATGCCCTCTGTATTGTCGGTTTCTAAATCAGACCTGCGTTTTGTTAATAGGTTGTTGCGAGAATAAACTGCTACTCCCCCACCCTGTCATGTAGTCCTGTCTTTTCGAATTGGTGCATTAAAGCCAGGGATAGGTGTCCGATGATATGCTTTTGTCAAGCCATGTCTCAGATAAGAAGATCAAATCGAGATTTTCGGAGAATTCTGCGGAAACAAGGTCGAGTTTATGACGTAAGCTTCTTACATTCAGATGCACGATAGATATGTTGCCATTTGGTCCCGGATTTTCCTCGACATCTTCACTACGTAACAAGATTACAATAATGATACATAACGGAATTAAAAAAAGAATAAAATAAGGGAAGTATAATAGCGAATAATCGGAGGTTTGATCCGACTGATTGTGGGTTTACAAAAGTATAACATATTTACATTTGAAACAGAAACAGTGTAACGTATGTACAAAGTGACACGAGGAAGTGTTTAGGTGCACAACTTTTATTGCCATGATACCCATGGATACACCATCGGTTCAGACAGACATTATTATTGGATTATGATCAGTTATGAAACAGATTTCCAATACATGTACGAATTTTAGTTAAGTGTTTGACTCTACGTAATCATTATGTAAAAAAAATCAAAAAAATCCAGAATTGAACATAAAATCATTATTACATCTTTAAATCACAATTATCCAAATTAAGTTAATCATAGCTTACTATTATGTAACAATTGTATCTAAGATATCAAATACAGATGATATACAACAACTGTATGTGGCACAAAATTAGTCATATATTACTACCATATTTCAAATGTGCCAAGTATATTCTCGTAGAACAGTATTCAGAACAATATAATCACGAGAGATATATCTAGGCAAGTCCCGAGTACCAATATCTCACGGCTATATTCAAACGATAAATTAATATGAGTAATTTATATAGATAGGACTATGCATGTATTATTATCGTGGGACTAAATGTATGTCCAAATCGTTATATTATTATAAGATCTACAACTAGGTAAATGCCACTTAAAGAAGTTAGGTAAGCATAAGCACCGTTATCGTAAAATTTTGTCCGAAACAATGTATATCATTACGAGTTCTGTATTTGTGTAAATATAGAGTACCTACAATATTATTATGAGATATGCATACATTATTTTATCTTTACAAATAAAAAAAGACAAAAAAAAACCCAAAACAAAAAAAAAACACATTAACTAGGTAAGGTTGGACAACAGTTATCTTAAGTAAATATTTAAAACAAATCCGAGTCTAAGTAAGTACCGCTATCCTGCAACTACAAATGTTCAAAACATTACTTTATTATGATACATGTATTTGTTTCTAGGTAAGCATAAAGTACCGTTATCACACAGCATTATATGTTCAAATCGAATTTTATTCCGAAGATCTGAATCTAGCCAAGTACAAAGTACCGTTATCTTACATTATATTCAAAATAATTTGTATTCTGAGATCTGACTTTAGATACGTATATTGTACCATAGCCCTACAACAATTATCAAACACTAATTTATGAAGATCTGTATCAAGGTAAATAAAAAGTGCCGTTGTCTTACAACTATGTTGGAGAAAATATATCATTGTAGAGTCATATCATTATAAAGTCTGTATCTGGGTAAACTTAAACTGTCGTTATTATATTTTAATTTAGTTGAATATAAATTACTTATATATTACTGCTGTGTTCAAAACAGATATTGTTATGAGATGGGTATCTAGTTTATTTTAAACTACCGTTACCTTACAACTATGTTCAAGACTATACATCATTTAAGAGGTTTGTATCTAGGTGTGTACCGTTATCTTTCAACTACGTTATTATGGAACTCAGTGTCTGTCTAGGCAACATTTTCTCACAGCTATGAACAAGCAATTTGGTTCAAGGACTTTTCAATATAATGCATCAACTCTGTGGAATTCGCTACCGCCTTCAATTCGAAAATGTGAAACACTGTCCATCTTCAAATCAAGTGTGAAAACCTGGCTGTTTAGTCAATATAATTAATCGCATGTGAACACTTTTATGCGCCTAGAGAGACCCAAAGTGGGATGAATTGTTGCGCAATATAACTTTCGTTATTATTATTAATTATTTTTATTACACATTTTTGCCATTGACATTGAAACCAAGTGAGTAAATCAAATTCCCATGTCCTGAGTCAAATGCCAAGTTCAAGACCAACTCACTAATTCTTTTCGAATCAAATATTACGCAGTAAACTCATTTCTTTCAACTCTCTACGAATGTCTGATCGCGTGCAAACTACCCCCATTGATATTGCGACCGTTAATCCAACCTGCTGCCAACAGTTTTTTGTTTCGAAGCGTATTTGCTTTCACGGTAAGTACCTCCAGCGGAAATAGGCACTGCGTGGGAGCAAGCGATTTTAACTAAAATCAATTAAAATTGCATTTTAAGCTACAATCAATCTTCGTGAAACGCATAAAATTTAAAATTTCATTTTGATTTTAGTTAAAATCTATTTTAGTGATTTTAGCTTAAGTTTTTGTGAAACAGGGCCCAGATCTTAAAAAAAAAACATATAATCTGGCACACTGATCCGCTGTGAATATTCACTTGGCCGCTAAATTCACTGATAAGGATGACGTCGATGCGACTTAATGAGTCCCCAATGCGAGACACCAACTGATCCGCTGTGAAAATTCACTTGGCCGCTAAATTCACTGATAAGGATGACATCGATGCGACTTAATGAGCCCCCAATGCGAGACGCGGAAGTGGCCGAAATAGAACAACATATTTTTCACTATAGTTTAAGGATACACTATGCAAGAGTTAAATCTGCCTATTGCTAGTCTTTCTTTAGGCCCGAAATATTATATCAATGATTAATTAGACATTGATTAACTTATCCAGATCATAACCAGCTCTCGATGTCATTGCTAGCTTGCGATATTTACTGATTTAGGATTCGATTTGCTGCTCAACTTTCATTCATGATTTTATCATGAAATGGATAATCGAAGCTATTATCTGGAAGAGTTGTTATATTACTGCCGTTCTGGTTAAAGCGAGGGATTAGCCAATGAAACGGTCTGTTAAGGCGAGTTACAGTGAGTAAGACGTTGGTTCGCTAACCTGGGGGGGTCTGTGTTCGGCATCTGCGCTGGCCGAAAACATCGTGATTTTGGGGGGATATTGGCGAATGTCGAAAAACGAGCGACTTGAATCTCAAAAAGCAGATTTGATGGATATATATCTACAGGAGGTCTCCAAAACACATTTGATTAAATCAGTGGTCTAAAAAAACTAAAGATATCATAAATGGGGATGTCTGGGCAGTGGATTCACCTAAAAACTACTCTTTCTCAATTTTTTTTTTTTTTTTTTTTTTTTTTTTTTGATGTTGGCGATTCTCGAAAAGTGAGCTACTCGTTTTTCGATATTCAAATTTGAATCTCAAAAAAGCAGATTTGATGGATGCATATCTGCAGAATGTCTCCAAAATACATTTTATTAAATACGTTGTCTAAAACGATCTAAAGATATTATAAAAGAGGATGCCTGAGCAGTGGATTCACATAAAAACTGCTCTTTCACTTGTTTTTTGATTGGCAAATGTCGAAACTTGAATCTCAAAAAAGCAGATTTGATGGATGTATATCTTGAGTTTGGTGTAGATCACTGATTTAATCAAATGTGTTTTGGAGACATTCTGTAGATACATATCCACCAAACGAGCTAGTTGTTTTTCGTTATTCACCAATATCGAAAACGAAAATCGAGCTAACTTCACACTGCCTGGCGTGTGCCTGTCTGCATTAGTCCAGTCCGAGCAGAAAAGTAGGACGTTAAAACACATTTCATTTCCATTACCCCGTGTTACGAAATCTTGTTAGCATATTTGAGGCTTCCGTGGTTATCCTTTATTTTTAACATTCATATGATTTCCTTTTTATTGATATGAATGATAGAGATTCTCATTAATAATTCATATCTCGAGTGGCCAGAAAAAATTGTAGCCTTTCAAAAGGGATGTAACTTCCATTAGACATAAAATAGTTCATTTCGGGACTAACATATTGCATGGAAGGAGAGCCCTTGGCAGTGAGAGAAAAATGGAGGCGAGACTACCCTACTCTTGGTCTCCTTCATTCAGACAAATATTAGTCTGGATGAGTATGTAGCCCTAAAATAAGATGTCAACGCCCATGACATTAATTTAAGAGTTCCATAAGGGCGTCAGTTGAGTAATGATACTTGATAACCTGGGCTATAATATATATAACACCCACTGCAGTGTAGTCATAAAAATCAGACTTCGTCCGTTGCAAAAGTGTATGGAGCGGAATATACGACATATGTTTACTTCGACGCATGTAACTTCTTCCTCGCAAATGACGTTAAATTGGCTATTTACACATGTTAAATGCTAATTAACATGATTTATTTCATAAATATTGTAGTTAGAATTTGTATTTTGTTTTGTTGCTGTTGTTACTTTTAATTTATTGTCGTATAGGTCTACATTTTTACTGTCTTATATGTTTTTATATTAAAACTGTCTAGCTGTTTATGTGATGTTATTGCCTTTCTTTCTGTAAGAAACAATGTTGCCAATCTGATTAAAATACAGATCTTTATTTCGTTATGTTTTTTATACTTTCGATGGCTTTCACTACATGAAGATCTGAGAAGTTAGAGTGGTAGTTCAAGTCTGGGGTCAAACGAACGCCCTTTGACACTATGGCGTCAGACATTGATTAATTAATCAGCGTTGAGATAGCTGGTTTACCCACAATTCCGTGTACTAAAAAACCAAGAACTCGCCGTAACAGCCCGTTGGCTAATCCCCCACATTCTCCAGGATACGTCCCAGATATCAGTCTAGAGGAGACAAATAAATTTTTGAAGTATAAAAACGAACCGAAATATGATCTGATTAATCAGATTTCAATGTTGCCGGCACTATAGTATGAACCGATTAATCATGGAAGAGGCTGGATAAATATAAACAATAATTGGTAAGAGATTTGGAATCGGGGAAATATTCATTCACACAACCTGTAAACTAATAGTAGACAGAAAATCCGGTCAAAAGTTTCCCAATAACCGGCTTCAACAGAACGGCGCTGCAGTATCAGTTGAGCTCTTTGGAGATTGAGTGCGAAGAATGATTCTTCGCTTTTATTGTCGTGTGTTTCGCGTCATAATTAATGGCATCAGTGCCCATGACATAAATAATTCGCACAGTTCTGCATTATGAACAGCCTCTTGGGGTGGTTAAGGAATAATTGCGCACACCCTTATTGGTCTCTTTTCTGTTTGGCATTTTAGTGTTGAATATGTTAATTTTGATAGAATACCCGATCTCACTTCTCATTCATGAATTAATAACTTTTGTTTCATTGTCGTATTTTTGGTTTACATGAACAATACTAATATAATAATAATATACTATTTTTATTATAACATAGCATTTTTGCTGGTGTAAATAGACAATTTATTATATTTAAGAAAGAAGTTACACGCAGAGAAGTTGCTGGGTTAATAGTTAGAATTATATCGTGAATTCCGTTCCATATTCATGTGAAGTGATTTTGATTTGGAACGCAAACCTTAAAAAAATTTGTATCTGGGTCAATAACTGTCTACGACTCCAAATGTCTGCTGGCTTCATCCTTGACGAAAATAACAGATTGCTGTAAACCCTTCAGATGCTTTTTATAAAGAAGCAAACAGAAAACTGGAAACACCTCACATTATTATCTTGTTGTGGGCGCAGAAATAAATTATAATCGATATGTTGGTAAAGCGGTCAGACCCTAAACTTTAATTTAAAATATGAGAGATCAATTTCTTTCTGTAGTAGGCTAAATGTGAAAAAATAATGGCCTAAAACATGTTCATGCGATTTCACTTTATATGATGCAATAAACTATATGTTCCTTTTTATTATTTATAGCTTGCAACGTCACTGTTGGTCTGTCTTATCCTCGGGATGTCTTGCGGGAATTTTATTTTCTCTGAAAACCATCCTGAATTTTGTTTTCTTCAATTCCAAACATTTAGCTTAAATATTAGACGTGACTGTTTCGGATATTTATAATATTATTCTTAGCTAATCAAAGAGATTCTCTTGTGGGTGTTTTCTAATGATAAATGGTTCATAACAAACTGTAGTTATGAACTATTATATAGCAGGAACGACCATAATGCATCTTTAATAATATAATTTTGTAATACTGAATAAAGAACGAATATCTCGAAACTAGCCTTTGTTTAAAGAATAAATCTACTTTTATTCTTTGTTTGAACAGCATGGAGTATATTGCCATCCTGACTCCCTTTGTCGTGTCTAATATGAAATGACATACGTCATCAATGTAACCATGTATATAAATAGGATGTTGGGTTGATAAAGAATTTATTTCCCACGCAGGCATTGGTTATAATTATCCAGACGAGAAATAAATACCTTAGAAACGAAGAAAATTCAGAATTCTATAGATAATCTCTTTTAGCATTATTCTTCATTCGTCAAATATTATAATGTTATGTTTACTGATCGTTCTTCCAACGAGCATGGAAAAACACACATCACATGCTAAGTTGGAATTGAATTTTCACACCTATAGATATTGCAATCTTATAATAAATATAGAATTCATGTTTAGTAGGTATAGGTCATGAAAGTTCAGATCTAGAGCTAGATACCCGATAAATACGCCGATAATCCATTAGTCCGTATATGGATATGTATTATCTCAATATATTCAAATAACTATTTAGGAACCAGTAGCGGACATCGAAGCTGTGATTGTCTTCGATTTTTTCGCACCCGAACGACTAGACAGCTGTATTCCGTTTTAAATGTCATACGTATTGACAAGAAATGTGGAAACTGGATTATTAAATAAGTGGATATTCAATTCGTTTAAAAATTATATGCATAAATAATCATTATGACGAGTGGTACTAAGCAGGCGCGGATCCAACCCCCCCCCCCCCAGCTACATAAAAAAAAATAATGCCTTGCATCAATGAAATTACATCACAAAGTGATCCTACATCAGTATAAAAATGATTTCTCTGTTTAAAAAGCTCAATTTGTATGTATGCCTATGTAATTTAGAGACGATGATGGCAGATTTCCGTAACAGAAACCTGGCAAACCCCCTCCTGCAAAAATTCCTGGATCCGCACCTGCTAAGCGCAAAAAAACTCAAACATTTCTGGAATTTGTTTATACATATAAATAACCAATCTACAGAGCAAAACGAGAAAAACAATTTCTGGCAAACTTTTTTAATTACATTTTGAATATCCAGCACCATCAAGCAGTTTTCTAGAAGCCACCTAAACAAATCTGGTGGATATGAACGTTGTATAGAAGGAAATGTGAGAAAATGTGTGATTTACCTTCACCCCTCTGGAGTTTCACCTTTTTGAACACAATAACACAATTAAATTACCGAAAACAATATTTCATGTGTTAAATAGACAGTAGTTATAAAATTGACATCATGTCGAAATCAATATATGAAGCATCGACTTAGTACACTAGTATACAAATGAAATGAAATTGGGAACGTACTACTTGTCCACGCCAACATGCCAGTGAAGTCGAACTCATGTCATGCAATTTGCTATGATTGAAATTTCAGTAGACATGTCATATTCCAATTGCCATTCATTGTCAAGGGTTATTTTCTTGCAAGCCAACATTTACACGGCATCTCGGGTTTTTTTTCATACCACCTAAACGTTTAAACGTTGTTCCTTGACAGGTCGCCGGTTCTAAACCACTGACAACAGTAAACCATGTCACTAAATGTTGAGAAACGTTCTCGACCAACACCAGCTCCTGGCCCACCGTGGTAACATATCTGTTTCAAAATATCACTTTAAAAACCTGTCATTATTTCAATAAAGCGTAAGGAGGGATATTAACTCATCCACAGTTTTCTAATTTTAGCCCTGTTCACTTTTTATGGGTAAATGCAAAACAAGCAGTTTATCTGGAAATAGCCTTTTGCGTAATTTACGACTGACCTATAACCGTATATTAGCATTCCCAATTCTTATTCAAATATGCATAAACAGGCAGCGTGTGTTGTCAACTTATACGCTTATAGTGAATTAGAGCTAAATGGCCTTCGATAAGCACTTTACTTCTAAAGATGTAGCTATTTTTAACATTTGATTGTTGACTTTTAAAATATGGTTTTTTTTTATATAATCTGTAACGGTTTCTCCATTAACTATGGGTTTCGACCGTTAACAGCCCTCGCCACACATTAATTTATCAGACATTTCACCATCCTATTAACATAATGCACAATGGTTGTAAAATTGTTAATGCCAAACTTTTTATTATTTTCGGCTTGAAAAATTACAGAAACGATTTTTATTTTTTAAGGACACTTATTGTTGAATAGGCTCTGAATATTTCTGAGTGTTACTGGGGCGGCGTCTTGAGTCAAATAAATATATCGATCTCTCAGGAACGCGCCCTAATTACCGAAAAAATCATTTCTGTTATTATTTATATTGTTACATCGCAACAAACACTGTGTTTACACACGACACAAGTAAACGTTTATTTAAACTAGAATATTGCGTGTGAATACACGACAGGAAATAACTCTACTAAAAATACTCATAATCACGAACTATACACGGAAAGTTTCTTATTTCGGCCCGAATGTTAAATATTTAGTTAATTGAATTTGTAATATTAATCTTTTCTTTTCTGAGCAGACGAACTGCTGTCGACTTAGGTTTCGATATTTAAACAGTCTTTTATTCTGTCATTTAAACAGATTAATCGTCAGAGTTTCCAAGTGTCAAAGGAAATATTAAGAGTGAATGTTTTTTATTTATGTGGGAATCGAAATGGAAGACGCATTTCTGAGTTTCATTTGCAAAATTGCGAATGGACGAACGCTAGCATATAACTAATACCGGCTAAATAATGTACACGTTAAGATAACAACATTTGGACCAGATGTTAAAGCTCTATAATAATAATTAGGCAGCCAAAACCCAGTTTTAGCCTTGACAAGGAAATATAGTCCACCTAATGTTTTGATAGATAATATATCTTCAGTATGTGTAGATTTCAGAGCTATTGACAAAATCAGAGATCTCGTAACAAAAGACACTGCCCGTACTCTTGTTACTAGTCTTTTCTAGAATGGGTTACTGCAAAAACATCTTTAGTGGTTTAAATTGCAACTTAATTTCAAAACAACAAAGTATTCATAATACTGCTACCAGGAAGTCACACTTCAAAACAGCTGGCTGTCCATTCAAGAATCCACTACAAAATTCTCTGTTATGCATATAGATGCCTCAATGGAACAACTCCAACATATCTGCCTGATCTAATTTATGTGTATACTCCTTAACGTAATTTACATAAGCCCAGCATTTACCAGAAGTTTCCAAATTTAACCTTCAAACTTTTGGATACAAATCTTTCCGGTTTAGTGCTCCTAGCCTTGGAATTCCTGACTATTCAGTGTAGAATCTGGCCCCTTCAATTGAGTAAGTGAATCGGTTGTATTTGACTATGCTTTTTGCATAGTGAAAATATATAAATGTAGTGTACAGAGCGTTATGCGCATGCATGAACGTATATGGAAAATTGTCCCTTATAAATATAAACTATCATTACTATAAAGATCACAAACTCTCACAGCCCAACACAATCCGCCATTAGACCATAGTGAGTGGAAAGCAAATATTTGTGAAAATTAACATCTGTAATAATACAGCTACGCATTCAATATGGAGAGGGAGCTGTTTCTAACTATTTCGGCTGCTCTACTAAAAGTCATCTAAGACTCAGCAGTGAAGTCAAAATATATGACAAGTACCATTATGACTACATATATTACTCAAAAGAAGTTAAGGGTCAAACCTTTTTCTTCTACAAGGTAATTGTCTATGCACATATCAGATATACATGTATATATAAAATTATTGGCGGAAATCGTGCCGAAATTGGTTCACGACATCCTGACGACAAAACCTGTGTACAAGGCATATGTCATTTTCAAACAAAACGATTTTGACAGTCTCCTTAGAAACAATAAACTGAAGCTCAAAACAATGTTCCACAAAACTGTTTGCATCGCCCAAACGCATTAGGGTACGACCTTTTGGAGTTGATTATGTCCTTGCACGCGCACTATGCATTTACCATGATCAGTTTTGGCTTAAAAAAACCTTCAATCACCGTGTTGCTCTCAGTTGAAATTTCAACATGGTCAGCGCGTTGTTACAGCGAGATGTCTGAGAGATGAACTGCGAAATGCAAGTGGTGTTCAGGTATCGGACCAGACCATAAGAAATCGTCTGCAAGCCCACAACATTCGTTCTCGACGACAAACGGCTAGACCACCTCTTCTTCAACGTCATAGGACATCACGTCGTAGAGACTGGAGACGGCGACAATGGGGGCGGGTACTCTTTACTGATGAGCCCCGGTTTGCATAACAGTTCAATGATGGCAGACTTTGTGTCTATAGGCGGCAAGGGGAAAGATTTGCTGATGTTAATGTCAGACAACGCCATCGCTTTGGAGGTGGCACGGTAATGGTGTAGACTGGAATTTCGGAACATCACAGGACTCCTTGTTCAAGGAAATATGACGGGTATCAGGTACAGAGACGAAATTTTACACCCTTTTGTCATCCCAAGTCTTCGTCAAATTGGAGCAGGTTCTGTTCATCAAGATAACAATGCTAGAACGCATAGAGCACGAGTTGTTAATGATTTTCTCACCCAAAATGGTATTGAACGAATAGATAGGCCTGCATACTCTCCTGACTTGGCACCAATTGAGCAAACATGTGAGAGACAATCATAGGCAATGTGATAATGTTTTTTGTACTTCTGATCGACAGCATGCCTCGTTGTTGTGTCGACTGCTTAGTAGCACGTGGTGGTTTCACTCGTTATTAACAAAGTTATCGAATTTGAGACAGTTTTGTTGGACCTCATTATGCTCAAAATGGCGAATTTTCATCGGATCCTCAGAATAGTTGTGTATGGAAAGTGCATATTGACACATATTGTACTCATTCTGACCAAAAGTGTGCTTAAAAGTTTTGATTTACATGTTCCTTGTGTCTAATAAAATGTCAAACATAAATAATTGATTGGCCCTTAATTTCTTTTGAGAAGTATACATGCGAATACAATGATGCAATATATAGAGAGTTGTGTGTACAATGACCAGAAGAGTGAGACATTGGCAGTTTCCTGATCGACCTTATATGGACTATTATATACTTTTCAAAAAAAGTAGGGGATATTTGATTTTGGGGACATAATACTAAAATATGCAAATCACTACGAAAAAAGTCACTATAGAACCTAACAGAAGAAACATTTCCAGTTACATGTGACGCCCAAACGCACCAATAGCTACCGCATGGAATGCGGGTGATGCTTGGGATCATCATGGGGGTCCAACCCAAGATTTGCACGACTCTGACTTTGAATGTTACAGTCATTGTGACATTGAATTCCAGGGTGGAAACATCAGTTTAATTGTATTAGTGACCAGAAAACAAATTTTGATATGCGTCGGCTTACCCAAAATGAAAGGTTACGTGCCCTTGGCATGCTACAGATCGGCACAACACAGGCGGTTGTGGCGCGGACGATGAATGTTTCTCAGTCTGTCATAAGCAGGCTATGGTCCAGATACCGTGATACACAATCCGTACAGGACAGACCACGCTCAGACCATCGATTTATCCGTACCTTGGCCTTGAGAAATCGTGTCATCACAGCAAATCAGATCAGCGCTCGTCTTCAAACAGACACTGGTGTGAGAGTGAGTGGCCAGACGATTCGGAATCGACTGCATAGGGGTCACCTTCGCGCCCGACGTCCTCGCGTGATCCCTTGTTTAAGAGATCATCACATTCAGGCAAGACGTCGTTGGTGTAGGGGTCGTCAACACTGGGATAATCGACGCTGGAGCAATGTGATGTTTTCAGATGAGTCAAGTTTCACTGTTGATTTTTTGGACAGACGTAGGAGGGTGTGGCGTCGTCGAAACGAGCGCTTCCAAGACGTTAACGTCATCAGACATGATCGATTTGGGGGTGGTTCTGTTATGGTGTGGGGAAGCATCGCTGCTGCTACATGTTGTTGCAGGGCGTGTTATGGGCCAGTACTACCGGGACAACATCTTGGCAGTCCATGTTGTGCCGTTCGCACGACGTCATGGCCGCCGTTTCATCTTCCAGGATGATAACGCAAGATGTCACAGGGCCAGGATCGTTACAGCTTACCTCCAACAACAGAACATTACCTTGGCCAGCACTGAGTCCCGACCTCTCCCCCATCGAGCATGTCTGGGACATGCTTGGACAGAGGTTACGTCAACGTCAACAACGTCCTGCCAATGTCCAAGAACTTGCTGCTGCGTTGCAACAGGATTGGGACAATGACCTTAGGCGTCTCATTAGGAGTACGTCACGTCGGATCAATGCTTGTTTGGCAAACAGAGGAGGATTTACCCGTTACTGACTTTGTTGTGATGCTGTGGTAACTTTGGTGTTTGACCCCGGGTATCATTTTACCCTTATAATGGCCAGTATGTGCCTTACTTAGTCTAACGATCATTAGGAATAAATGGATGAATGTGAACTTCATTTCATTTTGTCATTTGTTTCTTGGTCAGTTTCATTAGGTGACTTTAATAACACTTAAAAATCAAATATCCCCTACTTTTTTTGAATAGTATATGAAACTAAGACGTTTCGCAGTTTTATCACAAGATACGCGGACAGAAACTAAGGTGAGTGGATTGTTAAGCATATATTACGATTCACTATGACACACTATCTTTGCCACCTTAATAGTTGAGAGAGAGAATGTTACCAGCATGAGACCAATACACTGCTTTAAAGATACATTATGGGAGATTAGTTAAGTTGGCAGTTCTCACTATAATAGTCAAAACTAGCTAATGAAAAAGCAATTTGTTGAAAATTTCAGTCAAATTGATCCACTATTAACCGAGGACTAAGCGAATGAAAGTTCTGCTTAGCCTCGATCATCATTATTAAAGTCGGTAAGACAAAACCATTAGTCTCGGTTATCCAATTAATCGCCAAATCACGAAGGAAAATTTTGCCACAAATCGAACTACAACCCAACAAATATCAACGACTAGCCTTGACATCAAGATTTGATTATGGTCTGGATAAGTTAATTAATGTCTAATTAATAGTTTTGATAATATTTCAGGCCTAAAGAAAGATCTACAGTAGGCAGATTTTGCTCTTGCATAATGTATGTTTAACAGTGCGTCAATCTGATTAAAAGACAGATCTATATTTCGTTTTCTGCACTTTCGATGGCCTCTACTACATGAAGAACTGGCCGGCTGTATGCGCTTTTGACCCTATGGCGTTGTCCATTTTAGTAACCAATCGGCGTTTATGTTTCTAGTAGGTTACCCAGAGTTCCATGCACCTTACGCCAAAAACTCGCCGTAATTGGCCGTTTCATTTGGCCAATTCCTCACATAATCCAGAACGCGCGTTATATAACCGCTCTTCCAGATCCTAGTGTTGTAAAGACAAGTAAAATGAAATGTTTAGCTATAACAAACAGCACAACATATGGTATGTGATTAATCAGACTGACTGTGTGTATGAATTACCTAATAACCGTCAGATAAAATTCATTCCCGTTGAATGATGCATATGAACCGGAAAGTTTCAGCGATTTCAAGCGAGCATGAATAAGACAAATTGGTGAGGTTGAATAAGACAAATATGCTAGCCCCTGTTAGGTGTTAAAAACACTTGCTTTCAACTCACAATGGTCCGATATTTCAATGTGAAAGGAATTCGTGTTCTTAAAAGAATACAAGAAGAAGAATATCCCCGAACTATACTCAGTCACATTAAAAACTTATCACTGATGAATTTCAACAAAAAAAAATTTTCTGGGAAGTCAAATAAATTTTAAAGTGTTTCTAACCATAGTAATAGTCTGGTTGGAGTAGAAAATTTATGGGAAGAAATTCCTACCCAAATGATTTCTTCATTTTCTGAAACAACTATGTTCCTAGTGTTCTAGATTTTCCCCGCCGATCGGAGGTGAGCCAAATTTTTTTTACAGCACTTTGAACTTTTGACACTCCCCCCAACCCCCTGGGTCAACATAATGAAACTGAAAACAATTTATAACTTCAAAAATATCAATTTTACAGCCTAGAAATGTATTATCAACATATAGGAAAATGATACCAAGGAATCCAGAAATGACGTCAAAAGTGACGTGCGACGTCAGAATTCAAAATGGCGGAGATATGTTGTGAATAAAGCAACAACAGCAAGCAAATAGACAAGAGGCGCATTCTGGACACCATAAAATATTCATTCAGATCATCATCAATAAAATCATCAAAACATCAGACAACCCTCCCCGTGGCATCCTCCACACCCTTCAACACATTTCAAACTATTCTGTGTACAAGAACATGACGAGCATTTGTTTTTCAACGGTTTACATTTATATTTACACCGGATGAAATTCAGAACGTTGTCTAGTGCTGATGGAAGAACAGTCGCGATTGGAACTTTTCTATTCTCTATCACTTGCCAACCCCAATTCCCAGGATCGACGCCATCGTCTAGTTAATCTCAAATTCTAACCAGATGGCAAATCTTCGGATTTTTGAAAAAAGGGATATTTGATAATGCTCCTCGTGTATCCTGAATTCTGTCTGGCCAAATTCTGTAAATAGGTGTTTTCAACCCAGTTCTGTCGACGATGTTTCTATCAGTTTAGATTGTCATAATTTTTGTCACGGTTCCCTTACCGATGGGAAACCTGTTCTTCTTTTGTTTGATAGTGGTGCATCTAAGACACTGATTTCGTCATCGGCTATCCAATCTTCTGCCTACTTTCGTAGCTTGCCTGTAAATATGTTAGATAAGCCCCTGCAATTTCGTATGGGTAATGGTTCTACCTAAATTTGTGTTTCTTCAATTAAGTTCCCCGTTGTTGTTCAAAACTTCAAACTTCCAGTTGAGGCCTGTATTGTACAAAATCTTGTAGGAATTGATATTATTCTTGGACGGGAAACTTGGGCTCATCTCCATGGCGTACTTTACTTAAGTCAAGCACTTTTCGCTGTAAATCCAGACAAATTGCCCTTTCGTCCAGTCATGAGGTTTATATAAAGCAAATTACACACGAGAAGTAATAGTTCATGGTAAAGTACCTAGAGTTGTAGAGATTCGGGAGATTCTTCTTAAAGCAGAATCATCATTATCTGATTCTTGTCCTTCATTAATGCTTGTCTCCATCAAAAGAAATAGTGCTGTTATCGGGGCAGTAACTAATTCTTCAAAGACGACTTTACGTATTAAAGCTTCTAGACCCTTATCATATCTTTCTCTTAACCACATAATAAATAATATTCGCATGTGAGGGGATAGATATTGTGGACAACGAGTTTTCTTCAGATATCTCCACAGATATCAATTTATTGGAGAAACAAGTTGATCTTTCAAATAGCATTCTTACACCCAACCAACAGTCAGACTTCCATCGCTTTCGGCAACACAGAGAAACCTTCAGTCTACAGGGCGAAATTGGTCATTGTAAAAATCTGAAGATCGACATTGATTTTAATGACAAAGCGCCTTTCTATATCCGACCATATCGTACAACCCACAATGAGAAGCACATTGTTGACAAATACTTGCAAAAATGGGTTAAACTTGGTATTTTGTCAGAGGGACACCAACCCCATACATCACCGGTGCTTATTCTTCCTAAGAAAAATACTACTGAGAAGCGTGTTGTAGTAGATTTCAGCTGTCTCAACTCTCGTATAAAACGTATGAACCACCTATTCCCTCTTCTGTCGGAAACACTATGCACCATTGAACATTCTGGAGCAACAGTATTAAGCTGTCTTGATTTAAAGTCAGCATCCTTTGGTTTGCCCTTGTCACAAAATGCTCGACAGTATACCCTGCACCTACACAATGTCAAATAGGCTTTAGCCTATTCATAAAAGTAGATGATGAACGAGTAGTTATAAGTTCTTGGGGTATTTATTCCAATCAACTGTCACAAAACAAAAATGGTGTTCTTACAGAGTGAAAGCCTCAAGTTAACTCGAGTACACTCTCTCACAAATACATATAACCTTATATTAAAGGGACAACACATATAGTATCATTACTATATGACACTATTACTAAGACGTGCATTGACTACGGTAGTTGCCAATGACACAGATATTTTGGTCTCATTACTGCACCGCGCGAAACCAGAAATGGTGACAATTCATCTTCGCCACTTGGACAAAAAGTCAAACACCTATGGGCCTGGCATAAAACTGTATTCGATAATTTATAGTTCATTCAGTCCTGTTCAGGGTGTGATACCACTTCTGGTTGTTTCGGTTTCTGTAAATTGGGACATCTTTCGGAAAGCTAGCAACTGGAAGTTCCCAGTCCAAAGTATCTGAATCTGGAGAAAGGTTATTCTGTGAGATATGAGATATCTCTTACTAAAGTCCGGTACCTAAGGTACAAAGCTGATCGCTGATAAAATTTCCATTCAAATCAATAGACTTCCTCAAACAGCTGCAGATGGCGTCGATCCTGTGAATTGGGGTTGGCAAGTGAGAGAAAATAGAAAAGTTCCCATCGCGACTGTTCTTCCATCAGCACCAGACAACGTTCTGAATTTCATCCGGTGTAAATGTAAATTGTTGAAAAACAAATGCTGATCATTTTCTCGTACACAGAATGGTCTGAAATGTGTTGGAGTGTGTGGAGGATGCCACGGGGAGGGTTGTCTGACTAGCGAACAAATCGGCATTGATTTAGAAGATGAATTTGGTAAGGGGTAGAACAAATCGGAACTGAAGAATGTTTTCATGATTTTATTGATGATGATCTGAATGAATATTTTATGGCGTCCAGAATATTCCTCTTGTCTATTTGTTTGCTGTTGTTGCTTTATTCACAAAACATCTCCGCCATTTTGAATTTTGACATCACAGAGACGTCGTAGTTCCGGAATTAAGAATTCTGACGTCGCACGTCACTTTTGACGTCATTTCTGGATTCCTTGGTATCATTTTACTATATGTTGATAATACATTACTAGCCTGTGAAAGTGATATTTTTGAAGTAATAAATGGTTTCCAGTTTCATTATGTTGACCCGGGGGGGGGGTGTCAAAAGTTCAAAGTGCTGTAAAATATTTTGCTCAACTTTTTCTGGAACACTAGTTGTATCAGAAAATGCAGAAATCATTTGGGTAGGAATTTCTTCCCACAAAGCTGGATTTGTCAGCTTCTCCAAGCAGCCTATAAGTAGTAAGAAGCCTTTAATTTCATAAAATTGTAAAATCACGTGGATCACGTGACTTTTGAGCACATAAAGATGAAAAACCTGAAAAACACATACAAACTCGTGAGGTCAATCGATGCAAGTTTGCTTAAACTGAACACGCACAAGTAACTTGAACTGGAAAAACAAATTAAAATTGTTATATTCATCTTTGTTAGAAAATGCCGCGTCTTTCAAATTTAGAACGTCTACGTGCTATAGGTAGGCTCTATGCTGGTCAGTCTGTTGTCACTGTTGCAAGAGCCTTCAATTGTTCACGCAAGACAATAATTAATCTTAGAATGAGAGTGCTTCAAACTGGAACTATTGCCGACCGCCCAAGGACGTTTGACGTCACTCCAGGAAGATCAAGCAATACGATTACGTCATTTTTAGAAACAGATTTGTCACTGCAACCCCCACAAGTAGAGAGATGTTTGGTGGAAGGGTAGCTGCACAAACTGTTCGGACAACAACCTTTGTCTACCTCAATCAGCTGCTCTATAAAAAAAATAGCAGAAATTAAAGTACTATAATAGTTTGATGATTGTACAAAGTTTCAAAACGATTTCTTGAACGGGTAATGAAATATGAAAATCGGAACGGATGGGCTGACATATGAAAATTAAACAATTGGTTGATGAACGTCAAAATAAAAGAAAGGGCTGTTTCTGATATACATGTATACCATAGAATAATAATTAAATAGCTAAAGGCTCATCTACTGTCATAGATTGATGTGTACAAAGTTTCAGAAAGATAGCTCGAACGTTTTATAAGATGTTCCGGAAACAAAATTGTTCAGTAAAACCTAAGTCAAATTTGTTTCCATAGAAACACAAAAATTATTAGATATGTAAAATTCCAAATTAGCAAAAGGCTTAACGCTACCATATTAGGTTGATGTTTATATACAAAGTTTCGTGAAAATATCTTGAATGGTTTATAAGATATTTTCCGGTAACAAATTTATACACCAAAAGCAAAGTCAAATTTATTTCCATGGAATCACAAAAAATATAAATCCAAGAAAAGGCACGAGTACTGTAATATGTTGATGTGTGTACAAAGTTTCATAATGATATCTTGAACAGTTTATCAGATATGATCCGGGAACGAAATCCAAACAGAAGGATGGGCGGCCCCCATTTCAATATCCCCTCCCTCACTTTGCTTAACGCGGGATAATAACCCTATAAACAATTGATTCCCAACGAGCCAAAACCAGGAAGGTTGAAAATAAATAACAAAAACTCTGAGATGGGGGCGGGGGGGGGGGGGGCTTACAAAGTTTCGATAGGTTACATCCTAGGCTACTAGTCAATCAGTCCCAGCAAGTTTGATCCAAAACATATTTAAAACTATTATCTGCATAATATATTGATGCACATATGAGAGTGCATCAAGTTTAAACATTCTACCTCAATTGGGTGAGCAATCTTTCCGATAGGGCCTCAAATATTGTATAGAATATTCAATACTTTAAATTGAAAAGGATATGAAACTGTCGCAAAAAGAATGCACAGCTTAGACATTGTATTCGGCCATTTATTTCGAAATAGACAAGCTGCTTGAAAAACCACTGTATGCACGAAATAGTTTTGACGGCGTATCGGAAATAGTCCAAGATTAACGTGTATTAATGTGTCGGAGACCCGCTGACATTTTTTATCCGTGAAGCTAATGTGGCATTTCAGTAAATAGAATCTGTACAGCGGGGGTTGGTACCACCGAGACCATCCGTCATGTAAACTATTCTGTATCATTTAGTCTCTCAAGATGACGTTCTTAATCACAGCAACATTAATGTCGAACAAATCGGACAATTTCTAGTGACCTTTCTAAAAGGTTCCAGAACTGCACTCATTGAAAATGGTATTTAACAATGTGAAGAATTGATCTAATTTAACCTGCCTGGTTACATCGGACAAAAATAGAACTCGTAACGATGATACTGACATTGTTCCTGTAGAGAATGCAACGCGAAACTGTACAATAAGACATTGACAAAACCAATGACACAATTACGTGATTTACAGTATCTATATTATTCGAAACTAACAGGAAATGCGGTCTCAGCCAGGGGCCCAAATTCGCCCAGGGTCCAAATCTGTCATGGGCCCATATTCGTTCGAGACCCAATTCATAATGGGCCAGAAATTGGTGGCCTACAACATTCTCGGGGTTAATTTGATATCACAGATGGGGGAGGGGGCACGGTGACAAAGCGTGATGAGCAAACACGCGCGCAGGCATTTTTGATTTTATTTATCACGTATGATAATTCAATATTGGTCCATTTCATTGAATATTGACGTTATATTGTAATTAAAATCTACCTGTTCAAAATTGTCTTTGAAAAGCCTTTAGTTTTAGAAGTAGCAATGGCAGTGATATTCCGAATACAAATCGGTAATCTGTTCCATAAAAACAGTGCTTATACACTCATTGACCTGTAACCATATTATGATGAATAATAAAAATAGCGCTGTATGACGGTTGAGGATCGCGGGGTGGGGTCAAAATATTCAAGCATTTTAAAAGACAAGTGTAACGGTATTTGGTATTCGATTGTAGAGTTTGTATAGAACGCGTTTACAAGTTGATTCTAGAAATAGAGGATAAACGGCATTTGATTTTAAAGATCTTTCCATTGTCATTAATTTCTTATTATAAAGTAATGAAGTCCCGGATTCCTATGTCCGTGTTTGCGGTTTTATTCCTTTTCTTCATCTTCTCCGCCCGGTGTAGTCCCCGGGTATAGTTTGGGTCAGAAAACACGAAGATACTTCTTCACTATATAATGTAATGTAATGTAATTTTCTTATCGGTATGATAATTATTAAGTTTTATTGCGATACAAATAACCGCATTATTTCCCTTATCTTAATAACAATGTCGATTGTCTATCTGCCTTCCGTGTGTCACAGAGTTTTCCACAAAAGATCGTGCTGATACTGTCTGAACGGGTTGAGTTAACAAGAGCCTAGCTCATTAAGCAACGGATCTTTGCTTAATCTCTCCACAAGCATTAAAAGCATTAACCAGATGAAATTATTTAATAAAGTATTGCTGAACCATTTACAAAAAATAAATAACTTATATCTTATCATGACACTCCTTATATCTTATCATGACACTATGTGAAGACGTGAACTATTTATAAGAAAATTTGAATTTACATGTTCTCTTCCACATATAATTCACTTCATGTCGAGCGTACCACTAACATAGGTCGATTATTTCCTGAGTCCAATCAGTGTTGCATCTTCAAAAGAAAATTTCCTAACTCTTACTTAAAAAAAAATACAGGAAAAGTAAATATTCTCTCTCAGCTTATAATTATCTCTGCTGCTCTATAACTTAGTGCCGATTATTTTTATAAATCAACCTTCACATTTTTGCAAGTTAAATGGTTGGCCTTAAAATATACATTATTGTACTTACAACAAAATTTATACTATAACGTTGATGTTATCGAAAAGCACAAAACCGTGACTAATATTATCCCATGCTTTTCGAAGTCCGGAGCATTATATCTCTCAATCAACCATGAGAGTCATTATCACAAAGATTATTTTCAAATTTCTTCTGGCCCACACTGTGGGAAATTTTCTCAATTTAAGGGAATAATCAGATATCTTGACGGTTCCTTTATTTGCTATCACATTCGGGGAATAAAATATAGCAAAAGAGACATAAATTTAATTTGGGATATATATTTAGCTAATAAAATACCCGTTATCAGTTATCTTTTTTATCAAAAAATATTACAAGGAGACAGACAAGGTAAATCATTTTGGTGTATAAAATTTATAAAATACCTAGGAGTTCTTTTATCCGCTGTCACTTACGGTTCGGAAAAAATATTGTAAAAGGGCTATTCCTGAAACAAATTGTGATAATTCTATTATCATTTGCCACGAAAATATTTTCAGTTTGAAATTTTTTGTTGATTGTTATATTTTTGATATGGTTCACAAGAGTGGACACTGGACGACTATTTGGACATACCTCAGCTTTATTAACAACCGATAAAAGATTAATGCCTTTTTGCAATTTAATAATAGAATCGCGGTTTCTGTCTTATTATACTACATGGCAATAACGACCATCAGTGTAGTTTTACGATAGATCTAACTATACGCCATATATTCCCATTCTTTACATTGGTGACATCCAAGTATCCCCTAGAGTTAATCGGCAAACAATCAACACATCCCACACTCGACATGTATCTCGTCATTGATTTAAAAGAGAGTGAGAACTGATGGTTTCCCGTCAATAATTATTTCCACGTTCAATCTTTCACGTCGTATGACCAGGGTTTCTAGGGGGCACCATTCACGTGGGTGCAAACGCTAAGAAACAGAGCACATGATTGGCTATGATGTCCAATGCTGAGAGAAAAGATGACTTATAAATTCAAAGGGAATAAATGAAGCTACCGTAAATTATCTTGTGTCTTTGGAAAACGGAATCGTCCTCAAAACCGCACTATTTTTACTTAAAACCACTTTTAATCACGAGTGGGACATTACAGAAGTAGCAAGAAGTCGGACTTGGTAAAGTTTAGAAAGAGTTTGCACTACAGAGGTATCGAGTTCCAGAAAAGTCATCAAAAGTCCAATCGCGAATTTAATACCAATGGAATTAATACATAGAATTAATATGAAGTCCTGTTGCTGTATCGCTTTAGTCATATTTATAACATGCGAAATAGCACACTCTCAAATGATGGAACACTCAACTTTACTTGACAGTTTATTTAACTGCCCACCATGTTTTCTTGAAGATTGCCCAAAGCCTTCCCGAATGAACTGTTTGCTGGTACGAGAGCCGGGGATTTGTGGTTGTTGTTATCTGTGTGCTTCTGATAAGGGTGAACGGTGTGGACTATCACAGGGTCGATGTGTGCCATCTTTACGCTGCAAACCGGCGCCAAATGATCCAACACCTTTACAGTCGTTACTCCTTGGACGTGGAGTATGTATGTAAATCACGGTAAGTGAAACAAGTTTATAATTTTTTACAACAAAATGTTCCTGTTTCTTATGTTCTTAGGTTTCAACGTCCGTTTCGGCTTATAAATTTCCTTACTACAACATTAATTAAAGATACATTTTGGGAGATTAGATAAAGAGTTGGCAGTTCTCGCGATAATAGTTAAAACCTAGACAATGTAAAGCCAATTTGCTAAAAAATTTCGGTCAATATGATCCACTATGAACCGAGAATTAAGCGATTGAAATTTCTGCCTAGCTTTAATCATCATTACTAAAGTCGGACCGATAAAGAAAGCATAGTCTCGATTATCCATTTCGTGATTAAATCGTGAAGGAAAATTATGCAGCAAATCGGATCATAATCCACTAAAAATAACAGGCTAGCGATGCCATTGAGAGTTGATTATGGTCTGGATAAGTTAATTTATAACATTGCAGGTCTAAAGAAAGACTTAGCTCTTGCATAATGTAACTATGTTTAAGTTGTTTAAAATTCCATTACGTGTTGCAGTGCAATCTGTTTCACAGAGAATTAATTATCTCTGTAACGGATCTCTGTAACGGATGACTGTCCACAACACGTAGGCATTGGCTCAACGGCTCGTGCAATGTTTACTTAACACCTAACTGCTTCGGGCAAAATGATGCATTTTACTCATTTAAATACCCATTTACACTAAATAGGATTTTTTTTTAACTACAAATACTTCAAACAGCTTTACTTATTTTTCTTTTACCTCAAAAAAAATGTTTGAGAATTTAATTTGTCGGAGTAAAAAAGTTAATATGCCGTACTCATTAAGCCTCGTCGGTGTCATGCTTATCAGTGATTGTAGCGGCCAAGCGAATATTCACTGTGGAATCAATTTGGTTGCAGTGCTTGGGAACTGCAATTTATGTGTATGTAACGTGGCTGGGTGAGTATGAGGCCCGCTTACTAACCCCCAGGTACCAGCCTCGATGCCCGTTTTATACCTCCGCGTCCTTGCAAATCGAGCCAGATCGTTACACGTATTAAAAGTCACAAATACGTACAATAAATTTATTACGGTAATAAACATTTTCTTAAAAAAATTCAGAAAAAGTGAACTGTCTTGTACAACATATTGAAGGAAAATGTTTGTGTGAAATAGATAGAAATCGTTGTAAACTTGAAATGGCCATACTTTGTTCGATATGAATAATTTTGGATCTATGGATTATGTACGGCTTTAAACGCAATATTAATACGCCCACATGAACGCGTGGGCATATTATGTCGATCCGTACGGAAGTCCGTTCTCATTTTTGTGGAGAACCTAGGGGTCACAATTTCTATCCAACTTTGATTAAACTTAAGATGTATGTTTATATCCCAATGATCTGGGATAATGTCGATATTGGCACATGTCAGACGTAAATTCCCTTTCTAGTTGTCCATGCCCTTTTTATTTAAATTGATTTATTAAAAATGTTGTATTAAGCATTGCATGGCAACTGTTACGTATTTTGGCATACTCTAGCTTTAGTTTATACACAACTAAATAAGTTCAGCATCCCCTGTATTATTCACATGATGTTTTTTTTTTCGAGATTTGGCTTTGAAACCTTGAAACTAAAACCCCGGAAAATCAAATTTGGAAACATCAGAAAGCGTAAGTTGTTTTACTAGTTTTTTGATTGGGTTTAAACTCCTCCTTTTCTCCTCCGACTGGGCTAATGAAGACGGGCATACGCCATGCAGTGTGCTATGAGAGAAGTTTTGTCAGGGCAGCGGCACTATGGCTTACTCTTATATCGAATTCCAACTGCCAATTGGTCTTTCATCTGCATGTCAATGTTTTTCGCACCCCCGTCCTGTACCACTAACGAGGGGAAACGAAAACGGGAAATCCCGATGAACTTTCTCGACCAATGTAGAGAGATCGAACACCCGACCTCAAGCCTTAATCACTTGATCCAAAAAGTAGTCGAAACAAGTACGAGGGTGCAGAGTCAGTAACACAATAGTGTACATGTATATGTAATAAGAATAATTAAGAAAAGTGTAATATGTAGTACATTACTTTGAAGTTGATTTTATGGAAAGAACATTGGTTCGGGAAAAGTTTCTATTTGTCTGATATTAGAACAGTTTGAAACGTGTTTTTTTCATATTGGTTTTTGAGAACAGTTTTAAACCGGTTGGTGTAAGCAACTAAATGATCCCAGGAAGTTTAAATCATAAGATATTTTTTCGACCTACGAGGTCTGTAAAGGATGCGTTTATCACAAAACTGAAAACAATTTTCTAAAGTTTGAGAATTCCGAAAAATATTTATGGTTTTCAGACAGACATCAGTTTTTAAACTAATTTTGTATTTTACATTCGCATATTGAACAAAGGAACAAAAAAAGAGAAGAAAATTCATAGACAAATCATTCTAATTTACGTCATATACGACGGTTAGCTGAAAAATTATAGGTCGATCTGTGAAAGTCCTGTAAAATGTCGATGGTTTCCATTTCTTTTTCTACACAGTCCATTCTAGTTGAACACACTTTCGCCAACGAAGTTGCAGGCTCTTGATGCCAGACAGTAAGAGACTTTCTTCGATTACCCAAGAGAAATGTTCGCGGCTGACATGGCGTCATCATTATTAGCAAAATGACGACAGCTAGTTCGTTTTTCATTTTTGGAAACATATCTCATCCATGATTACAAATCTTCCCAAACATTACCGGGATCTGCTTCAAAACGGCGCAGATCGTGCATGAACTTTTTTAATTCCTAACATATTGGCGATAACGTGCTCAAACCTCTCATGGGAGTGTTCAATTGTCGATCAGCCATCACGTAAAAGAACCCTTGTGAGGTTCGAAATAAGAGAGACTGTAACGCCAATGTCCATCTTTAGTAGTGCAGTCGGTACGGCGAAATTGGACCTTAAACCCTATTTGATTTATTTTCCAAGCTTGTTAAGCACGTTGGCACCAAATATATGAGTAGGTCATAGCGCCGCTGTCAAAGTAGAATATCCCCCATAGCACTATACATGGTATAAGACCGTGCGTAAGAGTAAGATGTTGAACCCGGTTTCATTTTATTCCACTTCGTAGCAAATGGGCGGCATTTGAAAGTCAGCAGCCGAAATTACAGAAAGGTATAGTCGGTATCCTATTTTTGTTTAACTTCTATTACTCTTTTTGAACATTTATTTGTAATTTAACGTCCTATTGTTCTGCTCTTGCTGAACTAATGAAGCAGGGCATAGTGTGGTATGATGGAAAGTTTGTCAAGACAGCGGCGCACGGCCTACGCTTATATTGAATTCAAAATGCAAGGCATCTTTTACGTGCACACCAACAATATGTACACGGGACCTCGGTTTTTCGTACCATCCGAAAGACTAGACAACTGTCCTTATCAGGCCCTCCATCCTGCACCACTCATGGTGGAAAACAATGTACGGAATTTTCTCGGCCAAGACCGGGATCGATCCTCCAGGCTACTGAGTAGTGAGCCAGTGTCTTACACTTTTCAACCGTGGCTCCAAACATTTGGGTTATTATGCATCAGTGTTCTCTTTTGAATATTGCTCTGTTTCTTGAGTCGTGTTTGGTAATATTGGCATATATTACACGTGTCATATGGCCATGGCCTGTCTGGAGACTTAACTCCAAGAAGTATAGAGTTTAATAACTTTAAATCTAAATTTAACTATTACCCAATGCACTTATTATTTTTACAGATTATCTAATCCGAAATTCTTCAACCTGAAGTGCATATACATAAGTGGAATTCTAAATTCCTATTAAATTAAAACATATCATAACCGTTGAAAATCACCGGTGATTAAAAGATAACAGATGATATTTTTTTTATTAATCGACAATCAAGACTCTCAAGAGCTTAAGCTACTAAGTACAACATATCAAAACTGTATCCATGCTTGATTTCACAGCTAAAAATAACTGATCATGGTTTCGAATTCGCACATTAGCAGTAATGGATAGAAGAATGCTTTTTAACTATAGGAACGTGATGATTGGAATAAAACTGCGTGCATGGGTTCTTTAGTTCTCCTCTACTTCCTGATTGTTGAAGATGGTTTTGTGCGGTTTCTCTACTGACTCACATAACATTCCGCGTCATATACTATTCAAAAAAAGTAGGGGATATTTGATTTTGGGGGCATAATACTAAAATATGCAAATGACTACGAAAAGTCACTATAGAATCTAACAGAAGAAACATTTCCAGTTACATGTGACGCCCAAACGCACCAATAGCTACCGCATGGAATGCAGGTGGTTCTTGGGATCATCATGGGGGTCCAACCCAAGATTTGCACGACTCCGACTTTGAATGTTACAGTCATTGTGGCATTGAATTCCAGGGTGGAAACATCAGTTTAATTGTTTTAGTGACCAGAAAACAAATTTTGATATGCGTCGGCTTACCCAAAATGAAAGGTTACGTGCCCTTGGCATGCTACAGATCGGCACAACACAGGCGGTTGTGGCGCGGACGATGAATGTTTCTCAGTCTGTCATAAGCAGGCTATGGTCCAGATACCGTGATACACAATCTGTAAAGGACAGACCACGCTCAGGTCGACCAAGGGCGACAACTCAAGCCCAGGATCGATTTATCCGTACCTTGGCCTTGAGAAATCGTGTCATCACAGCAAATCAGATCAGCGCTCGTCTCTTCAAACAGACACTGGTGTGAGAGTGAGTGGCCAGACGATTCGGAATCGACTGCATAGGGGTCACCTTCGCGCCCGACGTCCTCGCGTGATCCCTTGTTTGAGAGATCATCACATTCAGGCAAGACGTCGTCGGTGTAGGGATCGTCAACACTGAGATAATCGACGCTGGAGCAATGTGATGTTTTCAGATGAGTCAAGGTTCACTGTTGATTTTTTGGACAGATGTAGGAGGGTGTGGCGTCGTCGAAACGAGCGCTTCCAAGACGTTAACGTCATCAGACATGATCGATTGGGGGTGGTTCTGTTATGGTGTGGGGAGGCATCACTGTTGCTGGAAGAACGGCTTTACATGTTGTTGCAGGGCGTGTTACAGGCCAGTACTACCGGGACAACATCTTGGCAGTCCATGTTGTGCCGTTCGCACGACGTCATGGCCGCCGTTTCATCTTCCAGGATGATAACGCAAGATGTCACAGGGCCAGGATCGTTACAGGTTACCTCCAACAACAGAACATCACCACATTACCTTGGCCAGCACTGATTCCCGACTTCTCCCTCATCGAGCATGTCTGGGGCATGCTTGGACAGAGGTTACGTCAACGTCAACAACGTCCTGCCAATGTCCAAGAACTTGCTGCTGTGTTGCAATACCTGGACCAAAATTACCTTAGACATCTCATTAGGAGTATGCCACGTCGGATCAATGCTTGTTTGGCAAACAGAGGAGGATTTACCCGTTACTGACTTTGTTGTGATGCTGTGGTAACTTTGCTGTTTGATCCCGGGTATCATTTTACCCTTATAATGGTCAGTCTGTGCCTTACTTAGTCTAACGATCATTTGGAATAAATCGATGAATGTAATCTTCGTTTCATTTTGTCATTTGTTTCTTCGTCAGTTTCATTAGTTGATTTTAATAACACTTAAAAATAAAATATCCCCTACTTTTTTTGAATAGTATATATTTTGAGAAGGTCGTTAAAGCACCGTGCATAAAGCTGAACTCCGATTACAAAACTACCTAAAAAATTCAATAAAGAAAAGGTAACGCCATAATCGACCGACCTACTTGATTTCAATTTGTAGAAGAAGCATGGCGATAGCCTTGGGGTAACAAAAATACAGGCAGACCACGCCCACGCCCAATGTATGCCGTGTCAAGCAAACTGTCCACACCCGGTTAGCTAATCAACTACCAATTACATCCTGGCTGATCAAAATTATTTCGCTATCACTACTATCAGCTAACTGAAAATATTATTGCTACACAATTACATTTAAAGCTTGTTATTCTAATTGTGCAATGTAGATAGGTGTTTCATTATTTCCAAAGTTTATTCTTGGGATGTTTTATATATTTTGTATTTTTACCATAATGTAATAGCGCCATAGATAAATCAATATATTGGATAAAAGGCGCTCTATAAATAAATTATTATTATTATTATTTTCTGCACCTACTAGGATAATGAAAACGGCCATGCAGTGTGCTATGGGGGGAAATTTGCCCGGTCAGCGGCACAATGGCCTACTCTAACATGTGTATCGAATTCCAACTGCTCATGGATCTTTTATGTGCACGCCATTGTGTACACGGGAAGTTGTTTTCGTCCCATCCGATCAACTAGACAGCTGTCCTTGTCAATCCCTCCGTCCTGCATAACTGACAATGAGAAGCCACGTTTTATATTAAGCTCAGCCACATTTACAATATGTTCCAAATGCCTATTGCGTTCCTATAGATGATGTTAGTTCTTGATTCCTGAGATATCAGACCATCAATACTCCGATCGTGGTTTTGTTATTATATATATTGATAGTGAAAGAAATGCGATGATTTTTGTATGTTAATTTTTACTGCATGCAATATATAGGCAATTAACAATAGTATCGGTAAATAATAAAATTAAATACTACATTCAAATTTGTCGAGTACATGATGAAATATAACATGGTTCGACCTTGCATTCCCAAGCAATTCTATGCAAATAATTGAAATTCAATTACCGTTTAAAGGGACAATAACATTCTTGTTGGCTTGGTAGCTCCAGAAAATAAATAATACCCTTATTCTAAGTACTAGATGTTTAAGTGTCCTATCTGTTGTGTAAATTATCCATTACAACCTATTTTACGAAAATATTTTAAATCCAAGTCACAATTTGAAAAGGTTTACGTTAGACTTTTCAAATCAATTAGTTGAATTTTTCCAATTTTTTAAAATGGGTGTGTTAAGATGAAATTTATATCATCATTTAATTGGAATGTTCTAAAATAATACGATTTGTTGACCAGAATGAAGATTGGGACATATTATTCAGTTACAACAAGAGTGTTATTGAGGCTTTAAAGTTCCAATTTCACTTTTTCTAAGAAAGTCAAAATATAATTATTTCTATGTTTTTTGCTCAAAAGGTTGTCAACTTACTATTATACGATCATGGACAAAATTTTGGGGGGGTTAAAAAGGGTGACACTGGTTGATTGAGGAAATAGTTACTCAATTACCTCCCTTGTTTTCCCATTCTTCTACATGGACGGCCATCTTCAAACGTTTGAATTTGAAGTTGAAAATGATATTTTTGCCAATTTCTCAACTGGCAATAGTGAATTATAGGATTAATAGGATTATTCTTTAACAAGGTAGGACTGTTTATAGGTTCAATCTATTTTGGGGCTTTATTTTAATAAATTTTAAAAATATAACTTCAAAAAATGCTGTTGGAACTTTAAGTTTTCGTGCTTTCCTGTTGTAAATAAGGCCTGCTTCTATGCATTTACACGGTTATATTGTGATTAAGGGTGTTTTTATTTGAATGATTAATTACTGAAATATATATAAACCATTGTTCGTACTTTTTGTTTCTAAAAAGTACTAGCGTTAAGTGCCAGGCGTAGGCGAAAGTCCATTACTGAGGAAAATAGGGTTGTCAAGCAGAACATTGACGTTAAATGGATAATGTTTTATAACAGATGTTAGTTTGTTGCCTTGCAATATTGTTTCATTTCTTCTTTTTTTTTATTTCTTCAGCAATAACGATGCCCTACAACCGGTGACATTATTATCGATGAACTTGACGACAGATGGAAAATTTGACCAACACTCGAATATGCATGAATCCGCGTGTCGGCTAATTCTATCTCTTAGTCAATCTAATTAAAATATAGATTTATATTTCGTTTCGTTTGTTTATACTTTCGATGGCCTACACTCGGAGAACGCTAGATCGGAGACGGTCCTACGCAAATTGTGACGTCATATGTGAATTGTGGGTTAGGGTAAGGGTTAGGCTTGATCATGGGTTAGGGTTAGGGCTAGCCCTGTTTATATCTCGGGACTTTGACCAAATCTACAGGTCCTAGCCCTTACCCTAACCCTAACCCACAATCTATATATGACGTCATATGTGCTAAAATGCGTAGGACCGTCGCCGATCTAGCGTTCTCCCCTACACTCATGTAGATCTAACTAGTTATAGTGGAAGCTCAGGTTCTATGACGTCAGGTATCAAGCACGGGACATTTGACCCGATAACGTCAGTCATTCGATTAACCAATTAGCGACCGCCATGCTTTTTAAAATCTACTTTTGTTTTGTTTTGATTTCTATCCGCTGGTAATTTAACACACAGTTCCACGCATGAAAAGGTCAAACGGTCGATTCGACAGACCATTTGATTGGCTGACCCCTCATTTCAGGCAGAACACGACTTAAATAACAAGTCTTCCAGATCAAAGAGTAGTAAAGACAAGTAAAGACGAAATTTTGAACTATAAAAAACGAAACGAAATTGGATCTTTGTTTTAATCAGATTGGTCTCTTAGTTTTTTTAATGTCGATTAATCAACTTTAAAGTGTAATAAGTAAATTATTTAACATTTCTATAAAGAAAACAACATCAAAATATTAACTGTAGATAATCCCTGGATTTGATTAAGTCGGATTAACCGCGAAATTATACATGGGGTTGGTTTGTTTGGTCATATCCCTTTTATATTGTCTGCATTGGGTGCCAAATGCTGATTAATTTCCAGTTCATAAATACTTTGAAAGTAATAGAACCATTTGGACAGATAAAACTTTTAGGGCTTCAATTTTAAGAATTTTGTAGTTTACATGAGATAAAAAAAAAGTCCCCCAAATTGACGATCTGATTTTTTAATAATGCGGTCATTTTTAGATTTTCCATTTATCAAATACACATTGATAACGTATGTATTATTATTCGTTTCGTAAAATTTACAAAGCCAAGTCTTACACTTTTAAATACATTCATATTATTTCTGCACATAAACCAGATCTCAATAAAATCTAAATAAAACCACGGTGAATCCTATTAAAGCCTTTCAACAAACATTCATTACGTCAATGTAAAATGTAAACATTGTAGGAGGTGAAAGTGTTTTCACAAAGCCATCTCTGTCCACACCAAAATTATTGAGATTCATTATTTTAAGTGGCGAAACCTTTGTCATATCAAGTACACCTACTTTATTTGTGTAACAGTTTACAGGATTCGTTGGCTTCTAATTATATGAAACAAATACTGATATGAGTTTTAGCCAAAATTGATTGCAAGTTTGGACTGTATTTCAAAAGCCAAAACTTTCCATGGACTAGTTTATGTTTTTTTCCGTAAAAGATGGCATATTACTGTGGCATATATACTCTTCAAAAAAAGAAACGCAAAACCCATTTTTCATCATTTTTTTACTTGAACTAGGTCTTTGTCTCGGTAAATCTTACTTGTTTTTAATGCCATTATGTAAGGATAAAAGAAATTCATTATTGATTTTAAAAGTAGGGTCACTAATTGTGACTGGTCATCCTTTTTGTCGAAATTTTTTATCGCTTGATTGCACCAAGAAACATGAATTTAACAACTTCGCGAGCTTTTCGCATGGAACCTAAATCTAAGGTCTTTAAAATCCCGGGGTTCTCGGTTTCCAAATCAGTTGCACATGTAAACACTCAAAGACCCAAGTGATGCCACATCCGAACGAAGACCAACGCAACAACGCTATTGGTGGATTACAAGCAGGTGACTCCAAGACAGATGTAACCAGGCTGCTGAATGTTTCCCTTAGTTCCATTTCTCGCCTTTGGGATAGGTACCGACAGCGAAGTTCAACACGTGAACGCCCAAGCTCAGGCTAAACAAGTGTGGTCCCACTTGTCCTGGGTCGTCACTTCCGGTTACGTCATTGGTGTAAATGGTTTTTAACAGCGACCTCTACTGCAGCAGCAATTCCCGGACGGCGTAGAATCTCGTACCAGACAGTAGGCAAACGCCTACGTGAAACCGAATAACGAGCCAGACGTCCCCGTTAGAGCTTCTGTTTTGAAATGCGCCGACACCATGAAATCCAACTTTAATGGGTTCAGGCACTGAGGGTATGGTCACAGCAACACTGGAGAGCAGTTTGGTTCAGCGACGTGTCGCCGTTCTTGTTGCAACAAGGCGATAGTAGAGCGAGGATATACTGACGACGAAATGTAACGTTGCGTTTCTTTTTTGGGAGAGTATATTACTGTACACAAAAGGTATGAATACACCCTTCATCGTGATTTGCGATTTTGTTTGAATTTTGTGAGATTATTGAAGTCTGCGTAATTGCAGATATGCAACTGCATAGCGCCGTATGTGTTAACGGTCGGGCCCTGATTTTGTAGTATATATTAGTATTGACTATTTCCAACGCCCGTGTGTGGTGTGTATCTTTTCCAGGGGCTTATCTGCTGGATTACCGCTGGTAGGCTTATCCTCCTACAAATATTAATAAACTGCAGATTCTCTGGAAAAAAATAAGAAAGCAACAACTGGCTCCCAACTGTTAAAATTGTAGCACTAGATTTAAAAAAATAAGTTTTACGAGGACAGTATTTAAAATATATTTCACAATACCGGATTTATAGTCTCTTAAACGAATTCTTCCATTTCTGTAATTGTAATAAATCTAAATCCGTAAAAATCAAATAGTTTCTGATAAATGTCAATAGGTATTTTAGTTTCTATGTTTATCGTAAAAAAACCTGCTTTAATATCATGCTTAGAGCTATTGATGGTCTAGTGTGTACATAACAGTCATGCTCAAGTAATTATTGATTTATTTTAAACTACTGTGTCGTAATTAGAAGAAGATAATGAAACGCTAACATATGAATCTAATTACGGAGAATGACCATGAAAATTGACACAATTGGAAGACGGTGGTATTATTTCAGTTATCCCAAAAAGTTTCCACGGAAAAACCATCGCATGAACTAATATATCTCTTATTAAAGTAAATAACAGGGAATTGAAGACATCTAACTAATGCTCATTTTTATTGATAGGCTAAATGAAACAAAACATTAAAAAACATTCCGCCTTTTCTAAAAGAATCGTGTTAACTCCTGCACAATGCATAATATAATAGAATTATATGTCATCACTATGGATTACTAACGTGCTGTTGGCAGAAATTTTTGAGCGAATTGTGTTGTTAAATAATAATGTACATTGGGGAGCGCCAAATCCATCCAAAAGCATGCCACAAAAATGTAGAAATTGGACGATGAGAAGTTGTAAAAAAATTAATTAGATCTCATATTTTATTTTAAAGGAGAAGCTTAAACTTGCATAATTAGTGTGGGTGTTCAATACGTGAAAAATCTTGACTTAGATGGTGACAGTGATGAAACTTGGTGCAACGTTTTATTATCTTGACTAAGATCAATGATGAGATTTTTCTGCAACGGACAAGTAGTACGACGATGGCCATTTTCAGCAAACATAATAAGCGATTTGATTGTCTAATGCTTGGTGACAAGACAACTAAGATTAGTACTGAGGGAGAGGGGTGAAATTGTGTATAGTTTCAATAAATTAAAACCTTGATAAATGTCAGATCAATAGCATCATCTCTCCAGGCTGTGTATAGATAAGGCTATACTAGATGCTTTACAAAAAAAAATAAATGTGCATCTATTTATTTGGGTATTTGGATGGGGGCATCAGCCACACTTATCGTTTGCTTCTTGCATGAAGTAAGCTGTACCTACTATAGTAATGACAACATTTTGGCCAAGAAGTCAAGACGGTAAGTTGAAAACACGACGTTATGACAACAATCACGCGATAGTTACGAAAGTTTACTTCGTCGTGTCTTCGTCTTATTTTCGCGTCGACATGAAATTTATGCAAAAAATTTAACAGTAAATTAAAAAGTAACGACTACAATCGATTCATTATATAAGAGTAATTTACTATATCCCCACTTTCGATGGTACAGTATTATGTCTTAGTCAACATCTCATATGGTAGAGGCATAAAAAAAATCTCGATTTAAGGATACTCCCTTTTGCAACTAGCCGAATGTCGATTCATTCAGTTAACCGGCATTCGTGGGAGTCTTATCTTGTATGTATATGAAATAAGCACACTATTCTATACTGTTTAACATCATTGATAGTACCTGATAAATAGTTATTAAATATAACAACAATAATTGATATAATTAAAAGTATGTCTTCAGATGAATTATAAAAATTGTGGCCAATGAATATATTTTATTACTACTCTTTTTGTGGGATTAAAATTGTCCTCGCTCGTTTTATGAATACATTTTCTGTGTTTTCAAGAGCGGGTATAATTCTCATTAATCTCATTGACGGGGACTCAGAGAGTAAGACGCTGGGCCTCTAACCACTAGATGCGGTGTTCGACCCTGGTGTTGGCCGAGATAATTCCCTGGCATTTTCCAATGTGGTTTCTACTTATCAGTGGTGTGTGTACACATTTAGATGTGCACATAAAAGAACCCTTGACAGTTGGAATAAGAAATAAGAGTAGGCAGCAACGCCACGATAGCACACACTAAATGGTGTATGTCTTTAAAAAGTAAGACGTTAAACCCATTTCATGTCATATTTTGTTATACTTTTACATGGATGGCAAACATTGTTGGCGTTTCCAACGGATGAAGAAGAAAACTAACTCTCATTCATATTATCACTCGGCTAATCTCGACAGATTCCGTAAACTACATCTAGTCTAGGATGTATGACAGTAAGTGATATGTTCCTACGCCCATACATTTAAGATGCGGCTACCGGTTTACTTTAACAGGAAAACTTGAAGCTATTACACAAATTGGGAACCTATTCGGCTAGCGACCTATTCGACCGATCGAGCTGCAACCTGTTCGTTGGAAACCTATTTAGAGTAAAGACAATAGTCTCTATTTACCAACCAATAAAATCCAACGTTATGTCTATCAAATGAAAGTAGAATATATTATTTTTTATCCATTCCTTCAGCTCAGAATAGAAGTGTAATTTCGTCATTATCTTACAGCTGGATCGGTCGAATAGGTCGCTAGCCAAATAGGTCGCCAACTTGTGTTTGGAATGGGCGCAGCCATGTTTTATCCGGGACCTTTAAAGTAGTTCCAATATGGCGGAATTCATCATACAGCCGAGTTTAGATTCCCGAAATCTTCCGAGGTTTGCCGAGTGTCATATTATGTGTGTAGACAACTTTATTGTGACATCATAGAGAGAGAGAGAGAGAGAGAAATGGGGTTTAACGTCCACTCAACACAACCAGGTCATTTCGGGACTAACATATGGTTTCAATTTTATTTCAATAATTCGCTTGCGCGTAGGGGTCTTTAGCCGTGGGAGGAAACCGGAGAGCCCGGAGGAAACCCACGAGGTTGAGAAGGCGCCCCTATCTCCATGCCACATACGCTCACACCAGGGCTCGAAACCACAGCCGCAAGCCAGAGGTGACCGGCCAGCTAGAGGTCGAAGCGCGGCACTCTAGACCACTAGGCCATCCCAACCCCCCTATGACATCATAGTAGTAACACATGACAGGAAGTGGCTGCACTTGATTAGTGAATGCAAGCTCTGTGTTGTACTTCATTAACAAGCTCAAGTTACTCATACAAAATACAACATATTTGTTGGTGTATGTACACTAAAACACGACCACGTTTATTTCTCTCGTTTAATTATATTCAAGAGTGCTTCAAGCTGCGATTGTTTTGTTATATTTCTGTTCCTATTCACTATCTATTTATTTTAAATGCCAAATATGTTCTTTTCTTTTCAGATAAGATGAGTGTTCCAGATCCAGACAAAATTGCAGATCCAAACAAAAGACGTAAAATGAACCTATTTTTCTACAGAAGATTTTCTTAGTTTAAAACTTTATATGTCATCACTATGGATTATTAACGTGCTGTTGGCAGAATTTTTTGAGCGAATTGTGTTGTTAAATAATAATGTACATTGGGGAGCGCCAAATCCATCCAAAAGCATGCCACAAAAATGTAGAAATTGGACGATGAGAAGTTGTAAAAAAATTAATTAGATCTCATATTTTATTTTAAAGGAGAAGCTTAAACTTGCATAATTAGTGAATGGTTAAATGTAGTCTGCGGTGGATACTATTGAAATGGTTGACGTGAAAGAGCAAATCACTGATAACAATCTAATACCGTATGAAGGTTTAGAAATGCATGTACCATCAAATGTTTTTTACAGCCATAAAAGCCATTATCTTAAACCAATGATATTAATGAAAATTTCACGTTTTAGACTGCACAATGATTGTATTATATAATAGAGGTAATCTGAAAGTTATTATTAATTGATGCGCCAAATATACTCAATATCCATTAACACATCAAGGGTATAACAAAGGCAAATAAATATTTAAGCATCATGTGAAATGTCAATTAATTATATAATTCTGTTTGAAGCTTTGTATTTAAGCAGAATCATATTGTTTGAACTAATTTATCACGCTACATATTACATGTACTGTAGTTCCCCAAAACATTATAAGCACATTAGATCATGTTTTGTTGAGCTTGACGGTTCTGTTTAGCTATATAGACGCGATTAAAAAAATATTCACTAATTAATTTACTCAAAATGCGTTGGAGTTTGAATTTATGCAGAGCACAAGACTAGTGTATTTTTATTGCACAAAAGCCATTACTTCCACATGTTGTGGTTTAGAATTGGGTTGAATAGTGGTTGCAATAATGGTCTATCCGTCTAAAATCTGAGAAGGTTTGGGTTTTTTTTTGGTTTGCATACAAAACCATCCCCCGCATTTCACCACTATATTTTCAACAAATGGCAAAACCAATCAAATTGTTTCTTTTGTTTGTCAGTTTTCAGAAATGACGGCATATTCGCCGCATGGAGACTATCGTGGGGCGGCTACACTGAACAATGAATGAGGTATCAGTTGATGGTATTTAAATGGTGACATTTTTGTTCATTGATAATGTAGAAATAAGCTTTTAATGTTTACTCAAGTAAAATCTGTTTTAATATGGAGCACGTTTGTACTCGAAGCCTATTGTTATTATCAAATCATTTAGAGTTGCCTAAAATATGTGAGAGCTTATAACATTCAACACAAGTGCCCATGTCTTCTGGGAATGACTTATAACAGCTTTCAGTATTGTACATTTCGCTATTACGGCATTTATACAATTTAAAATATATACGCGTTTTATTTTAAATTAGGTAAAACCTTCACAACATTCCAAGTCATCAGAAATTACGTACTTTTTATGTTTTCTATACTACTTTGAAAAATAATTATACCAAATCATATATACATTGTAATAATGAATTAACCTAAGAGTATTCCCATTCCAGATATTTAGATCCCACTACGTATGTTCAAATATATTTCGACTAATTAACATTTATTCAAATTTAACGCTAGATTTTCTTATGTTGTTTTATGTTATCATCCGTTAGAAAGAAACAACAACCCAACCCAAACCCTTGGTAAAGAAATGTAGTCTTTGTACATGTATATTTAATTATTTTACAAATACTTATAACGAATATATATATATATGATATATATATATATAATTCTGTTTTGTGTAACCATCCGTTCCAGAGATATAACATTTAGTTTAAGTTGGATTAAAATAGCACCTTCACAACATCCCAACCCCTCGATAACGAAACCAAGTCTTTGTATAGTCAAATAAATATATTTATAAATGGAACTTAGAATGTTTGGTGTAGTCACTCCGGAGATATAACATTCTTGGTCGTTTTGCTCAACTCTTTTCTTTTGTTTTGCTTTAACCGACGACAATAAAATTGATTTTTCTACATTTTCTGTCTGGTCAATTATTGAAACGAGCATTACAAAACAAAGTTACAAGTTTATGGTAAGAGAATGTGGTTTTATTCAGACTCTAATTTTAAATATTATCTTCGGATTTATTATATGCCATTCATTCGAAATTATACGTTTTTTTTCAGTTTTTTTTTACACTCCACGTGGCAACCTCTTGCTCAAAAGCACGTATAAAGTTCACTGTGGAAATGTTAAGATACATAAACTGAAAATAAAGACCATTAAACATGCAGTTTCTGTCCCATATTTCAATTTCACCATCCTCTCAACTCTTGTATCCTTCCGCCCCCAAATCGTGAATAATCACCAAAACTTGGCAGAAAAAATTGTATTTCAAGCCGTTTTCTTCAATTCTACACCAAAAACTCATCAAAAATCATCATGCCAAATGGGGCAAAAGTAAAGGGAGAGACGGACTAGAAATAACATTCGTTCGTGAGGGCGGAGAAATATTTGTTGAGCGGTGTCCATGTGTGCGTTTCCTATAATTGACCATATGCAGTACTACGTACAAATGCAGACAATTTGATAAAGAAGTTCACGTGACGCGACCGCCGTTTCAAAGGAAGTTGTATAATTAATTAAAACCCAACGTATTTGACTTACGATTCTGACTATATCATATGATATAAGTATACACAACATGGTTAAAGCCGGTGTTAATTAATGGGGTATTTGAAATATTATGTTATGACCAATAACAAACGTGTATATTTACAAGAAAGTAATGGCTTCGCGATATTTTAGGTTATATCACCATATGCACAGATTGTACAATGTACAGTATCTTATACACGTATAGACATGTAACGTGACAAGATATTTTCAGAACTTTGAGCATTGTCGTGAGTGACATCTTACAGGTCGCCATCTATTTATATCTTTGCGTTTTAATTGCTACTTTGCAAACTTTACGTGCCGCATCGCTTAGTCCAGCCTAACAGGTCACACTAAAACAATTTGACGACCATCTCCAAACAACACGATATATTTAGCTAACAAGCTGTCGTCCATATTATGATAATTTCTCCACACGTTCAAAGGCTTGAAAGTATTTATAGCCTAAGAGTTCCTTTGTAAAGTACTTTTGGGTACAGTCCACGTATTACTATCCATTTTGTATTTGCTTTCAATTCAATTGAACCTATATTTACCTAGTAATTCGGAAATTTTCGTTATTTGGCTGAAACTAGCGAGCAATTATCCAATCAGTATTAAGGGTGATTAAAACTATGACACTGTATATGTTGGATATAAACCAGGGTTCTTAATCCATTTTGAAATGAACCGGCCACGGGCACCTCTAACTATGGAAGCGTATAGGGGTCAATAGCGCGATAGATACCGCAATATTAAGTTGGTATTATGTCAACATATTGTGATTATTCTGATGATTTTATCTCTGAAAAGTTAATCTTTGCCGAAGTAATTGAGTCAACACGCTATGTTTTATGTCCCCATTTCGTCTTTAATGTACACGTTTGCGGTAAGATATTGCTATTCGGAAGCTTTGGCGACATATTCCATTTCGCCGTAGTATATGTCGACATATTCGCAAAATGTTGCCGTGCGCTATGTCGACGTGTGCATCTAAAACAAAATGACGACATGCAAATTAGCGAGTTATTCAATTAACTTGGCAAAAATTGCCTTTTCAGAGAAAAAATCGTCAGAAAAATCACAATATATTGACTTATTATCAACTTAATATTGTGGTATCTATCGCGCTATTGACCCCTATACGCTTCCATACCTAACCAACGGATAGTCGTCTTTTGAACAACAGACATGTTGGTTTATATATACTTTATTCACGTCAATCATTGCATAACGTTACGATATTCCGTATAATATTATAATAAAACTTCTAATAAACAAAGCCTGTGTTGTCATTCCATACTAGTATTCATATATCCATACATTATCGAAATTTATAGTCAAATGTTGGCAACTTGCGTAATGCATAATCTACTTTTGCTTTCATCCAAACAAACGGAAGTTAGAATTAATTTAGTAAAAAGAAACACTACAAGCAAATACAAATAAGTTCGTTTTTAATTATTTTATTCGTAAACACTTGTCAATATATAAAAGTATATTTGTAAGCACGTGTCAATAATAAAACAATGTAGCACAAATTATTTTCCGTGAATAGTCGGGGCTCGGAAATATGCCGTACGGGCGAAAGGTCACGTGGCCAATTCTGATTCAGATTAGTTTATTTTTAGTGTTACCGGTACTCGCAAAAAGTAGACTTTAATAACTTATATTGAGACAAAACATTTTCTGTGAATTTTTATCAAACGAAAGACGTTTGAAAGAAGCTAACTATTCGGATCTAAAGTATCTTCTAGTCTTCAACTTTGGGTGACCTATATTTGACGTGGGAGGATCTCCAGCTTTTGGAACTTCCAAATACAATGCCTACGTGCATGCTTGAAGTTCAAGGTCAACGCCACCATTATTTTCGGCTATTCTTTTACCGTACTTGACATGAATTAACTCAACAAAGTTGTTTATTTACGAAATGAGCCAAGAAGGATTGACACTGAAGGTATTCATTGCATTGATTGACTCTTCGATGGGTTAATTAATCGACGAGTAATAATTACCTCTTTGTAATCGGCCGAAAATAGATTGATATATGACACCGTAGTGGCTTGTTGTTCATTGTTTTATCAATCAGCATGATAATTAACTCTTTGTAAATCGGTCGAAAGTAGATTGATATATGATACCATAGTATGCGATTCATTGTTTTACGATTCGGCTAGACTAAAGATCAATCCGCTAAAGCCGACAAAAATCAGCCGATTAAGATCCCTGCTATAAACCTTCTCTCTCTGGGATTGATATGATTCCCCGCGTGTTCTGTATCATATCGGAAGGTTAAAATCCTATACATACACATTCAGTTCAAATTGTGATTTAATATACTATTCAAATAAAGTAGGGGATATTTGATTTTTAAGTGTTATTAAATTCACCTAATGAAACTGACGAAGAAACAAATGACAAAATGAAACGAAGTTCACATTCATCGATTTATTCCAAATGATCGTTAGACTAAGTAAGGCACAGACTGACCTTTATAAGGGTAAAATGATACCCGGGGTCAAACAGCAAAGTTACCACAACATCACAACAAAGTCAGTAACGGGTAAATCCTCCTCTGTTTGCCAAACGTTGACGTAACCTCTGTCCAAGCATGTCCCAGACATACTCGATGGGGGAGAGGTCGGGACTCAGAACTGGCCAAGGTAATGTGGTGATGTTCTGTTGTTGGAGGTAACCTGTAACGATCCTGGCCCTGTGACATCTTGCGTTGTCATCCTGGAAGATGAAACGGCGGCCATGACGTCGTGCGAACGGCACAACATGGACTGCCAAGATGTTGTCCCGGTAGAACTGGCCTGTAACACGCCCTGCAACACCATGTAAAGCCGTTCTTCCAGCAACAGTGATGCCTCCCCACACCATAACAGAACCACCCCCAAATCGATCATGTTTGATGACGTTAACGTCTTGGAAGCGCTCGTTTCGACGACGCCACACCCTCCTACGTCTGTCCAAAAAATCAACAGTGAACCTTGACTCATCTGAAAACATCACTTTGCTCCAGCGTCGATTATCCCAGTGATGACGATCCCTACACCAACGATGTCTTGCCTGAATGTGATGATCTCTCAAACAAGGGATCACGAGAGGACGTCGGGCGCGAAGGTGACCCCTATGCAGTCGATTCCGAATCGTCTGGCCACTCACTCTCACACCAGTGTCTGTTTGAAGACGAGCGCTGATCTGATTTGCTGTGATGACACGATTTCTCAAAGCCAAGGTACGGATAAATCGATCCTGGGCTTGAGTTGTCGCCCTTGGTCGACCTGAGCGTGGTCTGTCCTGTACAGATTGTGTATCACGGTATCTGGACCATAGCCTGCTTATGACAGACTGAGAAACATTCATCGTCCGCGCCACAACCGCCTGTGTTGTGCCGATCTGTAGCTTGCCAAGGGCACGTAACCTTTCATTTTGGTTAAGCCGACGGGAATTCAATGCCACAATGACTGTAACATTCAAAGTCAGAGTCGTGCAAATCTTGGGTTGGACCCCCATGATGATCCCAAGCATCACCTTCATTCCATGCGGTAGCTATTTGTGCGTTTGGGCGTCACATGTAACTGGAAATGTTTCTTCTGTTAGGTTCTATAGTGACTTTTTCGTAGTCATTTGCATATTTTAGTATTATGCCCCCAAAATCAAATATCCCCTACTTTTTTTGAATAGTATAGATATATGTAAAGTTTTGTGTTATCGACAACCAGGTGAAGGATGTATGCCATTGTTTATATGAACTGGCCAAATGCCCCCTGTTAGATAACATAAAACTCTAATCCACCAATTCATATTACCACGTGCAATTAAAATAAGATTGTAATGATATCATGTCGCCATAATTGTGTAAGCTGGCTAAATAAAACGATGCAAACTGTTAATACTATATCTCAGATATGTATGGACCAACTTGTTTTAAAGAAGAAGCGTATCAACATAATCTTATGGTGAATGATGAGTGCATGCATTCACATGTTTATAATTAGGTACGCTGAATTTTGCAATCGTACCCAATCTAAATATAATGTTTCTATACGCCCGCATTTTCATGTGGGCATATATTGTCCTCACCACTGTCCGCCTGGATGTCCTTTGAAGCGCCCGTCCACAATTTGTTTAACACTTTACAGGTCACATTTCTTACCATGTATATTTCGAAAAAACGCGCATACCGAACTATACGTTCCTGGATTATGGTCCCTGTACAAAAAAATCACAATTTTTACACCATTTTAAAAATCGTTAAATGTATCACCGTTACACCATACAGATGATTGAACTCAAATGTCGTGCAAAATCGGATATAAACTGCCGATCAAAATGTTAAAGTGAGTAATTTTAAGGCTGTGGACCCCTAGTTGTTACAATTTTTATTACAAAAATCTTGGCTCCTTTCGATATTCGCCCATATTGGACCATACATGCCTGAATTATGGCACCCGATTGTTTTTACAAAAAATGTGTTTTAAGCCTGTTGTTGCTCTGGAGATCACAATTTTTATCCGATTTAAAAAAAGAAAAGTTTAAGTTCGAATTTGAGTTGAGTTCGAATTTCATGGGAATTGGACCGAAACTGTCAAACAAAATGGCCGTTTGTGGACCCTGTAGAATGCCGTGATTGTAAATTATGTAGCCCGATTGGATTTTCCCTACAATCCCCTTCCCACCCTGTAATGAAACAATTGTAAAGTCTTGTGAAATCACTTCTAAACTATCGCACCAGTCATCTATAAATATTGGTGGGTGTCGTACACGAGGCAATGAGTGCTTACTCGATACCTCCAGACACCACTTTGTATTCAAGGAATTAACTTAGTTAATTCACTGTAGTCCTGCTATTGTAATTCTAGAATTTTTTTTAATATAATACCAAATATAATTCACTTGTGGGCACAAAATGTTTCATTATTTTCCTATTCTCTCTTTCATATTTATCTAATCTGCTACTTATATGATGTAGTGAGTACAGCTGTATTTTTGTGACTTGTAGAAAGCGACTAGGACAATAAGTCGACAAAAATAACACGATGATACGACAGAATAAAGTGACGTATGGTTGCTTTAATACTGTCGTGATGTCGCGTTATAAAAAGAGCGAGATTTTACATGGCCACTATCAGTCACCATAGGTATTGAATATGGAGCATGCATACAAGCTTAGAATTAAAATACTTATATTATAATATTTGACAAGAAATGTTAAATAGTACATGGGGAAACAGAATTTTAAATACAGAAGAAGATATGATCATAGCAAGAACACGCGTCAATTATAATTGTGTAATATATAGTGTTACATCAAGTTTAAACCCAAACAGTTAAAAGACTTGAAAGTTTAGTGAGATATCAATTCCGACATTGCCCGTTAACCACTTTAACTAAATTATTTACACAGATACACTTTAACACTTTAATTCGTAAAACACCCGAAACGTCATCTTGTCTTTGAAATAACGGCTATTTTATTCACCAACATAACACGTTTTAAACATGCATTATGCAAGAGCAAAATCGGGCTATTGTAGGTCTTTCTTTTATAATGTTATAAAAACTATAAATTAGACATTAATTGACCTATTCAGACCATAATCAACTCTCGCTGTTGAGGCTAGCATGAGATTTTTGTTGGATTGTAGTTCGATTCGCTGAAATATTTTCCTTCGTCATTTACCACTAATAACTGAAATTTTCAGCAAATTGCTTTTATATTAGCTAGTTTTTAACTATTGTAGTGAGAACTGCCAACTCGTTCTCTAATCTCCCATAAAGTATCTTTAAGGAAACGCATGTTACAATCTCCGAGTATCGATTGTAGTTCACGGATTAACAACCAGACATATCTAGACAACTGATTTAATAAAATATATATAATGGCATTAGAACATATGAGTATAAGTACTAATCAGTGCCGGGCTGGGCTCACTTGTCCTATAAAGAAAAAAGAGAAAGAAAAACAGAAAAAAAGAGAAATAAAGGGGAGGGGTGGGAAAGAAAAGAAAGAAGGACAGGGCAGGAAGGAAGCTTTGGTCAGAAATGCTTGGAAAATGGGTTTGTGGTTGTCAATTTTCAAAATTTTCCTGGGGTGAGACCCCCCAGACCCACTTCGGACGCTCGCGTGCCTTAGGTGCGCCCGCGCTTACTTGTGTGGGCCTTGGTGAATGACCAGACAGGTGGGCTTTCGGTCCACCAGTCTGGCACTGGTACTAGTACAATAAAATGATATTGGGACAAATTACTAGATTGAATCAATGTAGGTTACTCACAGAATTCAGTCGATTTTTACCAGTATTCGATTGAAGCCTTCTTTGCTCTCGGTGCTTCTACTGCTTTGAAGTGGTAGTTTGTAGACAATCCTTTACAGGTGTTTTCTCAGCGTAATTCCAGAGTTAGCATAATTGCACGAGATCTTGATAATCCTTGAATCGGTATAATCCGGCATGATCTACAAGAGTAATCTTAAACTTGTATTACCAGAGAGAGATAAAGTCTCTCAAAAAAGCACAACGTGGGTCAAATAGAAACTTACAACAAACGCTGAGTTCTGTGTAAAGTGCTAGGAAAGTTCTACACTAGGACTGATCTGGTGCGGCTTATATGTAACTTTCTGGAAGTTTCTCAAATTTTCAACAAATTTCCAGGAACGTGAAATTTTTCTAGTACCGTCCAGAACAGAATTTCAAATTATTTCTAAACACTGTTTCCAGAAGTTTCCATGATTTTTAGAAGTTTTGAAATGATGATGCTAGATAGTGCGATCGCCTAAAATAGACAGATTTCGATTAATTATCGTGACCTCATTAGAACACACTTCTGACTTACATTTTATGACATTCGTGATATCGTTCGCCCACATATTATGAAAGGGGCAATTTTTGCATTATGAAAATGGAAATATCGGCGTAATTATCAACCAAGAAATTGGAGCCATAAAAATGTTCCCTCGTCAGTAAAGATCAATAACGACTGTATAATTCCTTTACAGTTGAATAGCATTCAAATCAAAATCTTTGTAGGGCCTACAAATTATCTTTTACGGACATCTAACCGATTTGATTAAGTTTAGCTTAAGTTGAATTACAGTAGCAATTATACAATTAAATCTTTTTTTTTAAATTTAATAAAGAAATTGCATCTATTGAATGTATTGACTCTTTTTGCTCACTACCCAGAAAACTAACACACGGAACTAATTATAAAAAAGGAATTATCCTGTGAACTAACTACATGGTAGTAGGTCAATATATGGAAAATACCCCTCAACCCCAAATAAATTGCTACAAAAGGTTTCTCAACTGATTCTGGTAGGGCTTAGTATATTTTCTAATATACTAAAAGTTCACCAAAGTAGGACCCCCGGAAAAGTGGGGGGGGGGGGTCAAGATGGCGTCAAAAATGGCCATCGAAACGTCTTAATGATCATATCTATGTAACTATCAACTCTCAAATTTGATGATTAAAATTGATGTTGGCCTAATATGTCAAAAAATTTTTGGGGCAAGGAACACATTAAGACAGTTTTGGATGTCATTGAAGTTTTCAATCATTATGAAATTGAATTCATGACCATTAGCTTTCCACTACCATAGAATAAGGTTCAGAGTCTTCAGTTTTGAGTGTCATCCTCCTCCTCACTATCGACCTTTTGGCTATTGTTTGGATTGTTACAAATTTGCTGATCTTGCTCCTTCATTACTCCAGAGCAGACCACGAGATCACCTACTTCCATTATGACACAAACAAGTAGTCAAAAGAACACAAATTGTATAACATTAATCCGTTGAAAGAAACTTTTGGGGAAGGTGCGTGCAGCAAGTTGCTCTTTGTACATGTCTACCCAGTCTGTGATTCATCTTCAAAACAAACCTCAAGAGGACATATCATATCTTGGCAAAGACATGTGGCAAGTCAAATAATACGCTATCATCACTTCAGTGCCATATCATGTTCACCAAGAAAGTGGCAATGGCTGAAGCATCTGTCATTCCCTCGACGTCATCGGCAATATAGGGTGGAAATGAACCCAACTGAATAGGGGTGAAAGCGGGAAATTGGTCAGTTAATTCCAATTACGACCCAAAACAATGTTGTGTCTGGCGAACTCTTGAAGATTATCCATTGCATCTGCACTGGGGGATCCAAGTCCCCTCGTTGCAGCTGCCTTGTCAAACTGAAAACTGTGACAATTCAAACAACACGCAAGATATCGATACTAAAGAGGATGACACAGAAAACTGAATACGCCAAAACTTATTCTATGGGCGGGGGGGGGGGGTGCATTAGGTGATAGTGGGCAGCTGAAGGTCATGATTTCAATTTCGCAACGATTAAACAGCTCAGTGACATCCAAACTTAATTGAATGTGTTCCTTGTCCCCTACAATCTGGGGATAGACACTAAGATCATCAGATTTGAGTCAATAGTCATGGACTCGCGGTAATTTGGAAGTGTTGGCAGCCATTTTTGACATAATAGGCCAACTTTATTTTGAATGAACTTAATGTGTTCTTTGTCCCCCAAACCCAGGAATACCTTAACAATTTTGTACTGTCAAGTGTTGTGTGGTTATGTTATTTTTGGACAAGTGGAGAACAATGTTTGGTACACACTGTACTATGTAACTTTGTCTAAATACAAAGATAGCCCAGTAAGAGCAGGGCGAGCGTATTTTATTAACAAAAAGTATAAATGCATACGCAAATATAATACAAATAATGAAATATGATAAAAAAAAATGGCATTTATTAAAATAGCCACAGCGCTATTTACCATGATAAATTAAAAGCTAAATTTATAACGTCAAAAACTGGTCTAAACGAAATAATTTGTCTTAAGTCTCAATTAGAAAGAATAACAAACATAATCTTTTCAAAAGCAGGGGAAAATACTAACAAAACAATCGCTGAAAAAAAAGACTCCGGAAACTGGACTCGAATCCTATGCAATAATCGCACCCCAAGAGAACAGAACATCTTTGTGTGTGCTTTTACAATAATAATTTGTATAAATAGTGCATCTGAATATTCACTATGTGACTCCATTTAGAAGAAAGTCATAGAATATATCCGTTTCTCGGTTTCAAAGAATTTGGTTAACCACACTTCCAGTATGACCCCGACTACAGACTCAAATTATAAGGTTGACTAATGGTCTCCCCAGATTATTCCATTTCACCACAGGTCTTTCCCCGTTAGCATCGCAGTCCTTTGTCAGACCGTATTGAAAATGTTTAAAACTACCGGGGAAACCACAGCAAAAGAGCAATCCGTGGTGCCATCGTATCGTAGCTATTGTTAGTTACCGTAGCTCCATAGGGGAAGACCATACCGAACCGCAATGAACCTTAATAATCATTTTAAAACCACCGGTTTTCCCGAGCTTCACGGTCTCGCTACGGATCCTCGCGGTTGGTTCGTCAAATATGACACGGGGGCTTTTTTAAATGGTTTATTGCCAAGGAGAGAATGCCACCCGACTTTACCCCCTCCCCCCAAACTTAGTCCAAAAACCATAGACTAATTTGCATATTACCAGGCCACGAAGCAACATATTGGCCATGTGCTTGATATCGTTGGGGGTCTGGTGTTCGATCCCTACATTGGCCAAGAAAGTTCATGTAGATTTTCCGGTGTGGTTTCTCCTTGTCAGTGATGCAGAAACGTCGCTTTAATTAAAATAGTAATTGTGTTCCATATTATGTTTTTGTGTTCATTATTTTTTGTATTATTATTAAAATAATAATAGCGTCTTTGATTTCCTGGATATGGTTAACATATACTTAGACACCTTACTGTCTACTTATTTTGACGACGCCATGAGGAAACTCGTTTTTGTTTTTACTTGGCTTAAACTAGCATGTTTAACCTCCGTCCCCTTATGAGATTCATTGAGCTTTATTATAGGAGTCATTGTTGAATGAATCATTTCTTATATAATTTGTGGGTAAAGATGACTTTTTGTACCCGAGAAATCCTCATATCCCCAACCGGCACAGACACCTAAACATATAAACCTGTCATTTACGACTATGACAGAAATGAGGAGAACAATAATTCCACAAAAAAGCATGTGAGTTAATGTGAACACATGTAAACACGGGACAGGTTCACGGCATATTAACATTTACAAAGCCAGTATTCGATGACGTACAATTTTATTTCTAGCCATTTAATTACAGTCGATTCATTAATAGTCTTAAGTTAAAACATCTCGTCTAGCCAAACAACAAAGAAAGATAAAACATGATCACCATCACAGGCGCATGTTGTTATAAAACTTAGATCATATTGGCCCGCCATGATGGTAACGGGCTGTTTAAATAACAATGAATGCTTAAAGATGCATTTTGTAAGTGATAATTCTGCCTATGTCAGGTCTTTTGTCCAGTTTCAAATAATATAAGTTATTAATTAGACATTTATTCACATGGGGTAGATTTTGAATCGATTTTATAATTTAGCCATAAAATGAATATTATTTGCATTTATGTGTATTTTCTATATCCACAGAAAAAAACTTTTTATTTCGTACATCCATGACTTGTATAAGTCAAAGTATCTATCAGTAATCCCTCCTCAAAACCATTGGAATTCGGATTCACCATCCTCACACTACGCTGAAAAATCGCTAACCTTGGCTTTGAGCTCCTATTAGAACATGGTGACGCATCATCTCCCCTTTCTAAGCAAATCCAACACGTAACATAAGCAAGGGTCGCCTTATTTCATGATTCCCTGTTCCATTTGGGTGAGAGAGTTGTTATTATAATCTGTCATTGCCATAATTTCATCCATCAGCATCTCTATTTCAGCTGAATGGTCTATATCCTTCATATAAGACTGCTCCAAATCCCACTTTTCCTAACCTCCTGTGTCTCTTTCTGTACTGTACGCCACTTCGACCAGTTTTAGCTATGGTCACAAAATAAAATTCCCGAAAATTATGCTTTTACTTATCAGTTCACTCTTGGGCTTATTCTACAGCATTGTAAAGAGCACCACACAAATCTGTTGGTTTAGCTTGGCTGACTATAAGTCGCAATGACCTAAAGCCAAATTTATAAGTGGCGACAACTTAGGTAATCAAAACTGTTTCGGTAATTTTACGGGAATTTTAGGGGGTGCTCTATTTAAAAGTTCCGGAATTGAATTCTCTCAATCCGGAAAATAGCGACGATCGAGTACTACGGGATTTGCAGGGGTTATCCAAAATGGCAGCCAACCTGTTGTTCATAACTGATGAATTACTTATCGAAAAAGATTATGAGGTCAATAAAGATACTTTTGATATTGTTTCTGCATTAGTCGCTTCATTGTACGTTATTTTTTTACTATAACGGTGTGCGTTATGGATGCTGTGTATGATATAGATGAACAATGTACATGCCTATTATATTTTACCTAGATTAATAATCGACAATAAATGTGAATCGCCGAAAATGGAATATCTGAAATCTCAGCAGCGGTTTCTGATATTTCACATTTTCTTATTGAAGAACAAAATAACAATCATTTAATAAATACATTTTTATTTTAGAATTAGAGAAAACCGGATAGGGTTAAAAGACGTCCATCGTGGCAGAGTATAGGAAAGTTAATTTCAAGTGAATGTATAGGGTAGCGTTTTCATCATTTAAAGTTTTGACAAATCAATTCAGGGATTATCCAGAATTTGTAATAAAAGGAAATGGGAGAGAGCGCCAATTTCAGTTGAAAAACAACTTTAAATTAGCTTATGGTATTTGGGTAGTAGAGATATAGTTCATAAAATATTTGATAGATTTGGTATTTCTGAATCAACAATGCTGAATAGTAGGGAGGGGAGCTTGACTGTTTCAATCGTACATTTAATGGACAAATTTATAACAATACCAGTTCGAAATGAACTACAAGCTGTAATGGATTTTTTTTTAAATGGAGGAATGGGTTTCCCGGAATGGTTGGTTGCTTGGATGGTACCCACATCCAGATTACATCACCAAAACATAATCCCAAATCATACGTCAATCGTAAGGGATTTCAACCAAGCAGTATGCCGTGAAGCTATGCGTTTTATTGTTTTGTGTGATATCATGGTAGCTGTCGTGATTCTTGCATTCATAGAAATTCAGGGAGAACTGTCAAGAAAGGCATGTATTGGCAGACGGAGGATATCCTCTTTTAAACTGGTTAATGACACCCTTTAGGTGTAACGGTCATCTCACAGCCAACAGAGTAACTGCAATCCTTTACTTTCGTCAAATAGAGTAATTATTGAACTTTCTTTGGAAATTCTAAAGGGTAGATTTTCACGTCTTCAATATTTAGATACCACTACGATTGACTCATCTTTTAACATTATTATGACATGTTGTATATGCTGACAGTGTAGATGAATTCTTTGGCTGTGATGAAGATTTGCCCAATCTACAAGTCAATACAGCAGATCCAGATGTTATTGGGACTAAGGGGGAGGGAGATGGCCTAGTGGTCTAGAGTGCCGCGCTTCAACCTCTAGTTGGCCGGTCACCTCTGGCTTGCGGCTGTGGTTTCGAGCCCTGGTGTGAGCGTATGTGGCATGGAGATAGGGGCGCCTTCCCAACCTCGGTTCTCCGGTTTCCTCCCACTGCTAAAGACCCCTACGCGCAAGGGAATTACTGAAATAAAATGAAACCATATGTTAGTCCCAAAATGACCTAGTTTGTGTCGGGTGGACGTTAAACCCCATGTCTCTCTCTCTCTCTCTCTCTCTCTCTCTCTATTGGGGCTAGATTAAAACGCGACAATTTAGCCATAAATCTACAATGATAAAGTAATTCAGTGTATAAATCATAAAAATATAAATGACTAAAATCACTAACACAACAAAGGCGATGTGTTATAACATTATATTTAACAGGTAAAGAGAATAAACAAATCAGTGTGTCTTTGTTTTTTAAAGTTGCTACACACAATGCTAATTTATGATAAATGAGTGAGGTTGGGGGTAACGTCCACTCGACATTTTTTTTTTCAATAATTCGCTTTCGCGTAGGGGTCTTTAGCACTTGGAGGAAACCAGAGCGTCCTAGAAAAAAAAACACGAGGTCGGACAGGCGACCCTACAACCGAGGAATCGAAACCACAGCGGTTGACCTAATGACAGACCTGGTGATACACGCGCGAACCATTTGTTCCCCGCCCCGCGATATGAAAATAAACTAACGCTGCAGACGTGAGTGTGTTCTTAAGGAAATATAAATACAGTATAAGATATCGGAAGCTCTGTATGGTAAAATTAAAGCTTTATTCTTTTCATTGTTTCTAGCATTGATTTTTCATTAATATCATGTATACAAATTACTTAGGGAGAGTGGTTTTACATAGGCTAAGCCTGTTCCCCAATCCCATTCAGACAACCTGAATAAAATATTGTTTAAAAAAAAAAAATAAATTCAGTTGATCGCTTGGACTTGGTACCAGTGTTAAATAGTAAAGGTAGGTATTACAGCTGGATTATTTTGGAAAATGTTATCCATTTCCCCAAAGTAAGGATTTTTTTTTCGTTCAGCACCTGAATATAGAAGGTACATCTGTCAGACCAAAAAAAAAACAACATTGAATGATATTATATGGCGTAAATTATGTGATAATCTCAGAATTGGGCCTAATTTACAAATTGTGGCATTTTAGTTCACCATGGATTATAGGTGATAAAACTATTGGTCGAATAATGTATAGTATCATGGCTAATAGGGATGACCCGAATAAACTTAACTTATTTATTGTTGTTATCTTTTGCACATGTGTAGTTTCGACATAGGATATTTCATCACCCCATCATTTGTTCTGGTGTAAAATTATATGCTTCATCTTTCTTAACCAGGTCTGCCTGTCCCGACAGCTGGGGTGGATTAGAATAACGACGTAAAGTAACAAATATATTCCAGCTGCCTTGATTGGTTGAGATAATTTGTATGCCTTCGAGGCAGTGTGAAGTTGAATCGTTTTTCGTTTTTCGTTATTCGTTATTCACCAATAACGAATAACGAGGTAACTTGCCTCGTTATTGGCGAATAACGAGGCAAGTCGCCTCGTTATTCGTTATTCTTTATTCAACTTTATATTCGGCATTCCAATATGCAGCTAGTCATGATTAGAATGATGGACGACAAGTATCCCCCCAGTAGTATAAAACACAGCAAAACGACCCCGGGACCATAGACAGTCCACATTGTTTTTCAAGCAGCGAATAACGAGCTGTTTCTTATTCGTTTTTATACCTCGTTATTTGGGATTCATATACAGGGTGTTCACGTATCTTTAATGAAGATATTTCAGGATTTACTTCTAAACGATCATTAGAAAACAACAGAATAATGGATAGCAAAGTATCCCCTAGCAGTAGAAACAGATTAAATGACGGTTAGTCTGTAAATAAACCAGATTGTTATTAAAGCGGTGAATAACGAATAACGAGGTGACTTGCCTCGTCACCTCGTTATTCGTTATTCAACTTTATATTCGGGATTCCAATATGCAGCTAGCCATGACTAGAATGATGGATGACAAGTACCCCCCAGTAGTATAAAACACAGCAAAACGACCCCTAGACCATAAACAGTCCACATTGTTTTTCAAGCAGCGAATAACGAGCTGTTTGTTATTCGTTTTTTTTACCTCGTTATTTGGGATTCATATACAAGATATTTCAGGATTTACTTCTAAACGATCATTAGAAAACAACAGAATAATGGATTGCAAAGTATCCCCTAGCAGTAGAAACAGATTAAATGACGGTTAGTCGGTAAATAAACCAGATTGTTATTCAAGCGGTGAATAACGAATAACGAGGTGACTTGCCTAGTTATTCGCCAATAAGTCACCTCGTTATTCGTTATTCAACTTTATATTCGGGATTCCAATATGCAGCTAACCATGACTAGAATGATGGATGACAAGTATCCCCCAGTAGTATAAAACACAGCAAAACGACCTCTAGACCATAAACAGTTCACATTGTTATTCAAGCAGCGAATAACGAGCTGTTTGTTATTCGTTTTTTTTTTACCTCGTTATTCGGGATTCAGATACAGGGTGTTCACGTATCTTTAATGAAGATATTTCAGGATTTAATTCTAAACGATCATTAGAAAGCAACAGATTAATGGATTGCAAAGTATCCCCTAGCAGTAGAAACATATTAAATGACGGTTAGTCGGTAAATAAACCAGATTGTTATGCAAGCGGTGAATAACGAATAACGAGGTGACTTACCTCATTATTCGCCAATAACGAGGTGACTTGCCTCGTTATTCGCCAATAACGAGGCAAGTCACCTCGTTATTCGTTATTCAACTTTATATTCGGGATTCCAATATGCAGCTAGCCATGACTAGAATGATGGATGACAAGTATCCCCCAGTACTATAAAACACAGCAAAACGACCTCTAGACCATAAACAGTTCATATTGTTATTCAAGCAGCGAATAACGAGCTGTTTGTTATTCGTTTTTTTTACCTCGTTATTCGGGATTCAGATGCAGAGTGTTCACGTATCTTTAATGAAGATATTTCAGGATTTAATTCTAAACGATCATTAGAAAACAACAGAATAATGGATTGCAAAGTATCCCCTAGCAGTAGAAACAGATTAAATGACGGTTAGAGAGAGAGAGAGAAATGGGGTTTAACGTCCACTCAACACAAACTAGGTCATTTCGGGACTAACACATGGTTTAATTTTATTTCAATAATTCGCTTGTGCGTAGGGGTCTTTAGCAGTGGGAGGAAACCGGAGTGCCCGGAGGAAACCCACGAGGTTGAGAAGGCGCCCCTATCTCCATGTCACATACGCTCACACAGCCGCAAGCCAGAGGTGACTGGCCAGCTAGAGGTCGAAGCGCGGCACTCTAGTCCACTAGGCCATCCCAACCCCCCATGACGGTTAGTCAGTAAATAAACCAGATTGTTATTCAAGCGGTGAATAACGAATAACGCGGTGACTTGCCTCGTTATTCGCCAATAACAACAGAATAATGGATTGCAAACCGTCATTTAATCTGTTTCTACTGCTAGGGGATACTTTGCAATCCATTATTCTGTTGTTTTCTAATGATCGTTTAGAATTAAATCCTGAAATATCCTCATTAAAGATACGTGAACACCCTGTATCTGAATCCCGAATAACGAGGTAAAAAAAAGAATAACAAACAGCTCGTTATTCGCTGCTTGAAAAACAATGTGAACTGTTTATGGTCTGGAGGTTTTGCTGTGTTTTTATACTACTGGGGGATACTTGTCATCCATCATTCTAGTCATGGCTAGCTGCACATTGGAATCCCGAATATAAAGTTGAATAACGAATAACGAGGTGACTTGCCTCGTTATTGGCGAATAACGAGGCAAGTCACCTCGTTATTCGTTATTCACCGCTTGAATAACAATCTGGTTTATTTATCGACTAACCGTCATTTAATCTGTTTCTACTGCTAGGGGATACTTTGCAATCCATTATTCTGTTGTTTTCTAATGATCGTTTAGAATTAAATCCTGAAATATCTTCATTAAAGATACGTGAACACCCTGTATCTGAATCCCGAATAACGAGGTAAAAAAAGAATAACAAACAGCTCGTTATTCGCTGCTTGAATAACAATGTGAACTGTTTATGGTCTAGAGGTCGTTTTGCTGTGTTTTATACTACTGAGGAATACTTGTCATCCATCATTCTAATCATCGCTAGCTGCATATTGGAATCCCGAATATAAAGTTGAATCGTTTTTCGTTATTTACCGCTTGAATAACTAATCTGGTTTATTTACCGACCAACCGTCATTTAATCTGTTTCTACTGCTAGGGGATACTTTGCAATCCATTATTCTGTTGTTTTCTAATGATCGTTTAGAATTAAATCCTGAAATATCCTCATTAAAGATACGTGAACACCCTGTTTCTGAATCCCGAATAACGAGGTAAAAAAACAAATAACAAACAGCTCGTTATTCGCTGCTTGAATAACAATGTGAACTGTTTATGGTCTGGAGGTCGTTTTGCTGTGTTTTATACTACTGGGGGATACTTGTCATCCACCATTCTAGTCATGGCTAGCTGCATATTGGAATCCCGAATATAAAGTTGAATAACGAATAACGAGGTGACTTGCCTCGTCATTCGCCAATAACGAGGCAAGTTACCTCGTTATTCGTTATTGGTGAATAACGAATAACGAAAAACGATTCAACTTCACACTGCCTGCATTCGGCACATGCGTTGTACTCAGAAATTCTCCTTTTCTTCGATTGACACTATTTTAGGAATTGAGAGAACTTAATTCCGAAACGTTCAATCGGTATCCCCTCTGCCAAAGGGGAAGCTTGATTGCCAGTCCAAAACGTCCCAAATTTACGGAATTGCAATCGAGTGACGCGAAATTCAGTCATGTGGCAGTAGAATCGTGACGTAATAAAACAAAACCAATATGTTTCTGCTGCATGATTGGTTGAGATATTTTCTTACATTCAGTCGACGCACCCGTTGTAGCCGGAAATACCCCGTTTTCACTCGATTGTTTCTATTTTGGGAATTGAGACAATTAAATTCCGGAACGTTCAATCGAATACCTCCACTCAGTCGAAATTACAAGTAAATAGTCAAATTTGTCAACAAAATACTTTTTTATTTGTTGGGATAATTAGTTGTGCAATGGATTTTACTTAACAGGAGTTGTTTTCAAACACACAAGTACAGAAGCTTGCTCTTAAACGAAGAATCCGTTTAAAATTTACGATGGTTCAGACAGTAACATTCGCATTTGTATATTATTTAAGTTCTCAAAAAAATAAATGATATAAAGCCAAATTTTTACATAATTCTGAGGTATCATTAGATTAAGAAAGATTACCATTCACCTTAATAGCTTGAGCAAACTCTACAAGAGATCCAGTATTACATCTAGTTCTTCCACGGAGCTGTGGTTTTGTAATCGTGTGTAAACCTGGAGTAGCAAATGTCTGCCTGACTGCATCAACCATCAGCTGATAATAATTCTTTATTTGTCCAAGTGGGAGCCACGGTGGAACTTCCCGGTGTGGTTTCTTTTTTTGTCAGTGGCGCAAGACGGGGAGTCTGACAAGGACAGCTGTCTAGTCGTTCGGATTGGGCGATAAACCGAGGTCCCATGTTAAAATTACGTACGTAAAAGATACCATGGCATTAATCCGCCCAACCATCAATCTTAGCTGCTACTTCAAATGAAATGACGTGAAATGCAGTGGAAAGTCCCACTGATTTAAGGTATTGAAAACTGTGAAAGTATTGTTGGTCTTTATACAGTATTGTTTACATTGTTGATAACCTCGTTTGTCACACAATTAGTTTTCCTACAATATTCTGCTATGCACTGGTTAATTGGGCATAATAAATTCGTGAGTCATGGCGTAACGTTATGTAAACATATTTGGTCCAATTTGGAACTTTGTTTCAAATTCAACGATTTTGTTACGCGTTAAGCCATTGGTTGTTAATGGAACTGTAGACCAATAATAATTTAGAACAAAAATTTTATCTATTTACAGCAGTGGGTATTGGGATTGGCTCTAATCAAACGGAACACTGCGATGAGTATGTGCTCCGACATGGCTAATGAAGACGGCATACGCCATATAGTGTGATATGAGGGAAATTTTTTGTAAAGGAAGCAGCACTAGGGCCTATTCATATCGAATTCAAACTGCCCAGGGTTCTTTTACGTGTACGCCAATTATATACACGGGACCTCGGTATTTCGTCCCATCCAAACGACTAGACAGATGTCCTTCACAGGCCCTCCGTCCTGTATCAGATGATCGCTAAGTCTAGATTTACTATCAAATTTATTAGGTGTAGATATAGGATTTCTATAAATAGCAGATGGGTTAAAATCTAAATTAACATATCTGTGTTGGTCATCTCAATTATTGTGTGTAATTCTTCTTTGTACATTTCAATAATAGGGTGTTCTTTCAGGGACAGGAACAACTGTTGTTGGTTGTAGTTCGACTGGGTAACCCGGTCGAACTGTGGACTTGAGGTCTTGATCTTAAAAAAATACATGGAAATGCGGAAATTCAGAATTCTTATGTATTTTAAACAGCAAAAAACAACTATGGGGTTAACTGGTTCATCTTGCCTTTGTTGTCGTAAGAATGTTGAAGAAGCTGAGACATTCAGTCTACTCCCCTTTATTATACTATTCAAAAAAAGTAGGGGATATTTGATTTTGGGGGCATAATACTATAATATGGAAATGACTTCGAAAAAAGTCACTATAGAACCTAACAGAAGAAACATTTCCAGTTACATGTGACGCCCAAACGCACCAATAGCTACCGCATGGAATGCAGGTGATACTTGGGATCATCATGGGGGTCCAACACAAGATTTGCACGACTCTGACTTTGAATGTTACAGTCATTGTGGCATTGAATTCCGGGGTGGAAACATCAGTTTAATTGTTTTAGTGACCAGAAAACAAATTTTGATATGCGTCGGCTTACCCAAAATGAAAGGTTACGTGCCCTTGGCATGCTACATATCGGCACAACACAGACGGTTGTGGCGCGGACGATGAATGTTTCTCAGTCTGTCATAAGCAGGCTATGGTCCAGATACCGTGATACACCATCTGTACAGGACAGACCACGCTCAGGTCGACCAAGGGCGACAACTCAAGCACAGGATCGATTTATCCGTACCTTGGCCTTGAGAAATCGTGTCATCACAGCAAATCAAATCAGCGCTCGTCTTCAAACAGACACTGGTGTGAGAGTGAGTGGCCAGACGATTCGGAATCGACTGCATAGAGGTCACCTTCGCGCCCGACGATCGTCAACACTGGGATGATCGACGCTGGAGCAATGTGATGTTTTCAGATGAGTCAAGGTTCACTGTTGATTTTTTGGACAGACGTAGGAGGGTGTGGCGTTGTCGAAACGAGCGCTTCCAAGACGTTAACGTCATCAGACATGATCGATTTGGGGATGGTTCTGTTATGGTGTGGGGAAGCATCACTGTTGCTGGAAGAACGGCTTTACATGTTGTTGCAGGGCGTGTTATGGGCCAGTACTTCCGGGACAACATCTTGGCAGTCCATGTTGTGCCGTTCGCACGACGTCATGGCCGCCGTTTCATCTTCCATGATGACAACGCAAGATGGGACATGCTTGGACAGGGGTTACGTCAACGTCAACAACGTCCTGCCAATGTCCAAGAACTTGCTGCTGCGTTGCAACAGGAATGGGACAATCTGGACCAAAATGACCTTAGACGTCTCATTAGGAGTATGCCACGTCGGATCAATGCTTGTTTGGCAAACAGAGGAGGATTTACCCGTTACTGACTTTGTTGTGATGCTGTGGTAACTTTGCTGTTTGACCCCGGGTATCATTTTACCCTTATAATGGTCAGTCTGTGCCTTACTTAGTCTAACGATCATTTGGAATAAATCGATGAATGTGAATTTCATTTCATTTTGTCATTTGTTTCTTCGTCAGTTTCATTAGGTGACTTTAATAACACTTAAAAATCAAATATCCCCTACTTTTTTTGAATAGTATATATGCCTGAACTTTTGACAAACTATAAACTCAAACGTACGCTAAGGTCGTATGGCAAAATATACTTGCTGTTCCCAAAACAAAATTAAAACAATTTGGCGATAAGAGTTTCAGTGCTACTGCACCTCGCCTTTGGATTCAATTACCAGTAAACATTAAAGAATCTCAGACTTTCACAATCTTTAAGCCACAACTTAAAACTCATTTGTTTAAACTCTACAGTCTGTTCACAAAACTCGAGTAAAGACAAAAAGATAATTTACTACAGAAAAAAAATATAGAATACTTTAGCATAAATGGGATTTGTACTACAGAATAGTTGGACCATTATTTTCTACAGAATACTATAGAATTTTATCCTATGGAAAATGGAATAGCCCCCCATCGCCCAGCCCTCTAGAATGTTCAGTAGAAAATTACCCTGGTAGTCTACCTGTATGACTTATGTATTTGAAATAGATCGGACAGTTTTATCAAAGGTTGCCAATGTCAACGAGGTAGGAATGAGGAATGGAACGTAACTGGTGCATAAATGTATGGGCTGACATGGCATGCTTACTCATATCAGCACAATCCATCCAAAACCAACGGCCAACGATTAAAATGACCACTGATAACCACCATTACTACTATTCGAAGTATGGGGAGCGATTATTTGAAGGGTCGTCAGTTTGCAATAATGTTCCAGGTTATTTTCTTTTTAAAACTTATTTATAATGTTATCGACATATCAACTGTGATTTGGCAATGCATTCATTTTGGCAAGGGTCATGACTATATGCCAGATTTTTTTCCATCACTTCATGAAGATATTACCAAGATAGCGACCATTTTTGGCAAGAAAATCGGACGATGTGATGTATTCGGGGCACAGATTCCATTTATGTCATTTACAACTGCGTAAAATGGTCACATGTTCAACTATATTGAATGTTTCCAAGATGGCAGAACAATGTGCTGAATTTGATACAGTAGTTATCTTTGGTGTCATTATATTTGTTTTAGGCAGCGCAGATTTTACAACTGTGCAAAATTAATCACGTGTTCGCATATTTCTAATGTGGTGGCCATTTGTGGCTGGAAATGAAATGGGGTTTAACGTCCTATTCTTCTGCTACGGCCTACTCTTATATCTAATTCCAACTGCCAGTTACGTAAAAAGATTGTATATTTTCCTGTTTTGCATATTTCTAAGACGGTCGCCATTTGTGTCAGGACATTTTCTGGACACATCACTGAAAAGGTTTCTGAATTCAATTATGCTATGTAATAGTTTGTAGCATGTTCCTTGAAGCCAGTGTCGTGTTGTACCCATTTGGTATATTATCCAACGATGAAAATTCTCCATCCTAGTTGACCACAGAGCTCATATCGATTTTCTTGGAAAATAGCATATATTATTCACTTGGTAGATCGGGTTGTAATTGTTGGGCTCGAGTCTGATGTTATGACTTCGTGGCCCTATCGAGACATTCAGCTTATGTCATCTGCCAATTGTAGATACAAAACTAATGATGGTTTAAAATTTGAGACTTACAATTTTGGAAAGGGTACTTAATAAATTAAAAAGTAGAAGGGGTTTTAAAATATTACACTGTATACAAATAAATAAAACAAGGACTGCTATAAGAAACCTTTGTGGCATAGATGATATTATCAAGAATTGACACCCAAGCTGCGCGTGGAAGGAGTCAAGAATGATAAATGATGTTGCGATTGAAAAACAAACTATATGACCCCTTACGCTTGAACGAAGTCCAGACCGGTCATCTTTGACATCACTACCATCACCATTGAAAGAATTGGTGGCAGTAATGTCAATGATGACCAGTCAGTTAAATGGGTTTTTTTACGTTACAGCTCGACCTACATTCATATAGGAACTCAATTGATAATATAGTCAAGGTCACCAAAACTTCTTAGAAAGTAATAATAACAATAATTTATATTTGTAATGCGCTTAATAAAATCCATCCACATACGCATGCTCAAATCGCAAAATTTAAAGAGTCTCTCCTCAATAAAAACACACATTAAACAATCTGGATAATAGAGTTTAAACAAATGAGTTTTAAGTTGTGGCTTAAAGATTGTGAAAGTCTGAGATTCTTTAATGTTTACTGGTAATTGAATCCAAAGGCGAGGTGCAGTAGCACTGAAACTCTTATCGCCAAATTGTTTTAATTTTGTTTTGGGAACAGCAAGTATATTTTGCCATACGACCTTAGCGTACGTTTGAGTTTATAGTTTGTCAAAAGTTCAGGCATATATACTATTCAAAAAAAAGTAGGGGATATTTGATTTTTAAGTGTTATTAAAGTCACCTAATGAAACTGACGAAGAAACAAATGACAAAATGAAATGAAATTCACATTCATCGATTTATTCCAAATGATCGTTAGATTAAGTAAGGCACAGACTGACCATTATAAGGGTAAAATGATACCCGGGGTCAAACAGCAAAGTTACCACAGCATCACAACAAAGTCAGTAACGGGTAAATCCTCCTCTGTTTGCCAAACAAGCATTGATCCGACGTGGCATACTCCTAATGAGACGTCATTTTGGTCCAGATTGTCCCATTCCTGTTGCAACGCAGCAGCAAGTTCTTGGACATTGGCAGGACGTTGTTGACGTTGACGTAACCTCTGTCCAAGCATGTCCCAGACATGTTCGATGGGGAAGAGGTCAGGACTCAGTGCTGGCCAAGGTAATGTGGTGATGTTCTGTTGTTGGAGGTAACCTGTAACGATCCTGGTCCTGTGACATCTTGCGTTGTCATCATGGAAGATGAAACGGCGGCCATGACGTCGTGCGAACGGTACAACATGGACTGCCAAGATGTTGTCCCGATAGTACTGGCCCATAACACGCCCTGCAACAACATGTAGCAACAGTGATGCTTCCCCACACCATAACAGAACCACCCCCAAATCGATCATGTCTGATGACGTTAACGTCTTGGAAGCGCTCGTTTCGACGACGCCACACCCTCCTACGTCTGTCCAAAAAATCAACAGTGAACCTTGACTCATCTGAAAACATCACATTGCTCCAGCGTCGATTATCCCAGTGTTGACGATCCCTACACCAATGACGTCTTGTCTGAATGTGATGATCTCTCAAACAAGGGATCACGCGAGGACGTCGGGCGCGAAGGTGACCCCTATGCAGTCGATTCCGAATCGTCTGGACACTCACTCTCACACCAGTGTCTGTTTGAAGACGAGCGCTGATCTGATTTGCTGTGATGACACGATTTCTCAAGGCGAAGGTACGGATAAATCGATCCTGGGCTTGAGTTGTCGCCCTTGGTCGACCTGAGCGTGGTCTGCCCTGTACAGATTGTGTATCACGGTATCTGGACCATAGCCTGCTTATGACAGACTGTGAAACATTCATCGTCCGCGCCACAACCACCTGTGTTGTGCCGATCTGTAGCATGACAAGGGCATGTAACCTTTCATTTTGGGTAAGCCGACGCATATCAAAATTTGTTTTCTGGTCACTAAAACAATTAAACTGATGTTTCCACCCTGGAATTCAATGCCACAATGACTGTAACATTGAAAGGTCGACTTTTGAAAATGCTTTGACTTATAGTATAGTGATATGTAGCTTACATATAAATAATGACGAGTTAATGATTACGCCAGTCAAATGTTAATTGGACCGACGAATACACACGTGTTAACTGGTGGTGTGTATACAGTGATATATTGTATAGATTATGTGTAGTCAGTGCCTGTGACGTCACCAGCCAATCAATCTGATTAAGGTTGTAATTGAAAATTTGAAACCCGTTTTTTGCTGTCTGATGTTTAAACGTTAATATCTGAATTAATATAATCAGATTGGTGTGAACTTGGCGTAAAATGAATGTAGTAACCCTTGGCTATCAATATATGCAATTAAGAATTATTATTTTATGTGGTCTTTAATGAGAAAAGGCCGCCTGTTTATAAGGGAAGTAACTCATTGCGCTAGGAACGTTGCATTCTGCTAACAGGTTTTGTCGACAAAAGTCGCCGTGGGTACTTAACGGTAACGTCATAGGTGTCGACGTGGGTCAGTTAAGAGTTATAGTTTATTGTTATCTATTTATTGTTATTTTCCGAAAATCTGCAAAAAAGTATATAATTTGAATTTCGTTTGTCTTGATTTCGGAATCAATTATGGTCGAGAGGAATTATCTTTACATTTTTGATTTGTTCGGATTGGTAGTCAAGTTGGATTAATTGGGTTCTTATTTTCAATGCACCAGTTCTCATTTACGGAATATATACGACAGTATTGTCTTTCTTAAGCAATACAAAATTATATTGAAATATAAACATTCGTTTTATAGCTTTTCCGTGTATGTCTGTGAGTTTAGTACTGAATAAAGATTAATTATTCTTCTCAACAGTCGTTCATTAGATACCATCTGATATTTTTATTAAGACAGACACAATACCTCCCCACTGTTAACAAAGAATGAAAGCTGGGAGACAAACACGTAAATTCCACGAAATTAGAAAACCATCGATAATTAAATTTTTCTCGATCACTCTTTACAATTAATAAGTACTATCTGCTGTGAATGATAATTACTCTTTCCGCCCAGAATAGAAATATACAGATACCTTAAGATAATTTACTTTATAATTTAAAGATATATTCCACGGATAATAGTGAGTATAATTATTATGCTTACACTCCATGGGAGAATAGCATATACAAATTAGATTTAGATAAATCAGTATTGTTGGACTCGGTATAATATGCCTTGATTAATGTTCATTTACTTTTTAGAATCAACTGTTTACAAAGTAAGGAATACTATTTGACATGTAGAAAGACACTTAAGCATGTGTTCCATTATTGTAGTAAGATTGATAGAATTTTTGCTCTTTAAGTTAATAATATAATTATATTATAGAGAAGTCATGTCTCACGCACTCAAATTAAAATTGATACATCAAAAAATTTATAAAGCCAAAACATAGCTGGTTCTGAGTGTGAAAATGAGACCAAGTATAAGCACCCTCGTGAGACAACGTCCCCTCAAGCTAGACACGGCGGCCGCCACAATTGACTACAATTATTGAGAGCTCAAATACATAAATTATAAATTGATATCATTCTTCAACTCCTCTCTGGCCTTATACTGTTTCAGCACTATCATATTCATCGTTATAATGAACCCCGCAAATAGTACCACTGGTGGACAAATGATCAGACGGAATTGACAGGGACAGATCTCGAGATTCTGGTTCGCTCGTTTACAAGAATTTACTCCCAGCAATGACCTCAATCCAAGGATATTAACTCCATTTTTCAAAATGTTCTCATGTTGCTCATTGTTACAGCCACTGTCCCTAAGGTTCACATCAATTCAATAAAGAAATCAATAAAAAAAACAGCATATACATGTACATGAACAAACTGATCCCGCAGTGAATATTCGTAAGTAATTCTGTGTGAAACAGATTGGTACATGAACTCTTTTCAGCGAGATAACGATCAGCAAACAACTATTTAGTCAATACAATTTATGTTCTACCGGGACACTCAGTCTTATCGCCAGTGTTTTGTTGACATTCCTTGCAGTGTGGGACAGTTGATGGCGCCTTAGATTTGGAACCATCCCCCTCCCCCTAATTCCCGGTTTCTAGATCCGCTACTAGGTATATTGGAAGGTAATTAACGTAAAAGTTTGAATACACAACCGTGAGTTTTTATTTCAGAAACTTAAAGGCGCTGTTCCGTTTGGATTAAAGGAGCTAAATCGCTAACATTTGGGACCTAGAAATTGACACAAGTGGGTCGCAACGCATATGGTAATGCAGTACGAATGTATATAAACTGATTTACATTCAATGGTTTCCGTTTTTCAAATCAGTTATCTTCGGCGAAATAAGCCAGCAGTCTCAATCGAATGCAAAATTCTTGCGTCTGGTTATTCCAGTCTACATACGCCGTTTGATTGTGTAGTGTTTCTAGCCTCGTCCCTCGAGTCTCTTGTTACAACTGGGGCTAAAACGCATTATGGTACACGATTCGTGTACCAATGATAAGATGTTTATTTTGTCTTAAATATTGGATTACAGAAACCCGTCTTTTTCGAGTAAGATCACGGCATCAATGATGATTTTGAATTGACAAATAATTCGTGTTTTCAATCTTTCAGATTTTGGATGATATTGAGTTACAGACTTGGCTCCTTTAAGGTCAAAGTAAAATGAAAAACGATTTACGCGTTTAAATTTTTTTCCCAGGGATTAACCGGGAGTTTTGGGCTCGAAGAAAGACATAATACAAGTAGGAAGGTTTCACCAATAAAACCAAAATCGCTCGGGAAAGTGTGGCGAAATTTTGTCCCGGGTCCGCTTGCGCCCTCGAGGGTACTGATCTCGTGTCTTGATTAATTAACATGGCTTACCCTGGCCATTCTTGTTTATCCCTCGCCTGGTTTTTTAAATTGTGGTATTAGTGTATGTAATCTAAGTTTTACGTGCATGACTTTGAAGATTTGTTGAATTTCTTATTCCTTTAACAAAAATTACAATCCTAACAAGTTTCTGCAAATTCGGATAAGGGCTGTATAGCGTGATTTTATTTATGGATGGATCAAATTAGTCTCAAAGGTCCCGTATGTACAACCTGTAGTTTTAGTTCTTTTTTAATTTCAAATTGACACAAGTGGGTCGCAACGCATATAATACTCTAATATGTATAGGATATTAACCTACCCAAGGTTGAAATGATAGAGAACACGCGGGCGAAGCCCAAGGGTTCTCTGTCATATCAATCCGAGGGAGAGTAGGTTTATATCTGACATATACAACGTTCACCCTTAAATTTAATGGACTCTTCTAAAAAAAGGCAACAGTGATTGGATAATTGCTCGGTAGTTTCCGCCAAATAGCGAGAATTAGGCCTACCGATGTAATAATGCGCGTGTTTTTGTTTACACGTCGCCATTTTGAATGAAAGCAAGAACAAAACGGATAATTAAACGACGAATAATCAATCCTTTTTAGTCATCATATTGACGATGGAATAGATGCGGATGCAAATATGATGAGGATCTATCCAAAGCCTGAAGAAAATTTGGATCAAAAAGCAATCTTTTCCGATATTTCTGACAATGAACCGTGATTGAAATTTAGGTATTTTCAGAGAAGGATTTGACCGACTGGTTTAAGTGGACTGTATCCAAAAATACTTTACAAAGGAACTTTTGAGCGATAAATACTTTCAAGTTTTCCAGTGTGTGGAAAGAAAATTCTGAAAGATATCTTAGACATGGAGTATGGATAACCGATTTAAATATGCCGATAAGTACACCGTCTATTTCGTTGCTGCGTGCTACAAACTGTACCATAACTTTTTTATTGTCAAAAGAATAAAATTTTATGTCTGTGTTCTTTGTATTATTTCGATCATCTACATAAAGCGGCCGAATCGTTCGGCTGAATCAATCGGCGTCAAATTTCGCCTAGTGTGTCCACTGTTATTCGGCCGAAAGATTCGCCCGAATCAAACAGGTTTAATATATTCGGCCGAATATTTAATCCGCCGAATGATATTCGCCTGGTGTGTCCGCTTCGACGAAGCATTCGGCCGAATGTAGAATTCAATAGCCAATCGTCACTCATATCGAGAAGTCACGTGATTGTTTGAAGACATTGACACCGCCATGTTTTGTTCATGTGACGTGAAAAGGTGACGTGATATTCGACTGGTGAATCGGGCGAAGCATTCGGCTGGTGTGTCCACCCATTCGGCCGAATAAAATTCGGCTAATGTGTCCACTGCCATATCAGCGGTTGATTACTTTCAATGGTTTCCGTTTTTACTCTAATTTCAAACCTGTTATGTTCGGCGAAATAAGCCAGCATTCTCAATCGAAGGCAAATTCCTGGCGTCTGGCTATTTCAGTCTACATACGCCGTTTCATTTGGTGCAATGCCACAGAGAGAGAGAGAGAGAGAGAGAAATGGGGTTTAAGGTCCACTCGACACAAACTACGTCATTTCGGGACTAACACATGGTTTATTTTTGTTTCAATAATTCGCTTGCGCGTAGGGGTCTTTAGCTGTGGGAGGAAACCGGAGTGCCCGGAGGAAACCACGAGGTTGAGAAGGCGCCCCTATCTCCATGCCACATACGCTCACACCAGGGATCGAAACCACAGCCGCAAGCCAGAGGTGACCGGCCAGCTAGAGATCGAAGCGCGGCACTCCAGACCACTAGGCCACCCCACCCCACCCCACCCCACCCCCTCTTGCTAGAACTGGGGCTGAAATATTGGATATCAGAAGCCCATTATTTCCCGGTAAGATCACAGAACAGGGGCGTACCTATCGATTTTGTTTGGGGGGGTGTTTAGCCAAAATGCGACCGACTGATGCGAGTGCAGGGGCGTACATATCGATTTCGTTTGGGGGGGGGGGGTTTAGCCAAAATACGACCGACTGATGCGAGTGACGCAATCAGGAGCCGAGCACCAGGTGTGAGTTTTCTAGGAAATATGGGGGTGGGGTAGGGGCGGTTTCAAATCTAGGGCGCCATCAACAATCCCACCCCACAATGAAAGTAAACAAAATACTGGCTATAACATTAAGCGTCCCGGTAGAACATAGATAGTAATTATTGTAGAATTATATAGTTGTTCGCCGATCGTTGTCTCGCCGGAAAGCAATTTATTTAAATTCACATAGTTTATGTCATATTAATGATTGTGCCTATAACACTGAGTAATTTGAGAAAATTTTGAAAAATTGATTCAATATCCTGCCATTTGAGGCCATTGTTGGAAGAAATTCTTGTGGACGAGTGGGCCAGAAATGTCAGTCAATGGGACAGAATCTCCAGATTTGTTTTGCAAGAGTTGACATAACATCTGTACAATCTGTCGCCCCACGCCCCTGTGGTACTAAAAACTGGGCAGTTCACTATAATCGTGAATATGATAGTGCTGAGACAGTATAAGACAACTGAGGAGTAACAGAATGATTTTAAAATGGAATCGAGCGCCACAGGCGCGAAAAAATTTCAGATATGTAAGCGAGTAGAAGAATGATGTAATAATTGAATCGCTTTTGTAACAGAGCTTTTATATTTTTGGGACTGGGATTGAAAATTTGAATCAATGTCATGGCAAATGGAACCAAATTCTCGTTAACGAGAGGATAAGAAATGGGACAGAATCTTGAGGCTTATCTGTCAATTTCGCCCGTTTGTTTATTTCATTAATTCATTTAGTCGGAGACCGACTGCGGTGACTACTTTTTTTGAGACCGACTATTTTTTGCCATGGTAGAAAACATTTCATAGAACAACATACTGACAACAGAATAAGAGTGACAAGCAGAATTGGTTATTTTATACTATATTTTTGTGTGACGTGTTGTTAGACCAACATACTCACAACAGAATAAGAGTGACGTATGCAATTTAGGCTCACGGATTCACGCAAATACATAGTATTTGGGATCTATTCTGGCATTGTGTTTGAGACCGACTGCAATGACCGCACTTATTTTGAGACCGACTATTTTTCTCCCTGAGAGAAATTGTTGTTAGTCTAACATAAGCCTACTCACAACAGAATGAGAATGAAACACAAAATCTTTTCAAACATGAAAAGATGACAAGGCTATTTTACACTAAAGTTTTGCGTGAATAGCGTGACGTATACAGTAAGCACTTTTGATACTGACTGCACCTATTTCGCGACCGACTGCACTGATTTTGCCACCGACTATTTATATACGAAAGTTTTGCGTGAGTAGCGTGACGTATACAGTGAGTACTTATTTTGATACCGACTACTCCTATTTTGCGACCGACTGGACTGATTTTGTGACCGACTATTTTTTTTGCTGGGGGCCACATTTACGCCCCTGTCACAGAATCAAAGTTGACTTAAATTGACAAATAATTCGTGTTTTCAATGGTGATGATTTTGGATGATATTGAGTTAAAGACTTAGCTACTTTAATACAGGCGCGGATCCAGAGGGGCGGACCCCCCCCCCCCCCCCGCTCAGGCTTGAAATTTTTTTATGCGATTTTATTGGCGATTTAGACCTGTAATTTTGGAATTTACCTTCCGGAAAAACGTCAGAATGAACCAAATTGAATCTAATTTACCAAATCTTCCCGTTAATCGGTTGAGCGCAATTAGTTAAACAATTATTAAACCTAGACCCCCCCCCCTCCCTCCCCCCCAACCTGCAAAAAATCCTGGATCCGCGCCTGTTTAATATGTGACATAATATGGCCGTGGAAGAGTCAAGTGCTATAAAAGGGTTAGTTACTATAATGTAACGATAACTATAGCTGGTTATCGTTACAAGTGGTACAGTCTAAGATCGTTGACGCAAGTTCAAATAGGTTAAAACGCACAATTGTCATTACAGTTTGTATTAAAATAAGTAATCCTATCATACATTATGAAGTCTTACAACTAAAAGAGTTACCAAACAGTTTTTCTTTGTGGCAATGCGTTTTAAATTTTCTTAGCGGTGTTTCTTGTAATGTGCAGGCAGCCATGGCACAGGCCAGTTGAAATCTCGCCAAATACCGCGACGCCTTAACTCCGCCCATCACTTTCCATATAAGGCAATGCCTACTATACGCTGACCAGCACAAATACTATAAGAGAATCTCGGCTGAAATGTCAGAGACGCCCATTACATCCTTTTTTTGAACAATAAAATCTATTATCAGTTTTTGTTCAGGTTTGAGCGAAAAATTTATGCCCAAACTCCCCAACACGCGGTCTATCATTGTTTCTGACATATTTTCCCACGCTAAGGTCATTAGCATATAATTATGGTCATATGCCATATATGGAAAGGGGCGTATGATCACGTGAGTTGGATTGCGCATGGTCTATTTGACTGGGCGGCCATTATAATTCCAGAACTTGAGAATTTTCATGAAGGGATTTGATTTTATCAAATCATATAATTATGCGGTAAGGCTTCACCTTTATTTCAATGGGGAATTGATTTATTATATGTTAAGCTATGTGCAGTACAGTTTTGGGTTAGTGTCTGTGTAAATTAAGAGAGTTATAGGCCAGTAAACTTTTTGTAGTCATTTGACTACAAAACTTGCGCAAAGGAACTCTGTAGGAAAAGCCACTACTGTGCCTGAAGTATGACGGAAGGCATCAGTAGTGGAACCATTTCTATAAAAGGGTATGTATGGTTTAGTAGATGGACAATAAATAAACATCTTTAATAGTCATGGATGCATTCTAGGGGGGGGGGGGGGGGTCAATAAAAGTATGGCATATTTGATATATTTGGAAAGTAGACGCAATCAATCTTGTTAGAAAAATATTTGTTTCGATGAATAAACACACAAAGGACGTCTATAGGACAAAAATGTGAGGATGTGACTAACCGGAAGCTAATGCTGATCTATTGCTAATGGTTGTAAAGACATCGAGAAACTTAGACGTCCAATTAGACTCTGCGATTAAACGACAGAAAAAAAGATGGCGGAGGATAATTCATCAAACCACACAGCTTGTAATATGCGGGGTGGCATTTGTAACCGTGTCGGTCAAGTTTTTCCTGGTCGTACTAACCCTGTCGCGTGACTCTCATTGAGTGAAGTGGCGTGGTTTCGATTGCCGACTATGACAATGAGTAGGGTCAGCTGACCAACCCTGTGGGGTTTCTCCTGGTCCTCTGGTCCCCCCCCACCGCCCCCGCTGAAGCCTCCTCCGCACAAGTGAATTAGCAGTGGGAAGAACCCGGAGGACTAGGCGAAAATCCACGATATTGAACAGGCGAATCTACTTCTTGTTAACGTACAAACGGGAATTCGAAACCACGAGCGTGGGCTCAATGACAGATCTTATGATACAGCGGTTATGCGCTTATCATTCGACCCCCTCCCCAACCCCATACCATATAGCGCTCACTAACCAAGACCAGGGGGTTTCATACTAGTTAGTGTTCACCCAGAAAGCTCCCCGAGATTATGAAGCCTGGTTTTCTCCAGTCAATGTTGCCGATGAACAGTGGGTGGAAACTCCACTGTCGGAGCAATAATTTCCTTACCGCATAGTGTACAGTTTTAATTATCCCGGTGGCAGCAGAGAGGCCATACGACACACCTGTGCTTGCCTACTCCATGATCAAACACGATAGCAGATGGCTTCCATCTTGTTTACTGACGGTACTACTTATTTTAAGACAGACTCGGCTTTCCAATTTATAATATCTACGTCATTGGGGATTTCCAATTTATACTCACTGGTTGCTATGACCCGCTATGGCGTTGTCTAGAAACGCGCGTGCTCGCGTTAGTTTAAAATTTTTGCTATACGTTTAACATGGACTATTTGATGTAATTTGCCTGATTTGATTTGGCCCCATTTCCATAAATTTAGGTTGTTTTTTAGAATTTTTTAGCAAATGTTAATCTTAGGTGTTTTTTAATTCTAGCCGAAGTAAATTTTTTTACAATTTATAGCGAGTTAAGTTATCGTCTCTAAGAGGCGGGCGTAGTATTTTAAATGGCGGCCATTTGCCATCATGTGTATTCTTGAAGTAGGTACACATGATGTAATCGTATGCAGAGAGGCGTGTCTATAAATCCGATTTTATTTCATATAAATACTATAGTCAATTAGATACTATTACGATAAAAGAAAAATAGTGTCTCATTTTCTCCCGAGGTTCTCTATCCTTTACTCCCTGTTTGTTTTATATTTTCCCATTTTATGCTATTAATTCTACTTAAATTTAACCTCGGACAGTGTTGAGTTCCTGGTGCTTATTTTCCCCAACCACACACCAACACAAATCTTGTTGCTCAGGGCTGTCTTCGTTGTGCAATTTTCTACAGTGTCTTTTAATGAGCACATAATATATTGCAAATGTTAAATACGTATCTAAATCTCTATTCTATCAATAATAGCCTCTCGAGGGATTTTTATAATCAACATTTGATGAAAACTGATTGACCGAAATCAACAAACTTTAGAAATATAACTGATGAAAAACATCTAATTTCAATAGAAATCGAAACAGAATTTAAGACTTCTATCGCTGATATTTTAAAACCAGTGTCGTGGTTCATTTGATTTCGTACTATTATAAGGAATTTGCATGTAGAGCCAACATGTTGATTCTTTCAGAATTTCAGATGTAGAACTGCTTGGAGCATATACATGTATACCACCCCACCGTCACCCATTTCCTTTTTCTTTAAATAAGGGTTTGTCAAGTTGACTGGATTGTATCCACAGCACGACTCGAACTCCGAAATAGACCTTGACGCACAAGTTCTTTGCCCCTGAGAATTAAAATCTAAATAAATACAACCCACAGACAGACCATAAACACTAAAGAAATTTGATATAATATTTGTTGTATAATCGAAATGTTTGATTTCCTCCTCCGGTTTGCTTGAAACAAATACTAAAGGAAACATAAAAAGTTAAAGTTTAGGGACACTCCACCTTGCGGACGTTGGCACTTTAACCCGTTAATTTATATTTTATATAACGACTCGTGTTTAAGAACTATTATTTCCGGATGAATCCATATAAATATTGTCCGACGTCAAGACTTTCACTGTGAATCTACTTTTTGTTTGAGTATTAAATTGATATATTAATTTGGAATAAATACTAGCTGCCAGTCTCTTGATACAAATAATACGTCCAAAAGATAGCCAAGCATTACGGCTTTGATAACAAAGCGGTTAAATAAATCAAATTATAATGTTTAATCAGATAAAGCCATATCCATTTATCGTAGGCGTGTTTTACATGTCTCTGAGCTTGATTTGAGGAATTACACATATCCGTTGCGTCCTATATTGATCCCTTTGTAACAAAGCAGTCATCTTTATTTACCGTGAACAAAATTGATGGGTTTGTTCTGAATCCAAGCTGTGGGATGGGGAGGGGGATATCTAGCGATGATATTTTGATTTTCCTTTCTTTTTTATGTTCACTAATGCTCAGACGTGAATAAGGCCATAAAATTCAATTTGATTAAAATACAGATTGCCTACACTACAGGACGACCTGACCATATGTACCTGGAGGTCGCGCTAGTGGTCGTACGAGCGACTTTTGACCTTATATGACGTCAGTCATTGATTAATCAATCCGCGTTGACGGTCCTAGGGGTTTAACCACAGTTCCTTGCAGAGCACACCAAGAACTCGTCGTAATAAATCATTTCATGGGCTAATTCCTCTGATTAACTAGAACGCCAGATGCAAGTGTTGTGAAGACAAGTAAAACTGAATGTTGAACTATAAAAAACGAAACATGGGGCAAGAATAGCTTTGACATATGTAAGAGACATTTGTAAAAACTATTATTTCACCAAGTTTCAGATTTTTTAGGTGCTGATCTACCGGGTTCCCTCAGCTCGGATATACGAGGAAATTTTCGAAAATTTGAGTTTGTAAACATCCGAGGCCAATTCTCTGGGGCGTTGTTATATGTTTCTTATGTAGTACCACTGGCAATCTCTACATATCCCAAAATTTAGTTATGGTGAACTGCCCAGTAGTAGTACCACTGGTGCATGGGGCGTCAAAATGTACAAATGTTCTGTCAACTTTTGCAAAACGGGCGAAATTGACAGGGGCAGATCTCGTGATTCTGTCCCATTGACTCATTTATGGGCGTCTCGTCCACAATACACAAGAAATACCCCCAGCAAAGACCTCAAATGCCAGGATACTAACTAAATTTTTCAAACTTTTCTCAGTGTTATTGCCACAATCATCGTCTTATAGCAATATCGTCCACGCCACAATTAATAGACAAGGAATATAGAAGTAAGATTGCTTTATACTGTATTAATTAATGTTTTGTTGAATTCAAACACATCCACATACGTGTATATGTACTTAACATCAAACTAGCATATGAGTGGCATATGGGTATATAATAAGAGTTATAGAGCCAAAACATACATGGTTCTTTATGTCAATAAAATACCACGAAATTACACATGCTTGGAAATTTACTAATTGTATGACCAATCATAATCAGAAATTGCACAGGTTAAGGGTCATATGTAGCTTATTCTGTGCGCGATATCCATGAGTCCTATTAAAGAAAGCATGCTAAATTTTTAAGACAGATTTCATTAGATTCCGGGAAGATTACCAACTGAGTTCCTCGACAGCAGACATATTCTGTAAGGAAAAAGATATGGCTGGCTGGGGTTTGATATTTTCTTTAATACTGTATCCAGTTTGATATATATAAAATGTGAAAATAAACTGTTGCATCCCTGCTAAGACAAACGTCTTAAGAAAGTGAGAAGTAAATTAATACACAACGTGAAGGGGAGGAAAGACGACTAGAGACAAATTCTAGACGATCACAAGACTACTAAGATATGCAGCAAGAAAAGATGCATGGTTATACGTGGTATGTGGCGACCGGTTTGAGAAGGCCCACGGTGCTAAATATAACATGAACTTTATATTAACGTGAATAAAACTGCTTTCCTGCGAAAAACTATACAATTATACAATATTGTCTATGTAATAGTTATTAGCACACTTTCCGAGGTGTATCGGTGAATATCAGGACAGTTTTGGTCGGAGGCTCAGCCGAGGCGGAGCCGAGGCGGCCCACGACCAAAACTGTCCTGATATTCACCGATACACCGAGGAAAGGTGCTAATAAGTTACTTACATCACATTTCTATCGAGTATTGTGAAGCAAAATGTGAAAAATAGTATTTATTATGAGTCGTTTCAACCGAAAAGTGACAAAAAATTTCAGCTCTTTTATTTATCCCTTTCTGTGCCTCACGTTACATTTCATGGTAGTATTTACACGTGCGTCTTGTTGTGAAACCCCGAGCGTGAAACAGCCACGTGTTTGTTTAGACCACATCGTCAAAACAATTTGTCTATGGCGTAGAGGACTGCGATGATATTAAATGTAGTGTAAAGGAAATTCGAAACGTGGGTCGTTCCTGGTGACAGTATGCATCGGCGCATAGTTCGTCCGTTGAAATTTAATTGTAATGAAATTTATAACTTTCTAGGCGTTTTTTTTATATCCTGCTTATTTTCAAGGCTTATGAAGTGTCTAGCAAGAGAATCACAATTAGTTAAAATAATTATTCAATATTCTCATTTATATGTTTTGCATAATAAATCAAACCAAATTATGGAGTAGATGCCAATTGATATGTGTAATAATTGTTTTTTGTAATATGTTGTTATGTTGATTTTATGTCATTGCGTATATTTTTGCACTGCCATGGAGTTCCTACCGGTTCGTTTTGTTACTATGATTTTGATTAGTCTCATGTACCTTAGCCGAGTGCAGTATGAAACAAGTAGTTATCATTGCGATCTGGGTCGGACTAAACGTCCGCTTCTTATTGCTTGATAAGTTTCTTAAACGGTGTGAAAGTATCCGTGTATCAGAAATGAACAGTACTCTTTTTAAAAAGTGTACTGTTCATTTCTGATACACGGCTACTTTTACGCATGTATTGGAAATGAACAGGACAGTTTCATCAAAGGTTGCCATTGGCAATGAGTAGAAGTGGGATGTAAGTTCTATTTTTACGTTCAATGTTATAGCCAGTAGTTTGCTGACATTCATTGTGAGGTGGGATTGTAGATGGCGCCCTAAAATTGTAACTGTCACTCGTACTAGGGGCATGTGCATCAGTTGGTCTTATTTTGGCTAAAAAAAAACAAACCAAAATCGTTATTTACGCTCCTGTGTGGGGGTTATGTATGGCTATCTCTTAATTTTTTATTGTTACCAGTTCTGTAAAAACGAAAGCGGGCTTTCTCTGGAGTGTCCAATCTTTGGCACCATCTTTACTTAATTCCAAGTTTCCATCCAATCAATATGTTATTTGATGCATGCCGTCAGAAACATTAGCCATCTGACCAATAACATTAACAGACGTGATATTACGCAGAGGTAGGCTATGCAATTTTACGAGTGATTAATGTAGTTTTAAAATACCATTTAACCAAGAAAACGATGTTGCGACATCAGAAACTATTCTTATTTCGGATGTTTTGCTTTCATTTGTTGCCATATAAACCAATACATGGAATTCTGAAACAATATTAGTGGTGTGGAGTTGAAGCAGGTACCTGACAATAAGCTTTCATTCTGTCGTATTACGAAAACACATAATGTTGTAGGAATATTACAGATATAAATTTGAATACCCTACGGGAATTAAATATGAAAAATAACATATGAAAAATAACGAGGTCCGAATCCGTCTTCTTAAATAATGATAGGACTTATGCCCTTTATTTTAGGTAAAAATGTCTGACAAGAAAAAATTAGAAATAGCAACACTGATATACATAGACGAATCCTGACAATACTTCATATTGTGATGTCAGTTGATTTGAAGTGTTTACCCAAACTGTCATAACTAACAGATGACTAATTTTGTGGGAATGTATCTTTATTATTGTTAGGTCCTACAATGTGCTCTTCAGTAAAGCTTAATATTACACAATTTAAGCTAGATAATCCAAGTTAACAAAAAGATGAGTTTCAAAACAAAAAAAAAAAAAAAAAGCCCAGACTTCCTGCTTTTCCATTAATTGCTGTGACAACCATATAAGACACAGCAAGTTTAAACCACTTAAATATATATACATGTACTCAGCAATTAACCCAGAAATTTCCTTCTTGGAGGAAATTAAAACAAGCACCAGTCACTTCAATTACCTCCCACCATGATTACATCAAAGCTAACTAATGACATCTTTATCCATCCTCTTATTAAAAAATATAGATACTGTACAAGTTCAAGACTTTTATAACTTATTTTGAAATTTATATATTGTTTTTTGTCGCATACTCAAAAACAATGAATATTTCTTGATCAATACCACTGTAAGTGCATGACTGTGGTGCCATCTTGAAAACTAGGATTATCTGTTATTTGTGCTCGACACATAGGACAGGTTCGCTCACGATCAAACCATACAGAAACACAATCTTCACAAAATATGTGCTGTAAGAAAAAAAATGATTTGGATAAATAAATTGTTAGAGATTACCCCCTTACATACAAACAGCTGAGTTCAGGAAGAAATGGCAGGAAAGAAGAATCAAAGACATTACTGTCAATGAATTATTTGAGAATGTCCCCTACAGAAGGAATAGCAGGAAACAACAATCAAAGACATTAGCAGGAACAGCAGGAAACAACAATCAAAGACATTTCTGTCAATGATGTATATTGATGAGGAAGGAGAAGGATCACATCTTACCCTGATATTGGAACTGTGTATATTATATATCTGATTTGAAGCTAAATACCCACGTACACTGACTGGCAAGACTAATCATTTCCATAAATGACAAATAAAACCGGATGTATGCAGGCTGATACCAGCCTAGATAGATGGAATTTCTAAATGTTTTATATTATACTTGTTTTACATCAGAGAACTTTTATTTTGTTACAGTGTTAGACCTATGGACACCCAACACATTTCTGAATCAATAGATCTAATTAATTCCAACTTATCACTGTCAACACTAACTCAAATGAGCAGTTCTTATAAATAGGAGCGATCTCAAAAATATGTTGTATCAGAAATAAGCAAATTGAAAGTACAATATCTAAATATATTGGGACCTTTTCTTTATTAATTTGTTTACTTCTGTAATCTAGTTAATAACTGTATGGTTGCTTTCAAATAAAATATACAAATTGAGAAATACAAAAAAAATTCCTGAATTCTCACAAACATAATGTTTCCATGTTTTGTTACTGTATGCTGATCTGAATACAAGCAGTAACCGATTGTCAAACTAGTTACTGTGGTAATTAATGAGGACCAGAATATATTTTTAAGCGATACAGCAGTATCTAAGGACCAGAATATATTTGTTAAGAGTCATAGTAGCTCAAAATGGTTATGGGAGTTTATTACAATTTTAAGAAAAGCCAAGCCAAGCAGTGGGTGATCACATTGAAACTCTACAGTCAAATGTTTTTGATTTCTTTGTGATGATGATTTATAATAATAAATATTATATTCTTACTTTACAAGTTAACATAACAGCATCTTTAAGATCATCCTGGCATATTGGACAATTTTCACCTCTTACTTTTAAATCTTCTGAGCCAGGTTTACTACCAAATACCTATAATACAATCATCATATCCAACAATTTATAATATATTAATTTGTATCATTTAATCATACTGTACTACTCAATATATAATATATAGCTTAAATAGCTCTTTTCAATGATCAGAAAGTCAATGAAAAAAAAAGAGTCAAAAAGTAACAATTTAAAAGATACGGCATTAGACTTTTTCCAAAAATTAATAGTTTAGCATATCACAGCTAATCGTAGCATACAATATCACAGACAACTAATAGACATGAAAAAAGTGTTGTTGCATTAATGTATCATTGATCTTAATTTTTTCAATTTCTCAACAGGTTTAAACCTCGGTGATAATCTATGATCATTCTAAAATACACTAAACAAGCCAACAGTGAGGCTGATGTCACCCGCCGAAATCCCGAAATAAATAGCGCACACATATTAATTAATTGCACATTTATCTTTTTCAAAAGTATTGAGGAATCAAACTGATTATCAATTATACCTTAGGTTTCAGCACTCTCTATCGGATAGAATCAACTTAATGAACATCATGATTAATTAACTTTTAACATTCTACCCCAATTAAAAGCTGAGTTGTTATGTTCCAAAGTCTTGACCAAACCAATTGCTTATCGCTCTGCTTACCCTCTGGCCATAATGTTCTTTATCGAACTTAGTCAAGGTATTGATGTGAAGAAACTATACACCAAGTTTCATCATTCTCACTTAATTAGAACTGAAGTTATCGTGTCCCAAAGCATCAACCAGTCAAATTGCTTATCTCTGCTTACCATTAGATCAAGGCATCGGCCTAATAAACACCTACACCAAGTTTGAAATTTCTAGCTCAATTAGAAGGAGAGTTAGTCTTGACCAATCAAATTGCTTATTGCTCTACTTACCCTAAGCAGGAAATGTTCATTAACAAACTTAGTCAAGGTATTGATGTAATTAAACTATACACCAAGTTTGATAACTCTCACTTAATTAGAACTGAGGTTACTGTCCCAAAGCATCAACCAATCAAATTACTTTTCTCTGCTTATCCTAAGCAGAAAATGCTCATCTTTGAACTCCATCAAGGCATTGACCTAATAAACACCTACTCCAAGTTTGAACATTCTAGCTCAATTAGGAGGAAAGTTATTGTGTCCCAAAGAGTGTGACGGACGGACAGACGAACACATTTCAATAGTCCCCCACTTTCTTGGAAAGGCGGGGGACAAATATCAGAGCAAAACTCATATCACAGACATCCTCACACACTATGATGATAACATTCTTCACCAACAGATGTCCCGGTGACCAGCTGAATGAGGATTATATTTCATATAATACACTTAACCATTTACCTTTCAACTTTTCAAGCCTATATATACCAAAGGGAAATAACTACAAAAACTAATCACAAGTTGAACTTACTGTATGTACACGCAGACGCTGAAAAGCTTTTTGTAGTTCTCTAATAGATGCCCACACAATATTAACCTGGAAATCAAATAAAATTTTTTCAAAACTTATTAACACAGGAATCTAAAATATTAATTGCTCTTTTATTACTTTAGCAGAAAAGGGAAGTTATCTCACCTTAAATAATAAATATACAATAACTTCAAATGATGCAAACCATTTTCCAGTATGCTGATCATCAGACAGAAAGTGCATCCATGGAATAATCGGTATAATTTGACGAAAACATTGAGATAAATACTCGATAAACATGTAGTATTTTCCCTGTAATTTTAAATATAACAGAATATTATAATAAATCCAAGTAAGATAAACAAGCAAATAGTGAGGCTGATGTCCCCCGCCGAAATCCCAAAATAAATAGATGACACATTAATTAATCGCACATTTATTTTTTTTCGAAAGTATCGAGCAATCAAAGTGTACACGAAGTGTCATCCAAAAGTGTTTTATAAAGAAAAAATGCTAAAACCGACGAGAAAAATGAAAATGTACCCTAGTTAGGGGGACCCTAAAGGCAGACAAAAGGGCCCCCACGCTTGACAAAAGGGCCCCTCTGGCCAAGGGAAAGGGCTCTCGTGTCTGAGTCAATCGTTTCTATACACTGTTACTGTCGAATCCATTACTGAATGAGAATGCAGTCATTGTATTGGCATAAAAATCATCAATCAAGATGAACCCAAGTTATCAACCAATCAAATTGCTTATCTCTGCCTACCCTAAGAAGAAAATGCTCATCTTCGTACTCAATCAAGGCATTGACCTAATAAGCATACACACCAATTTTGAACATTTTAACATAATTCGAAGGAGAGTTATTGTGTTCCAAAGTCTCGGAAAATCAAATTGCTTATCGCTTTGCTTACCCTGAGCAGAAAATGCTCATTATCAATCTTAGTCAAGGTATTACTGTAATGAAACTATACACCAAGTTTCATCACTCACACTTAATTAAAACTAAAGTTATTGTGTCCCAAAGCATCAACCAATCAAATTGCTTATCTGTGCTTACCTTAAGCAGAAAATGCATTTTCAAACTCCATCAAGGCATTGACCTAATAAGCATATACACCAAGTTTGAACATTTTAAGTCAATTAGAAGGAGAGTTATTGTGTTCCAAAGTCTCGACCAATCAAATTGCATATCGCTCTGCTTATCGAACTTAGTCAAGGTATTACTGTAATGAAACTATACACCAAGTTTCATCAATCTCACTTAATTAGAACTCAAGTTATGGTGTCCCAAAGCATCAACCAATCAAATTGCTTATCTCTGCTTACCCTAAGCAGAAAATGCTCATCTTCAAACTTCATCAAGGCATTGACCTAATAAACACATACACCAAATTTGAACATTCTAGCTCAATTAGGAAGAGAGTTATTGTGTCCCAAAAAGTGTGATGGACAGACAGACAGACGGACAAACCTATTTTAATAGTCCCCCAACTTTCTTCGAAAGGCGGGGGACAAAAAAAAACATTTTTACTTGAAGGAAATCTTATTACATGATAGCTGACGAAAATCATTGCAATGTTGAACGTCTGTGACTGTTCAAACTAAAATGATCATTTCTTAGGTGATTAAACAATAGAGACACCAGCGTGCATCATCCGCAGTACTGAGAAATAGCAATCGCATATGATTTTTGCTACACACCTATCAAATAATAAACCCTCCAAAATCTAAACAATAGTAGAAATATCTAGTCTCTATTCACAATCATTCACTATAGTTTTGTCAATACTATTTATTACTAAGTTAAATTTTACATCTAGCAATTTAAATTAGGTTAGAGTATACATAAACAAGATTACAGACCCTTCTTCTATGTTTTAATAACTGACTAGGTATCATCGTAATGAAGGCTTTTATTATGACTGTAGCAAACTTAATCATATAATCATTGATTAGAACAACCCATAATAACGTCCAAATATCAAACTCTGCTACATTAGGTGTGCTAAATATTAATCTGAAAATAGAATTTTGAGGGTTTATTTTTCTTCAAAACTGTAGAGCATTGCTGAGACTTAACAGGGTTTTTTTTCACAAAATTATATTATGCAAATAGAGGGGGATGAAACAAATGGCTTCTTCATCTCACTAAATGTAAATAACACATACAAATTTCAAAATGATTAGATTTCATCTGCAGTGTGTTCACAAGGAACTGTGAATTGGAGATGGAGACAAAGGCAATACAAGACCACATTTCTATAGTGGCAATGGTTTATTGTAAAAGTTTACCCAATTCAGTGACTTCACACAAAGCATAAAAACCTTATGATCAGATTGGCTATTTATTCACATTAAATTAGATCACATGCAAATTTCATACAAATCTGTCAAGCCATTAACTTTATGACATTATATCTTTCAATTTATCAGTCTTAACAAATTCTTTACTGATCAACAAATGCTGGTGAAAAACAATTACTGCAAGTAGATCCTTGCTTGGGCTTTCCACAAGCAGTTGCCATGCAAGATACGCCCACCTTTTGCACGCGATTTTTTGTATAATCAGGGGCCATAGTGCCGCCATACATAGTCCCAGGATGTTGCAAACTGACATGCGTCAATATCAAAAGAAACAGAGATCTTTAGGCTTTAAACATAATATTTGTGACCTCTAGAGGTTAACAGATTCGATCTAATTTTCACAAAGCTAAAGATAGGCTGGCACTGCCAGGCAGGATACGCCCACATTTTCGAGAGATGGATAGAGAACAAACAATACGGAAAGTGATTTTTCCTACATCATTAAGTCCTGTATTTCATACTGTATTGGGAGCAGCCATTTTGTTGGTCAGTTCCAGTCTGATATTCATGAAATTCGAAGTCGACAATGATTATGGTGTGACGGTACACAACCTAGAAATGTGACTTTTCGTCAAAATCGGATAAGAATTGTGACCTGTACAGAGTCAACAACCATGATATACCATATCTTTACACTATTCGCGTACAAACGGCGACCATTTCGTCCGGCAATTTTGGTACCATTTTCACGAAATTCGAATAATTCAGGAAGTTACGATCCGATATGCGCAAATACCGAAAGGAACCAAGATCTTTGGGTTATAACCATGCATTTCAAGTTTCATCAAAATCGAATTAAAATTGTGACCTTTACAGGGTCCACAACCTTGATATACCATTTTTTAACAGTATTCACGTACAAACGGTGGCCATTTTGTATGGCAATTTTGGTCTGATTTTCCCGAAATTCGAACTCAACCTTCCTTACAGTGTAACGGTAATATAATCAAACATTTTTTTAAATCGGATAATAATTGTGACCTCCAAGCCTAAAAAAAAAGGCGATTTTGCGTATAATCAGGGGCCATAATTCAGGAAGTTACGATCCGATATGCGCAAATATCGAAAAGAAGCAAGATCTTTGGGTTATAACCTTGAATTTCAAGTTTCATCACAATCGAATCAAAATTGTGACCTCCACAGGGTCCACAACCTTGATATACCATTTTTTAACAGTATTCGCGTACAAACGGCGGCCATTTTGTATGGCAATTTTCGTCCGATTTTCCCGAAATTCGAACTCAACCTTCCTTAGGGTGTAACGGTGATATAATCAAACGTTTTTTTAAATCGAATAATAATTGTGACCTCCAAGCTAAAAAAAAGGCGATTTTGCGTATAATCAGGGGCCATAATTCAGGAAGTTACAATCCGATATGCGCAAATATCGAAAGGAAGCGAGATCTTTGGGTTATAACCATGAATTTCAAGTTTCATCAAAATCGAATCAAAATTGTGACCTCCACAGGGTCCACAACCTTGATATACCATTTTTTAACAGTATTCGCGTACTAACGGCGGCCATTTTGTATGGCAATTTTCGTCCGATTTTCCCGAAATTCGAACTCAACCTTCCTTAGGGTGTAACGGTGATATAATCAAACGGTTTTTTAAATCGAATAATAATTGTGACCTCCAGAGAGACCACAAGCTAAAAAGGGTGATTTTTCGGACAATCAGGGGCCATAATTCAGGAAATTACATTCCGATAGCCGCAAATATCGAAAGGAACCAAGATCTTTGGGTTACAAACATGCATGTCAAGTTTCATCAAAATCGGTTCAAAATTGTGACCTCTATAGGGTCCACAAGCTAAAAACGTGATTTTTCGTACAATCAGGGACCATAATCCATGAAGTTTTGATCCGATACATGCCAATATCGAAAGGAACCGAGATCTTTTGGGGATAAACCTATATTTCAAGTTTCGTCAAAATCGGATAAGAATTGTGACCTGTAGAGAGTCCACAAACAAATTGTGGACGGACGGACGGACGTATTATGTCGTCGCCCCTGTCCGTCCGGACGTCCGTCCGTCCGTCCGGACGGACAGGGGCGACGACATAATACGTCCACATGAAAATGTGGGCGTATAAAAACTGAGACCTGTAGAGCACCCACAAACAAAATATGGATGGACACAGACGACAATAATATACATCCACATGAAATTGTGAGCGCATAAAAATCATTACAATTTTTGGGGTCCGGGAGTGATAATGCTCTTTCAACTATTTTGTGTATGAATACAAGTACAAAACTTCCACTTACGATTTCCACAATGCTTGATCAGAAAACATATAATAAACAAAAGCCATATTATTGAATAGATAGAAAACAAGTCCCCCGAGTTGTAAAAGATGTCTTTTATTTCCAGATTCCTGAAAGATATAAAGAATTATGACAGTAATTAACTGTAACATTTATAAGATTTATTTAATCATCTGTATTATAAACGACCCTTACACAACCTACAATATTATGAAAGTTGAATCTCTAAGATAAACATCGGTCCAGAAATGGTTCAATTCCATTCAGTCTTTACAAAAACATGATTTAAAATTCTATCGATTTATGCTGCTTGCTATGTAACAAGCCTTTATTCTTCTCAAAATCTCTATTAAATGTTTTAATCAATGTGAATCCTGAGAACATATTAGTGTGGATTAAGCCGTGGAAAATTTGATATTTTTCGAAAAATGTAAATCAAGCATCGTTACTTTAAAATCATTAGGTTTATGCTTTCATTCATTGTCTGTCTACTATTATTATCATTATTAAAATCATTAGTTTTCATATTTCTGCACTTCATACAGGGAAATAACTAACTTACCCTCACTGAACACTGATGAATACTGGCAACTAATTTTTGGTTTACATAGTAAAATGTTCCACCTAAAGCTAAAAATATCAGAACTCCTGAAAAATACAAACAGTACTAGTGAAATATACAATGATGTACAGGCACAGATTTTAAGGAACAGACAAAGATACATGTACATGAACCAATTGTATTATTATACAATTTATGCATACTAACTTAACACAGTCTGTATTAATGAATACATTTTGAATAATCATTGTGAACGCACTCCTTCAAATGTTCATGGAAAGGCTATCTACAACTTACAATGCAAAAGAACATATCAGTGTTATGGATAGGTACCGGTACATCTTGTTTTATGTGCTCTATAAGTTACATTACTTAGTGTGCATCATTTCTTCACTGTAACGAAATACTAAATGAGACAGATCAAAATAAAGTATGGAATATTTGAATTGGCTTGATCTAATTCTAATGTGTCTTCTTCGATTAAGGAAGCAGCTTCTATATGCGGAATCTGACTTGTTAACACAGAGTGGAATGATCTGCCACTGGAAATAAAGAACTCTCCAGATACTGCTGTGTTTAGATCCAGACTTAAAACCTTATTGTTTAAGAAAGCATTCAATTTTTGACAGTTGTGATCATTTTTGGACTGCGCTTTGAGCTTGCTCATGCATGGATATTATTGCGCGATATAAATAGACTATTTATTATTATCATTATTATTATATTTTGTGTTTAATGCGTGAGAGAGAGAGGGAGAGAGACCACGCCAGTTGACTCAATGACAGACTTTATGATACAGCATGCACATACTAACCATTCGGGGATCACGTGGCTAAGTGGGTAAGGCGCTGGCTGACTAGTCTGGAGGTCGGGTGTTCGATCCCTACATTGGCCGAGAAAATTCATCTCAATTTTCAGGCGTGGTTTCCCTTTGTCAGTGATTCGGAACGGAGGGTCTGACAAGGACAGCTGCCTAGTCATTTGGATGGGACAAATAACCGAGGTCCCGTGTACACATTGACGTGCACGTAAAAGATCCCTTGGAATTTGATATAAGAGTAGGCCGTAGCGCCACTGCCCAGGCAAAATTTCCCTCATAGCACACTGTATGACATATGCCCGTCTTCAATTAGCCCAGGTTAGGTACAGAAGAGTAGGATGTTAAACCCCATTTCATTTCATGCTAACCATACAGCAACCCCCTCCTCCCCCCCCCCATGCATTAGAGAACAAATTGAAGACAGATCATCAGAAGAAAATTTTAATTTTTCCATCTGATCATCCATCTGCAACAATCTGGGACCTTTTGAAAATAATTTGGAGCAGTTATTGAAAACTGGTATGTTCAATAAGATTTTTATTAAAGGAATACATACTTACCCAATCTGTGATCATACATTAGTTTCAGAAATAACAAAATAATAAATATGCCAGAGTTCTGTAACCAGGATACAAACAGGCGCCAATCAAGTTGATTCTCTAAACCACCATTTGGTGATGGTGGAGGTTCTTCTTGTGGATTTGTGGTGGCACCATTGGTATTCTGATTGATATCATGTAAACTAGCCAATTGCTGTTGTAAATCAAATTGTTGTTGTAGGTTTAAATGTGGCGGTAGATTACTGCGGGCTTGCATGAACTCAGGAGCAATATTGTCCATGTCTAAAACAACTGATGATGGTCTCATCCCTTCAAGACGTGGTCCATGGTGAAAAACTGGGCGTACTGGTCTAGTAAACTGTGATGGCAAATTTGGAAGTAAGCCCTGTGCCATGTGTGCCATATTAAAGTTTCTGGGCATTAGAGGAACATTAAGATTTACTGAATATCTTGTCTGTTGTCCTTCGGAGGCCATTACAATTTGTTGTGTGAATTATGGTAACTCGGTATAATTGTTACAATATAGTATTTACCTGCAAATACATGAATAACACACATATATATACATATACTTTAGTGATTATCAACTACATGTATGGATAAATTTATAGATTTTGAATAGATGGTCGATAATCCAACATAAAATTTTACTACAAAGGGAGGTATTCAACAGATTAGAAATGCCTTTTAGTTTTATCTGTTGATCAAAAGGTAATAATTATATTCTAATGACCATCACCATTAACAAAACATTTAATATTATCATTAAATAATTACTTCATGATAGATCAATTCTGTATGCTGTTATTATGAATTTTCAGCACATGCACAATTACCACTCTTTATAGCTATGTTTGATATTATGTATATATTGCATAACCAAAGGCACCCAAAATCAGATGTAGGTACCTGTTGCATATCAATATTTATCAAATACAATCGAAAGTCATATATTTTGACTTTAGTATTACCGGTATATTATAAGTATATGTTGAACTTCAAACATTGGAATTTGAAAGGAGAAGAAACATGAATTTCATTTATTGCAAACCTTTTTCACAAATATTTACTAGTAAGTGTTTTTTCTTTGTAATGCACAGTACAGGGGACAGTATTAGATGTATACATGCTGTAGGGCCTATTGTCAGTAACAGGGCTTACACTGGCATTCATTTTTTTTTCCACCAAAATGGATCCTAATTTTTACATATAACAATGATATTTTTTTTCCACCAACTTGAATATTTTATCTGCCAAAAATATATGATAAAAAAAAAACACATGTTGTAATAACATAATATTTTTTTATTTCTTTAACATTCTTTAACAACCATATTTACAATTTACAAGATTCTCCTTTGCTTTACATTAGCCCATTTTGTAAATGATGTATTGAGATTAGGTTGTTTTTATACGCCCACATTTTTATGTGGTTGAAATATATAAAACTGCCATTTAAAACCATCATACATGTCCACTATCCTGACTAGTTTCGTCAAATAAATTTTAACTTTTTCAAAGGAACAGTTCAACAGAAACAGTTTATCACCCTAAGATCTCGGTCCCTTTCGATATTGGCATGTATCGCACTGTAACTTCATGGGTTATGGCCCCTGATTGTACGGAAAATCACGTTTTTAGCTTGTGAACAGTGTAGAGATCACAATTTTGAACCGATTTCGATGAAACTTGAAATGGATGTTAATAACACCGGAACGTAACTTCCTGAATTATGGCCCCTGATTGTCCGAAAAATCACCCTTTTTTGCTTGTGGTCCCTCTGGAGGTCAAAATTGTTATCCGATTTAAAAGATAGGCTGGCACTGCCAGGCAGGATACGCCCACATTTTTGAGAGATGGATAGAGAACAAGCAATACCGAAAGTGATTTTTCCAACAATCAAGGGCCATAATTCATTAAGTTACAATTTGATACGCGCAAATATCGAAAAGAATAAAGATCTTTAGGTTATAAACAAGCAATTCAGGTTTCATCAAAATCAAATTAAAATTGTGACCTCTACAGGGTCCACAACTTTGATATACCATATTTTTACACACTGTTCGCGTACAAACGGCGGCCATTTTTTCTGGCAATTATGGTCCGATTTTCTTGAAATTCAAAATCAACCTTCCGTAGGGTGTAACGGTGATAGAGTCAAACGTTTTTTTTAAATCGGATAATAATTGTGACCTCCAGAGGAACCATAGCCGATTTTTCGGACAATCAGGGGCCATAATTCAGGAAGTTACGATCAGATATGCGCAAATAACAAAAGGAACCAAGATCTTTGGGTTATAACCATGCATTTCAAGTTTCATCAAAATCGAATTAAAAATGTGACCTCTACAGGGTCCACAACCATGATATACAATTTTTTAACAGTATTCGCGTACAAACGGCGGCCATTTTGTATGGCAATTTTGGTCCGATTTTCCCGAAATTCGAACTTAACCTTTCTTACGGTGTAACGGTAATATAATCAAACGTTTTTTTCAATCAGATAATAATTGTGACCTCCAGAGGGACCACAAGCCAAGAAAAGGCGATTTTGCGTATAATCAGGGGCCATAATTCAGGAAGTTACGATCCGATATGCGCAAATATCGAAAGGAACCAAGATCTTTGGGTTATAACCATGAATTTCAAGTTTCATCAAAATCGAATTAAAATTGTGACCTCCACAGGGTCCACAACCTTGATATACCATTTTTTAACAGTATTCGCGTACAAACGGCAGCCATTTTGTTGGGCAATTTTGGGCCGATTTTCCCGAAATTCGAACTCAACCCTCCTTAGGGTGTAACGTTGATATAATCATACGTTTTTTAAATCGAACAATAATTGTGACCTCCACAGGGACCAAAAGCTAAAAAGGGTGATTTTCGGACAGCCGCAAATATCGAAAGGAACATGCATGTCAAGTTTCATCAAAATCGGTTCGAAATTGTGACCTCTATAGGGTCCACAAGCTAAAAACGTGATTTTTCGTACGATCAGGGGCCATAATCCATGAAGTTTTGATCCAATACATGCCAATATCGAAAGCAGCCGAGATCTTTTGGGGATAAACCTATATTTCAAGTTTCGTCAAAATCGGATAAGAATTGTGACCTGTAGAGAGTCCACAAACAAATTGTGGACGGACGGACAGGGGCGACGACATAATACGTCCACATGAAAATGTGGTCGTATAAAAACGTTTGATTATATCACCGTTACATTGTTATAAAAGATGATGTTGAATTTAATAAATTGGACCAAAATTGACGGACAAAATGGCCGCTGTTAGTATGCGAATAGTGTGAAAATATGCTATATCAAGGTTGTGGACCCTATAGAGATCACAATTTTGAACCGATTTTGATGAAACTTGAAATACATGTTTATAACATAAAGATCTTGGTTCTTTTCGATATTTGCGCATATTGGATCGTAACTTCCTGAATTGTGGCCCCTGATTGTACAAAAAATCGCCTTTATCACCTTGTGGTCCCTCTGGAGGTAACAATTATTACCTGATTTAAAAAAAATGTTTGATTATATCTCCGTTACAGGGTATTCTAGGTTGAGTTTGAATTTCATGAAAATCGGACCAAAATTGACAAACAAAATGACCGCCGTTTGTACGTGAATGGTGTAAAAATATGGTATATCAAGGTTGTGAACCCTACAGAGGTCACAATTTTAATACGTTTTTGATGAAACTTGAAATACATTTTTATAACTTAAAGATCTTGGTTCCTTGTGATATTTGCGCATATCGGATTGTAACTTCCTGAATGATGGCCTCTGATTATACGGAAAATTTTTCCTTTATTATCTTGTGATCCCTCTGGAGTTAAAAAACATTCGATTATATCACCGTTACACTATAATGAATTTTCAGTTTGAATTTCATGAACATCGGACCAAAATTGCTGAACAAAATGGCCACCACTTTTACACGAATAGTGTAAAAAATATGGTATATCAAGGTTGTGTACCCTGTAGAGGTCACAATTTTAATTCGATTTTGGTCAAACTTGAAATGCAAGTTCATAACTGAAAGATCTTGGTTCCTGTCGATATTTGGACATATCTGATTGTAACTTCCTGAATTATGGCCCCTGATTGTACGAAAAGTCGCCATAATATTAAATGTTTCGTGTCCAGTAGAGGTGACAGCTAATTCCATAATATTAAATGATTCGTATACTTAACATTAGCATGGGGCAGAACTTTACAAAAACCAAACAAATTCTAATGATTTTCTGATAATTCCTTAATATGCGACAACTCTTGTTGACTGCCCGAACGATTTAGCTGCTGTGTGGGCGTATGTTTCGTTGCCTGGCAACCTATTTTTTTTGTTAATGAGATTGACATCAAATTTGACAAGCCATGGGTAGCCAAATTTCCAGCTTTCTTTGAATTTCCGTTTCGTGTGTACAATAGGCCTATTGTTGATTTCGGGTACGGTCAAGTTATTAGCATCTGAATCGTTAATCGTAGCATTAAGTTCATTTCGTCTAGAGGAGCCGATGTCAGACTCTTCGTTAACTTTAGAACACTTTGGCGGCGGTAACGAAAAACATAACGCTAACGCTACAATATACGTCCACATTCCTGCTTTGATTGATATGGTACTTTGTCAAGAAGGCTAGGCGTTTGGTTTGTTTAGCGTTGAGGGTCGTGCACCAACATTAATAGTTGCCGTCCTTAGAGTATAAGGAATAACTATACCAAGATAATCCATTCAGAATTGTGCTTTCCTAACACTAAAGGCAAAAAGTGGGCGTGGCTCTGCCCCTGGGGGTCGAGACATTCATCAAAATCAATAGTGGACGCCCTCAAAAATAATAGTGGTCAGCCTTAGGGTATAAGGAATAAGTATAAAAAAAGTTTTCAAGACGATCGATTAAGAATTGTGGGCTGTAGGTGACACACAGACAGGGGTTGGGCATGCACCAAAAACAATAGGGATCTTCCTTAAGGTACCAAGAATAAGTATTCAAAGTTTCAAGATGATACATTAAGAAATGCAGCCTGTAGACGACAGACAAACAAATACAAGAAATGGGTGTTGCTGTCCCACGGGGGTCGGGCATGCACCCAAAACAAAAGGGGTCATCCTTAGGGTATAAGGAATAAGTATTTTAAGTTTCAAGATGACCGATTAAGAATTGTGGCCTGTAGGCGACACACAAAAAGAAGATAGGTTGCCAGGCAACGAAACATACGCCCACAACAGCTAAGTCGTCCGGGCAGTCAACAAGGGTTGTCGCATATTGTTTCTTTTATCAGTAAGGAGAACATTTACAACACATGATAATCTTATTACGAGTAATAGCCCATTAAATAATTATCAGAAATGATTAGAATAGTTTTGATGGTTTGTCTCAAAGCCTTTGTCCCCAAGATATTTCAAAGTGATCAAGTGCCAGAAATTATCAGATATCACTGAAAATCAAATAGGCTTCTTCGTCTCATGACCCTAAACACTGTGTACAAATTTAAAGTCAATTGGATATTAACTTTAGCCTTTGGAGCATTCACAGGGTTTTTCAAAGTGATCAAGGGTCATAACTCTGGCAGTCATTATCGGATATCGCTGAAAATAAAGAGGCTATTTTGTATCGTGACCGTAAATAGTGTGTATAAATTTAAAGTCAATCGAATATTAACTTTAGATTTTTCAAAGTGATCAAGGGTCATAACTCTGACAGTAATTATCGGATATTGCTGAAAATCAATAGGCTTCTTTGTATCATGACTTTAAACAACGTGTATAAATTTAAATTCAATGGGATATTAACTTTAGCCTTTAGAGCGTTCACAAGATTTTTCAAAGTGATCAAGGGTCATAACTCGGGCAGGAATTATCGGATATTGCTGAAAATCAACAGGCTTCTTCGTATCATGACCTTAAACACTGTGTATAAATCTAAAGTCAATCGGATATTAACTTTAGCCTCTAGAGCGTTAACAAAATTTTTCAAAGTGATCAAGGGCCATAATTCTGGTAGTAATTATTGGATATCACCGAAAATCGATAGGCTTCTTCGTCTCATGCCCTTAAACACTGTGTATAAATTTAAAGTCAATCGGATATTAACTTTAGCCTCTAGAGCGTTCACAAGATTTTTCAAAGTGATCAAGGGTCATAACTCTGGTAGTAATTATCGGATATCGCTGAAAATCAATAGGCTTCTTCGTCTCATGACCTTAAATACTGTGTATAAATCTAAAGTCAATCGGATATTAACTTTAGCCTCTAGAGCGTTCACAAGATTTTTCAAAGTGATCAAGGGTCATAACTCTGGTAGTAATTATCGGATATCACCGAAAATCGATAGGCTTCTTCGTCTCATGCCCTTAAACACTGTGTGTAAATTTAAAGTCAATCGGATATTAACTTTAGCCTCTAGAGCGTTCACAAGATTTTTCAAAGTGATCAAGGGTCATAACTCTGGTAGTAATTATCGGATATCGCTGAAAATCAATAGGCTTCTTCGTCTCATGACCTTAAATACTGTGTATAAATTTAAAGTCAATCGGATATTAACTTTAGCCTCTAGATCGTTCACAAGATTTTTCAAAGTGATCAAGGGTCATAACTCTGGTAGTAATTATCGGATATCGCTGAAAATCAATAGGCTTCTTTGTCTCATGACCTTAAACACTGTGTATAAATTTCAAGTCAATCGGATATTAACTTTAGCCTCTAGAGCGTTCACAAGAAATTGTGGACGATGGACGAACGGACGGACGGACAGACGGACGGACGGGGGCGACGGCAATATACGACCACATTTCCATTTGGGCGTATAAAAATGGACGTGACACTGCCCCTGGGGGTTTGGGCATGCACCCCAAATGATAGAAATGTTCCTTAGGGTACAAAAAATAATCATTCAAAGTTTCAAGATGATACGTTAAGAAATGTGGCTTATAGACAACAAACAAATAAATACAAGGAATGGGCGTGGCTCTGCCATTGGGGGTCGGGCATGCACCAAAAAACAATACGGATCATCCTTAGGGTAAGTATACAAAGTTTTATGAAAATCCAGTTAGATTGTGGCTTCTAGGCGACACACAAAAAGAAAATGGGCGTGGCTCTGCCCCTGGGGGTTGGGTATGCACCCCAAACGATAGGGATCATCCTTAGAGTATAAAGAGTAAGTATACAAAGTTTTAAAGAAAATCCAATAAGAATTGCGGCCTGTAGGCGACACAAAGACACACGATAAGAAAATGGGTGTAGCTCTGCCCCAGGGGGTTGGGCATGCACCCCAAATGATAGGGATGTTCCTTAGGGTACAAAGAATGTGTATGCTAAATTTCAAAATTATAAGTTAAGAAATGTGGCCTGTAGACGACAAACAAATACATACTAGAAATGGGCGTGGCTCTGTCCCTGGGGGTCAGGCATGCACCAAAAACAATAGAGATCTTCCTTAGGGTATAAGGAATACGTATACCAAGTTTAAAGAAAATCCAGTAAGAATTGCGCCGTGTAGGCGACACAAAACCACACGAAAAGAAAATGGGCGTGGCTCTGCCCCTGGGGATGGGGCATACACCACAAACGATAGGGATGTTCCTTAGGGTACAAAGAATGTGTATGCAAAGTTTCAAGATTATAAGTTAAGAAATGTGGCCTGTAGACGACAAACAAATACTAGAAATGGGCGTGGCTCGGCCCCTTGGGGTCGGGCATGCCCCAAAAACAATAGGGATCTTCCTTGGGGTATAAGGAATAAGTATACCAAGATTGAAGAAAATCCATGAAGAATTGCGCCCTGTAGGCGAACCACAGACACACACACACACACACATACATACATATACACACACACACACACACACACAGAGACAGGGGCGACGGCATAATACGTTCACATTATGAATGTGGACGTATAAAAAAAGGCAGACAGCTTTCTCACTCCAGTCCAGAATCGTCGCTATTCAAATCACTATTTCGTTTTCGACCCATTGCGATATCGGGCCTATATTTTGGGATGATAATGTCCAATTAGCCATGCTGTAATATTTATACATGATGTATGAAGCCATGTTACAGTAAACGAAATTCAACTATCAAATCATGTAACTCTCCTTCAAAAGAGTTGCCGGCAATGATCAGCCATTTTGATTACTCCCCTTTGTTTTCATTACACAACATCAAATAGTCACCGCCAATCTATTTGTTAGGGTTAATTAATGATGAACAATGGTTAGATGTAGGCTTTATGATCGACAATTATCAATCAGTTGAAACTATAAATCCTAGACAAGTGTTTAGTGTTACTCATGACACGTTCGGGATTATCAACAAGTTGATTGATTTATAGTATGCTGCTATATGGTTAACTTGCATAATTTAATCGCATATTGCAACTTTGGCGACCGACAGTGTGAGCCCTGGTCAGTAATTTGTCAAGTGCATGATTATAACTTCTTGATTGTACAGCACTTTAACTATTTTTAAATAGATTTATAGAAAAATGAAATACAAGTCGATCCATTTAGAATATTATTAGTGATCTACCATGTTAATGTATTCTGATCGAATGCCAGTTAACTCAAACACAACCAAATTAAAACTACTCTAGTTACCGGTACTGTAAATCGTCCACAAAAATATCAAAATACTTTGGTTGAGTTGTCCACATACTTATGCAGGCAATTAAGTTTATTACTGGGCCCCCAAAATTCTCAGCAAAGTGCCCCTGTCCGCCTGAACACATAATATGAAAGGGTGCACTATCAATATGCTGTAGGGCGTAATAATGATAATAATAATACAAACCATTATTAGTCTAGTGTGGACGACAAAACTAAATATTTTGTGGACAACTTAACCAATGGTTCTGGAAGAGTTTGCGAGTGGATGACTTAACTGACACCCTCCTGATCTTTTAATATATTGACAATAAGGAAACAGAAACTACAACTTTCTTCGGGTACTGTATCATGTACATGTATGCTGATCTGATGACACACCAACTTGAACATATTATTATTATGACTCGAATATGACTACGATGACAATATTGAATATCATATATATTGTGCCATCATATTGTAACTATTTCAAAGTATTTGTGAAATTTTTATATTGGGAATAGACCTACTTGTATTATTTTTACTTTGTCAAATAAAATATATCATGTCATATGATTGTAATTTAAATGTAAACCTACACTGGCTACAGTTGAGTATACAACCACACGCAGATCATTGAGTTGACAGACAGTCTTGTTTCATGTCAACAACGTCTGTTAATGGCTTTAAGGTGTGTTCGTTTGCTCAAAATATATTCTAAGAGTACATTGTGAAACTGATGTCAATGTGCTTTCCTTGACACATCCAGTATGATAAATCAAAGTTACTTCCAGAAAAGCAATGTGATGATTTTGCAATCGAATGGCCAAAAAGTCAACTGTTAGTTTCGTATTTTGAGAAGGGGTATTGTAAACTCTGTGGGGGTATAATAATCACAGTATTTTGTTTTACAGTATAGCAATGTAAAGTACTGCAAAGGATTTTGCACTAAATTTTATTAAAAAGATATAAAACCAGTGAATGACCAGTTTCTCGGCTTTATTTTAAAATATTTTACGAAACTTTTGAAATAAATTCAGTATGTCCTGTTTACGATACCAATGTTTGGATTCAGGGTGTTACGAAAACGTTGGGTTTTATTCCTAATTTTATTTTCCTCAGTGATATATTTTCTAGTAGCAACACTCTCAAAGGTATCTTCAACTTCATAAAACAGAATTCTAATGATTTATTGTAAATATTATGTGATTTTATGGGCCCTGCATTCTAACTCTTAACGATGAACGTCCATTTTCTTCACCACGAAACGAATAGTAGAGTATACGCTGGGAAACTGGCATCGTTTAAAGTTCCAATAGCATTTTTTTCAGTTATATTTTTAAAATTTATTAAAATAAAGCCCCAAAATAGATTGAACCTATAAATAGTCCTACCTTGTTAAAGAATAATCCTATTAATCCTATAATTCACTATTGCCAGTTGAGAAATTGGCAAAAATATCATTTTCAACTTCAAATTCAAACGTTTGAAGATGGCCGTCCATGGAGAAGAATGGGAAAACAAGGGAGGTAATTGAGTAACTATTTCCTCAATCAACCAGTGTCGCCCTTTCTAACCCCCCCAAAATTTTGTCCATGATCGTATAATAGTGAGTTGACAACCTTTTGAGCAAAAAACATAGAAATAATTATATTTTGACTTTCTTAGAAAAAGTGAAATTGGAACTTTAATTTGGGGTTTTTAGACTTTAAAAAATGCTATAGGAGCTTTTACGGATTTCCATTTTGACGTCATTTTCGGTCATGCGCAGACACTGGCCTTATTCGTAGACTGTAACCCATAGGCCAGTGTGTGTTTTTTTGTGAAAATACCGCCGTACAGTGAGCTTGTTTTACATAAAATGGATCCGATCGCCATTTCTATATACATGTACGGTTTACCGACCGATGCCAGATACCGATATTTACAAAAACTTCGATTAGAAAAGATACGGCAAGTTTACCAGACCCGTAATGGCCGTTGCACTTTAGGAAAACAAGTTAAGACTGGTCCGTGCTCATGGTGTGAACTAGAATTTGGTCTCAAATTCATTACGCATTTTACGACCAAACAAATTTTATCTATTAATTACAGGACTATGAACACAAAAGATTTTTTTTTTTTAAATCTGGTCTAGATCATATTTACATTTAGCTGCCGACTGTACAGTACTTGCACGGTTGATATATCGTCTGCTATAGCGCTGCATGCTATACTCTTACACAAAACACGGTTATGTTGAGCATTGATGCTATCGACTTAAAATAATTCCAGCTAATGATAATATAAATAGTGTGCAATATGCAAATAAGATTGTCTATGCGTGCTGTTAACCAATAGCTACTGTAATTTTCCCCGCGTTTCACGGCTCTAACCAATGATAAAATAGTTGTTTGATGCACGGAGTAAAACGCGTCAGCCATTTTATTAAAAAAAATCATCTTGATGGAATATGAATAACAGAAAGAATAAAACGATGATCAATTTGAATCTGTGAATATTTTTAAAACCTTTTTTTTCCAACCACATAAATCGTTTTGGCACAACTTTTGACACTCTGTGAAATTTTAATCCGGTCAGTTTATGTCGCAACCCAAGAATGAAGAACGATATATTTGCGTCCATTTTATCAATTTCGAATTAAGTATTTGGTTCGGAGAACACATGTTGAATGCAAATATATTATTTGCTCTTTGTTTAGACTTGCTACGGTCCTGCTTTAAAAATTTTAATATTTTGAATCTTGAATAATTTTTTCGTGAAGCCACAGGTCACCACTCTATAACCCATTCTATTATTTACTCTTTTGCTCGATTTCGTGGCATTTTACAACCAAACAGATGTTATCTATTAATTGTTTGCAATAAAATTAACACAAAACATATAAATCGGCTTCATACATCAATGCATCTTTGTAATCTTTTGCGTACAGCGGTCAACTGCAGACCGCGTGCGAGCTTAGCATGATATCGTCTGCTACAACGCAGTATATCGTCAATAAAACGAAAAAAAAATAATTTAGACATAATTTGAAATCGGTAATTTATTACGAATGCTACACATATTTTACAACAAGGGTGGCATTCAAGAATACGTTTTATATTAAAAGATACAGACGGAAAACCCCATTTCCTTAGCATTTTCCATGTTAAGATACGGCAGTGAAAAGGCCAGGCTAAAAATAGACACCGGAAATACGTCACGCATAAAACCTCCTATAGAGTTTAATTTTAAAACATCGTTTGATAATTGATTATAATCGTTTGAAAATTACAAAAATGGTTTAATTGAAATGGACGGACCTTAATTAATTATGTCAAGCGTCTAATTACTAGCCGAGTACTTTAATTTCCCGAGATGCATTTATAGATTAAATATTAGACGAAACTTTTAATTTCCCACGAGTCGTTTAACCGATCGGCTCATTCTGATTACGATTATTTAAATGTGAAGTACGAATAAAAAATATGAATATAAAAAAAATAATGCGCACCAAATGATTGCTAATCTTTTAATTTTCCACGAGTCGTTTAACCGATCGGTTCATTTTGATTACGATTATTTAAACGTGAAGTACGAATAAAAAATATGAATATAAAAAAATAATGCTCACCAAATAATTGCTAATCTTTTAATTTCCCGCGAGTCTTTTAACCGATCAGCTCATTTTGATTACGATTATTTAAATGTGAAGTACAAATAAAAAATATGAATATAAAAAAATAATGCGAACCAAATAATTGCTCATCTTACCTTGGTCATGGTATTTTCATCCATTATCGATTAAAGAATGATTCCACCATTGACAAACATCAAAAATCGGTAAATCACGTCCAATGTTATTATACGATCGGGAATCGGTAAAGCACAACCCAGGTAATGTATTTTCTTTAGATCACAAAAGAATGAACATAGCCTTCCACCTGTACGCGTTGCTATTTGTTGGAAATCGGTAAAGCACATCCCAATCAATGTATTTTCTTTAAATCACAAATGAATGAAAATAGTTTTCTACCTGCATGCGCCGCTAGAAGAAATCACAATGTACATTATTATGGAAGTGTGATAACCTCGCGAGACTTTTACTCCGGCGCCAAAAAGACGCTATTACTATTTGTCGATCTCTATAGACATGCTGTCGATCATTTTTAGACAGGACTATAGAATGGCTTCAAAAAGACTCAATAATATGCGTCAGCAATACTGGACTCGGACCATAGATGACATTAATGTAGTGCTGTGTACATGGCCTTATGTAGGATTTTAAAAGTGGTGATGTAGCAGAGTGTTGGGGCGCCAATATAATGCCTAAGTTTCCACGCACTTTGAGCCGCAATCAAAGCTGCTAGCGCGCTAGCAAGTGATGCCGTGTCAATTTCGGTTGCATTATTTCTTATTTTGATGTGAAACACACAAAATTGAGAAACTTCGTGTCCTCTAAACTAGAATTAGTCAGAAACACCAATATATAAGGCCATTTGGATACGGCGACCATAATGAAAATCCTGAATAATTTCATTTGGTGGTGGCGCCCCCAAAGACCGATACAGCCCTAGCACGACTAAAACGAACCCTCTAATGCCATGAAAGGGTGATAGGAGGAAGGACACTTTGCCTGTTTTGGCGGCACCTATGTCTGGGGTCCACCGTCAGAAAATTTTTTAAAAAAAAAAAGCTGCCCAAAACACATTAACAGAATAACTTAGTGCACATGCATTTAGAAAGTTCCGCATGATGTTTAGTTTGTCATCTAAGTAGAACGTCATGGATTTGAAATTGACCATATGTATAAATTTTGAGTTTAGCATCAAATCTACATGTAAGTTTACATGTCATATATATTTGGAGTTAAACATCAATTTAAAGTTTACCAAAGAAATAAGACCACCACTACTAGGGCGTTGAGCAGTCTAAAAGGCACATTTCAAAGCTAGCACTGTATTTTTGTTGATAAGATATGACATTTTTGGTGGTAAATTGCATAAAATTACAAAAAAAAATGTAAATTTTATTTATCAACTATGTTCCAATAAAGGGTACTGATGTCTACAGTCAAATTTTCTCAGTTATGGGGCTGGGGACTTGCGCCGTCATGAATTTTCATCAAATTTGGCATTGAACAATGCTAATTGGCTCTTTCTTCAGTATAGGATTTTTGAATTGAAAAAAATATAAATATGATAATGTATTGATCTTATGATTTTTCTGAATCTCTAACAATCTAATTATCAAAAAATAATACTTAGAAGATAACTTTGTATCTTTACAAAGCAATATATTGAAATATGTGATAGTGGTCAGGGTGGTAATCAGGGTGGTAATGTAACTTGGACGGAATTTAAGCAGGGCCAGTTATTTCAAAGTTCCATAAGAATATCCAGTAATTTGATAATTCTACCCATTCTTCTCAATGAATTCCTCAAAGAGATAACAGAAATAACTGACTGGAGAGATAACGTTTAGCACAAGGATTGGCTGAAACTTAATTTTTCTTATCAACAGGCTACTGAATGAATAAGACGGAATTACAGTTGCTATTTCACAGTCGATATTCAATATAATTCATTCAATTTTGTTTTAAATTAATGATATAAATTTTAATTATAATAATAACCAACTCCTATATCCAAAATCCAGTTATATATTTCTCTAAAATTCAATTTCGTTCAAGAGGCTAGCACACATTGGTAATGTAACTGGACGGAAAAAAATCAATAACAATAACTAAATAAGGTACAATTTTAAAATCTAATTTATTTTTCAATGTGTGACATAGTAATAACTTCTTTTATTTATGCCCTTGAAAAAATAATCACTAAAAATGGAATTTAAAAAAAGAAAAGAAAAATAAAACACCCAAGATTGAATTCTTCTGATCACGACAGGATAAACATCAAAGTACTGGAAGGCTGTGACTATCGACAAGTAGCTGTACCGACCCAACTGCATAATTATCGTGATAGTTCTTGTTTTAAGGCGTATCTGCTCCTTCCCCAACCCTCCCAGCTTTGGTACAGTGGCATTCTAAAGACTCCTACGCGCAAGCAAATTATTGAAATAAAATTAAACCATATGTTAGTCCCAAAATGACCTAGTTTGTGTCAGTGGACATCAAACCCCATTTCTCTATAATTCTGTCTTGTTACGATAAAATTCTGTCTTGTTACGATAAAATCATTACAACTTTCTGTCTTCTTGCGAAAAATGTTCCCCACATCCCGCGATCAAAAGAATTGGCCATTTTGGTAACCGCACATTGATAAATTTCTTATCCTATTAATTTCATTACAAAATTTATACTCAGGACTTTTTTATACATAAAATTATTGAAGTTAACATAACTTACCTATAACGTAACAATTTGGACAGAAAATTCAGATTTACTTATCAGATGAGAACTGTATGAAAATATCGCAGATTAGCGGATGAAAAATGACAAGCTGTTGACTGTGCAACTATCGATGCCAAATATGGTAGTGGGAGTGTCCCAGTAGGTATTTTCGATAGACTGACATTACATAACGGAACTGAACTTGGACGGAAAATAATTCTAGCTTTTAAAATCGACCGTATGCGAAAATGAAGGATTTTCTACCGACATAAATGAAACTGTTATGGACATGTGGATACTATATAACTAATAGGAGCATAAAAAACAATTTCATTATAAAGGTTTTTTATTTCATAAACAAAAATAAAAGTAAACTAAATGGTCAGAACGTTACATTATTAAGGGGCCAGTTTTGCGACAGGTAATGATAAATTTCACACACAAGTCCTTCAAATTGTCTCAACTATCTCAAAGAAACATCCTCTCTATGATGAAAACACCTGATAGAATTTTCTTCACAGTGTGAAAGACTGTGGTTATGTGTTCACATGGCTATTAGCTGGGTCCCTATACTGAAGAAATAGCCAAAAAATAGCCAAGTCCGAAAAAGCGACTGGATAATTTTTGGCTATAGACTGTTGTTTGTCTGGTATCCATGGAAACGCAAAAAACAATGAGTTTTCTTGGAAATTTTATTAGCACACTGAAAAGAGATATATATCAGTAGATATAATATAGAGTTGTGGTTATATATTTCGACACAAAAATGTAGAATATCAACTCAAAGTATTTTAAAGTTGTTGCTCATTATTTACCTTCAAAGAAGATTTTGTGATTTTGAATTAATTCTTTGAATATGTCCATAACAAGTTTCAAAGTGCAATAATTCGGACGTAGAAAGTAAATACCAGTATCTATTTGAGTTTATAGTTTATACTTTCCAAAATGGTAGTCATTGACCATCAAAAAATGAAATTCAACCACACTCCAGTCACGATAGATGGTAGACCTTGATAATCACATATTCCTGAAGCAATGGCCAGAGAAATCCCTCTCTGGCCATTGCTGGAATAGCATCTGTTTCCTGAACTTGTGCGGGAGTATGTCTATTCTTTCCATTCAATGATATCTATCACTTAAGTACAGCAACATGACAGTCCTTCATTTAATCTGGGTCTTCCCTAAAAGTTTGGACAGTGAATTAAGGTATTAAAACAGTGAAAGTATGTTTGTTTCCAAACAGTATTGTTAACATTTTATCGACTTGATAGCCTCGTTTGTCACGCAATTAGTTTTACTGCAGTATTCTGCTATGCACGGGTTAATTAGGCATAATAAAATCACGAGCCACGACGTAACGTTATGTAAACATATTTGGTCCAATATTGCCACTTGTTTTAAATGTAAAACTTTTGTAGTACTGACCAATCAAAATTTAAAACAACAATATCCACTCATAATAGCAGTGTGTAGTTGGATTACCTCTAATCAAACGAAAAGCTGCGCGGAGTATGGATAATCATGTCTTAGAGTTAGAGGGAATTCCCTCTGACGTCATATCTAGAGTGACGTCAAAGATCCAGAGTGAAACTGCTGCTGGACAAGGTCATGATTGTTTACAGTGGATGACATGAACATATACACCGTCATGATTTGTTCCAGAACTGATCTAAATTAGGGAAACCTTCTCATAGTTTTTTCTTCCCGCTTGTACCTCCATTATTACACAACAAACAATCAGACTGTTATGTGTCCTCCGGGTGGATTGGTATTGAAAATTTAGTGAATTAGTGCAAATCTTTAGACTACTCAAAGCTCTTATAAATGATAAACCTGTGATATTAATTCTAATATTGTGTATTTTGTCTGGGTTTTTTTCAGTCAAATGACTTGATATTAGAACCATTTGAATCCAAACGAAATATTCGCCAGACATTCCAGTGGCAACCTAAAATATCAGATGAATTAGAGGTGAACAACACCTTAACTGTTAAATGTCGTAATTCCGTCCAGGGTAGAAAATTGATTGTAGATGAAAGAGGTAAATATGAATTTTCTCAACAGGACTGAAAATAACAATATTAAAGTGTTAGTTAACTGTATACACTTTACACCTATTTCCAACTTATAACCCCAATTCATTTTATTTACACAAATTTCATTCAAATTTGTTTCTAATTCATTGAAACATTTCACTCAACTTTGCAATGTATAGTAGACTTCCCCATAAAACGATTGTACCACTTATCTAATACACTCTAAATTTTCCCACTCGTCAGTGAATTCATAGTGACCAAATATTGATTAGAAATATGTCATCCTCTTACTCTTACTATACATGTACATGTACTACACTAGTATACATGTACTTTGTGTAGTTGGATTAGTATAGTAATACTATATATTTATAAACTTACCCCTACTCACGACACAAACTAGCCAGCAGAGAATGGAGTATGTACTTGTTAATGCTTGCCTGTTTCTTTAAAGGTACATTCCCACGTACAAACTGGGTGATTCGATGATATATTCGGACTAAAAACATATTCAAACTAATTAATTTATCATAATTTTGCTTTAAATAATTCTCAAAACATTGTAATTTCAAGAGAATAAAAGAGGTCATGTTTGCATCACTCATGACTTACCTCTCTCTCTGTACCTATAGCGAAGTCGGGGGAGAATTCATTGTATACAGGATGTTGTCTTTAATTGCTAAACATTTTTTACAAATATCGAATTCTAATTAAATTCTCGGCTTATCCACTGCTTCTGTGAATTTTATCTCCAAAAGTGTTGTACGTCTTACTCTTCATAAGCATCGTCCATCGTCCACAATTTTTTGTGAACGCACTAGAGGCCAGGGTTAATATCCGATTGACTTTAAATTTATACACAGTGTTTAAGGTCATGAGACGAAGAAGCCTATTGATTTTCAGCAATATCCGATAATTACTGCCAGAGTTATGACCCTTGATCACTTCAAAAAACCTTGTGACACTATAGATGTCAAACTTATCATCCGATTGACTTCAGATTGATACACAGAGTTTAAGGTGTTGAAACGAACAAGTATTTTGATTTTCAATGAATTTTGATAACTGAACAGCTAAATCCATGATATTAAATATTTCCTATACTAATTGTTAGCGTGGGGCAAAACTTTATAAAAAGCTAACAATTTCTAATGATTTTCAGATAATTACATAATGAGTTGTTACTCTTAATCAGATTTTAGTGTATTACAAATGTTTCATCCCCGTAAAAATATGCGACAACCCTTGTTGACTGCCCGGACGATTTAGCTGCTGTGGGCGTATGTTTCGTTGCCTGGCAACCTATCTTTTGTCCTGTATTTGCTCCATGAGTGTTTTTCAGGTAATCCAGTATATTTCTAGTAAGATTGGATATATCTACTTTCCATATGTACCAAAATTGTCATACTTTTATTTTCTAGGCTACAGTTGTCAACGCCGTCATTTAGATTCTAATAATTGTTGTGATACCAAACAACCTTCAACTAGTCGTTACAATTGTCAAACATGTCACACCAACGGATGTTGTTCTGTTTATGAATATTGTGTTTCATGTTGTCTACAGCCAGATAAAGTAAGTAAGAGTTCACTTTTCATAATCCGGAATTGAAACACAAAGCTCTAAGAATATTGTATTAAAATTAAATGCTAGATTTTTAAAAGGTAGAATGATAAATGCTATATCAATAAGCATCCACAAAACAGCTGTGGGTGATAGTGCCCAAACATAGGGATGAGAGCATTATGCTTTTTAGACAACAATCTTGCTACGTAACGTAATAGGGCAACGTGAAGTTGGCACGTTATTCGGGATTCAAATAACGAATAACGAGCCAGCTCGTTATTTGGGATTCGCGAATCCCGAATACCGTGCTGGCTCGTTTTTCGGGATTCGCCAATAACGAATAACGAGCCAGCACGTTTTTCGGGATTCGGGATTCGACACTAAAAAGAGCGGTCTACCTTCCATGCGACCATTTCCTCGATACCTCCGAACGTAAGGGTAAGTGAACGTCGGGTGGTCGACTAGCACAGAGACAGCAGCATATCCAGCGAGTACGGTGCTGACAGGTTTGTTGGAGTGCACGGGGCAGTACGTGAACGTTAGGTGACCGACTAGCAAGGAGACGACCGTTTTTTTATGTGATCAGGGCACTTTATTCGGGATTCGGGATCCGCCACTAATAACTGAACGTTCTATCTTAAGAGCCAGCAAGTTATAAGGGATTCGGGATTCCCTACTTAAACATATGGGGCATCCGATCATTTGTTAGCTACCCCCGACCGTAGTTGAGTGACCGACTAACAACTAGACGACCATTTGTCCAGCGAATAGCGTGTTGACTGGTTTGTCGGCGTGCACTGGGCAGTCCTGTCCTGCTCTCACCGGTTTTATTGCCGAATCCCGAATAACGTGCTCGCTTGTTATTCGGGATTCGGGATTCGCCACCAAAACAGAACCATCTATCTTGCATCCGACCATTTCCTCGTTGGGTGACGACTATTTGTCAAGCGAATAGGGTGCTGATTGGTTATTTCGAGTGCACAGGGCAGTCCTGTCCTACTCTCACCTGTTTTATTGTCGAATCCCGAATCCCGAATAACGTGCTAGCTCGTTATTCGGGATTCGCCAATAACTATTAACAAGCCAGCACGTTATTCGTGATATAGGCACTAAAACGAACCGACTTACGGGGCATGCGATCATTTCCTCGTTACCCCCGACCGTAGTTGGGTAATCGACTAACAACTAGACGACCATTTGTCCAGCGAATAGAGCGTTGACTGGTTTGTCGGCGTGCACTGGGCAGTCCTGTCCTGCTCTCACCTGTTTAATTGTCGAATCCCGTATAACGCTGGCTCGTGATTCGGGATTCGCCATCAAAACAGAACCATCTATCTTGCATCCAACCATTTCCTCGTTGGGTGACCGACCAGCATTGGGACGACTATTTGTCAAGCGAATAGGGTGCTGATTGGTTATTTCGAGTGCACTGGGCAGTCCTGTCCTGCTCTCACCTGTTTAATTGTCGAATCGAGAATCCCGAATAACGCACTGGCTCGTTATTCGGGATTCGCCACCAAAACAGAACCATCTATCTTGCATCCGACCATTTCCTCGTTGGGTGACCGACCAGCACGGAGACGACTATTTGTCAAGCGAATAGGGTGCTGATTGGTTATTTCGAGTGCACTGGACAGTCCTGTCCTAATCTCACCTGTTTTATTGTCGAATCCCGAATCACGAATAACGTGCTAGGTCGTTATTCGGGATTCGCCAATAACTATTAACGAGCCAGCACGTTATTCGTGATTCGCCACTAAAACGAACCGAATTACGGGGCATGCGATCATTTCCTCGTTACCCCCGACCGTAGTTGGGTGACCGACTAACAACTAGATGACCATTTGTCAAGCGAATAGAGCGTTGACTGGTTTGTCGGCGTGCACTGGGCAGTCCTGTCCTGCTCTCACCTGTTTAATTCCCGAATCCCGAATAACGTGCTGGCTCGTTATTCGTGATTCGGGATTCGCCATCAAAACAGAACCATCTACACAGTTAGAAATTTTTGTAAAATTACAGTACTATAAGTAGTTTTTGTACCTTAATTGTCGGTATATTCGCCACAATATAGTAGTTTTAATACGTCTGACGTATTTTTACAGAGTTTCGTGTATGTTTACCGATTTTCATGTATGTTTACCGAGTTTCATGTCTTTTTTACAATAGACACAGTAAAAATACATTCTAACATATGTAATATTTACAAACAGAACGGAAAATGAATAAGCAAGCATGTAATTTTACAGATCTATTCACATTATTTTGTAAATTTACTTTTAGGTTAGAAATATAACCCAAACGTTAAAAACTAGATAATGTAAAGGGCATATGCTGAAAATCTGTCAAATTGCTCCACTCTGAACCGAGATATTACCGGTTAAATGTTAGGCCTAGCCTCGATCAGTATTACAACAGTCGGTGCGATAAAAACATCGTCACGATTATCCTTTTGTGAATTTAATCACCAATGAAAATCTGACACCTAAGATGGCATCAAGAGTTGAGTATGGTCTTTTCATATTAATAAATGCCTAAGTCATAGTTTATATGTATTTCTAAAATATTGGTAGTTGTCGTATTCGGTAAATTTATTTTCTCCCAGCATGCAATTTTACAGATTGTACGTCTACATTTTTTAAACTTTTTTAAACATGAGTAAAATTACAGCAATTAAAATATTTTTTTTTGTCATAAAATATTTGGAATATTTACAAAAATGATGTATATTTACCAAGTTTCAGTCTCCTTTTACAACGAACTTTGATGAAATCAAAGGCACATTAAAACCCGGTAAAAATACATATTAAGGGTCGGTCGCCCAACGAGGAAATGGTCGGATGCAAGATAGATGGTTCTGCCCAGCACGTTATTCGTGATTCGGGATTCGGCAATAAAACAGGTGAGAGCAGGACATGACTGCCCAGTGCACTCGAAAAAAACAATCAGCACCCTATTCGCTTGACAAATAGTCGTCTCCGTGCTGGTCGGTCACCCAACGAGGAAATGGTCGGATGCAAGATAGATGGTTCTGTTTTGATGGCGAATCACGAATAACGACCCAGCTCGTTATTCGTTATTGGCGAATCCCGAATAACGAGCCAGTGCGTTATTCGGGATTCGACAATTAAACAGGCGAGAGCAGGACAGGACTGCCAAGTGCACGCCGACAAACCAGTCAACACTCTATTCGCTGGACAAATGGTCGTCTAGTTGTTACTCGGTCACCCAACTGCGGTCGGGGGTAACGAGGAAATGATCGCATGCCCCGTAAGTTGGTTCGTTTTAGTGGCGAATCACGAATAACGTGCTGGCTCGTTAATAGTTATTGGCGAATCCCGAATAACGAGCTAGCACGTTATTCATGATTCGGGATTCGACAATAAAACAGGTGAGAGTAGGACAGGACTGCCCTGTGCACTCGAAATAACCAATCAGCACCCTATTCGCTTGACAAATAGTCGTCTCCGTGCTGGTCGGTCACCCAACGAGGAAATGGTCGGATGCAGGATCGATGGTTCTGTTTTGATGGCGAATCACGAATAACGAGCCAGCTCGTTATTCGTTATTGGCGAATCACGAATAACGAGCCAGCACGTTATTAGTGATTAGTGATTCGGCAATAAAACAGGTGAGAGCAGGACAGGACTGCCAAGTGCACTCGAAATAACCAATCAGTACCCTATTCGTTTGACAAATAGTCGTTTCCGTGCTGGTCGGTCACACAACGAGGAAATGTTCGGATGCAAGATATATGGTTCTGTTTTGATGGCGAATCCCGAATAACGAACCAGCTCGTTATTTGTTATTCGTTATTGGCGAATCCCGCCGAATAACGAGCCAGCACGTTATTCGGGATTCGGCAATTAAACAGGTGAGAGCAGGACAGGACTGCCCAGTGCACTCGAAATAACCAATCAGCACCCTATTCGCTTGACAAATAGTCGTCCCCATGGTGGTCGGTCACCCAACGAGGAAATGGTCGGATGCAAGATAGATGGTTCTGTTTTGATGGCGAATCCCGGGATTCGGGATTCGACACTAAAATGAGCGGTCTACCTTCCATGCGACCATTTCCTCGATACCTCCGAACGTAAGGGTAAGTGAACGTCGGGCCGACGTTATTCGTTATTGGCGAATCCCGAATAACGAGCCAGCACGTTATTCGGGATTCGGCAATTAAACAGGTGAGAGCAGGACAGGACTGCCCAGTGCACTCGAAATAACCAATCAGCACCCTATTCGCTTGACAAATAGTCGTCCCCATGGTGGTCGGTCACCCAACGAGGAAATGGTCGGATGCAAGATAGATGGTTCTGTTTTGATGGCGAATCACGAATAACGAGGCAGCACGTTATTCGGGATTCGACAATTAAACAGGCGAGAGCAGGACAGGACTGCCCAGTGCACGCCGACAAACCAGTCAACACGCTATTCGCTGGACAAATGGTCGTCTAGTTGTTAGTCGGTCACTCAACTACGGTCGGGGGTAGCTAAGAAATGATCGGATGCCCCGTATGTTTTAGTAGGGAATCCCGAATCCCTTATAACTTGCTGGCTCTTAAGATAGAACGTTCAGTTATTAGTGGCGAATCCCGAATAAAGTGCCCTGATCGCATAAAAAAACGGTCGTCTCCTTGCTAGTCGGTCACCTAACGTTCACGTACTGCCCCATGCACTCCAACAAACCTGTCAGCAACGTACTCGCTGGATATGCTGCTGTCTCCGTGCTAGTCGACCACCCGACGTTCACTTACCCTTATGTTCGGAGGTATCGAGGAAATGGTCGCATGGAAGGTAGACCGCTCTTTTTAGTGTCGAATCCCGAATCCCGAAAAACGTGCTGGCTCGTTATTTGTTATTGGCGAATCCCGAAAAACGAGCCAGCACGGTAATAACGAGCTGGCTCGTTATTTGTGATTTGAATCCCGAATCCCGAATAACGTGCCAACTTCACGTTGCCACGTAATAGACAGTAATTGTTCCTAATCCTAACTAACATTTAAGCATTGATGCAAACTTTAATCATTTATTAAAGTTCCTCTTATTGATAAACTCTGACTGCTATAATAGATTTTAAAGTGTGGATATGTACAGGTTAATATGAATTATATTGTGTTTTTATACGCCCACATGGAAATGTGGTTGTATAGTGCCGTCGCCCCTGTCCGTCCGTCTGTTGGTCCGTCCGTCCGTCGTCCACAATTTCTTGTGAACGCTCTAGAGGCTAAAGTTAATATCCGATTGACTTTAAATTTATACACAGTGTTTAAGGTCGTGAGGCGAAGAAGCCTATTGATTTTCAGCAATATATGATAATTACTACCAGAGTTATGACCCTTGATCACTTTGAAAAATCTTGTGAACGCTCTAGAGGCTAAAGTTAATATCCGATTGACTTTAAATTTATACACGGTGTTTAAGGTCATAAAACAAAGAAGCCTATTGATTGTCAGCAATATCCGATAATTACTACCAGAGTTATAACCCTTGATCACTTTGAAAAATCTTGTGAACGCTCTAGAGGCTAAAGTTAATATTCGATTGACTACAAATTGATACACAGTGTTTAAGGTCATGATACGAAGAAGCCTGTTGATTTTCGGCGATATCCGATAATTATTACCAGAGTTATGACCCTTGATCACTTTGAAAAATCTTGTGAACGCTCTAGAGGCTCAAGTTATTATCCGATTGACTATAAATTTATACACAGTGTTTAAGGTCATGATACGAAGAAGCCTGTTGATTTTCAGCGATATCCGATAATTACTACCAGAGTTCTGACCCTTCATCACTTTGAAAAATTTTGTGAACGCTCTAGAGGCTAAAGTTAATATTCGATTGACTATAAATTTATACACAGTGTTTAAGGTCATGATACGAAGAAGCCTGTTGATATTCAGCGATATTCGATAATTACTACCAGAGTTATGACCCTTGATCACTTTGAAAAATCTTGTGAACGCTCTAGAGGCTAAAGTTAATATTCGATTGACTTTAAATTTATACACGGTGTTTAAGGTCATAAAACGAAGAAGCCTTTTGATTTTCAGCAATAACCGATAATTACTGCCAGAGTTATGATCCTTGATCACTGTGAAAAATCTAAAGTTAATATCCGATTGCCTTTAAATTTATACACACTGTTTACGGTCATGATACAAAAAAGTCTATTGACGAAGAAGCCTATTGTTTTTCAGCGATATCCGATAATTACTGCCAGAGTTACGACCCTTGATCACTTTGAAAAACCCTGTGAACGCTCTAAAGGCTAAAGTTAATATCCGATTGACACAGTGTTTAGGGTCATGAGACGAAGAATCCTATTTGATTTTCAGTGATATCTGATAATTTCTGTCAGAGTTACGACACTTGATCACTTTGAAATATCTTGTGGACAAAGGCCTTGAGACAAACCATCAAAACTTTTCTAATCATTTCTGATAATTACTTAATGGGCTATTACTCGTAATAAGATTATCATGTGTTGTAAATGTTCTCCTTACTGACAAAAGAAACAATATGCGAATGGGACAATCCTTGTTAACTGCCCGAACCACTTAGCTGTTGTGGGCGTATGTTTCGTTGCCTGGTAACCTATCTTTACTCATTTCTTTTCTTTTTTCAGCAACCATTATTAGAAAAGATATTAAGAGATTATAATAACGAGCCATTTAATAAGTTATTTTCATTAGTATTGGATCATTTTGAACTTTGTCTTGCCAAGTGTCGAACTTCCTCACAGGTAACAAAAATGATATCCTGCTTTCTCTACTAGTACTAAACCATTGTTCTTCCAATAATTATAAAATAGTCACATTAAACCCAAGTAAAAGACATTGAGATAATTGTAACTATGAAACTCGCATAATAATTGGTTATCCAGATGTAAAAATACTCAAACTCACTACCATTACTTTCAGTCCCCTGCTGTTGTTTCTCAAGTTCAAATTGAATATCACCAGGGTTCAATTTAGTCTAAAACCAATGAGTAGCAAATTTTTGTGACAGATTCACATTTTGGCTAATCAATTCAAAATTTGAATAGCATTTGCTCATATTTGAGGAGCAGTAAATATTTGCAATTCAGATTTCTCGGGTATAAGTGGATACTTTTTTTCTGCCAATGTCCGACCTTTATAGTAAGCTCCGCTTCGACTTATGTATGGATGAAGTTAAAAAAAATTGACATCTCAAAAAAAATTTTCAATTTCAGTTACCGTCTATCCCCGATCGAAAAATTAAAACAACATGTACTGTACAGTACTTAAAATTACACCATTCCAATCGAAATATTTGTAGGCATGGCGTTGCTTGTTTATTTCTTCATATAAAAACATCCTCCCCTCCGTCTTTAAAATATAAACCTGAGAATATGCCATCAGCAAAACATTTTTGTCAGACATTCGCCATACGTTTCACGTGTCTCGCGAGAGGTCTACTTTTAGTTTTCAGTTAAGTTAACCAATCACACAATACTGCGTCGTTTTATTCTTTTTTTAGTAACATATTTTATAAACACATGTGATTAAAAACGGAGTCTGCATTGTCTTCTAGTTATCAAATATATTGAAATAAAAACTGTTTCAAATTAATCACGACCACAACTTGGAATATTAAACAAGTGAAGTTAGTCCTGCATTTATAATTATACTCCAAATATAATGACTCGCACTTCACAAGTTTGAAAACAATTTTTGGCTAATAAATAAAATAATTCTATCGCTTTTACCGCGATATGAGTCGCTTTTTGCGATGCGATACCGCTTAAATTGAACCCTGATTATCACAATTCCTACAATTCTATATTTCCAAATCAAGCTGGTTGATATTTCCATTTAATTGCAAATTAATTGAGTATATTAATTTGGATATCAAGCACAACACAATTTGTACCATATTTTAATGATAATACAAAAAGCTTGATTGAGCATAATGTTAATGTTGCTGTATGCAATTTAGTGCTAGTTTAAATGACTGTTGAAGCTTAAGAATTTGGTTATGTCTTGTGCATTAATATTCATATAAGGTGAGAATATCAATAGGATATTTTGTTCTTTTATGAGGAATGTGGGTTTCTCATCTCAACATTTAATGCATTATTCTGATGTCTAATTATTTTTTCAGAGTGTTCAACATGAAAATTCTTACCGTGACCCAAAATCCAAATATTGTTATGGAGAAAGTGCCCCAGATTTACAGAGTGCCATTTTATAATGATAATAGGACAATGAACTAAAGATTAAACTATTGAAGTGTGATGTAAATACTAATGTATGAATATAAGTTGTATATATATTTTATACTATTTTATTAAGCGTTGTATATGTATATATTGTGAAGAAACAGACACTGTTGTTTAATGTTTCTGTTTTCGATACTAGAAAAAAGTATTTTTTAAGTTTAATTTATTTGCGGAGTAAAAGTTTTACAAAATGGGAGATACTGGGCAGAATAGGACAACCAATGAAAGACCATTCCATAAAGCTTGGATAAATTCTTGTTATCAACAGACCTTACTACCAGGTGCACCATGGCATAAGGTAAGTTTCATTATGGTAGTGATATTCTTTAGTGGAAAGCTTGAGAGAATAATTAAACACATGAAGTTAATCTCTCACTTCCCACTTTCATAATTTTCCAGAGAGAGTAGATCTTATGAGTTGGCTGTGGGGACTCAATAATTCTGGCAACTGTTTCTAGTTGCTGTACATGTTTTTTTTTGTAAGAAAGTCACATTACTTTGAAAAAATTGCATGAATATGATATGCATGTACCTTACGCTTACTGAATGTTTACTTTGAAAATAATCATTTAACCTCAATACAATTTACCCAGTATTTCTCTCTTTCTAGAGCAATTGACTCACATGGCTAATAATATTTGCAGTTACAACCCTGATTTGAATGCTTAGACTTTAGAGTTTTTATCAATCTTGAATTTTTCAGCTTGAAGCCAAACTGGCAACAGAGCTTGCCACCCGTGTGGAAAAACAGTTTGATCATCCCGAAAGAAGAGAAATGTTACTAGATTTACTAGGGAATGAATTTCTTCAAGAATTCTTGCCAAATGTACAGAGAAATCCACATTTATTGGTGAGTTATGTTTGAAAGTATATATTTAGAATTAGACTATAGCTAACCATCCGCTTACTTTTTAAATCCTGAATTTACTACTATGTATACACCTCTTGACTGAAATACATGTAGAGCTTGTTGTTTAACAAGAAGCTGATATTTGATTTGATGTGCCTTTCTTATACAAAATGCTAGATTCTACGGTTCAACCACACCAATCAAAACCTTGTTTCAGTATTTAATATTTTACTGTAAAATACTATTTTCTGTTTTAGGAACCACCTAATCTGAATTTTGATAGTCGCCAGTTGTTATTTGTTGAAGCTCAAGGTTGGTTAAATAGTCAGATGTATAAAACTGTTCGAGAACTAGGATATCAGAATATGTTGAATGGTAACTCTTCAAGGTGTGTATAGGATTTAAAGACCAATTTCTGACATATCTGTAAAATGGATGTCTTAGCTCATGTCTAGAATTTTTAAACTTAATATCATGACCTTTACATGTTACTTAAATTTGATTACATGTGGATGCAAGTTATTTTTTTCATAGTTTGTTCACAGTGACAGTATGGTTATTAAAATGTATAATGTAAGGTTTCACAGAATAATTTAGGGAAGAGACTGACATATTTTTTGATAGAATTTATTATTTTATTTGTAAGGGAGGATCCACCGTCTGATTTTACTGAATTTCTACAACATACATTTGGTGTATTTAATGATGGTTTAGATAGAGAGTTGTATATACAGGAGAGAGAATTAACAGTAAGTACAATAAAGCATTAATTAAAAAATATGTCCTTTTTTAGCCCTTTTTTGTTCCTTTCTTAAGGCTAAAGTTGACTGATTTTTAGTTTTATTCACAGTGTTTATATTCCTTATAGAAAGAGAAGCCTTCTGATTATTGTTGATTACCAACAATCTCATTGCCTTGTGATGTTATATTCAAATTTTGATAAATTAATGAGTTATTGCCCTTTATCAAGCTTCTTGATCTTGTGCTGTAGTGGGTAAAGTCATCATCTTAATATAACCAACTTTATAGACTTCTCATACAAATTTAACTGCTGTGGGCATATTTTTTGCTTCCTTTTCGTGAATTTATAGATATCTCTGTGAACTATGACATCACTTTATGGTAGTCATAAAATGATATTAAATATATTGAATAATTAATTACAGGAAAAGAGAAAGAAAGAGATTGTAAATCGTAAAAAGAATACAGATTATATATATATACCTAAACCCAGTCGTTATAAACCAGCTACTTCATCTTCTACACAATCTAATACTTCAGCTAAACCTTCATCTAGTCAAATTAAAGGTATACATGTATCTAAAATAGTAAATATATTCAGTATGACTCCACTTGATTTAAACTTACTGTCTGAACCATCAGGAATTTGATACAGATTTCTTCAATTGTGAGCAAATTACTTCATAATGGTTATGTGTCTGAAATCACCCCAAGTTAAATAAAATACAGTGTACAATAAAATTAGACAGTAATTAACTTATCCAAACCATTATCTAGTTTTTAACTATTATAGTGAGAACTGCCAGCTCTTTATATAAATCTCCATAATGTATTTTTAAGAATATACATAGGCCTCAATATGTATGGTAAATGGACAGTAAGTAATAAAAAATACATTCTGGAAAATGGACCCTCACTCAATGAAGCAAGGAAACATCCATGGTCTCCAATATCAGTTTTTTAAAGCTTATGTATCATCCTTCTCCATGTCAAAATTTGTGAAGAGGTCAATTTTAAAAGAGAGAACTCTTTTATTCGTTGGGATATGTAATTGTACAATGGATTTTATTTAACGGGAGGTGATTTCAGACACACAGGAAAGGTTTTAATAAAGATAAATTGTGGAAAATTTGATAAAGAGCTGGTAGTTCTCATTATAATAGTTCAAAACAAGATGATGTAAAGGGAATATGCTGAAAATATCAGTCAAATTGCGTCCCTGTAAGCCAAGGAAACCTTATTTTAAATTCACTGTACCCTCGATTTCAGGCCTAAAGAAAGACCTGCAATAGGCAGATTTACCTCTTGCATAATGCATGGTTAAAGAGCACATATAATGAGAAAACTAAATTCATTGAGCTTATAAACATTATTTACTATATGCATTTTACGGCAGTTTAACGTCAATCTGATGAAAATTAATTCAGATATCGTCACTCAAAGTCGCAAATATTGACCTCCCGTAAAAACGACTTGGCCAATTATTGAAAACACTCTTAATCCCCTCAGACGCCAGTGACGTCACAGTGACCGAATGCATATTCGGGATGTTTATTCCTCAATTACCTATATGCACCCGGCGTGTGTATTCGTTAACGCCTGACTGATTCCTTAATCCCCCTAATTAAATAACAATTGACTACGGAATAATTTGTTTTGTAATTTAGAATTTGTTTTATAAAGACAGTTGTTGTAGCCATATTCCCCATGTGTTTTTTTTTTTTATTAGAATAAGCCGACCGTAAGCCAACAATAATTGGCTTCTGATTGAAACAAGATTGGTGTGAAATTGTTATAGCCGGTGATACGGACATCTTTTAAGCCGATAGAAATAATCAATTGTCAGCTTTTAAGAAACGAAATGGTTTCAAATAATAATCATTAGGGCTTTGACTGTCGATAGTGTGTATCGTTAGTAAAAAGAAACGATCGATAAAAATTGCGATAGTCAAGCAAACTATCGATAGCTTCGATAGTTTGTAGTAGCGAAAGTAACATGGCTCAAATTCACTCGTATTTGTCGAATAATTACTCTGTATTTATAACAAAAAGCTCCATTATCACTAAAATAGCGTTACACGATCTCAATGTCACATGGAAATCTTCGTCTACCATATTAGGCATGGCTTACTAAGAAATGTGTAAAATGGTTGATTTTGGCGCGAAAAAGCTGAAAATGGTCACATACGCCAATAACAGACATGCTGAAAGCATGTCGCATATGACAGGAAAGTTGGCTATGCCTTTTTTACAAATTACTAAACTACCAATGTAATATTAATAATATACAATTTTATATAATATAGAGAAAAAAAAAACAATTTACTTTATTATTTAATTCACAATCAGAATGCGACGTTACCGTGTACCCGAGATACCAGCTTAGGAGGCTCTTCTATTCGCCCCCCTCCCCTTTTGCCGCACCTTTAGAAGACACATGTTGTTTTTATCTGCACCGTCTTGTGTCGCTTCATTCTGTCGGTTTGTTTGTCGATATGACTACCGATAACCGTGTTAAAATATTACGTACTGATTTACGGGCTGGAGATGTTGATCAACTAGTGAATTGTAATCTATTCTAGTCACAAATATATAATCTATTACAACTTAAGACGAGAAAGGTCGGCTTTTGGAAATGCTTTGACTTATAGTAGCTTACGTGTAAAATTACGAGTTAATGATTACGCCAGTTAAATGTTAATTGGACCGACAAATACACACGTGTTAACTGGCGGTGTGTATACAGTGAGATATCGTACAGATAGTGATATATTGTATAGATAATGTGTATAGATTATGTGTAGTGCCTGTGACGTCACCAGCCAATCAACCGGATAAAGGTTGTAATTGAAAATTTGAAAACCGTTTTTGGCTGTCTGATGTTTAAACGTTAATATCTCAATTAATCTTAATCAGATTGGAGTGAACTTGACGTAAAATGAATGTAGTAACCCTTAGCTATCAATATATGCAATTAAAAATTATTATTTTATGTGGTCTTTAAGTAGTTTTTTCATAATTGAAGAAATCTGTTTAAAATTTACAATGGCTTAGACAATAAGAATAAATTTGAAAGTATTACCTCTTGATTGATTCATTGGTTATCAAAATTTTAAATTCTGATTATTGCTTATATTTTAACATATGATTTTTACTGAAAGTTGTATTGTATTAATTGTGGTTGAAGAATAGTAAACTAACTGATGAGAATTTCATTATAGCCATGGTACAAAAAGTCGTGGGAGATCCTCCTCCTTTGTGGGGGAAACAAAGTGATGCAGTTGGTGATTCAGTTCTTGCTATCTTACAACATGATCCCAGAAAATTTGACCATGTAGCAGGCCGTCTCCATGGTCGCCAGTTACCGGGACAACTACGATCTTACATGTGGACTGATATTTTGTTGAAAATGGATCGTAAAAAGATCAAAGATGTGTGAGTAGTTTATTAACACAAAGCCTTGCACATTCACATTAAATGCCCCCATGCAAAAATTTTAAAATATGGACTGATTAAATGTGGTTGATAATATATTTTAAAAGAACATTTCAAATGTAAAATATAAATACTCATCAACCTTTTTTTTCATTAAGGTCTGTCATTAAGTTAGCTTTTTATACTTTTGATCCTAGTTTTGTGCGTGACAAGGAAAAGAGTCGTCTGACTAATGTTGTGAATTGTCTCCTGGTCTTCCACTGACTGCTAAAGACCCCTGTGTGCAAGCAACATATGGAAATAATGATATACTTAGTGTTGTGTGGATGTTGTTAAACTCTTTTTTCCCCCACATAACTTGACTAACATAGGTAAATAGGTAATGGTCAGATCTTAAGCTTATAGAACACAATGAAACCTTATAAATGTTGCTTTGTATATTTTGATACAGGAATGCAGAGAAGTTTGTACGTGAAAGATTTGGACGAGCTGTTTCAAGAGGATTATCTGAACTAAGTATCAGAAGAGCTACACAGTCACCTATAAATGGTTTGATAGAAAATGCAGTTATAGAGGTAACAGGACGGGGGCCATTACGTCACCTATGTAATTAATTACATTATCATTACAGTTACTTTCTCATTTTTAGCAAGTTAAATAATTTAGTAAAAACTTGTATAGATTCATAAAGTAAATTTTTGTAACCGCTGTAATTTGTATATGTTCCTGTAATTTAGCCATGAAAATGAAAGCCCAACAAACATACATGAATCTTGGTTGAATAGGAGCTTTAGGTTCATTCACAAAAACACTTTGGTACAACAGATATCAAGTTGCCAGCGCTCGAAATTAACCACGGCAAACGGCAAAGCCGTGGTAGAAGCCGACGCAACTCCCATCTGCCACGGCATAATTCATTTTTTTTTGCCAGGGTAGATCTTAAGATCCTTAAAATTATAGTGACAAAATGTACCGGTTATAGAATAGTACCAGGAGGATGTCGATTCACCGTGTAATAACCTCATGTAAATTTATTATTTTGTATACGAAAGTCTGACAAACATATTGCAATTACCGAATACCGGTACACGTGCTGAAGGCATATTCATGCTGTACCGTTTACAGTGTTTTTTTTCAACGATTATAATAAAGTAAAATAGACATAGATGTACACGGACTGTTGCCAATAGTCTGGCTAATGCATAAATAATGTTACCATTCTCGTTATTTGTATTTTTAACAGACAACTGTATCATTTGTCACATTCGATGGACCTGTACCGATTTACATCCTTTGTTTATAATTACTACGCCCTATGTAACGGAGCGTAATAGTCTCAATGTACCGACTGATTGACAAAATAAATAGTATTTATTAACCTCGACACTCTACAAACCAAGTTTCAAAAGGAAACAGAATAATTTGATGTGATGAAATAATATTAAAATAGACAGGACAGTAAAATCGTTTACATTGGCAGGCAAGTGATGCCATGTGGGGGTCAAAATAGACGACCTACATACAGGCCATTGTACCACCGGCACCGTACAGCATAGTGAAAGGAACACGTACGTGTAGTAAATTATTTGGAAATATAGATGACATGTTTAAATATTTATGGCACTACTAATCATTTAAAGAATTAAATCAACCTGCTTACAACTGGTCAATACCTGATGTCAAAAATACGTCATCTGTCAAAGTGAAAGTACCAGTAAGACTGCTGATGGAGAAATGAAGATGGCAAGCATGAAGAATGAATGAATTGAGTTTATGATATAATACTAATTATTTAGACCAGTGTCACAAAGTCATCATGTATAAATATTGAAAAATGCCAAAAATTTGTTAACGTAATTGATATTTCAATTTGCGTAACCAGGAGATCGTTCGCATGTTTTTGAGCTCGCACGACCACACGTAACCCATTCGCGTCAAATTTTGTGACGTGAATAAATAAATTTTATCATCTTGAATAGTTAAGAAAAGCATTGATCTTGAAATTAAAAAAAATGCCGTGGTGCTGTAGCAGTACCATTCTGCGACGGCATTTTTCATTTTTTTGTGCCGTGGTAGAAAATTCTTAATTTCGAGGACTGAATTGCTCAATTGTAACTTGATTTTACACAGCCATATTTATAATTTTAGACAAATATAGTTGTATTAATAGTACTATTCTTTTCTCGACCAGACATTTTTTTTTTTGTACAAGCATAGAGGTCTTTTTATTCTCAGATATAGCAACAGGAGTTGTTAGGTAAAAATAGTATAAACTTTTGACTTTTGAATAATTTGGGGGGTTGGGATGGCCAAGTGGTCTAGAGTGCCGGTCACCTCTGGCTTGCGGTCGTGGTTTCGAGGTCAAGTGTGAGCGTATGTGGCATGGAGATAGGGGCGCCTTCTCAACCTTGTGGGTTTCCTCCGTGCACTCAGGTTTCCTCCCACTGCTAAAGACCCCTACGCACAAGCAAATTATTGAAATTAAATGAAACCATAAGTTAGTCACAAAATGACCCAGTTTGTGTTGAGTGTACGTTAAACCCCATTTCTCTTCTCTTTTTTTTTTTTGAATAATTTGACTTGTGCCTTTAAGCAAAGAGAACTGTAACAATCTGGATACGATTTGGATACGAGAAAGGGGATGGCAACACTTAATATCTAGGAAACTAAAGCTGGACAAGCTTATACATCTGCGTGGATACTGGATCAAAAAATGATACTGGGAGGCACAACAGACTTGAATTTGTTAACAAAATCATTATTATACCGCTCCGAAGGGTATGGTTAATGATACAGCAAATTGAAAACTAAAAGAATAGAATTTTCAAAATCTGCTGTGTAACAACCAAAAAGCTAGATATTATTATTGTCATTCAGTTTGTTAACAATAGATTTTTTTACAGCCTTATTAATAGTTGATAGATGTGTTGAAAATTTCATGCGATGTTGCTATTTATAGCCTTACAATTACATACCCTTGATTATTCTTGTGCTCAGTGTCTAGTATGTAATCACATAGCAGCTTGACATTTAAGAATGAACATTCACTGCTGTAAGTCATCTTTTAATAAAGCAAAATTTGACCACTTAGGGCACCCTATTTATTGACATGTATTGTGTTTATTAACAGACGTACACTAAAACTACTAGTATGGTTGCTTATAAAAGTGGAAATCATATGAAGGAAACAGCAAGAGTATTAAATATATTGTATGTTTATGATCGGAGTTATGAGCCTTACCTTATTTATTGGCTGTTTCCACTTCAAATAGCTTTCCGTGGTAAATCTGACACTGTTTCTGATAGAAGTAAGTATCTGATTGCTTGTGTAAGATCTCTCATGGTCTTATTTGTGTGTAATGGGGTGGTGGGGGAGGTAAGGGCTGAATGGTTAGCATGTGCAGACTGTATCATAAGGTCTATCATTGAGTCAACTAGCTTGGATTCGATTCCCAGGTTGTACCTGACAACCTTGTGGGTTTTCTCTGTGTCTTCCGGTTTCCTCCCACTGCTAAAAGACCCCTATGCACAAGCGAATTATTCAAATAGGATTGAACCATGTGCAAGTCTCGAAATGACCTAGTTTTTGTGGACTGGATGTGAAACCCCTCTCTCTCGCTCTCTCTCTCTTTAGAAAATAAGAAAAATTTCAGCATCTATTTACAAATTGTAGCGTGTAAGTGTAAGACGGTTGTGACAGCACAAAGCATGGCTTTGCTTGATTTGATTTTAGAGCTAAATCTTCTTATTGCAGATCTTTCTTTAGGTCTGAATTGTTATATAAACTATCCATTAGACATTTATTAACATGACAAGACCATAATCAACTCTCAATGTCATCTGATGAGTCTGATTTTCCACAGATTGGAATCCTATCTGAGGTTCAATGACTCTTGATGATTAACAACTCTAACAATGACAATCGCGGCTAGAGTGTTATTAAAATGAGGATTTATCAGCTGAAGACTGAAGTAATTTGGCTGATATTTTCAGCATACAACATTTACATTATCTTTTTTTTTTTTTACTATTATAGCAAGAACTGTCAGCTCGTTATCTAATCTTTCATAATGCCACTTTCATGGAGCAAGTAATGTTTTTCTTTCTTCAGCTGAACATGCTATGGATCTATCAATGTACTTAGATTTATTGAATACAAACTGTTTTCCATCCTGGCCACAAGTATTTGCTATAGCAGAACAAGTGATGACCACATTACAAAGATCTGATCCTGAACTATACAGCCATCTACGTGATATATCCAAAATAAATGTTCAGTTTAATCCTAAGGTTAGTCTAAAGGATTTAAATGTTTTTGTTTTTTTTTTTTTATTTGCCAACATTTTCATGTGACCGTATATTGTTGTCATTCCTGTCGTCTAAATTTTATTACTTGACACTCTACAGGTCACAATTTCGACATTGGCGTGTATTGCATTATGTACAAAAAATTGCATTGGTAGCCTGTGGTCACAACTTTTATTAGATTTTAATGAAACATAAAAAGTTTGTTTATAACACACTGATCATGGTTCCTTATGATATTGGTGGGTATCAGACCAGAACTTCCTGGATTATGGCACATGATTGTTCGAAAATTAGCGTTTTTAGCTTGTTTAGTAGTGTACCCTCTAGAGTTAACACTTTTTATCTGATTTGTAGAAAAGATTTATATTGAGAAATTTCAGGTGAACTTGTTCTTTATCAACTCTTGGCAAAAATATTCCAACTGCAGATTTATAGGTTTAAGCATATGTTTAGGGAATAAAATTCTGTAGTAACTTATCAGTAAATTAAAAACGAACACTAATTTATCAAATATAATGAGTTAATAAAATCTGTTTGATAGTAAAAACTATGGCAAAATGACATGTTTTTTGGATTGACTCTATTATTATAATGTATTTTGATATTTTCAGGAGTTTTTAGTACAAATGATACATCAAGAAAAAGCTAAAGCAGAAGCTATTTTACTAGCTAATCCTGGTACTTCACGAGATGAAGGCATGTCTACAGATTTACTAGCAGATCCTATTATATTTATAAGACGATGGGTGGGAGAGGTAATTAATTTAGAATGAATGTTATAATATTTACATGGATAGCATCAATTTACATATGAGATAGCAAAGACCCTTCAGGGTTTTATTTGAAACAAATGCCAAAAGCAGAGCCCAAAGAATTTATTACAAATAACAACCTTGGAAGTAGGTTGCTATCTGACCTCTACATCAATACAAACTATCGCCAGGTATTAGTGCACTTGTGAATAATAGATATTAAATATCAACTGCTACTTATTTATCTGTGAAATTCAAAGCATTGAACCTCCAATGACTTTATTGAAGGTTGATATGGGAAATAGTCTCCTTAAAAAAACACCAATAGTTGCTATGGGTGATCCTGGATGGGTGAAATCCAATGTTAGCTTTGAAGTGATCTCGAGATTTCCTCTTTTGACACAATTTTGTTGTGATTATATAGATATGCTTAGCTTCGTTATTGTCCCTAGCTTGCGGAGAAAACACATATGAAGTTTGATTGGTTGAGATATTGGGAACATTTGTCCGAATATGAAACCTGGTATATAGTTTCATTACATCAATACTTTGAAAAAGTTTGATGATGAGAAAATCAATTTGATTGGTCATGGTTTTGGAACACAATAGTTGTATATGTGTTGTATATTTTCAGGGTTTTGTAAGTGTATTAGATACACCCGGTGTAATGTACATATGGGATCAGTGTTTTATGCAGGGTTGGTCTCATACAGTTCTACAGAATACATGTTTATCATTATTACAACTACTAAGATATAGATTTATGAAAGTAACAGATTATATGGGCATGAAAGAGGTAGGTTCATCAATTACCTGACTTGTAGTAGATCAAATATATTTTGAGAAATCAGTGTAAAAAGATCTGTTTTTTTTTTGTTTTTTTTTTAAATTTCTTTAGTTCAGACATTTTAATGTGATATTAACATTGTTGCAGGTATTTTTGAATGAACCATGCAAATTATATACTGCTGATGTTCAGGCATCATGGATACATCTGGAGATAGGTAAAGATTTGACAGAAGTTCAGCATTTAAATCGTCAACGTCCCAGGTAAATCTATTCATTTACTATTATTATTTTATTTCATCCAGGGTAATTAAACACTTGAAGACAGTAATACAAGAAGTGCAGTTCAAATTGTTAAAGGGAGACAACTCTGTATGCACTACCCTCAGTCCATATTATCTCCCCTTAGACCACGAGACGGTCTACATTTTCTCATTTGCTTCTTTCTATTCAGTAATGTTGGTACATGTGCCCTATCTGTATTCATTATGCTTCAATTCTATTGAATACTAATGTGTTTCTCATTTGACTTAGCTTATTTAGTTTTAAACCTGTTTTTTTTTTATACATTTCACCAATGTGGTTACTTGTACAGTTAATTTTTAACATATTTTTCGGTGTATAAGGCGCATGCGTAGATAAGGCGCAGGGCGACTTTGGCAGAGGTGTTTCAGGGAAAAAAAAATATGCGTGGTTTAGGCGCACCCCTTTCCCAACACCTCATGAAACTCATGCATACGTGACTCAAATCCACCTGCGATCTCCAGTACCTGGGCCAAACTCTATTGTTTACAGTTATAAAAATTACCGATATTTAGCTGTATCAAGGTATATATATATATTTCTTTATGAAATAAATTGCTTTTGTTACATTTGTTTCTATTAATTATAACATACAATTTCATAACATTATTACATCGTGTTAAATTCATGAGTAATTGGCTGTGATAAATGTTTTGATGATAAACAAATTAAATGTTAACTGTAGAAATAATTTCTCATGATCAGCTACTCACGACTTGAATCTTGACTACCGGTAAAAGAGAAACAACAATTCAAGGTTTAGTCTAAGTCATGCAAACAACTGACAAACAATCGATAGCTTCCGTTGCCTCACTCACTACACGCGTCATGACAATACCTAGACTGTAGCCATTTAGATCTATCAGTAAAATAATACAGTAGCATTTTTAATGCCAATCAAGGAAACAATGATTTTGTTAACTACAAACAATTTTGTTAACTTGCAAACAACTGACAAACAATCGATAGCGTCCGTTGCCCCACCCACGTATCTGAAATGGCCGTCATTGTTATCGCACAACAAATGTCGACATCTGAATGTCAGAATAGTTGAAATATACATCATGAAATACGTGGAAATGGCAGAAATATTTACGATAATTAAACTAAACAGCTATCGGCCCATATTGTTAGCAGCACTGTGTATATGTCTAACGGTACACTGAATTGCCGTCTGTAAAATGGCCGCCATCTTTATTGCACGGGAAAGGCCGACATCATCAACTTCAGGTGCCAGTGTTGACACAGGGAAAAGCCAAGATTTGCTTATTTCTATGTATAAGGTGCACCCCTTCTGTAAAAAAAAATATCTGGTAAAAAAAGTGCACCTTATACACCGAAAAATGCGGTACTTCAATATGCTTATATTCATATTTCTTGTAGCAGATCATGCTGACATTACAAAATGGTTTCTCTGATTGTTTTCAAATTTAAGTAAAGTCTGTATCACTTCAGGCCCGGGACCATACAGCGAAGTGGACTCTTCTTAGGGCTAGCCCCCTGGATCCATTCACTAAATTATTTGTTTGTTTATGATTTCTGGGTATTATGTCTTGTCTATATTATATTTGTTTTTTTGTGTAAATTATGTTCAGTTCCTCTGCACTTTCTATGAGATAATAAGCAAATGTTTGAATTTAATTTTGTCATCATAATGTCATATGGGAATTATTTAGTCATATAGTTTATACATTAATTTACAGTACTCCACAAACAGAAAGAAGCAAGAGATCCATAATGGCACCCAGTCCTTTCCCTGGTATTCTACAACCTTGTGGTATTAAAAATGTCAGAATTAAGTTGGTCGTTCCATTAGAGATTGTACAAAGAGTAAGATGATTAAAATAATTCCCTAAAAGCTGAAAATTATCTAATAATCTTTACAAATTGTAAGATTACGTACTTTTGAAAGATCTATTTAGCTAAAGAAAATGCACATTTGAATGGTATATTTTATTGTTTTAAAAATGTTAAAAGTTTGTCAGCCATACACAAACCAGATTGCAAACTGTCAATCAGAGTCAAATTGGCCAAGATTAACTATGTAATTAATACTTCTGGTTTTATTTTAGGAACCATGGTTGGCTAATGTTAACCCCAATTATTTAAAACTACATGCTGCTGTTTACTTTGGTAGTGTTAAACTACGATCTAGAATGTCTATGAGCCCTGCCAAGGTAGAGAAAACTTCTCGAGATAATTTTGGTAACTCCATCTATCAGTTATCTTATCCTCAAGAGAAGTTTGTTTATGAGGCTTTAGATTTACTCAAATATGATGTTGAACGAGAACTAGGAGCATGTCCGTATGCCATCTTACGTTTAGAGTATGATACACCTCAAAATACTAGAGAAGGTATGTACCGGTATTTGCAACAGATTTCAGAATAAATTGACCAAGATATTTCTGAAATTTCATTATTTTTTGATGTGATGGTTTTTTTTATATATTTTTTTTATTATACTTGAATTCAATATTGATTTATTCTATATTGACTGAATCAATTTTTTTGCATTTTGATATGAATTTAGTTGAGTAATTATTATTTTAGGGAGAGCTCCTGTATCAGTAGGCTGGGCTAGAGTATCATTATTTAAACGTGGTACTCGAGATGGAAGGGTATCCGTTGATTCTTCTTGGTCTTTAATACTTGCTGACACGACCTTCAGCTTACATCCAGGTTCAGTGCCAGAAAGTTTTGAGTCATCTCACTCAGTGACCCCAACTCTACCTTCAGAAAAGGAAGAGGGTAAGTGGTACAAAAAATACCTACCTATAACTTCTGTGACAACAACAAGTGACGAAGAGTGGGATGAAGTAGATGTCAACCTTTTATCTTAATCATTATCTGACTGACATATCTTTACAGATAGCAGTATTTCTTGCTGTTCTTTGAATTTTAACTATCAAGGACTGTTTGACTTGAACATTAGTGTGTTGTGTACCAACTGAATGACTTTGCACTCTTTAAATATCAACCCTGTAGTGTTCATAAACAGATGACAAAGAATGTCATTAAATAAATTATGAGGAACATTAAACAATATTCTAACAACAATATTGATCATTGAATTAGGCCTGCAGCCAAAATTTCTAACATGAGGTTCCGCTACAAGGTCCTCCCTGCTAAATAAACTATATATTTTTGGAAAGCTTATGACACCAGGAACACAAATCATGAGAGTACCAAACAAAATGTTGGCACAAATTCGATTCAGTGTAAATCAACATGTAATTGTCAAGTAAATGCTATATTTACGTTAGAAATTGTGAAGTTTTCATACAATTAAATATTGGTGAAACACCTGGTACCTCCATCATCAACAAAGAATGTAGTATTGGTCAAATTTTAATTTTAACTAAAATGCAGAAACATTTAATGGATAAGGAAACATACAGAATTTTGGAATTCTATTAAGGGACCATAAATAAGGAGTTATGTCTCTTTATGGAAGATATCAATCACTGTTCTTATTGTTAACAGTATTTAGTTTAAACAAAGGCCTCTATTATATCTACTATAATATCTGTAAACCCTTTTTTAGATAGAATTTGAGGCTAAAGTTCTAATAAATATTAAAACTGAAATAAAGCATCTATAAACATTTATTTTTATCACTAAAATAGATATGGCCAAAACTAAATAATATTGTATTTGGAGTGAGAATATTGTAATGAAAATAAATCAAATGAAGTTTAATGTCTAACTATTCTGCACAAACCTGTATAATGAAGATGATCATATTTCGTGCATTATAGTTTGGGGGGGTTGGGGGGATTTTGCTTTATATTTATATTGTACATGTACAGCTAGTATTACTGCTTTGCATTCAAGTGACATAAGTGCAAGGGGGGTTGTGGTTACTGGGTATGGGACTGGTTTACTTACCGGGAGATAGGGGGTTTGATCGTAGATAACCCTATTTTACCGTTATTGGATTTCCGAAATTCTGAATGTTCCCTTGTCCCTTGTCATGTTTTCTGCATTTCGGTTTATATCAAAATTTAACTTATTCCCTAATTCCCTATTCCTTGCCGATTAGGAAGACATTGGGTGTTTTCACCATTATTTAATTTTATGTCAACTTCACAATTGTTGGGTGGGGGGGGATGGCAGAATGGTTAGCACATGCTTGCTGTAGCATAAAGCCTGTCATTGAATCAACTGGCATGGTTTCGAATCCCTGGTTGTACGTGACAAGGAGTAGGGTCGCTCTGGGTCCTTCAGTTTCCTCCCACTTTTAAAGACCCCTACGCGCAAGCTAATTATTGAAATAAAATGAAACCATATGTTAGTCCCAAAATGACCTAGTTTGTGTCAAGTGCACGTTAAACCCCATTTCTTTCTGTTTCTTTCTTCACAATTGTTAGTATAAATATAGCATTTAATTGACAATCTCAATTTTCATCAGGCCCTTAATCTTGTTTGTGTGGCATGGAGATAGGGGCGCCTTCTCAACCTTGTTGGTTTCCTCTGGGCACTCCGGTTTCCTCCCACTGCTATAGACCCCTACGCGCATGCGAATTATTGAAATAAAATGAAACGATATGTTAGTCCCAAAATGACCTTGTTTGTGTCAAGTGGACGGTAAACCCCATTTTTCTCTCTCTCTCTTTAATCTTGTTTGTTTAAACGTTTTGCTTGAAACTCTTTGTGTTCCTGGTGTTATAAGTTTTCCAAATATGTATAGTTTGTTAAGCAGGGAGGACCTTGTAGCAGAATTTTATTTTTAAGCAAGCTACAAGTATAAATTTTGGCTGTAGACCTAAATGAACTACAAAAAATATTTGAAAATTATACTCCATATTTTACAATATAAGATTATTCTATATTTACAGTGAATGTGTTGATCGGATATAATTCGGAACTATCAGCTGTAGTTTATGATCCGAGAGATGAACCACAGTCAACATCAGTTAGTCCATATCCATTCTCACCAGTAGATAATTTAATTACACCAGTACCACCAACTGATACTTATCATCATACATCCAGGTTAGTTTAATCATTATACTTCCAGGTTAATTTACTATACTAGTTTACTAATATTGCTAGATTAATAATACAAATACTATAGATTACTAAAACTAGATTTATAGTACCAGTTTTCTATTACTAGTTTGAGAGGTTGGATGGCCAAATGGTTAACACAGCACTTTTTATCATAAAGCCTGTCATTGAGTCAACTGGTGTGGTTTTGAATCCACGGTTGTACGTGACAAGGAGTAGGGTCGCCTGTCCAACCTAGTGGGTTTTCTCCTGGTTCTCCAGTCTCCTGCCATTGCTAAAGACCTGTATACACAAGCGAATTATTGGAATAAAATTAAACCACATGTTTGTCCCAGAATGACCTAGTTTGTGTCGAGTAGACGTTAAACATAGCATAAATAAACATACACTACATGTATTCATATCATGATAAAGCCCTTCACAACTAGCACACAACTGAATGAGCTTTCAAGATTTTTTTTAGCAGTATTTCCATTATAGTCATACTATTTTTTATTGACAATTCTTGTGTTACAGAGAACCAGCCAGACCAGTCAAAACAGAACCAATACCCAGACAAGTTGATTCAAAACAAAAAACTGCCACACCTCATCAAGACCCAGTGAAATCAAAGCCAAAAGGACTAGCTCCACCTCCAAAATCAACCCCAGTCGTTCCTGAACCAATATTAAAACCCCCACCCCCAGCCATAACACCGGAGAGAGTCATGTCCAGAGCATCTGTAGCATTAAGAGAGAATTTCCAACCCTGGGTAGAATATCAACCTAAAGCTGCTGAATCCAACCCAAAACCTACAACAACTAAAGAAGCGTTTGATTTATATATAGATCAAGTCAGATTCATTCCTGATAATGCTTCTATTATAAAGGTTTGCATAGTAAAAATTTGTATTTAGTTTAATATTAAGCTCCAAAACGATCAAATTGTCTTTTAATACACCCACATTGTGGTCGTATATTGCTGTCACCTCCATTTGTCCATCAATCGTTCCATCATCCACAATTTTTTGTGAACACTTATTAACATTAGTGAGACGAAGACTACGCGGTACTTTTATGCTTAGACTATGTGTAGATGACCAGACTCACTGTTGGCTTGTTTTGTTTAGGTTTCCTACCACCTGTCACACAATGTACTTGACTGAAAAGATTTTGTCACATTACAACACAAATTGACATGTATGGAACATTACTTTGAATAATGTATTTTTGGTATCAGTAAAAGTTTATGCAGAACTGAAGAATAATTAATAATTGCTAATTTATTTGGGCAATGTTTAGTAATGGTTGTAGATAGATCTATCAAGCAACATCTGTAAAAGATATGCGCTAATTCTTTTAAATTTCGGGTGTTCGATCCTTGCATTGGTCGAGAAAGTTCATTCAGATTTTCCGGCATGTTTTCTCCTTGTCAGGACATAGGGCCTGACAAGGACAGCTGTCTAGTCGTTTAGATGGGACAAAAAACCAATGTCGCATGTACACATTGGCATGAGCGTAAAAGATCCCTAGCAGTTGGAATTCGATATAAGAGTAGGCCGTAGCGCTGCTGCTCAGGCAAAATTTCCCTCATAGCACACTGTAGGGCATAAGCCAGTCTTCATTAGCCCAATTCGGAGCAGAACAGTAGGTCGTTAAACTCCATTTAATTTCATTTCTTTTATATTTGCAAGGCATGATTTAAATAATGATGTGATATAAACTACATAAGAATATATATATTATATATAGGTAACTGGTAGAATATTACAGACTGGTAATATAGAGAAATTAGATGATATAATGACTATACCAATATTAGATAGTTCACCTAGAAGTCCAGAGTTCGATTACCGTATAGTTGTTAATAAAAACAATGAAGAAGCTGATAAAACAATGGTAGCATTATTACGTGTGTATACTGTAGATATTGTTACTGAAGAAATATGTGTTATTGGCAACTGTATAGTACCAATATTTAATCAAGTGAGTAAAAGATAAAAGAAATGTATTTTTTATATTAGAAATTCAATGCAATATGCAGTCTTTGATGAATATACAAATTTAGTTTTCTATTTACATTACCCACTTACAAGACACAGGGGTTTTTTACTAGTTTTATGAAGAAAAAGAAGGGTTGTGTCTTTAAAGATAGTAACGCATATTGGCATAAAATCTACACCATCAATTGAGGTAAAAATGTAAGATCTCATGGGCTGGCATTAAACTTGTCTTTAATACTGGTATTGATAATATTTCTTTTGATTTTGATATATTCTTTAATATATCAACAAAAATATTACACTTTTAGAAATTCAAATTAAAAATAATACTTGTGCATATAACACAATCATTTCAATAACACAGTTTCTCCAGGGACACAGCAGGTCCAATGTACACACTGGTGATCCCTTAAGCCTGAACCAAACTAGTCACTACATGAGGAAAATCTTGGACAGTGACTCGCCACTCATTGATTTCTAATCGGATTGCATTGAAAGTTTGTACACTGCTGTATTCACACTCTCTGTCTCTTACAGATATCTATACATGTATTGTAAAATTTGTCAGGGTAGCTAAGGGACATGTAACATTTGACCCATACTCTCAGAATGTTTGCATAATTTAACAAAACCCTTATTATATTTCTGTTCTAGAATGGTAAATTATTAATTGGTGGACATCAGTTTAGATTACGGGTTGGTTTACCTAAACAAAGAGAGAATTTGAAACCTACAGATTTAGACGAGAATACACCAATACCCAGTGCTTCAATACTGCTCAGATTATTGCCACACACTAATGTAAGTACATATTATTCCAATTTTAGATATTTTGGGTTTACAATCTAATAGCATGTAATGAAGAGGAATTACTTTGAAATTAGTTGTTGGGTGTAATATGTGTGGAATTGTGAGTAAATTAAGAACTAATAGATTATATTAACATTCCATCTCGTTAAAACACACATCATATTTCGTTTTGCTTTTACTACAAAATTTCGTTTTGTTGTCTTTATTACACTGGGATCTGGAAGACTTGTTATATAATCCAGTTTCTAGTTGATATGAGGTATTAGCCAATGAAACTGTCTGTTTTAATCAGATTGTATAACATTTGAAGGCTAAAAGACCTGGAATAGGCAGATTTAGTTCATACATAATGCATCTTCAGTTAGGGTGCCCCACGCGCTTACTGAAAAGTTGTACTAGACACGTGGAATGTGCGCGCTTGAGTTGGTTAACTATTACTAATTTTATGACAGTCTCGCACACTCTTTGAATCTATAAATAGCAACAGCATAGGGAAATTCTCAACATACAATCAACTATTACAGTCGTAAAAAATCTATTGTTGACGATTCTGAACAGCAGTAATATTTAATGTTTTGGTTATAACGGCATTTTTAGAAATTATGCTCGTTTTATTTTTTTAAATTGCTTTATCCTTAACAAGACTGTAAGGAGCGACATATTTTGGTTTAGTACAAATAATATCTTTGAATAACTCGCGTTGGACAGTAACATGATACCAGCAGTATTTTCATTTTACTTTTACAAGGTTCGTAAAACAATTGTTGAGTCGCCCACCGTGCGTCATTTCTAAATTCGATTTCTTGTTCCATCTTTCTGCCATGTTTCGTAAAAAAGTAATCTGGATTATCCCGGCCTGTCAATCAGACGGAGAATGGTCGGTAGACTGGTGAATTGAGACTATCTTCAAAACAAAGGCATGTGACCTATTTTTTACTAAAAAGTGTCAGGATGTTATGGACGACACTCCAAACCATTTTTCAGTGTATTATTTATGATGGTTAAATGGTCATAGCTTATTAAGTACAACATGACCATTTATTTAGTGACTATAAATGTGTGAAACTGATTTAAGGCTTGGTATATATATATAAATATTGTGGTGTAATTGTTGAGCTATTAGGAGATAATTATTTATGGTGGGGCATAATGATCCCAATTCATTACATTGCCTAATTCTGACTTCTTCCGCTATATTATTTTTTTACGGACATATTTTCATGTGGACGTAATCGACGTATATTGTTGTCACGTCTGTCTGTTAATAATTTGTTTGTGAACACTCTGCAAGTCACAAACCCTATCCGATTTTGACCTAATTTGAAATACAGGTTTATATCCCAAAGGTCTCGCTTCCTTTTGAAAGTGGACCGTAACTTAATGTATTATGGCTCCTGTTTTTTTAGCTTGAAGACACTCGAGAGGTCACAATTTTTATCCAAATTTGATGAAACTTGAAATATATGTTTATAACCCAAAGTTATCTGGGATCCTTTTGATATTCATGCATGTCATACCGCATCTTCCTGGATTATGGCCCCTGATTCAGTGACTGTTCAAAAAATTACATTTTAGCCTGTGGTCCCTTTAAAGGTCACATTTTCAATCCGATTTAAAAACATGTCAGAATATATCGCCATTACACCATATTGATGATTGAGTTTGAATTTCATAAAAATTATAATGAAGCTGTCAGAAAAAATGGCCGCTCCTTGTATGCAAATAGTGTATAAGTATGTAATACCAAATAGAGGGCACAATTTTTATCCGATTTTGATGAAACTTAAAACATATGTTCATATCCCAAAGTACCATAACTTCATAGATTATGGCCCTGATTCTACAAAAAATCACTTTATTTGTTTTTTTTTTTTTTTTTTTTTTTTTTTTTTTTTTTTTAGCTTGTTCTCTGTCCATCTGTTGCCTAATCTGGGCGTAACTTGCATGACAAGAGCTTTTTTTATATATATGAATATTAATCACTCATCCACTTTGTGTTCTGCAATATTACCTCGGTAACTCGAAACTGATTGTTAGGTTAATCTAACTATCTAAGTTATGTTTATTTTTACAGAAGCCTGTACCAACACCTAAATATACAACTGGTTACTACCAATCAGAATCATGCCGTCCAAATGAATCAGAAAAAAAAATCTTCATTAGTTATGGCATTAATCTGGCTTATCCACAAACAGAAAGAGCTATGATTAAACGTTTACAAGATGCAGAAAAGGTCAAAACAGGTACTGTTTATTCACTATATATCGACGTGAACTATATGGCAGTTATCTTGCAATAGAGCACCAAGTAAGACAACTCTGCACATGTAATGAACAAGGGTAGAAAAAAACCACTAATAAATGCTTGGTATAAATGTTATTTAACATGTAATGGGCATAAGTCCTACTTTAAGTCAAAAATCAAAACAAAATTTACATTTACAGTGCCAAAAAGTAGTGATGACAATGATTTAGTCGGGCCTGACAATGGTCATCATTTAAATGGCCCGATTAATCTAAAACTTGAAAGCATTGGCAACAGTAAAGGTAATGACTTATTTGGATTGCATGATTAGGTATAGGATATTAACCTACCCGAGGTTGATAATATAAGAGAACACGCGGGGGAAGCCCAAGGGTTCTCTATCATATCAATCCGAGGGAGAGTAGGTTTATATCTGACATATACAACGTTCAACTTTAAATTTAATGGACTCTTCTAAAAAAGGCAACAGTGATTGGATAATTGCTCAGTAGTTTCCGCCAAATAGTGAGAATTACCGATGTAATCTCGCGCGCATTTTGTTTACACATCGCCATTTTGGGGAAATTTAATTGAAAGCAAGAAAAATGGATGATTAAACGAAGTCAGACGAAAAATCAATCCTTTTCAGTCATCATATTGACGATGGAATAGATGTGGATACAAATATGATGAGGATCTATCCAAAGCCTGAAGAAAATTTGGATCAAAAGGCAATCTTTTCTGATATTTCTGACAATGAACCGTGATTGAAATTTAGGTATGTTCAGAGAAGGATTTGACCAAACTACTACCAGTTGTATATGATAATTTAACACCCTACAATAAATTTTGAATATGATTTGTCTACAGGTCAGTCTGACAGTACTCTAACTAACTGGTTAATAGAAAGATTGGATGTGAAAAAACGTTCTGGTACCAATGAATCGGCTGGTTCTATTAGTTTAACTAGATGTGTTAAATATCGTGTGAAACAAGGTTTAAACATCAAAATTAACCAAGCTTTTGGTCTAACAGGTTTGTCAATTTATGGTATATATTCTACCATTTATAGTAAAAATAGTATTTTGCTGACATTTTGATCTGATGATGACATGGTGTTGCCATAGACAAAGCAATGGCATAGATATTATAGAGGTTTAACTCTATTAAACAATGCATTTAGCTGCACAAAAGGATAAAGACAGAACAAATGATACAATACAATTCCCAAGATAAAGTAATAGATTAGCACCTCTGATGTTAACTAAACCAATTATAAAGATAACATTTTTAACATCTATAAACTTCTGTAATCTTATATTTACCAGTGTGAATATTTTATTGGTTGTGATTAACCATATTTTGTTTATTTTAGGTGATTATTATGTACATTGTTTTGCAAGAATAGCACCAGGACGTAAAGTATTAGGAATGGAACCTACTGCAGAAGGCTTTGGTAAAGAAGCTAAGTTTATTACATTAAAACATGATAATGATAGTTATCTTACATCCCCTGTATGGACCAGTCAACCACAGGCAAGTATACTTACTGTATATAAGTTTTTAGTTAGCAGTTTAATTATCACTGCCAGGCCCACCAAGGTATCATCATCAAGGCATTTGTTCATGGAGGTTTTCCACAAAAATAATAAACATATCACTTGTAGGGTGGAGGACCAAGGCAGCTTTTTGTCCTATGGAATTCTATTATCTTTGGTAATCTTTAGCCATTGTCATAAATCAATCTGTATACAGGATTTCTGTTTCAAAATTTTGCCTGTTAGTGATATTTTAGCTGTTGTTAACATTTGGTTATGTATTTACAGGGAATCCATCCATTTTATGATCCATACAGTTGTTTAATTATACAAATATTTGGTTTAAAGTTAAAATATAAACCTTTAGCTGATCATTCTAAACCTGGTACTTTAACTGGTATTAATGGTGAACAACTAGAATTAGGTATGCAAGATATAATAGGCTGGTCTGTTGTACCACTGTTTGATGGGTGAGTAGAATTAACATTATTTCTATAATATTTCACACATTCTAGCGAAGGGAAGTTCTAATCACAGATTATGCTTATGTGGAAACTGGTTTATTTAAAGATATTTAATGTGTTCAAATTTTTGTCAGTTAACACTACACAGATAGCAATCTTTTCTATGGCTTAAAATCAAATTAAACTTAAAAAAATTAGAGAACATGCCCAAATTCTTATCCATAGATAATACTATCACACTGCCATAACGCTCCTTGATCTAGAGTGCCGTGCTTCGACCTCTAGCTGGCCGGTCACCTCCTCCGGTTTGCGGCTGTGGTTTCTATCCCTGGTGTGAGCATATGTGGCATGGAGATATGGGCGCCTTCTCAACCTCGTGGGTTTCCTCCGGGCACTCCCACTGCTAAAGACCCCTATGTGCAAGCGAATTATTGAAAAAATATTAAAAACTATGTTAGTCCCCATATGACCTAGTGTGTGTCAAGTGGAGGTTAAATCCCATCTCTCTCTCTCTCTCTCTCTCTCTCTCTCTCTCTCTGTATCCATATTTTGATTGTATAATAAGCTTTTGCATGTTTATCTAGAAAGATTATTTAAACTAGATATATAGTGACTGAATATTATTATGTAAAAACAATATATTTTTTATTATATTCTCTTTATAGAAATTCAGTTTTATCCGGAACTCATTATGTTCCAATATTTAAAGGCAATCCTTCTGAAGAAATATTAAATGATATAACTAAGAACAGTCTCAATTTAGTGCTACGTTCAAAAACTATACCAAAAGAAACATGTGTAAGTATTTTCACAAATATTGAATTTTCATGAAATTATGTTTATATAGCACCAATTAATGTATAATTTGATCATGTAGTACATGAAAATATAATCTGATTAAAACACAGATCATATTTTGTTTGGGTTTTTTTATAGTTCAAAATTTCAATTTCTTGTTTTGACTACATGAGGATCTGGAGCAGTTGTTTTGTAACCTGCATTCTGTTTGATGTAAAGGATTGGCCAATGAATCAGTCTGTTACAGCAAGTTCTTGGCATGCGATTCATGGAACTGTGGGTATTATACAAGAAACATCAAAACTGAGTGGTTAATCAAATGCCTGATGTCATAGGGTCAAAGAAGCTCGTATGACCTCTGACGTGACATCCCACTCATCAGATCTTCATGTAGTGGAATCCATCAAAACTATAAAATAAATCGAATGAAATATAGATCTATATTTTAATCCATTGCAATGACGGTATAATTTGATCATATAGTAAATAAAATTATGTTAATTTGACAATAATTAATGTATAAATTTGATCAAATTGTACATAGAATTATGTTAATTTGGCACCAGTTAATGTATAATTTTGCTTTGCATATAAAATCTGTGATAAATGAATGTTATATTTAATAACAACAGGATACAGCCAGCTTGGCAGTTACATTATGGGATGCTCATTATGACTTTCATGAAATTCCAGAATTTAAGGTAAATTGTGATTTGTCTACAGTATTATACAGCAATTCAAAGATCTATTATGAAAGAACTGTTGATTTGATTGAATAAATAGAATTATGAACATTTAAGCTTATATCAATATCATCAGCACAGTCCAGAGGGTTGAAATTTTGCTTATTCAAGTATGATATATATTTGTCTCAACTTTAAACCTATGGTATTGTTTAAAAATGTTTTATTACAGGACTATGAGAATCTACTAGAAGCAGTGGGTAATATCAATGACTATAGAGCTATGAGAAATAAACAAGGAGGGAAAAAATATTCTGATTTTGTCCTCGATTCTCTGGTACCTAAATTCAGAAAACAAGGAACTAAAAGTGCTGCCTACCAGAAAGAACAAGGATTCTTTGATATGGTTGTTACTAAAACATTCTATGATCTAGTGGTGAGTTAATGATTTTAATAAAAGTTAAAGTAATATCATCCAAAATCTTCAACATTGAAAACACAAATTATTTGTCAATTTAAATCAACATTGATGATGTAATCGTATGGGAAAACAATGGGCTTCTGATATCCAATATTTAAGACAAAATAAACATTTTACCATTGGTAAACCATTTGATTTAGACTGCTGGCTTATTTCGTCGAACATAACTGATTTGAAATTAGAGTAAAAATGAAAACGATTGAATATAAATCAGTTTATATACATTCATATTACAGTATTATATGCGTTGCGAACAACTTGTGTTAATTTCTATGTCCCAAGTGTTAGTGATTTAGCTCCTTTAAACTTTTCTTTCTACATTCTTTTATTTAAGGGGCGAGGGACAAATGATTAGCATGTGCGAGTTGTATCATAAGGTCTGTCATTGAGTCAACTGGTGTGGTTTTGATTCCTCAGCTGTACGTGACAAGGAGTAGGGTTGCCTCCCACTGCTAAAGATCCCTTAAGAGCAAGCAAATTATTGAAATAAAATGAAACCATGTGTTAGTCCCAAAATGACCTAGTTTGGACATTAAACCTTATTTTCCCTCTCTTTTACTTACATAAAAATAATTTATTTGCAGGAGAATGCTCTCATGACCGCAGGATATGGACCGCTGTAAAGCTCCTGATCTCGATAAAAAATTATTTGGGCTAATTAAGTTATAGAAGTTGAAGACTTAAAAGATATCGCCATGTCATGGTAGTCATGGTACATTTAGAAATTTTGTGTTTTGTTTTTGATGTTTAATAGAATAAAAAGTATTATTAGTAAATTTCCTAAATCATCAGCATATATTTGTTTGAATGTCTGAAGTATTTCTTTCTTGAGGGTCTAATTTTGCTTATACTATAAACTTAATGCTTGTTAAAGACTATCAACAAGAAATTGGACTGTAGTTAGTAGTCATCCATCTGTATAGATTAGATCAAAATAATTGTATTTATATTAACAGGGTTAAAAACTGTTCAACTTAAGTATAATTTGAAAATATAGATATCTTAATCAATCTTAATTAAAGTTTTACAGTTGATTAAGATTGATTATCAAACATGTACTTTATATTTATAGTATAGTTCTAAGGTTTAGTTTATTTGTTTTGATTGTTATATAAACCAATCATAATTTTTGTTATAGGTTTGTAAAGTGAAATTTGTTCAAGCAATATGATCAATAAATAATGCCCAATATTGTAAACATACCCATAGTCTTGTTCTTCAATGTTTAATATATTCAGATTAAAACAACAATACAAATGCGACCTCCTGAACATGTATCTTAAAGTACATTTAATGGCCACCAATTGGGCTAATTGTGAAATAAATCATTTCAAGAGCAGAATCCTAATTGATTATCAACAAATTATAAAATTGTTTACTTTCAATTTAAATTAAGTATATTATTATGAAAGTTTCAGTAATGATAAACATTCTTTGCAGCACAATTACCCACAGTGTTGTGCTTATATTAAGTAATGCTTTATTCATTACATTGTTTACGAGACGAATGAATCAGGGATTTTCTTCTGCATTTTCAGAACTTGAAATATTGGCTTTGTTGTCAGCCACATTGTTTACCGAATCAGAACATTTAACAAACATTGAATTCAAATCATTTGCACCTTTGCAATTGTTGTAATTGTGTTATATCAGTATTGCATCATTTGTTACATATGGAAGGATATATATAATTATCAATATTTATATCATACATCCATGTATATATAGAGTAGTATATTGTATATGAGAATAAGTTTATTTACGTAAATAGAGTTTATATTATTTTTAAACATTTATTGTGTTTATATGGCTGGCCTAAAAATGTATTGTTTTATCTTATAATTTAATAATTGTAAAACTGGTAATTAATATTGAATAAAAATACTACAGTGAACAAATGACAATTACTTTAATTCAATCCAACTGTATTGTCCCATTTTTTAAATTTTGTTAAATAAGATCAGTCTTTTTTGCATTTTAAATTATATCCCTATGATTTTATACATGTATTTAAAAACAAAAGTAAATAACCGTAGTTCTGGAAAGCTAATTTGGCCGAATATGGTTTGGCAACGAAATATGTCAACTTTAGAATAAATGTTGAATTGTATCATGTTAATATAAATATTTATTATTTCCTTATCCAAGTTGACAGGGGTAATGTGAATGAGTACAAACAAGAATTGTACTGCAAATAATTAATTTGGAACTGTTAATAAATAGTAAGAAATATTTTTATGGGCTAAGATAAAAATATAATTTGAGGTCTCAAAAATCAATATTGGTTTTCTTGAGTGAAGAATGTACGAATAGTATTAGTAATTTCTTTTAATTGTTCATGTCTTTAGTAATTATTAAAAAAATAAAAATGTATTAATAATAGAATTTATTTTATGAAATATGTTTGTAGAAAATTTGGATAGGTGAGGCTGGGCATCTACAGAGTACCACTGTGGCTTAGTTACACCCTCACACTTAACTGGTGCAGAAAACTCAATTTCATTTCATTTATTACAGTTAATATTCAAATAGCACTGTGAGGCAACCAGGTGAATTGATGATACAGAACATCATGATATACCATAGGCAAAGTGTTAATGGTCTTATCAGTTAAGCACACTGGAACAAAATTAAACTAGCTTAACAAACTGGAAATGAAAAAATTGTTAGTACTGACTTTGAAGTAACATGGTGTCTTACTACATGTATTGGGGCACCTGGGTAATGGTTACTTTTGATGGCCTTTCAGGATGCGGGTCATCATTAAAGCTCTCTCTGCCAAGCCTAAATTTCGGAGCCCACTTCTCTACTGTGGAAAACGAAGGGGCATCATTCCCTAAAGTGGAGACCATGTCGCCATGAATCTGCGTTTGGGTTGGTCCTTTCAGTTACTTCATGGGTTTCATTGTGTAGGTTCACAAGATGGTCTGATACAGTGACAATAATAACACTACAGTTGTAGTTCTTATATCTATGATTCATTCAGTGACTGTATTTGTTGGTAGCAAAAGTTTGTTTCAACCCAGTTGAAATATCTATTTCAGAATGAGAACTTTTCAGCCAGCCATCTTAAGTTTCAAACTTCCATCAAGAAAGAGTGGTCGTATTTTACCGTCACCCACATTTATCATCTGTTGTTTTGAAATTAATATTAGTGAGATGAAGAAACCTTTTCTTCATTCACCTTGTGGGGGGTTGGGCGGCCGAATGATTAGCGTGTGTGCTTTGTATCATTAGGTCTCTCATTGAGTCAACTGTCCAACCTCATGGGTTTTCTTTGGGTCCTCCAGTTTCATCCCACTGCTGAAAAAAAACTATGCACAAGCAAATTATTGAAATAAAATTGAATGTTATTCCCGAAATGACATATTTTGTGCTGAGTGGACTTTAAAACCTCATTTCTCGCTCGCTCTTTCACCTTGTGAACGATTAAATAACAAAAGTTATCATCCAATCTGTATGAATTTATACGCATGATTCAAATAAGTGAGATGACTTTGGACAATATTCAGTAATTCCGTCTAGAGTTATAGTCCTTGTTCCACTTCAAAGCTTATGCGAACGGAAAACCTTGGATGTTGACCAAATTTGATTTCACGAAAGCTGGTCTCTGTTCATAAGCTTGAAAAAATGTAATAAAGATAGGCTGGCACTGCCAGGCAGGATACGCCCACATTTTCGAGAGATGGATAGAGAACAAGCAATACCGAAAGTGATTTTTCCTACATCATTAAGTTAGAATTTGATATGTGCAAAGATCTTTGGGTTATAAAGGTGCATTTAAGTAGGCTTCAAATTTGACTGGGGTTCATGTTGCTAAGTGGGTAAGATGCTGGCTTGATAAGCCTTGAGGTTGGGTGTTTGATCCTTGCATTGGGTGACATCTAGTTCATCTAGATTTTCTTGTGTGGTTTCCCCTTTTTAGTGATGAAGGATGGATGGCCTCACAAGAACAGCTGTCAATTTTGGTCCGATTTTCACGAAATTCGACCTCAACCTTCATTACGATGTAACGGGGATATAATCAAACGTTTTTTTAAATGGGACCTTCAGAGGGACCACAAGCTAAAAGATAGGCTGGCACTGCCAGGCAGGATACGCCCACATTTTTGAGAAATGGACAGAGAACAAGCAATACCGATCTTTGGGTTATAAACATGCATGTCAAGTTTCATCAAAATCGGTTCAAAATTGTAACCTTTATAGGGTCCACAACCTTGATATAACATATTTTCACACTACTCGTGTACTAACGGCGGCCATTTTGTCTGTCAATTTTGGTCCGATTTTCACGAAATTTTACTTCAATCTTCATTACCATGTAACAGTGATATAATCAAACGTTTTTTTAAATTGGATAATAATTTTGACCTCCAGTGGGACCACAAGCTAAAAAGGGTGATTTTCGTACAAACAGGGGCCATAATTCAGGAATTTACGAGTCAATGAGCGCAAATATCGAAAGAAACCAAGATCTTCGGGTTATAAACATGCATGTCAAGTTTCATCAAAATCGGTTCAAAATTGTGACCTCTATAGGGTCCACAACCTTGATATAACATATTTTCACACTATTCGCGTACAAACGGCGGCCATTTTGTCCATCAATTTTGGTTCGATTTTCACGAAATTGGAACTCAACCTCCATCACCATGTAACGGTGATATAATCAAACGTTTTTTTAAACCGGATAATAATGTTGACCACCAGAGGGACCACAAGCTAAAAAGGGCAATTTTTCGGACAATCAGGGGCCATAATTCAGGAAGTTACGATCCGATGGGTGCAAATATCGAAAGGAACCAACATGTCATACATGTCAAACATACATGTCAAGTTTCATCAAAATCGGTTCAAAATTGTGACCTCTATATATAGGGTCCACAACCTTGATATAACATATTTTCACACTATTTGCGTACAAATGGTGGCCATTTTGTTTGTCAATTTTGGTCTGATTTCCACAAAATTTGAACTCGACCTTCATTACCATGTAACAGTGATATAATCAAACGTTTTTATACGCCCACATTTTCATGTGGACGTATTATGTCGTCGCCCCTGTCCGTCCGGACGTCCGTCCGTCTGCACGTCCATCCGTCCGTCCACAATTTGTTTGTGGACTCTCTACAGGTCACAATTCTTATCCGATTTTGACGAAACTTGAAATATAGGTTTATCCCCAAATGATCTCGGCGGCTTTCGATATTGGCATGTATTGGATCAAAACTTCATGGATTATGGCCCCTGATTGTACGAAAAATCACATTTTTAGCTTGTGGACCCTATAGAGGTCACAATTTTGAACCAATTTTGATGAAACTTGACATGCATGTTTGTAACCCAAAGATCTTGGTTCCTTTCGATATTTGCGGCTATCGGAATGTAATTTCCTGAATTATGGCCCCTGATTGTCCGAAAAATCACCCTTTTTAGCTTGTGGTCCCTCTGGAGGTCACAATTATTATTCGATTTAAAAAAACGTTTGATTATATCACAGTTACACCCTAAGGAAGGTTGAGTTTGAATTTCGGGAAAATCGGACGAAAATTGCCATACAAAATGGCCGCCGTTTGTATGCGAATACTGTTAAAAAATGGTATATCAAGGTTGTGGACCCTGTGGAGGTCACAATTTTGATTCGATTTTGAAGAAACTTGAAATTCATGGTTATAACCCAAAGATCTTGCTTCCTTTCGATATTTGCGCATATCGGATCGTAACTTCCTGAATTATGGCCCCTGATTATACGCAAAATCGCCTTTTTTTTTAGCTTGGAGGTCACAATTATTATTCGATTTAAAAAAACGTTTGATTATATCAGCGTTACACCCTAAGGAAGGTTGAGTTCGAATTTCGGGAAAATCGGACGAAAATTACCATACAAAATGGCCGCCGTTTGTACGCGAATACTGTTAAAAAAGGGTATATCAAGGTTGTGGACCCTGTGGAGGTCACAATTTTGATTCGATTTTGATGAAACTTGAAATTCATAGTTATAACCCAAAGATCTTGCTTCCTTTCGATATTTGCGCATATCGGATCGTAACTTCCTGAATTATGGCCCCTGATTATACGCAAAATCGCCTTTTTTTTAGCTTGGAAGTCACAATTATTATCCGATTTAAAAAAACGTTTGATTATATTACCGTTACACCGTAAGGAAGGTTGAGTTCGAATTTTGGGAAAATCAGACCAAACTTGAAATTCATGGTTATAACCCAAAGATCTTGATTCTTTTCGATATTTGCGCATATCGGATTGTAACTTCCTGAATTATGGCCCCTGGTTATACGCAAAATCCCCCTTTCTTTAGCTTGTGGTCCCTCTGGAGGTCACAATTATTATCCAATTTAAAAAAACGTTTGATTATATCACCGTTACACTGTAAGGAAGGTTGAGTTTGAATTTCGGGAAAATCGGACCAAAATTGACAGACAAAATGGCCGCCGTTTGTACGCGAATACTGTTAAAAAAAATGATATATCATGGTTGTGGACCCTGTATAGGTCACAATTTTAATTCGATTTTGATGAGGAAGGTTGAGTTCTAATTTCGTGAAAATCGTACCAAAATTGCCGGACGAAATGGTCGACGTTTGTACGCGAATAGTGTAAAAATATGGTATATCATGGTTGTGGACTCTCTACAGGTCACAATTCTTATCCGATTTTGATGAAAAGTCACATTTCTAAGTTGTGTACCGTCACACCATAATCATTGTCGGTTTTGAATTTCATTAATATCAGACTGGAACTGACCAACTAAATGGCTGCTCCCAATACAGTATGAAATACAGGACTTAAAGATGTAGGAAAAATCACTTTCGGTATTGCTTGTTCTCTGTCCATCTCTCGAAAATGTGGGCGTATCCTGCCTGGCAGTGCCAGCCTATCTTTTTAAATCGGATAATAATTGTGACCTCCAGAGGGACCACAAGCTAAAAAGGGCGATTTTTCGGACAATCAGGGGCCATAATTCAGGAAGTTACGATCCGATGGGCGCCAATATTGAAAGGAACCAAGATTTTGGGGTTATAAACATGCATGTCAAGTTTCATCACAATCGGTTCAAAATTGTGACCTCTATAGGGTCCACAAGCTAAAAACAAGATATTTCGTACAATCAGGGGCCATAATCCATGAAGTTCCAATCCGATACATGCCAATATCGAAAGGAACCGAGATCTTATGGGGATAAACCTATATTTCAAGTTTCGTCAAAATCGGATAAGAATTGTGACCTGTAGAGAGTCCACAAACAAATTGTGGACGTCCAGATGGACAGGGGCGACGACATAATACCTCCACATGAAAATGTGGGCGTATAAAAACTGTAGCCTTCATCAATTTTACAGGGTTTTTTTTGGAAAAGGAGGATAATTCGGGAGTGGAGGGTCACAGAAAGCTGAATATTTATAATGTTCGTCCTCTTGTGATCCCAATGTTTCACATTATAAAATTAACATTTCTATTTGAAAGATTACCAATCTTTCATGTTTTTATCATAATTTATTTCATTATAAATTTATAACAGTATAATTTATCACAGTTTATATCACATTATTATCTTAAAATAAATATCACACTTAAATAACCATGGCAACTTGTACATAAAAATACATGTTTATCACACATGTATTCATAAATAAATTATATAACTGTGAACAATATTTTAAGGTTTTAGTTTTGAAAAAAATTCTTTGTTTTGACAAAAGTATAAATATTCAGAGAAAGGAAAGTACACATATACATATTAAAATCCTAAACAATATTTAAACCAAAGAAGTTTCTTGATTTTGACAAATGAATTAATATAAAATATACAAAGATGTAGCATTTGACCATGAATAGTTTGACATTAAATTATTGTGCTTTCTTCTCTTCTTCATCTTTCAATGAATCCATTGCTGTCTTCCAATGATGTAAATTTACACTGATTTCAACTTCTAGAGGAGGTTGTGGAAGTGCTTCTTCTTCCTCATCAACAGTTGGAGCTGTAGACTTTCCCTTTCCTTTCTTATCTCCAGTATCTTTCCCACTTTTATTTGCACTGGCTTTTCTAACATCTTTAATAAAAAATTTAAATACAAATTTAATTAGTTTATTAGAAAACATTGCCTAATTGAAACATCATTCAGCGATATGTGTTTACAAGGTTAGAATTGCTCTAAATTTGAAATCAAATTATTGTACATACCTTTATCTTTTCCTTTAGCTTTTGCTGAAGCTGGTTTCTTCTTATGTTTTCCATCTTTAGATTTACCATCCTAAAATTTGTCAAGACACATTAAATAACTATATAATATCAAACTTAAAGTTTGAGAGAGAGACAGATATAATAATTATGAATACCCCTCATTTTGATTTTACTTAACATATGTGACCCATATGGTCAAAATCTCAAAACCCACCTATGTATCAATATAAATTCTGTACCAAAGACAGCTATGTGACAAATGCAAGTTTAGTAAGTATTTTATCAATACAAGTTTAGTAAAATATTCTTTCAATACAAATTCAGTAAAGTATTATTCATTACACGTTAAGTAAAGTATTATTCATTACACGTTAAGTAGAGTATTATTTTAATACAAGTTTAGTAAGTATTCTATCATTTCAAGTTTAGTAATCTATAATTTCAAGTTTAGTAAAGTATACTATCATTACAGAGTCACAGTGGCTAGGTGAGTAAGAGGCTGGCCTGCTAGCCTGGAGGTCGGTTTTTTCGATCTCCGCATTTGTTGAGAAAGTTCATCATAATTATCCAACATGGTTTCCCTATGTCAGCGGTGTAGGAACGGAGGGCCGACAAGGACAGCTGTCTAGTCGTTCAGATGAAATGAAAAACCAAGGTCTTGTTTGTATACACATTGACATGCACGTTAAAGTAGGGGTGTTTGTGATTTAACAAATTTTCTGAAAGCCAAGTCGTACAGTGCTTAAAATATGTGGAGGAGTATAAAAATCCACAATATAGAAAAAAATTTGACCCCCATGTACATACCCCCTGAAAATGGGGTACCTCAAATTAGCCAAAATATCAGTTTTTCGGCTATTTCACTACTAACAAGTTTGTTTAGAATGCCTTTCACAGATTCATATGTAGGTTTTCGTGGTCTGCGGGTCAGAATATGACATTAAAAATGATCCGCAACAATTTAATATGGTGGCAATCCATTATAGCTGGCAAAAATGACACAGCAATTATGTATTTTGTGCTTTTCGACCAAACATGGTGTTGTAATATGCCGACTAGTGTTTTCCAGGTTGTAGAATCCTAATTTGAAGTGATTTCAAACATATAATATAAGGAACCATTCACAACATATTTAATTATCATGTGGTGAAATATATATCTATTCGAATACGGTTACTATCATTATTTTGCCAACGAGAAACTTTCTCGGACTGAATTCAAATCACTCATGATTACATCTGCTTTACAGCTAAGATTGCTTAGGTAAACCTTCAGATGCTAAGATTGCTTAGGTAAACCTACAGATGCTGGCAACTTTTTATGGCCCTTTAATAAACAGAAAATGTTACAGAATAATGTGATTTGATCAAGTCCTGTGATTTGGATTTCACCAGTTGCTGCAAAAGCTTTTGTTTCTCTTACACGTTTTCGTTACAGTGGATGCTCATTTCAAATATTTAGCGCCTCTGCTTGAGCTCATAATTTATGAAACCCACTGCATATTTCGAATCTAGATGGTGCATTTGGGCAGAGTAATATCGGATTCAAAGGGTCTGCATTTAGCTTTATTTCTCAAGAACGTTTCGATCAAACAAAGTACAGTCAAGCTATACGTGAGTCACTTGGCAAAGCAGTTGAAGACACACGCTAAGGGGTGATCTAGGTTCTCGCTATGCTACTACCTAAACTATCTGTTGGTTTTTAACGCAAGAAGGGTGGAATATTTGGATTTGGGACTTGCAGCAGGGAGCCAGATATTGCAACGAGGAGCTATATATTTGCAATGTGCATCCCAGGACTTGATCACTTTCTGGTACATTCCGTGGATATAGTATTATAGCTAAGTTTGAAATTCCTGCTGTAATGAAAGCCTGAGATGATAAACAGAAGCTTTTGTAGCAAGGAAATAGCGATCGTATCCCTTTACAAAATGCGAAATAATCATTTAATTATATCAAAAAAAAGATATGCTTGAGGGTGCAGCCTTATCAGTACCTGAACAAGGTGACATTTTCTGTTTATTAAAGGACCATAAAAAGTTGCCAGCATCTGTTTATGGGCCCAATTTGAAGGTCTATCTGTAAAGTAGATGTAACGATGTGTGATTTGAATTCAGTCCGAGATAGTTTCACTTTGCCAAAACAATGATACTATGTAAACGTATTGGAATTGATGAATATCTAACCACATGATAAATATGTTGTAAATGGTTCCTTCTTTGTTTGAAATCATTACAAATTCGGATTTTACGACCTCAAAAACATAGTAATCGACATATTACAACACTATGTTTGGTCGAAAAGCAAAATATACATATTTGCGGACCATTTTGGTCGCCATATTGGACTGTTGAGGGTCATTTTCAATATCATATTGAGACTCACAGACCACGAACATCTGCATATGAACATGTCTAAGGCATTCTAAACAAGCTTGTTAGTGGTGAAATGACAGAAAAACTGATATTTTGGCTCATTAAGGGGCACCCATATTCAAGGAGTATGTACATGGGGGTTAGGGGTGTCGAGGGTCGAAAAAAAATTTTTTTTATTTATTTTTATACCTCTCCACATGTTTTTAACACCGTACCAAGGGAATCGACTATTATCACACTCCCCTAGTTAAAGATTCCCTGGCAGTTTGAATTTGATATAAGAGTAGTCTCAATCATCCTTAGTGCCACTGCTCGGGAAAAATTTCCTGCACAGCACAGTTGGATGTTAAATCCCATTTCATTCTATCATTAAACAGGTAGTAAAGCAACTTTACAAGTTTATGAAATTATTCTATCATTAGTAAAGTATTCTTACCTTTTTATCTGAAATCTCCATACTTTTTACAGTAGAGGCTAACTCTGTTGGACCCTGGGTATAAATGGATTTAAAAGAGAATTCTCCCTCAAGGAATTCTTCCAGTTGAACATGAAAGGTAGCTAGTGTTGAAAGCTGTGGTGGCATCCTCTTTAATTCAACTTCAGGTTCCTTTTTTTTCTTTTTCTTTCCATCATCTTTCTCTGGTTTTCCTCCCTAAAAGGAATATAATAGAAATAGTTACATTTTGTTTTTATTAATATTTTCTATAAAATATAGACTTAATAATTATAAGTTAATTAAGATTAGAAATGTAAAAAAAGACAAACAAACAACTGCAGAAGATTAGGATACAATATTTGAGTGAAACCTGGAGGCAAGCAATAAGTATGGGTCCATCAAATTTATAAAGATTTTATTGCTTCTGTGAATTTGATTACCATACATTCCTTGTAGGACTGACAGAGGTTGAGAGTGAAGTGGTCTAATGTGTGTACTTTAGTTTGTTTTGAGCCCAGCTTGTACATGACAATGAGTAGGGGTGCCTTTCCACCCTTTTAGAAAAAAAAATAGGCCATATCTTATTCCCAAAATGACCTGGTTTGTATCAAGTGGAAGTAGGAGTGACCAAGAATTACCACCAAATCATTGTTATATGTTATATTAATCTTACCTTGGCTTTCTTATCACCTTTACCTGATGATTTATCATCTTTACCTTTTTTACCACTAACAGGTGTAGCAACAGTATCAGTTTCTTCTTCTAATGGATAACATAGTACCTGTATAATACAATCATTTCTCTTATTCTTCACAAAACACAGTTATTCCCAGGGTATGATAAATATATTTCTTGAATTATTGCATTGCTCTCTAATAAAAACAAATTACTGAGAACATTCTGTTTAAAGGAGCTAAATCGCTAATATTTGGGACCTAGAAAATGACCCAAATGGGTCGCATCACATACAATAATGTAATCTGATTGTATATGATCTGATTTACATTCAATTGTTTCCATTTTGACTGTACTAATTTCAAATCAATTATGTCCAGCAAAACACTGCATGAGTCTCAACCGAATAGAAATTTCTAGTGTCTGGTTATTCCAATCAATTGCGCATGCTGTCAAGACAAGTTATGGCGTTGCCGTTTGACTGAGTTGTGAAATATGTCTTGCCTCGTTCATTCTGGTCACTTGTTACAAATGACTCTGAAACGCACTATGTGTACACGATTCGTGTACCAATGGTAAAATGTTTATTTTGTCTTAAATATTAGATATCAGAAGCCAACCTTTTCAACATAAACTTTGATTTAAATTGACAAATAATTTGTGTTTTCAACATGTAAGACTTTGGATGATATTGAGTTAGAGACTTTAAATAATTTGGGTCATAATTATAAATCAATTCCTGTAATACCATTTTTTACGAAAAAAAATGGTTGATTCCAAGCATAGAAATATTTACTATTTTATAAATCAAGAGTCCCTTCACTTCTATTCTTCTCAAATTTACGAAATTCTGATATTACCATTTCTTCAATAATGAAGAAATCCATTCCTTGTTGAAAAAAATCTCTGAGAGCAATGAGATCATCTCGAACAACATTTTGTGACCAGTTTAACTCTAGTTCTTCAGCCCAGGGTAATTTATCCGTAATTATAGATGACAATTTAAATGGTGGTCGTAATTCATTTTCTACAGTATGTTGTTGATTATCTGGTGGTAAAGTATCTTCTACACCTTTATAATTATAACCAAATTAACAAGTTAGTCATTTCTATTTAATGAATAAGAAAAATAGAAATTACATTATTAATTCTAACACATAGGTATAGAAACAGATTCATATCCACAGTTTTTTAGGCTTCATATGAAAGATAATTTGAAATTATAACTTTAAATATTGGAATTTTGTAGCAGTATTTAATATTATAAAAGTGTATAAGGAAAGAAATGTAAAGACCATGTAAATCATTTTAAAATCAGACCTGAGTATAAATCTCTAGCGGTTTCTAAATTCTTTAAATCAGGTTTACTGTTAAAATAGACATTTTTCTCCACAATTCCTGCTTCTTCTTCTTCTTCTTCTTCTTCTAGATGATCACTGCCACCAACAATTTCAGATTGCTGTAATACATAAATATATACATACTTTTAAAATATGAACAGTGGTGTTCAAAATATTGTATTTGATAAGTATGGCCATAAACTGCCTTTTCACTGCTACAGGAACTATCTCATCAAGTAATTTAAAGGTAGGTAAGTTACAACAGATAAATATTTTATTTGTAAAGGGACATTCTTACAGAATATATAGCAATGTTAAACAATCAGGTAAGATTGACAGACTAACTATCTTTCAATAGAGTATAAATTAAAAACCACAGGATACAGTTTTCATTCTGTACATACCAAAATAGATTGCACATCATGTCTAGATGATTCTAACTGTGTTGATATGTCGGTTATATCATCCTCCGGTGCAAATAAACAAATCTCATTTCTACCACTAGTATCTTCTAAAAACTTAAACTCTATATAATATCTTCTTTCTATTACTGGAAACTCGGGCTGTTCTTCTCGATTCTGTTTTTATAATTAGAATATTTCAAACAAAGACCATAAAATATTTTTTATTAATAAGCTGGATTCATAACTGTTTAAATTGTAACCTAAGGTCAATTTTATCTTAAAACCACAAGATTGAAATCTACCAATACCATTATAAAACATGTCAAATTTTAGTAAATTACGGTGGCTGATAAGGGACATGAAAAATAATATAATTTGATTTTTTTAATATTCACCCAAGTCAATTTTAATATAATTTGTTTTTTTATAATTTTCACCAAAGTCAATTTTAACTTCCACCCAAGTCAATTTTAATATAATTTGTTTTTTATAATTTCCACCTAAGTCAATTTTAATATATTTTGTTTTTTATAATTTTCACCTAAGTCAATTTTAATTTAATTTGTTTTTTATAATTTTCACCCAAGTCAATTTTAATTTCCACCCAAGTCATTAATAATATAATTTGTTTTTTATAATTTTCACCTAAGTCAATTTTAACTTTCACCCAAGTCAATTATAATATAATTTCGATTCTGTTGAATTTCCACCCAGCGCGTGATGTCATCGGATAACGCTAGATCGGATATTATGACGTCATATGTGGATTGTGGGTTAGGGTAAGGGTTTTTTGTCTCTCGCTCACGTTTAGCGTTGCTGGTTCATTTTTCTTTAGGTCACCGTGAGCGGGAGCATAGTCTACAGATCACCCACCACATTTCGTCAAAAAATGGTTTGTTAGCCAAAACGAGACTCCCGATCACCTCAAATTGGATTTATGTCCCCGTGTGGCCCGGAGATGGGAAGGGCAAATTTTGAGGGATATGGCGTTGTATTCCCGGGGGGTGGGAGGAGTCGGGGAGGGCATTCTCATTTTTTTAATTTTGGGTCACCTACTCGCATTGTACTCTCACAGGGTGTTCAGAAGGAAAAAAATTCGAGGGGCGGGAGGTGCATGCCCCCCCCCCCATTTGTGTTTTTTATCAAAAAATTCGAACGACAATTTTTTCTGGACTCTCAGGCCATGTCCCTCCCAAAAATGATGTCATATGTGGATTGTTGGTTAGGGTTTTTTGTCTCTCGCTCACGTTTAGCGTTGCTGGTTCATTTTTCTTTAGGTCACCGTGAGTGCCCGGAGATGGGAAGGGCTAGTTTTGAGGGATATGGGGTTGTATTCCCGGGGGGTGGAGGGCATTCGCATTTTTTTAATTTTGGGTCACCTACTCGCATTGTACTCTCACAGGGTGTTCAGAAAGAAAAAAATTCGAGGCGTCTGGAGGTGCATGCCCCCCCCCCCCCATTTGTCTTTTTTATCAAAAAATTCGAACGATAATTTTTTCTGGACTCTCAGGTCATGTCCCTCCCAAGAATCGAGGTTGCACGCTCCATAGGAACCGATATATGGCCTTTGAAGTAATCCGGATGACTTGGAAAGCCATGTTTGGGACGTCCCTCCGCCCCGGTGGTAGTGCTCAGTGACTTGGAATTTTAATAAATGGAAGATAATAGGCCTGGTTACTGATCCGAAAGAAGAGAATGGATTCTGATTTATAGGGGCCAAGATATAGGACCGCAAACATGGCCCCTCGTTTCAGGCAATAGCTCAAACTTCGCCAATTTGGACCAAAAAACACCCGATTTTGTTCTGTAAAGACCCACTTTGGGGCATCCAAAAATGGTCTCAAAATTAAAATCGAACATCTAGTTCCATCTCTTTTTTTTAAAACTTTATTTCCCCCACGGGAAAATGTCCACCGCACTCCCCATGGGTCGGGATCAACATTTTCTTTTTGGGAATTGTGTTTGGCCGAAAGATGGGTGCTTGGGTGGAATACCTGAAAATGTGGTGTCAATTGACCCTCTGGAAGGGTCGGGCGTAGCAATAATCCACATGAAAAATGGACGTCAACTAAAAATGAGCAGGATCGACCAAGCGGTTCCGAATTTAAGTTCTTACGTAAAAATTGAATTAAGGGTAGGAAGGTGTCGGATCAGAACTCTACTCGACCTGATCCCTCCCCCCCGATCTCCTATAATTTTTGTCATTTTTAGGGGATTCAGGGGTTTAGACTCAATTCATAGGTCAAGTGGGAGGGGACGTGGACTATCCCTCCTTAAACCCCATAATACAATTGAGGATATGCCTTGGTAATGCCTTCTAACCCCCTGGGGGTTTGGACCCCAAAGTCCGAACCCTTAAACCTTTTTTGACGAGCAGCCCGTGTAGGAAACAGAGAACTGGGGAGATATGATCATATTTCCTTGTTGACGACGTCACACGCTGGGTGGAAATTCAACAGGATCGAAATTATATTACAAATGACTTGGGTGAAAATTAAAATTGACTTGGGTGAAAATTAAAATTGACTTGGGTGGAAATTAAAATTGACTTGGGTGAAAATTATAAAAAACAAATTATATTATTAATGACTTGGGTGGAAATTAAAATTGACTTGGGTGAAAATTATAAAAAACAAATTAAATTAAAATTGACTTGGGTGAAAATTATAAAAAACAAATTATATTAAAATTGACTTGGGTGGAAATTATAAAAAACAAATTATATTAAAATTGACTTGGGTGGAAATTATAAAGAACAAATTAAATTAAAATTGACTTGGGTGGAAATTATAAAGAGCAAATTAAATTAAAATTGACTTGGGTGAAAATTAAAATTGACTTGGGTGACAATTATAAAAAACAAATTATATTAAAATTGACTTGGGTGAATATTAAAAAAATCAAATTATATTATTTTTCATGGTGAAAATTATAAAAAACAAATTATATTATTAATGACTTGGGTGAAAATTATAAAAAACAAATTAAATTAAAATTGACTTGGGTGAAAATTATAAAAAACAAATTATATTAAAATTGACTTGGGTGGAAATTATAAAAAACAAATTATATTAAAATTGACTTGGGTGGAAATTATAAAGAACAAATTAAATTAAAATTGACTTGGGTGGAAATTATAAAGAGCAAATTAAATTAAAATTGACTTGGGTGAAAATTAAAATTGACTTGGGTGAAAATTAAAATTGACTTGGGTGACAATTATAAAAAACAAATTATATTAAAATTGACTTGGGTGAATATTAAAAAAATCAAATTATATTATTTTTCATGTCCCTTATCAGCCACCGTAGTAAATAAATACTGATAACAATCAGTTTTCACGTCAATAAATTCTTGTTCTATTATAAATCAAAGTATATTTTATATGTAATGTACTTTGTTACCTTTATTTCTTCTGGTACTGGTAATCCTTTAATATAAGATACAGATAGATTGATCTTCGCTTCATCCAATATATATTCTGAAAAATAAACAAATTTCAATACACATCAAATTTAGTCTATCCATTCAGATAACTAATTGGGCAAAAATAAAACAATGCAAGGTAAAATTCATCTAGCACAAACTATGTAGCAAAAATATGAGAAATGCAATTAAATTGGGTTTAACGTCTTAAAAAAATAAGAGGAATAGGATACAGAACATTACAATACTTGATATTTTATAACCTAGATAATCAAATACAAGCTAGTCAGTGAAATAGACAGAACAGTCAACAGAGCAAAGGACTTATGAATAATCATGAATGAATTTACCTCTTCTTCTAGCCAGGCCTTTATAATGATGTCTTTCATCAGCTGATATGAGTAAATCATCTAATATGGATAATTTTCTTAAACTGTCAACAATGTAGCCTCTATATCCAGGAATAAACTGAATTAAATAAAATTGGTATCATTTACAGAGTAAGATAATACTGTTCTGCAAACATGACATCATAGAGGACAGATACAGGGAATCTAAAATAGCAGGACACAGGTTTGTAGTCCTGTGCAATCACCCTGCCTACATGTATATCCCAATATTATTTTATTCACATAGCTGTTTATAATAAGGAGAGAGAAATGGGGTTCAACAGGGTCTTTAGCAGTGAAAGGAAACTGGAAAACCTGTAGAAAACCATTAAGGATTAGTGAATCAATTTACGCCTAGTCACAACATACACGCTGAGATTGAAAGCACTGCATGACAGAACTGACAATTTAACTTAGTAACTACAGTGTTTGAATTCCAACAAATAATTAATTCATCTTTGATCAAAGCAAATAAAGGTTGAGAGATAACTTACTGCTAATGGATTTCCTTGTAAGACCAAGTTTCGTAATTTTGGAAGGGTGCCTAGTTTTCGTACAACATCCAGTAAATCACTAAGATTATTGTTACTCAAATCTAGAGATAGAAGACATGGCCTGAAATAAAATTAATTTATGTATGTGTAGATCAGGGTTCTGAATCCATTTTGAAATGAACCGGCCCCAAGCAGGACAAATGAAGTCCTGGTAGGAAATGGGTTTTAAAATTATAAGCTTCCATTCCCTTTAATATAACCAGATTTCAACATAAATAATTCTTGGTAATTTGTTATGTGAAATATCCTATTCTACTGTACGTATTACTGTCTTCATTATTTCTGACAAAAAACAGTCGATAAAGATCACTGATGTAGACCAATGGCCTCATATACACAAATTTTGATGGGTGCCACACATAAGACAGAATACTTACTCTTTCTGAAGTACCTGACATAACTTAGCATATAGTACTTCGGCTGGTTTTTTTTAAAATTTTACTGTTGGAAAGAAAAACTCATTTATTGAAGAAGGGAATAAATAAAGGAAACTTACCAGTTATCACCAGTAATATAATCACCAATATAAGATATTTTATTATAACCTAAACCGAGGTGATTTAAGCAAGGTGGAGGTTTAATACATAATGATGATAAATCTTGTATCTGATTAGCACATAATTCTAAAATCTGAAAGTATGAAACATATATATTTCTTTTTTTCATAAACACTTATAATAAAGTCATTACCATGACTATATGAGTATATGACTGTTAGTGTTAAAATTAGCCGTCAAGAAACTGACTTCTTTATCAACAAGTAATTAATAATCCACTTTTTGTAATTAGAAGATATGACATCTCTGTTTTTTACAGTTTGACATCAAGGGGATTAAAATCTCCAAAAAAAGAAAAATCAGAGAATATTTTCACGATTTAAATCTTGCAGCTTATGTAAGTCAATCAAGGTAAAAAATTAAGTACATATAACTCAATCATGGTACATTAAGTTAGTTAATAAAGGTGGGCGTATAACTCTGTATATTATATTGCTACAGTACCTGTATTGATGGGGGTAGATTTCGGGAATTTACTGTTTTTATAAAATTTGCACTCAATGTCAGGTCCTCTAAATTATTAAACTCTAATAAATTTTCATCTAATTCAGTTACCTGAAAAATAAATCTTAGATTAAAATCTGATTTATTAAAGGGGAATTATGTAAGATTTAGATAAAGAGCTGGCCATTCTCCCTATAATATTTAAAAATAGATAATGTAAATGAATATAATGAAACATTTATTCAAATTACTTTATTTTGAGTGAAATCATTAATTTAATAGTTGTAGTTATGTCAAGACGTAACCAACAAATTGATCAGTCAAGTCTTAGCCTCAAATGTCCATTATTAAATTGAACCTTTAAATGATTGAACTGTTAAATCTACTTAAAATCGGGACAATGCCAGGATAAGTATCTCCCAATCAACATAACTACCAGTACTAAATTTGGTTAAATCCATCAAGCAGTACAGAAGAAGAAGTCCAAAATGATAAAATTTGACCCAATTATAAGCATCCTCTGCATCCCCAGCAGTATCGTCCCATTCTACTACACTAATCCTTGGGTTCACTCACATAATTTTCACAAATTCAAATAATCTGCGCTTGATGATTTCATTGGCCATGTAGGTTGATCAAAGGGCAGTTGTTTATGAGACCGGTTGCATGAATTTATTGGATTAGTCAATAAAAATATCATAATTATCAAGAGCGGATAATTTGCCTATGTGTCTCCCCTGTGAACGAACCCAGGGGTTAGTGAATATCAGGGATGAATTACAAGCTGCCTCGTTTGATTTGTGGAATCACGAAAATTTGTTTTAACCAGTTTGAATAAACATTAACCAGTCAACTTATTTACCACTTTTGATTATAACCATTACACGGGTACTCGGGTAGGAAAAGAAGTCTTAATTTTCCAATTCAAAGTTCCCTGGCCTTGTTGCATTGGGGCTAAGTAACTTTCTTTGAACAAATCAGGAAAAACATTATCACCATATCATCTTATCGACATACATCTTATTTAATTGAAATCACTCAAACTGTTTAGGAAAAGAAGTAGAAAATACATAAAGTTGCCCAATGAACGGTCCTTGCCACTTCATTTACAATCAAAATGTTTAAATTTGTCAAGCGTCAAAAATGTTTAAATTTGTCTCTCTGTGGTGCCCCTGTCCTGTATCATTGTTATGAGGTCCAGCTCCTTTAATTTAATAAACTTTTTATTTTAAAATGATACCTGTCAAATTTCAAAAAATCCATTCTGAAAAAGATTACCAAACTTTGCTGCATAACAGTGACCCTAACCAGACTCTACAGAGTCAGAGATCAGCAACTGCCTTTGAAGAATTCTGAATGCAAACGTGGCAATATACATGTGCATTTTTAATGAGAATCACATGTAAATATACATATTGAGTCTTAGTCTTAATTCAATTTTTACTCACTTGTTTATCTATAATTCTTAACGTTTTAAAATAATTCGAAACAAAGCGGTCATCTATCAACCATGGAGATTGTAGCTGCCGCTTTCGTTGCTACGAGAATATGGCCTTGGCGTTTAGGAATTGGTGTTAACACGTAACAACATAATGTTCTTTTATAAAGACGTATAATTCAATGATTCGAAATAATAATACATGATTGATTGGTGATGTATGATGATAAGATTACATTACCGGTACAATTACAATTGCGATTACGGTTACGTTACGGTTACGGTTTCTGAAATATACAAAAAGCAATCTTAAGGAAAATGTACAAATTCAATGACTAATTATGTCTCTTAATTCGCTTATACAGGGCCTTAGAAAACGAGGCCAGACCGGGCATGGTCTGCAGCCAAGTTCTATTTGACAACTTGGGGGATTTACAATGTGCCAGTATGCATGAAACAAAACCAGACAGCAACCCACATGTGCAAAGTAAATTACAAATTGTAGTTACTAAAATAAAATGATACTTCTCTACTTATTAATTATTCACTTACAAACACATTAAGCATTCCTACAACTTGATCGAACAACCAAAAAGCACGAGGTCCCTACTTCCCCTCTTGATATCGAGGCTCATTGGAATTTACAATAATTGGAGTTACCTCCCCTTAGCCGCTTGTCACAGGACGGACTGATTAAATAGTTATCAAACAATAATAGATCTAATATCCCGGCCCCTTTAAATGTGAAACATAGTGGAACATTTAAAACAAACAGTAACTTGAATCATTAGATCTAGATAAAACAAAGTAGTGTCACTTATTAAACTATCACGAAATCAAAGTTGAAATTGTCACATTTGTCTTCATTGATCTTGACTTGAGTCTATCACCTTTTGTAACATCAGATTAATAGAAATATGTTTGGTTCACATGCACTAAAACTAAATTAAGCCTAATTGGTTTATTTGCTTAAATATTTTGTTATTAACAGTCCATATATTATAGCTTGGCTAGTCACTTAATTATTATGAGTATTCTTTATTCAGTCAATTTACTCCTTCCAACAATACACATTTCACAATAGGTCGCTCGAATGTACCATTCTTGGTTCTAATCTTTACCTTTCTAACCATACCATCTTGTGAAGGGAAAGTTTCTACAATTCTACCAATGGGCCAGTTACATCTTGAGGTATTTTCATCGACCAATAAAATGACATCGCCAGTTTGTAGATTTCTTTCTTTATTATACCACCTTTGTCTTTCTTGAAGAAGGGGCAAATACTCCTTTAACCATCTCCGCCAAAATATTTCTGTCATATACTGTACTTGGCGCCATCTTCGCTTATACATGTCCTGCTTGACGAAATTACCAGGTGGCAGGATATATGGAGATCTCATCAAAAGAATATGGTTAGGGGTGAGAGCTTCTAAATCTCTGCAATCTTCTGATACAGCTGTTATAGGGCGACTGTTTACAACTGACTCGACTTCACACATTAAGGTATTTAAGCTTTCATCGTTGAGTTGTTGTTCTTGTAATAAACCATTCATCACCTTTCTTACTGTCCTAATACAACGTTCCCAGACACCACCATGGTGAGATGCTGCCGGGGTGTTGAACAGCCATTTTATGTCTTCTTGTAGTAAGAAATTGTGAATGTTGCCTTGGTTCCATGCAGCAATAGCAGCCTTCAGTTCTCTATTACCTCCTACAAAATTAGTACCATTGTCGCTTCGTATTTCAACAGGTCTACCTCTTCTTGAAATGAAGCGCCTTAGAGCATTTATAAATGAGTCTGTGTCTAAAGAATTTGTAACTTCGATATGAATAGCGCGAACATTCAAACATGTAAATAAACATACATATCGTTTCGGGGAACTTCTTCCTTGTTTGATGTGAAAAGGTCCACAGAAATCGACGCCTACATAGCTAAATGGTGGCTTAAAAGCTACTACTCGATTCTCAGGAAGATCTGACATCTTTTGTTTACATGTTGGTCCCTGTCTTCTTCTACATGAATAACAGTCTGATAATATTCTTCTTACTGCTGAATTTCCCTTTATGATCCAGTACTTGGTTCTTATGAGAGATAAAACATGATTTCTTCCAGAGTGTCCAGCCCTTTCATGATAATGTTTTATTATTAGACTGCTGACCAGATGTTCTTTAGGTAATATGACTTGGTTTTTTGTTTCTTCATTAAGATTAGCATGTTTTAATCTTCCTCCAACTAGGAGAAGGCCGTCTTTCAAAAATGGATCAAGTTTTTGAAGTGTGCTTGTTTTCCTTAGTTTATTCTTTCTTTCTCTTTCATCTAAACTTCCATCCATACACTTTATTTCTGCAGCATAATTTTCTCTTTGAACTATCTTCAGAATCTCCCTCTCTGCCTCTTTAATTTCATCGACTGAAATAGGTTTCATTTCCTTAGATTTACATGCCAGTCCTTTAGTTTTTCCTTTGTCTTTAGTGGCTTCAAACAGATTTCTTCTATATCTTAGTAAATAGGCAAAAGTTCTTCTTAACTTGTACCAGGTTGAGAAACGCTTGAAAATAACTTCCATCGAAGAGTTTTCATTACATAAAGCAAGATTACATTTCTTACTTTCTTGTTTAACTTCTGGGTCATTGCTAACAATCTCATCTGTAATTGTAGGTTGAATTGGCCAATGTTCTTCGGACAAGTATAGAAATTCCGGCCCCATTATCCATCTTTTATTTTTGCATAATTCTTCAACAGACATGCCCCTCGAACTGTCATCTCCAGGATTTAGCTTTGTTCCAATGTAGCGCCAATCTTTCGGTTTAGATCCGTCTCTTATTGTAGATATTCTATTGGCGACAAACGTCTGGAATCTCTTTGTCTCATTATTAATGTACTTCAAAACGGAGGTGCTGTCTGTCCAAAAGATTGACTGGTCGATTGGAATATCTAGTTCTTCTCTCATCATTCTGTCGAGACGAATTGAGACTGTTGCAGCAGATAATTCCAATCTGGGGATAGTGATACGTTTCAAGGGAGTTAATCTTGATTTCCCTATCAGGAAACTGCAATGGATCTTTCTGGTGGAGTCAACAAGTCTCAAGTAAGTTACCGATCCATATCCATCTTCTGACGCATCGGAAAAATGATGTAGTTGACTTGAGATTATAGTGCTGAAGTCTTTGGGCTTGACACATCTTTGAATAGTGAACTCTTCAAGTTTTGGTAATTCGCTTAACCATTTATTCCAGCGGACTTCAAAATCTTCACTTATTGGAGTATCCCAGTCGTATTTTAATCTGCATAGATCCTGTAAAATTAACTTTGCAGGCAAAATGCAGGGAACAGCAAAACCGAGTGGATCGTAGATTGAGCTTACGACAGATAATATTCCTCTTCTTGTATGCTTATGTGGCTTGATTGAAATCTTGAATACAAATGTGTCAGAATCTACCTGCCATTGTACTCCTAGGACTCTTTCTGTTCTTGCTTCTAAATCTATACTTCTATTGGTAGCTCTTTCAACTTCAGATATTGTTTGCATAACTGTTGTTGAGTTGGACAACCACTTTGTCAATTTAAATCCACCATTAGATAAAAGTTGACGTAAATTTTTGACCATATTTATGGCTTCTTTGCTCGATTTAACAGACTTCAGGAAATCATCTACGTAAAAATTACGCTTTATACTTCGAATAACTTCTGCATCAAAGCTGTTCTCATTGTCTTCAGCTGTCCTTAATAATGCGAAATTACAGCAGCTTGGTGATGATACAGAACCAAACAGGTGAACTTTCATTCGATATTCCTTAGGTTCTTGAAATAAGTCTCCTTGGGGCCACCATAGAAATCTAAGGGCATCACAGTGTTCTGGTGTAACCCGTACCTGGTGGAACATGGCTTCCACATCACCCATAATGGCTACTTGTTCTTGTCTAAATCTTGTAAGGACACCAACTATAGAGTTTGTTAGATTAGGGCCTTGAAGTAGTTGGTCGTTTAACGAAGTGTTGCGGTATCTAGCCGAGCAGTCAAAAACCACTCTTACTTTGTTGGGTTTTTGAGGATGAAATACAGGATGGTGGGGTAAATACCAACAGATATTGTTGGTTGTAATTTCCTTCTCAACAACTTCCTCTGCATATCCTTTCTGTAAAAGGTCATTCATGAATTCTACATATTTCTTCAATAAGTCAGGGTCCCTTTTTAGACGTTTGTGTAGTAAATTAAGTCGATGTTCGACCAATATCTTGTTGTTTGGTAAATTTGGAGGAAAATTGTTCCATGGTAAATCAATTTGATAATGTCCATCTTCCATTTTGACACTGTTTTCCATGATGCTAATTGCCTTGCAATCATCTTGAGACATTTCAGTTCTTGTTCCATATATGGAGTCATTAAATTCTTGATTACAAAATTCGTGGAATTGTTTACTTAAATTGTTGTCACATCTTATGAAATTTGAGGTTATTCTGTTAGAACTGCTTTCTCTTCCAAGTGGTCCATTTATTACCCATCCAAGTAATGTTCTACAGGCATAAGGTCCACCATCCTTACTTAATCTAACTTCCTTTGGTTCCATGACTTTGGCGTTATCATTTCCTATAAGTAGACCAATTTTCTTCATTCCAGGTAACCAGGGTATTTTGATTCCATTGAGGTGGGGCCATCTATTTACATCTATCTGGCTTGGTATATTTGTGGGTGATACTGGTAGACTTGGTCTTGAGTAGACGGTTGGAAGTTCAATGAAGTTCTCTTCTTGAAGATCAAAAATATTCAGACTCATGATGCTGCTTTCAGTAGGACTATCTTCCTTTTCCATTGTAGTTAAGGAAAATTGATGTTTCTCGCCTTCTATTCCAAGCTGTTTGATTATCTCATCTGTACAGAAGGTTGCATTTGAGCCGGAGTCTTGCAAAGCCATTGTATCAACAAATTTCTGACCATCAGGAGACTTGATCCTTACGGCTAATATTGGTAAGCTAATAGCTGAGGAATTTGTGTTGATAAGACCATTTATAATTGCAGGCTGTTCTTGATGTAGTACAGTTGAGTGTCGTTTATCACACTTCTTGCACATGTTCTTTTGTCGACATTGTTTTGCTCTGTGCCGTGGGTATAGACAATTGAAACATAACAGTTTTGACTTGACGAACAGTTGTCTTTCTTCAAGAGTTTTCTTCATTAGTTCTTTGCATTCGGCTACATGGTGACAACCTTTACAAAGGAGACAGAACCCATTTGGTTTGTACTCAGAGTGTTGTGAACTCTCTTGTTGGGAAGACACATGATGATTAGACTCGTAATTACTATCAGCATGAGTAGCAAAACTTATTCCCCTTTGTTTACCTGTATACAGCATTTTCTTTTCAACTTCTGATTTTCTTTTATCACTGATATCGCCAAATACTGGATGGTTGGCAATTCTTGATTCTCTGTCAACAAAGTCAACAATATCTTCTAACTTGATTTCTCTGTCAAACTTTACAATTATGTTATCAACATTGCTTCGCCATCTTTTTCGTGTGTCATATGGTAAACGTGCTATGATTCGCCTTAGGCTGTCTGGATTTTCAATTTGTGACAGGTAGCCTATGTCCTTCAAGACATTTCGACATGTTGTTAAGCAAACAGATAAGTTTTGTAAGGCAGCACTATCTTCTGATCTGATAGCTGGTCCTCTGGTTAGTCTTTCAACATAAGCTGTAGCTATCTTATAGTTCTGACCAAAGCGTTGTTTGAGGAGTTTCTTTGCTGCTTGATAACCTTCACCTTCCTTCATTGACAAACAACTCTGCATGAGTTCCTTAACTTCGCCGCTTGTATACTGAACAAGGTAATAAAGCCTGCTACTTTCACTATTTGTCCTTTCTTCTATAAGGTTCTCAAATGCTCTTATGAAGTGGGTGTATTCTAATGGGTTTCCACTGAATATTGGTACTTCATGTGAAGGCAGTTTTAAGGCCAGAGAATTGCTGTGTTGATTTGTTATCAGATTGTCCAGAAACTCTTTCAATACATCAGTTGATGTTGCTGGGGCTACTTGTATACTGTTGCTTACTGGGGCTACTTGTATACCGTTGCTTACTGGGGCTACTTGTATACCACTACATGTATTTGTTGGTGGAGAATTATTACCAGTTTCTTGTAAATCATAGCTTGCTGAGGTTGAATTATCACCAGCTTGTTGCAGAGAGACTTTATTACATGAAGGGCTTAATGATGGGCTTGGTACAACCAGGGATTGATTTTCTTGAGCCTGAGCCTGAGCCTGTGCATAAATCCTTTCGACAACTGTCGCTTGTTCTAGTTGTGATTTTATCTTGAGAAATTCTTCTTCCCTTTTAAGTCTATTCTCTTCTTCTTCTCTTCTATGTTTCATGCGTAACTCTTCAATTTCTCTTTGAAGTTGACCTTGAAATCTTCTTTCAGCTATTTCTTGTTCGGCCTTTAGAGCTTCCATCTGGACTTCTATTGCCTTTCTTTTAGCTGTTTCTTCTAATAACCTCTTTTTAACTTGACTGGAGGTACTTGAAGCTTTACTTTTATTTGACCCATTAGATGCTTGAGAATTAACTTGGCTTATTGAATCTTCTGGTCGTACAGACTGATCCAGTAGGATATCTTGATTTCTTGTCATTCCATACTGGTTACCAGATCTTGTTTTCAAAACCTGAAGATTTTCTTGAGCTGCGGCTTGTGCAGCATTCTTATTACTTTCTATTTCTTGCGTAGCCTCCTCACTTAGTTTCTTTTCTTGGTGTTGGGTGCTCATTTGGAAGTGTTCATATCTTTTCTTCTTAGTGAAATTCTTGTGTTTAAACTTATGTAGCTGCCGCTTTCGTTGCTACGAGAATATGGCCTTGGCGTTTAGGAATTGGTGTTAACACGTAACAACATAATGTTCTTTTATAAAGACGTATAATTCAATGATTCGAAATAATAATACATGATTGATTGGTGATGTATGATGATAAGATTACATTACCGGTACAATTACAATTGCGATTACGGTTACGTTACGGTTACGGTTTCTGAAATATACAAAAAGCAATCTTAAGGAAAATGTACAAATTCAATGACTAATTATGTCTCTTAATTCGCTTATACAGGGCCTTAGAAAACGAGGCCAGACCGGGCATGGTCTGCAGCCAAGTTCTATTTGACAACTTGGGGGATTTACAATGTGCCAGTATGCATGAAACAAAACCAGACAGCAACCCACATGTGCAAAGTAAATTACAAATTGTAGTTACTAAAATAAAATGATACTTCTCTACTTATTAATTATTCACTTACAAACACATTAAGCATTCCTACAACTTGATCGAACAACCAAAAAGCACGAGGTCCCTACTTCCCCTCTTGATATCGAGGCTCATTGGAATTTACAATAATTGGAGTTACCTCCCCTTAGCCGCTTGTCACAGGACGGACTGATTAAATAGTTATCAAACAATAATAGATCTAATAGAGATTTAACGGCCAGTTCTCTTAACTGTTTGGCTTCATCACTCCAACTGTAATCCAGATGCCATGGGGAAAACTTTGAACCAACATATTCTTGTAATGTTTCAGTTTTCTCTGTATCTGCTCCATAATCTGTAATTTAAAATTTAGTTACAGAACAAGGTTGCATATATCACACAATGGGCTACATGACTGAATATTAAATACCAGTATGAAACTGTATACTAAAAATTATAAGGTAAGTAAATAATAATATTATTATAAGCTCTGTCTTCTGAGAGTTTTTAAGTATAACTGTCTTAATATTATATTTAGGGGCAAGATTATGTGTCAGTTGCAGACATCTATAATGTCATGTATATATCATGGACTCACTGCATATAAACTATCCAGTAATTCCAGAACCTCTCTCTGCTCATAAGATTCGAGTTTAACTTTAAATCAAATTGACTTTGAACTTTCAAAATTTTCTCCTGAAGAACCCCCATACACCTATCACACTGGAACAGCACCTCCCACTCCCAGATCATTTCTTCTGCAACCAGAAATGAAATCTAGACTGTGATTAGACAAAAATGTTGCATTTTTCCAAATCAAAAAAGACGACAATTTGTCCTCAATTTAGAGTAGTATTTACATATTGTACAGCATAGTGGAATGTTAATTGTAATATTATAGGAGAATGTAAAAGGCTGTGCGTGGTTATCCACAAGAGTGTACATGTGTATATGCAGTTATTGAACAATTAAAATATCAGAACTGGCCTACCTTTTAATGTAACAGAAAAACAGCTTTCAACATTTTCAACTTTTTGTACTGATTTCTGTTTTTTAGACTGATTTAGCTTATCATTACAAGTATTTATTTTTCTCTGCAATAAAATAAAAAATACCATGGAATTAGTATACTGTACTATTTTAATTCTTTGCACATAAAAAACATGAACTAAATGACTAATAATATCTTTCCTCAAACTCAATAATGAATAGACACAACTTAAAGAGGTAGGCTGCAAGTAGTTTACATTGCAGGACTAATTTCGTTATTACGTCATAATGTCCATTTTGATTTACTGGTATGTACATGCAGCCTCAAAAGAAAATCACTTGGGGCTCAGATAATTTTCAAATTTAAAATGCTAATAATGGAAGATGTAGGGATGGGGGTTCGGGAGTAATAGGGGATATAACTTTTTACTGTGAAATCGTGACATAATTATAAATTAATTATAAAAAAAGGAATCTGTTCCAGCTGCCATGATTGTCACTATTTTGGGTATTGAGAGAATTCAATTCGGAAATGCTCAATCGGGTATATCCCTCCTAACTCCTGACAGTAATAGTCTATTTGGTTCAAAAAACAAAATGTTTCATGAGATGCTCTGATTGTATCACTGATTCTTTGACCCCCCCCCCCCCCCCACACACACACACACAAAAAAAATAGGTTGCCAGGCAACGAAACATACGCCCACACAGCAGCCAAATCGTCCGGGCAGTCAACAAGAGTTGTCGCATATTAAGGAATTATCAGAAAATCATTAAAATTTGTTTGGTTTTTATAATCAAACGTTTTTTTTTAAATCAGATAATAATTGTGACCTCCAGAGGCACCGCAAGCTAAAAAGGGGACATAATTCAGGAAGTAATGACCCGATGGGCGCAAATATCGAAAAGAACCAAGATCTTTGGGTTATAAACATACCTGTCAAGTTTCATCAAAATCGATTCAAAATTGTGACCTCTATAGGGTCCACAACCTTGATATAACATATTTTCACACTATTCGTGTACAAACGGCGGCCATTTTGTCCGTCAATTCTAGTTCGATTTTCACAAAATTCAAACTCTCTCTTCATTACCATGTAACGATGATATAGTCAAACGTTTTTTTACATCGGATAATAATTTTGACCTCCAGAGGGACCAAAAGCGAACAAAAGCCATTTTTCGGACAATCCGGGAAAATAATTCAGGAAGTTATGATCCAATGGGCGCAAATATCGAAAGGAACCAAGATCTTTGGGTTATAAACATACATGTCAAGTTTCATCAAAATCGATTCAAAATTGTGACCTCTATAAGGTCCACAACCTTTATATAACATATTTTCACAATATTCACGTACAAACGGCGGCCATTTTGTCCGTCAATTTTGGTCCAATTTTCACAAAATTCATACTCAACCTTCATAACCATGGAATGGTGATATTATCAAACGTTTTTTTAAATCGGATAACAATTTTGACCTCCAGAGGGACCACAAGCTAAAAAGGGCGATTTTTTGGACAATCAGGGGCCATAATTCAGGAAGTTACGATCCGATGGTCGCAAATATCGAAAGGAACCAAGATCTTTGGGTTATAAACATACATGTCAAGTTTCATCAAAATTGGTTCAAAATTGTGACCTCTATAAGGTCCACAACCTTGATATTTTCACACTATTCGCGTACAAACGACGGCCATTTTGTCCGTCAATTTTGGTCCGATTTTCATGAAATTCGAACTCAACCTTCTTAACCATGGAACGGTGATATAATCAAACGTTTTTTTAAATCAGATAACAATTTTGACCTCCAGAGGGACCACAAGCTAAAAAGGGCAATTTTTCGGACACTCAGGGGCCATAATTCAGGGAGTTATGATCCGATTGGCGCAAATATCGAAAGGAACCAAGATCTTTGGGTTATAAACATGCATTTCAAGTTTCATCCAAATCGGTTCAAAATTGTGTCCTCTACACTGTTCACAACCTTGATATAACATATTTTCACACTATTCGCGTACAAATGGCGGCCATTTTGTCCGTCAATTTTGGTCCGATTTTCACGAAATTCGAACTCAACCTTCATAACCATGGAACGGTGATATAATCAAACGGTTTTTTAAATCGGATAACAATTTTGACCTCCAGAGGGACCACAAGCTAAAAAGGGCGATTTTTCGGACAATCAGGGGCCATAATTCAGGAAGTTACGATCCGATTGGCGCAAATATCGAAAGGAACCAAGATCTTTGGGTTATAAACATGCATTTCAAGTTTCATCCAAATCGGTTCAAAATTGTGACCTCTACACTGTTCACAAGCTAAAAAACGTGATTTTTCGTACAATCAGGGGCCATAACCCATGAAGTTACAGTCCGATACATGCCAATATCGAAAGGAACCGAGATCTTAGGGTGATAAATCTATGTTTTAAGTTTCATTGAAATCGGATGAAAATTGTGACCTGTAGACTGTTCACAAACAATTGTGGACGGACGAACAGGGGCGACGACAATATACGTCCACATGAAAATGTGGGCGTATAAAAATTAATGAAAATTTCTTTTAAATATGAACATGTATCCCCGAACTTTATGATGTACATGTTTAGACTTTAGAGGAAGTAGAACAATATTAATGTGTACAGAAGTACACTATAACACCCAATTAGCCAGTGCTTCAAGTATCACACTGTAGTACAGTTACATAAGTAACACAAGGGCTTAAATTAGAAATTTAAATACCAGGATTCCTGGTACTCTCTTCTAGCCATCTAGGCCTACTACTACAGTAGAGCCATGTATAAGGTCCATGGTAGGGCCTACTTTATGATAGTATAGTATTAGTTCAGCTCTGAACTTAAGTCTCATTAAACTCGCCATTACTACGTTCAGATCTCGTGCCATTCAACCAATATCGAAACTATAATCTGTCCCAGTCAATTTTACTGGGCAACTTTTCATGGCTAAACGGTCGCATGTCAGTCCCCGTGAACGCCTGAACAATGTAAAATGAACAGCAAGAATTTTCGTTTACGGTAAAATTCCATTCCGAAATTTGGAATAGTGGCTGAGCAGTAGATTGAAAATGGCGGCTGCATTCAAATGAAAGTTGTTTATCTATATTTATATCGCATAATTCTACATGAAAATAGTGTTGGATTTTTATAAATTTGTGTCGGATGTGACAAGAAATGATTCCTTTTGGTGACTAAAGCAGTATCACGGTGAAAAATTGATGATAAGGATTCCAAAATAGTCTTAGAACGGAGATGAGGGAAAAGCCTTATTTTCATACTAGTTGTCTATAAGGGAGAGCAGTAACGTATTGGAGAGCAGAGTCGAAACATTTACGTTACTTAGAGTAACTACTTATATGGCCGAGTTCGTAAATTTGTGTGTTACCCTAGCAATGGGACAGATTATAGTTTCGACATTGGTTGAATGGCATGAAATCTGAACGTAGTAATGGCGAGTGTAATGAGACCTACGTTCAGAGCTGAACTAATATCTATGTATTAGTATTAGTATACTGAGTGAGTATTTGATTTGAGTTTTAATGAGGTTGACTCGGTACCAGGTTCACTTGGGACCCGCATTTTGAGATCACTCGGGACCTACTGGTTTTATGGTAGATTAGTGTATGCATTGTGGTGTGCACATTGTAAACAATGGACTCGTCATTCAGCGAATGATTGGCACGGCACCGCGTGCTGTGACAGAGATATTACTTTCTCCGTGAAACAGGTTGGGTGGTGTTAATTAATGTTTTTAATGGTTTCAGCGATGTTTTGATGAACATGGAGTTGTTAAATTAAAGTATTAAATCTAGACCTTGATTGTTACGTGTGTTTACTGATATTTCAAAATTGTGCAATCCCAAAGCTTTGAGATTGTCAATCACCAAAATCATCAAACTAATTCCAATTACCCACAAGCCAGGGATGTTCCTGCTATACTATTCAAAAAAAGTAGGGGATATTTGATTTTGGGGGCATAATACTAAAATATGCAAATGACTACGAAAAAAGTCACTATAGAACCTAACAGAAGAAACATTTCCAGTTACATGTGACGCCCAAACGCACCAATAGCTACCGCATGGATGCAGGTGATGCTTGGGATCATCATGGGGGTCCAACCCAAGATTTGCCCGACTCTGACTTTGAATGTTACAGACATTGTGGCATTGAATTCCAGAGGGGAAACATCAGTTTAATCGTTTTAGTGACCAGAAAACAAATTTTGATATGCGTCGGCTTACCCAAAATGAAAGGTTAGGCGCGGACGATGAATGTTTCTTAGCCTGTCATAAGCAGGCTATGGTCCAGATACCGTGATACACAATCTGTATAGGACAGACCACGCTCAGGTCGACCATGGGCGACAACTCAAGCCCAGGATCGATTTATCCGTACCTTGGCCTTGAGAAATCGTGTCATCACAGCAAATCAGATCAGCGCTTGTCTTCAAACAGACACTGGTGTGAGAGTGAGTGGCCAGACGATTCGGAATCGACTGCATAGGGGTCACCTTTGCGCCCGACGTCCTTACGTGATCCCTTGTTTGAGAGATCATCACATTCAGGCAAGACGTCGTTGGTGTAGGGATTGTCAACACTGGGATAATCGACGCTGGAGCAATGTGATGTTTTCAGATGAGTCAAGGTTCACTGTTGATTTTTTGGACAGACGTAGGAGGGTGTGGCGTCGTCGAAACGAGCGCTTCCAAGACGCTAACATCATCAAACATGATCGATTTGGGGGTGGTTCTGTTAAGGTGTGGGGAGGCATCACTGTTGCTGGAAGAATGGCTTTACATGTTGTTGCAGGGCGTGTTACAGGCCAGTAGTACCTGCAGGCCATGTTGTGCCGTTCGCACGACGTCATGGCCCCCGTTTCATCTTCCAGGATGACAACGCAAGATGTCACAGGGCCAGGATCGTTACAGGTTACCTCCAACAACAGAACATCACCACATTACCTTGACCAGCACTTAGTCCCGACCTCTCCCCCATCGAGCATGTCTGGGACATGCTTGGACAGAGGTTACGCCAACGTCAACAACGTCCTGCCAATGTCCAAGAACTTGCTGCTGCGTTGCAACAGGAATGGGACAATCTGGACCAAAATGACCTTAGACGTCTCATTAGGAGTATGCCACGTCGGATCAATGCTTGTTTGGCAAACAGAGGAGGATCTACCCGTTACTGACTTTGTTGTGATGCTGTGGTAACTTTGCTGTTTGACCCCGGGTATCATTTTACCCTTATAATGGTCAGTCTGTGCCTTACTTAGTCTAACGATCATTTGGAATAAATCGATGAATGTGAACTTCATTTCATTTTGTCATTTGTTTCTTCGTCAGTTTCATTAGGTGACTTTAATAACACTTAAAAATCAAATATCCCCTACTTTTTTTGAATAGTATATAACAATTACCAGGCGGCACCACCCAGCATTAATATTTTCCGCCCGGCAAAAATATTTTGAAGCAGATTTCCGCCCACCTCCATTTTCTTGTAAATGAAGATAATCTAAATTGGTAAAGCATTTTTATTTGTTGTTTTTAACCTCATAAATTGAATAAATTATTTTGACTCTCGTCAAACTGACCTCGTATCATAGACATCTAAATATACGATCTCGAAGTCACATGAAACTCTTTGTCTACCATATTTAGTCGTCTTACTACGAAATGTGTAAAATGGTTGATTTTGGCGCGAAATAGCTGAAAATGATCACGTACGCCCATAACAGACATGCTGAAAGCATGCCGCACGTGACAGGGAATTTGGCTTTGCTTTTCTACAAATAAGTAAACTACCAATGTTATATTAATAATATACCATTTCATAAAGAAGAAAACAATGAACTGTTATTATTTATATTTAATTCCCAATCAGAATGTGACGTTAACGTTATATGGCTGATATCACAGAGTAAGAATAACTGTGCTCTTCCATTCGCCCCCACCGTTTTTTCTCATCTGTGGGCCTACCATTTTGTGTCGTATTGGATTTTTGATTAGCAGTTAAAAATCAGTATGGATATTTTCTGGGAAAAGTATATTATACGAAATATTTTGCCGGCCTAATTATTTGATTTGGTTACATTTTCTAGTAAATTATTGTCAGCCTTTATTTATTTAGATATCAATATTTCATAATGCAGCTATAAACTAGTGACAACCACAAAAAACATGAGAAGATGGTATGAAATTCATTGTTAGAAAATTGGATTACCCAGGCATAAAACGGAGGTTTCAGTGCCAACATCTACTAAATTGTAGTCGTCATATGCTTTAATAAATTACCGCGGCTAAAGATGGCTTTATTCTTATTTATTTTCTAAGGCAATTTCGTTAAATACTACGGCGCTGTCGTGAAGTTTGACCCCTTAGTTAGAGTCACTCATGAAATTGCACATTTTCGATCGAAAAAAAACCCGATAATTTTCTGCTGAAGATTACCGCCTGGCATGAAACTATGGCTTTAGTAAGCAATATTAATAGTAACGCATAAACTACGTCATTAAATTAAATACGAAATCCGGGCTATTATTTTTACGCAGGTAATCGCAATATATATTTCTGTTTGTTTTAGTGTTAATTATATTGTTGATTGATTCTCAATAAATATATTTTAATCCTAATCCTTGCCTTAATTAATACCATAGACAGTATATATCACTGTATATACACTGTACTGTTGTAACTACCATAAAACCAGTAGGTCCCGAGTGATCTCAAAATACGGGTCCCGAGTGAACCTAGAAATGGTTCCACTACTGATGCCTTCAGGCACAGTAGTGGCTTTTCCTACAGAGTTTCTTTTGCGCAAGTTTTGTAGTCAAATGACTACAAAAAGTTTACTGGCCTATAGCTCCCTTAATTTACACAGACACTAACCCAAAACTGTACTGCACATAGCTTAACATATAATAAATCAATCCCCATTGAAATAAAGGTGAAGCCTTACCGCATAATTAAATGATTTGATAAAATCAAATCCCTTCATGAAAATTCTCAAGTTCTGAAATTATAATGGCCGCCCAGTCAAATAGAGCATGCGCAATCCAAATCACGTGATCATACGCCCCTTTCCATATATGGCATATGACCATAATTAAATGCTAATGACCTTAGCGTGGGAAAATATGTCAGAAACAATAATAGACTGCGTGTTGGGGAGGTTGGGCATAAATTTTTCGCTCAAACCTGAACAAAAACTGATAATAGATTTTATTGTTCAAAAAAAGGATGTAATGGGCGTCTTTGACATTTCAGCCGAGATTCTCTTATAGTATTTGTGCTGGGTCAGCGTATCGTAGGCATTGCCTTATATGGAAAAAGATGGGCGGAGTTAAGGCGTCGCGGTATTTGGCGAGATTTCAACTGGTGTGTCATGGCTGCCTGCACATTACAAGAACACCACTGCACTAAGAAAATGTAAAACGCATTACCACAAAGAAAAACTGTTCGGTAACTCTTTTAGTTGTTAAGACTTCATTATGTATGATAGGATTACTTATTTTAATACAAACTGTAATGACAATTGTGCGTTTTAACCTATTTGAACTTGCGTCTTAGACTGTACCACTTGTAACGATAACCAGCTATAGTTATCGTTACATTATAGTAATATTAGTAACTAGCTGGTACCGAGTCATCCACCCAGCACCCAGAAATCCTTACCCATGAGCCTGCACCACATGGAAATTCCAAAAGACATAATGTTTTCAATTGCAATTCAAACGCCGACGACGCTGCCACTGTATTTAAAGTTGTCATCATTGCATGTAACGGAATAATCAAAAAATATTCGCAGTTGTTAAACTGCTGTTTTGACAACTGTCAGCCATTTTGACGCGAAATGGTGCATTTTGGGATGGATTTGCTACTAGGCTGTGTTAATATTTATTTCTCGTCAAAAAAAGAAAACGAATTAATTATGAATCATAATTTTCATGTAGTATTAAACCAAAATATGCTTTTAATTGTAGCAAACTGAATAGATTTATATTTGGCCTTACAAATGCATACAAAATAAGAACAATATGTTATAATGCGTTTCCTTTCTGACGCTTAATTTGTATTTCAGCATGGCTGCGTTTTTCTTTCTGGAAAAATGACTGAAGACAACCAAAAATATTTGCCACGTATACAAATAATAGGGCAAGACTTAGTACTCAAGTGTAACAACTGAACTGTTGGCGGTTGCATTAGGTCTCTATACCAGTTTTTTATACATTATCAATTTGTTAACTTATATAATCTATTCTTTTACAGCCTATCGCACATTTATTAATAATTATTAATATACTAATATAGTTACTCTAAGTACCGGTAACGTAAATGTTTCGGCTATGCCCAAGTGGAGGACATAGCCGAAACATTTACGTTACTTAGAGTAATTTTATTAATATTACTGTTAGGCCTAATATTAAATTTATTTTGTTCAACTTTTGGCCGGGACACTGTGTCAACTGAGTTGAATCTCATTGTTTAGCCGCTAAAGTCTACTGTAGTTACTAAAGTAACGGATATTCATCGGCTTTGGCCGCTATCGGCCAAAGCCGATAAATATCCGTTAATAGTAACTAAATATAAGTCTAAATATAAGTCTATATACTGCCACTAGTTCAGCTCTGAACGTCGGTCTCATTACACTCAATGTCGAAAGAAAATTGGCGCTCCAGTCAGTTTTACTGGGCAACTTTTCACTGCTAAACGATGGGATGGAAATCCGTGTGGACGCATGTACAAAGTAAACGAACATGTTAGTGAGAAAATAAGACCTTGCTTACTTCGCTAGAGTCAGTATGAGCCACACAACACGCTGCTAGTAGTGTTAAAAATACGTTCCCTCCTATCAAATTACGATTTCGCAGCCATGAAAATGACACTCTAACTGTAGGTCAACGTCCACATTCAGGAATGTCGGTCATACAAGAAGAAACGAAATGTACAGGCTTTACATTGTTCAGGCTTTCACCCGGATTGACACCCCGTCGTTTAGCAGTGAAAACGTTTCGCAGTGAAAAGTTGTCCAGTAAAATTGACTGTTCTCCAATTTTTTTCGACATTGATTCAATGGGATAGCCCCTCGACTAACTGCCACTGGTGTAGTTCTGCTGTCATTAAATGATAACTGCAACACATACTTCTAGAAGAACAAGTGTGTGTTATAAGCTTAGTTTATTAATATTAGTCTGTGCAATTAACTTTTAATTAAGCAAATGTAGGAGTCCACCATAAATAAATAATATGTAACAGGCCTTGCCAGATTACAGCGAAGCTGTTGTGATTGTTCAGGTATAAAACATTCATAATTAAGTTTCCCAGGTGAATTACTATTTTTCCAAATTGATTTTGATTTAGATTAAAATTAAAATGATTTATTTTGTTGGGTTTTTTTTAAAAAAAAGTGTAAGGATTATTTTCATTGACATCAAAAATTTGTGACGTCATCGTCATAGAAGTATTTCTTTGAGGCGCGTAATCATGCCTGGGCAAGATTTGGTAAGTTGACATGCACTGACATGCACATTGCCAATTTTTCCCAGTGTATCCAGGGTACTGGTCTTAATTTTTTTTTATAATCAACAGTCTCTGCGCGATGCTTTAGTGCTTTGCTCTATATTATCTCCATTGACACATTTATAGTCACTAGATAAACGGCCATGTTGTTCTTAATAAGCTACAACCATTTCATTTAACCATCCATAAAAAATACACTGAGAAATGGTTTGGAGTGTCGTAACATTCAGGTTACGTGCCCTTGTTTTGAAATTAGTCTCACTTTAAACCAGTCTACCGACCATTCTCCGTCTGATTGACAGACCAGGATTATCAAGACTACTTTTTTACGAAACATGACAGAAAGCTGGAACAAGAAATTGAATTTAGAAATAACGCACGGTGGGTGAATCAACAATTGTTTTAAGAACCTTATAAAAGTTAAATGGAACTACTGCTAGTATCATGTTCCTGTCCAACCCGCGTTATTCAGAGAAATTATTTGTATTAAACCAAAAGATGCCGCTCCTGATGGTCTAGTTAATGATAAAACAATGTAAAAAATAAAACAAGCATAATTTATAAAGCTGCTGTAATAACCAAAATGCTAAATATTACTGCTTTTCATAAATTTTGACAAAGACAATTTTGAAGTCAATTTTTTATTTTTAAAGGAGCTCTTTGTTTAAATGTGACCATTTTAAATGTATCACAATATTCTGAACATTTCGTTTTTATCTTGTTACTTTTAGAAATGGAGAGCTCTCGAAGAAAATCCAGATCAAAGTCGAAAGACTTGAAAAAACGAAAAAGACATCGATCCCCTTCTTCTGATTCCGATACAGATTCTTCAACAAGTGATTCATTTCATTCAAAACCTAAGCAACAGTTGAAGAAGACACATACTAGAAATAACGATTTGTTCAATAGTGATTCTCATACTAACCATAATAAAAAACCACAGAAGAGGAGAGAGCGGAAAAAATCTAAACATAAGAAAAGGTCCTGTGGAAAGACTAATATATCTACTATTAAGAAAGAAATTACATCTTAAATTATTAAAGTATGATCCCTTATCTAAATGCATCAATAAAAATTTTTACATCTTGTTCAAAGGGTGCCTTTCTACCACAACTTGGCTTTTTTGCTATATGTACCCTGGATCAACAATGACACTTCCAAGCAATGCATAACATTAACAGATTCATTAAGTAAAGTATTTATCTTTGGGTAGTAATTTTTTGTTAAGTTACATGATCGGTGGATTGGTAGGGAAATTAGACTATTCATTAGCTTACCGTTGATAAATATTGGAAGGAAATGACCACTGTCTTATTAAATACTGAGTGTCAGTGCTGTTAAATAATAATCATTTGTTTTGGAAGTGTATTTTTCTCTCCCAAATTTAATTAAGGAATGTACATTATTGTGAGGTATTACTAAAAGGAGATTTGTGTATGTCACTATATTTTCTAAAAAAATAATTTTATGATGAATTATTTTCTAGATCCAGGCATTCATCAACTTCATCCTCTTCATCTTCTGAAGATGAAAGGAGAAAAAGAAAGGAACGGAAAAAGAAGAAGAAGTTAAAAAAGAAATTGAAAGAAGAAAGAAAGGCAAAAAAAAAAAGTATTGAAGAAGCTCAAATACTTGCCCTGAAATTAGAAAGTGAAAAACCTAAAAAAGGTGGGTTGGATTTTCAATATAATACCTGTGTTTAGGAAATATAAATTGGAACATGATGTCAATGATAAGAGCATTGTACTAAGAGAAAACATACAGCAAGCCTTCTATAGTACAGTGACGCGGGAATCAGAACCTTCACATTAATTCCAAAGGAAATTATTTTCACTCCGCCTTGGAATTTATAAAATGCGTTAATATCTTAAGGTGGTTGATGATCTGTTGGGCAAACAACACTGACTATACTTATCACTGGCCTCTCTACACTGACGTTTCGTTGGATATTGAATGTCATGTACAAGAATTCCCATCTCCTGCATATTGCTTTATACAGTAGGTGATTAGTTATACGAAACCAAACAGTGTCCACCATTGAATATTTCAAAACCAATCATTTGGACGTGGATTTCATCAATCTAGATAGATTGTCTACCACCAGTAGCACACTTATAACCAGTGAAATGTGAAACACAGTCATCTGGCTGTATAATTTACTCCAAACCAATAATTGATCTAGGTGATGGAAAAATGCAAGCAGTTTGTCCTTGGTGTGTGAAGGCTTTAGTCATTTATTTTTGGTATTATTTATGGACTTAATTCATGATACTTCAGAAACTTTGAAAGTACTTCATGACTGTCTGTGGATAATATCTTTAAGTTTATACATATTTTAATATAGTTTTATATGACCAGACACTACTGGAATCGGTCCCACTGCCAGAGTCCTGAAGCCAATGACTAAAGAAGAATGGGAAAAACAACAAAGTATTGTAAGGAAAGTTTATGATCCGGAAACAGGAAGACAGAGGTATGTCTACACCTTTGGGAATGTTTTTAACATCTGGGTTTTATTTAATCGTAAATAATATACTAAATTTTCTTCAGGGTAGATAAAAACCAAATCTGCAGGAAATATATGTTTACATATGTACAGTGGACTGTCAAATCTGACATCGTAAAATATTGATACAATATGCTGGAATACTCAATTGCATCAATTATACCGGAAGTATTATTGTACCTTCGAATGCCGAAAGTTTTATTATAATGCACTCTCCATTATACACAGAACTTAAAATATGATGACGCTTTCTGTACATTTAAGATTGCATTACATTGTATCAAACAATTTCAAAACAATTTACTTTAAATAATATATAATCGTTGACTAAATGGCGCTTGTCATCCAAGCCTTACAATTGGCAGGCTAATTGGCTGAGAAGTTGTCGTCGTGTTTGTCCACACCTTTAAACCACCCTGTTAGAATTCTTCTTTTTGCTTTAAAATACTTATACAAAGAGAGTATAAAATTAAAAGGTATTCAACAAAGACATGTTTTATGCTCACAGATAATTGATTGATGATTGCATGTCCAGGCCTCGAAATGTTTGAAAAAAGCTACCTGTCGGTTCAGTAAATAACCTGTCACTCTCAATTATCAAAATCATAAACTAATCATATATGACACGTATCCGTACTTGTACACACTCACGTTTGTTGAGGTCTTGATGTACATTGCTTCAGATAAATATTGTAATATGAAACCTTTTTTTTTCTTCAACATTGCAATGCTTAAAAATCAGCGAACCTGCTTTGGCTCAGCGACTCATAGATTCACACAATTCTATCATCCGTATCCATATGAATTCTGCAAAGTATCATGGTACCACACTTTCGTACTAAATCGAATTCTTTGCGTTGAGGTGTAGAATTAAAATTTTAAAATGTCCGTATTAAATTGAATATCAAAACACAAATCACACCTGTGCATGACATCTTATTATATGTACCACGTGCGAAAGACAGGTAGCCTATATTTACGCTACAAATTATGTTTTGATAGGAGATATTTTTCCGACCGGATTATTTGATTTTGTCAAATTGTCTTATAAATTATTCATAGTCTTCATGTTTATGGAAATTGTTTTAAACTTTTTAAATGATTAAATACACGAACTGCAACCATGGAGCTGTGTGCATTTCCATTATTTACTGTGGTGTCGTTACGGTAGAATTATTTCAGGTGACGTTTTAATTTATTTAGATAATCCATAATGCTAAAAACTAGTGTCAAACAGATGAAAATAAGCATAGATGGTGTGAAATGCATTGTTATAAAATTGTCTTCTTCCAAACTGTGTGAGTAACTGTAGCCTGCAACAGAACAAAATGTAAAAAATGTAAATGGCGGCTTCCTGCGGTATTTCCGTCCTCATAGAGTCTTGTAACACATTATAAATCATCTAATCTACTTTTAATTCATTTTCTTTCTTTCAGTTATTATAACCGATAAATCTAAAAATTTACAGCAATTTAAGATAATTAGTTTTAGATTGACTGCCCTTAATTATGTTGTAGAAAGTTTCCAGTACTCTAAATTTTATCCTAGAAAATCACAATGAAACAACCTTTATGGACTGTTTAAATAACTTGGCTGCTGTGGGCTTATATTTTGTTGCCTGGTAACTTAGCTTTTAAACCTGTTGTCAAATGTTGTTATTTTCAATTCTAGGCTTATAAAAGGTGATGGAGAAGTGATTGAAGAAATTGTTAGTAAAGAACGACATAAAGAAATAAACAAGGTATCTAATGATAGATTATATTCTTACATGTAATGGATTGATGTAGTCTACTGTGGCATCAGTTTTATGTATGGTTCTATTTAATACGATAGTTAGTTGAATTTGACAAGCAATACTTGGTATTTTATTGCCTTTATTTCCTCAGACTTCTGTCCTTAATTTAATTATCTACAAAGCATTCAACATAATCCTCTGATAATGACTATTTAAACCATTCTACAACACCAATCAGAAGCAGACATAGATTCTATATGTTTACAATATTCTGTTAAGGCTATATAATTTTATAGCTATGTACAAAGATCAATCATAGCCAGGTTTGAAAATGTGGTTTGAAAAATAAGCTAGTTATACAGAGTGGAAATTGACCAATACATCCTGAGAAGTTTTGGTACAATTGTTAAGACGAGCAATTTAAAATATTTATATCAAACACTTTTCTTTTTATTCCAGATTTCTACTCAAGGTGATGGTTTGCATTATCAGAAACAGGCAGGGCTTAACAGATTTTAAAGATATAACTGCTATCCAAACGTGTGTGTGCATAATAATTGTTTCATTTAGAATTGTAATCCTGCTTTAAAAAGAGTAACCATTGTATGAATTAATCGGCATAAAGTAGTGTAATTCTTTGATAACATATTCAGGGTTATATAAAAACTGTCGGATGTGATTTAGCTTGAAATATTGACTGAGTACTATGCACAAGTATATATACTATTCAAAAAAAGTAGGGGATATTTGATTTTTAAGTGTTATTAAAGTCACCTAATGAAACTGACGAAGAAACAAATGACAAAATGAAATGAAGTTCACATTCATCGATTTCCAAATGATCGTTAGACTAAGTAAGGCACAGACTGACCATTATAAGGGTAAAATGATACCCGGGGTCAAACAGCAAAGTTACCACAGCATCACAACAAAGTCAGTAACGGGTAAATCCTCCTCTGTTTGACAAACAAGCATTGATTCGACGTGGCATACTCCTAATGAGACGTCTAAGGTCATTTTGGCCCAGATTGTCCCATTCCTGTTGCAATGCAGCAGCAAGTTCTTGGACATTGGCAGCACGTTGTTGACTTTGATGTAACCTCTGTCCAAGCATGTCCCAGACATGGTCGATGGGGGAGAGGTCGGGACTCAGTGCTGGCCAAGGTAATGTGGTGATGTTCTGTTGTTGGGGGTAACCTGTAACGATCCTGGCCCTGTGACATCTTGCGTTGTCATCCTGGAAGATGAAACGGCGGCCATGACATCGTGCGAACGGCACAACATGGACTGCCAAGATGTTGTCCCGGTAGTACTGGCCTGTAACACGCCCTGCAACAACATGTAAAGCAGTTCTTCCAGCAACAGTGATGCCTCCCCACACCATAACAGAACCACCCCCAAATCGATCATGTCTGATGACGTTAACGTCTTGGAAGCACTCATTTCGACGACGCCACACCCTCCTACGTCTGTCCAAAAAATCAACACTGAATCTTGACTCATCTGAAAACATCACATTGCTCCAGCGTCGATTATCCCAGTATTGACGATCCCTACACCAACGACGTCTTGCCTGAATGTGATGATCTCTCAAACAAGGGATCACGCGAGGACGTTGGGCGCGAAGGTGACCCCTATGCAGTCGATTCCGAATCGTCTGGCCACTCACTCTCACACCAGTGTCTGTTTGAAGACTGGTGTGAGAGCTGATCTCATTTGCTGTGATGACACGATTTCTCAAGACCAAGGTACGGATAAATCGATCCTGGGCTTGAGTTGTTGCCCTTGGTCGACCTGAGCGTGGTCTGTCCTGTACAGATTGTGTATCACGGTATCTGGACCATAGCCTGCTTATGACAGACTGAGAAACATTCATCGTCCGCGCCACAACCGCCTGTGTTGTGCCGATCTGTAGCATGCCAAGGGCACGTAACCTTTCATTTTGGGTAAGCCGACGCATATCAAAATTTGTTTTCTGGTCACTAAAACAATTAAACTGATGTTTCCACCCTGGAATTCAATGCCACAATGACTGTAACATTCAAAGTCAGAGTCGTGCAAATCTTGGGTTGGACCCCCATGATGATCCCAAGCATCACCTGCATTCCATGCGGTAGCTATTGGTGCGTTTGGGCGTCACATGTATCTGGAAATGTTTCTTCTGTTAGGTTCTATAGTGACTTTTTTCGTAGTCATTTGCATATTTTAGTATTATGCCCCTAAAATCAAATATCCCCTACTTTTTTTGAATAGTATATTTGTAAATAGAAATTTAACATATACATGTATGGTTTAATCAGTTGTCTTAAGTGGTCAGGGATACTGTAGACAGGTTCACTAAGCATGAGATATCTCTAAATCTAAAACATGGCTTTTAAGTCATTCATTAATTAAAATGTTAATGCATATTTTGACAGCATTGTGTTTGGAGGGATCATCATTCTGCTGATATTTTTTCGATATGCACTTAATGCTGCACGAGTTTACAATCCAATTCATGAAAAAAAGATACTGTTCAACATGAAATTATTAGTATTGCCTATTAATTATATTATAACAACACAGTAAGCGCAGTTCATTAATTGAAATGGTAATTGGTGTAAGTTTCATATAACTTTATTTCAAATTTAAATAAAGTACCATGGAAAGGCGAAAGTTAATATCCGATTGACTTTTAATTTATACACAGTGTTTAAGGTCATGAGACGAAGAAGCCTATTGTATTTCAGCGATTTCCGATAATAACTACCAGAGTTATGGCCCTTGATCACTTCAAAAAATCTTGTGGACGCTCTAGAGGCCAAAGTTTATATCCGATTGACTAATTGACTGAATTTATACACAGTGTTTAAGGTCAGGAGACGATGAATCCTATTGATTTTCAGTGATTTCCAATAATTAGTGCCAGAGTTATGGCTCTTTTGATTTTCAGCAATTTCTGATAATTAGTGCCAGAGTTGTAGTCCTTGATCACTTCAGTAAATCTTGTGGATGCTCTAGAGGCCAAACTTAATATGCGATTGTCTTCAGATTGATACACAGTCACAGAGTTTAAGGTGTTGAAACAAACAAATATTTTGATTTTCAATGAATTTTGATAACTGAACAGCTAAATCCATCATATTAAATGTTTCCTATACTAATTGTTAGTGTGGGGCAAAACTTTATAAAAAGCAAACAAATTCTAATGATTTTCTGATAATTACATAATGAGTTGTTACTCTTAATCAGATTTTAGTGTATTATAAATGTTTCATTACCGAAAAAAGTAAAAATATGAGACAACTCTTGTTGACTGCCCGGACGATTGAGCTGCTGTGGGCGTATGTTTCGTTGCCTGGCAACCTATCTTTTGTTATACTAACTTATTTTGATAATGAACTGTTGGCTTTATATATTTTGGTGATGTCACATTTTTCAAATTATTTCAATAATAATGATCTTGTAAATTGGTTATAATGTTTCTCATTGCAACATTAATATTAAACTGACCTTGCCAAATCAGTTTGGTTTTCTGAATATATGATCCAAACTACTCAACGGAGTCAAATGAACTGAAATGGGGTTTAACAGCAGCACTACAGCCTACTCTTATATCAGATTCCAATTGTCAAGAGTTCTTTTACTTGCACACAGGATCTCAAAATTACGATGTACTTTCTCAACCAAGACCTGTATCGTTTCTAACATTTGACCTCCATGTTAGCTAGCCAATGTCTTACTCATGGTCGCTCCCCTTATCTGCACCATTTAAACTATTCAACTGATTACATAGAAATACTGCTTAATCCAATCAGCTGTGGGTGGTCTATGTTGTGCATACTTCAGTCTTGGGAGTACAGTACCAACACATTAATTTTGTTAGTTGTTACAGGCACCCCAGCCCATGTTTGTGACAACGACTGTGAGTCTTGCAACATCTAGCCGTTGCTACATTTGTCTGAGATCCCCAAACTTTTAGGTCATATCTCCCTTTATCATAGAAATCAGACACAAACATGTAACTGAATAGTTGAAAAACTCACAGAAAACCAAACAAAAGTAATTAACTAGCATAATGGAATAACGGAAAAGCAAATTGGAAAGGTTTGGATTAAGATGTGAAGTGGATTATTGCATAATCATAGTGGAAACGTTCCAGTAACCTTGACATTGAACAAGTCTTGAATTTTGCAAGTCAATTATGCCGGCTAAACATTTAAGTGTGAGACTTGATATTCAGAATGATATTTTCGATCAAGGAATCTGAGAGGTCTTGAGCTGGGTCCATGACCAATCGAAATTAGTGAGTTAAATAGAGATCAAGCCATCTACCATATCCTACATTGAATTACTTTCTGACTAATCACTTTAAAAAAAAATTAATGTGACCAGAAGGGGATTGACAAAATGCATATTGAAATTAGCGGAACTGTCAATTTCATGTCTTAGTTTCCAAAAATACAACGAACTGGTTTCCTTTATCTTATCCACAACAGTAACCTATCAATTGATCAGTTTTATTGGATTGAGGCAAGGGTGTTGTGTTTGATGGCATTTCTGATTTACTTGTAGGTCAAATTTCACACATTAAGATTTTAGATTTCTTTGAAATCATTGCTAATAGGCGGGGACATAAATTCATGCATGTAGTTGACATTTTTTTGGATCGAGTATGAACAACCTTTGATGCTGGTATTTAATACAGATGACAAGTTAACAATAAATGCGATTTTATTCATGTATTTACTGTAGTAATATTCTTGTAAATTGTTGATGAACAATATATTAAGCTTGGAGCTACACAGAATTATACAATGAATAACATGAAACATAATTTACTAGATCTTCATAATATCAATAGCTGCCTTGATCTACAAAATAAACATACATGTAACAAATAGTCTAATATTGATTTTAAATGATCAACACTATAATATGCTTTATAGCCCTATCCATTCCAATTAGGAACTTTGATAAATTAATTTTGGTATACATGGTACATACACAGACTTAAACTCAAGAAACAAAACATACATAGCACTCTGGTATTTTAATGTCTAAACATTGTTTTGTTCAGATTAATATTAAAAAAACTGAAAAATTTGTGTTTTTTTCAAACAATTACAGTATACAGTCTTATTTTCATATTAAACAGAAAGAAAATAATAAAATGAACACATGATTCTTTTGTGAATTTTTTATCACAAAAATTCTAAGTAATTTTCAATTAAAGATTACTATTGTGATTTAAAACAAATTGTTAACTAAATTTTATATGTAAAAATGTATTATAAATTTATATTTGAAATGAAAATGTGGATGAATTTTCAACAAAATGAACTGATCATTTAACTATCACACGTTCATGACAAACTTTGATTATGCCATGTAAATGAGTGTAAGTCATGGAAATATCGCACAAAATCTTAGCCAAGGAAAATATTCTCAGTAAGATCTTAAATAACAAAAGGATAATATACAATAAATACATTTTTTCTTTGGCAATTTTCTCTTATAAATAAAAGTGTGTTTTTGTTCTAGTTTTTAATATAATAAAATACTATCAAATTTAACACAAATAATTTTTTTTTGATTTTATCTATATTAAACAATGTAAATACTTGCACATTTCATCTTATTATCATAAGTGATTAAGTACAGATTTTTGTTGGGTGAACATAATTTTTACCCATTTAGGTGCAGAAATAAAACTTTCTGTTTTGACTTACTATCACCTAAATTTAAGTTACACAATCCATTGTTATTGACATGGATGACATATTTATCATAAAGGAATAATGTGGTCACAGGTATGTTTTAAGTAAGGATGAAATATAATGTGGAGATGCCGGCGCGGATCCAGGATTTTTTGCAGGGTTTGATAATTGCTTAACTAATTGCGCTCAACTGATTAACGGGGGGTTTGGGGGCCCTCCGCCCCAAAAAATTTGGTAAATTAGATTCAATTTGGATCATTCTGACGTATTTCCGGAAGGTCAATTCCAAAATTACTGGTCTAAATCGCCAATAAAATCGCATTAAAAAACATTTCAAGTCTGAGCGGGGGGCCGGACCCCCTGGATCCGTGCCTGAGATGAGATATGACACAAATGAGATGAAAATACAAGTTCCTGTCAAATATTTAATCATATTAATGAAACCAATTCATCACAGACAATATGCAAAGACTTAAAGACTATTTAAGTTGGTGGTATCTTACACATCACAGTTAAATAATGAGGCGTCTCTTTGATTTAATCACCCACTTTAAATAAATCCTGGAGATATAATTATATATACGTTTTATACAACTCCATTCACTCATTGTCATGATACAATGCTAGGAAGTTGTAGCAATATTTAGTGGTAATGTTGAGGTAGCCGACGTAACTGCACTAGGTAAGGAAACCATAACAACCGGTTTCACCATGGGCTGACCAATCACCTGACCTTGTTGCATTTGCTGCAGTAATGGCTGCTGTAAAATTGGAAACTGTTTTAATAGCTGATGTGACGACATAATGTTACCAAAACCAGCCATTTGAAGTCCTTGGGGCATCATTGTCATCGGTGTTAATGTTCCCATACCCATATGTGCATACGACACTAACTGTGGCTGTGGTGTTGTACCAGCTTGACTTGTCATGCCTGTTAATAAAGTATTGTTTCTAGGAAACTGACCTAGAAGTGGATTCAAAGTCATAAAATGAGCATTTGTTGTGGCCAGTATAGGTTTAATGGCCGACATAGAGGCTAAGCTAGTAACAGACGGTGTAACTATGGTAGTAATAAGTTGAGTTGTTTTCAGAGGTATGGGTTGACCTATAGCAGCTGCAGTGGGTGGTTGTCCAATAATTGGAAGTGATGTTGATGTTCTACTCATTCCAGTAAGGGCTGAGATTGGTCCAATTGCAGAAAGATTTGGCACGTTTGTTATTCCAGGTAATGAAGTAGTACTAGGAACAAATCTGGATGACGTAACTGTAGCTGTTGATATATGATTGTATGCATTGGATGCTGATGTTGTCGTACTAGTCGTCAATAACATGGGAGTTGGTAAACCTGTAGTCGATGTGGGTATCGACATGGTAGGAGTAATTACATTTCCGCTCGATAATGGTGTTGTTCCGATCGGGAAAGCCAACTGTTGTTGGAGTAAAGGATTCATTTGTGCTGCGGATGGTATACCCATGTTCATTGTATTTACTGAAATTTAAAAAAATAAATTTAAATCAAGAAGAGACTATAAATTAGGTAATAGATCAGGAGATCTAAATTTTGATATTAGTCCCAAGACAACAGAATTGGAATTAAAAACAATATATAATTGTATATAGTCATATAGACAAGATTACATAATACAGCTAAAAATTGATATGAATTTGCATGTTACTGCCATGTCAAACTGTTACAAACACCATTTCTAAATGAATATTAAGGAAAGTTAATTTTAAAATTGTTAATTGTACACAACTCTTTAAGATTTTGGTGTAATAATACATATTGCTTTATCTAACCTATTGGTTAGTAGTGGCATATTTAGAATAACCAGGATGATGCCACAACATACCAACCTTGGGATACAGCTAATTGTTCTCTTTGTCTCTGTAAAGCTTGTCTTTTACTAAGTGTTTGATGTAGTAACTGTGTCACTGGTGCTCTGATATGAGTAGGCATCGTTGGTGCAACAGATGTGCCTTTCATGTGTGAAAATTTCTTTGATGTGGATATTGTTGGCTGTGGTTGTATCATTTGCACAGAAGTATTTTGTATCATTTGAGTCAATGTGGATGGACGTTTATCTGAAATTTTAAAAGTTAGAAAAGCATAAGGGGATTTTTTTTTAATTTGATCAATCATTCAAAAGTATAAGGACCCTGTCATACAAAAAGCATGTATAAATTGAACATTTTATAATGCACTACAGAACTTGTTTCCTTATTTGTATAGTCGTCATGCAACAGGGTCAAAATCAATCTGATTAAAATACAGATCCAATTTCCTAATATTTTTAGAGTTCAATATTTCGTTTTACTCATCTTGACTACACTAGGAGGATCTGGAAGAGTAGTTATATAACCTGTTTTGGTTGATGTCGGGGATTAGCCAATGAAACAGTCTGTTGCAGCGAGTGCTAGGCATTTGATGCAGGGAACTGTGGGTATCCTACTAGAAACATCAACGCTGATTGGTTAATAAAATGTCTGACATCATAAGGTCAAAAGCCTCTCATCTGACACCCAACGTGACCCCAACCCCCACTACAACTGGTTAGATTTTCATGGGGTAGAAGCAATCAAAATTATAAAAATACAAAATGAAATATACACCTGTATTTTAATCAAAAAAATATTATGAACTTTGAAAACAATCAGACATGTTGGATTAAACAAACTATCTGTTATCCAAATTCATAATATTTTTTCAAGTATATTTTTGACCACCTGTAATTGAAACAGTGATCAGCAGAGGTCTGGATAAGATAATTTAATCTAAACTTGTGTGTAAATGTATGTAAGGAAGGATGAAACAAGATGTTTACCTTTAGATGAATGTTTTAACTTTTTATTAGTTATTCGTTTATCATTGTCTTCATCATTATCACTAACGATAGGACTTCCATCACCTAAAATAAAGTTTACTGATTATAAGAAAGTTTATCACTTATCTAAATTAAAATTCTTGACTAACTGATATGTCCTAAAAAAAAATCCTTTCAAACTGCTTTATATTTCATCAATATGAATGTCACTATGTTGATCCCTATGCAACCACAGATATAGAATCTATAACCTCCACCATGTGAGCTAAAGAAAATTCCTTTGACTGAGTCGGTAGGCAACATATGTAAAACATACCTGATGCAGTAGATGTTGAATATGTTTCTTGTTCTTGGGTTGGCATCCATTTAGTAAGATCAACATCCATGTTAAGCTTAGCCAAATCAACTTTTAATTTCTCTAATCGTTCCCGTAATCTGGATTTTTCACTGACTAATCTATGAAGCTCTCTGTCGAACTCCTTTTCCTTTCTTTTCATATTCTGGAAAAATATAATACATCATAACTTATAACTAAATGACTATGTCTTTGTACCAGCTAGCAGCCTGTAACATATAATACACAGAAAATCTGTGATTCAAGTTGTTCATAATGGTTGTCAAATTGTGATTTTCTACTGATAAAACATAACTAGATAACTGATCAAATTAAATAGGATTCTTCACCTCACATTTTAAATAGATTTGTCATTAATGTAGACTCTTTAAGTTCTCACAAGAAATTGTGAATGACAGCACTTTATGGCCACATCCAACCAGAAGTATGCATATAAAAACAGGCTTAAAAGTAACCACTCTTTTTTTTTATTGCTTATAAATGACAGAAAAATATTTTTTAAAAAAAATCATAAAGACCAACTAATGTACACCCTTTAAAATTGTATATTTCAAAACAATTGTTCTTGTTTTTTCTCCCTGGTACTTATTCAAAGAAATGTAAACAAATTGATAGATATACCAATGAGTAGGATACAACATATGTTAAATCTAGTATAAGATCTTCATTTCTCATCATTGGTTTATTAGCCGACAATGACAAAAATCCACAAACATGGGGGTGTATGTCTTCCTTTTATACACACAGTGTCAATTGAATGAAATGTAATATACTATTCAAAAAAAGTAGGGGATATTTGATTTTTAAGTGTTATTAAAGTCACCTAATGAAACTGACGAAGAAACAAATGACAAAATGAAATGAAGTTCACATTCATCGATTTATTCCAAATGATCGTTAGACTAAGTAAAGGCACAGACTGACCATTATAAGGGTAAAATGAAACCCGGGGTCAAACAGCAAAGTTACCACAGAATCACAACAAAGTCAGTAACGGGTAAATCCTCCTCTGTTTGCCAAACAAGCATTGATCCGACTTGGCATACTCCTAATGAGGCGTCTAAGGTCATTTTGGTCCAGATTGTCCCATTCCTGTTGCAACGCAGCAGCAACTTCTTGGACATTGGCAGGACGTTGTTGACGTTGACGTAACCTCTGTCCAAGCATGTCCCAGACATGCTCGATGGGGGAGAGGCCGGGACTAAGTACTGGCCAAGGTAATGTGGTGATGTTCTGTTGTTGGAGGTAACCTGTAACGATCCTGGCCCTGTGACATCTTGCGTTGTCATCCTGGAAGATGAAACGGCGGCCATGACGTCGTGCTAACGGCTCAACATGGACTGCCAAGATGTTGTCCAGGTAGTACTGGCCTGTAACACGCCCTGCAGCAACATGTAAAGCCGTTCTTCCAGCAACAGTGATGCCTCCTCACACCATAACAGAACCACCCCTAAATCGATCATGTCTAATGACTTTAACGTCTTGGAAGCGCTCGTCTCGACGACGCCACACCCTCCTACGTCTGTCCAAAAAATCAACAGTGAACCTTGACTCATCTGAAAACGTCACATTGCTCCAGCGTCGATTATCCCAGTGTTGACGATCCCTACACCAACGACGTCTTGCCTGAATGTGATGATCTCTCAAACAAGGGATCACGCGAGGACTATGGCGGTATATTAGTGCCAAAATTCTAACATGCTATCTCTAATTTCTAACCTCCATTCATGTAACTTCTAACCTCCATTCATGTAACTTCTAACTTCCATTCATGTAATTTCTAATTTAAGACAATGTATAATTCAACTTTATTTGTTCAGTGTAAATATCAATTCTATTTCATCTTATTTCTATTATTGGGGCGAAAAATGTCTACTTCATTGTGGTATTACATGTTAAGCACGAACGGCAAACAAATTTAGAATTTTGATACATCTACCTAGCAACCATCATTATGACATCGTTTGGTGTCGCCACTGTGTGCTCAATTGGGTGATTGCGCAACTGATCGGGACCATTATTTGGTATAAACGACCCATTCTTCGTTTGGTTGAAGGTTGTTTGGTTGAAGGTTGGAAGGCGGTGCTGAGAGAGAGAGAGAGAGAGAGAGAGAGAGAGAGAGAGAGGGTCACTATTAAACTCAGTATCTGTGTAGGCTTATCCATAACATTTATACCCTGTGTTAATATAGACCAACTGCATATAAATATTAATTATTGGCTCAACCGTAAACAAAATAAAATAAAATTCTGCAAATCCCGTTTAGCTTATATTTGAAATAGAAAATGAAATGAAATGAAAGAGGGTTTAACGCCCTACTGTTCTGTTCCGAACCGGGCTAATGGAGACCGGGCTAATGGAGACGGACATACGCCATACAGTGTGCTTTAGGGAAATATTGCCCGGAGAGCGGATCTACGACCTGGACTTATATCGAAGTCTAACGGTCACGGGATCTTTTACGTGCACGCCAACATGTACATGGAACCTCGGGTTTTCATCCAATCGGAACGACAAGACACTAATAAGGGGGAACCACGCCAGAAAATCTGGATGAACTTTTTTCGACCAATGCAGGGATCGAACTCCCGACCCACAGCCTAGCGAGCCTGCGTCTTACCCACTTAGCCACGGTATTCGAAATAATATTTGCAAACCATACATTTATATCACGTTCAATGTTGTTTAGAGGGTATGATGGCCGAATGGTTAGCACGTGCACGCTGTAACATAAGGTCTGTCATTGAATAAACTGGCGTGGTTTCGATTTTCCGTTTTTACGTGACATGGCGCAGAGCCGCCTTTCCAACCTCGTGGGTTTTCTCCGGGTCCTCCGGTTTCCTCCCACTGCTACCGAAATGACCTGGTTGGTGTCGAGTGGATGTTAAACCCCATGTCCCCATCTCTCTCTCCCGATGTTGTTTTCAATTTTAACACTCAGGCAAGCCACTCAATCTGACGAAGAGCGAGTCGTTTGTATCACTAGAATAGTCCCGATCAGGTGCTCAATCGCCAAACTGAGCACACGGTGGCGACACCAAACGATGTCATAATGATGGTTGCTAGGATGAAGTATCAAATTTCTAAATTTGTTTGCCGTTCATGCTTAACACGTAATACCACAATGAAGTAGACATTTTTCGCTCCAATATTAGAAATAAGATGAAATAGAATTGATATTTACACTGAACAAATAAAGAAGTTGAATTATACATTGTCTTAATTTAGAAATTACATGAATGGAAGTTAGAAGTTACATGAATGGAGGTTAGAATTTACATGAATAGAAGTAAGAAATTAGACGAAAGCATGTTAGAATTTTGGCATTAATATACCGCCATAGAGGACGTCGGGCGCAAATTTGTTTTCCATGCGGTAGCTATTGGTGCGTTTGGGCGTCACATGTAACTGGAAATTGACTTTTTTCGTAGTCATTTGCATATTTTAGTATTATGCCCCCAAAATCAAATATCCCCTACTTTTTTTGAATAGTATATTATACTCTATTGAATTTTTTTTAATTTAAGAGTAGCTATTGGGGAGACTTGTCTGCATTGTAATGTTTTTACATTCGTGTGATCCCAGCTGAATTTATACACTGCTTCAATGAAAATTTGCACAACTATTTTAGTTTCTGTATTCAAAGTTTCCTACCATCAGATTTATTCAGTCGGTATTTATTAAAGATGCATTATGTATGATTTTGACAATGGGCTGACAGTGTTTTCTAAAATTGTTAAAAAAAAATAGATAAAAAAAAAAGGAAATATGTTAAAAATTTCAATCAAATTCGACAATTGCACTTAGGGGTGTAACGATAGTTTGACTGTCGATAATATGTATCGATAGTAAAAAGAAACTATCGATAAAAATTGCGATAGTCAAGCAAACTATCGATAGTTTGTAATAGCGAAAGTAAAATGGCTCAAATTCACTTGTATTTGTCGAATAATTACTCTGTATTTATAACAAAAATCTCCGTTATCACTAAAATAGCAATATACGATCTCAATGTCACCTGGAAATCTTCGTATAGGCCTACCATATTCAGGCGCGGATCCAGGATTTTTTGCAGGGGGGGGGGGTCTAGGTTCGATAATTGCTTAACTAATTGCTCTCAGCCGATTAATTTGGTAAATTAGGTTCAATTTGGTTCATTCGGACGTATTTCCGGAAGGTAAAATCCCAAATTACAGGTCTAAATCGCCAGTAAAATCGCATAAAAAATTTTCAAGCCTGAGCAGGGGGGGGGGGGGGGGCGGACCCCATGGACCCCCCTGTGGATCCGCGCCTGATATTAGGCATGGCTTACTAAGAAATGTGTAAAATGGTTGATTTTGGCGCGAAAAAGCTGAAAATGGTCACGTACGCCAATAACAGACATGCTGAAGGCATGCCGCATATGGGTCATTCCAGCCAATATGGGACCAGTGGGGTTAAACGGTGTCTTTCCATCGTAAAATCGACCAGCTTGAATATGGGAGCGATATTGTATTTTTTAAAAAAAGATCTAATTGAGACGAACTCAGGACACTATACTTTTAATGGTCTGTAAGGCTTGTTTCATCCCTAATTTTGGATCCAAACTACAAAAATAGGCGAAAATTACATGTCCGTTTGGGTAATAATGTATTTTATCATTTCACTACATTTATCTTTTTCATCACAACCCCCTAAATGAAGGGATATAAGTCGCGGAGGCGTGCAATAATATAATTTCTACATTTTTCGGATCGTAAATTGCTCTGCATAGAAACTGTCGGTGATAATGAGATGTCCGTAAAATTAGCGTTTATTACGTTATCGAACTTCTACTAGATGAACCGAACTGGCGAAAACATATGTTTGCGGTACTTAGACGGTTTTACAATCGTGAACATGTGAGAGTACATCTTAGAACACGTGGTTTGGGCAATACGTGAACGTTATGGTGCGGGGTCATATATTTGTCACCAATTCGCCCCGACACGTTTAAGCATGTTTATTACGTTACCCATTTCTCTTCGAAACTATAAATTCTACGAGTAATTTCATTATATCCACGTGTCAACACATACACCCAGACATCCAGATAATGTCAGTATAATCTTCATGGACACATGGTCTTAACTTTTTGACCAAAATACAAATGTCAGTTTAATACGTTATCAAGTTTATTACGTTATCGTATATATTATACAGTTCCTCTATCGACCACCTGGCGCCGTTGGTCGCCAGTGGTGGGAAAGATGGTATCACGTGACAGATAGCGGTGCAGACCACTTAACAATGTCAACAAATTAGTTGTGTACGACGACGAACGAGCAAGATCCAGGCTATAATACAGTGAATATTTGTTCTTTTAAGCATTTACAAGCTAATTAAGTCGACATATCATATAATAATTGCTTCGGATGGTATATCCAATTTGATTTGACCTAATTGATTTGAAAAAGCCTCCACGTTACTTCGAATATGATTTCAAGGCCTTAGATTTCCATTGGATAACGTAATTCACTTCGTATACGAATACGGTGAATCTCATTTTATGCTATTAGTTTGCTTTTTAAGACAATGATCGTTTTCGATATGAAAACACATTCACTGCGTGCATTATTGACACACAATATCAATATATTGGCCTGTGCTTACAAGGAACGTTTATGTGATTTTTGCGATAACGTAATAAACATTCAGCTGTAAAAATCTTCTCATGATTGCAAAAACATCAAACTATACTAATTTCTTGCTTGCCTTTGTATCTCAACGAAATAAGTACTAAAGAAAACTATACTAATACCTTACAAATGGATAAGTCATTGCCAATATAAACTCCATCACGATAACGTAATAAACATTTAATCACTTATATTGCTACATCGGGATTCCCCGGTGTTTTCCTCTTGTCAGTCGTGTAGGAGGGATGGCAGGTGTTTAGTAATTCGGATGGAACGAAAACCCCACGTCCCGTGTACACTTAGGCGTGGATCGTTAAAGATGATTTTACAGTTGGAATTCGATATTGCTGTCAAACGTTAAAATGTAGTTATTAAACATGTAGTTAACATCTCATGTTTAATACGTTATCATATAACCATGTCTGTAGCCATGTGGTATAAAATTTCTATTTCATAACGTTATAGTGTACCTAAACTTGTTGTTATTTTAGTCTACTTTCGACTTAAACCGAAGTGCCCCTTCAACTAGCTAATTTGTGTGACATGTTTGTTACGTTATCCGGTCAGAAGTTATGGGATCACGGCGACAAATATTGTTATGCGATATGTTGTGGTTATATTACTACACTATTTAATACGCTGCACTACTTTAAAACTAACAAGGTCATATTCACCATTGAACGTGCTCGATGTGTTTGTTGTTTGTTCGGAAACTAGTTTCGTTTTCTCTGATTAATCAGCTTTAGACAAGATAGATAAATTATCGTAACACAAAGGGTACGGGTTATCAATTGTGACTATAAAAATGTTAAGAAAGTTCAATAAAGACAACCATAACGTGTTCCATAACGAATAACCGTTGTTTTGTCGTTTATCCACACACCTGCCATATTAGTTTATTACGTTATCCTTGCACTTATCATGTTTAATACGTCTCAGACGACTTCATATCGGGGTTAATCCAAGTGGAACTGGCATCTGCCTTGTCATTGATATTCTTGGTATCGTGACATCGGTATTTTACCATCCCCCGAACCAAACAATTAACAATGAAAAATAATGAAAGTTGTCACATTTTAAGGACCCAGTGAAATTGCATTGGCCTAAAAATCATAGCTACAGAAAAGAGCGGCAATTAGCCTTATGCCGGGCCACATCATTTTCTTTCTTGTATTTATACAAAGCCTGCACCTTATTAGTGACGAATATATTATCCACTCGGTTATCGTTGGTCAGCTTCGTTATTGTAGAGCAGTTACAAGATAGCCTAGTTCAACTTGATAACGTAATAAACCGGCCAAATTTTGACGCAATATGATACTTTTCAAGTCCCTAATACGAAAAAACCTCGTTGTTGGTGATTCAAATGAGTGTTGTTTCTAGAAGACTGATATGTATTTGACCCGTTTGATACGAAATATTTGAAAATGAAAGAATTTTTTATATTCCCGTATGTGATGGTCCCTGGCCCCAAATTCACTGGAATGACCCATATAATATGACAGGAAAGTTGGCTATGCCTTTTTTACAAGTTACTTAACTACCAATGTAATATTAATAATATTCAATTTTATATAAGATAAAGAAAAAAAACCAATTTACTTTATTATTTAATTCACAATCAGATTGCGACGTTACCGTACCTGAGATACCAGCTAGGAGGCTCTTCTATTCGCCCCCCTCCCCTTTTGCCGCACCTTTAGAAGACACCAATCTGTTTCACACAGAATTACTTACGAATTAACTCTGTAACAGATAGTGTCCAAAGCACGTGCGTTGACTGCAGTCAATAGAGACTTTTGGCAAGCGTAAATTGCTTGTGCGTATCGCGTATCCGTATGGATTTTGTGTGTGACGTCATCAATGTGTGTGTATTTCTTATATGTGACCACTCGGACCAAAGACCACTCGGACCAAGTCCACTCGGACCAAAAAAAAGACCACTCGGACCAAAACGGAGACTACTCGGACCAACCCAAAAGACCACTCGGACCAACCCCAAAAAACAATATTTGTTGCCTCTCGGACCGTTCAATTTACGTTGGAAGACCACTCGGACCAAAATATTGTTGAAAATTTGTGTATAGCTTGATTGATCGATCACTGCTAATGGGTTTTTTTGTGAAACGGAATAATTGCAATCAACACACGGCCGCCATTATCGATGATTGACAACTCACGTTTTTATCATCTACCAAAGAACCGCAAGATTTCTTTGCACATACTACAATTACATCGGGATTATCGGTTAATCAGCTTGATCGTTGCTATTTCTAATATTTTCCTCAGAAACACTTTGCTTTTCAGGTACGCACTAATTTATCGATTGGTATTGCCAAGCGGGAGGAATGCATGTCAACGTGCAGCTCACCGGGTTATCGTTAACAATTTCTAGGGACTTGTAAAAAGAGTGCATGTCGTGTAAATTTTTGTTTTTGTGTAGGTCATTTTCAAATAAATTGATCAGCATATTATTGGATTTAAACAAATACATTACTTTTACGGGAAATGATGATTGTCAAAGAACCGTAAGTGCAACTAATGTTTTATCGTTTGGTGGAGCCTTTTACTAACCACGTGTTTCATGTTAATAAATATTTTCTTTCGTGTTTTAAATTGTCCGAAATGACATGTAATCCTATTAAAACACTTGGTCCGAGTAGTCTTTTTGTTTGGTCCGAGTACTTTAATTATTAGCGATCCGAGTAGTCATATTAACAATTATTTATCTATAAAAATACTTGGTGTGAGTATTCTTTTTATTGTGGTCCGAGTAGTCTTTTTGTTTGGTCCGAGTGGTCTATTTGTTTGGTCCGAGTGGTCTTCGTTTTGGTCCGAGTGGTCTTGGTCCGAGTGGTCTTTGGTCCGAGTGGTCATGTATTCATGTGAGATATGGCACATGGATACGGCAGCCCGTATCGAACAGCTTTCATAGTGACTTCACGCACTGCGAAATATTGTAGGCAAGGCATTTGACTAGTACTGATGATGATCTTGGTATATAACTGCCATCATGCTGTACAGAACTAAGCTCGGTTCAGTGATGCAAACGTACGCGGCGCAAGAATCTGCCAAAACTCTAAAACTATTCTGACGCAACGTGTGACGTATACGATACGGATACGTGATACGGATAGGGTAAATGCCACTTGCCAAAAGTCTCTATTGGCTCAACGGCTCGTGCAATGTTTACTTAACACCTAACTGCTTCGGGCAAAATGACGCATTTTACTCATTTTAATCCCCATTTACACTTAACAGGAAATATTTTTTAACTTCAATTACTTCAAACGTCTTTATTTATTTTTCTGTTACCTCAAAAAAATGTTTGAGAATTTAATATGTCGGAGTAAAAAAGTTAATATGCCGTACTTATTAAGCCTCGTCGATGTCATGCTTATCAGTGATTGTAGCGGCCAAGCGAATATTCACTGCGGGATCAGTTTGAGAAGACACATGTTGTTTTTATCTGCACCGTCTTGTGTCGCTTAATTCTGTCGTTTTGCCATCAAGCGATGAAATGAGTCTACATTCCGTAGAGATAAGAAAATAACGTGGTTTTGCTAACGCCCACATGTAAATATTATCATTCATCACGTGGCAACATGTTTACAACTTTAATCCAATGAAAACCTTACAGGTGCAAAGACTCGTCTAAAAATAGTAACATGTATTGAAAATACACATGACACGCGTTAGTTTGTTTGGTCACGCCCAAAATCAAATGAAACCACGCCTCCAATTACAGAAGAATTCTGGGTACATTGGCTATATTTAGTAACATCACATTGCGCTGACAACTTGTCAGATGCAATCGACTATAAAGTTATAACTGAAAAAAAGGGGACTGGACATTATTACAATAACGCATATCAATCTTTGATCTTAATTGACGTAGTCCAATTTTACCTGTATGAATTTTAAAGCTCCCCTCAGGATGCTCAAATTAGACGTCTTTTTGTCTTCCATAAAAGGAATTTGAATTTTCAAGATATCAAAACATTCTTTCAGGTGAGCTCTCCTTAAAAAAATGAAAAAAAAAAAAATGAAAAAAATGTGATAGTAGTTAAATGAATAGAAATTATCCTATTTATTGTAAATAATATATCAATAGATTTAGATCTATCAGTAATATCGGTAAAAAGAGAAAATAAATTTGACCAAAAAGATTATTCTAAAATGTCATATAATTCACATGAAGGCATTTACGCATAACATTTTATTCTACGACTACTAGTACGAGGCGTCTTTACGTTCTCACTATTTATAGCTGCTGTACCACCACATGTCACAGTGTCATTTTATATCCATGTGATGGTATGGTGACCGTGAGTGAAATGTGAATTTACCTGTTTTTCTCCAGTTTGTTATGGGTTTCGCGAGTTCCGGCCCTACAAGAAATATAAATAAAGGAAATAAAACAAAATGCCTTATCATTCGAATGCGCGCAACATCTAATCTATCGATTGACATGCATGAGTGGAGAGAAAAAAAGTAAGAAATGACTACAGTGTCAAAGTGGTGTCAGCCATGTTGAGTTAGGACAACTTACCCTCCGGCACGTCGTCTATCTTTTCTGTCGTCTGCATATCCATAACCACGTTGACTGCCTATACTATCATCTAAAGAAGAATCTCCATCGGCCAAGGTTTCTGTTTTGATAAATGTCCTAATTTCGCCTCCTGGTGAACCGTCGTCATCTAAAAATATTCATAAATTGACATGCAATTTTGGTCTGCATGACGATCGAGCTAACGACACACTCACAAAGTAATTATAATAATTCCATAATAAATTCGATCTTTCTACCGGCTAAGCAAGATCAGAGGCAACCAAAAGCTAAAATAAGACCATTACAAATATAATTTTGAAAGCAAGTCGATGCTGGACAAAAGGGGAAGTCAAAAATGAAGCATTTATTTACATACAAATCTCACACCACATTTTACTATTTATTAGTCTATTCGACGTAAAGCCATGTGCAAGCTTACCACGTGCTTTACTGTGGGCGCTCCACTCGATATATTCAGCCGCTTCTAACAACGTATCTAGGCTCATCTCAAGATATCAGAATCTAAAAACGATATCCCTGTACTGGAGGCTGCATCTAGAAGTAAACGAAATCCACGATGCTATGTTCTTGTTAGGTGAAATTGGTACTTAAATTACGCTTAGACATAAGATGGCGGTCGACTTGATCAAAACACTCTGCACTATGCAAATGAAATGAACACATGGTTGATGATTGACACCTGTCAAAAACGTCCGCTACTTCGCTCACGTGTGCTACAGTCACAGACCTTTCGATTCAACAGCTCATGAATCTTTTTATATACATACATATATATATCATTTGGAAATCTGAACTAACATTTTCATAGCATGTAATCTTAAAACGTAAATAAGTTAAAAAAAAAAAACAAACAAAAAAAACCCCAAAACAATATCCAGAAGATGAATATTATAATTAATTATGGGCGTTTTCGTGCTTCAATCCAGTGCAGATAGAATCACGAAAAGCAACGCGAGAATACGCGTGATGCCATGGAGTAGTTGACTGCTGTCGTGTCGTAATTTATCGAAGCATTATAGAACAGGGGTGACGTATATCCTTTGAAAACAGACATTGCATTTATTCAAATAATGGTGTAATTCTTTGCCACGGTAAGTAGGCTATGACTGGTGTTTTTTTTTTTTTTAACAACTTATGGGTCATTGTTGTACTTGCTCCACTGTCGCAACTGCGACTTCGGACTTGACACTTTCTTGATTGATTTGATTGATATACTATACGATACGTTTGTTTATTAAAATTGATGAAATACTTGCATTGCAAATTGCAACGTCTGTTTGTATTATGTATCTCGACAGCAGGTTTGTCTTCAAATTCAAATTCAATGCATAAATTATAATAGCTGTAATGATAAGGATAAGGATAAGGATTCATCGCATTGCAAAATATTAAATATGGAACAGGTCGAGACAATTCGGAATCTACACAGAGATCTTGGCTTACAAGTTACAGACAGTTAATCTGTAATAATGAAGATGTGTCGCAAAAATAGGAAATCATAAGCCATCCTTACCCTTCTTCGGTACTGGTTGCTAATTAGTAGTTACTTTACTAGTTTAGTAACATCGTAATCGTTAGTTACTTTAGTAACATTGTTACTAACAGTCCTTACCTTCTTACTTCATACTTGGCTTACTCCGTTGATGCAGAGCGCGATTTAACAGAACGGCCCTACATACAGTAAATTTTGAGCTTTCTGTCAAAACTGATATATAATTCCGTTTAAAAGTTGTTGCTGTATATATGACACTGTGAGTGTGAGGGCATATGAGTTCAAAACGGACTACATGAAATGAATCATGATTGACTGTATTGATTAAAAGAATTGAGGTGGTATCCTATCTCATACACAAGACTGATTACTACTTCGATTCAGACGTTGCTTTCAGAAATCAGGGCTGCTACTCATTTGGCATCCTAAAATTTCTCTGAATTACTGCACCCACTTAAAAGAAAATTACAAACAGGCTTAAAAAAATATGTGCAAATCAGGCCTGAAATCCAATCTGGATAGGCTGCAATAAAGAATTGATATAATTTGTAATCAACATGGTGTAGCCTGTGTAGAATTATAATTGACATGACTAAAAGTTAGCTTTCCTTCTGTTTCTGTGCATAAACTGAGTGATTTGATATTTTGACTAAGAACATACTAGTAGATAATCTATCCAAATTTTGCTTCAAATCCTTCTTAAAACATTGTATTCGGTATGGAATACCCTTGCTGTAATATAAATATGTAATCAAAAGTCATGTTTACACGGCACCAAGCAATGGGTGTGAAGCCAAAGGAGAATTCATTACATAAGCTTATACAATTACAACACCTATATCAAGTTTGAATGGCACAATCTAGCTTAATTAGAAGGAGAGTTTTTGTATCCAAAAAAGTGTAACAGACAAACTCAATCTAATAGGCAGGCGGCAGGGGGGGTGGCCTATTGGTCTAGAGCACCGCGCTTTGACCTCTAGCTGGCCGGTCACCTCTGGCTTACAGCTGTGGTTTCGATCCCCGGTGTGAGCGTATGTGGCATGGAGATAGGGGTACCTTCACAACCTCGTTGGTTTCCTCCGATCACTCCGGTTTCCTCCCACTGCTAAAGACCACTACGCGCAAGAGAATTATTGAAATAGAAATAAACGATGTGTTAGTCCTGAAATGACCTACTTTGTGTCGAGTGGACGTTAAACCCCATTTCTCTCTCTCTCTCGCTCTCGAAGGCAGGGATTGTATACCAAATACAGCTGCTGAGAAGGAGAAACAAAATTTAGAAGACATATGGAGTACTGTAGAGGCCTTTCCTGGAACACATTTGATCCATTGTGTGAAGGACTAATTAAAACTTCACTGACAGATGAATATTTTGAAGGTAGTAACTACTCTGGAAATGAAAAATTATTATTATAGTTGAATTAACAAATATGCAGTTATTGTTAATGAACTTATCAATTTGACAGAGCGGTACAGTGTTACAGAGGAAAGCATTTTCCTGGTGCTCAAGATGACAAAAATTAACAAGAAAGTAGATGTTGTGGAAAAACATGGAGATGTTTGGACATGACCTGTGTAGCAATATCGTTGTTTTTATACGCCCACATTTTCATGTGGACGTATATTGTCGCCGCCCCTGTTCATCCATCCGTCCGTCCGTCCACAATTGTTTGTGAACAGTCTACTGGTCACAATTTTTATCCGATTTCAATGAAACTTAAAATATAGGTTTATCACCCTAAGATCTCGGTTCCTTTCGATATTGGCATGTATCGGACTGTAACTTCATGGGTTATGGCCCCTGATTGTACGAAAAATCACGTGTAGAGGTCACAATTTTGAACCGATTTGGATGAAACTTTAACTGCATGTTTATAACCCAAAGATCTTGGTTCCTTTTGATATTTGCGCCAATCGGATCGTAACTTCCTGAATTACATGTATGCCTTATGGCCCCTGATTGTCCGAAAAATCGCCTTTTTAGCTTGTGGTGCCTCTGGAGGTGAAAATTGTTATCCGATTTAAAAAAACGTTTGATTATATCACCTTTCCATGATTATGAAGGTTGAGTTTGGATTTCGTGAAAATCGGACCAAAATTGGTGGACAAAATGGCCGCCGTTTGTATGCGAATAGTGTGAAAATATGTTATATCAAGGTTGTGGACCTTATAGAGGTCACAATTTTGAACCGATTTTGATGAAACTCGACATGTATGTTTATAACTCACAGATCTTGGTTCCTTTCCATATTTGCGCCCATCAGATTGTAACTTCCTGAATTATGGCCCCTGATTGTCAGAAAAAATCGCCTTTTTAGCTTGTGGTCCCTCTGGAGGTCAAAATTGTTATCCGATTTAAAAAAACGTTTGATTATATCACCGTTCCATGGTTATGAAGGTTGAGTTCGAATTTTGAGAAAATCGGACCAAAATTGACAGACAAAATGGCTGCCGTTTGTACGCAAATAGTGTGAAAATATGTTATATCAAGGTTGTGGGTGGACCTTATACAGGTCACAATTTTGAACCGATTTTGATGAAACTTGACATGTATGTTTATAACCCAAAGATCTTGGTTCCTTTCGATATTTGCACCTATCGGATCGTAACTTCCTGAATTATGTCCCCTGATTGTCCGAAAAATTGCTTTTGTTAGCTTGTGGTCCCTCTGGAGGTCAAAATTATTATCCGATTTAAAACAACGTTTGATTATATCACGGTTTCGTCGTAATGAAGAGAGAATTTGAATTTCGTGAAAATCGAACCAGAGTTGACGGATAAAATGGCCGCCGTCTATACGCAAATTGTGTGAAAATATGTTATATCTAGGTTGTGGACCCTATAGAGGGCACAATTTTGAACTAATTTTGATGAAACTCGAAATACATGTTTATAACCTAATGATCCTGGTTCCATTGCATATTTGCCCATATTGGATCGTAACTTCCTGAATTATGGCACCTGATTGTACGAAAAATCACCCTTTTTAGCTTGTGGTCCCTCTGGAGGTCACAATTATTATCTGATTTAAAAAAACGTTTGATTATATCACAGTTACACCGTAGTTATGGGTGAGTTTGAATTATGATTTTCTGATGATTACTTAAAATGCAACAACTCTTGTTGACTGCCCGGACGATTTGGCTGCTGTGTGGGCGTATGTCTCGTTGCCTAACAACCTATTTTTAAATTTATAGGCAAAGAATTGAGAAATAAGATGGCATTATTTATTTTTTATTAATTAATATCTTTGGAAAGTTAGTAGATTCACTATGTTGTATGTACCCGTACTAAATATCACTAAAAATATAATTGACATGTTGACACAGAAAAAGAGTTAGAAAACCAAAACATGTGTCAATAAAATACCATGAGATTACATGTGCTTGGAAATTTATTGTGTCATTTGGCTTAATTTAACCAATGATACATGTATGTTAATTGCATAGGTCCAGGGTTATGAACACACATGACTGTGCTTGATATCTATAGAATAAAAGAAATTATATTGAACAATTAAACAATTTAAGACAGACTTCATTTAGATTCCAGAGAGATTACGATCTGAGTGCCTATACAGCAGCTTGATTCCAGAAGGGGAAAGATGTAGCAATTTCTATCCGCAGACTCACCCAGCGAGTTTGGCTGGCTATTGTTTGAGATTGACTTTAGTATTGTAATCTATACTATGCTTGTATCTACATGTATATGTATCCAGCTTGTTATTCCTTGTAAGGCCAATGTCTTAAAACAGTAAGAAGTAATACACAACATGAAGGAGAAGCCAAAGACGACAAGTTAAAATACTAGACGATCACAAGGCTACTAAAATATGTAGTAAGGAATGATGCATGGTTCACATGTAAGATGTGGCGACTGATTTGGTGGTCCACTCTCCACGTCTCCAGGTGCTACACCTGATTAACTGATACATCTGATGAAATATTCTACACCAAACAAAATGTGGTCAAAAAAATTCAAAAAATCTTCCAACATTGGGATTTGTTGTCAAAATTAGTGCTTTATAATAACAGGCTTTGTTTCGTGTGAAAGTTAACAACTTACATTACATGTACTAACTTTTAGGACTAAATTTCTTGATATATTAACATTCACAAGGTTCAAATTTGGCATTACTGTTACTATACTTGTGGCTTTGCTCCTAACAACAAGTTCTAGATTTTTAAGATCTATCAATTTTCACTCAAAATGAGTGACTGTAACATAAACCAAGCAATGGAGTAGAGTTTGTATGTAGATAATTTATAAATAAAGAATTAATCATACATTGGTCTTATCTTAGTAAGAATTTGTTGGGATTTTTTATTACAGAAAATGGCTATAACAATGGTGGAAAATCTACGAGGATTTTCTCAAAGTCGACCACCAATTGTTGTATTTATGATTTGCTTAGGAGCATTTGCTGTCGCATTGATCACATTTGCTTATATTGTTAAAGTTAAAGATTTCCCTAATCCTGATATGGCTGAGGTAAGTGGGTGTAATACAATAGTATCTTGTAATTGTATCAAAGTTAATCCAATATTAATGTGCACAGCCTACAGGTCGAACTTGTTGATGAATTGAAGAACATGCACAGGAAGAACTTAATTATTTATTTAATCTTAGGTAACAGAAGTTGAAGCTGTAATGGAAATTAAATACAGTTTAATGTCTTACTTTTCTGTTTGTTTACATGCCCAGATGTAAATCGAACCTCTTCTGGATTTTTTGTACAATCCAGTTAACTAGGACTAGATGCTGTTCCTTGCCATTACACTTAAGTAGGCACCTATGACAAAGAGGAAACATTGCGGGAAAATTCTTAGGAATTTTCTCAACCAATACCAAAATCACATAGCCATCTCAGCTTTCGACTCTGCTGTGAGACATATGTTATGTCAATTTACCAAATCAGATTTTCTTAATTTGAGAAAATGAAATTGTTTGATCCCAAACCAAATTTAGAATTGTAAATTGATATGTTTGGTTAAAGTCACTAATATTACCATGAAAAATGGTCATTTCAATTACATACATAATTATGATGTTAGAAAATTTAAAAAAAAAAAAAAAGTAACAGGTGAAAAAAATTAGAAGGATTTAGGATGAAAAAGGATATTTTTCAATAAACTTATACAACATAAACACTGCTCGAATTAGATAATGAAAATGAAATATTTTTTTAAAGGACTGGAATACATTTCTAGAGAGTTTTGCTGATGTGGAATTTTGTGTTATGAGTAATTCAAGCGATTATGTAACTGAATCAAGCTCCAGTCCAACACCTAGCAGCAGTGATAAGATCAGTAAATTAACACAAGATTTGATGCCAACTACACCTTCAAATACTCCACAACAAGAAGGTGTTGTGTAAGTGAAAAATGTCATCATTATATTAGGATTTGTCATGAAACATTTCCCCTATTTGTACAGGAATTTTGAATAAGAAAATTAAGGCAGGCAACACATGAACAAAAAGAATTTTAATATATAAAAGACATTGCTCATGCAAGTAGTCTTTCTTGCTGGTTTTTTTTTTTACAGATGAATGATTTCTGTACATGTAAATGTAAGTCCAGGCATTGAGTAAATCATTTTGAGACAAATCAAATATACCAAGCTATCTCAACAGACAGAGACATTATAACTTTCTATAATTAAAAGTCATTCAATTTTTTTTTTTGGGGGGGGGGGGTCAGTTCAAGAGTCGGAGATTATTATGAATTTTATATATTTAGAATTATTTGCTGTTATTTTCTTGTATGAATGTATCTAGAGAAGGAGGAGACCCAGATATAAGTACATGTACTTACAACTAGCTTTTTATAAACCCACATGGAAATGTGGTTATATATTGCTGTCGCCCCTGTCCCACACTCTACAGACTTCAATTATCATCTGTTATTTATTTATGTTGTTTACATCAGTGAGATGAAGAATCCTATTAATTTCAATAATTTCCATTAATGTTTTACTTTGCTGAACTTCGTGAACTCTCAAACAACAAAACTTATCATCCGATATGCATGAAATTTATAATTCATATGCATCATTTATATTGGTAAATGAAGAAGCTTAATTATGTCTTGAGTTGTGGCCCTTGTTCCACTTTGTTGAACCTTGTGTATTGTTTAACAGTAGAAGATATCATCTGATCTGTATTATATTATACTGTTAAATTTATATACATCATTTAAAAATTTGTGAAACCACGAAGCCTATTGAATCGTTTTGAATTTCAGCAAATTCTGATAATATAACTTAATTATGTCTTGAGTTGTGGCCCTTGTTCCACTTTGTTGAACCTTGTGTATTGTTTAACAGTAGAAGATATCATCTGATCTGTATTATATTATACTGTTAAATTTATATACATCATTTAAAAATTTGTGAAACCACGAAGCCTATTGAATCGTTTTGAATTTCAGCAAATTCCTTTAATTTCTTCTTGAGTTATCATCCTTGTTTTACTTTGCTGCACCTTGTGAATAGTCTTTCGACAAAGTTATCATCTGATCTCTATGACTTTTATACACAGAATTTAAATTTTTGACACAAAGAAGCCTATTCAATTCCAATAATTACTTCTTGAGTTATCATCCTTGTTTCACTTCGTTGAACCTTGTGAACATTCAAATGAAAAAAGTTATCATCTGATCTGTTTGAAATTTATATGCATCATTTAAATTAGTCCGGAATTTTGTAGAAATTCGGAAATTTCCATTAATTACTTCTTAATTTATGGCCCTTGTTTTACTTTGTTTAACCTTGTTTTACTTTGTTGAACCTTGTTTAACCTTGTTTTACTTTGTTGAAAAGTTTTTATATGATTGTTTTGGAATTTATATGCATTATTTAGATTAGTGACATGACAAAGCCCATTGAATTTCAGCAATGTCCGCTTAAAGTTACAATGGGAGATAAGATAAAAAGATGGCAGTTCTCACTATAATAGTTAAAAACTACATAGTGTAAAGATAATTTTCTGAAAATTTCTGTCAAATTGAACCAATAATAGCCGAGAAAAAAGCGTTTGAAATATTCACATAGCCTCGGTCATCATTACTCAAATCATTAATATAAACAGCATAGTCTCGATTATCCACTTGATTGATTTAATTATCAACGGCCATTAAGCGGCATATAAGAATTTAATCCGCCAACATCGAAGGCTAGCCTTGACATAAAGAGTTTATTATGGTCTGGATATGTTAATTAATGTCTAATTGATTATTTAGATAACATCTCAGGCCTAAAGAAAGACCTGTAATAAGCAGATTTTGCTCTTGCATAATGCTATTTTAATACTTCTAAATTTATGGTTCTTGTTTTACTTTGTGAACCATGTGAACGCTCGAATGACAAAAGTTATCATCTGATTTGTATGAAATTTATATGTATTATTTAAATTAGAAAGACAAAAAAGCCTGTCAAACTTAAAAACAATTTCTGTAAATTACTTCTAGAGTTAAGGCCCTTGTTCAGTTTGTAGAACCATGTGAACCCTCAAACGACGAAAATTATAATCTGTACTGTATGAAATTGCCCCCAAGTATTTACAAAAGAATAAATATGTGACAACCCTTGTCAACCACTCAGACAATTAAGCTGCTGTGTGCGTATGTTGTGTTTCTTGGCAACCTATTTTTATTTCAAATATTACAAGACAAAGAAATCACTTAAATCTCCTGAATAGATGAATTTGAGATATAGAATTAAATTTTATGATTCCTTTCAACTTTATAATTAATTTTCTTTAATCTATTTCAGAAATGTTTCTTTACAAATGTTAGTAGAAATGCAACCAACAACTGACTTTGTCAGTATTCCCCATAATGTAACATATCTATCGACTACCTTAACTGGGAATCAGCTGGGTTTACAAGGTAATCACATTTTTAAAATTTACAGCAGGTATGAAGGGAAAGAGTGCACCCCCTCAATCATAATTAGGGAGCGGGGTTTTACATAGGCTATGCCTGTCTCCCAATCCCATTCAGACATCTGAATAAAATATTGTTTATAAAAAAAACCCATAATTTTTAATTTTTTATGCACCATTTTATTTCATTTCAAACTTATAAGATTACACATGAAGTAGAGATGTTCCGATTATCGGTTTCACCAATGTATGCTGTGATTTAGCCACGAAAATCGTTTCATCTCATCCCAACAAATTCGTAGTGAAAATCTGGCGATTTGTTGCATAAGTTAACCAGATGGCCGTCACTGTCACATACATTTCTTTTCCGTGCATTGCAGAATATGTCTAGCACTCGAATTTCGTCTCGAACTATATTTGTCAAGTGTAGCCATAATGGGATGAAAAAATCAAATTCTAAGCCAACCAGAAACCATAAAAGCCAACACCGTCATCGGGTCAGGGGTCAATAGCCAGAAATAGACCAGGGAATACCTTTTACGAGAGGGAACACATTGGCTTGTTTACATTGGTCGGCGAGAATTTTTCTGCAAATATGCTGGGATTACTGGATAATACGATGACACGATGAAGACGACTAACCCCTGATCTGTGGCATACATATGGTCGATAATAGGAAAATGGCACCAATGATTGAATGAATCTGTTATTTTCTGGAAACAAGTAATTTTTATACGCCCACATTGAAATGTGGTCGTATATTGTCGTCGCCGGCTGTCCGGCGCCCGCAATTGCTTGTGGACACTCTAGAGGCTAAAGTTAATATCTGATTGACTTTAAATTTATACACAGTGTTTAAGGTCATGAGACGAAGAAGCCTGTTGTTTTTCAGCGAATTCCAATAATAACTACCAGAGTTATGGCCCTTGATCACTTCAAAAAATCTTGTGGACGCTCTAGAGGCCAAAGTTAATATCCGATTGACTTTAAATTTACGCACAGTGTTAAAGGTCATGAGACGAAGAAGCCTATTAATTTTCAGCGATTTCCGATAATTAGTGCCAGAGTTATGGCCCTTGATCACTTAAACAAATCTTGTGGACGCTCTAGAGGCCAAACTTATCATCCGATTGACTTTAAATTTATACACAGTGTTTAAAGTCATGAGATGAAGAAGCCTATTGATTTTCAGCGATTTCTAATAATTAGTGCCAGAGTTGCGGCCCTTGATTACTTAAAAAATCTTGTGGATGCTCTAGAGGCCAAAGTTAATATCCGGTTGACTTTAAATTTATACACATTGTTTTTTAAGGTCATGAAACGAAAAAGCCTATTGATTTTCAGTGATTTCTGATAATTACTGCCAGAGTTATGGCCCTTGATCACATCAAAAAATCCTGTGGACGATGTAGAGGCCAAAGTTAATACCCGATTGACTTTAAATACACACACACTGTCTAAGGTTATGAGACGAAGAAGCCTAAAATGACTAAAATCCTGTGGATGCTGTAGAGGCCAAAGTTAATACCCGATTGACTTTTAATACACACACACTGTTTAAGGTCATGAGACGAAGAAGCCTACTGATTTTGAGCGATTTCAAATAACTGCTTTCAGAGTTGTCTCCCTTGATCACTTCAAAAAACCTTGTGATGCTATAGAGTCCAAACTTATCATCCAATTGACTTCAGATTGATACACAGAGTTTAAGGTGTTGAAACGAACAAGTATTTTGATTTTCAATGAATTTTGATACCTGAACTGCTAAATCCATGATATTAAATGTTTCCTATACTAATTGTTAGCGTGGGGCAAAACTTTTATAAAAAGCAAACAACTTCTAATGATTTTCAGATAATTACATAATGAGTTGTTACTCTTAATCAGATTTTAGTGTATTACAAATGTTTCATTACCAAAAAAAGTAAAAATATGTGACAACCCTTGTTGACTGCCCAGTGCCCGGACGATTTAGCTGCTGTGGGAGTATGTTTCGTTGCCTGGCAACCTATCTTTTTTTATGTAGCTGAGCAGGAGGGGGAGTTTTCTAGGGAATATGGGGGTGGGGTAGGGGCGGTTTCAAATGTAGGGCGCCATCCACAATCCCACCCTACAATGAAAGTAAACAAAATACTAGCTATAACATTAAGCGTCCCGGTAGAACATAGATATTATTATATCTGGAATTCTTTGTCCAACAAATCAGCATAGCATTTGTCTCTGGTACACGCCTGCCATTTCCATCTACTGTATCTAATTTGATCCACTGGTTAGCACATTACTCTAAATTTTTCCCAGCTTCTCGCAGTGAAAGGTTTTATCTTAGTGTTTTAAACAAAATCTACATGGAGTATGGAACTGTAGTTATCCTTCCGCTTTATTACTATCAAAACAAACCGGTGACCTTTCACTCTTTTCGTCGTGTGTATCTGATTGGCGAGTTATATCATTTGATCTATAAGAATCAAATCACCGCAAAATTCAAATACCATCGCACATTGTTAAGTAAGCCCATATTGATAAAAGAAAAGTAGTGTGGCAATACAAAGTAATACTAGAAGAATTAGTTTTTTTCCACCCTAAAATGGTGGGGACAGAGAAACAGAAGCAAACTAGATAGAAATTTCACATCACAGCCAAATGGTATTCATCCGCTAAGTAGCCTCTTGGTAGAAATCAGCATCAGCCAATGCAAGTACGCTTTACTGATACTTTTAAATTGCTTTAAAATATTATTCAAGCTGTTAACAAATCAGTCTCTCTGGCTTGCCTATTAATTTTGCACTTGACATCAAAGTCTATTGATTTTCAACCAAGATCCTATAATTTTGGTCCTTTATAACTTTGAAAAATCTTGTAGACACTTTAGTTATTTTAATTGACGAGAAATGATTGAAAATTATTAATGTTCAGGATAGAAAGAAACCTTTTTTCATTGATTTATGAAATTACTTTCTGAGTTATGACCTTTTAAAACTTAAAAAATATCTTTTAGACAATGAAGAGACACATTTTCATCCAATGTACTGTATGGTTCTTGTGTTCATCCGATGGACCATATGATTGGTGGAGACATGCTTTCATCCAATGCAATGTATTCGTAGAGGAAATATGTGATTGGTGGAGAGACACGCTTTCATCCAATGCACTGTATTCGTAGAGAGGCATATTTTCATCCAATGTACATTTCTCTCACTTAAAATGTTATGGCCTTTTGTTGACTTTAAATTAAAGAAGATTATGTTCCATACTACTCGCAGTGTTCATTTTGATTAGAGGTAATCCCACTACTCACTGCTGTAATAATGAGTGGATGGATGTGGATATTGTTTTTTTTAATTTTGATTGGTCAGTAGTTCGACTAACAACCAATGACTAGCTGCTTTACAAAAACTTTACATTTAAAACGAGTTCCAATATTGAACATAATATGTTTACATAACGTTACGTCATGGCTCAAGATTTTATTATGCCCAATTAACCTGTGCATAGCAGAATACTGCAGTAAAACTAATTGCGTGACAAACGAGGCTATTAAGTCAAATGAAATGTAAACAATGCTGTCTGGAAACGAACATACTTTCACCGTTTTTAATACCTTAAATCACTGTCCAAAGTTTTAGGGAAGACCCAGATTAAACGTAGGACCAGAGTTGGGATTTCGCCCGTATATTCCGGACTTGTCCGAGTTTTTTTTCCAAACGCACAATATTGTCCGACCGGGAATATGCCCAATCGGACATCAAGACATAGTGAATAATATTCAAAATTCCAAAATTCATATAGTGTACTGTGAGTATAACTACCACTCAACCCGATTATCGTTGACAATAGGCAGGATTGATTAGGTAATTAAGTGATCGACGTATTTATCGTGTTATACTGTCAATAAACCTACCTTGATTAACCACTTAATCTGCCTTGATTGATTGACTTAATCCTTTGTCGGACAATTCATCAATCTAATCTTAAACAGAAGTCATTGTTTTCCCTTTGCCGGACTATTCGAAAATCCAATAAGAGTGATTATAATTTTAATCCACCTGTTTACCTCGTGGTCTTCAATTGTCGGGCATTTTAATGGCATTGATGTGAGCCGACAGCATCTATCATCTAATCATAGATGTCACATATCGTAAGAGTATATTATTTTATAAAACCCTAATTCATTTTGTCTACGATATCCTTTACGTCTTTTAAGAATCCATATATAAATTCTCATCCACAGTGGCACTTTCCCGTGATCTCGAGCGCCGCACGAATATTGCTTAACATGTTAGTCAGTTCTTACTATGAAGCTGTGTGCTGTAAGTCACGTACGCCATAGCGGCAATACGCTGAAGTCAGCTATGCCTTTTGTCATCACCACAAGTATTATTTCGAACGCTTTTCTTTCATTTGCTGCCGTGTTCTTATTTCTATTACGCACGGATTTGAATATTTTGTTGACATTTTGTAAAGAAAAAAAGATGTTCTGACATCACAAACTATTCTTATTTCGGAAGTTCGGCATTCATTTGCTGCCACGTAAATCTAAAGGAATATTACGGTTGTGAATTTTATGCCGAAGCAGGATCGGCAAGCTTTCATTCAATGTATTACGAAAATGTTGACATTTTATAAAGAAAAAACGATGTTCTGACACCACAAACTATTCTTATTTCGGAAGTTCGCCATTCATTTGCTGCCACGTAAATCTAAAGGAATATTACGGTTGTGAATTTTATGCCGAAGCAGGATCGACAAGCTTTCATTCGATGTATTACGAAAATGCTTTATTTTGTACGGCATTTACTGACATAAATTTGAATGCCGTTCGGGAATTAGTATTAGGTGTGAAAAATAGCGAGGTCCACCAATTTTTATTACGTACGGGATTTGAATATTTTGTTGACATGTGATTTTTAATTGTGGTATGAATTGAATACCGTACGGGAATTAAATATGAAAAATAGCGAGGTTCACCTTATTTTGTTATGTACGCGATTTGAATATTTTGACACGTGACTTTTAATTGTGGTATGAATTCGTCTGCTTAAATAACGAAAAGAGTTATGCCCCTTTATTTTCGGTAAAATGTCCGAGACGAAAAATTTTGAAATCCCAACTCTGCGTAGGACTGTCATGTTGACTGAACGGGAAGAATAGAAACATTACCTCAAAAGTTCAAGAATCAGAAGTCAATCCAGCCATGGGCAGTGATGGATTTCTCTGGCCATTGCTTCAGGAATATGGGTTGTTCCAACTTTGAGGTTCATTTTTATAGTCCATATTCATAATGTGGACGTATATTGCCGCAAAGGTCATCTTGAAACTTTACATACTTATTCCTTACACCCTAAGGATGATCCCTATTGTTTTGGTGCATCACTTATGTTTTTGGTACATGCTTAACCCCCAGGGGCAGTCATTTTCATTGTCTTTGGTGTGTTGACTACAGGCCGCAGTTCTTAAACATGCCTTATGCAAGAACAAAATCTCCCTATTTCAGGTCTTTCTTGGTTCTGTTTGATAATCACGCATATCAGAAAGTAGCTTCCAGGATTATGGCCCCTGATTGTTTGAAAAATCTCATTCTGTTACCTCTTTTTTTTTCAAATCATTTTTAGTGAAGCTTGTGCCGTGGCAGGCCCGGGACTGTGCGGCGCAGTGGACGCTTGCGGCTGGCCCCCGGGTCCGTTCACTTGATTTGATATTTTCTGCAGGTTAATCTTATAGGTTTTTGTTTTTCATGTAGTACGGTCCCCCTGCACTTACTATTAGCTTGTAGATTTTCTATATGTGACAATATTTTTCCCAATTTTAAAAAGCGATTAAATGTCACCATTCCACCATAATGAAATTTGAATTTCGACAAAGGGTAATATGTCGCAACCTTGGATTGCTTGGGCGGAAACAATGCATAAATCATGATTATATCATCTATTAAAGAGCAGATCTGTGAACTACAACAGTAACAAAGCAAACGAAAATGAAATTCAACTATGTCACTGGGGCTGAAGGGGGGGAGGGGGCCTGACTCTGTAATTTAAATGTTCTATTTGGATGTTTTAGGCAATGTAGCCAACTTAGACGTGAATGTAACATTTACCTTACCATTTGAATGGAATACAACTAGATGTATTGATGAAGAGTGTGACCCTGTTAAAATACTTACATGTATAAGTTTTCAAGCTCCTGTATCATTTTTTCCAAGAACCAGGTACTCACACATTCCTAATTTCAAGTGTTCATAGACCCGTACTCACATGTATGGCCCAGTCTTATCTTGATTATATCACTTCTCTTACCAGGAACACCTGGTTTGTACTTTGTATACAACACTTTAATATTTCATACAGACCAACTATAATTTATTAACGTAAAACTTAAAGTAAAGATTCAAGGGTATTAATATTAACTGATCTATGAGGAACACAGATTTAATATCTTTCCCTTCTTATACACCCACTTTGAAATGAGGTTGTATTTTGCCATCAACCCTGTCCATCCTTGAACACTTTACAGACTAATTTATGATCTGATTGTTTTGAAATTGATATTTATATCCTGTTTACATTAGTGGAATGAAGATGCCTATTTAATTTCAATTATTTCCATTTATTTCTTCTGGAGTTATGGTCCTTCTTTCACTTTTGTGCTCCTTGTGAATGTTCTAATCTAACGAAAAAATTATCAGAATTGTGTGAAACGTATATGCATGATTTAAAACAGAGGAACGAAGAAGCCTATTTGAATTTCAGCAATTTCCATTAATTACAGTTAGACTTAATTTAGAGTCATGTCCTAGTCTCACTTTGTGATTGACAAATAATTGGTGAAATAAAGAAACTTATTGAATTTCAGCAATTTTCTGTTATTAACTTCGAGAGTTACATTCTTTGTTTCACTTTCTGGAACCTTGTGAACACTCTAATGACAAAAGTTATCATCCGATCTGTATGAAATTTATGTACATAATTTAAACTAGTTAAACACAGACGCATATTGAATTTTAGAAATTTCTGTTAATTACTTCCAGAGTTATGGCCCTTGAACCTCGTGAATGCATGAATGACAAAAATTACTCTCCGATCTGTATGGAATTTATATGCATGATTTAAATTAGTGAAAAAAGGAATCTTAGTTATTACAATAATTGAATCTGTCTTTTATCAGTCGACCTAAACAGTGTCCCGCAGTTGTAGAGGGTGGAGTAGAGTACCATGTCAAAATGATAGGTTTTTCTGGAAGAAAGAATAAAGTTTGGTGTAGAAGTCGTCCAGTAATACAAATGAAGTATAAACTTGATCCAACTCTAACTGTTATGCTATCGTTGGTAAGTATTCATAGTTTCTAATCATATGTTTTATATATATATATGTGTGTGTGTCAGGGTTCAATTTAAGCGGTATCGCATTGCTAAAAGCGACTCAAATCGCGGTAAAAGCGATAGAATTATTTTATTCATTAGCCAGAAATTGCTTTCAAACTTGTTAAGTGCGATTCATTATATTTTGTATGAATGTGGAGTATAATTAGGCCTACGAAAAAATCAATTTATAAATGCAGGACTAACTTGTTTAATATTCCAAGTTGTAGTCGTGATTAATTTGAACCAGTTTTTATTTCAATACATCCGATAACTAGAAGACAATGCAGACTCCGTTTGTAATCACACGTGTTTATAAAATATGTTACTAAGAATAGAATAAAACAACGCACTATAGTATGATTGATTAAAGTTACACTATGGGAGATAAGGTATAGAGATAGCAGTTTTCACTATAATAGTTAAAAACTAGATAGTGTAAAGGTAATTTGCTGAAATTTTCAGTCAAATTGATCCATTATTAGCCGAGAAAAAAGCGTTTGAAATATTCACATAGCCTCGGTCATCATTACTCAAATCGTTAATATAAACAGCATAGTCTCGATTATCCGCTTGATTGATTTAATTATCAACGGCCATTAAGCGGCATATAGGATTTTAATCTGCCAACATCGAAGGCTAGCCTTGACATCAAGAGTTTATTATGGTCTAGATATGTTATTTAATGTCTAATTGATTATTTAGATAACATTTCAGGCCTAAAGAAAGACCTGTAATAAGCAGATTTTGCTCTTGCATAATGCTATTTTAACTTAACTGGAAACTAAAAGTAAACATCTCGCGAGACGCGTTAAACAATGGCATATTCTCGGGTTAATATTTTGAAGGCGGGGAGGGGGATGTTTTTAAATAAAGAAATAAACAAGGAAATCCATGTCTACAAATATTTCGATTAGAATGGTGTATCTTAAAGTACATTGTAGTTTTGTTTTAGATGATTAGTGCCAAACGGATCCCGCAGTGAATATTCGCTTGGCCGCTACAATCACGGACAAGCATGACATCGACGAGGCTTAATGAGTAAGGCATATTAACTTTTTTACTCCGACAAATTAAATTCTCAAACATTTTTTTGAGGTAAAAGAAATATTAATAAAGACGTTTGAACTATTTGTAGTTAAAAAATATTTCCTATTTAGTATTTAGTGTAAATGGGTATTAAAATGAGTAAAATGCATTTTGCCCAAAGCAGTTAGGTGTTAAGTAAACATTGCACGAGCCGTTGAGCCAATGACCTTCGCTGTGTGCAGTCAACGCACGTGTTGTGGACAGTCATCTGTTACAGAGATAATTCGTAAGTAATTCTCTGTGAAACATTTTTTTGGGGGGAGATGTCAGTTTCATCTGCACATAAGCCGAAGCGGGGTATACAACGAAGGCCGGAAACTGGCGGGAAAAGTATCCACTTACACCCCGAAAAATCAGAATTGCAAATTTTTGTGATTAGGCTACGTTTAACTGCTCTTCAAATCTGAGCAAATGCTATTCAAATTTTGAATTGATTAGCCAAAATGTGAATCTGTCACAAAATTTTGCTACTCATTGGTTTTAGACTAAATTGAACCCTGGTGTGTGTGTGTGTTTGTATACGCCCACATTGAAATGTGGTCGTATATTGTCGTCGACCCCGTGCGGCCATCCAGAGTCCACAATTGCTTGTGGACGCTCTAGAGGCGAAAGTTAATATCCGATTGACTTTAAATTTATACACAGTGTTTAAGGTCATAAGACGAAGAAGCCTATCGTTTTTCAGCAAAATCTGATAATAATTGCCAAAGTTATGGCCCTTGATCACTTCAAAAAATCTTGTGGATGCTCTAGAGGCCAAAGTTAATATCCGATTGAGTTTGAATTTATACACAGTGTTTGAGGTCTTGAGACGAAGAATCCTATTGGTTTTCAGTGATTTCCGATAATTACTGCCAGTGTTATGGCCCTTGATCACTTCAAAAAATCTTGTGGACACTTTAGAGGTCAAAGTTAATATCCGATTGACTTTAAATTTATACACCGTGTTTAAGGTCATGAGACGAACAAGCCTATTGATTGTCAGCGAACTCCGATAATAATTGACAAAGTTATGGCCCTTGATCACTTCAAAAAATCTAGAGACCAAAGTTAACATCCGATTGAGGTTAAATTTATACACAGTGTTTACTGTCATGAGAGGAAGAAGCCTATAGTTTCTCGGCGATTTCTGATAATTACTGCCTGAGTTATGGCCTGTGATCACTTAAAAAAATCTTGTTGACAAAAGTTAATAGCCAATTGACTTCAGATTTATACACAGTGTTTAAGGTCATGAGACAAAGAAGCATATTGATTTTCAGCAATATCCGATAATTACTGCCAGAGTAATAGTATAGTCCTTGATTTCTGAAATTCCTGTCCTTGGTCAATTTTTAAAATGTTGTGAATGCTCTAAGTGATACTTATTTGATATTTATATGCATTGTTCAGTGATTTATGAAAATGAAAGCTCGTACAGCTGAAGTTATAATATGATTACCATAGCATGTTCTGTATAATAAATGTTTTTTGGTTGTTGTTACTCTTGATAATGATAGTTTTTATACGCCCACATTTTCATGTGGACGTATTATGTCGTCGCCCCTGTCCGTCCGGACGTCCGTCCGTCCACAATTTGTTTGTGGACTCTCTACAGGTCACAATTCTTATCCGATTTTGACGAAACTTGAAATATAGGTTTATCCCCAAAAGATCTCGGTTACTTTCGATATTGGCATGTATCGGATCAAAACTTCATGGATTATGGCCCCTGATTGTACGAAAAATCACGTTTTTAGCTCGTGGACCCTATAGAGGTCACAATTTTGAACCGATTTTGATGAAACTTGACATGCATGTTTGTAACCCAAAGATCTTGGTTCCTTTCGATATTTGCGGCTATCGGAATGTAATTTCCTGAATTATGGCCCCTGATTGTCCGAAAAATCACCCTTTTTAGCTTGTGGTCCCTCTGGAGGTCACAATTATTATTCGATTTAAAAAACCGTTTGATTATATCACCGTTACACCCTAAGGAAGGTTGAGTTCGAATTTCAGGAAAATCGGACGAAAATTGCCATACAAAATGGCCGCCGTTAGTACGCGAATACTGTTAAAAAATGGTATATCAAGGTTGTGGACCCTGTGGAGGTCACAATTTTGATTCGATTTTGATGAAACTTGAAATTCATGGTTATAACCCAAAGATCTTGCTTCCTTTCGATATTTGCGCATATCGGATCGTAACTTCCTGAATTATGGCCCCTGATTATACGCAAAATCGCCTTTTTTTTAGCTTGGAGGTCACAATTATTATTCGATTTAAAAAAACGTTTGATTATATCACCGTTACACCCTAAGGAAGGTTGAGTTCGAATTTCGGGAAAATCGGACGAAAATTGCCATACAAAATGGCCGCCGTTTGTACGCGAATACTGTTAAAAAATGGTATATCAAGGTTGTGGACCCTGTGGAGGTCACAATTTTGATTCGATTGTGATGAAACTTGAAATTCAAGGTTATAACCCAAAGATCTTGCTTCTTTTCGATATTTGCGCATATCGGATCGTAACTTCCTGAATTATGGCCCCTGATTATACGCAAAATCGCCTTTTTTTTTAGCTTGGAGGTCACAATTATTATCCAATTTAAGAAAACGTTTGATTATATTACCGTTACACCGTAAGGAAGGTTGAGGTCGAATTTCGGGAAAATCAGACCAAAATTGCCATACAAAATGGCCACCATTTGTACGTGAATACTGTTAAAAAATGGTATATCAAGGTTGTGGACCCTGTAAAGGTCACAATTTTAATTCGATTTTGATGAAACTTGAAATGCATGGTTATAACCCAAAGATTTTGGTTCCTTTCGGTATTTGCGCATATCGGATCGTAACTTCCTGAATTATTCGAATTTCGTGAAAATGGTACCAAAATTGCCGGACGAAATGGTAGCCGTTTGTACGCGAATAGTGTAAAGATATGGTATATCATGGTTGTTGACTCTGTACAGGTCACAATTCTTATCCGATTTTGACGAAAAGTCACATTTCTAGGTTGTGTACCGTCACACCATAATCATTGTCGACTTCGAATTTCATGAATATCAGACTGGAACTGACCAAAATGGCTGCTCCCAATACAGTATGAAATACAGGACTTAATGATGTAGGAAAAATCACTTTCCGTATTGTTTGTTCTCTATCCATCTCTCGAAAATGTGAGCGTATCCTGCCTGGCAGTGCCAGCCTATCTTTCATTTCATGTGAATACATACATCCATCACTTTCAAAAGAATGAATATGCGACAAAATAGGTTGAATGGTCGGACGAATAAGCAGCTGTGGTTTATGATTTGTTTTTGGCAACTCCTCTAAAACTTAAAGGAGCAAAATCGCTAAAATATTTGGGAACTAGAAATTGACACAAATGAGTCGAAACGAATATAATACTTTAATATGAATGTACATGAACTGATTTACATTCAAACATTTCCATTTTATATGCCCACATGGAAATGTGGCCGTATATTGTCGTCACCCTTTCCGTTCATCTGTCTTGTCTGTACGTACGTCGTCCACATTTTCTTGTAAATGCTCTACTAGAGGCTAAAGTTAAAATGCGATCGACTTTAAATTTGTACACAGTCTTCAAGGTCATGAGACAAAGAAGCCTATTGATTTTCAGCAATATTCGATAATTACTGCCAGAGTCATAGTATAGTCCTTGATCACTTAGAAAAATCTTGTGAACACTCTAGAGGCAAAAGTTAACTTTAAATTTATACACAGTGTTTAATGTCATGAAAACAAAGAAGCCTGTTGATTTTCAGCGATATCCGACAATTATTGCCAGAGTTATGACCCTTGATCACGCTGAAAAATCTTGTGAACGCTCTTGATCAGTTTAAAATATCTTGTGGACGAAGGCCATGAGACAAACACTCATAACAAACATTATTCTGATAATTAATTAATGGGCTATTACTCGTAATAAGATTTTCATGTGTTGTAAACGTTCTCCTATTACTGACAAAAGAAAAAATATGCGACAACCCTTGTTGACTGCCTGGACGACTTAGCTGTTGTCAGCGTACGTTAATTTCAAATCTGTTATGTTCAGCGAAATAAGCCAGAAGTCTCAATTGAATACCAATTTCTAGTGTCTGGTTATTCCAGTCTATATAGTATTTATTGCGCATGTTCTACAGATGAATATGGCGATGTCGTTTAATTTGGTGGAATATATCTAGCCTCGTTCTTTGAGTCATTTGTAAAAACTGGGGCTGAAACGCATTATGGTACACGATTCGTGTACCAATGGTAAAATGTTTATATTGTCCTAAATAATGGATATAAGAATCCCATCATCTTCCTCTAAGATCACAGCATCAATATTGATTTAAATTGACAAATAATTTGTGTTTTTAATGGATGACATTGAGTTAGAGACTTAGCTACTTTAAAGTCATTGATATGTAGATCTGTCTACAAGCATTATGATTATACTGTGCTCTAATTGTGACACTTTCATCTCATTTATTTATAATGTTTTTTACAGCATGACAGATCTGTGATAAATCTTCATCTTATGCACACCAGTTATTTTCTCTTTGTTATGGTTGTTACTATGTTTTGTTATGCCATTATAAGAGGCCGTCCTTCAAAAGGTAAAATTGTGCATTATATTGAAAAGGTGAGTCTATTTTTTGTCTAACTTATGCATATAGAAAACAATTAAGATGACGGGTATTTGCCTGAAATAACACAAGCTTTCCAAATATGCAAGAGATTTCTAGTTTCTACTGCTTTTTATACGCCTGCATGATGCCGATTGTTATCACGTCATTGTTTTAGAATTAATATATGTTGTTATAATTAACTATGGTCAGATTAAGAATCCTATTTAATTTATATACGCCCACATTGAAATGTGATCGTAAATTGTCGTTGTCGTCGCGTCAGAGTTATAGCCCTTGATCACTTCAAAAAATCTTGTGGGCACTCTAGAGGCCAAAGTTAATATCCGATTGATTTTGAATTTATACACAGTGTTTGAGATCATCAGACGAAGAAGCCTTTTGATTTTCAGCGATTTCTGATATTAATTGCCAGAGTTACGGCCGTTGATCATTTAAAAAAATCCAATAATTACTGACGGAGTTATGGCTCTTGATGACTTCAAAAAAACCTGTGGACGCTCTCAAGATTGACTTTAAATTTACACAGTGTTTAAGGTCATGAGACGAAGAAGCCTATTGATTTTCAGCGATTTCAAATAATTACTGCCAGAGTTATCTCCCTTGATAATTTCAAAAAATCTTGTGACGCTATAGAGGCCAAACTTATCATCCGATTGACTTCAGATTGATAACACAGAGTTTAAGGTGTTGAAACATACAAGTATTTTGATTTTCAATGAATTTTGATAACTGAACAGCTAAATCCATGATATTAAATGTTTCGTATACTAATTGTTAGAGTGGAGCAAAACATTATAAAAAGCAAACCAATTCTAACAATTTTCTGATAATTACATGAGTTGTTACTCATAATCAGACTTTAATGTATTACAAATGTTTCATTACCAAAAAATGTGAAAATATGCGACAACCCTTGTTGACTGCTCGGACGATTTAACTGCTGTGGGCGAATGTTTCGTTGCCTGGCAACCTATCTTTATAATTTCTGTTAATTACTTCAAGAGTTATGTTTCAATTGTTTTAAAATTAATATATGTTGTTAACATTAGTGAGATGAAGAACCCTATTTTTTATAATTTCTGTTTTAATTACTTCAAGAGTTATGTTCCTCGTTTCACCTTTTTTCACCTTGTGAAATTTATATGCATCATTTAAATTAGTAAAAAGAAGAATGCTATTGAATTTCATCAACTTCCATTTATTACATCTAAAGTTGTGAACCTTATTGTCGTCGCCCCCGTCCGTCTGTCTGTCGATCTGGCGTCCACAATAGGTTGTGGACTCCCTAGAGGCTCAAGTTAATATTCGATTGACTTTAAATTTATACACAGTGTTTAAGGTCATGAGACGAAGAAGCCTATTGTTTTTCAGCGATTTCCGATAATAACTACCAGAGTTATGGCCCTTGATCACTTCAAAAATTCTTGTGGACGCTCTAGAGGCCAAAGTTAATATCCGATTGACTTTAAATTTATACACAGTGTTTAAGGTCATGCGACGAAGACGCTTATAGATTTTCAGCGATTTCCGATAATTAGTGCCAGAGTTATGGCCCTTGATCACTTCAAAAAATCTTGTGGACGCTCTAGAGGCCAAAGTTAATATCCGATTGACTTTAAATTTATACACAGTTTTTAACGTCATGAGACGAAGAAGCCTAGTGATTTTCAGCCCTTTCCGATAATTAGTATCAGAGTTATGGCCCTTGATCACTTCAAAAAATCTTGTGGACGCTCTAGAGGCCAAAGTTAATATCCGATTGACTTTAAATTTATACACAGTTTTTAACGTCATGAGACGAAGAAGCCTATTGATTTTCAGCCCTTTCCGATAACTAGTATCAGAGTTATGGCCCTTGATCACTTCAAAAAATCTTGTGGACGCTCTAGAGGCCAAAGTTAATATCCGATTGACTTGATTTTCAGCCCTTTCCGATAACTAGTATCAGAGTTATGGCCCTTGATCACTTCAAAAAATCTTGTGGATGCTCTAGAGGCCAAAGTTAATAACCGATTGCGTTTAAATTTATACACAGTTTTTAACGTCATGTGACGAAGAAGCCTATCGATTTTCAGCGATTTCCAATAATTAGTATCAGAGTTATGGCCCTTGATCACTTCAAAAAATCTTGTGTTCGCTCTAGAGGCCAAAGTTAATATCCGATTGACTTTAAATTTATACACAGTGTTTAAGGTCATAAGATGAAGAATCCTATTGATTTTCAGCAATTTCCGATAATTAGTGCCAGAGTTATGGCCCTTGATCACTTCAAAAAATCTTGTGGACGCTCTAGAGGCACTAGAGTGCCGCGCTTCGACCTCTAGCTGGCCGGTCACCTCTGTCTTGCGCCTGTGGTTTTAAACCCTGGTGTGAGCGTATGTGGCTTGGAGATAGGGGCGCCTTCTCAACCTCGTGGGTTTCCTCCGGGCACTCCGGTTTCCTCCCACGGCTAAAGACTCCTACGCGCAAGCGAATTATTGAAATAAAATTAAAACCATGTTAGTCCCAAAATGACCTAGTTTGTGTTGAGTGGACGTTAAACCCCATTTTTATACGCCCACATAGAAATGTGGACGTATATTGCCTTCCCCCCCGTCCGTCCGTCTGTCCGTCCGTCCGTCCGTCCGTCCGTCCGTCCGTCCGTCCGTCCGTCGGTCCGTCCGTCCGTCCGTCCATCGTCCACAATTTTTTGTGAACGCACTAGAGGCCAGGGTTAATATCCGATTGACTTTAAATTTATACACAGTGTTTAAGGTCATGAGACGAAGAAGCCTATTGATTTTCAGCAATATTCGATAATTACTGCCTGAGTTATGACCCTTGATCACTTTGAAAAATCTTGTGAACGCTCTAGAGGCTAAAGTGAATATCCAATTGACTTTAAATTTACACACAGTGTTTAAGGTCATGAGACGATGAAGCCTATTGATTTTCAGCGATATCCGATAATTACTGACAGAGTTATGACCCTTGATCACTTTGAAATATCTTGTGAACGCTCTAGAGGCTAAAGTTAATATTGGATTGACTTTAAATTTATACACAGTGTTCAAGGTCATGATATGAAGAAGCCTATTGATTTTCAGCAATATCCGATAATTACTGCCAGAGTTATGACCCTTGATCACTTTAAAAAATCTTGTGAATGATCGAGAGGCTAAAGTTAATATCCGATTGACTTTAAATTTATACACAGGGTTTAAGGTCATAAGACGAAGAAGCCTATTGATTTTCACGGATTTCCGATAATTAGTGCCAGAGTTATGGCCCTTGATCACTTCAAAAAATCTTGTGGATGCTCTAGAGGACAAAGATGATGTCCGATTGACTTCAAATTTATACACAGTGTTTAAGGTCATGAGACGAAGAAGCCTATTGATTTTCAGCGATTTCTGATAATTAGTGCCAGAGTTGTGTCCCTTGATCACTTCAAAAAATCTTGTGGATGCTCTAGAGGCCAAAGTTAATATCTGATTGACTTTAAATTTATACACAGTATTTAAGGTCATAAGACGAAGAAGTCTATTGATTTTCAGCAATTTCCAATAATTAGTGCCAGAGTTATGGCCCTTGATCACTTCAAAAAATCTTATGGACACTCAAAAGGCGAAAGTTAATATCTGATTGACTTTAAATTTACACACAATGTTTAAGGTCATGAGACGAAGAAGCCTATTGATTTTCAACGACTTCTGATAATTTGTGCCAGAGTTGTGACCCTCGATCACTTCAAAAAACCCTGTGACACTATAGAGGCCAAACTTATCATTTGATTGACTTCAGATTGATACACAGAGTTTAAGCTGTTGAAACGAATAAGTATTTTGATTTTCAATGAATTTTGATAACTGAACAGCTAAATCAATGATATTAAATGTTTCGTATACTAATTGTTAGCCTGGGGCGCGACTTTATAAAAAAAAAAAAAAAATTCTAATGATTTTCTGATAATTACATAATGAGTTGTTACCAGATTTTAGTGTATTACAAATGTTTTATTACCGAAAAAAGTGTGACAACCCGTGTTGACTGCCCGGACGATTTAGGTGCTGTGGGCGTATGTTTCGTTGCCTGGCAACCTATCTTTTCACTTTGTTGAACCTTGTGAACACCAAATCCGATGATCTTTGTAAATTCAAATGCATTATTTAAATTAGTGAAACAAAGAAGCCTATAAAATTTCAACAATTTCCATTGATTACTTCTAGAGTTATGGCCCTTGTTTCTCTTTTTCAACCTTGTCAGTGCTAGACGGACAAATGTTATAATTCGATCTATATGAAGTTTATATCCATCATTTAAATTAGTAAAACGAAGAGGTCTATTTAATTTGTTTTACTTTGTGAATGTTCGAATGAAAAAAATTATCATCAGATATGTATGAAATTTACATGCATTATTTAGATTAGTAAAATGCAAAAGCCTGTCAAATTTCAACAATTTCTTTAAATTACTTCTAGAGTTAATGCCCTTGTTTCAGTTTCGACAATCTTGTGAACCCTCAAACAACAAAAATTATAATCTGATCTGTATGAAATTGTCTTGTAAATTCCCTAGTATTAGCTACAGAAGAATAAATAGCAGCTGTGAGTGCGTGTTTCGTTTCCTGGCAACCTATCTTTAATGCATGTATTTAACTAAAGAGATAAAAACTAACCATAAACTAGAGTCTGAACAAACAAGGGTTGTATTTTGATTCATGTATATTCCAGTCAATGGTTATTCCTTGATGTTGGTAGGTTAAACATGTGATAATTTTAGTCACTAATGTAATAAAGTCTCTCTTACCAAGACATTGTTGTTTTAGAGAGAGAGAGAGAAATGGGGTTTAACGTCCACTCCACACAAACTAGGTCATTTCGGGACTAACACATGGTTTTTAATATTATTTCAATAATTCGCTTGCGCGTAGGGGTCTTTAGCAGTGGGAGTGTTGTTTTAGAAGGTGATTCAACTGTTATTAATAATATGTTTGTGTTAAATGTTTCAGGTTCCAACTCAAGCTTATTAAGATATTGAGAAGTGTGATTTATTTTTCTATTAGCTATATCACCAACTGTTCTTTATGTGTTGTGAACTTCAATATATTAGCTGTGTATGTGATGATATTCAAGCAATTCAGTCTAGTTTTCATTAAAGTGAGGACAATGAAAATGTAATGATACTCAACAGGTGAGGTGACTAATGGATCAAACTGTCAAAAAAAAGCAAAAAAAAGTTTGCAATATGAGAAATACTAAAAAGTAAATTATGGCTAAAATGTGAAAGTGAAAAATACTGTATTGATATAAATCAACCATGGAAGAGTGTAATATTATAAGATGTACGATTTTAAGAGGTGAAGAATGACTGGTATATTATTTCTGTTCCATATATCATTTTCTCTTGTAATATCAATTTGATGTGCAGTAACTCCATTAATTAAAGTAAAATTATTTGATGAACTCTTTCTATCCTGGAAACTGAGTTCAATTAATAGTGTCCTAGTGTCCAACAATCACTAATTCTACATTGATACTTGTGAAGATATCAAATTATTCTCTAAAAGTAAAGCTAATGAATCTGGGTGATAAGCTTTCTTGTCATATCATGAAGGACATCATCAAGATGACAAGGATATAATAAACTTATCAAAGATGGTATGGTTAAACTCAAACTGATAAAAAAAAAATTACAATAAACTGCTGGAACTAGAATTTGAGATACAGACATAATTTAACATACAATCTTAAATTAACCCTTGGTCTGCAGTACCCAGATTTTTCCGGGATCGGCATGAGCCCTCCATATACGGCTCCCTGAATATTCCGTGATTAGCGGTTGTATTTATTTTGTGGTGTTTCAATCGAGTTAATTCAGTTGTTAGGTAGGTGGCATTTAACTAAACGAAGTAAATGCAGTCTGCTGTCATTCTTGTTGCATTGTTTATATTTTTTCGCTAATTTTCCGAAGATTTGAGGAACAGATGTCATGATACATGTCAAAAAAATAACACCGATGTATGTCACAGCTAACCGCCTAGGAAGTGTTGGACTTATTATTTAAATGAACTGTGTGAAAATTTGATCACAGATGTTGAATCAGATTTTTACAGTGTCAGTGCTACAAATCTGATTTGCAGATTCTGGCAGCTATACCACTTTTAATAGAGGCGCCCAACGTCATGCATGTATACCAAAAACAATTCAGTTGACGGCAAAATGTATGACGTCAGCAATTCAGTAGCTTAAGGGTTAATATCAACATCCATGTAGGGATGTACTTTTCAATATTTTCCTAATTTTAGTCTTTTACCGCTCTCAAAAGAGTCAGAAATACTATATTTGTGTAAGGATATCGAAAGTGTAATGCGGTCAACATATGATGTATTGATACAAATTTTTTACCCCCACATGGAAATGTGGTTGTATATTGCTGTTGCGCCTGTCCGTCCGTCGGTTGTCCACAATTTCTTGTGAACACGCTACATTTATCATCTGATTGTTTTGAAATTAATATATGTTTGCATTAGTGAGATGAAGACGCCTATTTGATTTCAATAACTTCCACTAATTTCTTCTGGAGTTATGGCCCTTGTTTCACTTTGTTGCACCTTGTGAACACTCTACATTTATCATCTGATTTTTTATACGCCCACATTGAAATGTGGTCGTATATTGTCGTCATCCCGTCCGGCCGGCCGTCCGACAGCCGGGTTATGGCCCTTGATCACTTTAAAAAATCTTGTGGATGCTCTAGATGCCAAAGTTAATATCCGATTGACTTCAAATTTATACATAGTGTATACAGTCATGAGACGAAAGCGTCTTTCGATTTTCAATAATTACTGCCTGAGTTATGGCCCTTGATCACTTCGAAAAAATCCTGTCCAAGCTCTAGAGGCCAAAGTTAATATCCGATCGACTTTAAATTTACACACAATGTTTAAGGTCATGAGACGAAGAAGCCTATTGATTTTCAGAGATTTCAAATAATTACTGCCAGAGTTATCTCCCTTGATAACTTCAAAAAATCTTGTGACGCTATAGAGGCCAAACTTATCATCCGATTGACTTCAGATTGATACATACAGTTTAAGGTGTTGAAATGAACAAGTAGTTTGATTTTCAATGAATTTTGATAACTGAACCGCTAAATCCATGATATTAGATGTTTCATGTATATACTAATTGTTAGCGTGGGGTAAAACACTTTATAAAAAGCATTCAAATTCTAATGATTTTCTGATAATTACATAATGAGTTGTTACTCTTAATCAGTTTTTAGTGTATTACAAATGTTTCATTACCGAAAAAAGTAAAAATATGCGACAACCCTTGTTGACTGCCCGGACGATTTAGCTGCTGTGGGCGTATGTTTCGTTGCCTGGCAACCTATCTTTTGAAATTAATATATGTTTGCATTAGTGAGATCAAGAAGCCTATTTAATTTCAATAACTTCCGCTAATTTCTTCTGAAGTTATGGTCCTTGTTTCACTTTGTTGCACCTTGTGAACACTCTATCGACAAAAGTTATCATCTAATCTATATGAAATTTTTGTGCATCATTTAAATTAGTAAAATGAAGAGGCCTATTGCATTTCAGCAATTTCTGTTAATTACATCTAGAGTTATGATCCTTGTTTCACTTTGTTGAATCTTGTGAGTGCCCTAATGCCAACAGTTATCATCAATCAGAGAAGCCTATTGAATTTCAGCAATTTATGTTAATTACGCCTTGATTTATGGCCCATGTGTCACTTGGTTGCACATTGAGAACTCTCTTACTACAAAAGTTATCGTCCGATCTGTATGAAATTTATATGTATCGTTTGCATTAGTAAAACGAAGAAGCCTATTGAATTTCAGCAAATTTGCATCATATTCTTATAGAGTTATTGACCTTGTTTTACTTTGTTGAACCTTGTGAATGTTTGAACGACAAAAGTTATCCCAATCTGAAGATTACTTCCAGGGCCTTGTTTTAGTTTTTAGAACCTTGTGAACCCTCAAACGACCAAAACTATAATGTTATCTGTATGAAATTGTCTATTAAATGCCCCTAACTACCTACAAAAGAATAAATGTGCGACAACCCTAGTCAACCTCTCAGACTATTTAGCTGTTGTGAACGTATGTTTCGTTGCCTGGCAACCTATCTTTGCTTATTAGTCAATGTTATATTTAGATAAGTTTATTTCTAACAATATTTGACCATACATTGTGAAGTAATTTTCAAGTAACGCAATATCTTAAATTGATCATATCCGCCAGCACTATTATGTAATAAAACAGTAATAAATCCATTTTTCTGATACACTAACTATTAAACTTACATGTTTCAAACTTTCATATACCAATAAATCAATGAAAATATTCAATTTCACATGTTCATTTAATTCATTGTGCTAATTATTAATGTATATCTAATCCTCCTTTCATCTGTATTGTTGTAAATAATATTTTATTCTAAGCGTGATTGAAGTGTTATTGTAAATAGTTGATATTGCATATTATTAAATACATATACATTTAAAAGATTTATATTTCATAATATCAGCGAAAGTGCTTTGTTACATTCCATTGTAGTTAATTATAATTTATGGAATAGTAGAAGGTTATTAAATTATTGATGAGGTCATGATGGGATGCTATGAGAGAAGTGTACAGATTTGTTATTATTTAAGTACAGAATGTTTTTTATTTTTGTCATACATAGTTTTCATTATTATGACTCTTTAAGTTCTACACTTTCAAAGACTGGTAATTAGATAATAAAAAAAAATTGCTACTTGACTTGATTCCTACATTCCTGGATTTTCTAAAATGACAACCACAATAATGTTTCTTTTTGCTGATTAATATATCTAATTATTAAGTAGGAATACACACAAATACATACATGTACCATGTTCTAAATATACTTAAAGAGACAATGTCACTCTCGACACCTAATTTTATGCAATTAATTTAAGATATTATTATTTTCAAAGTAATAATTGTCTCAACTAATTATTGAAACTCATGTATTTAGAATAAGATATTTTTCATAAGCCTCTTGAAATCCACTAAAATCAATTGTAACCCTGGTAAAATAAAGTATATAGTAGCTTCTCAGATTTGTTTCAAATTAACATACAATCTACTGTGAATATGTGTGAGTGTTGTTAAATCAAGTAAAATATTTTTTTTAAGACCAACAAATATTTTGGAATTGAACAATATATAAAGACTTCCAGCATGATTTTAGTGCTGTTGGTATCATTTGTAAAAATATATGTCTTATAAGGATTATACAATATTGTGAAAGTTGAATCTTCTTATAGGGATACCAGTCCATCATTCTGTTCAGTATTTACAAGCATATGGTGAAATAAAATCTCATTGACCTATGCTAGATAACAATCTATAACCCCATTTACATTACAAATTTTAAGCGTGCCAGGTACCGTTCCTGGTACGGCACCATTAATTTTTTTGTAGTGTAAATGGGTCAAACATGCCAATCTGGCCCACTGAAGTGAGGTGGTCTCGGAACTGTGCCAAGAACGTCTTGCTTTAAATATTTTGTAGTGTAAATGCTAACCGGTCTGAGCACAGATTACTGCGCAAGCGCCAAACGAACCATGACCTTTTTTCCCGTAATCTTTGTTGACAGATCTGTCAACAGTTCTGTCAAAATGGTTACGCGTACCAAAATCAACTGCCATAATTGTTTTCATCCGGGTGACTTGCTTAGGGACTGAAATCAACTTTTCTGTGAAGAGTCTCACATTTGGCGTGCTTGGCATGGTTTCAAGACCGGTAATGTAAACAGGTCTATTTCTTGCAATTTATCGCGGCCTGGTACCGTGCCCAGTACGGCACGCTTATTGAGGCCAAATGTAAACAGAGCTTATATTTGCCATGAACAAAATTGATAGGCCTGTTTATAATCCAAGTCGAAGATTATGTAGCATTGGTATTTTAATTTTGCCGTCTTAAGTAAATGTTAAATAATTAGAGTGCATATTCGTATGAATTTTGCAGCGAGAAATTTGATATTTTCCGCAAAATGCACTTGCCGCACTGTTACTTACTTTATGTAAAACACTAATAATAATAAAAGGCACATCCTTTATTTTTCAACAATAATTTAAGTTTAAATAATTACCAGATATTTCAGGAATGATTTTTTAATAAGTTTATTAGCATATGGCTCTCATCATTGTTGTACATATAGAAATTACCCTATACTTGTTATGTTTATTACCATTGTTAGATAACACTGCTTTTTCATTGGTATTAGTTAAATATATTTACGTTAAATTTGAATTAATTCTATTTTCATATGGTGTTGCAGTGTTCATATAAATATGTAATTTATGTATGTGGATAGCCAGTATTCAATATATACAGTATCATAGCTTATTATCTATTATGTCCATAGATAAGTTAAATTGTTATTTTATATTTAGTTCCAAGCTTTTTGACATAGGTAATATATAATAATTATCCTACTTTATAAGAAGCTCTTTGATAAAAGGATAAAAAATGTGAATTCTTTTTCTAAAAAATATGTTGTATGGCTGAAATTTCTATATAAAACATGGAAATAAGTATTTCAAATGTTATGTTAAAGGAATGGAGATTACAATTATGTTACTGACAGATGATTTTTATGATTTTAAATTTTCATTTGCCATTGTGCCACTATTGACAAATCACATTTCCTATGCATTATAATTATATGTAATTTAAATGTTCTGTCATGATAAGACATATTTCAATATTATATGATGTGGTTGAATTTTGTATATATGTATGTACACTATTGAAATTTGTTAAAGAGTTATTAATTATTGTTGTTTCTTACTATGATCATAACAGATGGTTTTCTAAATGTGTACATATTCCGACATTCTGGGGAAATAAAAAAACAAATTCTTAGTAAATCTCTTTGTTTTGGGTCGAAAGTAAAATTAGCTGCATACAAGGTATTTGATACACATTTATGATACTTGATACCAAAGCTGGTAAGATATATTTGAATAAATTCACCATCAGCTCTACACATATCGAATGGTAATATGGCAGGGTAAAGCGGCAAAAACCTAATGCTATGTATAAATGTCTAATTCAAAACACACATGTAACATAATGACATACCAAATACCTAAAACGTCTAATGCAAAAAACAAAATACAAGAAACCTCTAATACAAAATACCTCATACCTCTTTTGCAAAAGACAAAATTCAAGAAACCTCTAATACAAAATACATATAACCTCTTATGCACTATTGATTTTACAATCTGAAACATCTACCATAAGCATTAGATGACATATCTCGTTGTCATTACTTACGTTTCTCCACTGAATTATCTTTATTTAGGTCAATGTCAAGGTCACCGAACACAACTTGGCGACCTATTCGGCTAGCGAGCTATTCGACCGATCCAACTGGCAACCTGTACATTGGCAACCTATTCAGAATTAAGACAACAGTCGCCCAAACTCATCTATTTTTAACAACCAATAAAATTCAACGTTACGTCTATCAAATGAAAGTAGAATAATATATTATTTTTATCAATTCCTTTAGCTCAGAATAGAGATGTAATTTCGCATTATCGTACAAAATTCTAGACATCCAACTATATAATATATTCCGAAAGGTAATTAAATAGGCTTTCTAAGTATTATCAGTAAAAATTGGCACATTCATATTAAAGGGGTGCACTCTCTTCCTAAATTTTAAAGGGAAAAACTGTTAATATCCCGTGTCAAAATTCGGACCATCGTACAAAATTCTGATGATCCAACTAAATATATTCTAAAAGGTAATTGAATAAGCTTTCCAAATATTATTAGTAAAAGTTGGCACAATCATATTAAAGGGGTGCGCTCTCAACCTGAACATAGCCAATTTTTCAATATTTTAAAGTGAAAGAGCGGGAATATTTCGAGTCGAAATTCGGACCATCGTACAAAATTCTTAGCAACCAGCTATATATATTCTGAAAGGTAATTGAATAAGCTTTCTAAATATTATTAGTAAAAGTTGGCACAATCATATTAAAGGGGCGCGCCCTCAACCTGAACATTCTATATTTTGAATATTCTATAAGCCTATTCAATTACCTTTTAGAATATATTTAGTTGGATCATCATGATTTTGTACGATGGTCCGAATTTTGACACGGGATATTAACAGTTTTTCCCTTTAAATTTTTTTAAAAAATTGGTCATGTTTAGGAAGAGAGTGCTCCCCTTTAATGTGAATGTGCTAATTTTTACTGATAATACTTAGAAAGCCTATTTAATTATCTTTCGGAATATATTTAGTTGGATGTCTAGAATTTTGTACGATAATGCGAAATTACATCTCTATTCTGAGCTAAAGGAATTGATAAAAATAATATATTATTCTACTTTCATTTGATAGACGTAACGTTGGATTTTATTGGTTGTTAAACATAGATGAGTTTGGGCGACTGTTGTCTCAATTCTGAATAGGTTGCCAACGAACAGGTTGCCAGCTGGATCGGTCGAATAGCTCGCTATCCGAATAGGTCGCCAAGTTGTGTTCGGTGACCTTGACATTGACCTAAATAAAGATAATTCAGAGGAGAAACGTAAGTAATGACAATGAGATATGTCATCTAATGCTTATGGTAGATGTTTCAGATTGTAAAATCAATTGTGCATAAGAGGTAATATGTATTTTGTATTAGAGGTTTCTTGTATTTTGTCTTTTGCAATAGACGTATGATGTATTTTGTATTAGAGGTTTCTTGTATTTTGTTTTTTGCATTAGACGTTTTAGGTATTTGGTAGGGCATTATGTTACATGTGTGTTTTGAATTAGACATTTCTACATAGCATTAGGTTTTTGCCGCTTTCCCCCGCCATAGGGTAAGGCTGTAAATCAATACTTTTATATTTATACCCCCAAATTGAAATGTGGTCGTATATTGTCGTCGTTTGTCCATCAGTCCTGTATCCACAATTGCTTGTGGACGCTCTGGAGGCTAAAGTTAATATCCGATTGTCTTTAAATTTATACACAGTGTTTAAGGCCATGAAACAAAGAGGCCTATTGATTTTCAGAGATTTCCGATAATTACTGCCAGAGTTATGCCCCTTGATCACTTCAAAAAATCTTGTGGACGCTCTAGAGGCGATTTTCAGCGATTTCCGATAATTACTGCCAGAGTTATGGCCCTTTATCACATCAAAAAAATCTTGTGGCCGCTCGAGCCAAAGTTAATATTTGTTTGACTTTAAACTAATACATAGTGTTTATGGTCATGAGACGAAGAAACCCATTGATTTTCAGCGATTTCTGATAATTACTGCCAGAGTTACGGCCCTTGCTTGGACGATTTTGCCGCTGTGGACGTATGTATCATTGCCTGGCAACCTTTTTTAAACGTTCCGTGAATTTAAATCAAAATGATTCATATACTATTCAAAAAAAGTAGGGGATATTTGATTTTTAAGTATTATTAAAGTCACCTAATGAAACTGACGAAGAAACAAATGACAAAATGAAATTAAGTTCACATTCATCGATTTATTCCAAATGATCGTTAGACTAAGTAAGGCACAGACTGACCATTATAAAATGATACCCGGGGTCAAACAGCAAAGTTACCACAGCATCACAACAAATTCAGTAACGGGTAAATCCTCCCCTGTTTGCCAAACAAGCATTGATCCGACGTGGCATACTCCTAATGAGACGTCTAAGGTCATTTTGGTCCAGATTGTCCCATTCCTGTTGCAACGCAGCAGCAAGTTCTTGGACATTGGCAGGACGTTGTTGACGTTGACGTAGCCTCTGTCCAAGCATGTCCCAGACATGCTCGATGGGGGAGACGTCGGGACTCAGTGCTGGCCAAGGTAATGTGGTGATGTTCTGTTGTTGGAGGTAACCTGTAACGATCCTGGCCCTGTGACATCTTGCGTTGTCATCCTGGAAGATGAAACGGCGGCCATGACGTCGTGCGAACGGCACAACATGGACTGCCAAGATGTTATACCGATGGTACTGGCCTGTAACACGCCCTGCAACAACATGTAAAGCCGTTCTTCCACCAACAGTGATGCCTCCCCACACCATAACAGAACCACCCCCAAATCGATCATGTCTGATGACGTTAACGTCTTGGAAGCGCTCGTTTCGACGACGCCACACCCTCCTACGTCTGTCCAAAAAATCAACAGTGAACCTTGACTCATCTGAAAACATCACATTGCTCCAGCGTCGATTATCCCAGTGTTGACGATCCCTACACCAACGACGTCTTGCCTGAATGTGATGATCTCTCAAACAAGGGATCACGCGAGGACGTCAGGCGCGAAGGTGACCCCTATGCAGTCGATTCCGAATCGTCTGGCCACTCACTCTCACACTGGATTGGCTTCTGATACTTAAACTTTTGAAGGAGTGTGTCTATTCTTCCCTTAATCTAGGGTCTTCCCTAAAACTTTGGACAGTGATTTAAGATATTAAAAACTGTGAAAGTCTGTTCGTCTTCATGTTGATAGCCTCGTTTCTATCATGCACTGGTTTATTGGGCATAAAAAAATCGAGAGCCATGACGTAACGTTATGTAAACATAATATTTGGTCCAATTTAACACTCTGTGTTAATGGTAATGCCTTTGTAACGCAGTTAGCGATTGACAGTTAATCGGACTATTGACCAATCATAATTTAGAACAAGAATTTTTATACGCCCACATTTTCATGTGGACGTATATTGTCATCGCCCCTGTTCGTCCGTCCATAATTATTTGTGAACAGTCTACAGGTCACAATTTTTATCCGATTTCAATGAAACTTAAAATATAGGTTTATCACTCTAAGATCTTGGTTCCTTTCTATATTGGCATGTATCGAACTTTAATTTGTCCGAAAAATCATGTTTTTAGCTCGTAACAGTCTACAGGTCACAATTTTTATCCGATTTCAATAAAACTTAAAATATAGGTTTATCACTCTAAGATCTCTGTTCCTTTCGATATTGGCATGTATCGGACTTTAATTTAATGGGTTATGGCTCCAGATTGTCCGAAAAATCATTTTTTTAGCTTGTTAACAGTGTAGAGGTCACAATTTTGAACCGATTTGGATGAAACTTGAAATGTATGTTTATAACCCAAAGATCTTGGTTCCTTTCGATATTTGCGTCCATCAGATCGTAACTTCCTGAATTATGTCCCCTGATTGTCCCAATAATCGCTTTTTACACACCCACATGGAAATGTGGACGCATATTGCCGTCGCCCCCGTCAGTACGTCTGTTGGTCCGTCCGTCAGTCCATCGTCCACAATTTCTTGTGAACGCACTAGAGGGTAAAGTTGATATCCGATTGACTTTAAATTTATACACATTGCTGAAGTTCGTGAGACGAAGAATCCTATTGATTTTCACCGATTTCCGATAATTACTGCCAGAGTTATGACCCTTGATCACTTTGAAAAATCGTGTGAACGCTGTAAGGGCCAAAGTTAATATTCGATTGACTTTAAATTTATACACAGTGTTTCACGGTCAAGAGACGAAGACGCCTATTGATTTTCAGCAATTTCCGGTAATTACTGCCAGAGTTATGGCCCTTGATCATTTCAAAAAAATTTGTGGACCCTCTAGAGGCTAAAGTTAATATCTGATTGACTTTAGATTTATACACAGTGTTTAAGGGCATGAGACGAAGAAGCCCAATGATTTTTGGTGATTTCCTTGGCCCTTGATCACTTCAAAAAATCTTGTGGATGCTCTAGAGGCCAAAGTTAATAACCCCGATTGCCTTTAAATTTATACACAGTGTTTAAGGTCATGAGACGTAGAACTCTATTGATTTTCAGAGATTTCCGATAGAGTTATGGCCCTTGATCACTTCAAAAAATCTTGTGGACGCTTTAGAGGCCAAAGTTGATATCCAATTGACTTAAAATTGATACACAGTGTTAAAGGTCATGAGGCAGAGTAGCCGATTGATTTTCAACAATTTCTCATAATTACTTCCAAAGTTATCTCCCTTGATCACTTTGAAAAATCTTGTGATGCTTTAGGGGCCAAACTTATTATCCAATTGACTTCAAAGTGATACACAGTGTTTAAGGCCTTGAAAAGAACAAGTATATTAATTTTCAATGAATTTTGATAACTGAACAGCTATATACATGATTTTAAATGTTTGTATACCATACTATGATATAGTATTATGTTAGCATGGGCCAAAACTTTGTAAAAACCTAACAAATTCTAATGATTTTCTAAGTTGTTACTCTTAATCAGATTTAAGTGTAATATAAATGTTTCATTATCGAAATAAGTAAAAATATGCGACAACTCTTGTTGACTGCCCGGACGATTTAGCTGCTCTGAGCGTATGTTTTGTTGTCTGGCAACCTATCTTTTTAGCTTGTGGTCCCTCTGGAGGTCAAATTTATTATCTGATTTAAAAAAAAAACGTTTGATTATATCACCGTTACGTGGTAATTAAGGTTGAGTTCGAATTCCATGAAAATCGGACCAAAATTGACGGACAAAATGGCTGCCGCTTGTACGTGAATAGTGTGAAAATATGATGTATCAAGGTTGTGGACCCTACAGCGGTCACAATTTTGAACCGATTTTGATGTAACTTGACATGTATGTTTACAACTCAAATATCTTGGTTCCTTTCGATATTTGCGCCAATCGGATTTGGCCACAGATCACTAATTATTGCCCCATTGACTTCAATGTTAATTCTCACCTCTAAGACCGGTTGTAACTTTTTCCCAAATTTTTGTTGGGTAAAACGCTTTCTGCCACAGATGAAGCAACATATGGCAAACTCTTGCTCAAAAGCATGTATGAGGTTCTTCATGAAAAACTTGAGACAGACAAGCGGGAAGTAGAGACAGCTAACCTTGCAATTTTCGGCCCTCCCTTTCAACGTAACCAACCTCACAACTCTTGTATCCTTCCGCCTCAAAATCATGAATATTCACCAAAACCTGGCAGAAAATATATTTTCACACCCTTTTCTTCGATTCTACACCAAAAACTCATCAAAAATCGCCATGCAAAAGGGGGGAAAGGGAGAGAAAGCCTAAAAATAACTTTTGCCCTTGTTTCGTGGGTGACGGCCCATGAACATTTGGTGATCTGTGTCCTATATAGGGGTGAAACTTCGGATATCACCAAAAGGCCTTTTGTATTTGCTTCCCATATGTTCTGGCAACATGCTGGTGAAAGGAAATCAAAATCAAAGAATAACTGCAAACATGATGGCCCTTTAAGTATACATGCAGCTTTAAGTACAGTGGTGCATCTCAGGTCCCTGGGCCTTTTGTGCTAAAATTTATTAGAGGCAGTATTTGAGCTCTGTGAAAAAATTGCAAACTAACTACATAGAAAACACTCATAATTTGGAATTTTTATCAAAAATATATTTTTTTACTGCCATGTCATGAAAAATGTACAAAATTTACACATAGCATCTTTCAAAAAACCAATAATTTTCCATTTTTTAGATAGCCAGACTGGCAAGTAATATATTTTTGGAAACCCTGGACAATATGCAAACAGAAAAATCACAAATCAGTTGCATTGATTGTAATTATAGAGGTCTGTACTGAAACATGTAACCCCACCCCCTAAAAATGTCAATGACTGAATCAATCTTATCTTTGGTTGCAGAGCTAACATTACCAAAGGAATCTGTTTAACAGATATGTTTTACCATCCCTGGCTAATATATGTACATAGAAACTAAAATAGGTGCAATAAATATGAATTATGGTTAAAATAGGCCTTGTGGAAAGAAAAAAATGCCATATTCAGCCTATGTCCCCCCTTCTCTAACAAAAGGGTCCCAAAATACACAATTTTCACAAATTTGGAAATAGTTTAATGTTGTCAACATCTCACAGCTCAGAGGCATCATACAAATCTTTATTGCATTTATTGTACTGAAGCAAGATGATTGGACCTTTACATCAATTGCCTGAAAAAATGAAGTAAAAAGGGTAGTTATGACATAGTTGGAAACATAAAAGAGGCCTGAAAATGAGCAAAATTAACATTTTACTGGTCTATAAGTGACATAAATGCAACAAACATCACAAATCCTAGATTTCGATAAGAAAATATTGACCATTAAGCCGGCATTTACACATCTACACCAGTTCTGTATCAGGGTGTGGTCTTATTGGCCTGACATGTCTCAAGGTTCTAAGTTTGACCTTAAATAAAAAAAGGTCAGAAATCCTTGAAATGTACAAAATGACCATTTATTGGTGAAAAATAACATTCCCAGCTGTAATTCAACAACAAATTCCAATTATTATCATTTAATTGTCAACACAGGCGCAATTAAATCTCTCAAAACACAGTAATAAAAACGGGTGGGGTGGGGCATTTATAGCCCCTCTAAACAGAAGGATGGGTGAAAAATGTCTATAAAGACTGTGATATTGCTTCCTAATTGAAGGAAATGCAAGAATTTAATGTTTCAAAGAAGAAAAAAATGCTTGTTCTGGGTAAAATAGTGGCCAAATTGAGCCTACCCCTGTTTTGAACATTTTGTACAAACCCATCTGCTGTATATTATTAACTCAGTGTTACTAATTTTCCATTTTCTGTAGGAAAGCTGGAGCTATTTCTAAACCTGACAAAGTTATAGATCCCATCTAAGTTATATTAGAATGAAAATAAGGGCATTTTTAAAATTTTGAGTCATTTGAATTTGAGTAGGTATGAAAACATTAATCTTTACATCGAAATGGGAGAATCTGGAGATTTTCTGTGAATATTCCTGATTTTTAGATAAAATTAGGTGAAATTACCACATTGTTCACTTTATCTGGGCTTCCTGAGGCTGAATATGCCAAAATTGGACATCTGAAATATTTTTCTTACTGTTAGAAATTAAATAAAAACTGAAAATTTGCAGTAAAATCACAATTTTTCCCCAAACTTTGATAATTTTATTTTAAACGTAACTTTTTTTAGTTTTTCTGTAGTCAAGTTATTTTATACATATTTTCTGACAAATTAGTCATCATATTTTCAAAACTAAGGCATATCAGTCACAGCCTTGTCATACACAGACAGGCTACAGATCACTAATTATTTCCCCATTGACTTCAATGTTAATTCTCACCTCTAAGACCGGTTGTAACTTTTCCCCAAATATTCGTTGGGTAAAACGCTTTCTGCCACAGATGGAGCAACATATGGCAAACTCTTGCTCAAAAGCATGTATGAGGTTCTTCATGAAAAAGTTGAGATAGACAAGCTGGAAGTAGAGACAGCAAACCTTGCAATTTTCGGCCCTCCCTTTCAACGTAACCAACCTCACTCACAACTCTTCTATCCTTCCACCTCAAAATCAAAAGGGGGAAAAAGGGAAAGGGAGAGGGAGAGAAAGACTAAAAATAACTTTCGCGGGTGACTGCCCATGAATATTTGGTGATCTGTGTCCATTTTAACTTCCTGAATTATGGCCCCTGATTGTCCGAAATGGCGAAAAATCGCCCTTTTTAGCTTGTGGTACTTTTGGAGGTCAAAATTATTATCCGATTTCGAAAACCGTTTGATTATATCACTGTTACATGCAGGGGCGTACATATCGATTTCGTTTGGGGGGGGGGGTGTTTAGCCAAAATGCGACCGACTGATGCGAGTGCAGGGGCGTACATATCGAATTCGTTTGGGGGGGGGGGGGTGTTTAGCCAAAATGCGACCGACTGATGCGAGTGACGCAATCAGGAGCCGAGCACCAGGTGTGAGTTTTCTAAGAAATATGGGGGTGGGGTAGGGGCGGTTTCAAATCCAGGGCGCCATCAACAATCCCACCCCACAATGAAAGTAAACAAAATAATGGCTATAACATTAAGCGTCCCGGTAGAACATAGATAGTAAAATTATTGTAGAATTATATATTTTTTCGCCGATCGTTGTCTCGCCGGAAAGCAGTTTTATTTAAATTCACATAGTTTATGTCATATTAATGATTGTGCCTATAACAGTGAGTAATTTGAGAAAATTTTTGAAAAATTGATTCAATATCCTGCCATTTGAGGCCATTGTTGGAAGAAATTCTTGTGAACGAGTGGGCCAGAAATGTCAGTCAGTGGGACAGAATCTCCAGATCTGTTTTGCAAGAGTTAACATAACATCTGTACAATCTGTCGCCCCACGCCCCCGTGGTACTAAAAACTGGGCAGTTCACTATAATCGTGAATATGATAGTGCTGAGACAGTATATGACAACGGAGGAGTAACAGAATGATTTTAAAATGGAATCGAGCGCCACAGGCGCGAAAAAAATTCAGATATGTAAGCGAGTAGAAGAATGATGTTATAATTTCAGATATGTAACAGAGCTTTTAAATTTTTGGGACTGGGATTGAAAATTTGAATCAATGTCATGGCAAATGGAACCAAATTCTCGTTAACGAGAGGATAAGAAATGGGACAGAATCTTGAGGCTTATCTGTCAATTTCGCCTGTTTGTTTATTTCATTAATTCATTTAGTCGGAGACCGACTGCGGTGACTACTTTTTTTGAGACCGACTATTTTTTGCCATGGTAGAAAACATTTCATAGAACAACATACTGACAACAGAATAAGAGTGACAAGCAGAATTGGTTATTTTATACTATATTTTTGTGTGACTTATGCAATTTAGGCACACGGATTCACGCAAATACATACATGTAGAATATGGGATCTATTCTGGCACATTTTTGAGACCGACTGCAGTGACTGCATTTGTTTTGTGACCGACTATTTTTCTCCCTGGGTGAAATTTTGTTGTTAGACCAACATACTCACAACAGAATAAGAGTGACGTATGCAATTTAGGCTCACGGATTCACGCAAATACGTAGTATTTGGGATCTATTCTGGCATTGTCTTTGAGACAGACTGCAATGACCGCACTTATTTTGAGACCGACTATTTTTCTCCCTGGGTGAAATTGTTGTTAGACTAACATAAGCCTACTCACAACAGAATGAGAATGAAACACAAAATCTTTTCAAACATGATAAGATGATAAGGCTATTTTACACTAAAGTTTTGCGTGAATAGCGTGACGTATACAGTAAGCACTTTTGATACTGACTGCACCTATTTCGCGACCGAATGCACTGATTTTGCCACCGACTATTTATATACGAAAGTTTTGCGTGAGTAGCGTGACGTATACAGTGAGTACTTATTTTGATACCGACTACTCCTATTTTGCGACCGACTGGACTGATTTTGTGACCGACTATTTTTTTTGCTGGGGACACATTTACGCCCCTGGTCACAAGGTCTCAACGCCACAAGGGAACGCGCCACAAGGGAACAGTCTATGGATACAGGGCCTAATGTGCCTGTACCCATAGGTTGAACCCAGGGAACACGTGGCTTCGCACACGGAACATGTGGTCTTGTGACAGAGAACACTAACAATGAACATGTCAATTCTTTTGCAGCTGCACAAGAGGGAACGTGCAATTATCAGTACGATATTGTATGGAGATACATATTCCCGTCTGTTTCAAGGCCTGGAAACTTGTGTGAAATTCACCTAGTTCATTGCGAGTTCTAAAATTGGCCGGACCCAGCACCGTGGGCGTTGTCTGAAGGACATTGGTTAATTCTATGCGACGTCGCTGCACAGCGTGCATAAGAGCCCGTGGAGGACACACGCGCTACTGACATCTGTGTCGTACATTTGGTTTTGATCCCTGACTTTGTACCGTTGATTGCAGATTAAACATCCATAAGTGTACAAATATGTTGTTATTGATGTGTTCCCATTTGAATTTTGTTCAGCATAAGAAGCAAAATAAATAAGATATGTTTACAGGATCATTTTATTATACGAAAAACTAAGTGATGCGTTTTCTATGGCGCTCAGTATATATGTTTTTCTTTGTTAAATTTCTAACCTGGGTATGTATCTTTGATGTGAATCGCATCACGAAATCTTCACTGTGATCGTATAGCTATAACATAACTATTGTCACAAAGCCCAGAAACTACTAGCTACAATTGAACATAGGCTACTTTCTTCGGGGCTTCCTACATATAATTTTCAACACATTATCATCAATAAATAAGTAATCGAATAAATAAGTAATTCTTTCACTAATACTTAGTGAAGAGAGTGTCACTAAAATAGTTACCCGACGGTTCTTCTACATTTTCTAATTGACGTTTACTTGCGCGTGTATGCAAATTAAAAGCGAAAGAAATATCGCGTCGCCGTTTGATTAAATCGGTAAATATATGGAAGAATAACGTTGCCAATATTATGTTCGCGGTGCAAATTGCATTTGTCAGCAGTTAAAAATACGTATTTAGTTCCGCAATTTCCATTGCTCCACAATACCAATGTCAGTATTAAAATACAGAATACAATTTTGAATAATATTTATTTCGCACATTACACCTTTCCATTCGGCATTTTGGACAAATGCATAATAGAATTTAGCAGATTAGAACATATCTAGTCCTTGCGTGGAATCTATGGCGAACCTCATTTGCATTCGAAAAAAGGCCCGGACTATGATTGAAATTAATAATTTACGCGATCAATCTACAAGGTAAATGTCGGTAAAAGGTTTGAGATCAACCTGGTATACAAGAAATTAACATACAATATGCGCGATAGGGTTTCATTCACCCTTTATTCAATGGATGTTGGTGTTAAGATATGTGCAAGCCAGTTTAATTACAAATTAAGGGAGTTAAAGGCGGGTAACTTTGAAAATCAAACTTGCGCAAATGAATTTTCGGCACCATCTACAACTGCGACGTAACCATCCATAATAGAGCCATTTCTAAGAAACTTCTGGAAACATAACAAACGTACTAAGATCACTATATGCAGTACAGTTTGTAAACGTTCATGTACACCATACGCAGTGGCGGCGGCCTAGTCTGCCCCCTGTTTGCCACACCCCCCCCCCCCCCGCCCCAAATAATTTGAGAAAATCAAAAAAAAGTTTTTGTGATACGATCCTCAAAGTTTTTGGGGGCTCAACGCGAAAAGAATATGCATTTACTTGATACACTCACTCTGTTCGTTTGACACATCCCTCTCGGTTCTAAGTTGGTGATTTAGCGACGAACAGTATCTGGCCACCTCTATTTATCTCGACGACCTTTGTCTGAAATGCTGCCTGGCTGCATTTCCGGCCGTCTATTCCACAAAATATTCATTCACTTTGATCGAGTCACTCCATCCGCCCATTTGAGACTTTCCTCTCTGGATTGGATAAACTAGTGATTTGACGATAGGCGATATCTGCTAAGCTCTATTTATCGCGGAGGTCAATTTTCGGGGGGCTTCGTTGAGGTTCGCAAGTCCGTTCATTTGACACTTTCCTGCCTGGGCTAGGAAAGATTAGTGAACGGGGGGGGGGGGGCGACGGCATCCGATCAGCTCTATTTATCTATTTTTATACGTCCACATTCATAATGTGAACGTATTATGCCGTCGCCCCTGTCTGTGTGTGTGTGTGTGTGTGTGTGTTTGCATATGGTGTATTAGCAGGACGCGAAGTTGAAAGAACACCAACGTTGTTAGGACATTTTGAATTGTTGGGACTTACACTCAGGTCCCCACAATTATTTTTGTACCAGGGCCTTGTAAACCACCTAAAAACTATATATTTTCAATCTTACACAAGTCCTACAAAATGTGGAAAATCAAGACAGTCTCACACACTGAACACACATTTTACTCCCTATATCACACACATTTGAAGTGTTTGAAGCATGGGTATTATCAATATCCAATCAGATGGCCAGTTTCAAAGTTAGATATATTGACCAATCAGAGGCCATTTCTTTAAAGTCCTGACAGAAGAGGCTACTCAAATTTTTTCACACAACTTGTTCATTTAATTGTGAAAGGTACAGATAAGTGTCGCCTGGTACTACCCAAAGCTAAGCAACAGTCTAGAAGTATATTTTTTCTTAAGGGAGAGCCAATATATGATACCAATAAACGTTATGTAGAACATTAGTGTGTATTTCCTGTATGATTCATTATCACATTGGGAATAAGTCCTATCAATGACTGAAATTATTGATTTGGGTATTGTTATAGAAAAGTTTTGATAATTAATCAAATTGCGCGGGTGTAAATTTGAAATTATTAGTCACTTTGTTCTGTTGAGAAAGAGGATACATCTCTAGAAATTAACAGTAGAAAGAAAAAAGAAATAGGTAAGTGCTTACATTATGTTTTAACTACTTCAATTTTAATGCTGTCAAAATTTGTACAAAATTATGATTTGTCAAAATATTTCTTTTACAAAAAATGGAAAGAAACTGAAATAAATAATGCGTATTGTTTAGATCAAAAGGTCCGTCATTGGCTCAAGGGCCCTGATTTTGTTGTCCGATAACATGAGCAGTACCGTGGGTCCCCCAGTTGCATGTTACTATTAAAGACTCAAGAATAGTACCATATGTTAGTCCCGAAAGGCGCTTTCTCCTCTCTGTCTCGATCCTCTCTGTATTCCTGCTTATTTCTCCTCACACTCGATTCCCCTCAATCCCCCCCCCCCCTTTCTCTCTACCCCCACCCTGTCTTTATTACCATGTATCTCTCTATCACTCTATTCCCCTGTATCCTGTCCTATCTCTCATCTCTCTCGCTTACCATCCCTATTTCTATTCTTGCAAATCCTATTCTGTATCTGTTCTTTTCTGTCTCTCTTCTGTATCCCCATCCCTTTTACCCCTCTTCTCGTATCCTCTCTCAACCTCTCCTCGCTCTCATTTTGTCCTTGGTATCCTTATACCCCGCATCTCCACATCCTGTCTATCTCCCCCACCGCCTCTCCTCCCCTCTTCATCTATATTGTCATGTCTCTCCTCATTCAAGCCCCATTATTCTCTTAGATATTGTGTGGAAGCCAGAATGTTTCACTTTCTTCCCCTCTTTCCTTTCCTACATCTTTATCGTTCTTTATCGTTTCTGTATCCCCATCCCCCTCACCCCTCACCTCGTATCCTCTCTCTCAACCTCTCCTCTCTCTCATTTTGTCCTTGGTATCCTTATCCCTCGCATCTCCACATCCTCTCTATCTCCCCCACCGCCTCTCTTCCCCTCTTCATCTATATTGTCATGTCTCTCCTCATTCAAGCCCCCTTATTCTCTTAGATATTGTGTGGAAGCCAGGATGTTTCGCTTTCTTCCCCTCTTTCCCTTCCTGCATCTTTATCGTCCTCTCTCTGGTTTCCTCTCATTGTTAAAAACCGATTGAAGTACAATTGCGAAATAACTTATCTCGCTCCCTTTCTCTCTTCCATACCATCCCTCACTTCCTCCATCCTCCCTTTCACCCCACCCCTTTCAAGTGTTAGGTGGGCACCAGACTCTCCTCTCTCTGTTATTCTTTCTATTTCTCCTTTCTTTCGATCTGTTTCCTCTGTTTGTGTCTTTGTCTTCTCTCATCGTTCTTTTGGTCTCTCTTTATATACCTACTATCTTCATCCCATAAACAAGTCTTAAAGCCCAAACTGTTCAACTGGGTCTCAAACCCCTGTGTTATAGAATAATAGTTTAAGATTAAGATGTTGGGCATCTCAAAATTTAATTAAAAAAAAACCTTGGTGTGAAAAGGTGTAGGGCCTACTAGAAATATGCTGTAATATTAGAAATAATAAGTGTTGAGTGGATGGTAGTTTCTCTTCACCCAATTGAGTGATAAGTGGACATCAGTCTCTCTCTCTCTCTCTCTCTCCCCCTCTCTGGATTTGAAGTAATCAAAGCTTAGCCCAACCCAAGTGTTAATAACCACTATAATTTTATTATTTCAGTGAATATGAAAACACGGTCTGGTGAAGAGCAGAGGAGAGCAGGAATTGTTGAATGTGAAATGTGCATCACAAACAATACGGTTTTAAGGTGGTGAAACTGGCCCTGTGTGAACAGAGTAATCGACATTTATTTAACCAATAATTGAATACTTAAAAACTGACTCAAATGTATTAAAGAATCCAGAATATTATTTTCTCGAAGTTGTCACAAATTTGACTTTTGAGGGTATCCATTGTTAAGTTCAAAATGTTGTTGGACTTCAGTGAAATTGCTTTTGTGTTAAAATCATAAAGAATTAAAAACAAAAAAGTGAATTATGAAGTATTTCGTTTTACCCAAACCAGTTTCTACTGCATTTTGAAAATTGAAACCCACCCATGGAACATCCAATAGTACACGTGTACCAGTGTGCCACAGTTTTACGAATCACAATCCAAAACACAACGATAAACCACCTTTCAGTTTGTCGCACAATCAACAATGACTCTTATCTTACCCCAAGTTATATTTACCAGTTAGACTAACCAACTGTGTTTCCTTATTGTCATTTATTGATTTACATGCTTAATTATTAGTAATATTTGCAGCTTATAGTTTATATGTCTTTGTCCGAGGTAAAGGAGGGGGGGGGAGTCTAGTAGTGAGCACAATTTCTGCACTTTCCTTCCCACACCAAAGAGTCATGCCCTTTAATTTAATGTAATAGAAATATCAAAGAATTTCCCCAAAATGACACAGTTAGTGTTGAGTGAATGTAAAACTCATTGGGTTTTATTTTATTTTGATTGTATTTCTACTCAATGAAATGTGTGTGTACATTTGTGGCTTAATCCGCGATCAGATTAGGTTATGTCGCTTGTTGCCCTGTGTTTTATTTTCTATTTTACTTTGGGTCCCCTGCATGGTCCGTTATAATTTGATCCTGATTAAAGTTTACTGTACTGTAATGATGGAGATGTCACCAGCAATTTAAGAATTCTTATGGACTGAATCGTTATTAACTGCCTTTTAACTCTTCGCAATTTAGTCAAATTGGTCCCAGTAGTGATACAATGACTTAGTGTGTGTCCAGATTTTAAGTCAAAACAAATTTATATTGATTCGTGGTCAAAGGGGAGACCAATCTTGGTGTGCCTGTAATGTGGGCTAATTGCAGCCTTGTCACACTTCATACCAAATCTAGCTTGGACATGTTCAGTTCCAACAGCGTGTGTGAATTAGTTATATACATCGTTATTAGGACACCTTCAGTACCAACAGTTTATTAAATTTGTGGTGTGTGAATTGAATGTACGTCTTTAACGGGACCCTCCCGATAACCATTATGTACGTCATTATACGGACGTCCCTATAGTGCATTAAAACATAGGTGTGTACAATTAAATAGAAGTAATTATCAGGACGTCCCAGTAGTTCATTAAATTCTGGGTGTGTAACTTGTGTATAATAAGTGCAACTATACCACTTTGACGGTACGGCTCTTTACGTGTCCATCAACAAGATTTGTCACACAATGTCCCACTAAAGTGTCCCAACAATCTCAGTTGCTATTGTTTAATATTAAAGATTTATTATAACACATTTTTCATTACCCGTTGGTACTTTAGACCGATCAGTAATATATTTTAGATAAAAATATAAGAATAAAGTATAGTCACCACAAGTGTGGTTACTGTCAAGGACCTGACAAGGACTTAGATGCAGGTATGTGTGTGTGTGTGTGTGTGTGTGTCTGTGGTTCGCCTACAGGGCGCAATTCTTCATGGATTTTCTTCAAACTTGGTATACTTATTCCTTATACCCAAAGGAAGATCCCTATTGTTTTTGGGGCATGCCCGACCCCCAGGGGCCGAGCCACGCCCATTTCTAGTATTTGTTTGTTTGTCGTCTACAGGCCACATTTCTTAACTTATAATCTTGAAAGTTTGTATACATATTCTTTGTACCCTAAGGAACATCCCTATCGTTTGGGGTGTATGCCCCACCCCCAGGGGCAGAGCCACGCCCATTTTTTTTTTCGTGTGTCTTTGTGTCGCCTACAGGGCGCAATTCTTACTGGATTTTCTTCAAACTTGGTATACGTATTCCTTATACCCTAAGGAAGATCTCTATTGTTTTTGGTGCATGCCCGACCCCCAGGGACAGAGCCACGCCCATTTCTAGTATGTATTTGTTTGTCGTCTACAGGCCACATTTCTTAACTTATAATTTTGAAACTTAGCATACACATTCTTTGTACCCTAAGGAACATCCCTATCATTTGGAGTGCATGCCCAACCCCCTGGGGCAGAGCCACACCCATTTTCTTATCGTGTGTCTTTGTGTCGCCTACATGCCGCAATTCTTATTGTATTTTCTTTAAAACTTTGTATACTTACTCTTTATACTCTAAGGATGATCCCTATCGTTTGGGGTGTATGCCCCACCCCCAGGGGCAGAGCCACGCCCATTTTCTTTTCAATGAGTCTTTATGTCGCCTACAGGGCGCAATTCTTACTGGATTTTCTTCAAACTTGGTATACGTATTCCTTATACCCTAAGGAAGATCTCTATTGTTTTTGGTGCATGCCCGACCCCCAGGGACAGAGCCACGCCCATTTCGTGTATGTATTTGTTTGTCGTCTACAGGCCACATTTCTTAACTTATAATTTTGAAACATAGCATACACATTCTTTGTACCCTAAGGAACATCCCTATCATTTGGGATGCATGCCCAACCCCCTGGGGCAGAGCCACACCCATTTTCTTATCGTGTGTCTTTGTGTCGCCTACAGGCCGCAATTCTTATTGTATTTTCTTTAAAACTTTGTATACTTACTCTTTATACTCTAAGGATGATCCCTATTGTTTGGGGTGCATGCCCAACCCCCAGGGGCAGAGCCACGCCCATCTTCCTTTTGTGTGTCTCTGTGTCGTCTAGAAGCCGCAATTCTAACTGGATTTTCTTAAAATCAGCGTGGTACTTGGTTTATGTATTCCTTATAGCCTGAGGGCGTCCACTATTGATTTTGATGAATGTCCCGACCCCCAGGGGCAGAGCCACGCCCACTTTTTGCCTTTAGTGTTAGGAAGGCACAATTCTGAATGGATTATCTTGGTGTAGTTATTCCTTATACTCTAAGGACGACAACTATTAATGTTGGTGCACGACCCTCAACGCTAAACAAACCAAACGCCTAGCCTTCTTGACAAAGTACCATATCAATCAAAGCAGGAATGTGGACGTATATTGTAGCGTTAGCGTTATGTTTCAAAATTTTCTTGAAGAGATCCCCAAAACCTCTACAAGGACTCGCTACTTTGGCGATTACGGTAGGCTACTTCGTTGAGGTTCGTAAATCCGTTCGAAATTTGTTCTCTGGTCGGATAAACTACTGATCATGCGACGGACGGTATGTGGTCAGATCTATTTATCTAGTCGATCGATGCCTTACTGAAAACTGTCAGACAGCATTTCCGACAGTAAAGACTCCCTACTTTAGCGCTCGTGAGAGGGATTTGTCGAAGTTCGCAAGTCCGTTCGTTTGACACTTTATCTCAACAATCATTGCTCGAAATACTGCCAGGCTGCATTTCCGGCAGCCTGTTTTTCAAATTTTCTGGGGGAGGCCCCCTACCAGTTGAAGCTCGTGCCTTGCCTCCTTAAACCACAGCCGCAAGCCAGAGGTGACCGGCCAGCTAGAGGTCGAAGCGAGGCACTCTAGACCACTAGGCCATCCCACCGCCCCCCCCCCCCTCACTGGATAGAGAGACTTGTGTAGCGTCATATTCATATCTGAAGCGCATGCGCAATAAATACTGTCAGTGTAGACTGAAATAACTAGATCAGGGGCGGATCCAGGGGTGGGGGGACCTGCTCAGCTACATGAAAAAAAAAATAATGCCTTGCATCAATGAAATTACATCACAAAGTGATCCTGCATCAGTATAAAAATGATTTATCTGTTTAAAAAGCTCAATTTGTATGTATGTCAATGTAATTTAGAGACGATGATGGCAGATTTCCGTAATAGAAACCTGGTAAACCCCTCCTGCAAAAATTCCTGGATACGCCCCTGCAGATGCTAGAGATTGCCACCCGATTGAAACTTCTGGAATAAGAGTAAATTTCTGTCCCTGGCAAATGTTAACGATTTAGCTCCTTCAAAGTAAAATTTTCAACATTGAACTTTACCCAAAATATCAGCCATCTTCAATTTTGAAGGGGGCATTTTTAAAATATTTTAGTTATTCGCAAGCAAATTGGATGAACTACATACCAAATATTGCGGACCATATGTCACCGCGATGTATTATTTTTGTGGGGAATCGGCAATCCCGCAATTGTAGCAGGGTAATTCTGAAATTTTGTAGTGATTGTAATTATGGGGTAGTAATGAAAACGCATGACCATTGTCGGACTGGGCCCACCTGTCCACCTAAGCCTATAAAGAAAAAAAGAGAGAAAGAAGAAAAAAGAAAGAAAGGAGAGGGGTGGGGGGTAAAAATTGCCTTCTTCTGCTTTGGTCTGATATGCTTGGAAAATGGGTTTGAGGTTGTCAATTTTCAAAATTTTCGCAGGGGGTGTGGGGGGGGGGGGAGAACCTCCCTCGGATTCTCGCGCGCATTCGGCGCATACTTGTGTGGGCCTTGGTCATTGACGTGACAGCTCACCAAATATTTCTACGCTGTCACCCGAATATTGGACGAAAGTTGTTTTTAGTCGTTCTTTCCCTTTTTCCCCTTTTGCACGTCGATTTTTATGACGTTTTGGTGTAGAATCGAAGAAAAGGTTTTGAAAATACATTTTCTGACAGATTTTGATGAATGTTCGTGATTTTGAGGCGGAAGAATACAAATGTTGCGAGGTTGGTTATGTTGAATGTTATGTTTATTTGTCTCTTCTTCCAGTTTGTGTATCTCAAGTTTTTCATGGTGAACAGTACCGGATCTAAGGGGGGCAAAGTGGGAAAAAGGTCCCGGGCCCCCCACATTTAGGGGCTCCCACAATTCTTGGTCACTTAAAATTAATTCACTAAAATAAACAATCTGATTAAAATAATACAGATCCTATTTCGTTTCGAATTGTATAGTTCAAAATTTCGTTTTACTTGTTTTTACTACATTAGGATCTGAAGGACTTGTTATTTAACTCGTGTTCTTATTGAAATGAGGGGTCAGCCAATCAAATTGTCTGTCGAATCCACTAGGCAATCTACATCTAATCTCGACTGTATGACAGTAAGTGATATGTACCTACGCCCATACATTTGCGATGCGGTTAACGGTTTACTTTAACAGGAAAACTTGACACCGTGGGTACAACCAAACACAAATTGGCGACCTATTCGGCTGGCGCCGTCAATTTTTTTTTTTTTTTTTTTTTTTGTAGTATAAACGGGTCAAACACAAGCGTCTAGCACATTTTGACTCTTCAAGTAATATGTGATTGAAGTATTTTTTTCATGGCTGTGGCCTGTTAAAGTTCCAATTTCACTTTTTCTAAGAAAGTCAAAATATAATTATGTCAATGTTTTTTGCTCAAAAGGTTGTCAACTCACTATTATACGATCATGGACAAAATTTTTGGGGGGTTAGAAAGGGTGACACTGGTTGATTGAGGAAATAGTTACACAATTACCTCCCTTGTTTTCCTATTCTTCTCCATGGACGGCCATCTTCAAACGTTTGAATTTGAAGTTGAAAATGATATTTTTGCCAATTTCTCAACTGGCAATAGTGAATTATAGGATTAATCTTTAACAAGGTAGGACTGTTTATAGGTTCAATCTATTTTGGGACTTTATTTTAATAAATTTTAAAAATATAACTTAAAAAAAAATGCTATTGGAACTTTAAATTATTACAAATGTGACTATAAAGTGTTAGAGTACCTATAAATACTAAGTTCAATATGCTTTCAACAATTTTTTGCATCTAATCAACTATAATCAACTTTTTATATGAATTCGAAGAAATCAAAGATGGCTCCCAACAACGTCAATGTAAACAACTTAATTTCTGTAAATAATGGTCAATTTAATGATTCTACACAATCTCCAACAGTTACTGCTTTAAATAACTATACATTAAATACACTAGAATGCATTAAAAAACTAATTTCGGCTACATTTAGAGACAATATTGAAATTACTAGTAAGGCACAAGGAAAGTGCATAGTCTTTCACTTCAAAAGTTCAACTCTGGATTTTTCCTGATATTCATTAGATGTCTTCAAATATACTACAGAACTCTCTCTAAACAGGACTATGTCAACATTGAAATCACTGAACGATTGGATAAAGAAGGCAGCATAGCAGCAAGAATATACAGAGTGAATTTGCAGAAACGATCCTACACCCTAAGCCTTTTTCCCACCCAATGCTCTGGTCTACTCAGTGGTCTACTTCCTTTCTGATCATCTTTCAACCATATTATTAGACTTAATTAATGAAGATGAGGCTACAAAACTTAATCTTTGTGTCAGGGAAAAATTCAACCAAGTCATCAGAGAAAAGGCAAGAGAAGATCATGGGTATAATAATATAAATGCTAACTACTCTAGTACATCACCCTTAAAGAATATTGGCCTGACCTCGAGTACCCCTATAACCTCCTTTGGAGACAATTTCTCCCTTGGAGACAATTTCTCTCATAATAAAGGCAGCAGCAGATACCTCACCTTTATTCCCAACGATCATGATACTGCGACTATCTTAACTATGTCTCCACTGAGCTTACTGTCCCCAATTATTTCGAATTCACTATATACAACTATTGACAGCACCAACTGTGAAGATAGCCAGTAGAGTAAATTCAAGCAATCCATCACACCTTTTGTTGTTAAAACATTATTCACAGATTCAAAATCATCCCCAGATCAAAATAACAATCCCTCCCCTAATTATGGGGACATAATTTGTGTAAATAATTCATGTCATCTTCATGATCAACTGAACAAAATTGGTGATGCTATTGATCGTTTATCCAGTCAATTACAAGTTTTAACCAAATCCCATGAAAATTTAAAAGAAAAAGTTAACAAAATTAATACAGATGAAGAAATTACTATTAATGAATCAACGCATATTACCAATAATGACTGCTTTCAATATAACAACAGAAGAATTAAACCTTTAGACTATAAACAAAATGTTCTTATTGGGTCTTCATTATTTAAAGGAATTAATCTACGACCAATTGATAACACCAATTCTACTGAAATTAGAACAATGCCTGGTGCCTGTATTGCTAATGTGATTGACTATATTGACTATTGCCATTTTTCTAATACAGTATTAAATATTATTTTTCTTATAGGCTCCAATGATTCAAGTAATTCCCCATATATAGACTACACAAGATGCCAATATAATTCCCTTATAGAAAAGTGTCATCTTAAATTCCCCAATGCAGTCATCAAATTTGTCAAACTTCTACCAAGAAAATCCAACAAAGTAAATAGTGTCATAAACAGAATTAACAACATTCTTTATGATGTTTGTAAACAATATACCAATGTTATCTTCTTACATCATTATGCTCTATTTTATGATTTTCCTGCTCACTTCTATAAAATTCACTTGTATCAAAGTTCCATACATTTAAATGCCACCGGTTGTAGATTATTAAGTGCTTTTATCCGTAATAATCTTCCTAAAGTTCAGCACCATAGTGGTTACTATTCAAGATTCTTTTAACATGTCACAGCCACGTAGCTGTCCTAAAACTGTTCTTAGTTCTTATTGTGTATAACCTTATATGTTATATTATTTAGTTTACAGTTAATTATTTATGAATACAATACAGTTCTTACTAAGAAAGGACTACATGTTTCTCATTTGAATGTCTGTCACTTTGTAAACAAAATATCTGAACTTAGCATTTTTATTCAACAATTTGATATTTTTGGAATATCAGAATCTCATTTATACACAACTTAGATGTTAATACTTCTGATTTAGCTATATCTGGATTTAGTATACCTTATAGAAAAGATGAATGTAACTCAAGTCATTCCGGAACTTTATATATTAAAAATCACCTCTCAACTAAAAGAAGGGAGGATTTAGAAAACTGTAATATTGAAGCTATTTGGTTTGATGTACATTTTACTAATTCTAAACCACTATTATTTTGTAATTTATACCGAAATCCTTCTTCCACTAGACAATGGCTAGATTCTTTTACTATTATGTTAGAAAATGCCTGGAACTGTGACTATGAAATTTTAGTATTTGGTGATATAAATATTGATATAAGTAATAATCAAAACCTACTTTCACTTTATGGTTTATATCCAATAATTACCACACCAACTCGTATCACCAATTCATCTTCTACTATTATTGATCATATTTTTGTTTCCTGCCCTGAAAATATTATAGAAACTTCTGTTCCAACCTATTCAATTTCTGATCACTTTCCAGTATGCTGTGCATGGAATAAGAAAGGTACTAAAATCACTAAAATTGGTCACACTTTTATTACTTATCGCTCTTTTAAATCATTTAATAAAGAGGCTTTCCTGCAGGATGTAGACAATGCTCATTTTTATGTTTATGAATTTAATGATCCTGATCTTGCCTTACAAAGTCTTTATTCTACATTACAACCTATTATTGACAAACATGCTCCAATTAAGACAAAGAGAGTTAAAAATTATTATAAACCTGATTGGCTAACTTCTGAAATATTAACATTAATTCATAGAAGGGATAAGTGTAAGAAAGTAGGTGATATTGCAAATTATAAGATATTAAAGCCCCAATAACACTCTTGTTGTAACTGAATAATATGTCCCAATCTTCATTCTGGCCAACAAATCGTATTATTTTAGAATATTCCAATTAAATGATGGTATAAATTTCATCTTAACACACCTATTTTAAAAAATTGGAAAAATTCAACCAATTGATTTGAAAAGTCTAACGTAAACCTTTTCAAATGTGACTTGGATTTTAAGATATTTTCGAACCCTCTGGACAAGTAAAATAGGTTGTAATGGATAATTTACACAACAGGTAGGACACTTAAACATCTAGTACTTAGAATAAGGGTATTATTTATTTTCTGGAGCTACCAAGCCTGCGAGAATGTTATTGCCCCTTTAAGAAATAAGATTAAGTCTAAAATAAGAGATAATAAGAAAAAGTGTCTAGAATCTTTAATTAAGGATATAAAAAAATATCTGGAAAGCCATCAATATAGCTAAAACTGAAGGAGGTAATAACAATACTATTTCAAATATTAGTGCTGATGATTTTAATATTTTCTTTATTAATGCTGCATCTTCCATTATTCCGAATTCTACTACTCAACTAAGTAATAATAATTCTAACTTAATCTCTAACTTTGTATCTGAGCATATTGATAATAAGACATTCTGTCATGTTCCATATATGACTATAAATCAAGTATATAAACTGCTCTTTTCTCTTGATCCAACTAAATCTGTAGGATTAGATGAACTTGGTCCCTTCTTTATCAAACATGCAGCCTATTTTTTTATCCGATTCATTAACCTATATTTATAATTTGTGTATTGATAAAATATATTTCCTTCTTCTCTCAAACATGCTAAAATTCTACCATTCTACAAATCTGGTGCTAAAAATGATCCTAGTAATTATAGGCCAATATCTATTTTACCTACATTATCTAAACCATTAGAAAAACATATTTCTCAATCCATTAATTCTTTCCTTGAGAAATATAATTTGCTTTATTCAAATCAATCAGGATTGATTTAGATCCAATAGCTCTTGTCAAACGGCATTAACTAATATTTCTGATAACATTTATCATGCTATTAATAATAATCTGTATACAGGTATGGTATTTATTGATTTCCGCAAAGCCTTTGATTTAGTAAATCATAATCTTCTACTTCAAAAACTGAAATTATATAATTTATCTTATACTCTTATTAAATTGTTAACTTCCTATTTATATAATAGACAACAATGTACCAGTATTGGACAAACTTATTCTGCCCCTGCTATGATAACTCAAGGTGTTCCCCAAGGTTCAATCCTTGGTCCTTTGTTATTTAATTTATTTATCAATGATCTACCTTTACATTTACATGTTAATAGTGATTTATTTACTGATGATACTACGGTCTATTCCTTATTTTCTGATCTGATGTTACTTCATTAATTACCACACTGCAAAATGAAACTTCTATTATTCAAAATTGGTGTTCCACAAATGACATGGTAATTAATGAAATCAAAACTAAAACAATGATTATTACACCTTCTTCAAGGCGTAAATTACCTTCAACCAAATTTCAAATTCACATAAATAATTCACCTTTAGAAAATGTCTCTACATTTAAACTTTTAGGCATCATTTTTGATGAAAATTTCACTTGGTCTCCTCATGTTGATCATTTATCCAAGCTTCTTCGACAGAAAAATGTTCAATTACGCAAATTAAAACAGTTGCTTCCTACGGAAGTACTTAAATTGTTCTATTTTGCTCATATTCAATCTCATATAAATTACTGCTCCACTATTTGGGACTCTTGTTCGATTACATCTATTTCTAAACTTGAGAGAGTTCAAAAAATATCCTTTAAATTAATTTACAATAGACCTATCTCTGAGCATTCCTTCTCATCTAATTATTATTTTTTATCTTCATCTTTAAATATTCAAACTATTTATCAAAGACTTTTAATTAACATAATATTTTTCATTATAACACCACTCCATATTCATCTCTCAATAATAGACTTTGTATCTGTAGACCTAATAATGAAATATTTAAATGTAGTTTACAATATAGAGGCACAGTCCTTTGGAATTCTCTCCCATTTTCACTTAAAAATATCAAAAATCTTCATTTATTTAAGAAAAATATCACTAAGAATGTTATTTCTTCTTCTTAACCTATACTATTCAAAAAAGTAGGGGATATTTGATTTTTAAGTGTTATTTAAGTCACCTAATGAAACTGACGAAGACACAAATGACAAAATGAAATGAAGTTCACATTCATCGATTTATTCCAAATGATCGTTAGACTAAGTAAGGCACAGACTGACCATTATAAGGGTAAAATGGTACCCGGGGTCAAACAGCAAGGTTACCACAGCATCACAACAAAGTCAGTAAAGGGTAAATCCTCCTCTGTTTGCCAAACAAGCATTGATCCGACGTGGCCTATTCCTAATGAGACGTCTAGGGGCATTTTGGTCCAGATTGTCCCATTCCTGTTGCAACGCAGCAGCAAGTTTTTGGACATTGGCAGGACGTTGTTGACGTTGACGTAACCTCTGTCCAAGCATGTCCCAGACATGCTCGATGGGGGAGAGGTCGGGACTCAGTGCTGGCCACGGTAATGTGGTGATGTTCTGTCGTTGGAGGTAACCTGTAACGATCCTGGCCCTGTGAATCTTGCGTTGTCATCCTGGAAGATGAAACGGCGGCCATGACGTCGTGCGAACGGCACAACATGGACTGCCAAGATGTTGTCCCGGTAGTACTGGCCTGTAACACGCCCTGCAACAACATGTAAAGCCGTTCTTCCACAACAGTGATGCCTCCTCACACCATAACAGAACCACCCCCAAATCGATCATGTCTGATGACGTTAACGTCTTGGAAGCGCTCGTTTCGACGACGCCACACCCTCCTACGTCTATCCAAAAATCAACAGTGAACCTTGACTCATCTGAAAACATCACATTGCTCCAGCGTCGATTATCCCAGTGTTGACGATCCCTACACCAACGACGTCTTGCCTGAATGTGATGATCTCTCAAACAAGGGATCACGCCAGGACGTCGGGTGCGAAGGTGACTCCTATGCAGTCGATTCCAAATCGTCTGGCCACTCACTCTCACACCAGTGTCTGTTTGAAGACGAGCGCTGATCTGATTTGCTGTGATGACACGATTTCTCGAGGCCAAGGTACGGATAAATCGATCCTGGGCTTGAGTTGTCGCCCTTGGTCGACCTGAGCGTGGTCTGTCCTGTACAGATTGTGTATCACGGTATCTGGACCATAGCCTGCTTATGCCAGACTGAGAAACATTCATCGTCCGCGCCACAACCGCCTGCGTTGTGCCGATCTGTAGCATGCCAAGGACACGTAACTTTTCATTTTGGGTAAGCCGACGCATATCAAAATTTGTTTTCTGGTCCCTGTGTTTCCACCCTGGAATTCAATGCCAAAATGACTGTAACTTTCAAAGTCAGAGTCGTGCAAATCTTGGGTTGGACCCCCATGATGATCCCAAGCATCACCTGCATTCCATGCGGTAGCTATTGGTGCGTTTGGGCGTCACAGGTAACTAGAAATGTTTCTTCTGTTAGGTTCTAAAGTGGCTTTTTTCGTAGTCATTTGCATATTTTAGTATTATGCCCCCAAAATCAAATATCCCCTACTTTTTTTGAATAGTATATATTCTATATTTAGTATATCAACTACTTACTAGCTACTACATATTATCCATCATATTACTTTTAGTTTTGAAGCTTATCATATTATCATAATATTAGAATGCTTTGTTTGTGAGTATTTGTTAAGTGTCTTGTTCTATTACTCTCTTTTTCATTTCTTTGTTATAAAGATCAAAATTGTAAGCAGGCTTTAAGCCTAATTTTTTCACCTTTGAAAATAAAGATATTATTATTATTATTATAAGCGTGTCGTACCGTGTCAATCTGGCCCACTGAAGTTAGGTGGTCTCGGAACCGTGCAAAGAACGGCTCGCTTTAAATTTTCGTAGTGTAAACGCTTACCAGTCTGGGCACGGATTACTGCGCATGCGCTGAATGAACCTTGACCCTTTTTCCCGCGAACTTTGACAGCTCTGTCAACAGTTCTGTCAAAATGGCTACACGTTCCAAAATCAACCGCCATAATTGCTTTCATCCGGATAACTTGCTGAAATTAACTTTTCTGTGAAGAGTCCCACATTTCACTTGCTTGGCACGGTTCCAAGACCGGTAATGTAAACGGGTCAATTACTTGAAATTTATCGCGACCTAGTACCGTGCCCAGTACGGCACGATTATCGCGGCCAAGTGTAAACGGGGCTATAGATCTGAATTTCAATTAGATTGTAAAATAAAGTAAATGGAAACATAAGAGAAAAAGTCTGTTTAAAATACTCAAATTGTCAACGAATTCTAAACGTCAATGAAATCGCTGCCTAAATTGTCTCAGATGCACTGAATTAATCCTAATTTTTAAATGAATTCCTGGAGGAAAAACCCCAGGAACTCAAGGGGCGGAGTACATACTAGTACGATCGGTGGTCAGTACGAAAAATTTGAATAAACAACAATGGGGCCCCACTCACTGTTGGTATGTCCCGTGCGCCCCACTAGGTTAATCCGACACTGATGGTAATGCCTCACACATGCTTTTGGGCAAGAGTTTGCCACATGTTGCTCCATCTGAGGCAGGAAGCGTTCTACCCAAATGAAAAGTTTGAGCCGGTCATAAGAGACGAGAATTAACATTAAATTCAATGGGGAAATCATTAGTGATCGGTGCCATATTGGACCATAGCGTCACGAGAGTCACTTTCTCTTGTTCAGGACGGACAGTAGAGTACGTTCACATGACTGTAGTAATGTTCCACTGGTAAGATTTATGGGTAATCGCAGTGGTCAACGGCAATGAGCCCAGAGGGATTCACCATTAAAGTATCTTGATGATTAGGAATGGGACAGACTAAGTGAGGTTGTCTCGGCACGGTTAAATTTTTTAAGTGTAAACGCTACCCGTTCTTACGGCGGTTTTCAGTACGGAAATGTATTGCGGTCGGGTACCATGCCGAGAACGGCACATTTATCGCGACCAAGTGTAAACGAGGCTGCTGGTTCGCAAACATGGAGATCTCGAATTGGATCCCGGTGTTGGACAAGAAGGTTGTTCGGGATTTTTAGGCGTGGTCCCTCTTTGTCAGTGGTGCTGGACATGCGGGCCGAGATCCCATGTTCACAGAAAAGATTACTTGGCAATTTGAGTAAGCCGTAGCACATCACATGGCGTATGTCCGCATTCATTTAGCCGTAAAGTACATATAGATACCCAATCTTACTAAAAAAATACTGGGTTACCGAAAAAAACATAGGGCAAGAAATGGGCAAAATGTCCGGGTATCACTCGACGGCTTATTGCATACCAGCTGGACTGGGGGTGGTTTTCATTTCTTGGTCGAATGGTTACCAGACTCTGAACATGGCTTCCAAAAATATTTTTTTAAAGCTTGTGGTACCTCCCCGCGTATACAAAGTTTCTAGAGGGATTTGATGCAAATTGTTGCTGTATTAATTAGTTTGAATATGTTTTTAGTCCAGATATATGATCAAATCACTCAGTTTTGTCTTCCAGAACGTATAGTAGCCAACATATCTGATCAAGAATTAGCCATACATTCAAATAGGGTTACGATAACTTTTCTTCTGTATTACATATTATTTTTTGCAGTTTTAGATTAATCATATGGCGGAGAAATTTCGCGTGTTTGTTATCGGCAGATACATTATGGAGGATAAGATAAAGAGAAGGCAGTTCTCGCTATAATAGTTAAAAACTAGATAGTGTAATAAAGGTAATTTGCTGAAAATTTCAGTTAAATTGTTCCGCTATGTGCCGAGAAAGAAGCGGTTGGTCATTACTAAAATCATTAATATAAACAGCATTATAGTCTTGATTATCCACTTCTTTGATTTAATTATCAATGGCCATTAAGCGGTATATGGGAATTTAATCCAGCCAACATCGAAGGCTAGCCTTGACATCGAGAGTTTATTATTGTCTGGATAAATTAATGCCTAATTGATAATTTAAATGACATTCCAGGCCTAAAGAAAGACTTGTATAGGCAGATTTTGCTCTTGCATAAAGCATGTTTAACTGTTTCAAGAAATACTTTAAGAGCGTGTGTTTATGCTCTTGTGTGTTGTGTATTTATGCAACACAGTCGTGTTGTGTCACGCCAGGTTTACTGGCGCCAGTTTTACTAAGTTAAGTATAGTTCACTTAAGGAAATTTAAGTTTTTGATTTTGTATTAATTAATATTAAATATTAATACGATAGCAGTCTGTGAATTACAAATGTTAGCAACTTTATGTACCGTACAATAACAATGTTGTAATGTGAATATATGTGTTTCATCGATATCTATATTCGTGTTACTTTTAATGTTCAGTTTATCTTTATATCAATTCCATGCCAAAGCTTTGTAAAACACGACATTGAGTCGCTGCTATTGCGTGTTTCGCCATATCAATGAAGCAATGGTCAGAGAAATCCCTCTCTAGGTCTAATCAAAGAAAAAAATAGAGTAGTATGGTGTTTCACCGTCGACCTCCAACCGTTAAATGACGTAAATATCGGTACCTATATAATGAATGTAATGCAGAAGGGTCATCCTTTATTAACAAATGGAAAGGTGTAAAAGTGATATAGCTAAATAAGCTACTTCTCGGCAGTAGATCGGATTAGAATAAGGAAATTATTTTTCGGATAGTCATTTTATTGTATAGCTTTTATTTCATATTAAGTAAATGTGGGCACATTGACGGGAAAACCCTTTTACGGGAGACCATTTTGTCAAATGCAGTCAAAAGCGAAGTAAAACTAAATGGCCTAAGTGTATTAATTAAAGATAGGTTGCCAGGCAACGAAACATACGCCCACAGCAGCTAAATCGTCCGGGCAGTCAACAAGGGTTGTCGCATATTTTTACTTTTTTCGGTAATGAAACATTTGTAATACACTAAAAACTGATTAAGAGTAACAACTCATTATGTAATTATCTGAAAATGATTAGAATTTGTTTGCTTTTTATAAAGTTTTGCCCCACGCTAACAATTAGTATAGGAAACATTTAACATCATGGATTTAGCTGTTCAGTTATCAAAATTCATTGAAAATCAAAATACAACACCTTAAACTCTGTGTATCAATCTGAAGTCAATCGGATGATAAGTTTGGCATCTATAGCGTCACAAGGTTTTTTGAAGTGATCAAGGGAGATAACTCTGGAAGTAATTTTTTGAAATCGCTGAAAATCAGTAGGCTTCTTTGTCTCATGACCTTCAATCGGATATTAACTTTGGCCTCTAGAGCGTCCACAGGATTTTTTGATGTGATCAAGGGCCATAACTCTGGCAATAATTTTCAGAGATCGCTGAAAATCAATAGGTTTCTTCGTCTCATGACCTTAAACACTGTGTATAAATTTAAAGTCACTCAGATATTAACTTTGGCCTCTAGAGCATCCACAAGATTCTTTGAAGTGATCAAGGGACACAACTCTGGCACTAATTATCAGAATTCGCTGAAAATCAATAGGCTTCTTCGTCTCATAACCTTAAACACTGTGTATAAATTTGAAGTCAATCAGACATCATCTTTGTCCTCTAGAGCATCCACAAGATTTTTTGAAGTGATCAAGGACCATAACTCTGGCACTAATTATCGGAAATCCGTGAAAATCAATAGGATTCTTCGTCTTATGACCTTAAACACTGTGTATAAATCTAAAGTCAATCGGATATCAACTTTAGCCTCAAGGGCCATAACTCTGGCACTAATTATCGGAAATCCGTGAAAATCAATAGGATTCTTCGTCTTATGACCTTAAACACTGTGTATAAATCTAAAGTCAATCGGATATTAACTTTAGCCTCTAGAGTGTTCACAAGATTTTTCAAAGTGATCAAGGGTCATAACTCTGGCAGTAATTATCGGATATTGCTGAAAATCAATAGACTTCTTCGTCTCATGACCTTAAACACTATGTATAAATTTAAGGTCAATCGGATATGAACTTTAGCCTCTAGAGCGTTCACAAGATTTTGCAAAGTGATCAAGGGTCATAATTCTGGCAGTAATTATCGGATATTGCTGAAAATCAATAGGATTCTTCGTCTCATGACCTTAAACACTGTGTATAAATTTAAAGTCAATCGGATATTAACCCTGGCCTCTAGTGGGTTCACAAGAAATTGTGGACGATGGACGGACGGACCGACCGACAGACGGACGGACGGACGGGGGCGACGGCAATATACGTCCACATTTCTATGTGGGCGTATATTCATGCTTCAATATCAACGAAAACCACGGGTATTGTCTGCTATTTTGACTACCTGCAACATTAAAAGATTCGAAAAACAATATTCGAGAACGTGTTGCTTTGTCTCAGCCTGGAGTGTTTGCATTGTGAACTTGGGCATTTGCTATATGTTCTTCAGTAACAGCAGACTTTAGTATCTGCTTTTCCGGTCAAATCAACACTAAAATTATAACTGGGAAACATCAGTCTATCGTTAGCATTAATTGGGATTCATCTCTAAAGTTATTCATGACACCAATAGTATCCTCAATGTTGGGAAGCCTACATCCTGACCTGATCTGACGTAATCAAAATCGTTTGTGCACTCGTGTTTATGATTTAGTAAAGCTGTTTCAATGTAGCTGCCACCTCCGGAAATCTGAATAATAACCATCAATTGTGGGAACCATTTTCTTAAAATGAAGGATCTGTATTCAATCTCCAGGCAATGCCCTCTTTTTCTTCTTGTGTTTTTTTAATCTAAAAATACTACTCTGTTCATCGGCGTCTTTCTCCTTCGTTTTATGTTTGCATTTCTTTTGTTTTTTATTTGGACTATTGTCTTCTAAACTGTTGGCATTTTTTTCGTGTTTGTTATTTGATGTAGCTGACATAAAATCTTCAGGGACGACAGCTTCAGCAAGTCGATCATCTTCTGTGCTGCAGTTGAAAATATACCACACATAATGACAATACACATAATAAAAAAAACTGTCAATTTATAAAATGATATTTAGATTTGTAGTGAAGCTACATGGTTATCTGTAAATATTGTTATACTTTTAAAAACAAAAATCACCTATCACTCGAGCTGGACTTCTGACGTTTCCGTCGACCCTGGCAGAATTTTTTATTAGCCTCTTCCTCGGTAATCCAGTCTCCACAAGAACTTGAAAACAATCTGAAACCTATCAAGCATTGGCGTTTTCATAAATCATCCTACAAAACTTATCTGTTGATTTTTTTTTTCTTTTTGTTGTTGTTGAATGGGCCGGTTAGTATTGGCCAAAATTGTGCCATGCTCATGAAGAAACACCTACACACTGTGGCTACATTGCCCAGCACATATGAGTAGAAAGTGAACATATTGCATTACATGTATTACATGTATATGATGCTCACTGTCTGTCTTTTTTTACTTACATTGGAAATGCGAATTTTAAGATTATGCGGGCGAATTTTATTTTGCTGTTGTGTTGAACTTCGCTGCAAAGGGGGGGGGCGTTTTGTTGATATGAAGGGCATAGTTGCTTTTCTATTGTTGAGTGGTTGGGAGAGGGGTGCCGCCGTGGTTGAATAGGTAAGACACTGACTCAAAGCCTCTGGAGGATGGGTGTTCAATCCTTGCATTGGCCGAGAAAGTTCATCTAGATTTTCTGGCGTGGTTCCCCCTCCCCTTGTCGGTGATGCAGGGCGGAAGGGCCTGACAAGGACATCTGTCTAGTCGTTCGGAGGTCCTGCGTACGCATTGGTGTGCACGTAAGAGATCCCTTGACAGTTGGACTTCGATATAAGAGCAGGTCGTGGTGCCGCTTTCGGACAAAATTCCTTCATAGCACACTGTATGACGTATGCCCATCTTCATTAAGTTCAGAGTAAAACAGTAGGACATTAAACTCAATTTCTTTTCATTTGTATTGTTCAGTGGGCCGATTTTTAATTGCGCACATCCACTAGGAAAATATGTTTGTGTGTCCCTGGTTGTACAATTATGCAATGAATTTTAATCGAGTCAATAATTGCCCTAAAATACAGGAAAGTTTATATTTACCACTATCATCAACTGATGAACTGTTGAGATCCTTATCAGCAACTTCTTTAGTGCTGCATTTTGTGTTGCTGAAACATCCATAATATTACATATTATATCCGACTACACGCCCTTGATTTATAAAATGTTCATTACAAATTCATAATAACATTGGAGATATTCATGTCGTTATTCATTGTTTTAAGAATGACAGTCGATACGATGTTGTGGTCTAGAAATATTTTAAACCATGTCACTTTACCTGTCGAGGAAAGCACCAAGCTTTTTGGCAACAAATGATCTCAATTCTGGTGTTATTTTCAATTCATTGTCGTCTTCTTTTGTCGTATTTGATATTCTGCAAAATTCCCAAAAGTAAACTGGTTTATAATGAGAAGGTTGAAATGGATGGATCGTTCGTTTATTTCCTAATTTTAGTTTAAAGTTCGGCCTAAACTTAAATATCTGGCTTAAACACCGATTCGGACTACAAACCACTAATAATTTTGAAAGACGACATTATCAGCTCAGCTCACAAAACAAGACAATACATTGAATGAATGAAATAAAACATATGGGACATTTTAATCACCACAAAAAGTTAGTGTCAATAGCAGGGTCATGATCGGGAATTGAGCAGCTAGTGGGGGGGGGGGGTAAAGGTATGGTTTTAGATATTACACGAGAATTTGGTAAAATCACGGCTCCGAGACAATATATGTGAATACTTTTAGACTGCAGGGCGGCAATGTTTCGGCCATTAGTCTGTCCGACGTTAGTTCGATGAGAGCAGAAGAATAAAATAATGGGCCCGACTTATTTGTGTGGCATATTTACTTACAATTGTTAATACCATTATTGCTCAATTCACCTTTTTGAAATCTTTCTACAGGCAGTTCTGTTGAATCCATTTGATAAAGCCACTCCACTTTCATCATGACCATTACTTATAACTACAAGATATTACCGTACCACTGTTATATTTCATACAAATTTCACTTGTATTATACATGTATTCATTATACATGCATATTAATGGCACACCTAATTAATGTTAGTGGTTTAATAGTTGTGACTAAAGATCTTTTTTATCACAAACTGTCAAAATACTGGTGCAAGGTAGGCCTTGTGTAATATTGCTAAGTAATCATTTGTCCAATGTCTACAATAAATATGGTATAAATCTTTCTTAGAATAAAGAGAGAGAGAGAAATGGGGTTTAACGTCCACTCAACACAAACTAGGTCATTTCGAGACTAACACATGGTTTAATTTTATTTCAATAATTCGCTTGCGTGTAGGGGTCTTTAACAGTGGGAGGAAACCGGAGTGCCCGGAGGAAACCCACGTGGTTGAGAAGGCGCCCCTATCTCCATGCCACATACGCTCACACCAGGGCTCAAAACCACAGCCGCAAGCCAGAGGTGACCGGCCAGCAAGAGGTCGAAGCGCGGCACTCTAGACCACTAGGCCATCCCAACCCCCCTTTCTTAGAATAAAACCAGGTATAACAGAATAGATGTCAGAGTTAAATAAAAGTACCATAGGATAACATCATTAATGTTATTCAATACGACATACATTATAACTGATAATCCATGTGATTGATTTATCAATTGGTGGCGTTAGCTGGGTGGTCGTTTATTACAGATAAATAAAAATAATTTCTACGGGGCGGGGGGGGGGGGGATCTTGCCGCTTACAAAGCCATGTCGTTGAGACTGTGGCTTCTCGAATAGATTCAGCGTAATCTCACTCGGCAAACCTCGGAAGATTTCGGGAATCTAAACTCGGCTGTCACTCGGCTAATCTCGACAGATTCCGTAAACTACGTAGACTACATCTAGTCTCGGATGTATGACAGTAAGTGATATGTACCTACCCCCATACATTTGCGATGCGGCTACCGGTTTACTTTAACAGGAAAACTTGACGTAGTTTAGTTTACGTAGTTTACGGAATCTGTCGAGATTAGCCGAGTGTGCGTAATCTATGCCGCTGATCAGGGCGGATCTTGTGGGGGCGCAATCGGATTTTCGTCTGCAGAAGTCCCATTAAAATAGATTATAATTTTAGAACGGGATTCTTGTCTCAGATCATTGGAATTGGCATTTCCGGGCTTTTAGATTTCGCAAAAATGTTCATCATCATCCGATTACACACATTGTAAATCAACCTATTGACCTAACAATGTATAATAGGGTCCGTGATAAGGCACATGCATATCTAACACTTAAAAATAGACTAAATAAATGAAATGGGGTTTAACATCCTACTGTTATGCTCCTGAACTGGGCTAATGAAAGGGCAGATTAAATAATAACACGCATATTCTGCAAAATCAGATTTTGCTGTTTTAAAGTCACAAGATTGCAATATACTAAAGAATCTAATACCAAACTGATTTGTGTTGAAGCAATAAGGACGAGCATGGAGCATGATATTTAGCCCCTTTCATAATCCTGTATTGGGATGAGCAGTGTTTCAGAGAATACCATAGAATTTGATTTGCGTAGTAGCTGGTTGATGGTGTCACATCGCTAGGCTAGTTCATTGCAAACTATGCTCTAGATTAATGTGCGATGTGAAATAGTTTTGTTTAATTTACAAAGTGATTATCGCAGACAGACACTTTATTATGAATCTTGAATGACATCATAGATATGGCGGCGAGAGAGAACGAAATGGGGTTCAACGTCCACTCAACACAAACTAGGGCATTACGGGACTAACATTTTATTTGAATAATTCGCTTGCGCGTAGGGGTCTTCAGCAGTGAGAGGGAACCGGATGACTCGGAGAAAACGAAACCGGGGATTCGTAACCACGCCGGCTGACTCAATGACAGGCTTAACGAGACAGCGCGGACGTGCTAACCATTCGGTCACCCCCCTCCCCTACACATATAATATGTTGCAAAATAAAAACCACAACAAAATTTATATAGAAAACATTTACTAGTTTTTTTTTTGTTTTATACAATATAATAGCACGACAAGGGCCCATACGACACACCTGTGCTTGCCTACTCCATGATCAAACACGATAGCAGATGGCTTCCATCTTGTTTACTGACGGTACTACTTATTTTAAGACAGACTCGGCTTTCCAATTTATAATATCTACGTCATTGGGGATTTCCAATTTATACTCGCTGGTTGCTATGACCCGCTATGGCGTTGTCTAGAAACGCGCGTGCTCGCGTTAGTTTAAAATTTTTGCTATACGTTTAACATGGACTATTTGATGTAATTTGCCTGATTTGATTTGGCCCCATTTCCATAAATTTAGGTTGTTTTTTAGAAATTTTTAGCAAATGTTAATCTTAGGTGTTTTTTAATTCTAGCCGAAGTAAATTTTTTTACAATTTATAGCGAGTTAAGTTATCGTCTCTAAGAGGCGGGCGTAGTATTTTAAATGGCGGCCATTTGCCATCATGTGTATTCTTGAAGTAGGTACACATGATGTAATCGTATGGACAAGGGCCAAGAAGAGGTACATCTCTTCTAGTCCTTATCAAAGTATTAAAGTAGCTAAGTCTCTAACTCAATATTTGAAAACACGAATTATTGATCCAATTTAAATCAACATTGATGCTGCGATATTACCGGAAAAGATGGGCTTCTGTTATTTAAGACAAAATAACCACTTTACCATTGGTACACGAATCGTGTAGGTCTACCGTATGTAATGCGTTTCAGCCCCAGCTCTTTCAAGAGCCTCGAGGAACGAGGCCAGAAACATTGCACCAAATCAAACGGCATATTGTGTAGACTGAAATAACCAGACGCCAGAAATTTGCATTCGATTGAGACACTGGCTTTTTTCGCCGAACATTACTGATTTGAAATTTGAGTAAACACCGAAATCATTGAATGTAAATCAGTTTTTATACATACATATTACTATTATATGCGTTGCGATCCACTTGTGCCAATTTTTACGTCCCAAAAGTTTAGCTCCTTAAAGTTTTTTTTTAAATAAATGGCAGCCATGACTGTTGTACACATTTATTACCATTTAATGTCAGTACAATACACATCATAAGACAGAGACGTGTTACTGAGCGTCAAGCCCTGAACCAACAAACAAAAATGGTCAGACGGTTTGCCAAATATTCAATAAACGAATTACATTTAAAAATTAATATAGGCCTATTGGGTTAGGTATATATCTCAACAAAACAAACAGTAAACAGCAGTGCAAACATAAAAAAAAAAGATGCGGTATCTATAAAATGTTTGGGGATGAGTAAAAACGAAATGAGAGAATGTTAATTGGCGTACGAGAAGTCGTTGAGATCGAAATAACTGCTTCTTCCAGCCTTCGGATTTCTTCGTTGTCGCTCTCGCTCGACGACATCCTCACTCAAACTCAAATCACTTCCTTGTCCATGAATCACGATGTCGATGGTAATGGTCTGATAAAATTGTGGATTGTGTATTATTTGTGACGGCAGACATCTACATAATATTGATAAAAGCGTACATTCTTAAATATGATTACGTTTGCATTCATATTTCTTATCTAACAATGGCATATGATATAAAAAGGGTTTTATTACCATATAAGCATATCGTTCATATAATATTGCTATTTAATAATAATTTCGTTTCACCCACACATACCAGTAGTTATTTTACAAAAATCAACCACGCAAACTGCTGCTATGTTATTTGTCCGCACTACTTTATGCCAAGTAATTACATGTGTTATTTGACTATTTATTTGGCTTGTTATACAAATATTGAAATTAAAAGTATTTAGACTACAATGCTGTTTGATGTTCTGATACCGTGATTGCGTGCATTTTGCTTTTTGAAAATCATTGTTATTAAAAAACATATGGGCGCACGAATATATTCTAATGATTTCGTCAATAGAAAAGAAGTGCTGGGTCCTAGAAATTTAGAGGGAAAGCTGCACATGGTTAACTATTATGTCAAAGTTAATCGAAAAATGATCTAATTCGTAGCTATCTAAAGCAGACAAATGATATGTAGTTGTAAAAAAGGAGATAGATATATGGCAAATTGTTATACCGTGTCTCGGTCATTGATAAAGGAGGGCGACTACTTTTAATTTCAGAAAAAGTAGACTGTCTTGTGATTCACCCAACTCACAAGTGGCTACAGAAAATACAAAAAGAAAGGTGTCTGACAGAAAGATTGAGAAGATCGAATGGAAAATAACCGTTAGCCGTTCTCGAAGAAATTTATAACAAAATATACCGGATGACATGGCCTACTCAACACTAAGTCGAGCACAGCTCAGCTTTGATTATCTGCACACAAACTCGTACGTATGGTGATGTCATTGTGACACCAAAAATCTGCCAAATAATATATTTTTCTTCTCTCTACTTCTAGCCATGAACTTAAAAGACACCAACTCAAGATGGACTTCCACACAAAAATGGAAGCAATGGCGAAGTCGCCATTTTGTTTTATTCATGTCTGATGTATTTATCAAAATTTCGTACTATTAGAATGTTTTTTTTTGTTTTTTTTTGGGGGGGGGGGGGCACTGGCAGTTTTCGTTATAGTTACAACATTCTATTGATTGAAACGTTTTGGGGTTTTTTCTCTAAATAAGGCTATCTTATCAGAATATGGTGAATCAATATTTTTTTTTTTTTAATAAAAAGGGGTCAAATTTTTGTATGGATATATTTGAAATCTATCATATCTTTATTTCTGTACATATGGCTTCTGTTCTGCTGATGACAGTTGCCTAATTGTTGTCACTGTTTTATGCATAAAAATAAATGTAATTAAGAGCTCAAGACAGCCTATTAACTAGGGATTTTAATGTATTTAGATCTTGGATTGTCTACACTCTAATCATAATGCTAGAGAAATTTAGTAGTAACTACTGTACCACTACCAATAAGCCTATATAATAATTCATTGTTAAAGTTCCATCTTGATTGCTTCAAATTACTCAGTTCTGGATCAGATCAGTTAATCCTGGTCAAATGATAGTCCCGTAGGCCTGTCAGTGAATAGATCTTTCTGTTGATTGTCCATACTCCATATTACCAGTAGTGAAAAAAATCTGTGTTGATAAACCTTTTCGAGCTGTAATTGATTGATTATTGTCAATGTACACCACACAGAGAAAAATCAATGCATCAGTAGACCCACATATTCACACCTAAAACATGTATACATTGATTTCAAACTGGATTATTCATGAAGTAAAAATTGTTAAGGTAAATCAAGATCAGCACTGGGCATGGATTTTGGAGGATTGTTTTGGTCGGTTTTAATGACAATAATCCAGATTTGTTAACTATATTTATAAACTGCTGAAGGCCAGGGTATTTATCTAGGCAAAACATGTAGGTCAGGGTGACCTTTATGATTATTTAAGAAATCAACTCTTTTGATTACCTTGCATATGCCATTCTCATATCGGCTGAAATTTGTGAACAATGTTAACCTTAGGAGCTTTATGATAGCTCCAATTTAAACTCTAAATTTACTGTTGTCGGCTATAATTTGGCCTGAGCTTGTGACGTCTGTAAAACTCACCTCATCTACTCCTCACAACACATCTAGTCATCTGATAACACTACTAGTACAGTAGTTTCTTTGGATTTGCAAAATTATTTATTGTCTTATGTGAAACAAAAACAATTAATGATTGAATATCTTTTATCTTTCATCCACAATCTACACAATTTATGATCATACCTTTAATAAACTGTGATTTATTTTTTTGTGATTGTTTTCTATTATTTATTAAGTTTTAATTGCCCCATTCCTTCAGGAAAAAGCAGGGGACCACTTAAATGAGTTTGTCCCTCTGTCACACATCAACTTGTCTGCGATATCACCTTCGGTGAATGCGGACGTTAAACACAAAGAAGAACAACTGTCACACATGTTGGAACACTATAACTGCTTCTAATGGATGTAGACTGTTCAAACTTGACTTACTTTCTTCTTAGACTAAGCAGTGATGAACAATTTAATTTGTTTTTGTTTTGGGACACATATCTTGGATAATCATTGAAGGAAAGTTCATTGAACTTAGTGTATGGTTTCATTACATCAATTTCTCTGACTTTTGATAATAAAAGTTAAGGTTCAGTAAGCAATTGAATTTGTTGACACTGGATCAAAGTGGTGAAACTTGGGAGAATAGTTTCGGTACATCAGTATCTTGACTAAGTTATATGATAAGCATTTTCTGCTAAGTAGAAATAGGCAGTTTGGATCGGTGTCACTGTTAGCTTGCTTAAATTGTGGGAATGAATGAATTACCATAATATATATGTTGAGATGATTATACATCCCATTGAAATTTTCATTGACCAGTGTCTAAATTTGGTTTTAAGAATATTTGAATATTTCTTCTATATTAATTGGGCAGAACTATGTTAAACAAATATCATTTATTTGGATCAAGAATTTCCTATTCAGTGAACAAAAACTTCTATACATCTATCAAGAATTCCTATTCATTTCGATATAGAATAATAATGTACTAACAGTATCAATAATATTCAGTATTGTGTTTAAGCTTTATTATATGTTTTTTTTATTTAATCTATGTATTGTTTGATGACTAATAAGGTTAAAAAGCTTTGTTGAACAGATTACCTGAATTGAGCTCCAGATTTCAGGTTATTAGGAATATTTGAATATTTTTTTGTCCCTTTTTTTTTTTAAAACAATATTTTATTCAGGATGTCTGAATGGGATTGGGGAACAGGCTTAGCCTATGTGAAACCCCTCTCCCTTTTTTGCCCTGAGTTTATATTAATTGTTTAATACAATGTAATACATTGTGTATTTATGATGGAGATAACAGTTATTTGGTTTGAAAAAAAACTTCTTTCTGTACTTGCATATATATGCTTGAAATCTTTTCATTTATCAAGAATTTGATTAATTTTGATACAAAATAATAGTGCTCTATTGACAATATACTGTATTGTGTTTTATATGTCCAGTAAACAAGTACTTTGCAAAGTAAACTTATTAAATGTACATATTTAGTTACTGAATAATCATGTTTTGCTACAGAGTTGCCTTCAGTGTCTTCAAAGCTGTCAGGGAGAAATCTCTTTCTTCATAGCAACCCTCATAGCTCATTGCAGTTGGCACAGAAAAGAAAGGTGTAACTACATGATATGCAAGTGACATTGGGAATATTTAATTGAAAAATTACCAGTCATATCAAGTGATTTTATTATTGCTCCTACAATTGCAACTTTATTTTTATATCTGGTAGAATTATTTATCTATGTATTGTTTGCTTTTGAATAAAGATATGCTGTTATTAATGTGTGTTATATCAAAACGTATCTTTCCAATATAATTACAAAGTAACACATTCACTAATAAAATACAGTCAACCAAAGATTGCAAACACAAGATCATTTCCATCACATACATGTACATGGTGTCTATACAAACTACATTGACGATAAATCTTTCAATTACAACTGAAATATGAGATGCAATTAAAGGAATATTACTGAGGAAATACCTCCCATCCCAAATCCCTAAAATTTGAGATTCGACCCTTACTGAATTTTCCCTTTCAACACTTCTTGTTTACTTTCTTTCAGAACCACCCATGAGTTCCTGTTTGGGGCCTTGGCAGAATTGATTGATAATGCCAGGTAAGACTTTGAATAAACACGTCACCGAAAAACGCAGAATAAAGGGGAAAAAAATTGTCATTGTGACTATTTTTGAGGGAACAAAATATTAGATTCAACCCGGTAATTAGTTTTTAAATATATATATATTTGGGGTTGCGCTGAATATTAAAGACTGCTTGATTAATGGTTGTTGGCCTTGACCTCCATAACCTGCGAGGTTGATAGGTCAAAGATGTGTAATCTTGGATTGCATTTGGTTTTTGTAGAACAGTTGGTGACGCTATCCTTTGTGAAATATTATATCAATACAATAGTGTTAAAAGATGACTTTTAGAATTACAACAATAGTCAGAAATAATTAATGAATAATTTAATTTTGATCGAATGTAGCCAGTAAGATGGATAGTTTAGTTTAAACAGTATTTTATTCAATAAACTGAAATGGATTGAACAACAGGCAAAGGCCTATATATAAGTTCTCTCCAAACATAAAATAGTTAAATCTCATGTTAACAAGAAACAGTGGTGGACATCCATATGTTTAGGTAGTGAGTTAAAAGTATATATATACATTTCTTGGAGTGTAATGTTCAGATATATATTATATTTAAGGTTATGAAAATAAAATAATATTACATAATGTAACACGTAGTTTTAATAATTAAAGTTTTAAAACCGTTTGGTATATTTAATAAATTTTTGCACTATTGCAAAGGTCAGGGTTGCCATATAAGATCAGGTCAATTGTAACATTTTGTTTAAGCTAGTGTATATCATTTAGGAGAACTGTTCTTGGGGCAGAGTAGGCTGGATATGGTTGAAATAAGATAAATTAATTCCACAGTTATAAGTAATCGCCGCAGATGTAGTAAAATTCAATGGAGATGGCAACCAGACCACAATTATTTAGTCCTTGAAAGTCATTTTACATGACACAAAATATTTTATGTGTGTAGCCTACCCAGACAATTCTTGCCAAATTATCTAAACGATAAACTGCACAAAATTAGTTGTACTGCAGTAAGCCCTGTAATATTTACACAGAATAAATGTAAGTATCAATAGTTGCTTTCACATTTCTTTTCAGAGATGCCAATGCGACAAAAATCAACGTGTATTCAGGTAGGATTTAATATTAACAGGCAATTTGTGATGTTTAAAAGAGGTTTGTGTCTTTCTGTTTGATGTGTAAAATTGGTATTATTCTATGATTGGACAGTGATGACTAGCAGGTTAAATTCAATTACAAGAGTAATGTTTGGCGTTTGTTCTCAAATTTCTGTGATGAACTATTATTGAGGTTTATTTTCATTTCAGTGCCAGAGAAGAGTTTACGAGGTGGTTATGTACTCTGCTTTCTTGATGATGGAGAAGGCATGGATCCAAGTAAGTGGATACATCGAAACTGTAGTTTGTATGGTGATGAAGTTAGTTTGTAACATATATCAAAATTGTAGTTTGTTTGTATGAAAATCTGATTAAAATACAGATCTATATTTCGTTTCGTTTTTTATACTTTTGATGGCCTACACTACATGAAGATCTAACAAGTTCTACTGAAAGGTTGTGCCGGGGTTCGTACTATCGGTTTTTGACCCTATCTCATCAGACATTGATTAATCATTCAGCATTTCTAGTGGTTTACCCACAGTTCCATGCATTGCAGGCCAAAAACACGTCGTAACAGATCGTTTCATTAGCTAATGCCTCACTTCAACCAAAAGTAAAACGAAATTTTGAACTATAAGAAATGAAACGAAATAAGGTCTTGGTTTTAATCAGATTGTTTGTATGACAATGAAGTAAGCCTGTAACAGTTCTAGTAGTTGTATATTGCATTGCAAAATATTGTGGTTATCATGGAAAATAGGACAGTCATTTAAACACTGCATTTTATATTGAAGAAATGGTAGACAACAGTTTTAAATAGATAAATATGTTGGGGTGTGATGAAAGCCATATAATTGATAATAATTGTCAAAAAGAAAAATAAATAAATGGAGTTATGTCCCTTAATTCATAATTTTAAATCCCTCTAGGTGAAACTGCAGACATTGTTACATTTGGTAAATCAGTGAAAAAATCTGCGGAAACTCAACAAATTGGAATGTATGGCAATGGCCTGAAATCGTAAGTCCTATTATGTATACACATGAACTTTGCATCCAAAAAATAACCTCTTTTTTGTCTACAGATTGATATTTATTATGGACTATGCTGTGTTAGTCATGACTTCTGATAGCTAGCTTGGATCTGACATTAAATTTATTCTAATTACTTGAACTCAAAATGTTTTAAAAAATTCACATCTTTTTCAGAGGCTCGATGAGAATTGGTAATGATCTCATGGTTTTTACTAAGAAAGGTTTAACTATGTCCTGTTTGTTCTTGTCTAGAACATTTCATGAAGAAGAGCATATTGATGAGGTAACTATAGCTATTGTAGAAACATGTTAAACCCCATGTCATTTCATAAATTTAGAATTTCTCCAGTTTGTGGTCGAATTTTTGATGAAAAAATTAGAATTGTCTCTGATTTTTGATTCACACACACACAGCATTTAAGGTTGTCAGGATATGAAGTAATGTATAATGTCAAATAATATGAACATGGTGTTGAGAAGAGTTTACACTTTAGTTTACTCGTTCCGTTAAGGATGTATAATAGATTGATTAAGCTTTTACCGTTCCTTTTGCATTTTTAGCTTCAAAAAATCTCTTTAATACTTGCACATGTATTTGTAATCAAATCACCATATGTGTTCTCCTGGTGTACAGAACTGACTGATTTCATGCGAAACCTCAGTCAACTCCTGTAATTTATTTTTTAGGTTATTGTACCTCTACCTTCATTTGAATCCGGAACCCGAAATCCATTATCTAAAGGTCCAAGAGCTGGAGAAAAGGTAATTAGTTACATGACAAAAGTACATTAATGGTAAAAATTGTAAGCTTGTGTGTCCTACCCAAATGTAATCAAAGTGTCATCATAGGGGTGTCAGGACAAAGTTTCAAATCACAATAAAAATTCTTAAAAAATATTTTGTGAAACTATACATCAAATGCTACCCAATTTTATTTCATCAAAATATTCTATTTCTAATTAGATCCAAAGTTATGGAATTTTAAAATTCGAGATCCAAGTCAATAATGAAATCAAAATGCTCTATCTAATAAGACATTTATGTAGTGCCTAATCGTCCTAAGATGCTCTAATTTGTGACATGGAACCAAAATAAGTTCTTGACAGTCATATCTGAATGACATCTTAGCGATATTTTTCCTTCAGCAGTCCTTGGTATGGGAGCGGTAAAACACTCCCGCCAATTTAGAAATTGAGAAGAAAAACTCCCGTAAAAACAACTCTTCTTATTTATATTGCAAGAGTAATTCTACATTAGTTTTGTCTCATAACCTTTTTATGTCATTTATATTTTCCTCGAATTGTTATTAATCTCAATGAGGAGAGCGATTTAGCTAATTAGCGGGCGTATTTAATGACTCCCCCAAAGTTAAGTCTCGGTGCGTCGGGAGGCGCAAGATCGAAAGCACGTCTTAAATATTTATAATCTGGATGATACCACAAAAAAAGTAGGCTATATTTAGTCGAAATTTAGCAAATTTAGTCAGTGAAACAGATAAATCTTGTTTCTACGACTGGAATTGTCGAATCACAGGGTATCACACATCATAATAATCACAAAAATGTTATCTATTGTTAAATTTGTTCTATATTAAAATCCCCCAGAAAAAAAGTTGCGGATTCACCAGTGAAGTGAATTGTAGCAATGGAAAATCCATAGCTGTAGACGCCAAGAGCTGTATTTTCCCCCGCGAGCGTCTCCCATACATAGAAAGTATTTTTACTTACATTTCGAACGATGATTTTAGAGCCTGAATCTTTGCAGATATTGAGCTTGATATTAAACTATTACAATACAATTGCTAGTAATACATTTGCATGAAATAGTAATTCAGAATGGTAGATTAAATTGGGGCTATATTTCAGCTGCTGGCTGTCCGATTTCACACTTAGTCATGTGAAACCCTAGTCATAATAAAGAGTAAGCATGGACCAATTAAAATTTCCATCAATTCCTTGAAAACCTTGCAATATTTTAGTTTCTAGTGAAGATTTTGACGAAAATAATTTTCACTTTCAGGAATACTTGAATTATACTATTCAAAAAAAGTAGGGGATATTTGATTTTGGGGGCATAATACTAAAATATGCCAATGACTACGAAAAAAGTCACTATAGAACCTTACAGAAGAAACATTTCCAGTTACATGTGACGCCCAAACGCACCAATAGCTACCGCATGGAATGCAGGTGATGCTTGGGATCATCATGGGGGTCCAACCCAAGATTTGCACGACTCTGACTTTGAATGTTACAGTCATTGTGGCATTGAATTCCAGGGTGGAAACATCAGTTTAATTGTTTTAGTGACCAGAAAACAAATTTTGATATGCGTCGGCTTACCCAAAATGAAAAGTTACGTGCCCTTGACATGCTGCAGATCGGCACAACACAGGCGGTTGTGGCGCGGACGATGAATGTTTCCCAGTCTGTCATAAGCAGGCTATGGTCCAGATACCGTGATACACAATCTGTACAGGACAGACCATGCTCAGGTCGACCAAGGGCGACAACTCAAGCCCAGGATCGATTTATCCGTACCTTGGCCTTGAGAAATCGTGTCATCACAGCAAATCAGATCAGCACTCGTCTTCAAACAGACACTGGTGTGAGAGTGAGTGGCCAGACAATTCGGAGTCGACTGCATAGGGGTCGCCTTCGTGCCCGACGTCCTCGCGTGATCCCTTGTTTGAGAGATCATCACATTCAGGCAAGACGTCGTTGGTGTAGGGATCGTCAACACTGGGATAATCGATGCTGGAGCAATGTGATGTTTTCAGATGAGTCAAGTTTCACTGTTGATTTTTTGGACAGACGTAGGAGGGTGTGGCGTCGTCGAAACGAGCGCTTTCAAGACATTAACGTCATTAGACATGATCGATTTGGGGGTGGTTCTGTTATGGTGTGGGGAGGCATCACTGTTGCTGGAAGAACGGGTTTACATGTTGTTGCAGGGGGTGTTACAGGCCAGTACTACCGAGACAACATCTTGGCAGTCCATGTTGTGCCGTTCGCACGACGTCATGGTCGCCGTTTCATCTTCCAGGATGACAACGCAAGATGTCACAGGGCCAGGATCGTTACAGGTTACCTCCAACAACAGAACATCACCACATTACCTTGGCCAGCACTAAGTCCCGACCTCTTCCCCATCGAGCATGTCTGGGACATGCTTGGACAGAGGTTACGTCAACGTCAACAACGTCCTGCCAATGTCCAAGAACTTGCTGCTGCGTTGCAACAGGAATGGGACAATCTGGACCAAAATGACCTTAGACGTCTCATTAGGAGTATGCCACGTCGGATCAATGCTTGTTTGGCAAACAGAGGAGGATTTACCCGTTACTGACTTTGTTGTGATGCTGTGGTAACTTTGCTGTTTGACCCCGGGTATCATTTTATCCTTATAATGGTCAGTCTGTGCCTTACTTAGTCTAACGATCATTTGGAATAAATCGATGAATGTGAACTTCATTTCATTTTGTCATTTGTTTCTTCGTCAGTTTCATTAGGTGACTTTAATAACACTTAAAAATCAAATATCCCCTACTTTTTTTGAATAGTATATATAAAACATTCTTTGATGTCAATGAATGATTTGGGAAGGTATTAAAATTGGGGCTATTAAACGCTATAGTGGAAATTTGGTGGTAACTAGGGGAGATAACCTTATTTAATGAACTATTTCTGTTTTCACCAACATGACCCCTTGTTTATTGAAAAGGTCAGAAAATATCTGTATGTCATAAAACTAAAAAGTAGTTGCAGTTAATAACCTGGTAATCATCATATCCATAAGTAGATTTTGTTAACTAAAAATCCTCATGTTTTTGTTTTTAGCATGAAGTAGAGATGAGTTTGATCTACAAATACTCACCCTTTAAAACAGAAGATGATTTCTTTGCTCAGTTTGATCGTATTGAAGGAAATTCTGGCACATTAGTAGTTGTTTATAACCTCAAATTATTGGACTCTGGTGAACCTGAATTAGATGTTGACTCTGATCCAACAGATATCATATTAACGAATCCCGAATCTGATCTCGACTCGGATGAAGGGTAGGTTATATTTTCATGTTCATTAATATTTTAACACTATCTTATTCCTTCATTCATTTGTAACATAATGACTTCTCCTTTAATTCAAACCCTGTTAAAATTTGATAGTTGAAATTTGATATCTCTCATTAGGTCGTAACTTAGCATGTACAAAATTGTTGTTGGACTTCACTCATGTCATTGACAGTGTATTTCTTTGACAAGGGTTTTCTTTATTTTGAAATTATATATTTCATATTTTCTGTTTATTTTGACATTTACAGATGGAAGCATAAAATCAAGTAAATCTTTTCCTGAAATATGAGAATTTAAAAATTACTGTCTAGTTGTGCATGTTAGAATGTTTGTTTATTTGCAGAGATGATCTAACCGTTTCTTTCATGTTCTATCTTTCAAAGTTTTTTTTACATTTTTGGGCGGATATGTTGCTTTTTCTTTTTTCTATTCATTATTTATATTTTAACCCTGTCTTAAATTTATTTGTTGTTATATTTAAGATGAAATGATGTCTTGAAGGAGCTTATGATTTTGATTATAAGTTTTTTGCGGTTAAACAGGTCTACTCTAATGATGTTTACACATCCAATTTGAATTTGAATGTATATACTTATTTCCGTTGCCATGGACATGGCTCTGTCCCTCCCCCCATTATTTCAATCACCAAGACTGATTTTTATACGTTCACATTTTGATGAAACTTAACATGCATGTTTATAGCCCAAAGATCTTGGTTCCTTTCGATATTTGTGCCTATTGGAATGTAATTTCCTGAATGATGGCCCCTGATTGTCTGAAAAATCACCTTTTTGTACGCCCACATTGAAATGTGGTCGTATATTGTCGTCGCCCCGTCCGTCCAGCGTCCACAATTGCTTGTGGACGCTCTAGAAGCTAAAGTTAATATCCGATTGACTTTAAATTTTTACACAGTGTTTAAGGTCATGAGACGAAGAAGCCTATTGTTTTTCAGCGATTTCTGATGATAACTACCAGAGTTATGGTCCTTGATCACTTCAAAAAATCTTGTGGACGCTCTAGAGGCCAAAGTTAATATCCGATTGACTTTAAATTTATACACAGTGCTTAAGGTCATGAGACGAAGAAGCCTATTGATTTTCAGCGATTTCCGATAATTAGTGCCAAGTTATGGCCCTTGGTCACTTCAAAAAATCCTGTGGAAGCTCTAGAGGCCAAAGTTAATATCCAATTGACTTCAAATTTACACACAGTGTTTAAGGTCATGAGACGAAGAAGCCTATTGATTTTCAGAGATTTCAGATAATTATTGCCATAGTTATCTCCCTTGATATCTTCAAAAAATCTTGTGACGCTATAGAAGCCAAACTTATCACCCGATTGACTTGAGATTGATACACAGAATTTTGATAACTGAACAGCTAAATCCATAATTTTAAATGTTTCGTGTATATACTAATTGTTAGCGTGGGGTAAAATTTTATAAAAAGCAATCAAATTCTAATGATTTTCTGATAATTACATAATGAGATGTTACTCTTAATCAGTTTTTATTGTATTACAAATGTTTCATTACTGAAAAAAGTAAAAATATGCGACAACCCTTGTTGACTGCCTGGACGATTTAGCTGCTTTGGACATATGTTTCGTTGCCTGGCAACCTATCTTTTAGCTTGTGGAGGTTACAATTATTATCCGATTTAAACAAACCTTTGATTATATCACCGGTACACCCTAAGGAAGGTTGAGTTCGAATTTCGAGAAAATCAGATCAAAATTGCCATACAAAATGGCCGCCGTTTGTACACGAAATATGTTAAAAAATGGTATATCAAGGTTGTGGACCTTGTATAGGACACAATATTAATTTGATTTTGATGAAACTTAAAATTCATGGTTATAACCCAAAGATCTTGGTTCCTTTCAATATTTGCGCATATCGGATAGTAACTTCCTGAATTATGTCCCATGATTATACGCAAAGTCGCCATTTTTTTTTTTAGCTTGTGGTTCCTCTGGAGGTCACTAGTATTATCCGATTTGAAAAAAACGTTTGATTATATTACCGTTACACCGTAAAGAATTTTGGGAAAATCGGACAAAAATTGCCATACAAAATGGCCGCCGTTCGTACGCGAATACTGTTAAAAAATCGTATATCATGGTTGTGGAACCTGTAGAGGTCACAATTTTAATTCGATTTTGATGAAACTTGAAATGCATTGTTATAACCCAAAGGTCTTGGTTCCTTTCAATATTTGCGCATATCGGATCGTAACTTCCTGAATTGTGACCCCTGATTGTACGCAAAATTGCCTTTTTATACGCCCACATTTTCATATGGACGTATTATGTCGTCGCCCCTGTCCGTCCGTCCGTCCACAATTTGTTTGTGTACTCTCTACAGGTCACAATTCTTACCCAATTTTGACGAAACTTGAAATATAGGTTTATCCCCAAAAGATCTTGGCTGCTTTCGATATTGGCACGTATCGGATCAAAACTTCATGGATTATATTACCGTTACACCGTAAGGAAGGTTGAGTTCGAATTTCGGGAAAATCGGACCAAAATTGCCATACAAAATGGCCGCCGTTTGTAAGCGAATACTGTTAAAAAATTGTATATCATGGTTGTGGACCCTGTAGAGGTCACAATTTTAATTCGATTTTGATGAAACTTGAAATGCATGGTAATAACCCAAAGATCTTGGTTCCTTTCGTTATTTGCGCATATAGGATCGTAACTTCCTGAATTATGGCCCCTGATTCGCCTATGGTCCCTCTGGAGGTCACAATTATTATCCGATTTGAAAAAACGTTTGACTCTATCACCGTTATACCCTACAGAAGGTTGAGTTCGAATTTCGAGAAAATGGGACCATAATTGCCAGAAAAAATGGCCGCCGTTTGTACGCGAACAGTGTAAAAATATGGTATGTCAAAGTTGTGGACCCTGTAGAGGTGACAATTTTAATTCGATTTTATTGAAACCTGAAATGCTTGTTTATAACCTAAAGATCTTTATTCTTTTCGATATTTGCGCATATCAAATTGTAACTTAATGAATTATGGCCTTTGATTGTAGGAAAAATCACTTTCGGTATTGTTTGTTCTCTGTCTATCACGAATAATTATTATCTGATTTAAAAAAAAACTCTGATTATATTACTGTTGCACCATAAGGAAGGTTGAGTTCGAATTTCGTGAAAAATTGCCGGACGAAATGGTCACCGTTTGTACACGAATAGTGTAAAAATATGGTATATCATGGTTGTGGACTCTCTACAGGTCACAATTCTTATTTTGACGAAAGTAACATTTCTAGGTTGTGTACCGTCACACCATAATCATTGTCGGCTTCGAATTTCATGAATATCAGACTGGAACTGACCAACAAAATGGCTGCTCCCAATACAGTATGAAATACAGGACTTAATGATGTAGGAAAAATCACTTTCGGTATTGCTTGTTCTCTATCCATCTCTCGAAAATGTGGGAGTATCCTGCCTGGCAGTGCCAGCCTATCTTTTTAGCTTCTGGTCCCTCTGGAGGTCACAATTATTTTCTGATTTAAAAAAAACGTTTGATTATATCACCGTTACACCTTAAGGAAGGTTTGCATACGAATTTCGGGAAAATCGGACCAAAATCGACAGATAAAATGGCCGCCGTTTGTATGCGAATACTGTCAAATAAATGGTATATCAAGGTTGTGGACCATTTTAATTCGATTTTGATGGAACTTGAAATGCATGGTTATAACTTTCGGTATTGCTTGTTCTCTATCCATCTCTCGAAAATGTGGGAGTATCCTGCCTGGCAGTGCCAGCCTATCTTTTTAGCTTCTGGTCCCTCTGGAGGTCACAATTATTTTCTGATTTAAAAAAAACCTTTGATTATATCACCGTTACACCTTAAGGAAGGTTTGCATACGAATTTCGGGAAAATCGGACCAAAATTGACAGATAAAATGGCCGCCGTTTGTATGCTTATACTGTCAAATAAATGGTATATCAAGGTTGTGGACCATTTTAATTCGATTTTGATGAAACTTGAAATGCATGGTTATAACCCAAAGATCTTGGATCCTTTGGTTTTTTTTCGCATATGGGATCGTAACTGCCTGAATTATGGCCCTTGATTGTCCGAAAAATCGCCTATGGTCCCTCTGAAGGTCACAATTATTATCCGATTGAAAAAAACGTTTGACTCTATCACCATTACACCCTACGGAAGGTTGAGTTTGAATTTCGTGAAAATCGGACCAAAATTGCCAGACAAAATGGCTGCCGTTTGTACGCAAATAATGTAAAAATATGGTATATCAAAGTTGTGGACCCTGTAGAGGTCACAATATTAATTAGATTTTGATGAAACCTGAAATGCATGCTTATAACCTAAAGATCTTGATTCTTTTCGATATTTGCTCATATCAAATTGTAACTTAATGAATTATGGCCTTTGATTGTAGGAAAAATCACTTTTGGTATTGCTTGTTCTCTATCTATCTCTCGAACAATTATCATCCGATTTAAAAAAAACGTCTGATTATATTACTGTTGCACCGTAAGGAAAGTTGAGTTCGAATTTCGTGAAAATCGTACCAAAATTGCCGGACGAAATGGTCGCCGTTTGTACGCGAATAGTGTAAAAATATGGTATATCATGGTTGTGGACTCTCTACAGGTCACAATTCTTATCCAATTTTGACGAAAATTCACATTTTTAGGTTGTGTACCGTCACACCATAATCATTGTTGGCTTCGAATTTCATGAATATCAGACTGGAACTGACCAACAAAATGTCTGCTCCCAATACAGTATGAAATACAGGATTTAATGATGTAGGAAAAATCACTTTCGGTATTGCTTGTTCTCTATCCATCTCTCGAAAATGTAGACGTGTCCTACCTGGCAGTGCCAGCCTATCTTCAGGTTTATATCCACGTAAATGGTCCGTTCTGAAGGCTATCCAACCACTGTCTTGGGTTTCGCCACAGTAACTGATCTTAAGGATATTTTCCTCCTTAATTGACCTATCAATCGCATCTGTCAGTCAAAATAATAAATCAACCAATCCAAAACGAATTCCCTTCTGCGCAAGTCAGCTATATTTTGTGGATTTCGAATATAAGAAGGTAAATTTGTTAACATCTACACAAAAGCACCTGGATTTTTATGCCAATACAATGACTGCATTCTCATTCAGTAATGGATTCGACAGTAACAGTGTATAGAAACGATTGACTCTGACATGAGGGCCCTTTCCCTTGGCCAGAGAGGCCCTTTAGGGTACCCCCTAACTAGGTAGGGTACATTTTCATTTTTCTCGTCGGTTTTAGCATTTTCTTTATAAAACACTTTTGGATGACACTTCGTGTACAGTTTGATTGCTCGATACGTTTGAAAAAAATAAATGTGCGATTAATTAATATGTGTCTTCTATTTATTTTGGGATTTCGGCGGGGGACATCAGCCTCACTGTTGGCTTGTATTCATAAAAAATCAGACCGAAACTGTCTGACAAAATGGCCACTGCTGAATGCAAAAAGTGTAAAAGTATGTAATACAAAAATTATGGTCCTTCTATACAAGTCACAATTTTCGTTCAATTTGGATAAAACATGAAATATATGGTTACATCCCATAGATCTCAGTTCCATCCAATATTTGTGCATTTCATACCATAACTTCCTGGATTATGGCTCCTGTTTGTACAAAAAATTTGCTGGTGTTTTTTTTTTTTTGGCTTGTTCTCTATCTAGTTCTTGCAAAATATGGGTGTATTTTGCCTGGCAACCAATGGTTTTGTTTGCTGACCGTCTTTTTCAACATAAACAGACAAAACGTTATTGTCATGTCGATATAAACGTTTCCTTTTTTTCTTCTATTTCCTCATGTCTAGGTTCAAATCTGTATGTGAAATTACTGTCGACTCAGAAGAGATATCCTATATATTCCGATACATTGGTGTCTGATGTTGACATAATTTGGAAATTTATGTACTTATGTGCCACAAGTCCAAAGAAATATATAGGAACACTCTCTGCACGGAGAGTATTGCTGGACGATATTGCAAAAAGGAATGATATCGATATTGACATTTTTTTCAACAATATGGTTAAATATCGCGATATTTAATAATACATGTAATGTCACTTTGCTATTAAAGAAATTAAATATAAATATATTAAAGCTGACTACTGTGTTAGTTAGAATTGTGGGTAAGAATTGCTTTATTTATACACTTTAAACTTTGCTTTTTTAAAATATAGATTTATTAAAATGAACAAAACACATCCTTTTTGGATAAAAACGTTTCACCTAACATGACTTGTGCATTTTTGTTTTTTCAACTGGGTCTGCTACTTCCATAATTTCTCGTGTGGGTCTACTAGTAAAATAATAATAATATTTATTGTTTTAAGCCTATTCCATCTATACGTGATCTCAACAGGTTAGGATACAGGTAAAGCCCGTTTACCTCCCTTTACCCCTGAACTCTTAGAAAGAGTCCCAACCTATGTTGATTCAAGGAGCGCAACAGTATTTGTGTAATACATACACCATCCTACCGGTACCCATTTACAGCTGGGTAGACTGGAATACAGGGATAAAGTGTCTTATTCAAGGACTCAAGAACTCGGCGCACAGTTCGGGTCTTGAACCTGCAACCATTCGGTCATAGTACTAGCTAAATTTTCCATAATTAAATTAAATACAACTGCTGATGTTTAAAAAGCGTCTGCTTGTGACCCTGTGTAAGAAAATTATCAAATATCACATGCAGCAGAAGTCAGTAGATGCGGTCTTCAAGTCTTATATTGTAAGTTCAAACAGTTAAAATAGCATTATGCAACAGCAAAACCTGCTTATTACAGGTCTTTCTTTAGGCCTGAGATGTTATCTAAATAATCAATTAGACATTAATTAACATATCCAGACCATAATAAACTCTTAAATTCAAGGCTAGCCTTCGATGTTGGCGGATTGAATTCCTATAGCCGCTTAATGGCCGTTGATAATTAAATCAATCAAGTGGATAATCAAGACTATGCTGTTTATATTAATCATTTGAGTAATGATGACCGAGGCTATGTGAATATTTCAAATGCTTTTTTCTCGGTTAATAGTGGACCAGTTTGACTGAAATTTTCAGCAAATTACCTTTACACTATCTAGTTTTTAACTATTATAGTATAGTGAGAACTGCCATCTTTATCTTATCTCCCATAATGTTACTTTAAACAAATACTAAATGATCCGGACTATCTTTCATTCAAGCATTCGATTGGCCCAACAGTGACAGTAGTAATCTTTTTATAGATCGTTTTAGTTTTGTGTTCAGAAATTAATTTTAGTAGAGTTTTCTAAAAATATGACAATCTATTTATAGCCTGGTAATTAGCCTCGGTAGTGGGAAATTTCAGGCGTTTAGTAGGCCTAAGCTTTACAAATTGAAGTAGTAACAACTGACAATTTATTGTCGACTAAAAACAAAGTAAAAGTAACGCATACACGATGCAGTGAAAACATTAGTTTTATTATAGTTATAGTTTATTGCTGTCGACTAATTTTCAATGCTGTATGGTGCATTTATTATCTATTTTTATGATAATTTTTATACCCCCATATTGAAATGCGGTTGTATATTGTTGTCGCCCCCGTCCGTCCATCGGTCCGGCGCCCACCATTTCTTGTGGACGCTCTAGAGGCTAAAGTTAATATCCGATTGACATTAAATTTATACACAGTGTTTAAGGTCATGAGACGAAGAAGCCTATTGTTTTTCAGCGATTTCCGATAATAACTACCAGAGTTATGGCCCTTGATCACTTCGAAAAATCTTGTGGACGCTCTAGAGGCCAAAGTTAATATCCGATTGGCTTTAAATATATACACAGTGTTTAAGGTCATGAGACGAAGAAGCCTATTGATTTTCGGCAATTTCCGATAATTAGTGCCTGAGTTATGGCCCTTGATCACTTCAAAAAATCCTGTGGAAGCTCTAGAGGCCAAAGTTAATATCCGATTGACTTTAAATTTATACACAGTGTTTAAGGTCATGAGACGAAGAAGCCTATTGATTTTGAGTCATTTCAAATAAGTACTTCCAGAGTTGTCAAAGAAGCTTATTGATTTTCAGCGATTTCAGATAATTAGTGCCAGAGTTATGGCCCTTGATCACTTTAAAAAAAATCTTTTGGACGCTCTAGAGGCCAAAGTTAATATCCGATTGACTTTAAATTTATACACAGTGTTTAAGGTCATGAGACGAAGAATCCTATTGATTTTCAGCGATTTCTAATAATTAGTGTCAGAGTTGTGGCCCTTGATTAATTACTGCCAGAGTTATGGCCCTTGATCACATCAAAAAATCCTGTGGACGCTCTAGAGGCCAAAGTTAATACCTGATTGACTTTAAATACACACACACTGTTTAAGGTCATGAGACGAAGAAGCCTATTGATTTTGAGCGATTTCAAATAATTACTTCCAGAGTTGTCTCCCGTGATCACTTCAAAAACCTTGTGATGCTATAGAGGCCAAACTTATCATCCGATTGACTTCAGATTGATACACCGAGTTTAAGGTGTTGAAATGAACAAGTAATTTGATTTTCAATGAATTTTGATAACTGAACTGCTAAATCCATGATATTAAATGTTTCCTATACTAATTGTTAGCGTGGGGCAAAACTTTTATAAAAAGCAAACAAATTCTAATGATTTTCAGATAATTACATAATGAGTTGTTACTCTTAATCAGATTTTAGTGTATTACAAATGTTTCATTACCGAAAAAGTAAAAATATGCGACAACCCTTGTTGACTGCCCGGACGATTTAGCTGCTGTGGGCGTATGTTTCGTTGCCTGGAAACTTATCTGTTTTGATATTTGAAGTTTTTGGCGATATTCGATAAACCACTATACCGACAATACTTGGCCACATGATATCGTAGTTGGGTCTGAAAATACCATATGACGATAAATGACTATATATTGAGAATATCGTACAGCCCTGACGGAAGTAACAGATGAAATATCTGTCACTAGTCTGATGTCAAACAAACCCTGTGATGTAAATAAAACAGCCATGTGGCGTGTATTTGACCACAGTGTACTGTTTATTATGAGTGAATTTACATGTCAGATTTGTGTATTAAAAATTATAAAAAACCATAATGTCTAATTTAGAATATCCCAATAAATAAGCGACAATATTTGATCAGAATAGAGCACTAAATATATGTCAATTCTGTGTGCTTTCTATAGAGACAAGCATGTATGTTGAACCGCTAACATCACTTTAGGATTTAATTAATTAATTTTGCTTAAAATTTATGGAAACCTTGTTGAAAATTGTTGGTCTTTAAAGGGCAAACATTTTCTATCAGATTTTGTGAAAATACAGTTAAACCATATTTTGAAAAGAAATATTAATTGTCAATCTAACCCTTAGTTCCAAGTTTATGAGATCTGTATATATAGATCTTGCATTACTGGATTTGCTGACATACATTTTAATTTTAGAGCTAGTACAAAGGTTTTTGTTGCTGGTTGTTGTATTGTCTATTTTTGGAAGTTGTCTGAAACTAGGCAACTTATATTGTTATTTACTTATGAATTGATCACAATGTCAGTCACTATATCATATGTCTACAGTAAAATTTTAAAAAATTGCATCTGATCTGGCAAAAACAACAAAAGTATGACATAGTAGATATCTCTTCACACTTTCTGTTTTAATTTAAACATCGATAATTTAACCTTTCGAAATGTCTTCAGCCATCTTGTAGTTTAAGTTAGAATATTGATATTTTTGTACAACACACTTGATCAACTATGCTTGGAAAAATGTTTGTTACATTATAGAAAATAGTGAATATAGATGATTGATATGAATGTTTGAATAAATGTATGACGCATTAAATATAAATATATAGATATCTCTACAATGAATTTACATCGAGTAGCAAAATATATCTTGAAAAATTGACTGCTGTCATTCTACTACTGATCTGCTTTAACACTCAATTCAGTGACATTTGCATTAATTTTATATGAGGATGTATGCAAGGAGATAAATAGAAGATGACTATGGGAAACTGTCATCTGGTTATTTTACAAATTGTGAAGAAAAATATATGGCCTTGAAACATGATGAAATTGTTAGGCGATAGTATGACTCATGTACGAGAGGTTTTCTGTTTGAAAAATATTGTTGTTTGTAGCAGGAACTTAAGTGCCATACGACCATTTTTCAAATATGTATTTGTGTTACTAAAAATTTATGAATCTTGAGGCCTGAAATTTTCTCATAATTTGTTGAATATTTCTTTCTAGGTTGATGCCAGAACGAAAATATTTCCGTAAATATGCTGCTATTTTATACATGGAGCCTAGAATGAGGATCTATATTAATGGTAAAAAAGTGCGAACAAACAGACTGTCATCATGCCTTTATAAACCAAAGCTATATAAATATTCTTCCAATCGTTTTAAAACCCGGTCAGAAAATGTGGCAAAGAAAGCTGTAGATGATGCATTAGCAGCTGAAAATAAAGCTAGAGAGGCAGAAAGTAAAGCTAAGTAAGTTAAATTTCTAATAGTTAGATTTTAGTGACTGTCTAAAACAAACATATAAGACACCTGTCACAGACAATGTCAGGCACAATCCCTTTGGTGCCTGTCATTTTGTCAGGCACAAATTTGTCTTTTTTCTGTGTTTTTATTGATATTATTAAGACATGTCCATCACTACACTAGTTGAAATTGTCAGGAACTATTTCATTAGTCTCTTACATTTTGTCTGATACAACTTAATAGCAATGGGTACAATTTCTGCTAATTATTTATTGAGTTATTGCCCATGATTATATCATATAATCTTTTAAACGTGGCAAATATATTTTACAGTTTGAATAAATTTGCCTTTTAAAATAAAGATTTACAATGCAACAAACTTATGGCCGGTGCAAATAATTCAGGTACTGTGGGATGGTTTTGTTGCCACCCATCTTATTTTTTTCCTCTATCCTATAATTTCTTTTTATTTTTAGGGATCTAGAGAATAGATTAGGTTCGTCATTAGCAAGAGATCAAAGAGTAAGTAATATAGTTTGCTTTATTAGTTTAACTGATGTTTATTTCTTTGTATAAATCATGTGTAGAACTAGAACATGGTTTAGAAAGTAGAAGTACTGTGTTTTCTCTTGAATAGAGAACATATAAGTATGATCATCACATTGTTTTTATACGCCCACATTGATACACAGTGTTTAAGGTCATGAGACGAAGAAGCCTATCGATTTACAAAGATTTCCGATAATTAGTGCCCCGAGTTATGGTCCTTGATCACTTCGAAAAATCTTATGGATGCTCTAGAAGCCAAAGTTAATATTCGATTGACTTTAAATTTATACACAGTGTTTAAGGTCATGAGACGAAGAAGCCTATTGATTTTCAGCGATTTTCGATAATTAGCCCAGTTTAGAAGCAAAACAGTAGGATGTTAAATCCCATTTCATTTTTATACGCCCACATGGAAATGTGGTCAGATATAAGCGTCGCTCGGTCTGTCGTACACAATTTCTTGTGAACACTCTAGAGGCTAAAGTTCATATATCCGATTGACTTTAAATTTATACACAGTGTTTACGGTCATGATATGAAAAAGCCTAATTATTTTCAGCAATATCCGATAATTACTGCCAGAGTTGTGGCCCTTGATCACTTCAAAAAATCTTTTGGACGTTTTGGAAGCCAAAGTTAATAGCCGATTGACTTTAAATTTATACACAGTGTTTAAGGTCATGAGATGAAAAAACTTATTGATTTTCAGCGATTTCGATAATTACTGCCAGAGTTATGGCCCTTGATCACTTCAAAAAATCTTCTAGAGGCCAAATGTTAATATTCGATTGACTTTAAATTTATACACAGTGTTTAAGGTCATGAGACGAAGAAGCCTATTGATTTTCAGCGATTTTCGATAATTACTGCCAGAGTTGTGGCCCTTGATCACTTCAAAAAATCTTTTGGACGTTCTGGAGGCCAAAGTTGATATCCGATTGACTTTAAATTTACACACAGTGTTTAAAGTTATGAGATGAAAATGCTTATTGATTTTCAGCGATTTCCGATAATTACTGCCAGAGCTATGGCCCTTGATCACTTCAAAAAATCTTGTGGACACTCTAGAGGCCAAAGTTAATATCCATTTGAGTTTAAATTTATACACAGTGTTTAAGGTCATGAGACGAAGAAGCCTATTGATTTTCAGCGATTTCTGATAATTACTGCCAGAGTTATGGACCTTGATCACTTCAAAAAATCTTGTGGACGCTGTAGAGGCCAAAGTTATTATTCGATTGACTTTAAATTCATACACAGTGTTTAAGGTCATGAGACGAAGAAGCCAGAGTTGTGGCCCTTGATCACTTCAAAATATCTTTTGGACGTTCTGGAAGCCAAAGTTAATATCCGATTGACATTTAAATTTACACACAGTGTTTAAAATCATGAGATGAAAAAGCTTAATTACTGCCAGAGCTATGGCTCTTGATCACTTCAAAAAATCTTGTGATCGCTTTAATATCGGATTGACCTTAGATTTATACACAGTGTTTAAGGTCATGAAGCAAAGAAGCCTATTGATTTTCAGCGATTTCCGATAATTACTGCCAGAGTTGTGGCCCTTGATCTCTTTGAAAAATCTTGTGAACATTCTAAAGGCTAAAGTTAATATCCAATTGACTTTAAATTTATACACAGTGTTTAAGGTCATAAGACCAAGAATCCTATTGATTTTCAGTGAATTCTGATAATTACTGCTGGAGTTATCTCCCTTGATCACTTTGAATTTAAATCTTTTGTAATGCTCTAGAGGCCAAACTTATCACCCAATTGACTTCAGATTGATACACAGAGTTTAAGGTCTTGAGATGAACAAGTATATTGATTTTCAATAAATTTTGATAACTGATCAGCTAAATCCATGATTTTAAATGTTTCGTATGCAAAGTGTTAGCATGGGGCAGAACTTTATAAAACCCCCCAAATCCATATGATATTCTGATAATTACTTTATGAATTGTTAATCTTAATCAGATTTCAGAGTGTTATAAGTGTTTCATTTCCGAAAAAAGTAAGAATATGCCACAACTCTTGTTGACTGCCCAGACAATTTAGCTGCTGTGGGTGTATGTTTCATTGCCTGGCAAACTATCTTTGATATAATTTAGAGAATATTTCAATGATAAAAAAATGAAGATACATGTAAGCTCCGATATCTTGGAGGTTAAGACATCTATCTACATCTCTAGATCATTTTGATGTCATCTCAAAAGATTCACTTGAGAAAAAAAAAATCATTCATACCACAAGCAAGTTCTGTGAACTAGACTTTGGATTGGTCTAAAAATAAAAAAAAAGATATCCTGATAATAATTTATAAACGAAATTTGAATACTTGGGGCTGTAAATCATCGCATGATATCAAATTGTTGTTGCTAACATCGGTACATGCCTTGATTGAGATTTAACTTTGACCAGCTGGTGCTTAATAATGCTATTTTATTGATGTATTTAATTTTATCAATAGAATGTCATACAAGGTAGGCAAAGTGTAAAATACTGGAAGGGTTCTAAAATCTGCTTGTTATATGCTCATATGTCTGCACCACTGTCCGTCCACTGTTTGTTTGTGGTCACTCTACAGGTCACAATTTTTTATCTAATTTGACGAAACTTGAAATATAGGTCTATCTCCCAAAGATCTTAGTTCCTCTCGATATTTACATGTATTGGACTATAACTTCATGGATTATGGCCCCTAATTTTACGAAAAATCACTTTTTAGCTGTGGACGACCTAGAGGTCACAATTTTGATCTAAATGCCCCCAATTATCTACAAAAGAACAAATATGAGACAACTCTTGTCGACAGCTCAGACGATTTAGTTGTCATGGGCGTATGTTTCATTGCCTGGCAACCTATCTTTACATTCTATTGAATATTTTCTATTGAAATAAAAATACTTCATATTCTATTCATACAGGCAGAACTACGTAAAGCTCAAAATTTGGCTGCAGAATGTCGTAGAGAGGCACAAATAAGAAGACAGTTAGCTGATAGAAAAAACAAGTATGTAATTTAATTTTGAGCACTCATGCGTAACTACATCTGATAATATAAATAGGCAGGGGGTACTTGATTCATTAAAGTGATAATTTCATATTTTCTAAGAGAGTCAGACCATATGTATTTCTATGTCTTTTGCTCAAAAGGTTTCAACTCACTATTATCATTATTATAGGATCATGGGCAATATTTCAGGGGGGTTTAAATCGCTGACACAGAAAATAATTACCTCCCTTGTTTTCCCATTCCCCTCCATGCAATGGCAGTCTTCAAACGTTTGAATTTGAAGTTGAAAATTATATTTTTGCCAATTTCTCAACTGGAAACAGTGAATTATAGGATTAATAGGATTATTCTTTAACAGAGTAGGCCTGTTTACAGATACCATCTATTTTAAGGCTTTATTTTAATATATTTTAAAAATATAACTAAAAAATATGAAATTATCGTTTTAATCAAGAATGGAATGTTGTCAAATAGAAGACAACATGAAAATTTTCAGTGACAGAGCATATGATATTCTTTTAACAAATCGCAATAGTTGATTACATCCCACCACGTTGCAGGACTCTCTTCTGTTTTCCCCAATTGCAAATTAACCCTTCAGAATGCTGCAAACCAGGGTTCTTAATTCATTTTGAAATGAACCGGGCATGGGTAGGCCTAATAGATAGTCGGCTTTTCAACAACAGACATGTTGGTTTATACATACTTTGTTTACGTCAATAATTGCATTGACGTATTCCGAATAATAATAAGCTTTGACTTTGAATAAACAAAACTTTTGTTGTAATTGCATACTTGTATTCATATATCGATATAATATTGGAATTTATAGTCAAATTTCAGCAACTTGCATAATGCATATTCCTATTTCTGCTTTCATCCAACTAAACGGAAGTTATAATTTAGTAAAAACTACAAGTAAATACATATGAGTTTGTGTCAGATTATTTTATAGTAAACACTTGTCAATATATAAAAATAACAAAGTATATTTGTATGCACAAGCAGCACAAATTATTTTCCATGTATAATTGGAAACGTGGAATTATGACGTAGGTGCGAAAGGTCACGTGGCCAATTGTGATTCAAATTAGTTTTTTTTTAGTGTTACCTGAAAAAGTAGGCTTTAATAACTTACGAGAAAAAATATTTTCTGTGAATTTTTGTCAAACGAAAGCCATTTGAAATTAACCATTCGAATTTAAAGTAAATGTATGTTCCGGACTTCAACTTTTGTTGACCCAAATTGGACTTTGGAGGATCTAGTACAGCTTTTGGAACTTCCAAATCCAATGACGACTTGCATGCTTGAAGTTCAAGTTCAAGGTCTAAGCCGCCATCATTTTTTTCGGCTATTCTTTTACGGAATGGGCTGGTAAGGATTGACACTGAAGGTATTCATTGCATTGATTGATTCTTGGATGGGTTAATTAATCGACGAGTAATTACCTCTTTGTAATCGAGTAATTCCCTGTTTGTAATCATCCAAAAATAGCTTGATATATATGATCGTAGTAGCCTGTCCGGTTCATTGTAAGGATTGTAAGGATGTATAGGGCTACTCAGTTAGGTCACAGTTCAGTTGCACTGGTGAAACAGTTAAAAAAAAAAACCTGCACACCGATATTCGTTTTCACATCATATGTGACCTTCAAAACCTGGAACGGTAGCCACAACAATGTTTTCTTTCACTAAAGATCATATATAAACTTCATATAGCACATGTCATTTGTAATATATCACTTTAAATTAACAACCTTTAGTTCTAGGGCTGGGTAAAATATCGATATAAATCGATAGTATCGATTTGACGTCCCAGAAAAGCACTATCGATAGCGGTTGGTTACTATCGATTATCGCTCTTCGTCAATTTTTCTTGTGTCTGAAATGTCAATGTTTTCTTTCCGTAGTTAATCATAATACACCGCTTACTTTAATTACTATCAAGTATCAATGTAACACATAACAAAATTGTGACTGCTTATTGAACAGCCGTTTCCATAAATTCACTCTCATTGAAACGTTACTTTAGATTTGAAGAAATTATTGTTGAATATCGCTAAATCAGAGATACCCGGATGTGTAAATAAAGTTAGAGTTATATCCCTTTGCAATGTTTTGAATCGGAACATGATCATTTTGACCCCTTCACATAATTATTTATATACAATTTCTTCAATTTCTGCACGATTTTGATAATAAACAACAATTTGCGCTTATATATTATACGAATAATGGTTCTCTATTGGCACACGAAACGACACAGAATTGTCCGCCATATTGATATTTTCGCGCACACGTACGCAATGTTTTGAATCGGAACAAGTTCATTTTGGTCCCTTAACATAATAATTTACGATATTTCTCCATTCGGAACCACGGCTGCATTATTTTAATAATAAACAACATCAATTTACGTATATATACGTGATATGACAAGTTTTATTAATGTTTTCCAAATTTTGAACTTATCTCCAGTCTTGACGACGACCGTGAAAATAAGTTTGTTTTCGATACTATCGATTATCGACCGACATTTCATTGTCGATTATCGATAGTAAAAATAACTATCGATACCCAGCCCTATTTAGTTCCCACTTGAGGATAAGTTACATTACTATTGGCATTTACTGCAAAGCACGAAAAAACCTAGACTTATTGACAAATTGTTTTGCGGTATTTATTTACCTGGTAACTCTATAAATAATCTCAAAATGAAACAAATCAATTTGATGTGCTGATATATTTAAATTTAAATAGACAGGATATTAAAATTATATTATATAATATTATTATTATATTCACTCGAGTGCCAGCAAGGTGTGTGTGTAATGAACACATGTAGTAAATTCTTTGGAAATACCTGACATGTTTAATAAACAAAATTATCTTGTATTTAAAAAAGACAAAGGTATGCTTTCAAATCTCTATGTCAGAACTAATCTAATATAAAGTATAAGGGAGTCTTTTGTTTTTAAATCAACCCAATTTCAACTGGTTTATACTTGACCTGTCAAAGGGTGGAGGATGGAGAAATGAAATGTCAAGAATGAATGAATAGAAGTGGATTTTTACAACCCTGGTCAGAATAATAATGGATATTTTGAAAAAACTCATCATCAGATACAATCTGATTAAAACACAGATCCAATTTCGTTTCGTTTTTTATAGTTCAAAATTCCGTTTTTACTTGTCTTTACTACTCTTGGATCTGGAGGACTTGTTATTGTCCCCCGCCTTTCGATTATTAAAATGGGTTCGTCCGTCTGTCTGTCTGTCTGTCCGTCTGTCCGTCACACTTTTTGGGACACAATAACTCTCTTCCTAATTGAGTTAGAATGTTCAAACTTGGTGTATGTGTTTATTAGGTCAATGCCTTGATGGAGTTCGAAGATGAGCATTTTCCGCTTAGGGTAAGCAGAGATAAGCAATTTGATTGGTTGATGCTTTGGGACATGATAACTTTAGTTCTAATTAAGTGAGAGTGATGAAACTTGGTGTATAGTTTCATTATAGTAATACCTTGACTAAGTTCGATAATGAGCATTTTCTGCGCAGGGTAAGCAGAGCGATACGCAATTTGATTGGTCGAGAATTTGGAACACAATAACTCTCCTTCTAATTGAGTTAAAATGTTCAAACTTGGTGTATATGCTTATTAGGTCTATGCCTTGATGGAGTTCAAAGATGAGCATTTTCCGCTTAGGGTAAGCAGAGATAAGCAATTTGATTGGTTGATGCTTTGGGACACGATAACTTTAATTCTAATTAAGTGAGAGTGATGAAACTTGGTGTATAGTTTCATCACATTAATACCTTGACTAAGTTCGATAATGAGCATTTTCTGCTCAGGGTAAGCAGAGCGATACGCAATTTGATTGGTCGAGACTTTGGAACACAATAACTCTCCTTCTAATTGAGTTAAAATGTTCAAACTTGGTGTATATGCTTATTAGGTCAATGCCTTGATGGAGCTAGAAGATGAGCATTTTCCGCTTAGGGTAGGCAGAGATAAGCAATTTGATTGGTTGATGCTTTGAGACACGATAACTTTAGTTCTAATTAAGTGAGAGTGATGAAACTTGGTGTATAGTTTCATTACAGTAATACCTTGACTAAGATCGATAATGAGCATTTTCTGCTCAGGGTAAGCAGAGCGATAAGCAATTTGATTTGCCGAGACTTGGGAACACAATAACTCTCCTTCGAATTGAGTTAAAATGTTCAAAATTGGTGTGTATGCTTATTAGGTCAATGCCTTGATGGAGTTCGAAGATGAGCATTTTCTTCTTACGGTAGGCAGATATAAGCAATTTTTGGATGACACTTCGTGTTCAGATTGATTGGTCGATACGTTTGAAAAAAATAAATGTGCGATTAATTAATATGTGTCATCTATTTATTTTGGGATTTCGGCGGGGGACATCAGCCTCACTGTTGGCTTGTTAAGTGAGAGTGATGAAACTTGGTGTATAGTTTCATTACAGTAATACCTTGATTAAGTTCGATAATGAGCATTTTCTGCTCGGGTTAAGTGAGCATTTTCCGCTTAGGGTAAGCAGAGATAAGCAATTTGATTGGTTGATGCTTTGGGACACGATAACTTTAGTTCTAATTAAGTGAGAGTGATGAAACTTAGTGCATAGTTTCATTACAGTAATACCTTGACTAAGTTCGATAATGAGCATTTTCTGCTCGGGGTATGCAGAGCGATACGCTATGTGATTGGTCGAGACTTTGGAACACAATAACTCTCCTTCTAATTAAGTTAAAATGTTCAAACTTGGTGTATATGCTTATTAGGTCAATGCCTTGATGGAGTTCGAAGATGAGCATTTTCCACTTAGGGTAAGCAGAGATAAGCAATTTGATTGGTTGATGCTTTGGGACACGATAACTTTAGTTCTAATAAAGTGAGTGTGATGAAACTTGGTTTATAGTTTCATTAGAGTAATACCTTGATTAAGTTCAATAATGAGCATTTTCTGCCCAGGGTAAGCAGAGCGATAAGCAATTTGATTTGCCTAGACTTTCGAACACAATAACTCTACTTCGAATTGAGTTAAAATGTTCAAAATTGGTGTGTATGCTTATTAGGTCAATGCCTTGATGGAGTTCGAAGATGAGCATTTTCCTCTTAGGGTAGGCAGAGATAAGCAATTTGATTGGTTGATACTTTGGGACAAGATAACTTAGGTTCATCTTGATTGATGATTTTTATGCCAATACAATGACTGCATTCTTATTCAGTAATGGATTCGACAGTGACAGTGTATAGAAACGATTGACTCGGACACAAGGGCCCTTTTGTCAAGCGTGGGGGCCCTTTTGTCTGCCTTTAGGGTCCCCCTAACTAGGGTACATTTTCATTTTTATACGCCCACATTGAAATGTGGTCGTATATTGTCGTCGCCCCCGTCCGTCCGGCGGTCCGGCGTCCACAATTGCTTGTGGACGCTCTACAGACTAAAGTTTATATCCGATTGACTTTAAATTTTGTCAAGCGTGGGGGCCCTTTTGTCTGCCTTTAGGGTCCCCCTAACTAGGGTACATTTTCATTTTTATACGCCCACATTGAAATGTGGTCGTATATTGTCGTCGCCCCCGTCCGTCCGGCGGTCCGGCGCCCACAATTGCTTGTGGACGCTCTACAGGCTAAAGTTAATATCCGATTGACTTTAAATTTATACACAGTGTTTAAGGTCATGAGACGAAAAAGCCTATTGTTTTTCAGCGATTTCCGATAATTAGTGCCAGAGTTATGGCCCTTGATCACTTCAAAAAATCTTGTGGACGCTCTAGAGGCCAAAGTTAATATCCGATTGACTTCAAATTTATACACAGTGTTTAAGGTCATAAGACGAGGAAGCCTATTGATTTTCAGCGATTTCCGATAATTAGTGCCAAAGTTATGGCCCTTGATCACCTCAAAAAATCTTGTGGACGCTCTAAAGGTCAAAGTTAATATCCGATTGACTTTAAATTTATACACAGTGTTTAAGGTCATAAGACGAAGAAGGCTATTGATTTTCAGCGATTTCCGATAATTAGTGCCAGAGTTATGGCCCTTGATCACTTCAAAAAATCTTGTGGACGCTCTAGAGGCCAAAGTTAATATCCGATTGACTTCAAATTTATACACAGTGTTTAAGGTCATAAGACGAAGAAGCCTATTGATTTTCAGCGATTTCCGATAATTAGTGCCAAAGTTATGGCCCTTGATCACCTCAAAAAATCTTGTGGACGCTCTAAAGGTCAAAGTTAATATCCGATTGACTTTAAATTTATACACAGTGTTTAAGGTCATAAGACGAAGAAGGCTATTGATTTTCAGCGATTTCCGATAATTAGTGCCAGAGTTATGGCCCTTGATCACTTCAAAAAATCTTGTGGACGCTCTAGAGGCCAAAGTTAATATCCGATTGACTTCAAATTTATACACAGTGTTTAAGGTCATAAGACGAAGAAGCCTATTGATTTTCAGCGATTTCCGATAATTAGTGCCAGAGTTATGGCCCTTGATCACTTCAAAAAATCTTGTGGACGCTCTAGAGGCCAAAGTTAATATCCGATTGACTTTAAATTTATACACAGTGTTTAAGGTCATAAGACGAAGACGCCTATTAATTTTCAGCGATTTTCGATAGTTAGTGCCAGAGTTATGGCCCTTGATCACCTCAAAAAATCTTGTGGACGCTCTGGAGGCCAAAGTCAATATCCGATTGACTTTAGATTTATACACAGTGTTTAAGGTCATGAGACTAAGAAGCCTATTGATTTTCAGCGATTTCAAATAATTACTGCCAGAGTTATCTCCCTTGATAACTTCAAAAATTCTTGTGACGCTATAGAGGCCAAAGTTACTATCCGATTGACTTCAGATTGATACATAGAGTTTAAGGTGTTGAAACGAACAAGTATTTTGATTTTCAATGAATTTAGATAACTGAACAGCTAAATCCATGATATTAAATGTTTCATGTATATACTAATTGTTAGCGTGGGGTAAAACTTTATAAAAAGCAATCAAATTCTAATGATTTTCTGATAATTACATAATGAGTTGTTACTCTTAATCAGTTTTTAGTGTATTACAAATGTTTCATTACCGAAATTAGTAAAAATATGCGACAACCCTTGTTGACTGCCCGGACGATTTAGCTGCTGTGGGCGTATGTTTCGTTGCCTGGCAACCTATCTTTCTCATCGGTTTTAGCAATTTTCTTTATAAAACACTTTTGGATGACACTTCGTGTACAGTTTGATTGCTCGATACGTTTGAAAAAAATAAATGTGCGATTAATTAATATGTGTCATCTATTTATTTTGGGATTTCGGCGGGGGACATCAGCCTCACTGTTGGCTTGTTTAACTCGTGTTCTGCCTGAAATGAGGGGTCAGCCAATTAAATGGTCTGTCGGATCGACCGTTTGACCTTTTCATGCGTGGAACTGTGGGTAGATACGTCTATACTAACACAAGCGGATAGAAATCAAAACAAAACAAATGTAAATTTTAAAAAGCATGGCGGTCGCTAATTGATTAATTGAACGACTGACGTTATCGGGTCAAACGTGCCGTGCTTGATACCTGACGTCATGGAACGTGAGCTCCCACTATAACTTGTTAGATCTACATGAGTGTAGGCCATCGAAGGTATAAAAAACGAAACAAAATATAGATCTATATTTTAATTAAATTGCATCAGATATAGAATAGAATAGCCATGGAAAAATGTCTTCATGTACATATAGCAACTGCTACATTTGCAAGTTTTAAACGAATTAAATAATTTGAAGTATTCTGTCAGTTTTTTTACCATAAAGAGGCAGTATTGGTTAAATCATGAAGTTGAGCAGCAAATCAGATCTTAATCTAGTAAATATCAAGAGTTGATTATGGTCTGGATAAGTTAATTAATGTCTTATAAATGATTTACAAAACGTTTCAGGCAGATTTAGGTCTTGTATAATGTATGTTTAACAAAGGATTATTATTTTTTTTCTACCAAGATATTTTTTTTTTTTTTAAACTGTGGGAATAAAAATCCTCCATGCATTATATTTCCAAGGAAAGGGCAATGCAGAGAACCTATTCATTAAATTTGTGTGGCCTTATCCATGGAATCCTTGACTTGCTGTTCCATGCTTTTAGTATCAAATGCCCACAAATTTCGGTCAAAGAGCTTTGTTATTAATATAATGTATTTTTTTCCTTTTTTTCTAGAGCTTTGAAAGATCCTAAATCTTTAAGTTTAATATTTGGAGTTCATTTAGAGAATCGGAATCAAGATGGTGTATTTGTATATAATTGTAGTCGTCTTATCAAAATGTATGAAAAAGTTGGACCACAAATGGAAGGAGGAGTGTATGTATTTCTTCTTAAATATGAAAAATTATTTCTTAACACTGTTTGGCCTCTTATTGCATGTTTCACAATATAAATGATGTTGGTTATTTATACAATAGGAAGACTTTCCTTGCACATTCTTAGTTTTGTTCAAAGAAAGCAGGGGACCATTAAAACCTGTCTGTCGGTCACACTTTTTCGTACACAATAACCATCAACTCTCCTAGTTGAGCTAGAATGTTCAAACCTAGTGTAGGTATTGATTAGGTGAATGCCTTGACGGTAGGCCTGCAACGATGAATCGATGAATCGATGAACCGCACTTTTGTAAAAATCCACGATGCACGATACAATCAATGTCGCGATTAATTATTAAAAAAAATCCACAAAAATTGTCGCTTAAATATCCTAACGAAGAATGCGTAAGTTGAGCTTGAAATTAAGTAATTTGCAAATTACACACTTGAATAATATGCAGAAAAAACATACAGCGTATTATTATAAATATGTCTGTAATATGCGATTTGTGCCAAGATTACTGTACGAGAATGGCGATTAGTGCATACATTGATCAGCACAATTATCATTTCTATATTTCCAATGTATAATAATATTTTGATATTCAAAATTTCATACCGTTATTTTCTTTGCCATTGTCTCGTCTACCACTGACCTGACAACGAGAAGGCTTTTCATTGGCTGAAATTGTTGCAATATGAACCAGCTATTTTGATTCAGCCATACGATATATGATTAAGCGACTGAATTTTTTTGATAATGCATTCGTCAACAAATTCAAGTCGCGCAGGCGACAAAAGTAATATTGAAATCGAAAATCCCCATGCCGCAAGTATAAGTCACATGTATGGGAAAGTATTTGATGTGTAATAATAATAGCTTGAAAGAATGATAGAGATACAAGTTAGGGGGGGGGGGGAATACATGTACCGGTACAGTAATTATGGTATTCTTCATTCTAGTACGGCTATGGATCTAGAATACTGCAGACTTGCAAATAATGTGTACATTTAATCATTTAAAGTAAATCATTCAAAAAAGCATTCACCTTTCCTTATGTTCATAGTGAAAGATTTGAACTTTGAAAGTAGAGTGGATTCCAGAACTGTTATGACTTGTTTACATGTGCCAAAGTTGATAATTATCATAGTAATTATTGATACTGATATGTAATGCAAGTAGATCTATGTGATAAAGAGTTTATCACACACATTTAATCTATACAAACCTTTGAAAAAAGTCTTAATATTAGGTTTAACGTAAAAAAATAAAGACTTTTAAAATTTAACAGCAGTTTTTAAAAAAATTTCCTGCATCGTGATATTAATCGTATCGTGGGGTATGAATGGAGATGCGCATCGTATCGTGGCCTGGCTTATCGTTGCAGCCCTATTTGATGGTGTTCGAAGATATGCATTTTATTGATCAGTGCTTTAGGACATGATAACTTTTGATTCTAATTTTTGTTATTATATGGTCTTTATGTTCTTTTAGTTTTAACTATTGTATTGTATAAACAATTTAGTTAAATGATTGTTTAGTATTTTATTTATTATATTCCAGATTTTGTAGCGGTGTTGTGGGTAAGTCCCTGTTTTTATACGCCCACATTGAAATGTGGTCGTATATTGTCGTCCGTCCGTCCGGCGTCCACAATTGCTTGTGGACGCTCTAGAGGCTAAAGTTAATATCCGATTGACTTTAAATTTATACACATAATTACTGCCAGGGTTATGGCCCTTGATCACTTCAAAAAATCTTGTGGATGCTCTAGAGGCCAAAGTTAATATCTTATTGACTTCAAATTTATACATAGTGTTTACATTCAGAGTTATGGCCCTTGATCACCTCGAAAAAATCCTTCGGAAGCTCTAGAGGCCAAAGTTAATATCCGATCGACTTTAAATTTACACACAGTGTTTAATGTCATGAGACGAAGAATCCTATTGATTTTCAGAGATTTCAAATAATTACTGCCAGAGTTATTTGCCTTGATAACTTCAAAAAATCTTGTGACGCTATAGAGGCCAAACTTATCATCCGATTGACTTTAGATTGATACACAGAGTTTAAGGTGTTGAAGCCAACAAGTTTTTTGATTTTCAATGAATTTTGATAACTGAACAGCTAAATCCATGATATTAAATGTTTCATGTATATACTAATTGTTAGCGTGGGGTAAAACTTTATAAAAAGCAATCAAATTCTAATCATTTTCAGATAATTACATAATAAGTTGTTACTCTTAATCAGTTTTTAGTGTATTACAAATGTTTCATTACCGAAAAAAGTAAAAATATGCGACAACCCTTGTTGACTGGCCGGACGATTTAGCTGCTGTGGGCGTATGTTACGTTGCCTGGCAACCTATCTTTATTTTCTGTATTTTGTAGCATACATTTCAATAGTTTATCCAGCCTAAGTCAGGCTTATACACGGCAAACACATTGATCATCCTGTGTCATCTGAATTACTTAATTCCGACATTGATAAATATGGCAAGAAGTTGCTATCAATATATCATTTGTCTTCTGAATGAAAATTAAAGCATTATTAGAATAAACCCATCACAACGAGGATATCATACTTTCTTCCTAATTTTCTATTACATTTTATATTTAGTAACGTTGTTACCTTCTTTTGTCTCAATGTGATTATCAGACATTTTGAAAAAAAACTGATTCTGATGAACCAAGAACAGTCCGTCATATCACTTCAATGGAAGTGAATGTTAAGCTATTTCATACAAAACTAAATTTTACTGGAGTTAGTCCTGCATTTATTAACTACTTATTTTATATCAATGAATGTTGTGCTCCATTTTATGGCATAAAGCACAGTATTAGCCTAGGATAATTTTCTCGTAACTAAATAAAAGATTGCTCTTCAGTAGAAAAGCATTCATCTTATACACCACTTTGACTTAGCTATGGATGGTCAGTCAGGTTTTAACCCTGCCTTGTGCTTGTGTATGTTGTGGTACTTTCATGACATACATGTAGCATATGAACAGAGATATACATCAAAAGATTATCAGATTGTTATATAATATTGATGTGAAAAACTTGTACCTTAATAATGTCTATATTATTTCCAGGTGTAGTAGATATACCTTACTTAATCTTAGAACCAACACATAATAAACAAGATTTTGCTGATGCCAAGGAATATCGCTACTTACTGCGAGCTATGGGAGAACATATGGTACAATACTGGAAAGATGTGGGCATAGGTATAAATTTTCTTGTTTAAATTATACTTTGATATCGCAACCGATTTTTGGGTGTCCCTGGAAAGCAAGAATTTTATGTCAGATTTTCCAAAGTAGTATAATGTTTGAAATCATTCCCTGAATAATCGGTTGTGCACTTTGTTTGACGAAGAAAACAAATATGTAACACCTGTCCATTCTTTTGACACTGCCTACTAAATCTACATAATTACCTTGTTGTTTCTCTACATTTTAATCTCCTTAATTGAAGTCAGCCAACAGCATGTAGAAACTAGTCATATCCTAATAGTATATAACATCCCAAATCAATGGTCAGTAATTATAACGTTCAAAATGTTTTGATTTTTATCTACGACTGCATGTTCTTTTTGAGTTGATTCCATCACACAATAATTTTTATCTGGCAGTCCTTTTGTCATTAAACAATATGTTAACTATTTTCCATTCACCGACAGCCAAATATTCCATACATATATGCCAAATGTATCCATACGAAATACTGCCTATTAACACCTTAGAATTGGGGTTGTATGTTCTAATTACTCGGTAATTTTTAAGCTTAGATTTTTGTGATCACTTGGTTAAGTGGGTAAGACGCTGTATTTTGTAGCCTGATGTTCGATCCCTGCATTGGCAGAGAATGTTCATCCAGATTTTCCGGCGTGGTTTCCCCTTGTCAGTGATGCAGGACGGAGCACCTGAATAGGATAGCTGTCTAGTTGTTTGGATGAGACGGAAAACAGAGGTCCCGTGTACACATTGGCATGCACGTAAAAGATCCCATGGCAGTTTGAATTCGATATAAGAGTGAGCTGTAATGCGCTGCCCGGGCAAAATTTCCGTCATAGCACACTATGGCATATGCCTGTTTTCATTAGCCCAGTTTAGAAGCAAAACAGTAGGATGTTAAATCCCATTTCATTTTTATACGCCCACATGGAAATGTGGTCAGATATAAGCGTCGCTCGGTCTGTCGTACACAATTTCTTGTGAACACTCTAGAGGCTAAAGTTCATATATCCGATTGACTTTAAATTTATACACAGTGTTTACGGTCATGATATGAAAAAGCCTAATTATTTTCAGCAATATCCGATAATTACTGCCAGAGTTATGACCCTTGATCACTTTGAAAAACCTTGTGAACACTCTAAAGACTAAAGTTAATATCCGCTTGACTTTAAATTTGTACACAGTGTTTAGGGACATGAGATGAAGAAGCCTATCGATTTTCAGTGATATCTGATGATTTCTGCCAGAGTTATGGCAGTTGATCGCTTTGAAATATCTTGTGGACGAAGGCCTTGAGACAAACAAACAAAACAATTCTAATCATTTCTGATAATTACTTCATGGGCTATTACTCATAATAAGATTATCATGTGTTGTAAATGTTCTCCTTACTGACAAAAGAAACAATATGCGACAACCCTTGTTGACTGCCCGGACGACTTCGCTGTTGTGGGCGTATGTTTCGTTGCCTGGCAACCTATCTTTAATACTCATGTTATTAATGCTATTTTTTTTTATTTGGCTCTGCATATAACAGTTCAACAAGGAGTTACAAAATTTTGGTGAGTTGTACTTTCTCTACACTTTCAGAATTTTCAAAACCAATCCGATCTTAAATACTGTTTTTACCCTGATTATAAGAGGCATTGATTGAGGAGTGGACACTCAATATATTTGACATTAATGGATTAACATACATATTTCAGGGAGAATTTTGGTTATGTCAGTAGTAACTGGAAAGATCCACCGTCAAATGAAGGCAAATTTCTACGGAAACGTGCAATGCAGATAAACAAAACACTGCAATGTGGTAAGTTATTGATATCCTTTAATATTTATATTTAGGACACAGATGTAAAATTGAAAAGATATAATTTAAGTCTACATGTTGAAAAATATACCATTAAAATTAAATTTCAATGTTGTTTTTCATTACAGATATGTGCTTAAAATGGCGTATTTTACCATTTTCATCAGCTGATATAGGAAAAGAATTTGTAGAAAATTGGGTTTGTTCTATGAATCCTGATCAGCAACATAATAAGTAAGTTATAAGTTCAATGGATTAGATTTATATTGATCCTGGGTGATAGCACCAGGTTTATACAATGTCATGAAATGTTCTATCATGTGATTAGTTATTGATTTATTTATTGTCCCTCCAACTTTCATTAGAAAAAGCAGGGATCTATTTAAATAAGTGGGCTAGGTCTCTGTCCTTCCGTCACACCTTTTGGAACACATTAACTATGTTTCTATGTTCGATGATGTTCTTTTCTGCTAGGCTAAGCAGCTATGCTGAGATTTTCTGCCCAAAATTAGCAGAGTTCTATGAGCTATTTAAACTTTGATTGTTCAGTACTTTATAAATTAGATAAATTTGCAAGTAATTAATGTCTGTCATCTTTATATTTAGGGAACTATGTCCTTATAGATAGATTGAACTGAAGTTCAACCAATAATACATTAATCATTAAATTTAACATGTTTTCTGTTAGATGTACAACGTTAGAAGCCAGGCAGAATATACCAGAAGCAGTTATTAAAAAAGAACAGAAAACACAAGAACAAAAGAAGAAAGAATTAGAAGATGTAATTTAATTTAATTATGTCTTAGGAAGTATTCCTTTATTATAAAAATGATGGTTTAAATAAAGGTCTGATGTATTCACACCTCACTCTTTTTGATGAAGATTCAAGTCAGTTTTTAGTGTCAAGTTTATAAAGCAAGTTGAAGTAAAATGTAATGTTATTATTAATCAGCGAAAAAAACACACTTATTTTACTGATACTGAGATTATTACTTCAATTTTGTTTTCAGGAAATCCGGAGAAAGTCAGAAAAACTTGACAAACTACAGGTAAGAAGATGTTAATTTATCCTGTATAACCAAATTGATCAGTTCAGTAAACAATTTAACTCACTGTATAGAACATTAACCACATGATAAGTAGTCTTGGTACTATCTACGTTGTATGGTTTCACAAAATTAGTATTTTAGTATATATCCAAATATGTGTACTATATAATATATTCATCCCTAGAAAAGCCTTTGGAATGTTTCAAGCCTTGTTCCAACTTGTTCTGTGTGCCTCAAAGGTAACATGGATAGTCTGATACAGTGTTGGAATATGATGACCAAAAAAAACAACAGTGGAGGTACATATTGATACCCACCATCCAACCCCTCCCACAAAATAAGTATATAGCATGTATTGATTATATTTCAGAAACAAAAAGTGATCAATTCTTCTCGTGAACTAAAGCATTTAGAAAAAGACATTGAAAGAGAACGTGATTTAGAAATAGAAAGAAAACGTATTGAAAGAGAAAAAACATTAGCTAGGGAACAAAAAGAAAGGGAGCGTTTAAAAGCAGATAGAGAAAAACAAAAATTAGAGGAAGAGAAGAAAAAAGAAAGAGAAAGACAGCGAGCAGAAAGAGAAAAAGAAAGAGAGAAAGAACGTGCTGAAAAAGAAAGAGAAAGAATAAGAAATGTAATGTATTATTATTTTATGTAGTAGACAGGTCCTTGAATTTTCTACTGTATCATTCATTGATTTTGAGGCAAAACTTCAATAAAATGTGAATATCAAAAATGGGCATATTATGTTTTGCAATGTCTTGTCCTGTTATATTCAATCTTAAAACAAACTACATAGACGTAAACTAGTTTTATAGTCTCAAAGCTCCGTGGATAAAAGTCCTTAATGGAGGCGATCAAAAGCTTCAGCTAAATATGACTACAAATGGTGAAATCAGATTGAGTGGCATATAGAAGGATAGATGTATGTTGTGTAGATTTATCTCGCTTTTGAGACAAACCTTGATTCTTATTAAACAGAAGATGTGCATGTATAGAAGTTTGTCTTATTTAATTTCAGGCTAAAGCTAAAACTAGTGCTAAAAATAAACCAGCTCCAAAACCAATAGTCAAAGCTCCCCCACCAAAACCTACACGATCAGCACAAACGCAAGGTGTTAAAGTCATCTCTAGTGCAAAACTTAGTGCTATGAAAAATACATCTCCTACAAAGGTAAAAGTTGATTTGATGTTAATGAAGGCTGTTCAATTTATAATTACCTAGGTCGTCACTTTTTATAGACCGTAAACAAAGGTTGTATGTTAACCTCTAGATTAGAATGCTTCTTCAAAAAATAGCATTCAAAACATACAAGACCTGCTCCACCAATAAAATCCCAATTTTTCTACCTCAAAAGATCATATAGAAACTCATTTTAGCTGCTGTTGGCATATGTCTAGTTGCCTGGCAACCTAATATAAAAAAATGATGTGTTATTGTTTTATGGCAATACTTCTTACATTAATATGTTGGAATGTCGCTCAGTAATAAGCAGTAATTGCACTCCCTAGAATTGTGACCTGTATATGTATCAATTTTACATGGCCATAAGAGAAGTTTATTTTTGATTTCAGAAACCTGAAATCAGAAAACCAACTTACCTGGAATCTAGGAGTAAAACATCATCAGTTTCGTCTGCAACGAGTGATTCAGAAGCAGAAACACCATTAAAGAGAAGCAAAAGGTCACAAGATGCAGAAGAAGAAGTTCCAGTGAAAAAAGTTAAAATCAGTTCAATTGACAGTGACTCTGATTTAACCGATAATAGAGAACAGGTGGTTAGTGTCTCTTGAAAAACACTGCATCCTTGATTCATACGTAAACAACACTACACCCTTGAGTTACACATAAACAACACTCCTACCTTGCAATACATGAACATAAACAACACTACCGCTTTGAGTTACAAATAAAAGTACCATCTTGAGTTACAAATAAACAGTATTACCACCTATAACGGTAAACCTCTTTGATCTTTTGGGCATATTCTATGCCCGGAATAACTTGCTGTCTGAAAGTTGGGGTGTCTTTGAATATATACAGGGGAATTTGGTGGCATTCTTTGAAAGTTTTTCTTTAAACCTGTAGTAATGAATTATTCTTACAGGATAGTGGGGTTTTTTCCCATTAGAAAACATTTTCTTACCAGAAATCTGGTATATTCCTATTTTACTTACATGTAAACACAGACAGTCTATAAGAAAGATAAAATCCTTGACTTCGGTTATGCTGGGGAAGAAAAACTTAAGAAAAAACCTAGAAAGAAAAAGCTTGGCCTGCCCACCTCAGTTTTTCTTTTTTTAGAGTGCTTTATCCTACATATAACACTACGTCTTGAGTTGCAAATAGCATTACCTCCTTGAGTAAACAACTTTACCACGGTGAGTTATACATAAACAACACTTCCACATTGAGACAAACACTACCACTTTGAGACATGCATAAACAATATTACCTAGATTTAGACACCATCAAAACTATCTTTTGATTTATTTATAAACAGCACTACATATTATGTTTATGGTTGGCATCCCAATCCATTGAATTGATTTGACAGAACTGTTGGTGTTTGTTGCTTGCAGAGTTGCAATGTTGATGCTACATGTATACCAGTATAATTTTAAAATACTGTTTTATAAAGTAGAAGTCAAACTATGTTTGGGCATCACAAACTATTCTTATTGAGGATGGTTTGCTTTTATTTTCTGACAATATGCTTTCATTCTGTATGATATTACAAAAATATGTAATATTGTAGGAATATTATTACTGACATAAAAATTGAATACCATACGAGAATTAGATATGAAAAATATTGAGATGCAAGTATTTCTTTTATATTCAGAACATGATGAAAAATATTGAGATGCAAGTATTTTTTAATATTCAGAACATGATATGCATTAGCATAAAAATATTTGTAGGTAAATTATAAGGAATGAAAGCATGTTGATGATATTTCCTTACAAATGACTTCTGCTTACTGAAATAGTTTATGTATTGAATAATAGATTGCCTTGAGTAGAATAAAGTAAGAGAATGTATTTGTATTGTAGGTGTCAGAAACTAATGAAGCTGATGCTGCTACAGATAATAAAATGGAAGTAGATAATAAAGATGGGGTTACTGTTAATGATGCTGATAGTAATGGTAAATACTGTTTTAATCTAGCTCATCTTAATGTAATTACCAAGAATACCTACCTTTACTGATATTCCGACCCTTGGTTTCACCATCGGTTAGTAGAAAATAAGATTTGGTTTCTTTCGATATTTGCACATATCAGACCGTAACTTCCTGGATTATGGACCCTGATTGTCCGAAAAAGAAGTTTATAGAACTTGTGGACTCTCTAGAGGTCATACTTTTTAATCGATTTTTTAAAAAAGTTCAAATGTATCACCATCACAGCGGACGGTTGAATATGAATTTCATCATAATTTTTATCCGATTTTGATGAAACTTAAAATACATCTTTATATCCCAAATATTCGCACATTTCAACCCATAACTTCCTGGTTTATGTCCCCTGATTGTCTGAAAAATCGCTAATTATACGCCCACATTTTCATGTGGACGTATTATGCTGTCGCCCCTGTCCGTCAACAATTTTTGTGGACTCTCAACAGGTCACAATTCTTATCCGATTTTGACGAAACATAAAGACCACATCAAATGATTCAGAAAATTTTTACGTAGGGGTACTCAATAGTTACAAAATCCATTTTACGGCAAGATCAAACCAGGGATCTTAATCGGCTGTTTTTTGTCGGCTTTAGCCGATTGATCTTTAATCTAGCCGGTTTGTAAAGCAATGAACCGACCACTATGGTATCATTAATCAATCAACTTTCGGCCGATAACAAAGAGTTAATTATTACTCGTCGATTAACAAACCTATCAAAGAATCAGCTTCAATCCCTAACGGCTCATTTCCTAAATAAACAACATAATTAGTTGAGTCAATCAAGTAACAGAATGTATATAATCCAATGTCGGTTCATTCATTTCTATCTAACACAATGTTGAAGTACTTGAACACCTCACAGAATGACAATAGAAAACGTAAACGTGTTTTAGGGGACGATAGCGATGGCGGCATTGACCTTGAACTTCAAGCATGCACGTCGTCATTGGAAGTTCCAAAAGTCTGAGAAACTCCAACGTCCAATATAGGTCAACCAAAGTCGAAGTCAGGGAGATATTTTAATTCCGAATGGTTAACTACTTTCAAATGGCTTTCGTTTGACAAAATTTCACAGAAAATGTTTTGTCTCGTAAGTTATTAATTTAGTCTTCTTTTTTAAGTCATGTAATAACCTACTGATCTCGTATATTAATAATTATTATTATTATTATGTTAGCGTTGAGTAAATCTGGTAATAACCTACTGACCCGCATATAATTATTATGTCAAGTAATAATAGCCTATCATCATGACAATTGGCCACGTGACTTTTCGCATGTCGGCATATTTCCGAGTTCCAATTATACACAGAAACTAATTTGTGCTAATTTGTTATTATTGAGCTTACATTCTTTTTATTTTTATATATTGACAAGTGACCACAATAATACAATTGTAAAAAAACATATTTATATTTACTGGTAGTTTTTCTTTTTACTAACTTGTAACTTCCGTTTGGTTGGATGAAAGCGAAAGTAGGAATATGCATTATGCAAGTTGCTGAAATTTGACTGTAAATTTCGATATTATTATCAATGTATGAATACAGGTATGCAATTACAAAAAAGGTTTTGTTTATTCGAAGTTTAAGCTATTTTTATTCGGAATACGTTATGCAATTATTAACGTGAATAAAGTATGCATAAACCAATATGTCTGTTGTTGAAAACACAACTATCCGTTAGGCTTACCCTTGGCCGGTTCATTTCAAAATGGATTAAGAACCCTGGATCAAACTAATCTGATTAAAATTAATTCAGATATTTACGTTTTAGTATCCGATTGCCAAAAACGGTTTTCAAATTTTCAATTACAACCTTAATCCGGTTGATTGGCTGGTGACGTCACAGGCACTACACATAGTATACACATCATCTATACAATATATCACTGCCCGTGCAATATACACACAGCCAGTTGACACGTGTGTATTTGTCGGTCCATTTGACTGCCGTAATCATTAACGCGTAATTGTTTACATGTAAGCTACATATCACTATATCAGTCAAAGCATTTTCAAAAGTGGACCTTTCTCGTCTTGAGTTGTAATAGATTATATATTTGTGACAAGAATATTACTGAGTTTATTTCAAGATGCCATATTACCGTTGTGTTATTGAGAGTTGTGGAAATTCCAGCTTGGGAAAGGGAAATAATGTACGGGCGTTTCATAAATTTTTCAAGGATGAAATCGTACGGAAAGAGTGGAATGCGTTTGTAAACAATTCAAATCCTGATTGGCAACCTACAGTCACAAGAGTGATATGCAGTGAATATTTTACGAACAATTGGTTAATTACCTATACACATCCGGCGTGTGTATTTATTAACGCCTGACTGATTCCTTAACCTCCCTAATGAAATAAAACAATTGATTACGGAATAATTTGTTTTATAATCCAAATTAGAATTTGTTTCATAATGTGCGGTTGTTCTGTTTTCTGTTTTAATTAGGGGGATTAAGGAATCACTCAGGCGTTAATGAATACACACGCCGGCTGTATATAGGTAATTAGGGATCAGAGGTCGCAGTCACGCAAAAATCCGTGTATTTCACACATTTTTTTCAAAATAAACACAAATATTGACGGACGCTGCGTAATTTACACGCAGAAAATTTCCTGACGTGAGAATAAAACTAGATTATTCTACGTCGTAGTTTGTACAATTTATGTGCTTCACGCTTCTTTTACACACTTCTACTGCACGTAGTCTCCGTAGATTTTTATATTTCCGCTTATTGCATTCATAAGTTCATAGCAGTCGAAGCCTTCTATACGTAGCTTTCCTGGGACGCCCCTATTTTGCGGCATTGGAAGCAATAAAGCGCATGTCATACAAGACTTTGGATTGGCTATGACACAGTATCCTGTTTACATTCAGCCAATCAAATGTTTGCTTTCATAGCGATAGTCTTCTCTTTACTTCCTGTCGAAGTGAAAGATGGAAATCGTTGCGTAGTCAACCATAGATCTAATACCGATGCCGTTAACCTCTAGTCGTCATTAGATTAAATGCAGTATGCCTATCAATGAAATAAGGACGCTTTATAATAGTTTTGTTCACAAAACGACTTGACTCGATTCTATTGAGTATTTTGAGATGCTCGAAGTCAGGCAGATGTAGACGGCAAAAACGCGAAATTTTGGAATGTCTGCATATTTTTACGCAACTTGAAATTGATCCACTGCGACCTCTGTTAGGGATAAACATTCCGAATATGCATTCGGTCACTGTGACGTCACTGGCATCTGAGGGGATTAAGAGTGTTTTCAATAATTGACAAAGTCGTTTTTAAGGGAGGTCTATTTTTACGACTTTGGATGAAGATAGCTGAATTAATTTTAGTCGGATTGATGTGAATTTGCCGTAATGTGGATAAAATAACCATGGACTGCTCACATAGAGAAATTTTCAGGGCCATTTTATGTGCACTTTACATGTAAAGTATAGGATTGTCTCAAAGATCTCGTCTGCTTTCAATATTGGCATGTATTAGATGGAAACTTAATGGATTATGGCCCCTGATTGTTTTCAGCTTATGGAACCTATACAGGTCACAATTTTAGACTGATCTTGATGAAACTTAAAATGCATGTTTATAACCCAGATATCTTGGGTCCTTCCGATATTTAAGCATATCGTGTCGAAACTTTGTGAATTATGGCCCCTGATTGCACGAAAAATTGCCTCTTTAGCTTGTGGTCACTCTGGAGGTCACAATTATTATCTGATTTAAAAAAAAAAAACTTTGATTTTATCACCGTTACTTCATAATGAAGGTTGAGTTTGAATTTCGAGAAAATCGGATCAAAATTACCGGACAAAATGGCTGCCGCCCGTACGCAAATAGTGTAAAAAAAAAATGGTATATCAAGGTTGTGGACCCTGGAGATAGAGCTGGGCGATATACCTAGAAACAGATATCACGATATTTTCAAAAAATATTGCGATATAATCACTTAAACTTGCTAAAGTTGTTGTTTATTACAATTTAAATATTCAAAATATTAATTATATTTTAATAAAATTAAAAATAACAACATTTGTGTTCTTTCGGCCGTGCATATTTTTATAGTTGTTACGGGTACGATTGAACTTTGTTTACCCTTACAAACTCTTTCTTTCCCATTCAAGAGTATATCTTCTTGAAAATGCATACTTATACAATACAAGGATACTAAATTAAACTGTAAAACATAAGTACTATGCCAAAAAGTGTCCATTGATTTCGTCAAATATTTTTTCCCGGATCATGACCTCCATTGGCATGACACCTCCGACGCTGAATGATAATCAGTCTACCGGAACTCTCAATGTAATTGGCATTATTTATATTTCTGCTTTATCAACATTTAATTCAATCTTAAAATCTTTCGAAAATCAAAGTATCAGTCTACGCAATTCGTAAAGATGTATAGAAATTGATCAGAAACAGGGATAATTCTACTTTCGGGTGGAAAGGTGAGCGAGAAGTCACTTGACGTAAACAAGCTCCATATCGGCATTTGCAAACTTTATGGAATGAATAGGCCTACTCGAGTGTTTATAGCATTATTTTTTCATGATTAAGCAATAAAATATAGTAAATAACATAAAAAAGAAAACATTTTGTCAAAACTGCTGCCGCTTGTATGCGAATAGTATAAAAATATGGTATATCAAGGTTGTGAACCCTGCAGAGGTCACCATTTTAAATCAATTTTGATGAAACTTAAAATGCATATTTATAACCCTAAGATCTTGGTTTCTTTCGATAATCGCTTATATCCGATTGTAACTGCCTGGATTATGGCACCTGATGTTTGAAAATCTCATTTTTAGCTTGTGGACCTACTAGAACTCAAAATTTGTATTCAATTTAAAAAAATGTTTAAATATATCACCGTTGAGTTAAAATTTCGTAAAAATCTATGTAATACGAAGAATGTGGAACCTCTAGAGATCACAATTTTTACGCATTTTGATGAAATTTAAAATATATGTTTATGTCCCAAAGATCTCAGTCCTTTCCCATATTTGTGCACTTCAGACCATAACTGTCTGGATTATGCCCCCTGATTGTATGAAATATCGCTATCGATTTAATTTGAAAATGTTTTATTTTTAACTTCTATCCATCACTTGCAAAACGTGGCCGTATCTTGTTTGGCAAGTGCTGAATATCAGATTTTAAAAACTGTATATAAATATGTCACCATTCCACCATAGTGATAGTTGAGTTTGAATATTGGGAGAATCGAAATGAAACTGACAGACAAAATGGACTCTCTTGTACACAAATTGAAAACAGGTATGTAATACTAAGGTTGTGGAACCTGTAAACAAAATGGTCGCTTTTGTATGCAAATTGTGAACAAGTATGTGATAAGAAGGTTGTGGAATCTCTAGATGTCAAAATATTTTTCCGGTTTTAATACAACTTTAACTTAAAAGAAAAATTTATATCCCTAAGTTCTCAGTCCCTTTCGATATAAGTGCATTTCAGACCAGAACTTCATGTATTATGGTAGCTTTATTCTAGTCACTTAATACTGCTCTGATGTACATTATGAAAATATTGCCCATAATAATATTAATCAATATGAATTAATTTGTTGCTAAATGTAGGACTGACTGGAGTTTATATTTCGATATATCTGATAAATATTAGACAATACACGCTCTGTTTCTAATCGCACATGGTAGGCTAATAATAGTATGATTAAGATTACTTAAATTAGAATAAAATAACAAAGTAGAAATTGTGTGATTGGTTAATTCAACTGAAAACTGAAGTAGAAATCTTGCGAGACCCTGGAAATTACAAGAGATGCTAGATGGTGTGGTTACGAATCCCCTGTTCTACGTGGTAAGGAGTAGGGTCGCCAGTCCAACCTGGTGGGTTTCTCTGGGCGCCCCGGTTTCCTCCCACTGCTAAAGACCCCTACGAATTATTGAAATAAAATTTAACCATATGTTAGTCCCGAAATGACCTAGTTTGTGTCGAGTTGATGTTAAACTCCATTACTCTCACTCTCACTCTCCTCTCTCTCATGTAGACGTATTATGCCGTCGCCCCTGCCCATCTGAACTTACGTCAACAATTTGTTTGTTGACCCTCTACTGGTCACAATTTATATCTGAATTTGTGTCGAGTTGATGTAAAACTCAATTTCTCTCTCTCTCTCTCTCGCTCATGTGGACGTAATATGCCGTCGCCCCTGCCCATCTTGACTTCCATCCAGAATTTGTTTGTGGACACTCTGCTACTGGTCACAATTTATATCTGATTTTGACAAAACTTGATATAATACCGGTAGTTCTATCTCCCGAAGAGCTTGCTTCCTTTCGATATTGGCATGGCCCTGATTGTATATAAAATCCTTTTTTTATCTTGTGGATACCCTAGAGGTCACAATTTTCACCCTATTTTGATGAAACTTGAAATGCATGTTTATGACCCAAAGTTTGTGGTTTCTATCAGTATTCGCTCAAATCATATCGTAACTTCCTGAATTTAGGCTATAGATGGCCCCTGACAAGTATGAAAAATCATGTTTTCAGCTTGTGGATTTTTTTTTATCCAATTTTTTTACGCCTACATTGAAAGCTGGTCGTCCGTCACTCTAGAGGCTTTATTTAATATCAGATTGACTTATATACAGTGTCTAAGGTCTATTAAGGCCATGAGACTTTCCTAGAATCCTATTGATTTTCAGAGATATCAGATTATTACTGCCAGAGTTATGGTCACTTGAAAAATCTTGTGGACCCTCTAGAGGCCAAAGTTAATATCAGATTGACTTTAAATTTATACACAGTGTTTTAGGTCATGAGACGAAGAAGCCTAATTGATATTCACAGTCCTTCACGTTTGATTTGATTGCACAGAGATGTAGATTTTATGCAGTAAAATACTAAACAAACCATTGCTTGACATCCTGCAATGCTTTAATTTTGGTCCTGGAAAATGCGTTTTTTTGTTCTGGAAAGTCATGGAAGAACAAATGAATTTCGGTCATATTTTAGTGTACTAACTACGAACCCTGAGTACTTTTTTTTTTTCTTGTAGATGAAGTAGGTACAAGAGTTGGTGCTTTAGTCAATGGGAAATGGTTTGTATTTAATTTTATTGTAATTTAATTGTTGATTTGATGTTTGAGAGTTATCTCTCTTAGTTAAACATGGTGCCTGTGTAGCAAACACTCGGCAATCCTCAGCAGATTCCACAACCCTACATCTAGCCTCGACTGTATGACAATGTCTGCCATTAGAAATACTTTCAAGTTCCAGGAATACCAATGGCTTTGCCCATGACGAAGCATTTGGCGAATGTTTTATCTTACAAAGTTTGAAGCTGTTTTTCTTTTCAAGTTTATTTGACAAGTTTGCACTGAAAATTCTACACACTCTTCGAATGAGACAATTTTGAGAACTTATTCTAAAGGCGTCAAGTTCTACTATTTAGTATACTGGTGCCGCATTGCAAATGTATAGGCGTAGGTACATATCACTTGCCGTCATACAGCCCAGGCTAGATAAAGGGTAGCGGAATCTGTTGAGGTTTGCGAGTGTTAAGCAAACATTGTTTAACTTGATGTTTGGATGAATGGAAATGACTCTTTAAAATTTTGATATGGATGAAAACTATAAAATTTGACATGTTGAATTTGAAATTGTACTAGATTGAAAGAATAGAATTTAGATTAATATGTATATAATTATTAGCGAGAATAATACTGTTGTGTTTTGATTTCAAGGTATATGGGATGTGTAGTTAAAGTTGGTTCAGAAGGAAAATGGAAAGTGAAATTTGAAAATCATCCTAAAGATAAATATGACAAATGGTAAATGATTTCTTTATTTTGTCGGGAATTGAAACCATGGCAGTTGACACTATGACAAACCTTATTATACAGTGCACACGTGCAACCATTCAGCCATCCAACCCCCCTTTTGTTTTTATGGTTATTAACACGTAGCTCGCATTACTTTCGGCACATAAACATCTCTTAATTTCGCATGTCTCGTGAGATTTCTACTTTCATTTTAATTACTGATCTATAAGCGCTATGCGTGTGTGTGAAATATCTTTATTTAACTTCGGCTTCCACCAAAAAATATATCCGTAATATTTGCGCCTATCGAAACGTAATTTCCTGAATTATGGCTCCTGATTGTGCGGAAAAAATCACTTTTTTATACGCCCACATTTTCATGTCGACGTATTATGCTGTCACCCCTGTTCGTCCACAAATTGTTTGTGGACTCTCTACAGGTCACAATTCTTATCCGATTTTGACGAAACTTGAAATATAGGTTTATCCCCATAAGATCTTGGTTCCTTTCGATATTGGCATGTATCGTATCGGAACTTCATGGATTATGGCCCCTGATTGTACGAAATATCTTGTTTTAGCTTGTGAACCCTATAGAGTTCACAATTTTGAACTGATTGTGATGAAACTTGACATGCATGTTTATAACCCCAAAATCTTGGTTCCTTTCGATATTTGTCCCCCGCCTTTCGAAGAAAGTTGGGGGACTATTAAAATGGGTTCGTCCGTCTGTCCGTCACACTTTTTGGGACACAATAACTCTCTTCCTAATTGAGCTAGAATGTTCAAACTTGGTGTATGTTTTAGCTTGTGGTCCCTCTGGAGGTCAAAATTATTATCCGATTAAAAAAAAATGTTTTATTATATCCCTGTTACATGGTAATGAAGGTTGAGTTCAAATTTGGTGAAAATCGGACCAAAATTGACAAACAAAATATGTTATATCAAGGTTGTGGACCCTATAGAGGCCACAATTTTGAAGCGATTTTGATGAAACTTGACATGTATGTTTATAACCCAAAGATCTTGGTTCCTTTCGATATTTGCACCCATTGGATTGTAACGTACTGAATTATGGCCCCTGATTGTCCGAAAAATTGGCCTTTTTAGCTTGTGGTCCCTCTGGAGGTCAAAATTATTATCCGATTTAAAAAAACGTCTGATTATATCATCGTAACTTCCTAAATTATGCCCCCTGATTGTCCGAAAAATCGCATATGGTACCTCTGGAGGTCACAATTATTATCCGATTTAAAAAAAAGTTTGACTCTATCTTTGTTACACCCTACGGAAGGCTAAGTTCGAATTTCGAGAAAATCGGACCATAATTGCCAGACAAAATGGCCGCTGTTTGTACGCAATTTTACTTCAATTTTGATGAAACCTGAAATGCATGTTTATAAGGTAAAGATCTTTATTCTTTTCGATATTTGCGCATATCAAATTGTAACTTAATGAATTATGGCCTTTTATTATACGCCCACATTTTCATGTGGACGTATTATGTCGTCGCCCCTGTCCGTCCGTCCGTCCACAATTTGTTTGTGGACTCTCTACAGGTCACAATTCTTATCTGATTTTGACGAAACTTGAAATATAGGTTTATCCCCAAAAGATCTCGGCTGCTTTCGATATTGGCATGTATCGGATCAAAACTTCATGGATTATGGCCCCTGATTGTACGAAAAATCACGTTTTTAGTTTGTGGACCCTATAGAGGTCACAATTTTGAACCGATTTTGATGAAACTTGACATGCATGTTTGTAACCCAAAGATCTTGGTTCCTTTCGATATTTGCGGCTATCGGAATGTAATTTCCTGAATTATGGCCCCTGATTGTCCGAAAAATCACCCTTTTTAGCTTGTGGTCCCTCTGGAGGTCACAATTATTATTCGATTTAAAAAAACGTTTGATTTTATTACCGTTACACCGTAAGGAAAGTTGAGTTCGGGAAAATCAGACCAAAATTGCCATACAAAATGGCCGCCGTTTGTACGCGAATACTGTTAAAAAATGGTATTTGCGCATATCGGATCGTAACTTCCTGAATTACGGCCCCTGATTATACGCAAAATCGCCTTTTTTTTAGCTTGGAGGTCACAATTATTATCCGATTTAAAAAAACGTTTGATTATATTACCGTTACACCGTAAGGAAAGTTGAGTTCGGGAAAATCAGACCAAAATTGCCATACAAAATGGCCGCCGTTTGTACGCGAATACTGTTAAAAAATGGTATATCAAGGTTGTGGACCCTGTAAAGGTCACAATTTTAATTCGATTTTGATGAAACTTGAAATTCATCGTTATATCCCAAAGATCTTGGTTCTTTTCAATATTTGCGCATATCGGATCGTAACTTCCTGAATTATGGCCCCTGGTTATACGCAAAATCCCCCTTTCTTTAGCTTGTGGTCCCTCTGGAGGTCACAATTATTATCCAATTTAAAAAAACGTTTGATTATATCACCGTTACACTGTAAGGAAGGTTGAGTGATTATATCACCGTTACACTGTAAGGAAGGTTGAGTTTGAATTTCGGGAAAATCGGACCAAAATTGACAGACAAAATGGCCGCCGTTTGTACACGAATACTGTTAAAAAAATGATATATCCAGGTTGTGGACCCTGTGGAGGTCACAATTTTGATTCGATTTTGATGAAACTTGAAATTCATGGTTATAACCCAAAGATCTTGCTTCCTTTAGATATTTGCGCATATCGGATCGTAACTTCCTGAATTATGGCCCCTGATTATATGCAAAATCGCCTTTTTTTAGCTTGGAGGTCACAATTATTATTCGATTTAAAAAAACGTTTGATTATATTACCGTCACACCCTAAGGAAGGTTGAGTTCGAATTTCGGGAAAATCGGACGAAAATTGCCATACAAAATGGCCGCCGTTTGTACGCGAATACTGTTAAAAAATGGTATATCAAGGTTGTGGACCCTGTGGAGGTCACAATTTTGATTCGATTTTGATGAAATATGAAATTCATGGTTATAACCCAAAGATCTTGCTTCCTTTCGATATTTGCGCATATCGGATCGTAACTTCCTGAATTATGGCCCCTGATTATACGCAAAATCGCCTTTTTTTTAGCTTGGAGGTCACAATTATTATCCGATTTAAAAAAACGTTTGATTATATTACCGTTACACCGTAAGGAAGGTTGAGTTCGAATTTCGGGAAAATCAGACCAAAATTGCCATACAAAATGGCCGCCGTTTGTACGCGAATACTGTTAAAAAATGGTATATCAAGGTTGTGGACCCTGTAAAGGTCACAATTTTAATTCGATTTTGATGAAACTTGAAATTCATCGTTATATCCCAAAGATCTTGGTTCTTTTCAATATTTGCGCATATCGGATCGTAACTTCCTGAATTATGGCCCCTGGTTATACGCAAAATCCCCCTTTCTTTAGCTTGTGGTCCCTCTGGAGGTCACAATTATTATCCAATTTAAAAAAACGTTTGATTATATCACCGTTACACTGTAAGGAAGGTTGAGTATGAATTTCGGGAAAATCGGACCAAAATTGACAGACAAAATGGCTGCCGTTTGTACACGAATACTGTTAAAAAAATGATATATCCAGGTTGTGGACCCTGTGGAGTTCACAATTTTGATTCGATTTTGATGAAACTTGAAATTCATGGTTATAACCCAAAGATCTTGCTTCCTTTAGATATTTGCGCATATCGGATCGTAACTTCCTGAATTATGGCCCCTGATTATACGCAAAATCGCCTTTTTTTAGCTTGGAGGTCACAATTATTATTCGATTTAAAAAAACGTTTGATTATATTACCGTCACACCCTAAGGAAGGTTGAGTTCGAATTTCGGGAAAATCGGACGAAAATTGCCATACAAAATGGCCGCCGTTTGTACGCGAATACTGTTAAAAAATGGTATATCAAGGTTGTGGACCCTGTGGAGGTCACAATTTTGATTCGATTTTGATGAAATATGAAATTCATGGTTATAACCCAAAGATCTTGCTTCCTTTCGATATTTGCGCATATCGGATCGTAACTTCCTGAATTATGGCCCCTGATTATACGCAAAATCGCCTTTTTTTTAGCTTGGAGGTCACAATTATTATCCGATTTAAAAAAACGTTTGATTATATTACCGTTACACCGTAAGGAAGGTTGAGTTCGAATTTCGGGAAAATCAGACCAAAATTGACATACAAAATGGCCGCCGTTTGTACGCGAATACTGTTAAAAAATGGTATATCAAGGTTGTGGACCCTGTAAAGGTCACAATTTTAATTCGATTTTGATGAAATTTGAAATTCATCGTTATATCCCAAAGATCTTGGTTCTTTTCAATATTTGCGCATATCGGATCGTAACTTCCTGAATTATGGCCCCTGGTTATACGCAAAATCCCCCTTTCTTTAGCTTGTGGTCCCTCTGGAGGTCACAATTATTATCCAATTTAAAAAAACGTTTGATTATATCACCGTTACACTGTAAGGAAGGTTGAGTTTGAATTTCGGGAAAATCAGACCAAAATTGACAGACAAAATGGCCGCCGTTTGTACACGAATACTGTTAAAAAAATGATATATCATGGTTGTGGACCCTGTATAGGTCACAATTTTAATTCGATTTTGATGAGGAATGTTGAGTTCTAATTTTGTGAAAATCGTACCAAAATTGCCGGACGAAATGGTCGCCGCGAATAGTGTAAAAATATGGTATATCATGGTTGTGGACTCGCTACAGGTCACAATTCTTATCCGATTTTGATGAAAAGTCACATTTCTAGGTTGTGTACCATCACACCATAATCATTGTCGGTTTCGAGTTTCATTAATATCAGACTGGAACTGACCAACTAAATGGCTGCTCCCAATACAGTATGAAATACAGGACTTAAAGATGTAGGAAAAATCACTTTCGGTATTGCTTGTTCTCTGTCCATCACTCGAAAATGTGGGCGTATCCTGCCTGGCAGTGCCAGCCTATCTTTGTAGGAAAAATCACTTTCGGTATTGCTTGTTCTCTATCTATCTCTCGAACAATTATTATCCGATTTAAAAAAAAACTCTGATTATATTACTGTTGCACCACCCTAAGGAAGGTTGAGTTCGAATTTCGTGAAAATCGTACCAAAATTGCCTGATGAAATGGTCGCCGTTTGTACGCGAATAGTATAAAAATATGGTATATCATGGTTGTGAACTCTCTACGGGTCACATTTCTTATCCGATTTTGACGAAAAGTCACATTTCTAGGTTGTGTACCGTCACAGCATAATCATTGTCAGCTTCGAATTTCATGAATATCAGACTGGAACTGACCAACAAAATGGCTGCTCCCAATACAGTATGAAATACAGGACTTAATGATGTAGGAAAAATCACTTTCGGTATTGCTTGTTCTCTATCCATCGCTCGAAACTGTGGGCGTATCCTGCCTGGCAGTGCTAGCCTATCTTTTTAGCTTGTGGTTCCTCTGGAGGTCAAAATTATTATCCGATTTAAAAAAAAACTTTGATTATATAACCATTACATGGGAATGAAGAATCAATTTGAATTTCGTGAAATCGGACCAAAATTGACGGACAAAATGGTTGCCGAATAATTAATTCAGAATTCTGCTTTTTTTGTCCCCCCGCCTTTCGAAGAAAGTTGGGGGACTATTAAAATGGGTTCGTCCGTCTGTCTGTCGGTCCGTCCATCCGTCACACTTTTTGGGACACAATAACTCTCTTCCTAATTGAGCTAAGATGTTCAAACTTGGTGTATGTGTTTATTAGGTCAATGCCTTTTTAGAGTTAGAAGATGAGCATTTTACCCTTAGGGTAAGCAGAGATAAGCAATTTGATTGGTTGATGCTTTGGGACACGATAACTTTAGTTCTAGTTAAGTAAGAGTTATGAAACTTGGTGTATAGTTTCATTACAGTAATACCTTGACTAAGTTCGATAATGAGCATTTTCTGCTCAGGGTAAGCAGAGCGATAAGCAATTTGATTGGTCAAGACTTTGGAACACAATAACTCTCCTTATTGAGTTAAAATGTTCAAACTTGGTGTATATGCTTATTAGGTCAATGCCTTGATGGAGTTCGAAGATGAACATTTTCTGCTTGGGGTAGGCAGAGATAAGCAATTTGATTGGTTGATAATTTGGAACAAGATAACTGAAGTTCTAATTAAGTGAAGGTGATGGAACTTGATGTATAGTCTCATTACATCAATACCTTGACTAAGTTTGATAATGAACATTGTTTGCCTAGGGTAAGCTGAGCGATAAGCAATTTGATTGGCCAAGACTTTAAAACACAATGACTGTCTTTCTTACTGAGCGTGAATGTTCAAACTTGTTGTAGGCGTTCATTAGGTGAATGCCTTGATGGAGTTCGATGATGAACATTTTCTGCTTACAGTGAGCAGAGATAAGCAATCTGATTTGCTGATGCTTTGGGGCACAATAACTTTGGTTATAATGAAGTGAGAGCAATGAAACTCAGAATATGGGTTCATTATATCATTACTCTAAGAATTTTTGCTTAGGCTAAGAATTGATAAACAATTTGATTGGTCAAGATTGGTCAACAACTCTGCTTCTATTTGAGGTAGAATGTTTAAACTTGTTGTAGATGTTCATAAGGTGAGTGTCTTGAGTTGACCGAGTTCAATGATTAACATTTCGAGCTGAAGCTAAGTTTAAACTTGATGTAGATGTTCATTAGGTGAGTGTCGTGAGTTGACTGAGTTCAATGATTAACATTTCGAGCTGAAGCTAAGTAGGGCTAATCACTTCCATTGGTCGATGCTTTGGGACAAGATAATCTCCATTTTATCTGATAGTAAGTGATGGCACTTCTTGTACAGTTTGATTGCTCGATACTTTTGAAAAAAATAAATATGCGATTAATTACTATGTGTCATCTATTTATTTTGAGATTTCGGCGGGGGACATCAGCCTCACTGTTGGCTTGTTTAAAGTTCCAATTCTAAGAAAGTCAAAACATAATTTTCAAAAGGTTGTCAACTCACTATTATACGATCTTGGGCAAAATTTTACAGGCGTTAAAATGGGTGACACAGGCTGATTGAGGAAATAGTAACTCAATTACCTCCCTTGTTTTCCCATTCCTCTCCATGGACGGCCATCTTCAAACGTTTGAATTTGAAGTTGAAAATGATATTTTTGCCAATTTTTTAACTGGCAATAGTGAATTATAGGATTAATAGGATTATTCTTTAATAAGGTAGGACTGTTTATAGGTACAATCTATTTTAGGGCTTTATTTTAATACATTTTGAAAATATAACTTAAAAATATGCTATTGAATTTGAAGTTGAAAATTATATTTTTGCCAATTTCTCAACTGGAAACAGTGAATTATAGGATTAATAGGATTATTCTTTAATAAGGTAGGACTGTTTATAGGTACAATCTATTTTAGGGCTTTATTTTAATACATTTTGAAAATATAACTTAAAAATATGCTATTGGAACTTTAAATACGTTCAAATAACGATTTAATTTAACGCTTCTACAATGCACGGCACTTAGTTTTTATACGGCCACATTGAAATGGGGTCGTATATTGTCGTTGCCCCTGTCTGTTGGTCCGGCGTCCACAATTGCTTGTGGACGCTCTAGACGCCAAGGTTAATATCCGATTGACTTCAAATTTATACACAGTGTTTAAGATCATGAGACAAAGAAGCCTAATGATTTCCGATAATTAGTGCCAGAGTTATGGCCCTTTATCACTTCAAAATATCTTGTGGATGCTCTAGAGGCCAAAGTTCATATCCGATTGACTTTAAATTTATACTCAGTGTTTAACTTGTTTAAGGTCATGAGACGAAGAAGCCCATTGATTTTCAGCAATTTATGATAATTACTGCCAGAGTTATGGCTCTTGATCATTGTCAAAAATCTTGTGGATCGTCTAGAGGCGGAAGTTAATATCCGATTGACTTTAAATTTATACACAGTGTTTAAGGTCATTAGATGAAGAAGCCTATTGATTTTCAGCGATTTCCGATAATTAGTGCCAGAGTTATGGCCCTTGAACACTTGAAAATATCTTGTGGACGCTCTAGAGGCCAAAGCTAATATCCAATTGTCTTTAAATTTATACACAGTGTTTAAGGTCATGAGACGAAGAAGCCTATCGATTTTCAGTGATTTCCGGTAATTAGTGCCAGAGTTACGGCCCTTGATTACTTCAAAACATCTTGTGGATGCTCTAGAGGCCTAAGTTAATATCTGATCGACGTTAAATGATTTTCTGATAATTACATAATGAGTTGTTACTCTTAATCAGTTTTTAGTGTATTACAAATGTTTCAATACCGAAAAAAGTAAAAATATGCGACAACCCTTGTTGACTGCCCGGACGATTTAGGTGCTGTGGGCGTATGTTTCGTTGCCTGCCAACCTATCTTTTTTGATTGAGGGGCGTTAACTCAACCTACATAATCTTGATTATCAAGTAATGTTTTCAATGGCTGCTGTGGTACCGTTAGCCTATTTGAGACAGAACTGCAATTCAATTCGTATTACATTTCTTTTTTACTATATATTAGAATTAAAAATGGGGTTTAACATCCTACTCTTCTGCACCTGACCTGGGCTAATGGAAGACAGGCATACGCCATACGGTGTGCTATGAGGGAAATTTTACCTGGGCAGCGGCACCACAGCCTACTCTTATATCGAATTCCAACTGCCAAGGGATCTTTTACATGAACCCCAATGTGTACACAGGATTTATGCACACATATATTTTCAAGGAATTTTGATAATTACTGCCAGAGTTATGGCCCTTGATGACTTCGGAAAATCTTTAGAATGCTCTACAGGCCAAATTGATCGTTCGATTGGCATTAGATTTATAAACAGAGTTTATGGTCTTTGAGACAAACACGTATAAATTTTTTGTATACTAAGCAGAACAGGAAGCCAAACAAATTCTTATGATTTTCTGATAATTACTACAGAGTTGTTACGGTACTCTTAGTCTTAATCAGATTGTAGTGTATTATATATATGCGACAACTCTTACCTCCTGTGCGCATATGTTTCATTGCCTGGCAACCTATCTTGTATGTATTCTAATTCACTTATATACATGCATTATGCAAGAGTTAAATTTACATATTGAAAGTCTTATTTAGGCTTCAGATGTTACAGAAATGATTAATTAGACCTTTAACTTTATTTAGACAACTGGCACAAAATCAACTCTGTAGGCCCATGGATGGCTTGGATACAGCTTGGATTTAAACAGTCGTCTTTCTATAATTAAATCAGAAATGGCTGACCAAGATAACGTTTACTGTTACTCAGTGACGTGGTCTACCGGAAACTGGCAATATTTAGCACGTTACTGAGTAATCAAGAATATGTGGATGGAGTTATGGTCTGTCAATCAAACGATCGACAATTGTCGTTGAAGGTGTCGATGCAATTTGTACCCATTTCTTGTCCAAACTTCCAACACTGATAACTCCGTTCAGAATATAAAATAATTTGACTGAAATTTTCAATATTTTCTTTTTTTATCATCTGTTTTTAAATTATTATAGCAAGAATGTCCAACCCTTTATTAAACTCTTAACTAATGTATGTTTAATCATTTTCATTGATAAATTGAGAGAAATGTTTTTTTTTTAAACCTATGAAGTGTATAGGGTCATGGTTATAATTAAGACTACGTTATGTTAAATAGATTAAATGATTGGTTGTCGTGAGATTAAACTAGTATTAACCATCTGTTAAATACAATTCTAGTATCATATTACAATATTCATCTTTAAACATCATCTCATTTCATCTTAATCAACCACTATTTTATCTTGCAATAAATCTATACCAGTAGGCAGTTGAAATGTTAAAACCTCTAATTCTGTAGGTAACAAATTGCTAATATTAAAATATAACATTAGATTTATGTTTTAGAATACAACAGATATTATTTATTTATTTAAATATTTTGGTATTTTAACAGAATTCCTTACAAAATAAAAACTATTTACATTGTGTAGCCCTTCAGCTAAGAAAAACAATATCTTTTTAGGAAATAAAAAAATATAATCATGAAAATACATCACTGGGTGCAGGATATAACTTATTTCTGAGTTAAAATTAGAAAATGAAATCATGTTCAGTGTAAATGAATGCAAGCTATGTGCACAATAGATTAATTGTAATTAATACATGCAGATGATTTTATCTATTAATCAGTTGTATCAATCAGTTTTCAAATATTAATTAACAGTTATAGTATCTAATTTTAACAATCTTTCATTAATAATTATCGAAGGGGTAATTTATGATTAGGCAACTTGTTCTTGTCCTAACATTATATTCAAGATATCAAATCAATATTTCTTCCACCATGTAATATAGCTTTTAATACTTTCACTGGATCTTCTTACACTCCCTCAGGGAATTTCTTAAAGGATCCGTCTTTTTGCAGTCTCGTAAATTCTTCTGTCAAGACCAAGACATAGTGATCAAATCCCGCTGGATGACGGCAGCTTGATCCATGGCTTTTATTTACACAAAGCTATCATTTGAATCTAATTGAAAGTAATTGTTCCCCTTCAAGCTCAGACGAGGTTGAAATTGAAAAGCCAGAGCACTGGGACTATCACCTCACAACGACATAAGGCAACTCTGTCATTTGTTAAAGGAAATTATAGACTTGACTAACATTAATGATAATTTAATAATCTGTCTCTTCTCAGCTTGATTAGTTCTAGTCTTCTCCGATAGATTACAATGATCTTCACTTGGATAAGTTTTTCTTTGATCAGATCTTTAAGACCGGGGAGAGAATTGAACTGTTATATTTGTTAATTTGCTGATAGCATGAACAATTAATTATAATATTACTTGGTGCAAATAAAATTTAGAATGGGTTAACACCAGTATATATACTATTTATATATATATATATACCAGTATTTATTTATTGTCCTCCACCATTCAAACCTCCCTGTTTTATTCATTTATTTATTTATTGTTTCATCAATTTATTAATTTTTAGTGTGAAGTTGTATATGAAAAAAGAATTCTAACATACTCTTTACACAATTACTAAAATTTGAAAGTAGGTTTTAGTAAGTTAGCATCATGTAATATCTATTAATTGATTAAAAATCCAGAACATGAATACTGTTTATTTATGTTTAACTGATGTAATATTCTTATATAATGATTAGTTTGAAAGTTTATTTTATGTAAATATCTTTGTGTGAGTTAGAATGTTTAAGTTAGACATTAAAATTAATATTCACACCACTAGTAGAACTTAATACCACTACAGATTTTTTTCCTCATACCATAGTGTAATATTATAACTACAGTCCAATATAAATTTAATAGCAAACTTGTCTTTCTTTCTTCATCTGTAATCAGAGCATGTTTCTGTGAAACTAGAAAGTAGTATAACGGTAACACTACTACCCCTCCCCTTGACAATCAAGTATAATATTGGAGCTTGAGGCTATCATCTTTACAATACTATTATTAACAAGTTGTAAGGCAGACTCACAGTTTAGCCTGGTCTTTCAACGGGGTTCAAGTAATGTGATTAACTTAAGCGTGTAATGAGTGTTTTAATAGGGGAAGTGTGCTGTTCACTTGTTATAATGCCTGAATGTATGAATCTAGCATATGGCAGTGGTTTGTCCTACTGTTAATACAAACTTCTCTTCTTTAAGTAATTGTTTAGTTTTTGGTCCCATATCATGTATTGTTAATTAATGGTCGGTCGATAAGATTATCAGTTTAAAAACCCTGAGAATTAAATAAAGAAATAAAAGATATTAATTCCTTAGGAAATGTTTTATTTATTTCATAATAAAGGTGAAAGTCCTAAGTTTGGCATCACCTTGTTATGGTAGTTACAGTACAATTAGTGTTTGTGTAATTCAGATTACCAGCGAAAATAAACAAGATATTACATACCCATTTGCATATAGTCCATGTAGATCTATGATGAATGGTTGTGGCTCAGAAAGCAATGTCTGAACAAGCAGAGGACTGGTTGATTTCGATGATGGCCAAACAAAGATAGGCAATTTCATTGGTTTAGACTTTGGGACACAATACTTTACATGTACTTCTAATTCAGAGGAAATGATCAAACTTGGTGTTGGCTTGTTGTCCCCCGCCTTTCAAAGAAAGTTGGGGGACTATTAAAATAGGTTCGTCGGTCTGTCTGTCTGTCTGTCCGTCTGTCCGTCACACTTTTTGGGACACAATAACTCTCTTCCTAATTGAGCTAGAATGTTCAAACTTGGTGTATGTGTTTATTAGGTCAATGCCTTGATGGAGTTCGAAGATGAGCATTGTCCGCTTAGGGTAAGCAGAGATAAGCAATTTGATTGGTTGATGCTTTGGGACACGATAACTTTAGTTCTAATTAAGTGAGATTGATGAAACTTGGTGTATAGTTTTATTACAGTAATACCTTGACTAAGTTTGATAATGAGCATTTTCTGCTCAGGGTAAGCAGAGCGATACGCAATTTGATTGGTCGAGACTCTGGAACACAATAACTCTCCTTCTAATTGAGTTAAAATGTTCAAACTTGGTGTATATGCTTATTAGGTCAATGCCTTGGTGGAGTTCAAAGATGAGCATTTTCCGCTTAGGGTAAGCAGAGATAAGCAATTTGATTGGTTGATGCTTTGGGACACAATAACTTTAGTTCTAATTAAGTGAGAGTGATGAAACTTGGTGTATAGTTTCATTACAGTAATACCTTGACTAAGTTCGATAATGAGCATTTTCTGCTCAGGGTAAGCAGAGCGATGCGCAATTTGATTGGTCGAAACTTTGGAACACAATAACTCTCCTTCTAATTGAGTTAAAGTATTCAAACTTGGTGTATATGCTTATTAGATCAATGCCTTGATGGAGTTCGACGATGAGCATTTTCCGCTTAGGGTAAGCAGAGATAAGCAATTTGATTGGTTGATGCTTTGGGACACGATAACTTTAGTTCTATTTAAGTGAGAGTGATGAAATTTGATTGCTCGATACGTTTGAAAAGAATAAATGTGCAATTAATTAATATGTGTCATCTATTTATTTTGGGATTTCGGCGGGGGACATCAGCCTCACTGTTGGCTTGTTTAATTTATTGTGGGCATGTTATGCAACTTGAGTCTGTAATTTTATTTTTCCTTTTCGTATTAGAAATCATATTCTCGTGATATAGATGACTTAATTATTATGACAGGTTTGTAAATATTGTTTGTCTTCTATTATAGGTTCGATAAGAAGAGTAAAGAGATTAGAATAGCTAAAAATGGTCAGAAATTAATAGAATCCTCTAGTGAACCCCCTCCCTCACCTATACCAGAATCTGAAACACAAGATGGTGTGGTAGAAACTGAAGCTCCAACATCATCTACAACAACACCTTCCTCTACACAAAATACACAAGTTAATGATGAAATAGCTAATGGTTACAGGTAGGTAAAATATACTATTAATGATAGGTGTAACCTAAAACATAAACCTAACTAAGCTGAACAATTGATTTAAGGTGCAGATCAATGATGTAAATTTGAGCTATACCACAGCCTTGACAGGAATACTGTGCTCTTATTGACACAACATTTGTCAGGGATTTAACACCAAATGTATCTATTTATTGTTGTAATAATTGGGATGTAATATTTTGATTTTATTACTGTATTAAAGATTGTGTTATTTGTCATTAAAGAACATGTCTACGTTATTTCCTACCACCACAATGGATAATGGATAAAGATGCTATATCTGCCATGTCATCACAAGAACTATCTGTATTTCCTCTGGATGATTTCTTTGATCATTATGAACGAGGCTTAAGACGAGTAAGTCATCATATATAATTTGTTTAAGGTGTTTAAAAATCCCTATATGTAGAGAAAGAATTAAACTGCAGTTACTGCACAAAGTTAAGGGTAGGTAGTTCTATGACCACTGTTGCATTGTCACTGTGACTGATTTGTGACATGTGTATTTTGGTTCTGTGCAAATTACAATGTAATTTTAATGTAGTATAAAAATTATCTGCTGTGGGAGGTGGTAATCGGCTCTGTATCTGGGAAGATGATAAAAGTACATTGATCAATTTATATTCATGTGAGTCTTTGATCTTTGGAGGTTATTCTGTTGGTATAATATCATATTCCTGAAGCAATGGCGGGAGAAATCCCTCTCTTACCATTGCTGGATAGAAGTCATATTCTTGAAATTGGGCGGGGCGTTCTCTTTTTAACGTCCAATCAAATCCCTCCTCTCTTCTCGCATTCGGCATAATTTCCAAAATGGCCCACGAAGAAAACATGTTGGCACTGGATAATCGAGCATAATAAATTTTGCGGGTTAAGACGTAAACAAGTCGCGATTGTCACTAGATACATTGCAGTAACATATTTTGAGGTCTGGTTAACCCCGATATTGTTTGTTACAATGTAGGTCATTGGTTGGTAATGGCACTACTGACCAATAATAATTTAGCACAACAATGTTCACTCAAGATAGCAGTGTGAAGTGGATTAGTTCTAATCAAACGAAACACTGCGCAGGAGTATGGTATAATATGGGGGTGCAAAAGGTCATTATTCCACATAATGACCTACATACTGGCATGAAGTTATTATTCTACATGTACATAGTTATCTGATTGTGTTGTAATTTATAATTCTTTTTTTTTTTGTCATGATTCTTCTGAGATAAAGCACTCATTTATCCCCCAGAAACGTAAACATAAAGAAATTGTATAAATCTTTTTACCCCTCCGGTTTTACTTTTCCCAATAAACCCATACAGGTATCTTAGATTCAGACAGCTGCAGCGGTTATTCAAATAACAGCTACATAGGTTATTATTTTTTATTTTTTTTGAATAACAGCTGTAGAGGTTATTATCTTATATTCAGCTACAGAGGTTATTATTTTTATTATACGCCCACTTTGAAATGTGGTCGTATATTGTCGTCATCCCGTCCGGCTAAAGGCTAAAGTAAAGTAAAGTCTAGAGGCTAAAGTAAATATCCGATTGACTTTAAATTCATACACAGTGTTTAAGGTCATGAGACAAAGAAGCCTATTGTTTTTCAGCGATTTCCGATAATAACTACCAGAGTTATGGCCCTTGATCACTTCAAAAAATCTTGTGGACGCTCTAGAGGCCAAAGTTAATATCCGATTGACTTTAAATTTATACACAGTGTTGAAGGTCATGAGACGAAGAAGCCTATTGATTTTCAGCGATTTCCGATAATTAGTGCCAGAGTTATGGCCCTTGATCACTTCAAAAAATCTTGTGGACGCTCTAGAGGCCAAAGTTAATATCCGATTGACTTTAAATCTATACACAGTGTTTAAGGTCATGAGACAAAAAAGCATATTGATTTTCAGCGATTTCCGATAATTAGTGCCAGAGTTATGGCCCTTGATCACTTAAAAAAAATCTTGTGAACGCTCTAGAGGCCAAAGTTAATATCCGATTGACTTCAAATTTATAGACAGTGTTTAAGGTCATGAGACGTCATGAGACGTCATGAGACGATTGATTTTCAGCGATTTCCGATAATTACTAGCAGAGTTATGGCCCTTGATCACTTCGAAAAAATCCTGTGGAAGCTCTAGAGGCCAAAGTTAATATCCGATTGACTTCAAATTTATACATAGTGTTTACAGTCATGAGAGGAAGACGTCTATTGATTTTCAGTTATTTTCAATAATTACTGCCAGAGTTATGGCCTTTGATCACTTCGAAAATATCCTGTGGAAGCTCTAGAGGCCAAAGTTAATATCCGATCGAATTTTAAATTTACACACAATGTTTAAGGTCATGAGACGAAGAAGCCTTTAGATTTTCAGAGATTTCAAATAATTACTGCCAGAGTTATCTCCCTTGATAATTTCAAAAAAATTTGTGACACTATAAAGGCCAAACTTATCATCCGATTGACTTCAGATTGATACACAGAGTTTAAGGTGTTGAAACGAACAAGTATTTTGATTTTCAATGAATTTTGATAACTGAACAGCTAAATCCATGATATTAGATGTTTCATGTATATACTAATTGTTAGCGTGGGGTAAAACTTTATAAAAAGTAATCAAATTCTAATGATTTTCTGATAATTACATAATGAGTTGTTACTCTTAATCAGTTTTTAGTGTATTACAAATGTTTCATTACTGAAAAAAGTGATACCCCTTGTTGACTGCCCGGACGATTTAGCTGCTGTGAGCGTATGTTTCGTTGCCTGGCAACCTATCTTTTGAATAACAGCTGTAGAGGTTATTATCTTATATTCAGCTACAGAGGTTATTATTTTTTATTAGAATAACAGCTGAAGAGGGGGTTATTATTTGAATGTCTGGGGTTATCTTGTTTGTGTTCAGATAACAGCTATCTTTTATTCCTTGTGTGTTATTTCAGCTTGTTAGTAATTTCCAAACAGAGGCTGCATCTCGTAAACAAGAAGCAGATGATGCCAAATCTAAACTGTCTTCGCTACGTAAACTTATAGCTAAACTTCTTAAATCTATTAATGAGGTAAGTTATATCCATCATTCAGTGTTATATATATATCAGTTCCAGTATGACCACATTCTATATTTGACAACAACAATTCATCCTCCTAATGAGCAGCCAAAATTCCAACTCCATACTTACTTCACACTCAGTCCATTCAACAATATTGATTTCGGCCAGAATTAAAAAAGAAATAATAACTTAAACATGTTGCGATATTTGGGCAGGGGTATTTACCTTTGAAGTATAAAAAATATATCTTTTGAATCGATCCTCTGTTAATCGGTCTTAGCTTATCCATGTGAATACTTTCTTTTCTTCTCTTCAGGAGTTTGATATAGATCCAGAAGCAGATGGTGAACAAGTAGATGAATTATTGGCTGTTTGTGTTCGTCAAGCTACCCAATCAAATACCACATAAAACTCATCATATTTTACCCTCTCTGCGTCATCATCATCATCATCATCATCATTATCATAATCATCGTTAGTGTACATATTGTATATAGGCATCATTTTAACGTCCTTGTTTTAATATGTAAATAATGTACGTCAGTTGTTGTATTAATTCTATTGTTGTGATATAGGTTCATTCATGTTTATATTCCTACATTTAAATTGTATACTATTTTATCACCTAACCAATCAATGATCAAAGCAGGGGTATATCTTGATTCAGACTTTTACTCATTCAGAATTTACTCAAATTTATATTACTATCGTGTGTAAAACAAACCATTTTTCTATGGAATATTTTGAGTTTAAAACAACTAGTATGGTTAACTCTCTGAACTTATCTTATCTATGAGTGGATGTCTAAATAAACATGTTTCAAACTGTTAGTGTTGTGTCTGAAACCTGTTTGTTTGTTTTGTTTCAGAAAAAACTGTATTAATTGTTTTTATATGCCCACATTTTCATGTGGACATATTATGCCGTCGCCCCTCTCTGTTTCTGGACTCTCTACAGGTCACAATTTTTATCCGATTTTGACAAAACTTGAAATATAGGTTTATCCCCATAAGATCTCGACTGCTTTCGATATTGGCATGTATCAGATAGAAACTTCATTGATTATGGCCCCTGATTGTACAAAAAATCATCTTTATTAGCTTGTGGTCCCTCTGGAGGTCACGTTAATTACACGATTTAAAAAATCGTTTGATTATATCACTGTTACACTGTAATGAAGGTTCAGTTTAAATTTCATGAACATTGGACCAAAATTAACTGACAAAATGGCCGCCTCTTGTATGTGAATGGTGTGAAAATATGGTATATCAAGGTTGTGGACCCTGCAGAGGTCACAATTTTAATTCGATTTTTAATGAAACTTGAAATGCATGTGTATAACTCAAAGATTTTGGTTCCTTTCGATATTTGCACATATCGGATTGTAACTTCCTGAATTATGGCCCTGGATTGTACAAATAATCGCCTTTTTATACATCCACTTGAAAATATTTGTGGACACTCTACAGGTCACAATTTGTATCTGATTTCAATGAAACTTGAAATATAGGTTTATCTCCCTAAGATCTCGTTCCTTTCGATATTAGCATGTATCGAATTGTAACTTTGTGGATTATGGCCCCTGATTATAAACGTAACATTACTGAAAAAAGTAAGAATCGACTGCCCGGACGATTTAGCTGCTGTGGGCATATGTTTCATTGCCTGGCAACCTATTTTTCATTTTGAAACTTACTTAAAAATGGCTTTATGATTCACCAGTATTAAATTTAACTGGTGTCAATTCCTCTCTCTATATATTTATCATTTATATAGTACCACCCAACCTGGTTAACTCTTCTCAATATTTATATAATTATAATGACTGTATTGTCCATTAGAATATGAAAGTTATGATTCGTTGTCTGGAGTTTCCTAAATCCAAGTCAAACAAATCTTTTCTTCCATTTAATGGTGAGTATCCAGCATACCGTCACATATGTGTAATTTTTCTAGAACACCAAACTTAATTTAATTCCCAAATTGACATAGTCAGCAGTTATTTTTGTAAACTTGAGATCAGATTCAGTAGTCAAGAGTTTAATAAAAGAGTTAGCCATTCTTGCTATAACAATTCTAAAAAAGATGATAGAAAAAAGAAAATATTGAAAATTTCAGTCAAATTACTCTATTCTGAACAATCTTTTCGCTGTTTGACTTTAGACTAAAAATAGGCATCAACTGTCCATGCATCTTGTAATGTAAATAAAGGTCTAATTAAAAATAGCTATAACATCTGAAGCCTCGAGAAAGACTTGCTATTGGCTGATTTAACTTGCATATCTTTAAATAAGGTAATATGGTAATTAATGCCTTTAATTCAGTTTATAAGATTTACATAGAATAACTCAAAAAGAAAAATCACATGCGACAAGGATTGTATATATCATAGTATTCAAAAAATTGCTAAAACAAGAGCCTACATAAAGTAAACATTATAATGTGCAAGATTCATACCAAATCTCATTATTCGATTGACAAATTTATTTTAAATTCTGTGTACAGTACAATTTGAATACCATCCATATGACTTGATAATTAGATCACAGCAAATCAATAATCTGTTTTATATCCAAAGCACTAATGTCTTTTTATGTTCTGAATAGTATTACCTATTACGGTAGTTCTTTAAGGTATATCCTTCCACAAAAGTTATATCACAGCCATGACCTAGGAGAGCCAAAACTTCCTTAGAATATGATTATGTAATCTGTCCATTTGCTGCCTCTGGGAGTTCTTCCCTTTCTTATAAAAATACATTATGTAAGATTTAGATAAAGAACTAGCCATTCTTGCTATAATAGTTCAAAAGTAGATAATGTAAAATGAATAAATTGAAAATTTCATTCAAATTACTCTATTGCAAGCGAAGATATTAGCCTTTGAATTTTTGACAAAGGTGGTACTCGTTCTTGTTGGTACTCGTTGATCGAAGATATGTCTCGGTCCTCCATATTTGAATAAATCAAAGTATCACTGAACCATTCTAATCTGTTTAATATCGGAGAAATCTGATGCCATCGAGAGTTGATTAAGGCCTGGATCAGTTAATTAATGTCTAATTAATACTTTAGAAAACATTTCAGGGCTAAAGAAAGACATGCAATAGGCAGATTTAGCTCTTGCATAATGTATGTTTAATAAAAAAAATGTAAGGGGTTGGTATTGAATAATTAGATTCAAGTGCTGAGTTAGTGAGAAACAATAAATGGTGGCTGAATTTCTTTTCATTTTCAATAGTGACTTCAATTTAAGTAAAATCTTGGCGGAGTAGAAAAGATATATGAAGCCAAAATTGAAATCAAACTGTTAAATTGTGTTTTTATGTCAAATACACTTGTGTTATTTGAGGTTTACGTTTTTAAAACAAATCAAATCAAAAGTTGTTGAATGATGGGATTATTGAAAGCACAAATATTGTTTATAACCAAAATAAATGATTTTTAAGAAGGAAAATAATGTTTGAATTTTATGATGTTTATTTTATTACATTTTAATTTGATTATGATAATGTAATTGATATTGATTATTAAAAACTACTAGCGTAAGGTTATTTTTATCTCTGAAATAATAAGGTACACTAGTTTATTATGTTTATAGAACAAGAAAACTAAATTATCAAGTTAAATTGCATCTAACTGTTGAAGTATATGAATATTTTCCTTCCGTTTTCATAGTTCTGTAGTCTTGCCATATTGATACCCAAATCACCATCATGAACAAATTGTAAGTTTGTTTTCTATATTGTTTGTTGTTACTATATAGTATATATATATATATATATACTGCCCACATCCCATAATTATTGTCATATGTAAATATAAATGTTGGCATATTACTACATGAAAATTTCCTGTGTTCATTAAGGTTTTACATATTGTATATGTAACCAAAATAGAATAAAAATCAGTGCTTTATGTAATAAATTGTTATCTTATTTGATGCCTTAGAATTTTGAAATCAGATAAATGGCACCCCAAGTGTGGGATTCTTTGCAAGTAAAATGGCAGGCACTTAGTCAATTTTCAGCAGAAGTTACCAAGATCCATAGAAAAATATCAATTTTTGTAAGCAAAGCTTTTTCTCAAAGTGGAATTTCCCTGCGCGACCCGTCCCTCAGTCCCAACTGTGTTCTGCATCTCTGCTCAAAGTAGATACTGCCGAGATTAATAATTTCACTGGCCTTAAAATTTGAGCTTTTTGGCGGTTGCGCCACAAATCAGGTCCTTGTTTGCCATAATTTGTCTACTCTGTCTTGAAATGGTATCGGGTGTTCGAAAAATACGTGCACTTCACCAGGTAGTATATGACACCTCTCGCTATGTACTATTATGGCGGAGGCTGTACTATTTTGAGTACCCGCTTTCGCGGAGAGGGGTGGGGGGGTCTTAATTGATGATATTTATGCCAATGCAATGACTGCATTCCCATTCAGCAATGGATTTGACAGTAACAGTGTATAGAAAACGATTGAGGGGTCCTTTTGTCTGCCTTCAGAGGCTCCTTACTAGGCTACATTTTCATTTTTCTCATCGGTTTTAGCATTTTTCTCCCGTTTTATTTCTCAAACTTCTTCATTTTTCGCGAGGAGGCCAGCGCCTCAGCTATGAACGCTTTAGAATGATATAATATTATGATTAAACTGCTAATAAAATTCGCTGGCGATGACGATATTTATGGAAAACCAAACAGCTCTTTATTCAGTGCTCTATAATTCATACTCCTTAATTCATGTAATTCTTATTTCTTTATTGGTTGTTGTATTTCTACACGTGTATACCAAAATTAAAATTTGTATCTTAAAATCAATATATGTTTTACAAATCACACATTTGTCATATCAGATTTATAATTTTATCTTTCTTTAATTCAATTGTATTTTAAATTTCAAAAATCAATTTTCCAAATACAGATCTCCAAATACCAATCTTCCAAAACCGTTGCCAAAGAAATTTTCTCCAAATTCATGTAACCTGAATATTATGACCATAGGCGTAGGTAAATGCCCCCCCAAAAATTTATTTTCGGGCAATGAAAAATTTGACGACCTTTTTTTTCTATTAACGTTTAGAGAAAAAATATAGCTAACTTATTTCTATGAGATCCACACTGCCCGAAAAGTATTTTCTCGTCTTTTTCTTGTCCACTGCATGCCCGAAAATATGCCCGAAGCTCTCTTATGATAGGTATGCCCGAAAAAACGGTATTGCCCGAAAAACGGGCATCGGGCCGGAAAATTTATTTTCGGGCAATGAAAAATTCGACGACCTTTTTTTTCTATTAATGTTTAGAGAAAAAATATAACTAACTTATTTCTATGAGATCCACACTGCCCGAAAAGTATTTTCTCGTCTTTTTCTTGTCCACTGCATGCCCGAAAATATGCCCGAAGCTCTCTTATGATAGGTATGCCCGATAAAACGGTACTGCCCGGAAAACGGGCATCGGGCCGGAAAATTTATTTTCGGGCAATGAAAAATTCGACGACCTTTTTTTTCTATTAATGTTTAGAGAAAAAATATAACTAACTTATTTCCATGAGATCCACACTGCCCGAAAAGTATTTTCTTGTCCACTGCATGCCCGAAAATATGCCCGAAGCTCTCTTATGATAGGTATGCCCGAAAAAACGGTATTGCCCGAAAAACGGGCATCGGGCCGGAAAACGGCAGAGGAAACGAGCCAAATGGAAAACTGCTTGGAAACAGCCAATTGCCGGGGTGGATTCACCCGTTTTCGGACGTCATTTTTGCTGGACGTCATGGCCGTGCCTCTCACTTTTTCTAAAAAGAGTATTGGACTACTTGAGAAACTGTACGAAATTGTGAACATTCTGCCGTATGGACGTGCCTCTCATATTTCTAAAATGTTTTACTTTTGTTCCCGAGTCCTGATTTGTACGATCAATTTGGTGAGACGATGATCTCTGAATATCAAAATATTGTTTAATTTTTTAGAATTATATTGATTTATATTATATTATATTGATTATATATAATCAATATAATATACTATATATTGTTCATATTGATTTCGATATATATACTACTATTCAAAAAAAGTAAGGGATATTTGATTTTTGAGTGTTATTAAAGTCACCTAATGAAACTGACGAAGAAACAAATGACAAAATGAAATGAAGTTCACATTCATCGATTTATTCCAAATGATCGTTAGACTAAGTAAGGCACAGACTGACCATTATAAGGGTAAAATGATACCCGGGGTCAAACAGCAAAGTTACCACAGCATCACAACAAAGTCAGTAACGGGTAAATCTTCCCCTGTTTGCCAAACAAGCATTGATCCGACGTGGCATACTCCTAATGAGACGTCTAGGGTCATTTTGGTCCAGATTGCCCCATTCCTGTTGCAACGCAGCAGCAAGTTCTTGGACATTGGCAGGACGTTGTTGACGTTGACATAACCTCTGTCCAAGCATCTCCCAGACATGCTCGATGGGGGAGAGGTCGGGACTCAGTGCTGGCCAAGGTAATGTGGTGATGTTCTGTTGTTGGAGGTAACCTGTAACGATCCTGGCCCTGTGACATCTTGCGTTGTCATCCTGGAAGATGAAACGGCGGCCATGACGTCGTGCGAACGGCACAACATGGACTGCCAAGATGTTGTCCCGGTAGTACTGGCCTGTAACACGCCCTGCAACAACATGTAAAGCCGTTCTTCCAGCAACAGTGATGCTTCCCCACACCATAACAGAACCGCCCCCAAATCGATCATGTCTGATGACGTTAACGTCTTGGAAGCGCTCGTTTCGACGACGCCACACCCTCCTACGTCTGTCCAAAAAATCAACAGTGAACCTTGACTCATCTGAAAACATCACATTGCTCCAGCGTCGATTATCCCAGTGTTGACGATCCCTACACCAACGACGTCTTGCCTGAATGTGATGATCTCTCAAACAAGGGATCACGCGAGGACGTCGGGCGCGAAGGTGACACTATGCAGTCGATTCCGCTGATCTGATTTGCTGTGATGACACGATTTCTCAAGGCCAAGGTACGGACACATCGATCCTGGGCTTGAGTTGTCGCCCTTGGTCGACCTGAGCGTGATCTGTCCTGTACAGATTGTGTATCACGGTATCTGGACCATAGCCTGCTTATGACAGACTGAGAAACATTCATCGTCCGCGCCACAACCGCCTGTGTTGTGCCGATCTGTAGCATGCCAAGGGCACGTAACCTTTCATTTTGGGTAAGCCGACGCATATCAAACTTTGTTTTCTGGTCACTAAAACAATTAAACTGATGTTTCCACCCTGGAATTCAATGTCACAATGACTGTAACATTCAAAGTCAGAGTAGTGCAAATCTTGGGTTGGACCCCATGATGATCCCAAGCATCACCTGCATTCCATGCGGTCGCTATTGGTGCGTTTGGGCGTCACATGTAACTGGAAATGTTTCTTCTGTTAGGTTCTATAGTGACTTTTTTCGCAGTCATTTGCATATTTTAGTATTATGCCCCCAAAATCAAATATCCCCTACTTTTTTTGAATAGTATATATTAATTATATTATATTGATTTCGGGCCATTTTCTCTTATGCCCCCCTGAATTACTTTGAGCTCCTACGCCTATGATTATGACGACAGGGGACGTTAGCTGTGGACTGTCGTCAAACGAGCCTACCAAACAATAACAGGCTAACTGCACTTTTCTTTCTGTATACCTCATTGTAATTTAAAACTTTGTATAATAATTATTAAAATCTTTATATAATTATAATTTTAAACAAAAATGAAAAATAAAAATAAATTGGAGTTTAACTCCCTACTGGGCTAACGAAGACGGGCATTCATCATGATTGTAGTGTTCTATGAGGGAATTTTTGCCCAGACAGTGGCACTACGCCCTACTCTTATATCGAATTCAAACTGTCAATGGATCTTTTACGTCCACAAGGCAATCGGTATTCGAGATGAGAGTAGAAGTTTGTATTCTTACAGACCCGTGCAGTTTATTGACGTCCTACTGTTTTGTTTCGGCATACGCCATAGAGTGTGATACGAGGGAAATTTTGGGGTATATTCTTATATTGAATTCTTCTGCCAATGTATCTTTTACGTGCATGTCAATGTATATACGGGAGTTCGATTTTCCGAACACAAGGGGAAACCATGTCGGAAAATCCGTTGTACTTTCTTGGTCAGTGCAGTGATCGAACACTCGACCCGACCTGCATGTGGCTCCCTTTCCTGGTCACTTTATAATATAATTGTTATAATGGAGGATAACTACAAAATACAGCACATTTATATCAATCAAAATGGCGTGTCAATTCTGACAATGGGCGGTTTCAATACTAAAATTTCATTGTTCAAGAACTCATAAACTCCATAATATCTGTTGTTCTTCCAGAATATAAGCAAGTCTGTGACACTGAAACCTTGTTAAAATTAACACTTTCTAAGTGTCATTAAAATAGTTACTTTTATTGAAAGAGCATCAGCAAAAACCTCTAAAATGATATTTTACACGACATGTTTATCGTCACACTGTAAATATCCGGTGATCCTTGCAATATATGGCCGTCATCTTGGATTTAAAAGGGAAAGGTCTGCTGGAATGTAAAAAAAATAGTGACTTGTCGAAAGAGCATCAGCAAAATCCTATAAAATGATATATTACACGCACGACATGTTTATCGTTATTATGTAAATATCGGGAAATCCCTGCAATATATGGCCGCCATCTTGGATCAGCAAAATCCTATAAAATTATATATTACACGACATGTTTATCGTTATTATGTAAATATCGGGAAATCCCTGCAATATATGGCCGCCATCTTGGATTTTGGCTGCCATATTGGAATTCAGGAGCTAGAGAAAAGCTTCGTGTGACGTCTTACAAGATTAATATCGTTAAAAATCCCATTAATGATCTATACTTATGAAAATAAATTGCATTAACGAGAAGTAATAGCTTAAAAATACGATTTTTACATAATTTGGAAAATGTGCCCCATTCCGACCGAAAAAATTGTCGGATACCAAATATTCTTCATTTTTTTTATTTTTCAGTCAATTTGGCCACCCCTGCAGTTTTTTTTACATGTATTTTGTCCCAACCCCCAATACAAGAAATACAGATGCGCTGTGTTAAGAACACTGAATAAAAAGCTGTTTTGGTCTTCCATAGATATGCTATAAAATTCTCTCTGAAAACCAAACTGCTCTTGACCTCCATTAAATACACACGTTTTCCAGTTTTAGAGCGTTTTACGTAATAAAAAAATATCAAATAAATTAGTGTATGATACTTGTGGATTTTTATTGTTTTGTTTTGATGTCCAAGTTCAGTGGATCACACACAACCGAAAACTGTCGATTATAAATCAGTTTCAGTAAGTAATTGTATACTTGAAATAAGACAAACGTTTTGTGTGAAGTAAGCTTGTATTTCACTTTTAACAAACTTATATACACTTTACTATACCTATCTTTACCAGTCATAAAACTTAATGAAAGAAATCGACGATACACTCCTTTTGCCAGCATACAACCAACTTTTCAAATAAATGTAGATGTACCGATGTAATTTCAATGGGACAATAGAAGATTCCTAGTACACGAGTTTGATCCCTTGGAGAAATTTGAAGAGTGATTGCTCGGTGGCTCAAACAACTTGCCCCATATCTTTAGGATGGTGGTTTTTGTCGATAAGTTAAACATAATATTGTGAAAACTCTTTAATCTTACTTTGATCTCGATAAGTATAAAACCCAAAGGAAACTCTCGCATTGGATCAAATGTAAAAAAAAGAGAGATAAACTCCAAAATGCTGCATTACTGTTGACACGCGTTCATTTATGTTGCAAAGCGAGAAATAGGGTTTAACGTCTACCCGACACCAACTAGATCTTTTCGGGACTAAGATATGGTTCAATTTTTTTTCAACTATTGGCTTGCAATCGGAGGAAACCGGGGGGTTCGGAGAAAGCCCATGCGGTTGAACTAATTGGGTAACTGACGAATTTCAGTTTTAAAATTTAATTTATTTCCACAAATACTGTATAACATATTTATTCACCTGTACAGATTAAAGAGCTCTGGTTAACTTTGATAGTGACAACAAAAAAATTGACGTTTGTTCTGGCTGCACCTAATGGGTTTGGTGTGGAAATGAATAAAGCACATCAACTTTACGTCTCAAAATTAATTTATTGGGCAACCTGTTACATCCTTTATCGACTAGGGGGTCATGTAGTGAAGCTTGAGAGAGAGATTTGGTTTAACGTGGGGTTCAATTTTATTACAATAATTCGCTTATTGTCGTGTAGATGTCTATAACAGTGACAGGAAACTGGAAGACCCGGACTCACCCACACGGTTGGACAGGCAACCCTTATAATCGGGTTACGAATTCCAACCAACATATTTGGTGAATCTGTGAGATATACCCTTTTTAGAACTGCATCATGTAAGATTTACAGCCTGGTTCTCCCAAGTATTCAGCATATTCACCGTTCTGTAAACCCGAACTTCAGAGAACCCCATAGAATTTTAGCATTGTAGAAGTTTATCCCTCCCAATACGTTGCGGCTATCACCAGCCCAAATAGAGGGAGTGCTGTTGGTACATCACTCCAACCAAGGCATAATAAAGCCCCAGGGATCTCATAAATTGTTTAAAATCTGCATGGTCGGTATTCATGCCGCTGATGTTTATAGTTCAGTGTTAAGAAATTAACATTAGTGTCCTTGTACATGTGTGAGGTAGGGTTTGGGCAAAAGTTGACGCATAAAAATTGTCGTGGAGGCCCTTGGCATCAATACGCCACCTTAGACATCTAACAGCAGCATCATATTTTTTTCAAATGTCTTCATTTCAAATATACAAGTCAAACAAAGAATATTTACTGAGAATACCAGGAGGTATTTATTACTCAAAAACAAAACAAAATTGTTGGAAGCAAAATATACAAACAATAGCGATAGAAAACAACGTATCTCTTTATACACCTGTTATTTGGATTTCACTTACATAGATAATTAAATAATAAAAATTAATAGATACTATATACACATTCTATAATATTATATATTACATAAATCTATATGTCCATCGTGTTTTACCTATGACTAGTTCACAGCCAATTTCTTCTATCTACTATATTTTATGTATGGAATTGTAGACTATAATTATTTCTATATAACTGCACGTATTGGGCCCTTTCATATTTCAGTAATGTAATTCTTCAATATTTACATCAATTATTCAACACGTCATTTGTCGATTAAAAATCAATATTCTAACACGATTTACTGGATACAAAAGGGTCTAAGGATTTTTGTTCCAAACAACTTAATTCCTGCACCACTTATAACTGGCTCAATACTTGCGTTGGACGATTCCGACTGCGTATCTCTTACGCGGCCAGCTCCTGCCCTTCGCGTCTTGCTACGTCGACACTCGATAATAAGTTAATTTATTTTAATTCTAAAAGCGCCACTAAGAGCCATTGAGAATTCATGCCATGGGTCCGGTGAAGTTCATGTTCATCATGTGCATGTTAGGGGTGAGGTGTGAGGCGTACGGCTGAGCTGACTGCATGTACGTACACGATGATAAACCAGATGATAACGATGGGTGGTGCTGAGGTGGTGTTGTTCGAATGCCGTAACCATGAGAAGGAGATCCTAAACCAGATTGTCGAAGAGCACAATCGTTTGTTTGTCCGGATAATCGACAGGGTTGCATCTGAGAGTTCATGGAGAACAGATTGCTGGTCATTGGTTGAAGTAAGCCCGTTGTGGAAGAGACTGGAAGAAAAGAACTGCTCTGAACACGACCGACTGAAGAATGGTGAGAATAATAAGACTGGTCGTTCGGCATACAAGCTTGGTTATAAGTTTTCATGGTGCTGAACTGACAGGGGTTGGGTATATCGGGGCTGGAGTCGTGGTGCCCTCTTGGTTTCTCTAGCGGAGAAATACTTTCTGATTTGAGACAGGATGAAAGATCACTATCACTGCCGTCTGTTGGCGAGCTGGCTGACGAATCTGTGAGTTGTTCGTTCATATCTGTTTTAGGTGTTACTGGAGGGTTGTGTGTCGACGTTTTCAGTTTCATTGAATTCGGTTCAACTTCATCCAGATTCTTCAGTCGTTTAGCTGGATTTTCTGCTGAAAGGTTAAAGGATGGGAGGTTAATACAATAATATTATCGTACGGGTATTTAGTGTCGTTCATGTCAATTAAGAACTGAAGAGGAATTTCGCACCTATGACAATATCGAAACTCAAGCACCAAAACGTGGGGCTTCACGAGTAAGACCTACTGCAGAGCCAAAATGTAATGGGTATTCAGAAGGCAGCCAAATTAACTGGTTTACAATGTTAACATTGTGGCCTGTCATTAGGCTATTGGGTAATTATAGGGCCAATAATGTAACGACACGCGCCTATTGTTGCCTAATTTACTTGTCAGCATCATTTGAAAGGAAAGTGGCCATTGTTTTTGGGGTGTCGACAAACACAATCAAAGCATTATATAGCTGTTGTGAATAAAGGGTAGTAAAGCGGAAGAATGTGGTTATTTACATGGTGTTAAATACCATCTAATTTGTTAGTTAGTTTAATTAACTAGAAATATAAAATTCCTCATCTGCCCAACTATTGGCGCCTATTGTATATATCCCGCTCAAAATTCTAGGTAGATTTAATAGTTTCGTAGAAATAAAAAACCTTGGCAGATTGTGAAAATTTTTGTTAAGAACAGTTATTGGATAATGGAAGGCAATAAGTTAGAGCTAAATTAAAATTGATTTATTTGACCTAGTATGAAAAGGTTTCTATTCCAATCGCTAAATGAGAAAAAAATGTCGGCCGTAATGTGTAGTGTTGTAAAGCTATGATAGTTGGTGGAAGAAGAGAGAGAGTGAGTATACCAGGTGTTATAGAGAGACTAATCTATTTATCTAGTCGAACGTGTGAACACTTACAGTCATATTTCAGCGTCGACTCGTTGATCTAATTATGCGTCTTCATCAATATTTCAGGAAAAAGCGCTTAATCACATCTCGCTATGGCCATGGCTTTCAAGTCGATAGCATATTGGCCGTGCGACGACAGAAAGGTGTGAAATTTCAAATCGCCGAGGAAGGAAATGCGCCTAATTTGACGAACTAAGCGAGAATTCAATCCAAAACTTCTTCACTTGAAGTGCCAAGATGCTACGAAACATCGGATTTCAAGAAAAACATTGACAACGGGCAGAAAGCGGCAGATGGGTAATTGAATAAGAACTATAGCGCCCGAATAACGACTTTAAGCTGAGAGGTTAATAGACTACGAACTACTTTACTATTATAAAAGGCACATTTACCATTTGGTTTGGTTTTTTTTTTTAGCAAATTCAACGACGGAATAGATTTTAATATAAAAACAATTATTCATTAATACCTTTTATGTCATCATTGCAACCATCTTCACTGTTTGGTCTTTTCAAGCTTAATCTGTGATCTCTGTAAAATTAATATCAGAATTAATAAATTATTTTCGATGGTTATCATTCACGTTTTATTTTTTAAAAACATTTTTTATTTAATAAATAGTATGTTTTAATAACCAGTGTTTTTGATACATTTAGAATATAATTTTTTTTTTAATTTTAAGACATACCTTCTTGCCATGCCATTATCTCTAAAGCCTTTAGCAAAAGGATTGTTGTCAATCTTCAATTGGGTGATCTGAAAAGTACAAATTTGATAACAATACTGGAATATAAATATTTATTGGGATATTTTATTAGGTTGTTTCCTCAACAAATATTCCCCAGGAAAGACTGGAGTTGCTGTATTTATGGAGGTCCTATTAACCAACGTTTTGCCAGCAGACGGTTATATTATTCAATGCATGCTATTTTCACTGATTTATGGGGTTACTTTCCGAGTTAGGCAATTCAATCTGTAATTTCCAGTCGAAGGTCCCGGGGGATGTTTGCCACAGTAAGATAACTGCTGTTACAAGATAACTGTTACGGGAGAAAAGTAGCCATATTCACGCTTTCCATACAGTCTATATACGCTAAAGTGCCACATATCACGCGACGCTTAATAACTTGCACGCAATCTCCGTTAAATTTCGCGCTATTGTTTCCCCCGCTAAATAGCAGGTGTAGATTTCAGAACGAATTGACCAGCTCGTTTACTTCAAAGGACACCGAAATCGAGCCCAATCTCGAATGAAATATTTACGAGGCCGACTATTTTTTGATGGAAGCATGTTAGTTCCTGACGTAGCAACCTGCAATCAACTAGGCATGCAATATAGTTTTACACTGATCACCGCGAATCACGTTACGTCATTCACTGTCATTATACACGAGGCAAATTATATTACTTATTTATGGACCTGACAAAAAGTCAAAGATCAAATTGATGAAAATAGCGAGATGATAACTATTCGTCCATACTTAACAACAGGATTCATGATTTTGAAAAGAAAACGGAATAATATTCTCACTGACATTATCACAATGTTTGGCATGATCCAATATAAAAATTGTAAAATATATTTGCCAATGTAAGAGTATTATTAGCCATGCCAATATTTCTACTGCACTTTGAATCCAAAGAAAAATAAAATGGCAATCATTTCTTTACACTTGGACTAATATTAATAATGTTACGTTTGAAATTGAAGTCTCTACTTAGATGAATCCAGACCAATAAAATTACAGTCAATTAAAAGTAGTTGGTTTTACCTGTTCGTTCTGATAAGCTGTCACACCGATAAACATGGTTTCCTCAAAAGCAAATGTGTTGAAAGTATTCCATCTCATCGTAAATATATCATTTGCCTGCACAACGTGAACACGGGGTTGATATTTGTGCATAGAATTAAGAATCACCTGAAATATGAAACATCTGATCGGTAAGATTTCATCCGTAATAATTACACTCTTTTTATTTAAATGACGAAATTCAAAGATGAACGACAAATTGTTCTATTGAGAAAATTTTTGGAAAAAATATGCCAGTGATCTTTAGTTAATTAATAAAAGGCAACTCTCGCACATAATTAATTAATGGCATAATTTACAAGTCAAGCATACTGATAAAAATATGATAATAGAATAAGACCATATGTTCCTGCTAGCAGTTTATTAAAGCGCTTCTTTTTGAATGATTGCCGGTATTTTATTGCGGTCTACGTGCATTTTGCCTTGTTTTTTTATATTCCTCTGTGAATTGAATTATTTACCGACACTAGTATTGTATCTGATATTGTGCCAATCAGTAGTGTGGTATTAGAACATTAAAACGTATTTAATAAAGCAATATCGATTATTAAACCGACTACTTTCAGAAACTAGTTTTAAATGATTATTCGATTGCCTCTTAATGGATAGTTCAACTTCTTTTAATGGACAAATTCTTCATTTGATCGTACAACTAGATTGGGAATTTCCTCGACGGAGGAGTCAATTACACTACTGTCAATCAACAATTTGTATCCAAAGCCAGCATCTTCATCGCTCACGTGCCTTGGGACCTCAGCACGCGGGCCAAGTATCCCGTAAATTATATCAAAATTATTACTAGCCAATCAAATTTTGTAGAGATATTTTTTCGTAGAAAGATGTTTATTGCATGCGCTCAATTCCAAATAATATTTCTTATATTAATTGCAGCTGAGATAGTCTTCGGTTTGAAATGAATTACTCTAGGCATTGATAAATTCGTGATGGACTTATTTTTCAATCTGTAGGCTTGCGTGAAATTATCTAGGGATTTGGCGCCTCACGCTAAGCTCTAGAGAAGTTTTAAATGAATTTAGATTCTTATTATTGTTGCCCAAACAATAACTCAGTCTTATTATTTACAGTTTTTCCTCCTTCAATATTTGCTAAGGAATATAAATTTTAAAATCCAAAAATGTCTATATCAAAATTTATTTTAAATTTTAATGGAATATGACAATATGATTCGCGACATAAAATCAAATAGATAAAATAATTAATATTGCCGAAATACAATGGAAATTAGAAAATGAACTTACATGTCCGTTCTGATCCAGATTGTTGTTTGTAAGTTTGAGTTTGTGGAATGGTACCGGTTGTTTCATCCAGTGTGCACCAGAAGCTGGCGAATCAGGGTGAATATAAAGTCTACCAGGCATATGAGGTTCAGCTTTACCAGTTACCACCCATTCAGAGTTGTGGTATTTATAACGACAATCATCAACTGGTACCAAATCAACCAACAAAATATATTTAGCATGTGGATCTAAACCATCTAAGCTGCACTTCAAGATAGGAAACATTCGTCTAGAATTAAAAAATAGAAAAATGTGCTTTCAGAATAAATATTTTCTAAATAAAAAAATATGGTTGATTATTTATTCATAAAATAATAACTTTCATTCCCATATAACAAAAAGTTGTGGATTCATATAAATTTGACTCCAGAGGTTCAAACGAATTATAGGATTAGTCTGGCAAATTGACTAACAAACAAAACTTAGTCTAGGGGACAGATGTAGTAACTGAAGGGAGTACATTAATAATCAGTGTTACATCACTGTATTAACAATGACTCGACACTATATCACAGTATTTGTTAAAACACGGCGGTAATTACCTACTATTACCCACTTAGAAACAAGGTGTAAATTAACTTAATTTCTCGCTCGTTACAAATTATTTCTTAATATTTACACCTCAACCTTTTGCTTAAAGGACGGCAAAAGATATACAGAAAGTTTTTTATTCCACTTTGGGAGTTCCGGTATAAACCACAGAGAGTGCGTAACATGTATTATGAATAATAAATAAAATGTTCATGATAATCAATTAATTAATTATTATATTTAATTTTAATAGAATAATAATCCATGAGTCATTGCTTTTTTGAGTAGATTTTTTTTGTAAGTATTGAGATAATATTTCATGAATATAAAGGCAAGCATGTTGCCAAATTGATGAGTTATTGACTGTAATTATATAGAAGAGAGAGGAGAAAAATAATTTTAACCAAGATGTTACATGACAGCCATACTTTCATCATTCCTAAACAGAGTCGGCTGATAATATTTTTAGGTTTAAGCTAACAACTTTATTAAATGTTATTGTTCAAAATCAAATAGCCAAAAAAAAATATCAATTATTATCTAGAAAGTACCATTCTTCCTTTTTAATGCTAAAATGCCAAACAAGTGTTTGTCTGTTATTTATGTTCATTAATGTCTATTGAGAAACTAACGGTAAAATATCGCCTTTTGTGTACATGCCAGGCTCTAGATCCGGGTTCTAAACAATGCATTCCCAACCCCTCGGCTAAAATGAAGCATCTGTGACCAACATTTATTTATAATTCAATAATCACGGTTGTCGTGATGTCACAAAAACTTAATTTGTTTTATTTTTTCTATTATGATTTTTTTTAATGATGTAAGGAAATATCTTCTATATTGGATCAAATTATAAGATCATTGAACATTTAGTAAATTAATTTAAAAGTAAAAAAAAAATAATTTTTAGAAAACTTTATTTCAATCTTAAAACAGTCAATAAAGTTTTTTTCGTTTTTTTTAAATTCCACCTTTCGTTATCTTCTTTAACATATACATGTATGTATTAATTAATGAAGGGGCGAAAACGTCTATAAAATATTGGATTGTTGAAATAATTAGAGATGTTCTTTAAAGCAGAGGCTTGTAAACGCGTGCCCTTGTAAACATAGGGGACATGAAAGGGAAATGACATGACTTGGAACGACGTGAGACAAAGAGCTGCACAAGACATCGGTAGCTTGTAATGGCCTCCGATTGACTTCTCACACAGCGAGATGTTTATTACCAACCTATTTAAAAGAATCGTATTTCAAAACAATTACCTGTGCGCATGAGACACATTGTCAAATTAAGTCGCCATTATACAATATCATTTTCTTCTGGTAAAAAGAGAACTAATTTCAGACGGGAAAAGGGTGTTGTAAGAAAATAAATTTACCTTCCAGTCTTGGTAATAATCATTTCTGTGCCGATATTGTGGAATTTCTGCCATAAATCACGATTTTCCAAAGTTATTTTGATGTTTTTGTCGGCTGTTTCGTTCTGACCACTACCTAACATTCTTTTGGGGTCGGGAGTAGACAGATGTGGGTAGCCACCGTATTGTTGAGCTTGACCTGGGAAGGAGAAACAGTAAATATAGATACATGTATAATAGCTTTGTAAATCTAGGTTCTGTTGTAACGTCACAGCCATATAGGCTTCATGAAAAATTAATGCTGAATATATATCTACTTTACTAACAGTCATAAAAATCAAATTCTGAGTCCATGTTCAATTGACGAATATTGTAGATCGTAAAAATTCTCTCCAACAATAAATTGTCTCGATGTGGACACTGTAAGAGCTCGAGAAATTCTGATATAGGTCTAAAAATGAACTGTTTTATATCCAAATCTTGCGCTTTCTTAATCTAAGCTTCTTAAATTTCTAGTTTATTTGGCGATATTAAAAAGTGTTAAGTAAGATTAGATATAAAAACGGTAGGCGTTGTATACAAATGGGATCTTTTGTCCGTTTCACGGTTCGACAGATTAATCTGATTTCAAACTATTGAGGCGGTTCACCCTTTCATCCCTAAAAAGATTAATACTGTAAGAATATTGAAAGTACTGCAGTAAAAACTAACAGATGAGAAGAAAACTTGAAAACGCAATACTGATATAATTGATATAACTAATTTAAAAAGGAGTATTATAGTATACATATTTAAATATCTATATAACTGTAGATTCCAGAAGAGAACATTAATTGAAGAATATAGAAATAAAACAAAATTTATATTAGTGATTTAACAATAATGTTTATTATACTAATAAAAATAAAATCAATAGATACAATTACTTCAGCATAAATCTGAAATAGACAATAATACTTTACTCACCAGCAAGGGCCATCGGATCATGAGCGGGATGCATTGGGAATCCAAATGAAAAAGCTTGGGGTGTTGGCATCAACCCATGACTAAGAGGGAAAGCTCTGGCTCTTTGGCTAAGGATATCTTCTTCATACATGATGCTGTGTTCTTGTTAATATCTTTTTTTTTTAAAAAAAAGAAGAGAAAATTGTGCGTGAATAAAATAACTTGTGCGCAGTTTGAATAAACGTGAGGTTAAAAAAAAATCATCTTTTTAAAAATATTGTCCCCCCCCCCTTATTCCCCGTCAAAATCGTATGAAAAATTAGAGCAAAATATAAAATATCAGTTTTCATTCAGGGAAAACCCCCAACTTATCCGCTTTGATAAAATATTCAAAATATAATAATGCAAATTTAAATAACGAATATTTAAAATACTATTGAATTAAGTATACTATACATGAATTATACACCCGCGGAATACCACTAAACTATAAACGATATCTAACAGTCTTATAACAATTAACAATTCGTGTATATTCCATTAACTGATGATGAAATGAACAGGTATAAATCTTCATCCACGCGATTTTTACCGGCGCATTGTTTGATCGCCAATTCACCTTTAATTAAGCATGTCTATTACAGCGGAGAATCGCGAGCTAACTTGTCAATCAATTGTAATTAAAGAACAAAGACATAGTTGATGAAATTGACACCACTATGCAATATTCAATCCGTTATTGACTTTCTATCCTATAGTTGTTTCTCAACCTATTTCTTACACAAGACAAATACCATTAAATATTAACCGCATAATTCCCGGATATTTTCGTGTCACGAAATCATTTCCAAAGGAAATAGATTTGAATTTAGTTAAAAGGATAATGGTCCTAATTTCCAAAATTTCGATGAAAAATTAGAAATTTTACAATTTTTTTAAAGAATTTTTGAATTATACTTCCTATATTATATTAGATACATAATACTTATTTTTACTACCAAAACAGCAATGGTATTAATAATCTTTGTATGTTATTACAGGTTCATACGGACAAAACAGAAACGTCCCCGAAGATTTATTATTTAAAAAAGCTACAAATTTTGAAAAAATATATTAAGGATGTATATTTTTAATGAAATAGACTCACGAATGGTCAGGGTAACGACTATATTTTTGGGGCCGAATATATTTTCGCAATAAATTGACAGCTTACCTTTCAAAAATAAAGAATTGCCACAGTCACACTTTCTGTTAGCAGGATTTTTTTAAATGTTGAAATGAACACGGTATTATCACCTAGAAAATGTATATCACTGAAAGTCTGTATATTTCTCAAGTTGTTCTGTTAGCTTTGACTAGTTGGTGTCGAATGATGACTTGTTGACGGGCCGAGGATTTATATGTGACCGGCCAGTCGTGATGAGGTTTGTTTCAATCACCGTTAGACTCCGCCCCCTTCAATATTATTCTAGCGGTCCACCTTCAATGATTCGAGCAACTCTAAGCCGTCTGCGGGAGACGACCTGGCGCCCAACCGCCATTGTACAGTAAAAACATCGGAAGATGACTAAAGAAAACAAGACTTCCGTACTCCGAGCTTTATTCCAGGGTTGTTTTCATTCAGAAGTGGGAAAATCCTTCGAAATTCGCGTGAATCTTTTGTTTCAATTTGAACAGTGGTTAGCTAAAACAAAAGATGAGCCATTAACCCGGCGTCTCGGGTCGCGAGTTGGACAGAAAATATTTTTTCAAGGGTTTGGGATCTGTAGTCTATTAAGCCATAGTCAAGAGTCCATTACCCTTCTCTAATTCTCTCCTGACCACTTCATTTTATTGAAACTTGTGTCAATATGTTGGTTAATATTTTAATAAGAAAAACCAACATTATTCCAAGAATGTCTGGACTCCGCCAGGCTGTCTCCCTCGACGATTGACAACCTTCTTCCTATAGATAATAACCTAAACAAATTCCATCACAATAAACTAACTCATTTACTCGTTAAAATATCCCTTTTTACAGTTTTTTGTGTAATATTCTGTGCTCTAACTTGTGAAATTACAGCCAAAAGAATATTCCTCACACGTTTTCCATCTTTTAAACACTTCTCAGAAACTAATGTGCCAATAATTATATTTCTTTGAAACAAAAAGGAACCGGTCTTTATATCTAATTTCTGTCTCTTGTTTGAAAATATAAAATGGCGATATATAATCCAAGAAAGATTTCAATTGTTACGAATAATTCAGACAGAAAGGGTAATTTATGTTTAAGAAGGCACATCGCCAAGTTTATCATATGATAAAATATAAGAAGCTGCGTTTATTATGTGGCTAATCTTTAAATTTGTTCAGTTATTATGTGTATATTAATATTATAGAAATTCAAAAATATCATAAAATGATATAAATTCCCCACATTATATTTTGCAAATCGCTATAAGACGATGTATAATATATACGCGATTAATTCTTTACATAATTTAGATACGAAGTAAGCAAAACCATGAGTAACTATTCAAATACGGTAATCACATATTTGTTTTGTGTACAACAAAAGAATATTGACTATATTACAAAACGATCGATCAGTTATTAATTCTAATGTGCTTTGAAAAAATTAATAAACATGTTTATTTTATAAATGGCGGGTATATATCACCAAATCGTTTTGGCTTAAAATTTGAGCTCAGTTTACAGACAAGCCTTGGCACTGATAATGTCTATTAAAATATTTTTGGAAATTGTCTGCGAGAAATATTGTCAAAAGTGTCTTGTTTTTCTAGATATGTTTTTATTGGTAACGAGATGACTATAATATCTGATGAGATTAATGTATCGTGTTTATTTTACCTATAAAATATACATTTACTCTAGACCTGTCCGTCCGTCAGTCAACTCGTCTGGCCAACCGCTTATAACAGGAATTGACCATCTCTACTAATCAAATCAGTGACGAAATTCAGACTGCTCAACCGATCACAGTATTATATTGGTAAAACACCACAGATTCACACAACTTAACTACATTGAAATCAGACCATATAAAAACATTTAGCTGAAACCAGAAACAAAATAGATTTACTTTACATCGAAATAATTCTAAAGACAATTTGATCAATGTATCATTTTTTTTATTAATACCTGAAGCACCGCCCGCGCGCAAAAAAAAAAAGAATCGAACTTTATTTCATTGGACGAATAATGACCCATACATTCACAAAATGGTGATATATTTCCACACAAAACTTTCAAAGTTATGCATTGTCCTAACAAAGAAAGCTATTTATCAATATAGGGGAAAAAATTGATGTTTATAGTCACAAACTTAACATCATATCAACTTGGATGTCGATGATGGTACAACTTAGTTGTAAATAATTCTTTATTTAGTATTTTTAAGTGGTCATGATGTTTTGAAAATACGTATTTTTCGATATGCATTTGTAATTATTTTAAGTTGCTTAATTTAACATGATGTTGCCATTTTAAGACATGGTGAATCTCTTACAAAATTTATCGATTCGACAATTTTATTTTGCTGTTTACAAATAATATTGGAGATACATGTACACTATTTATTTATTATTGTGCCATTTGATATTTACGGTATAATTATAGGTGTTATTCTATACACATCCTTTATTTCTAACAGTTAAGTCAATGATCAACTTGCTGTGGTTTATTTCTGTTAGTTTAGTTCATTAGAAATCGTACACGTTGTTTCACACTTTACAGAAAAAGAGGCTGGGCTATTAACTGATACTTAATAACCAATGTCTTGGATAAGTCTTCAAAAGATTTCCTAATGAAAGCTTTAATATCCATTTACATCGAAGAAAGGAGGATTTCTATGCGTGGACATAAAATTTCTTAGTCGACAGATTTTCGTATAAACTACATTTATGGTTTGTAACAACAATCGGCATGGATATAAACGTTTCGAGTTTGTGGGGGTTCGTTAATGTATTTAGCATTTAAACTGAATTAAAAGAGAATGTATAGCTGAACCAGTTACGTGGATGTAGCGTATTTTAGTTCATTGTTTTAAAGAGGGGTGGGGTATAGGATGTTTAGAACTGCGTCTAACGTGTTGTTTTATTGTTTTAATAATGCCTAGGGGTGGTGGAAGGTTAAGAATGGGAGAATTGATTAAAATAACAGTCGAAGGCAGGGGTCTGATCATCTCCCGCCATCGTAGTTTTTATAAGCAATCCGCGATCAACGACCACGGTCTATTTTCTATTGTTTACCAGTCTAATAGCTAATGTCCTCCCCTCTTCTTATATATTATATACAGCCGACAATTTTACCTCAGTACTAATCTGTCCACATCAAAAGACTGCAGAATTAGACAATTTTTTAATCGGTTTTATTTTTTCGCACTTTCCTGACATTAAAAATATCACAGTCTTTTTATCTCTCACATTTTCAACGTGTAATTTTTTATCAAGATAAAATTAATATGATTTGTTTTTGACATGCACGTGCTAGTGCATGGATATAAAATCAAATCCGGCAACAAAAAGCCTCGCGGAAAACATCTGCTTCCAGTGGTCACAGCAACAAGGAAGAGAAGTTCAGAATTTAGGAAGTCAACAATGTTTTTTTTTTATTTCGAAGCACCTATTGGGTAACACAGCGTGATTTTAATCTGTGAAATAGAAGATACTTTTTGTTCTCCTTGCTAAACTTACGTTACCGACCGTTTTTTACTCTAATTTACAAGTATAGGGCTGCGAGAAAAGGCAGATTTTTCATCTTAGTGTTTAAAAAAGTCCACAATGGTGTAGCTATCAGACCGGGTCATCGTCTGTATTCACAGTTCAACAAATCATTTGTTACATATATATCTATTAAATGACATAACATCGTATTGAAACGCCGTCAAATGTTCTGATTATATTCAGACTACAAGCCAGACTAGACCGCAGCAAAACCACTCGTGATCACCAAGATTTTGTAAACAGGTGATCCTCTTCTATAAACTCTTCAATGATTGATAGGTTTATCTAATACATTAATATAAACTCCAACACGTACTAAATATATACACAAGACGGGTTTTAAAATCATTTACACCAGACGGAAAGCCTGACTCAATTGACTTGAAATTCATGTGGTCAAATGAGAAGTTAAACATAAAAGTTTGTGACTATACCCTGTCACAATTTGAGAACAATCCGTGAACATATGGCTGAAATATAAACGTTTCAACTTTAATATTTTCCAAGAAATGTATTCTTAGAAGCCCCCCCCCCCCCCCCGTGCTTAGATTTTCGACAATTGGATTCGTCCAGTGTTATTTCTAATAGAAAATTGTTCAAAATTCAGTGCATTTGTTTTTCTGTTCAGCTGATAATGCAGAATACATCTAAAACAAAATAAACACCAGAGAATGTTCTTTAGATAGTAACTTAGAAAAAAACAACATGGATCAGATACCACCCAAATCTTCACAAATATTGTAACTGATAATTCTAATAAATAAAGATGGTTTTGTGAAATCAATGGAAAATAACGTTAAAATAGCATTATGCAAGAGCAAAATCTGCTTTTTACAAGTCTTTCTTTAAGCCTGAGATGTTATCTAAATAATCAATTAGACATTAATTAACGCATCCAGACCATAATAAACTTTTTATGTCAAGGCTAGCCTTCGATGTTTCCAGATTATAATCGTATATGCCGCTTAATGGCGGTTGATAATTAAATCAATCAAGTGGATAATCGAGACTATGCTGTTTATATTAATGATTTGAGTAATGATGACCAAGCCTATGTATCTTTTAAATGCTTTTTTCTCGGCTAATAGTTAATCAATTTGACTGAAATTTTCAGCAAATTATCTTTACACTATCTAGTTTTTAACTATTATAGTGAGAACTGCCATCTCTTTATCTTATCTCCCATAAGTAAGGTGTTTTTCAGAAAGACGGTCCCAAACAGCAGTATGATTGCATACCTTATAAACATTGAATTATCTGTAATTCCCTTATAGGAATATGGTAGCAGGGGCTTTAGACTACCGAACATGAATACAAATGTATGATTAATATGTCCACGAATTTGGTGCCAGTAAATGAAAACTCACTAAAATCAAAACAAGATAAAACATGGAATGTAATTTACATGTATTTTATACATTACTATATGTATATAATTACACATTTCACTTTATATCTGGAAAAAAATCTGCTACTATTGGCTCTATATGTAACAAATTTCCACAGCAATCTGGAGACAATAATTACATTATTTCTATTATGCTTTCAATTATAGCAGGAATTTTGTCAGTAATGGCGATGTGTTGTAAAACCATATAGTCATCATAATTCTCTAAGGTGATCATTTCATCTGCCATTTTATTTGTGTATATTGGCCTAATAGAATATACTCGTATCGCAGTCGTCCCAAATTTATATCTTTCGTGATCGTAGTGACGGCGAATCATAGCAATATGTCATTTAATGAAGTTTAATGATTTACTTTCTGCAGCGACCGGGAAAATATAGAATAAAATAAAAGACAATTTGACATGGCAGTGTCAGACTATATTTCAACTTTAACATTTATTTAAAATATGTTTGAATTGAAAACATGTACTTTTTAGCGCTGATTAAACAACGGGTTTTCACGACTATTTGGAACAACATATTGTAATTTTTTGTTTCTGTAACGCAACGCAACGCAATGAAAAGGAAAAAAAGCATTTATATGTAACGAACGTAAATATTATTCAAAGATGATAACTTTGTTAAAACAAACAGCTCTGACAAGAGTTATCCCCCACCCTTTCTTATATAATATTAACAGTTACAAAACAATACTATTATTGTGTCAATCAATGATATTAATTAATATCTAGCACTACATAGCGTCAAATTAATTGATTTTCTTTTAATTAAGACATGCCACTCTCATAACATTATTGTACACTGGTTCATAAATACGGTAGCCGATTGAAGACAAATTGAATTTTAAGCCACTTTTAGAAATGTAAATAACTTTAAAATGCATTGTTCAGTGAAATATCTAACGGTAACATAAACGGAAAGCGTGATCGCTACCGCTATTTTCTTTCATCTTGCACGTGCTGTTGACAGATGTAGGGGGAGGGGAGCTATCCTTCTCACCCCGCGACTCGCAACTAAGCCCGAGAGGATCAAATAACGATAAAGAACAATAGAAGTGATTTCATGTGTGTTATACTATAATTCTTTCCCTCTCTTTATCTTGCTTATTAATGTTCATTTTAGCTGTAGCTAATATTCTGATAGTTTCTAGCAAACAATTCTCTATCGTGTATCTGCACAACTGGTGTTTTGTGATAAAATATTGATAAATATCATTTCCAAAGTATATTAGCTTTACATGGCTTAACCATGTACTTAAAAAATATATTACAAATATCTATTGTTGTTTTTGAAAAGCAATGTTTATATGTTGTAAAAATCATGGCTATATCTATGTATTTGAAATAGTTTTTGGTAATATCGAAGGTTAAGCAAACCACATGATATAAAACATTAATAACAGAATACCGAATAAGAATAAAAATATATCAATTACTTAACAGTGTAGAAACCCATAACAACAAATTCACCTGACCCGATGAACATATTCAAATTATTTTTTTCAAAAATCATATCTTATTTAAAATAGGCTACAACTCGTCGGATTATCGAACCATCTGTACAATTCGCGCGACAGTTTTAACTAACATGTGATTACTTCTTTTATCTCTAGGTTTGCGCGCGTACAATCTAATTCGGAAATTCCAGGTATATATTTAACTATGTACCTGTTCTTCCCAAATCCATAATGATTCTGGAAATGTGAAATTTTTAATCGTTTGAATATGCATTGGGCAAGAGCTGCCTGTTGTAGGTCTTTCCCAGGCTTCAAATGTTACATAACTTATTATTTAGAACCTTCTTCACTCACCAAGCCTATAATCAAGTCTCTAGGCCATCGGATGTTCGAGATATATTTTCATCATATGGATTAAAACACCTGTACCATTTAAATCAACGTTAAGGTGGATAATCGAGATTTGTTTGTTATCGTAGCAATGTCAGTTGACAATCGAGACTATATACGCCACATCTTGTCAACATTTCAAACCCCCATAACTTGGCTTAGAATAAGGTAATTTGACTGAAATACTCGATATATCAATATTTCGTTTTCTATTTTTGAACTATTACACCAAGTATAACGAGCTTTTTATATTACACCTTTAGAGTATACGTTCAGTATTATAAATCAAATTGATACTTAATATGACATTCAGGTACAATTAATTTTGATAAATACGAAACCAGCTCATCAAAGAGGGGGACGAACAGGGTCTTTAATCTTTAATCAGGATTCTAGAATTTTACCGATCAGGTCGTGGAGTGCGATAGAATAGAAAACCGTACTTGCTATCATTTTTACGTCGATTTTACGAATTAGCCTCTGAACTGTCAGTCATCGATCGTTGTCGTCTATTCGGTATTTCTGAACATCAGCCAGATTACAAACTAAATATTTAGGTTCATGATTAACGGAATATTTTGGTAATCGTGACTGTTTTAATTCCTGTTTTATTACAAACAATTGACATGACAGACTTCTAACAAAAAGGAAATGAACATAGTTCAATGTCTGGCCCAACTAAACTGTTTTTTTTTTAGACAAATACGAGTATGTTAGTTTTTGTGTGCAATGAGAAGTATTGATAATCGACGCTTAACGATTCCACGGGCCTATGGCAGGATTTAAACCTGATCTGTTAAGATTTTCAGGCTACGGGATGTTGCTTAGACATTTAAGTGGGTTGAAAAAAATGACATATTAGCGCACACGTTAGATAATCATTGACAATACCCACCGGGCCAAATCACCACCCCTCGCAATACTCATAATACGTCCATAGGAAACATATACCTATGTTTATCTCAAAATAACCAAAGTGTTATGTTGACCAGACATTAAATTAATCTTCTTTAAGGATGACACCCTCTCCACCCCCACCCCCACCCCCCACAAGAAAAAAAGAAAGCCGTTAAATACAAACTAAAAAATAGTCAAACATAGACCATCACACACACACAGAAACACAATTTGACGTAGTATTAATCATTTCTATTATTTCAGTTCATAAATTAGCAGCAGACGGTGATTATGCGGAAGTAGTGTTATATTCATTTAAACAAAAATAGTCGCATAAATTATTTTAAAATGATATAAGAAAAAATGTAATTTATCAAGAGTTCAGTGTATACGTCATGTCCGTCTTGCATGTAGAGATTACATACAAGACAGGTGTTTGTAGATATACAATAAAAATATCCATCAACTTATTTTGTAAATATTAAAGATGCATTATGTAAAATATAGATAATGAAACAGAAATTTATTGATCGAAGTTATCAGTGTTTGAAGTTTAGATAAGAATAACGTATTCTCGATTTTCATGGCGATCATTGTTACGATAATAAAGTCTCGATTATGCATTTTGAAATGAAACTATTATTAAGTTGTGACCATCCGAGGGTTTGGAAAGTTGATTATAGGCTAATCATGTGAATAAATCTCTAATCAATAATTAATAAAATTTCAGGTTAAAAAAAAAGACAAAAAAAGACACACTATAGACAAATTTATATAAAGCATCCTTAAAATAATTTGTGATTCATAATTTCGATACTGTAATGTGGTTTATAATTTAGGTATTGCAATATGATTTATAATTTAGTAGATATTCTAATGTTGTTTATAATTTAGGTGTTGTAATTTGGGTTACTGTGATATAGTTTACTCAAGTGAATTGGGATGTTTTAATATTTTTAATTAATGTGGTAAATATGACGTGATTTAATTTAACCATTCGAGTTATTGAGAAGTGTGTAATAATTATGATTGTAGTATTGTAGTATTGTGATATTATAATTTAGATGATATGATGTGACGTGTATGGTTTTAGTTATTACGATGTAGGTTATACTCATATAATTGTTAATTTGAAATGATTTGCTTTTTGAATTTAATATGTTTTAAGTAGATTTTAATATAGTTAATTTGATGTAATGTAGTTATTGCCTGTCAATGAATTACTGCTACTGTATGAAATGAAATGAAATGGGGTTTAACGTCTTCTACATCTGACCTGGGCTAATGGAAGACGGGCATACGCCATACAGTGTGCTATGAAGGAAATTTTGCCCGGACAGCGACGCTACGGCCTACTCTTATATCCAATTACAACTGCCAAGGGATCTTTTACGTACACGCCAATGTGTAAACGGAACATCGGTTTTTCGTCCCATCCGGACGACTAGACAGATGTCCTTGTCAGGCCCTCCTTCTGCATCACTGCATCGAGATGAACTTTCTCGGCCAATGCAGGGATAGAACACCCGACCTCCAGGCTAGCGAGCCAGCGCCTTAGCCACTTAGGGCTACGGTATGAAGTTTATATTTAGTTTGATATTATGCTAACATTCTTCCTGGTTTTGGATCAACCAAGCTGTTCTAGTTATTCTTATGGGAGTACGTTCTTCGAAGACGTCAACACATCGCCTATGTAAGTACGATCAACGCGAAATTGGCAGGCATGTTCCTTGGACATTTGCGCATAGTTTGACGGTTTTGACGTCACTCTTACAGAATGGTGGCGATGACGAAATGATATTTTAAAAAATATTATTATACACAGACAAAGATAAATCAAAACCAAAATATTTTTACCCTTTTCTCTAATTATTAATCAAATTACAAATACACAAAACAATGTGTTACCCATAATCATATATCAAAGTGTCTCATCGATTGAATGGTTGACTGTTTTCTCTTCACAATAACGGGTATAATTGCCTGTAAAACATAGGGTGTTTCATTTATTTCAGGTTAATAAACTGACGCCGCAAGCCGCAAAACCTGTAAACTTGTCAGTTTGATTAGCATCATTTCATCAATGGTTATTATGCTACGCATCTACCCGGATCTATTATTTCACGATTCTATTCAAATCTAATTTTTCGTATGATTTCAGGCAAAATAAAGACACCGAGATAAACAAAAACTTCTGCCTTGCAACAGCCGGTCATGGTAATTTCAAACGTTGCGCCTAAGTTGTCAAACACGGATTTTACACTGCATTGAAAACAGAATAACCGCACCTGATTAAATCTGTGTGTGTAAATACTAAAATGGTCGGTGTCATATCGTTAAGATCGTCAGTAGCATCATCTATAGAATTTAAAAGTAACATTTTGTTGATATAAATGATTGAACGTTATAAACCAACATTAATTATGAGATTAAATCGCATGCGATCACTAATCACTGACAGTTATCTTTAACGGTGTACCTTGTGTTTTACAATGACAAAAGAAAAGTATATAATGTACCAAAAAAAAAACTTAAAAAAACTATATATCGAGGGCATAGAATATTAGAACTATGACAAGAAAGCGAAATAATCAGAACTGTGACAAAAAGCAAAGTAATATTTCTGTTTTAGACATATAATTGTCATAATTGCGATATTGATGGTTAATCACATAAAAATATTATCTTCTTGCCGTATTTCTGGTAATATAAAGAAATGAATTAAGTAGACTATATTTCAGGAAGGAGAACACATCAGTCGTGCTGAGCGGATCTGGTACAATAAAGAAAACACATATTATGTAAACGTTCTGTCGAGCAAAGTGAAATGTGAGATTATGAATGTTTAATGTATTAATCTTTGGATATTTCAGCAAACTAAAACTGGAAGGCTCTTAGAAAGAATTATTCGAGTTTCCATCAACTATCTGAAACTTTACGATAGGTGTTTGTTGAGCCTTTCCAAATAGCTTAGTATTTTGAGTTAAAACATAAAACACGGTAAATAGACTTATTTGATTACATTTTTGCGTCTTATAAGCTTTAGCGAGTTTTATTTTCAGAGTAAACCTAAATAATGCATAAATAATTGAAACGTACCTAAATAATGCATAAATGAAATGTACGTATATAATGCATAATTGAAACACACCTACATAATGTATAATTTACTATATTTGATGCCATGTTTCTGTTTTTAGTTAAAAGATTCCATGTTAGACATCGTGGTAATTGTGGAAACCATTTGACAGAGAGATATACATCACTTGAGGAACTGAACCAAAACCTTCGTGGGTTCTACAATTTATATTTAACCATTTAAGAAACATACTGTTAAAACCATTCATTTAGCCCGTATAGTCACCGACCCCTGGTGATAATAAACACATTTCCCTCCAAGTTTTAAAACATCTTTTTATCGAGGCACTTAAAGTGCCTTGTTGAAAGTCTTTTGTCAAATATTAGTGACATATTTTGTATTATTGATGATGTTGATAATAATAGATTTATAATTATGATAATTAAGAACACTTGTAATATTATCAACCATGCGTAACTTCCTATTCTGGAGAATACGTGATTCATATGAGGGAAAGCTGGCCATGCAGTTCAATTTTCGAAGAATCACATCGTGTTAATCGCTCGTTTTAAAGACGACCCTCTTGCAAGTGGGGTGTTTCTGATAAAATTGAGTTTGTTTGTATCGTTTTTAGATTTTCTATATGAACAGTGGGAGAGATAGTTATTACCAACAGATAACAATAATTTATAGAGTATTATGGCAAACAGGTTGCTTGTAATAGTGACGTCCTACAGGGAGGGCCTTTACCACCATCTCTTTTTATAATGCGTGTGTTGAACTTTTGGTAGCTGAGTTTTAAATCATAATAATTTAAAAAGTGATGAATGCTTTTTGAAATGAAATAAAAACTCCCCAAAAAAGGTATTGTATGAATTGAAAATGCAAGGAAAAGAGGGAAAAGGGTAAAACTATGGAATTATGTCAGAACAACCATCTTCATATTATATGGAATGATAGCGCGTTCTAAATTAGAATTTAACTCGCTGAGAGAAGAAATAGGAACATGAGTTATTTTGTACGATTTGATTTCGTAGGGGGTAACTTCTACAAAGTATATACTGCAATAAGGTATTTTAGGGAGAATATTTTGATACTAAACTTTACGAACCCAATCTGTTTATTAATAAAAAAAACCCAACAAATTTGTAACGCCGTGAATTTGTCCAATTTGGATGTCCCCGAATCTTATTAATAATTCAAGACAATCCCAATATGAGCATATTGCCTTTTAGATTCATTAAATTTCTGTCGTTTTTCTTCTTAGCTTTTATTGTTCTTCTAAATGAGCAAAAAGCTTTAGATGCAGACAAATTGTATTATTAGAAAAGCAAGGGTTGTAAGTTTATTTTCTACAACACAATTATAGTTATCTAATTCTGCTATCTTTGCGTTTGAAATCTCGCTTGCAAACATATAATACTATGTAGACGCCAAAACTTTATATTGTGCATTAACAGAGGGCCTGTTCGTATTTACATGTACATATATTACTAAATTCTTGGGAAAAAATGCGCAACTTCATGTTCTTTTAATTAAATGTTAACTAATTTCATTATCTTTGAAGAATATGTGGATTTGATTAAAATCAAGCTTTTTTTCAGTTTAGAATTAAAGGGACTAGTCCGATTTGAACAGGGTCTAAAAATAAAAGTCCGAGTACGTATAAAATGTAAGTGCCACAATATAGAGGAATGGTGTATTTACCTTGTATCCAAATTTCAGCTCCAAAAATTGAGTCGTTTGGACTTGACGGCCAAAACCGCTTATCCGGACACGTAAGCCTTTTAAAATTTTGGATCAATTTTTTCTATTGCTGACCTAATAATCGATTCCTGTTCCTTTACAGGTGTATAAAGTGATGAACCATGTACTGTACTTGATAATGAAAGGTAAATGTCACCTACCCATTATTTTCATAAAATAAAAGTCTTAATTTATCCAGACACGCATAAATACTATTTGCAGATGAAAATTGACGAGTTTAAGTTGTTTGAAAACCTTTATTGAGTCAGTTGCTCAACTTTAAGGTAGATGATTTTAAAAAAAATTAATCAGTTTTATTCTCCAAAATATTATCGGGATTGGCCCTTTAAAATGTTGGACATCTTGTTTGAATGGTGCATTAATTAAACTATGTTCGCTAAACCATAATTATCCATAAACCATTAAGATTGAAGCCCTTTACTACAATAACTTCACATCTTCTTGTTGAAAGTTGTGTTTTAGCGACTTGCTCACTTTATAAATCATATAAACACTTAAAGCCGGGGTTTTAGTTTTACGTATCAGTGGTCATCTCCAATTGACCAATGTCCATTCGCACCTTGATCGGGGTCAAATTACAGATAAATACTTGAAAGAATTAGCAGAGAATGGTAATAGTTTTGCTTTTCCCGGTGCATTATGACCAATAGGGGATTATACCGGCTAATAACTTTTATAGTGGTCAGTTGGTTGACCACAAGATGGACTAGAGTGGTCAAGACAAGTGTTAGAGTTGATTAAGAGATAATGCCATCGGCCAACTACCACAGAATTATCAAGTGTGTGTTAAAATCCTTATGTCTAGCGAGGTGCCAAAGCTTAACATTTCTTTTCTCGCTAAATGTATCTGATGTATTTTCAACATTCACTTTATAAAGCGTCAAGTTTTGGTAAGGAATCGTAAATGATTCTGTAAAGGAACCGATGATGACCGAGAAAGCCGTCAACACCGCTACCAAAATTCTCCCCAGAGCCCGTCAGTTTATTAGTTTATCCAACAACTCGACTCCTTCCTGTGAAATCTCCCCTTTTCGTAGGCAATTATACGTCAATTTGAGCTCACAATCGCTGAAATATTTAACTCTAGATATTCCATAAAAATACTTCTATCATAATAATGTAGATGTAAAAAGCCTTCGCTACCCCATAAAAACAGCCATTTACATAACTAAGAGAGACAATGTCGGTCTCCATCTTATCTCAAACTTTTGAAGTGAGAAATAAACGATTCACCCATAACAGTTTCAATCTTTTTTTATATTTCCATATTTTCTGATACGAAAAAAAGACAATATTTTATAAAAGTGTGTTGGCGTTATCATCACGGAGATTAATCTAAATTTCAAAAGTAAAAAGTTAAATGATTTAGATCCGAAAACTTTATAATTTTTGAGGAGTTGCTGATTAAATATCGATTTCTGTAAAAAGGTTTGCCATGTAAAAAAGGTCAGAGAGAAAAAGAATAGATGTGTAATCAACAAATTTTAATGAGTAAAATTCAATCCATTTATCTAATTTGTTTCATTTTGTCAGACGAAATAACAAAATGCGCAGCTCCTTTTACGATTCTGCTTTTGTCAAAATTTAAATTATCAACAATTTTGTCCCTTTTTTATAAAACAATTAAATTTTGAATATTCTGTGAAGAGTATTCATATCGATAACATATCTTTCCATGTGGGTCACTTTGTGTAATAAATACTCTGGGCGCTACTGATACAGAAACGCTTTTGTTGGTGATAGTTGGACCGCATTGAGCAATCGTTGTAAAGAAATCTGACAAATAAATTTATCCTGCCAACCCAAAGCATTGTCTAAAACCTGTTTTGTCATTTGATCAGTATTAGCCCGATCGTGGTCCCAATAAGCCACAAAATAGTTCCAGCCCGACTGACTTCCTTCACAACGAGCACCCATACATATACCAACCACAAAATCACATCTTAATAATTCCGGATGCAAACATAAATCTGCATATGTAAATTAATACACATACTACGTGAGCTAAAATATAGATACGTCACAAAATATTGCATTGCGAGACAACAGCTGTAAACTTTGATCAAACACACGCAGCAGAATTAAAGAATAACGCTCTTTACTATTCAGTCAGATATAGTCAACGCACGACCACGGGCTGAAAACTTTCCAAAATTCTGATCTCGAATAATCTTAAGTCTATATATGGAATGATTAACCGTGAACACTTTGGAAAAACAGCGATATAGTTTACTAACATGCATACATATTCAGATTCAGTCACTATCTTGATACAGTTCTCTCTCGTGTTGTCTATGTATTCTATTTTAGGGGGCAACATGTTTTGTAACATCCTATTTTCTCCGATATTATCACCAAGGTATTGTTACATGGAGTACGTATTACTTTATTTCGAAAAATGACCAAAATGGGGGAAAAACATCGCTACTTTTAGAACTTTTTTTGGAAATGCATTGGGCCCTGTTTCACAAATTTTTATCTTAGTTAAAATTTCCACAATTCTACGGAATACAATTACTGTTTATTACCGAGTGAGGTATTGAGTAATCTGTGCTAGATGAATCCCAAAGAAATATAGTCATAAAGTCGCTCAGTAAGAAATAGTAATTATATTTCATAGAATTATCACTTGTGAATTTCCAGTTAAATGTCATTTCACTTTATTTGGTGCTCGTTGATAATTATTTAATTTTGTTCCAAACTAATCTGACTACAGCTCCAATGTAGCTTAGATTGATTTCTTTTTTAAATCACACGACTGAACCGTTGTTTAACAATTAGGCCCTAAGTAAAACAGAAATGTGATGTTCGGTCGGTACGCTAATAGTGGGAAGAAAGCCATATCAAGTTATAAGGCCCCATTGCTAATTACATTTATTAACCAAACGATTAGACATCAGGCTTACACTTAAGTAACAAAACGAACAAAAACCTTGTAAAAAATGTAACAGATTTTAAATTAAGAGAAGAGAAATAGAACACTGTTAGAACAGAGAAAATATTACGCTCTGTCAAGTTTGGGTGCAACCTTACGCCAAACACACACCTTCCTAAAGAACAGGTTTCTATATTTTACTATAATTAACGGGTAAGATGTGAGGAGTTTGCAAGATGGCGTCCAAAAACTCAACTTGCAGACACCTTCCGGCCAAACAGAAGTGTCGAGAACAAGAAAGAGAAGTGTGAAGCATTTTCCGCAGTAACACACCAGCACACAATGTGTTAATATACAAATTATTTATGAAGACAGAAAAGTTTTCTTTACCAAATGAGATCCAACGACAATGGCCTCATATTTTATCGAAATTATCACTCGGAGGCAGACCATAAAGCGGTAGGGCACCAAAACAGCCAGTAGCACGAACATTATCTTTCTTGGGATTTACACCTCTCCATTTCAAATCTCCCTGGAATTGGCCAAATGTCCGGGCTATGGAGACGAAAGCGAGGAAATTTCCATATTTTTGTATTCCATTTTCATATTTTCATCATGCAGTGTTAAAATATAACAAGCGCTTGTCATAACTGACATCTTGGTATATTTGACTGTAAATTTGTTGAATTGAAGCACAGGCACAACTCGTGACCTTCAGTAGAGAAATGCAACTGAATTGAGGTTCGGATAAACCCAAAACTGTGAATTCTTCGTCTTAGGTGCTAGGCCAGGCGATATATATGCTATTACCAGCCTTCAGAAGAATAACTCGTTTTCTCTGGAGATTTATACCAAACAAATGTTTGTATTTTTCATCTAAAGAATAATCGTATACGCATGCAATGGTAGAATATGATTATTATCAAATTCTATAGTTTGAAGCATATTGGTTTTTCTGTAGAAATACTTTTACTATAATAACTACTGATAAACCACTGCTAACAAACCGGCTGTATTCAGAATAAATCAAAATAAACCTGTTTGATCACTTTCTAATAGAAAATATAAAGTGATTGTAAGTACATACATGTACTCTATTTTAACGGATTTCAAGCGACATGTAGAATTAAGGTTTAACGTAAGATGAGAATTTATTAATTTACGTGAGATTTTTTAAAATCAAAGCGTGTTTGTACAACCGCCCGATACGCATGTGCACTGGAAACATCACAAATGTATTATCATATAACTGTCCATGTTGCATATTTTATAGCGATCTTTCTATAAATATGCCTTGTAAATATGCACAGAAATGTAGCGGTACCTCACCATTACCACAGCTCGGAGGGATATCTCGTGTTGTAGAAGTAGACAGTTTTTAAAAGTTATGGGATTATTTTTATTTGGATTAACCTATCACTCCAGCATCAATTGTCTCCAACTAAGAGCACAGTGAATATTGGCCTGGACAACCACAAGATCAACATTAAAAACAAACAACGCATCACGTCCCTTGTGTATTTGGTAACTAATTCATCTTGTATACAATTTACGAAATACCCATAAAGAAATATCTTAAGAATCCAGATAAATCAATAGTTGTATTTTTATAGTCAAATGTTTAAAATATGTTAAGATAATGACCTAAAACACACTGAATCTATACACATTCTTGCCCTGTTAAAATGTGATCCTATTAATGCTATAATTCTCTGTAGTCTCAGTTTTAAAATTAGCATAATATAATAATATTATATCATTTTCAAGTTAAAACATCAACGTTGACCATTGCCAATTCCATGCAGCGAATAGAAAAGAAGGGATGTAATTTCATATTTTTAAGTTATATTTTTAAAATGTATTAAATAAAGCCTTCAAATAGATGGTATCTATAAACCGTCCAACCTTGTTAAAGAAAAATCCTATTAATCCAATAATTCACTATTGCCAGTAGAGAAATTGGCAAATATATGATTTTGAACTTCAAATTCAAACGCTTGAAAAAAGCTATACCATGGGGGGTAATTGTGCTGTTATTTCCTGTGTCAATGATTTTGGGATTGGGAATGATGCCTATATGATCGTATAATAGTGAGTTGACAACCTATAATTGAGCAATATTTATGTGTTGACTTTCTTTGGCGTTAAAGTAATTCCTATGATCTTATAGTGATTTTACAACATATTATATAGGTATAATTATATTTGGACTTTTTTTTCGAAAATATGTAACTATGTAATCGCATAAAGAGTTACGTAAATCTACGTTTCGTCTTTAGCAGTGTATACCCACGGTCAGATCTAAAATATTAAAGCCACCTGCATATTTCGTCAGGGTCACGAGATGTTAACAGGGTTAGGACATGTAATTGTTGCCGACGATCGTGGGTTAGGGTTAGGCTTAGGGCTAGGTCTTGGGTAAGGCTAGCCCTGTTTACAGCTTTTGGCCTTGGGGAAATTTGAAGGTGGCCTTAATATTTAGATCTAACCGTATCGACACTATTTTATAAAGTGGAGACAATTTGAACAGGTTTAACCAGACTAATCATCTGTATTACAATATATTCGAGTGTCGAGTCGTAATGGTTCATGCAGCATTTCAAACATAATTTATCTAATTTCAAGAAGAAAATGTGACAAAGACCAAATAAACTTAGGGAAAGAATTGACGGCCACCGGTCAGACATAGTCACCAAAAAAGACAAACCGGTCTCAATTCACTTCAACCAACTAAATCATACAATTTTTGATCTCATTGTCACACGCCAATAGAAAAGTCCAAGTGCAACATTGAAATAAAAGTACCAGAATACCACAAGTACCACCTAAGGATGACCATCAACACACAAAAAAACACAGCTTAAACAACTTTTTATATAAAATTAATGTATTGTATATAATATTATAGTTTTTAAAACCAGGAGATATCACGAACTAAATTCTCATCATACTAGGTCAGTGCTTAATGGAACCCTAACCTCTTAACCAAATTATTAAACCTAACCCTAAATATTAAGGCCACCCAGCCCTAGTGCTTTCCTTATCCCTAACCTACAATCTTGCCAACAATCACGTGCCCCGACATTATTTACACCTAAGCTACCTTAATGAATATTGAACTGGACTTGATCTAACCAACTGTAATAGGCTAAGCCCTTTTGTGAAATGGGTCACTGTAGCTAGTGTTGATACACTGCTATAGATAATCTTCGTCGTATTATAATCTATACTAACCCCGTACAGGTGCGGATCCAGAGGGGGTTCCAGGGGGTCCGGACCCCCCAACCTGCTCAGGCTTGAAAATTTTTTAAGCGATTTTATTGGCGATTTAGACCTGTAATTTTGGAATTTACCTTCCGGAAATACGTCAGAATGAACCAAATTGAACCTAATTTACCAAATTAATCGGTTGAGAGCAATTAGTTAAGCAAATATCAAACCTAGCCCCCACCTGCAAAAAATCCTGGATCCGCGCCCGCCCGTACCTTTCTCAAAGAAAAAAAAAAACCACTACTCATTTTACTATTAATATTATAATTCCCTTGGTGAACATGATATTTTTCTAGACACACAATATAAAGATACGGAAGGTGTTATAGGAGAAAGGAAATCTGATTTTTATTACTAGTCGGCAATGTAATGGAGGACACATTAAATATTAAATTGATGACAAAATTATTGTCACGAAACAAACCTAAGGATAATACATTTTATTATAGGAATTCTTGATGTAGACTAGAAGATATTAATTATATTTCTCACTAGTTTTCTTCATATTTTTATTCACATAAAATACGTAGTTCTTGACTGAAATTGCTCCCCATTACATTTATAAACTGAGACGCAGTGAAAATGCACCACTATTAATGGGTACGAGTATTTTGTTTAGATATATACAAAAACCGAAATTTATTCTGGTCTTGTTAGGTATTAGAATAACAACAATGTGACGACATTCTACTGTGGGTGTGTGTGATGGTGTGGATTTGATTATCCTCCGCTAACTCGTACATAATGTTATTTTAATATAATCACCTAAAATGGCAATCATTCCATCTCTCTACTGTCTGTGGTAACAATTTCATCATATATAATAATTGCATCACATAATTTATAATTATTTCTTTACTGATAATTGGTCTGTTGATATTCAATAAATGAAGTATTAACCCTAAATATCTTTAATTATTATTGATAAAGGATTCAACTGTGAGTATGTCCGTGTTTGCAAAATTATTAGTGCACACAGGAAACAAATTATGGTTTATCTTATTTGTGCACACAGGAAACAAATTATGGTTTATCTTATTTGCACATAATTTTAGATATCTCAAGTTTTATTTTCCACATCTCATACGAAAAACAGCTATTGGGCGTAAATATGCATCTCGCTATAATAGTTTAAAGATACTTTCACACGAAAGTATTTATCGTGTGGTTATTTCTAATAAAAGTATGGCAATTTTGGTATATATGGAAAGTAGAAACATCCAATTCTACTAGAAAAATACCGGATTCGCCGAAAAACACCAATGGAGCACAAACGTAACAAAAATGTAACAGTTTCTCTAACCGGAAACACGACGGTTAGAGATGCCTGTTGCACGCGAAGAAGTGTCTGAACCCTCAGTGTTAGTAAGCGCTTGATGTATATGTTGATAAACTTGATGGTGAGTTTAATCGTAAAACAGTTTCTGGGATAAAAACACCGAAAAAGAAGTGGGCAGTGGATAATCCGAGAATTTAATTAGGCTTTGACATTAATGATAAATAATCCGCGAATAAAGACAATATCGTCTTGTAAATGTATATGTAATGAATTCTCCTCCGGCTTCGCACATGTTGCAAGGTACCACATCAGTCAACTCACGTGACACAATCATGACCTCCTTTAAAGGGACAATAACATTCTTGCTGGCTTGGTAGCTCCAGAAAATAAATAATACCCTTATTCTAAGTACTTGTTGTTTAAGTGTCCTACCTGTTGTGTAAATTATCCATTACAACCTATTTTACTTGTCCAGAGGGTTCGAAAATATCTTAAAATCCAAGTCACATTTGAAAAGATTTACGTTAGACATTTCAAATCAATTGGTTGAATTTTTTCAATTTTTTAAAATAGGTGTGTTAAGATGAAATTTATATCATCATTTAATTGGAATATTCTAAAATAATACGATTTGTTGACCAGAATGAAGATTGGGACATATTTTTCGGTTACAACAAGAGTGTTATTGAGGCTTTAATAGATGTTTTTAGGAAGATTTTTAGTCCAAATATGACTTGCTGGATGGAAACAGTCAAGAATAAGGGTATGATATTGTGTGTATATCTTATAGGACTTGGTCTGGAACGAATTTAGGCCTACTATAAAATCTGACCATATCAGAATCTGACCAATTCATTTTCAAAACGTCTTTATTGATGATTTTAATACCAGTGTAATGGCTGCATTCTCATTCAGTAGTGGATTCGACAGTAACAGCGTAAAGAAAACGATTGAATCGGACTCGGCGCCCTTTCCCTTGGCCAGAGGTGCCTTTTTTTAAAATTAGATCCCTCCTTGATTTTTTTCGCCAGGAGGCTGGCACAATCCAGCGAATCAGCTATAAAACGCCTTTGGATCATTAAATAAATACTTTTTGTTTCTGACTTAGTTTTTGTCCTGAAGAAGTTGGGGCAAAATTTTTAATAGTGGTGACCATAGACTAACAAAAGAGTTCCCATGTACAGGCCTATCGGACACGGGCGCACCAAGGTATAATTTAATAATTCTCAAATAGTCTAGAATAGGCCAGAAATCCAATGAAAGTCGAAGAATAAACCCCCAATATGATAAAGAGTTTCCAAACAATATTGTGTTAATTTTCTTTAATAAAAGAATTGATGTGAAATATAATAAACACATTTACTTGCGTGTGGATGAATTAATCCGAACAAAAATAACACGTGTATGCAAAGTATGCTACTTTGCCTTAGTCACGTGTCGGTTCTAGATCACTGCGCAATTCAGCCCCGCGAGATAGGTAACACATTTTTGTTTATGCCGTGAACCTCATTAAAATATTTGTTTTCTTTGAGGATTTTTTTCTCGGATTTTAATAATTAACTACATACATAATCATATGTAAATATATGTAATAAACCCTCTATACCTGGTGACTCCTCATTAAGTATAATTAAGAAGCAATTCGTTGGGTAATGAGCGCGTGATTACTCCGCAGCAAACGTCGGACAGACGTCAACAAACTACGGGCACGTGCATGACGTTGGCAGCAGTTTGAAATGGCAATGATTCGACTGTCAGTGAGTATTTATCGTGTCATCATTTACGTCAAAGTGTCAAAATGTGTTCACGTCCGGTTTCATCATGTTGGTACTGAACTGATATTAAAACATAACAATTTCTGTACTATTTCCCCCTTTGCCAAACAGATTCCGTCTGTTTACCATCTCCAATAAATACCCTTTATCTCTCTGTGATGATAATTCAAGTGAAATCAAAATTACATTTTCCTACGAGATTAAAATTCTGAAAATTGATAATTGTTCAAACTACACGTATCATAATTATGTAAAATTAATTTCGTTTAGAATGTTTATAAAAAGCGATTCTATGATTGATTCATAATTTTTTAGTAAGAAGACGCTGACTCGCTGGGCTTGGAGGTCTTGATTCGCTCTCGGTGTTGGCCGAGAATGTTTTTTCGGGACTTTCCGGCGTGGCCCCACGAGGGCCTGACAAGAACAACTGTCTAGTCGTTAGGGTGGGACGTAGCACTGAGGTCCTGTGTACGTAAAAGAGCCATTGAAAGAATTGAACATGAGTAGGCCGCTGTCAGGGCAAAATGATTTTATCAACTCAAAATGGAAATGAGGGTACCGGTATTTCATATACCAAACGGAAAAATTTTGGCGATATCTCATGATCAGGATCCGACAATTTCGAGTATGGATAAACATAGACGATAATGCATTTTATTAACCCAAAGTGAGGGTACCGGTCTTTATATAACCATTGGATGTCGGATTAAGTAAAAATAATGACCCGCGAACTCTTTAGCGTCAACATTAATTAAATTGTTGTCCTATTTAAAGGAAATTTTCTGACTATTTTGATATTTGCCAATTGCTATTGATTTAACGAAAATAGGTAAACGCAGGAGGACGATACGATAAGATCTCGGACGAGTTCGTCAATTAATTTAATTGAGGCCAATCAGAAATTATAACTTTTATCAATGTTTACAATGATCTACATTTTGAACTTGTTTTGTGCTTCTTCCGAGGGTGTGTAGCCCTAGTGCAGTTCTGAGATATATGCATATTAATGCGGATTAGGGTTGCTGAATAATCTTTGCCTTACTCTGAATTAGGTTACTCCCAATATTAACTATTCCCCAGAGGATCGCGATGAAAAGTTTGATACACGTTCTGTGCATGTAATGAGGGTATATTGTGATGACAAGCTTTTAAGAAAGATTGGGTGGGGCCAACAAAGGTGACATTTGACCTACTCAGAGGTGTGTTAATCTGTTTAATACTTTGGGGCGTTATATCCTGCACGCCATCAAATTCCGTAGAATACCATAGAATTCCATATATAGAAAATGCGATACCCCGCCCCCGCTCCCTCTAGAATGTTCTATATAATTCTATAGAAACTACACTGGCAATCTATAGGACTTATAGCTAAGGACATACTTCGATTGACAGCCGACTAATGCCACCGTTAAACCGCTAGCGGACCGCGGCACCATCGTTAAATATTGCGGTAAGTCAACGACAATTTAAATTTAACGGGGCGTCCAGCAACAGACGTTCTACTCGTTAAAGAAAACGAGCCGTTAACACCATGTCAACGAGTCGATATAAGTTAACGCAGCTTTGAACAACCGGTCCCTGGGCGAAAGGGGAATCTATGCCCGCAGCACCCGTGGGGGCAAAAATATTCCCGATTCGAGTGAAAAAAAAAAACGAACACTATGCAGCTGTAATTTTAGAGAAGCGTAGACTATGTTAAAATTGTTCGCTCTTCGTATTGGATAGACCCCAATACTACACACATTGGCTTTAACCATTGATAATGACTATTCAATATGGTGGCGACCATGTCAGTTGTTCTGCCTGTTATATTTTCTCCTATTTACTCATGTATTTTTAACAACGGGTGAATTTTCCGTACTACGATGTGAAAGCAAGCTTAAAATAGGTTACAAATAGGATTAGTCAATATCATAATATTTTTCATTGGATTTATGTCATCCAACCAAGATCATTTCACACGTAGTTTTTTGTCGTGGGCCTATATTATATTCAAAACTCAAGATCCAATACTCCAATACCCATTCACTAACTTTCCGGTGTTAACACGGACCCTATAATGCCGACCAAGATGTAAATAACCAGGCGCGGATCCAGAGGTCCGGACCCCCCCCCCACCCTTGCTCAGGCTTGAAAATTTTTTATGCGATTTTATTGGCGATTTTTAGACCTGTAATTTTGGAATTTACCTTCCGGAAATACGTCAGAATGCACCAAATTGAATCTAATTTACCAAATTTTTGGCTCTTGGTTGGTTATCGAATGACGAACCTTAAATGTATTTTCCATTAACAGGGAGGATGTCAGGATGTATTTTGGATCAAAAAGGTGTAAATTACCGTAGATAGGGCGACTAATACGTCAAAGATATTTTGCACGAGATCCTAATTTTATCTAGAAGTTTGAGTCCCGAGATATAGCTGGCCAATTATGCTTATTATCCCGAGCTCTCGACTTGGTATATCTCCAGCATTCAACTTAGTATCTCGAGCGGCTGAGATATTATTTCTTTTCGCATGCTCTAAATCAGCCACCGTCCTAAAATTGTTTTGGTTGTTTTTAATTAAAATGCAACAACTTTGAGATCCGGTCTAAGGTCGATTTAGTAGGTCATATGGGTTCTTTTTTGAAAATTTTATCAAAATTGGTTGGCAAACAAAGGTTATGTGCACTTTTGGAAAAAAAATTGGGAAATTTTGCCAGGGTGAAATATGAAAGTCAATCATTAAAATCTATTTCGTCCGACAATTCTTTTCTGATATGCAGGATCTTAATATTTTTATAAATCGTTCAAAATTTGCAATCGCTCGTAAAAGTTGTATATTTGACCTGGATATTCTGTATTTACTGATTTTGACCATTTTATCTTATAAAATAATTTTGGAAAACCGACATTCGTATACCTACCACATATAACTTTTCTTTAATGGCCTCGGCTAATTTGCCAAAAAATCACGATATAGATGTGAACGAAATCTGAAAATAATTTTTTATCAAATTGAGGAACGTAATTACAGACAAAACTAAAAATGTCATTTAAGGGTCTTGTTAGTCAAAGTTTTTTTGGGAAATGTTAGACAATAACTGAAATGACGTTAGTTTCCGTGTGTTCCTATATTTGGTTTTAAGTATCCATTAGAACCCGTTCCAGTCCATATGATTACATTCACAGAATAAAATATTTTACACTTTAATGAGGTGTATACACTTAAAAATATGAGAATCGAGCCACTAATCTTATAAAACTTTCATACCATGCATGACCAAAGTCCTACCCGCATCTCATTCAGATCTGTCAATATTTGCACATAATTCAAATTGTCGAGAAGACTACCGTTAAAGTCACATCTGCCAGTGACAAAATTCCATCAACGCCTTTAATATTGGCTAACTCGAATAACCCCTTAATAAACAGCTACTACTATAAGCTGATTCGTTAGGTTCAACCGTTAGCAGATGGCCGCCTAGTCCACGTCTTCTGGACTGCCCTCACGAAGTGGCCTTCGTAACTGCCTGTCCTTCTAGGTGTGAAAGCAATGCTAGCCTTGCTCAACCTAAAGTGAGAAAATACGCTTTAGTGATTCTGAAATTTAATATTTCCTAAGAGAATTGTTGGAGGTCTGTCCTGCAACTGGGGTCAAGCAACGTGATCATGAATAATTGGCCTCGGCTATATAATTAAAAATGTAAACTGTACTGTTACTAATAGTGTGTGTACTAAGGGGTCTTCTCCAATTATGTTTGTATTAATATCGCGCTATGTTGTTTGGAGTCAGTGTTAAAGTATATTCAAAAAAAACCACAAGAGATAAAACATTTCAGTTATAATTATCGATTATGCCAACATCGTCTTTTATAAAGACCCCAAATTACTCAACGAAAACAAGAAACGACAATTTATATTCATTTTAATCTACTTATTTTATTTCCCAAATTGATAACTTATCTGCTTTCCGAAATTCTGTTATGGTTATCGCTCTTATTATTATTACCCTTTATTGATGATCTAACTTACGAGTCAACTTGCAAACTATCGCCGTTAAAAACGACATTCAGTAAACCACCACCGCCAAGACCACCGGATCTATTCACTTGATATGATAAATACGTTTGGTTATTGTTTGAAAATTTACCTTATTTAAGGTTTCAGTATGACTAGACATTGTATCCCATACACTATGTCACAACACTATATGTCATTATCTTCTGAATGTAGCTCAGAAAGTAGTCGACCAGGGCGTATTCAGACATAACAAACCAAGCGTCTTAGCAAAGCAAATAAGAACTAAGCCTACATATTATGAACTTGAAGTAAATAAAATACAAAACCCATTACGAACAATCCAAACCATTAGTCAAAATTCAAAGCTCCAGAACGATTGAGACTGTTCATCGTGTACAAAATACACGACAAACAGTGGTAACAAGTGTCCGGAAGAGTATGCTTACCCTGCCTGCATCCAAACTATACTATTCAAAAAAAGTATGGGATATTTGATTTTTAAGTGTTATTATTAAAGTCACCTAATGAAACTGACGAAGAAACAAATGACAAAATGAAATGAAGTTCACATTCAGCAACAGTGTTCTTCCAGCAACAGTGATGCCTCCCCAAATCGATCATGTCTGATGACGTTAACGTCTTGGAAGCGCTCGTTTCGACGACGCCATACCCTCCTACGTCTGTCCAAAAAATCAACAGTGAACCTTGACTCATATGAAAACATCACATTGCTCCAGCGTCGATTGTCCCAGTGTTGACGATCCCTACACCAACGACGTCTTGCCTGAATGTGATGATCTCTCAAACAAGGGATCACGCGAGGACGTCGGGCGCGAAGGTGACCCCTATGCAGTCGATTCCGAATCGTCTGGAAATTCACTCTCACACCAGTGTCTGTTTGAAGACGAGCGCTGATCTGATTTGCTGTGATGACACGATTTCTCAAGGCCAAGGTACGGATAAATCGATCCTGGGCTTGAGTTGTCGCCCTTGGTCGACCTGAGCGTGGTCTGTCCTGTACAGATTGTGTATCACGGTATCTGGACCATAGCCTGCTTATGACAGACTGAGAAACATTCATCGTCCGCGCTACAACCGCCTGTGTTGTGCCGATCTGTAGCATGCCAAGGGCACGTAACCTTTCATTTTGGGTAAGCCGACGCATATCAAAATTTGTTTTCTGGTCACTAAAACAATTAAACTGATGTTTCCACCCTGGAATTCAATGCCACAATGACTGTAACATTCAAAGTCAGAGTCGTGCAAATCTTGGGTTGGACCCCCATGATGATCCCAAGCATCACCTGCATTCCATGCGGTAGCTATTGGTGCGTTTGGGCGTCACATGTAACTGGAAATGTTTCTTCTGTTAGATTCTATAGTGACTTTTTTCGTAGTCATTTGCATATTTTAGTATTATGCCCCCAAAATCAAATATCCCTTACTTTTTTGAATAGTATATTAGACGAAATCTCAGTAAAATAACGTGATTGGCCAATGGACTATCGGTATGCAAAATGCACGTGAGTGAACAGACATAATTAGGGAGGTAATATACGCGTCAATTAAATATATCTTGAATAATAGCCGAGAGCGACATGCTATATTTACCAATTAAATCAATTTGATGGCCATAAAACCTTTTAGAGGTTTTAATAAGTTTAGTGCGCAAGTATCACTGTAGTTGAAGCTAAGTTGACAAATAAGTGCCTCGATCTACTCACAAAATCAGAATAAAAGGAACAAGCTCTTGCGTAACGAATTAACTGAGACACAAACACTCCATAAGCTGGTGATATTGGAATGTTACTACCAAGGAAAGTTAACATGAAACAAAATAGAAACAAATTTGTAAACCGCGATGAAATTATATTTATGCATTTGAAAGTCCTCCTACAGATTTCTTGCCAAAAATGTAGCACGCGCACGATACTAGGTTTGAGCCGATTTCTCTTGTCAGTAAAGATTAATCTAGCAGTAAAAATAAGACTCTTTCTTGGGTCACACTGGTGGATGGTATACCCAAATTCCTTTAAGCTAGCTTGTAAAGTTCTGAAAGTTTCTTCGCGTAAGTGGATTATCAGCGATGGAAGATTCCCACATGTAGTTCCCCAACATGAACTTGGCAATTGCCGGGCTCTGGACACTCCCGTATCGCAGCTCAGTGATGAACGTTTGAATAGGGCTTGCATCTTCTCATTTTTGTCTTAGTCTCTAGTGTATCTTATACAAGTACAACTTCAGGTTCCACTTCTAATTGGCTGAGTAAGTCAGAGAGGCTACATCCCGTGTTGAGGAAGTATCGGGAGCCACGTAAACATGTTTCAGTTTTGTGTGGTTCCTCAGATCTGTCGTCGTCCCACAGTACGACAGAACATTTTTCAGTGTTTGCCCAATCTGATTAAAACACGGATCCAATTTCGTTTCGTTTTTTTTTATAATTCAAAATTTCGTTTTAAATTGTCTTTACCACTCTTGGACCTGGAGAACTTGTTATTTAACTCATGTTCTGCCTGAAATGAGGGGTCAGCCAATCAAATGGTCTGTCGAATCGACCGTTTGACCTTTTCATGCGTGGAACTGTGGGTATATATTACCAGCGGATAGAAATCAAACAAAACAAAAGTAGATTTTAAAAAAGCATGGCGGTCGCTAATTGGTTAAAAATCTAATGACTGACGTTATCGGATCAAATGTCCCGTGCTTGATACCTGACGTCATAGAACGTGAGCTCAATCCATAATTGTTAGATCTACATGAGTGTAGGCCATCGAAAGTATAAAAAAACGAAACGAAATATAGATCTATATTTTAATTAGATTGAGTGTCTGCTTTACATGTAGCTTTCCAGTTCTTAAAGTCTATATGACAAAAAATTCCCAAATAGCCGAATTATTGTGCTAGTATGTTTCCCTCTTTGGGGTTCCGTAAGTTTTTCAACTAAAAAAAAAAGATTTAACGGCTGTAAACGTATCTATTCCTTTATGTGTTTGCGTCACGACCTCTGATTGGACGACGTTATGGTACGTGTCTGCGGTAAGGGAGATTACGTACCTAAAAGTTCGGGAATTTCAGACTAATTGTGCAACGGCTAGATGTTGTAAAACTAGCGATTGAGGCACCGGGAACATGTCATATTCCCCAATATGGATTCATACAATTAGTTTATGTAAATGTAACTATTTGCAGGGTATGGGTATTGTCTTACAATTTGGTCAATGTAACGTCACTGGCGTTTGGGGAAATTCAAAAATGTTTTAAATGATGGTAAAATCATTTTTAGGGTAGGTCTATATTTGCGACTTTGGGTCAATGAAATTGAATGTAATTGGTGTAAAAAGTATACTGTAAACACAGGCTTAAAGTACATAGCCCCCTCCCACTTTTATAATGTCATCTAAGTGCTCTTTAAGGGAAGTGACATGGATCTCCAACAAAAAGTTTTAATTTCAGCTGTTGTCCAAGGGGGGTTGGGATGGCCTAGTTTTCTAGCTGGCAGGTCACCTCTGGCTTGCGGCTGTGGTTTCGAGCCCTGGTGTGAGCGTATGTGGCATGGAGATAGGGGCGCCTTCTCAACCTCGTGGGTTTCCTCCGGGCACTCCCACTGCTAAAGACCCCTACGCGCAAGCGAATTATTGAAATAAAATTAAAACCATATGTTAGTCCCGAAATGACCTAGTTTGTGTTGAGTGGACGTTAAACCCATTTTCACTTTCACTCGCTATTGTCCAGGTCGGCTAAAATTTAAATTATTTTTGATAAGTGTATATCGGTTTAATTTGTAGTTATCTCAGAAAGTAGAAGAATCATGAATACTAATCTGGTTGCCTGATGTGTTGCATATTATCCTTTCGGTACAATTTTGAGGGACTTTTCGGGTTTAAGTAACCGCGGTGGCTCAGTGAATATCTTTTTTTTTTAACTTATAGGGATAAATTTAGACATGTGTGAAATCAACATTTCAAAAATATGCCAACACGATCATTGAAGATTAATGGCGGTAGTCTTTACTGATTATTGCCGGAGCTATTATTGAAAATCTATTACTCTTATCCAATTATTAGACCGACTGGGGCAATTTACAGTTGCCAGTATACTTTGCTTGCATAACGAGGAAAATTAAATCTGTTTTGTCTTTTAAAGTCGATTTCAATATGCATGCTAGTATTAGCATCCGTGACTGACAGAGCATTAAGTTTTTCTCCAATAAATGGGTTTGTTGTCCCTTCAGTGGGGCATATAAGACGTCCCGCGGGAGTGGGACTCAGAATATTGGGTGTAAATAACATCAATAACCAATTAACTCTAAGTGCTGTACAAAGTTCAGACAAATAACCATTTATCCTTCGTCTTGCCCCTGTTGTCTTTTGGCGCTCCGGAGACCGAAAATACAGTTTACGTCCATATTGAATAACAACATAAAATCATAGAAAACTCCAACTCTACACGCCATAATTTGAAATAAAAACATTTTAAAGAGGAAACCATTAGCTAAAATATCCACAAAACTAAAATGTAAATCAATTCCAGAAAATAAACGAAGGCTAATGCATTCCATGTTCTCAGTTGACTTTCGACCACATTAGAGTTGTCATTTTTCTCATTTTAAAATCTAGTTCTGTTTTTCATTCTAGAAAATTATCTGTTTAATGAAATGAAAAGACAAAGGCGATTATTACCATTATGTTACATTGCTTCTTGTAGCGACAATTTGTCCGGCATGTTTCTTTATTTTTAAAAAGTCGCTAATAGAAATCACACTTTTTACTGCTGTTTAGTGCCAGTTCTGTAATAACAACTGTAGAAGACAAAAATCTTTATGCGCTGATCAGATCTAAAAGAAAATACAATAAAAACAAATGGATCGTTTTGGGTATTTTTTTTTTTTTTTTTTTATGAAATTCTGTTATTTTGAATGACTATTTCTATCTGATAATGGCTAGGAATTATCAAATTGTAGCATGAAATTTCCTGTGGAGCATCCTTTAATTTCAACACAGTTATTATTACAAAGCAACAAACATTAAGCCTGCATTTTCTAGCTTAGTAGTTGTCCATTTATTGATAATGGCGACTGCGTATGTATTTTTTTCTAAAATGCCCGTTTAGGTGTTTAAAGATGCATTATGTTAGATTTGGATGAAGAGCTTTCCGTTTTCCTATAATAGTTCAAAAATAGATAATGCAAAATGAAAACGTTGAAAATTTCATTCAAATTACTTCATTTTGTACAATTATACAATTTTTTTTAGTCAAAAATGGACCTTAAGGATGTCAATTCAAAATATACTATTAGAACTTAGTCGAAATAGCCAATAGCTTAGAATCTGGTCAATCTCTTGATGAATCAAAACATCGAATTGAAAGTTCATGTAATATTTTATTACACTAGATCGTGAATACGGCCATTTTAATTTTGAAAATTGAACATTACATCTTTCGCAGTGCTTGAACTTAAGATAACGTGAAATTGTTGAAACTAGAAAAAACAATCTATTGGCGGATCATTTGAGCATTTGTGTGTTACTAGTTCTTGTGGCACTGTTGGTGCTCCTAAAATTTTTATTCACCCTGAGCATCTCATGTTTTTAATATCATGTAAATTTACAATACAACAGATAGTGGAGTATTTCAACATCCTTAAGGTCAATTTTTGACTAAAAAGGGCACATAACAAGGTTATCAGAGTTGTCTTTCCTTGGAAGAAGTTATTGTTGATGATTTCATACCTCTTTTAGGCTCCGCCCACATGTCATAAAAAGATAATGCAGTCGAGATAAAGCACGTTCGCTAATGCAATGTAGAAGTTACTAAGACGAAGATGTAATGTAGATACTGAAATGTAGAAGATGCCAAGACAATTATGCTTTGTTCAATGTTCAATGTCGAAAGTGAAAAGACATTGCACGTATCATTTTAGGTATTGTGTCGATTGTTTTATGTAAAGTAACATTTGTATTTTGAATAAGCGGTATCATGACATAAGTAATAGAGGTATTTTGTATTGCAAAAGCAGTATTAGACTTAAGTACATAACATCTAACTCTGAATACGATTGACCTCCATAGTACTCCTGTTGTACGCCTGCATCAAGGTGTCTTTCGGCCGGATTGATACCTACCAAACCCTGCTTCTCGTGCGTGTCCAAAAACACGTAAGGTCGGATTGTGAACAAGGCTTTAAAAAGTTAAATTTTAAATATAAAAGAAAAAAAATCTCTTCGTATTACAGTGAGAAAAGGTGAATAAGACCAAAACAAACAAAGGTTACATGTATGTTTTTACATGAAAACTACCTATGTGTAAATTATAAATACATTTCTAATAAAATTAGATTAAAAAGAAATGAGGATAAGAATATGGCTGATTGAACGCGATTTTAAATTTTAAATATACAAGAAAAAAAATCTCTTCGTATTACAGTGAGAAAAAGTGAATAAGACCAAAACAAACAAAGGTTACATGTATGTTTTTACATGAAAACTACCTATGTGTAAATTATAAATACATTTCTAATAAAATTAGATTAAAAAGAAATGAGGATAAGAATATGGCTGATTGAACGCGATTCTTGCCGTATTATCTATGGGCGATCAAGTTCCAGGATATTGAATTTCTTCCACTAGGAGACTGGTATCTAGGTAGTTGTCGGAAGAATCAGTTGGTTGGGTAATAAATGATTCAAATAAGTCGAGTGATATCTGAAATTAGCATAGGTATAAAAGAATTGTGAAATGAATTAAAGATAAAGCGACGATGCCTATCTCTCCTATTCGATCTGCCTACATTGTCTGCTACACCATTTTGGTCGTCAACTCTGCACGCGCCGTTACGTTGTTAGAATATATAAGGAAGGGTTTGGAGAGTTGAGTTGATTAAAAGTCGGCTAATCTTGAAGCCGAATCAAGATGGGTGTTAGATATCATTAATCAAATCACGGAAACTTGAAGAAAATTGACTCTCGTCGTGGAAAATTGGATAAAAGCGGCCAGAAAACATAACCCAATCCGGCCTTAATAACGCCGAATTCTTCGCCGACATTTGGAACTGGTCACTTCTTCGCCACCTTCGCCTCGAGAGGCGTTATCGCGGAGCGTCAATGGATCATTGAGGCGGGAAGCTAATCTATTCGTCTTTTCACGTCTGTATGAATTACACACCTGTAGAGCAAACGTTGTGAGCACCGACGATAGATTACGTGATGAAAAGCGTGAAAAATCTCAACCCTTCCTTTCCAGCTTCGATTAATTTGAATTTGCGTGAGCCGCATTCAAGAACAAATCATTGTAAAAGATGTGGCGAGGAAGCGCCGTCTTCGAAAAGCTGATCAAAGCGAATGCTAAATGAAGTTGCGGCCCCTTGAGTTATGACCTCGCTCCGGACAGGTGTTTAATATTTCATAGTCGTTGAACTGTCGCCTTGACAATCTCAACCCGGGAAAAACGGGATTCAAATTGCCATACAAGCAGCATTTGAATTATATTTAGTATGGTCTGTCAAGTTTCTTGGCTAGATTAATGTCTACGAAAGATAAGTATTGAATGTGCATGTCTAGTTAACCAGGTAATGATACAATAAGATCTAAACAAACCCCAAACTACCATAAACCAATCAATAAGTTTATACAAAATTAATACTAATAAAAGATCATTTTCACCATTGACCACCAGAAGCAAATACTGATCTAAGATATTGCCTTCATACAATAATGAATGGTTGAATGAAATGACGTTTAAAGTCCTACCTTTCTGCTTCGCCGTGATAATGAAAACGGAAACGCATGCAGTGGGGGAATAAAAGCTGTCCTTCATATATTCTGGAAATCACGCCGAAAAATACTGGGGAACTTTCAGTGGCAATAAAGAGTTGGCAATTCTTCATATAACAGTTCAAAAATAGATGATACAAAAGAAAATATTAAAAATTTCAGTCAAAAAACTTTATTTTGAACGATGTTATCACTGCTGGGAATTTGGATCAGAAATAGGCAACTGTCTCCGCACAGTCCCCGACTGACAGATTTTAACCCCGCCCACATATTCTCGATTATCAAGAAACATTCTGAATGCCTACGGTACCCCTCGATTATCAGTTCACTGGCAGTCACCAGTAGTGACGATGTCAGCGATTAACGGTAAATGTTAGTTTGTTTTTGTTTGTTCAACTATTAAAATAGCATTATGCAAGAGCTAAAACTGCTTATTACAGGTCTTTCTTTAGGCCTTCAATGTTATCTAAATAATAAATTAGACATTAATTAACATATCCAGACCATAATAAACTCTTGATATCAAGGCTAGCCTTCGATGTAAGCGGATTAAAATCCTATATGAAGCTTAACGGCCGTTGATAATTAAATCAATCAAGTGGATAATCGAGACTATGCTGTTTATATTAATGATTTGAGTAATGATGACCAAGGCTATGTGAATATTCAAACGCTTTTTTCTCGGCTAATAGTGAATCAATTTGACTGAAATTTTCAGCAAATTACCTTTACACTATGTAATTTTTAACTATCATAGTGAGAACTGCCAGCTCTTTATCTTATATCCCATATTATTTCTCTAATGATACCATTAATACAGGTACTGATTGATTTAACAGCTTAGTTTTATAAATATTTTTATATACAGTGTGTCAATTTGCATATATCTGTTCAATTTCACGAGAAAAACTTGATAAATATATTTTTTGCAAGATTCATTTTGCAGCAAAGGATATGAACCGAATACATGTAGGAACAAGTTGGAGATTTAGATGTTATATACCGACATCAAAGATTCTTCTATATTAATGAACAATAGCTTTTAATGGCACCAGAAAGAGAAATACTAAGTACTTTAAATTCTTATTAATACAGTCCAAGCAAAAAAATGAAAATAGTAGTGCTGTTGCTAGTAGGCGAAAAGGTAAAATTAATCAACCTTTAGTTGACCCTAGGCGTGTTTTTTTTTTTTTTTTCTTTTTTTTTAAACAGCAATCAACATGGTTTAGAAGAAATGCGACAAAACAACAATCAAATATTTTTGATGTCAGACGGTTAAACATACATTATGCATGTGCTAAATCTGCCTATTGCAGGTCTTTCTTTTGGCCAGAAATGTTATCTAAATTATTCATTAGACATTAATTAACGTATCCAAACCGTAATCAACTCTCGATGCCATCGTTAGCCTTTGGTGAATTTGAATATATTTTGTGGTGGATAATTTAACGTAGAAATGGATAATCGAGACTGTGTTTATTATAGAACCAACGTTAGAAATGATGATCGAGGCTAGCCGAAAATTGAATCGTTAATATCTCGGTTCAGAGTGAAGCGATTTGGCAGATATGTTCAACATTTTCTGTTTTCATTATCTATTGTGTAACAATTATAACTGGCGACACTTTATGTAATCTTCCCTAATCCCCTTTAATCCTGGAACCACGGTAGCTAAATAAATATAATCAACTAATTATAAGAATCCAAGCCCTATACTCGGGATAGGGGAAAACTCATCTATAGAAATTCCAATCCTTAGTCGGAAACACACTAATGTGGCTATCACCCAACAGCCTCGAATTTATTCTTTTTTCTTCAGAAACAAAAACACCAGAATACCACAAGCGACACCGAAGAAAGACCATCAGTGCCACCAACTACCAACATCCGACGTGTTTTCCCCCTTGTCAGTGCAGTGTCGGGTGGAAGGCCTTAAGCCTACATGCCAGCTGTCTAGTCGTTCGGGGGGGGGGGGGGCCAAAATTCCGTGTACACATTGGCTTGGAAGGTGGGGTATTTTATATATAATAAGGTTATTTCAATTAAATGCTAAAAAGAAAAACCGACTGACATATGGGCGATACTCGATTCACAGTTCCGGAATTGAATTCCAAAACTGGTGTCAATCGAGTGAAAAGGAGAATTTTGGATTAAAGCGCATGCGTCGACTGTATAAAAAGTATCCCAACCAATCATGACTGCTGAAACATATTTTTTACCTAGGAATACGTCACGATTCTACTCACTCTACCTCAGCTGTCGGGACTGGCAGAACTGTGACAGGACTGAATTCCGCGTCACTCGATTGTAATTTTGTCGATTCGGGACGTTCTGGACTGTGAATCGAGCATCCCCATGATACAAATGTCATGGGAGGTAACTCTATTTTAGTTTCCTTTTTCCATATGGCCACAGAACACTAATTATTGCCCCATTGACTTTAATGTTAATTCTCGTCTCTTAGACCGACTGTAACTTTTCCCAAATATTCGTTGGGAAAAACGCTTTCTGCCACAGATGGAGCAACATGTGGCAGACTCTTGCCCAAAAGAATGTGTGAGATTCTTCATGAAAAACTTGAGATAGACAAGCTGGAAGTAGAGACAACTAACCTTGCAATTTTCGGCCCTCCCTTTCAACGTAACCAACCTCACAACTCTTGTATCCTTCCGCCTCAAAATCATGAATATTCACCAAAACCTGACAGAAAATGTATATTCAAACCCTTTTCTTCGATTCTACACCAAAAATTCAACAAAAATCGCCATGCAAAAGGGGGAAAAGGGGAAAGGGAGAGAAGGACTAAAAATAACTTTCGCCCTTGTTGGTCATTTTGGGACTAATATATGGGGGGTTTTTTATTTCAATAATTCGCTTGCGTTTAGGAGTCTTTAGGAGTGGGAGATCGGAGGAAAACCCACGAGGTTGGACAGGCAACCGTAGGGGCCTACAGAATTCAACCGGAGAATCGAGACCTCTTCGGTTGATTCACTGACAGACCTGGAGTGAAATGCAACGCACACGCAAATAGTAAATTACAATAGGCCATCATTTTTAAATAAATAAATTGAATACAAATTGTTACTTCTAGCGGGCCCATAAGCTTAAATACAATTTTTCGAACTATCGGCAGGGGTGGATCCAGCAGAGGGTTCAGCAGTTTAAGAGCTACCTAAAATGTTTCACACTGATCAGCAGTGATTATTCGCTAGGCCGCTGCCGTCACTGATAAGGATGTCATCCCTGATCTATAGATCAGTGGATGTCATCGACCAAACTGATCCCGCAGTGAATCACTGATAAACATGACCAAACTGATCCCGCATTGAATATTCGCTTGGCCGCTACAATCACTGATAAGCATGACATCGACGAGGCTTAATAAGTACGGCATATTAACTTTTTTACTTCGACAAATTAAATTCTCAAACATTTTTTTAAGGTAAAAGAAAAATAAATAAAGACGTTTGAAGTATTTGGGGGTGGGGGGATACATTGTCACAGGAACCTGACAAACCACCTCCTGCTATAGTTCGGCCATTTTGATAAGATCTCGGTTCCTTTCGATAGTGGCATGTATCAGATCGGAACTTCATGGATTATGGCCCCTGATTGTGCGAAATATCATGTTTTTAGCTTGTGGACCCTATACGAGATTTTACGCCGTCCGGGAATTGCTGCTGCAGTAGAGGTCGCTGTTGAAAACCATTTGCGCTAATGACGTAACCTGAAGTGACGATCCAGGACAGGTGGAGTCACTCTTGTTTGGTCTGAGCTTGGGCGGTCACGTGTGGAACTTCGCTGTCGGTACCTATCCCAAAGGCGCGAAATGAAACTAAAGGAAACATTCAGCAGCCTGGCTACATCTGTCTTGGATTCACCTGCTTGTAATCGACCAATTTGAATAACGTTGTTGCGTTGGTCTTCGTCAGATGTGGCATCACTTGGTTCCTTGAGTGTTTACATGTGCAACTGATTTGGGAACCGAGAACCCCGGGATTTTAAAGACCTTGGACGTGGGTTCCACGCGAAAAGCTCGCAAGATGTTAAATTCATGTTTCTTGGTGCAATCAAACGATAACAAATTTCGACAAAAAGGATGACCAGTCACATAATTAGTGACACCACATTTAAAACCAATAATGAATTTCTTTTATCCTTACATAATCGCATTAAAACAAGTAAGATTTATGGAAAGAACGACTTCGTGTAAAATTAAATGATGAAAAATGGGTTGTGCGTTTCTTTTTTTTTTTTTTTGAAGAGTATATTTGCTGTAGTTTGACCGATACCGCTTCTGGCAATCAATCAACCAATCAGATCCAGGACCGTATCTAGCGGGGGTGCAGAAAAATAAAGCGCCCCGAGTAATGGCTTCCTCTCAGAAACTTTGACAACCTCTCTTATAAATTAATACACGTTGTTATGATCACACGGTGATGCTCTTAGGGAACCCACACTCTTATATCACCTATGTGGAGGCTATGGAGCGCCATCACAGACGCGGATCCAAGTGACCTGGCAAAAGGACCAACTGTCTCTCCTAAAAAATCTACCGCCCCTGTAAAAAAATCATCCATATAAAATACAAAATCGACTTTTAGATGTCACCCCTTCCTGGATCAGCGCCTGTCCACCACATGACAGTAGAGGACTCGTTTCGGTTGCCCTACCCACATTTCATAGAGGGCTTATCGATGTCTGGGTGTCGCCGCTCAGTAACTCGGGCATTGTAATGGAACCCCCACTTTTAAAATCCTACATACGGCCCTGATCAGATCTAAGGTAAGACGTAAATAAAGATATTTCCAGCAGACGTAACTCCAACCAATAATTGTTTACGTTGTCACCCCCGGTGGCAAACTGATCCCGCAGTGAATATTCGCTTGGCCGCTACAATCACTAATAAGCATGACATCGACGAGGCTTAATGAGTACGGCATATTAACTTTTTTACTCCGACAAATTAAATTCTCAAACATTTTTTTTTGAGGTAAAAGAAAATAGCCTAAATAAAGACGTTTGAAGTATATGTAGTTAAAAAATATTTCCTATTTAGTGTAAATGAGTATTAAAATGAGTAAAATGCATCATTTTGCCAGAAGCAATTAGGTGTTAAGTAAACATTGCACGAGCCGTTGAGCCAATGACTAACGCCGCGCTGCAGGTAACACACGTGTTGTGGACAGTCATCTGTTACAGAGATAATTCGTAAGTAAATCTCTGTGAAACAGATTGCCCCGGTGGAATTGGACGTTATACTCCAGAAACGAAGGAAATGTCAACCAGTCATAATGTTCAAGAAATGTGCTTGGGATCATCTATAATTCGGACAGTAAATATCCGGAGAGACTGGCAAGAGGGATACTTTTCTTTCCGTATATTCTGACGGTCGCGAATACTGAACAATCCAAAATTTAGTGATTACATAGAATTCATATATCCTGATGAGCTCGAAATTAAAAACACTACTGACAGTGACAATCACGCTTCCTACTTGGATCTGCGTCTCGATTTTGACAATTGCCATAAACTTAGTGTTAAATTGTACGATAAACGTGATGACTTTGACTTTCCGATCGTTAACTTTCCATTTATTAGTAGTAACATTCCAATATCACCAGCTTATGGAGTGTTTGTGTCTCAGCTAACACGTTACACGAGAGCTTGTTCCTTTTATTCTGATTTTTTAAATAGATCGAGGCATTTGTCATCTAGGCTTCAACTACAGGGATACTTGCGCACTAAACTCATTAAAACCTTTAAAAAGTTTTATGGACGTCATATTGACTTGATTGGTAAATATAACATGTCTCTCTCGGCTATTATTCAAGATATATTTTATTGACTCATAAAATATTATCTTCCTAATTATGTCTGTCTATTACATCGTTAACACTGTTCATCACGTGCATTTTGTATACACCGATAGTCCGTTGGCCAATCATGCTATTTCATTGAGATTTCGTCTAATAGTTTGGATGCAGCGATGGCGGCAAACTGATCCCGCAGTGAATATTCGCTTGGCCGCTACAATCACTGATAAGCATGACATTGACGAGGCTTAATGAGTACGGCATATTAACTTTTTTACTCCGACAAATTAAATTCTCAAACATTTTTTTTGAGGTAAAAGAAAAATAAATAAAGACGTTTGAAGTATTTGTAGTTAAAAAATATTTCCTATTTAGTGTAAATGGGTATTAAAATGAGTAAAATGCATCATTTTGCCCGAAGCAGTTAGGTGTTAAGTAAACATTGCACGAGCCGTTGAGCCAATGACTACGAGGCGTGCAAGTCAACGCACGTGTTTTAGACAGCCATCCGTTACAGGGATATTTCGTTAGTAATTCTCTGTGAAACAGGTTGCGATGGCGGGTGTGGCGCCAGGCAGGGTAAGCTTACTCTTCCGGACACCTGTTACCACTGTTTGCCGTGTATATTGTACACGGTGAACAGTCCAGATGCTGATTACACTATTTTGCCTGATTACACTATTTTGCCTATACCGTTTTTTAAGGAATGCTATTGATAGTCCATTGGCCAATCACGCTATTTTAGTTTGGATGCAGCTATGGCGAGTGTTGGCGCCAGGCAGGGTAAGCTTACTCTTCCGGACACCTGTTACCACTGTTTGTCGTGTATTTTGTACACGGTGACCAGTCCATCTGCTGATTAAACTATTTTGCCTCGACCGTTTTTATTGGACATCGAATTTTGACTAATGGTTTGGATTGTTCGTACTTGGTTTTATTTTATTTTATTATTAAAATGACTAATAATACTAAGACAGTGAACCATGGTGAATACCGATTAAGATTAAGCGAATTATCATCCCAAAAATCCATTAAATTGCCCGGACAAAGTGCACTTCGCGCGCGCAGATTACTTATCGGCAATTAGGCGAAGATTCGCGCATGCGCGGGGGTAATCTGACCGAGAAGGGCAATCTGCGCTCAACACATAGAGTTATAACTCTATGGCTCAACATCACTGATCTATACGGACACAGATCACCAAATATTCATGGGCGAAAGTTATTTTTAGTCCTTCTCTCCCTTTTTCCCCCTTTTGCATGGCGATTTTTGTTGAATTTTTGGTGTAGAATCGAAGAAAAGTGTTTGAAAATACATTTTCTGCCAGGTTTTGGTGAATATTCATGATTTTGAGGCGGAAGGATACAAGAGTTGTGAGGTTGGTTACGTTGAAAGGGAGGGCCGAAAATTGCAAGGTTAGCTGTCTCTACTTCCAGCTTGTCTATCTCAAGTTTTTCATGAAGAACCTCATACATGCTTTTGGGCAAGAGTCTGCCACATGTTGCTCCATCTGTTGCAGAAAGTGTTTTACCCAACGAATATTTGGGAAAAAGTTACAACCGGTCTAAGAGACGAGAATTAACATTAAAGTCAATGGGGTAATAATTAGTGATCTGTGGCCATACACATCAGCGCTCAACAAAGACAAGGGCGATACTCGATTCACAGTTCCGGAATTGAATTCCAAAACTGGTGTCAATCGAGTGAAAAGGAGAATTTCGGATTACAGCGCATGCGTCGACTGTATAAAAAGTATCCCAACCAATCATGCCTGCTGAAACATATTTTTTACTTAGGAATACGTCACGATTCTACTCACTCCACCTCGATTTGGGACGTTCTGGACTGTGAATCGAGCATCCCCATTAAAAAAGAATGCAAGGGAAGTAACTCTTATTGGTGGCAGAAAAAATAATGGCTGCCTCCACAAGACGAAGCGTGACATTTCTATGTCGGATACTTTCTTCAGTACATGTCCAAAGTGGTCAAAAGACTCAACAATGTAAGTTAAGGAATTCATTCAGAAATATATTATTTTGAATTGATCGATAATCACTAGTATTGCGACTTGTGTAAGGCAAGGAAGGCTATACAATTCATTTTAAATTAATTCAGGCGCTATGACCCCCAGAAATTCTGCCCAACGGTGTTTGTGTATAGTGTATGTCACCTTTTGTTAGTGTAAGTTAATGACCCGAATCGTTCGGATGGGACGAAAAACAGAGATCTTATGTACACATTGTCGTGCACGTAAAAGATCCATTGGCTGTTGGAATTCGATATAAAATAAGAGTAGTCTAGGTCGCAGCGCCTCTGTCCGGGCAAAATTTCACTTATCATAACAGTGTATGGCGTATTATATGAGTTCGGAGCCGAGACCAAAGTTAATATCCGAATGACTTAAATTCATACACAGTGTTTAAGATCACGAGACAAAGAAGCCTAATGATTTTCAGCGATTTCCAATAAATTACTGCCAAAGTTATCTCCCTTGATCACTTTGAAAAATCTTGTGAGCCTGTAGAGGCCAAACTTATCATCTGATTGACTTCAGATTGATACACGGAGTTTAAGGTTTTGAGACGAATTCTGATAACTGAACAGCTAAATCCATGATATTAAATGTTTCGTATACTAAACTTTAACATATGGCATTGGCAGAACTTTATGAAAACCAAAACAAATTCTAATGATTTTCTGATAATTACTTCATGAGTTGTTACTCTTAATCAGATTTTAGTGTATATTAAAAGTAAACATATGCGACTAGTTGTCACCGACAACTCGTGTTGACTGCCCAGCCGATTTAGCTGCTGTGGGCGTATGTTTCGTTGCCTGGCAACCTATCTTTGAATGTATAAAATGATTTTGAGACCAGTGAGTAGTGAACAGAAGTCACTATTTACCTTTTACATATGAATTCTTGTATTTTAAAACTTTTTGTGGATATATTCGAAGAATTTACTGGCACTCACAAAATTTCATTTATTTGAAGTTAAATACCAACAAAGTTTTTAGTACCCTACTTAAAGTTGATTTTTTAGAAAGTTTTAGTTTGGAACATAATTGGTAAATAAAATTGGTATTTTTTTGGTGATTGATATGCAGTTGATCACCTCAAATAACAAAAAATGTCATATCTGACTGATCTTACATGCATAAACAAGAATTACAGTGCTAGCTTTAAAATGTGCATTTAAGACTACTCAACGCTCAATAAAGGCCCATTCTCACGGTGCGACTTGTAGTAACATGTTGGGTGAAATAGAAACTTCCCTATTTCAGTCAACAGATCGTATGAAATTGACCAATCAGAGACGTCGAGTATTAGTACAAACACGAGTTTTCTCCCCTTGTTGTTTGTAAACATGGACGCGAAGCGCACCCATCAAGAGCCGCTCAGCAAAACTGAGACAGAGAATTTTGTCAATTTTTACCTCGCACAACCTTGCTTATGCGATGTGAGTCATAAGACTTATTCCAAGAGAGACGTGTGACAGGCTGCATTGGCGATGATCGCCATGCAGATGCAGGAGAGCTGCGTCCGAGCAGACGACAGACTAGACTAAATTTAGTTTATGAACTTAAACTAGCCTACTGTACCTTCATTCGTGCGATTTTATTCCCTGAATCACGATTTCATATGTCTATGGAAGTGAATACACTTTGTAGCTGACAGATTTAATCATCTTTGCATTTTCATTGGCCAGTGTCTCTTCGTCGCTTGATGACGCCATTATTCTAAGACAAGACGAGATTATCGCGAGATTCCAAGTCGTATCAACTCATTTACTTATACGATATTGTTATCTACATGTAGATACTACAAGTAGTTACTAGAAGTCGCACCATGAGAATGGGCCTTTAGAAAGTCAATATTTCTCTTTCTTTCATGGATAGTTTCCCGTGTGTCTGGGACTATAGTCACTGTCTATATACAGCACAGTAGACGTAGTTCCCCCTTGGCACAGGAGCAGGACAGAGGGCCTGCCAAGGGACAATGTGTAGTGACTTAGATGGAACAAAAACCTGAGGTCCCATGTACAAATTGTAGTTCACGTAAAATATCCCTTGACAGTTGGAATTCGATATTATAAGAGTAGGCTGTAGTGCCATTGTCAATTCAAAATTGACCTCACAGCATACTGTATGGCATATGCCTATCTCCATTAGCCCAGTCAGAACAGAACAGTAGGATGTTGAAACCTATCTTTGTTGAATGATGAATTGATGGAAAACCTATGAAAAAAAGCAACAGATCAAGTTGCCCAGTAAGTACATGTACATCAGGTGCGGTCATTCGATGAAACAAATATATTATAAAATTGGAATATTTTTTTTAATTTCAGCAACATGGTGTAGAATCTCAAGAGTTTATTCATCAATTAAATATTGTTCTACTTCTGCTGCAGTGAAAAATGCTTCTGAGTTGTCTAATCCATTGGATGAACCCAATCCACCCTCTACACAAGATTTATTAAGGGGTATTGGTAAAACAAAAAGTAATTTCAACCACAATTTTAGATGTTATATCATCAATATTATATAAAAAAAATTTTTCCTTCTCCAAAATCAAATTCTTTTAGTTCATATTTATCTCCTTGGTCTATCCGTCACACTTTTTTGACACTGAGCTAGAATGTTCAAAATTGGGGTAGGTGTTTATTAGGTCAATGCCTTGATGGAGTTCGAAGATGAGATAAGCTGTTTGAGTGGTTGATGTTTTTGGAACACAATGACTTTGGTTCTAATTGATAGTGATAAAACTTGGTGTATAGTTTCATTACATCAGTACCTTGACTAAGTTCAATAATGACCATTTTCTGTTCAGGGTTAGCAGAGCGATAATCAGTTTGATTGGTTGAGACTTTGGATTATGAGATATGTATTTACTGTACAAAACTACACACTTTCACCCCATACTCTAGCCCTGGATCCTTGACCTGATCAGCATCGAATGATATATATATATTGTTTGAATGGGAACATTTACATCTTTGTAGAATTATTTAGAAATTACTAGAATTATGATGTTTTGTATTGACCCAGGCCCCCCGTGTGGTCTTGGCAATCCTGAGCAATTGGCAAACTCAAATCCAACCTTTTGACTCTATGAGTATGACTAGTTTTTTGTCATTACTCTTAAATTTTGTTTTATTTTAAAGGTGAACAGAAAACACGTTCTGTATTGAAGCCAGATCAGCCTACGGATGCCAAAATTTTAAGAGTAGCGATCATTGGTACACCAAACTCTGGTAAATCAACACTTACAAATAGTCTAATGGATTGGAAGGTAGGGCCAGTTGATACATTATAGATAATGGGATGCTTCAGTATTATTTTATTGCACAGGGATATATCAGTGCGGATTGAGATTGTATCAGATGACTTCTTTTAACTTTGGTGTTATTCAAGGTAAAAAATTGCATCAATTTTAGAGTTCCAAGAAAAAACCTTTTAAGATGCATTCCCACTAAAGCCTTTGTAGAGTAATTATTTCCAATGGCAGATTCGATATATATAGAAGGCAGAGACACCTAATATTAGTAGAAATTACTTGAATCCCTGGAGAACATACATGCACAAGACTAAAATGTTAGGGTATCACTGACAACCTGCCTGCTTGAGTGATGCAGGAAGCCCTAGTGGTTGTAAGAGACTTAATTAGTTATGGTCCATCACATTCTGTGATTAAATTATGGGAAAAGAAAAGAATTTGCCATAGGATAATCAAAGACTTTACTTGGGCTTCTATATTTATGTAAAACGGACACAGGGATTGGAAATTTAAAATTTTAAAACCCAATTCGCATAGGGACCTAATTTGACCCATTTCTGGCCAGTTCATTTTAAAATCGATTCTTGACACAGACAAAGCTGCTTAAAATCATCTGGAAATGAGGTTGTATATTGTCGTCGCCCATTCCGTCGGTCCTTCGCCCACAATTTCGTGTGAACGCTCTACAGGCTAAAGTTAATATCCGATTGACATTAAATTTATACACAGTGTTTAAGGTCATGAGTTGAAGAAGTCTATTGATTTTCAGCGATATCCAATAATTACTGCCAGAGTTATGACCCTTGATCACTTTGAAATATCTTGTGGACTCTTTAGAGGCTAAAGTTAATATTCGATTGACTTTAAATTTATACAGTGTTTAAGGCCACGATGTTAAGGATTATATTAATTTTCAGTGAATTCTAATTATTACTGCCAGAGTTATGGCCCTTAATCACTTCGGACTTGTGGACGCTCTAAGGGCTAAAGTTAATATCTGACTTTAAATTTATACACAGTATTTAATCCTAGTCATTTTCAACGGTTTCCATTAATTACTGCCAGAGTTATGGCCCTTGATCACTTTGAAATATCTTGTGGCCGAAGGCTATGAGACAAACAATCGACACAATTCTAACCATTTCTGATAAAATGTAATTACTTAATGGGCTATTGCTTGTAATAAGATTTCATGTGTTGTAAACGTTCTCCTTACTGACAAAAGAAAAAAATATGCGACTGCCCGGACGACTTAGCTGTTGTGGGCGTATGTTTCATTGCCTGGCAACCTATCTTTACAACTCAATGGATATTGAAGCAAACTTTTGATAGATAAATTACACTTACATTATGCAAGAGCGAAATCTACCTATTGTAGGTCTTTCTTTTTTCATGAAATGTTATAAAAACTATTAATTAGACATTAATTAACTTAAATCCAGACCATAATCAACTCTCAGCGATCTCTGATAATTGCTGTTAGAGTTATGGCCCTTGGTCAATTTGTTAATATCCAATATACTTGGAATTTATACACAGTGTTTAAGGTCATGAGACGAAGAAGCCTATTGATTATTCAAAGATTATTACACAAAGCCGTCACATAAATCCACTCATACTGAACAGTGCGCTGTGGCCCATTTCACGCCATGTAATGTAAACAATTAGCCATGCGGCTTGAATTGGGCCACAGCATGCTGTTCAGTACGAGTGAATTTACACGACGGCTCGTGTTTATAATATCCTAACAAACATCCCATTCGATAAGATTTTTGGTCCAAGGACGAGGCGTGAACACAATACAGCAGTATGAATATACTGCCTTTATGAATATACAACTTCAATTAAAGAACATACAATGCCATAAAACTTATTTCTTTTAAAGGTGTCCGCAGTATCTCAAAAAGTTCACACAACAAGAAAAAACACACTAGCCGTTCACACAGAAGGCAACACACAAGTGGTAAGTTGAGCTCAATTATTTTGTATTATTATGTAAGAGCTAAATCAGCCTATTGTTGATCTTTCGATTGACCTTGAATGTTATATAAATCATTAATAAAACATTTATTCACATGCCAAGCCCATAATCAACTCTCTAGATCATCAGATTGTCAAGATTTTTAACGCATTAGAGTATAATTTCAAATTAATTAATTGAATATTAGAGTTACCACTACATGACATGAATATTACTTTCTTTACATGAATTACTAGTTGTTCAAAAAACAAAACTTTCTTTAGAATTTTTGAGCATATTTCAACTAAAAATAGCTAGTCTATCTTTAAACCATACGATTACATCATGTGTACCTACTTCAAGAATACACATGATGGCAAATGGCCGCCATTTAAAATACTACGCCCGCCTCTTAGAGACGATAACTTAACTCGCTATAAATTGTAAAAAAATTTACTTCGGCTAGAATTAAAAAACACCTAAGATTAACATTTGCTAAAAATTTCTAAAAAACAACCTAAATTTATGGAAATGGGGCCAAATCAAATCAGGCAAATTACATCAAATAGTCCATGTTAAACGTATAGCAAAAATTTTAAACTAACGCGAGCACGCGCGTTTCTAGACAACGCCATAGCGGGTCATAGCAACCAGTGAGTATAAATTGGAAATCCCCAATGACGTAGATATTATAAATTGGAAAGCCGAGTCTGTCTTAAAATAAGTAGTACCGTCAGTAAACAAGATGGAAGCCATCTGCTATCGTGTTTGATCATGGAGTAGGCAAGCACAGGTGTGTCGTATGTCTTTAAACTAGTCTTTATTGAATATAGTTGAATTTTGTACTTTATATTTTAGGTGTTTTTAGATACTCCGGGTATCCTTCATCCATCACAGAGAAAAAAGTAAGAAAATATAGTGGATGAAAAGAATCCCCCTAAAGTCTCAGTGTTAAATCCACTGGTTGTATGTCCAAGTACATGGAGTATATATATTGTATTTTTTGCTATGGGACAGATATTGTGGTTATCAGTGATGTTAATATTTATCATCATGTTGGGGGGTGTGGTGGCTGTATGGTTAACACATGCACGTTATACCAGAAGGTCTGTCATTGAGTCTAGTGACATGGTTTTGGTTGCCTGTCCAACCTCATGGTTTCTCCAGGTCCTCTGGTTTCCTCCCAAGGCTAAAGACCCCTTCTTGCAAGCGAACTTTAAAAATAAAAACAAATGAACCATGTTACCATGTTGATTCCAAAGTTTGTGTCGAGTGGATGCTAAACCCCATTTCTCTTTCTCACTCCATCATCATGTGGTTTGGTTTCTAATCATTTACTTCTATTGTATATATATATATAAATATACTATCCTTTGTTGATGATCTATTTTAAAGTCATGGGAACTGCTTCCTGTAAATATAAATTGTGGTCTTCAGGGCTTGCCAAAGAAAATTTATGGCAAATTTATGACTATTTGCCCAAATATGAACACGCTTAGAATCATTTTGGTTTAGTAGTCCTGACCATTTTTGAGCATGATGAAGAAATTTAAAATTTAAAACAAATTACAACAGTAGATTTGCTGAATGGAATGACCAATGAGAAGTTCCTATAGAAATGAGAACAAATAATTCTATATCTGCTTCATTCATAAAATTGTCCAGTCTCGTCTCATGGCAAACAAAGTCCCCCCACTTCCACTCAGGTTTTATATATATAGCTATATGTATATTCAATATTTTATATTTAAAGACACAACTTAGAACAGCAGTTAGTAACAGATCCAGAAAGCAGTTTACTTCATGCTGATATGGGTGAGTAAAAAGGATAAGATACTGTACAAGTGCACTTTTTTTTATAGTGTCTTGAATATTTTGTATAAATAAATTAAACAAGACTTTTGTTTGATGTTGTTAATATTCCTATATTCTACGGTGGCTGATAAGGGACATGAAAAATAATATAATTTGATTTTTATACGTCCACATGAAAATGTGGGTGTATATTGTCGTCGCCCCTGTTCGTCCGTCCGTCCGTCCACAATTGTTTGTGAACAGTCTACAGGTCACAATTTTTATCCGATTTCAATGAAACTCTAAATATAGGTTTATCACCCTAAGATCTCGGTTCCTTTCGATATTGGCATGTATCGGACTGTAACTTCATGGGTTATGGCTCCTGATTGTACGAAAAATCACGTCTTTTAGCTTGTGAACAGTGTAGAGGTCACAATTTTGAATCGATTTGGATGAAACTTGAAATGCATGTTTATAACCAAAAGATCTTGGTTCCTTTCGATATTTGCGCCAATCGGATTGTAACTTCCTGAATTATGGCCCCTGATTTTCCGAAAAATCGCCCTTTTTAGCTTGTTGTCCCTCTGGATGTCAAAATTGTTATCCGATTTAAAAAAAACGTTTGATTATATCACTGTTCCATTATTATGAAGGTCGAGTTCGAATTTCGTGAAAATCGGACCAAAATTGACGGACAAAATGGCCGCCGTTTGTACGCGATTAGTGTGAAAATATGTTATATCAAGGTTGTGGACCTTATAGAGGTCAGAATTTTGAACCGATTTTGATGAAACTTGACATGTATGTTTATAACCAAAAGATGTTGGTTTCTTTCGATATTTGCGCCAATCGGATCGTAACTTCCTGAATTATGGCCCCTGATTGTCTGAAAAATTGCCCTTTTTGAATGGTGGTCCCTCTGGAGGCCAAAATTGTTATCGGATTTAAAAAGCCGTTTGATTATATCACCGTTCCATGGTTATGAAGGTTGATTTCAAATTTCATGAAAATCGGACCAAAATTGACAGACAAAATGGCCGTCGTTTGTACGCGAATGGGGTGAAAATATGTTATATCAAGGTTGTGGACCTTATAGAGGTCACAATTTTGAACCGATTTTGATGAAACTTGACATGTCTGTTTATAACCCAAAGATCTTGGTTCCTTTCGATATTTGCGCCCATTGGATCATAACTTCCTGAATTATGTCCCCGGATTGTCCGAAAAATTGCTTTTGTTAGCTTTTGGTCCCTCTGGAGGTCAAAATTATTATCCGATTTAAAAAAACGTTTGACTATATCACCGTTACATGGTAATGAAGAGAGAGTTTGAACTACGTGAAAATCAGACTAGAATTGACGGACAGAATGACCGCCGTTTGTACACGAATAGTGTGAAAATATGTTTTATCAAGGTTGTGGACCTTATAGAGGTCACAATTTTTAATCGATTTTGATGAAACTTGACATGTATGTTTATAACCCAAAGATCTTGGTTCCTTTCGATATTTGCGCCCATCAGGTCATTACTTCCTGAATTATGTCCCCTGATTGTACGAAAAATCACCCTTTTTAGCTTGTGGTCACAATTATTATCTGATTTAAAAAAAAACCAAACAAATTCTAATGATTTTCTGATAATTCCTTAATATGCTACAACTCTTGTTGACTGCCCGGACGATTTGGCTGCTGTGTGGGCGTATGTTTTGTTGCCTGGCAACCTATTTTTTTAATTTCCACCCAAGTCAAATTTAATGTAATTTGTTTTTTATAATTTTCACCCAAGTCAATTTTAATATAATTTGTTTTTTATAATTTTCACCCAAGTCAATTTTAATTCAATTTGTTTTTTATAATTTTCACCCAAGTCAATTTTAATTTTCACCCAAGTCAATTATAATATAATTTCGATTCTGTTGAATTTCCACCCAGCGCATGATGACATCGGAGAACGCTAGATCGGATATGATGACGTCATATGTGGGTTAGGGTAAGGGTAAGGGTTTTTTGTCCCTCGCTCACGTTTTGTGATCGAGAGATAGTGTTTGTTAGCGTTGCTGGTTCATTTTTCTCCAGGTCACTGTGAGCGGGAGCATAGTCTCCAGACCCCCCCGCCCCCCATTTCATTAAAAAAATTGTGTGTTAGCCAAAACGAGACTCCCGGTCACCTCAAACTGGAGTTTTGTAACATTGGGTTTCGGGGATGATCAGGGCAAGTTTTGAGGGATATGGGGTTGTATTCCCATATCAAGGGAGGGCATGCGCAATTTTCTTTTTTTACCTTTGGTCACCTACTCGCATTGTTCTCTCTGAAGGTGTTCCGAAAAAAAAAATTCGAGGGGGGGGGACCATGCTCCCCATTTGTGTTTTTTTTTTTAATCAAAAAATTCGAACGACAATTTTTTCTGAACTCTGGGGCCATGTCCCTCCCAAAAATCGAGCTTGCACAACCCTTTGAAGTAATCCGGATGATTTGGAAAGCCATGTTTGAGACGTCCCTCCGCCCCGGTGGTAGTGCTCAGTGACTTTGAATTCTAATAAATGGAGGGTAATTCGCCTGGTTACTGATCCGAAAGAAAAGAATGGATTCTGATTTATAGGGACGAGATATAGGGCCCCAAACATGGCCCCTCGTTTCAGGCAAGCGCTCAAACTTTGCCAATTTGGACCAAAAAACACCCGATTTCGTTCTGTAAACACCCAGATGCACCCATTGGGAGGTTCTGAGGTTGGAAATTCTTGAAGTATATCGACGCCGGGGAGCCGCCCGGGGCCGTCACATAATTTCAGCCTTGGCGACCGATAGTGGGGGAAATCGTGATTTTTTGCATCAAAATTCCTGAAAGGCCCCTTTGCCTGACCGCAGCTTAATACATTGTTATGACAGAATTTTTTTTCAAAAATGGTCCTATCTCTTCGAAACTTCGGCTACCTACCCCGCCCTCCATTTCTACCTCCAGGCATCCAAAAATGGTCTCAAAATTAAAATCGAACATCTAGTTCCATCTCTATTTTTTTTTAACCTTGTGTACCCCCGAGAAAATGGCCACCGTTCACTCCCCATGGGTCGGGATCAACATTTTCTTTTGGGAAATGTGTTTGGTCGAAAGACAGGTGCTTGGGTGGAATATCTCCCCAGAAAATTTGGTGTCAATTGACCATCGGGAAGGGTCAGGCGTAGCAATAATCCACATGAAAAATGGGCGAAAACAGAAAAAAAAATTGATTTTGTCATTTCGGTGCCCCTTAGAAAAAGCTCTTAACTCAGCCCCTATGGTCAGTGGGTCCATGAAATTTGGAGGGCGCCCGCCAAAAATGAGCAGGATCGACCAAGGGGTTCCGATTTTATTCAGGTGTCGGATCAGAACTCTACTCGACCTGATCATCGCCCCCCACCCCCCCCGGATCTCCTTCCAAAACATTTGTCATTTTTATACGCCCACATTTTCATGTGGACGTATTATGTCGTCGCCCCTGTCCGTCCGGACGTCCGTCCGTCCACAATTTGTTTGTGGACTCTCTACAGGTCACAATTCTTATCCGATTTTGACGAAACTTGAAATATAGGTTTATCCCCAAAAGATCTCGGTTCCTTTCGATATTGGCATGTATCGGATCAAAACTTCATGGATTATGGCCCCTGATTGTACGAAAAATCACGTTTTTAGCTTGTGGACCCTATAGAGGTCACAATTTTGAACCGATTTTGATGAAACTTGACATGCATGTTTGTAACCCAAAGATCTTGGTTCCTTTCGATATTTGCGGCTATCGGAATGTAATTTCCTGAATTATGGCCCCTGATTGTCCGAAAAATCACCCTTTTTAGCTTGTGGTCCCTCTGGAGGTCACAATTATTATTCGATTTAAAAAACCGTTTGATTATATCACCGTTACACCCTAAGGAAGGTTGAGTTCGAATTTCGGGAAAATCGGACGAAAATTGCCATACAAAATGGCCGCCGTTAGTACGCGAATACTGTTAAAAAATGGTATATCAAGGTTGTGGACCCTGTGGAGGTCACAATTTTGATTCGATTTTGATGAAACTTGAAATTCATGGTTATAACCCAAAGATCTCGCTTCCTTTCGATATTTGCGCATATCGGATCGTAACTTCCTGAATTATGGCCCCTGATTATACGCAAAATCGCCTTTTTTTTAGCTTGGAGGTCACAATTATTATTCGATTTAAAAAAACGTTTGATTATATCACCGTTACACCCTAAGGAAGGTTGAGTTCGAATTTCGGGAAAATCGGACGAAAATTGCCATACAAAATGGCCGCCGTTTGTACGCGAATACTGTTAAAAAATGGTATATCAAGGTTGTGGACCCTGTGGAGGTCACAATTTTGATTCGATTGTGATGAAACTTGAAATTCAAGGTTATAACCCAAAGATCTTGCTTCTTTTCGATATTTGCGCATATCGGATCGTAACTTCCTGAATTATGGCCCCTGATTATACGCAAAATCGCCTTTTTTTTTAGCTTGGAGGTCACAATTATTATCCGATTTAAAAAAACGTTTGATTATATTACCGTTACACCGTAAGGAAGGTTGAGTTCGAATTTCGGGAAAATCAGACCAAAATTGCCATACAAAATGGCCACCGTTTGTACGTGAATACTGTTAAAAAATGGTATATCAAGGTTGTGGACCCTGTAAAGGTCACAATTTTAATTCGATTTTGATGAAACTTGAAATGCATGGTTATAACCCAAAGATCTTGGTTCCTTTCGGTATTTGCGCATATCGGATCGTAACTTCCTGAATTATTCGAATTTCGTGAAAATGGTACCAAAATTGCCGGACGAAATGGTCGCCGTTTGTACGCGAATAGTGTAAAGATATGGTATATCATGGTTGTTGACTCTGTACAGGTCACAATTCTTATCCGATTTTGACGAAAAGTCACATTTCTAGGTTGTGTACCGTCACACCATAATCATTGTCGACTTCGAATTTCATGAATATCAGACTGGAACTGACCAACAAAATGGCTGCTCCCAATACAGTATGAAATACAGGACTTAATGATGTAGGAAAAATCACTTTCCGTATTGTTTGTTCTCTATCCATCTCTCGAAAATGTGGGCGTATCCTGCCTGGCAGTGCCAGCCTATCTTTAGAGGATTCAGGGGTTTAGCCTGAATTCATAGGCCAAGGTGGAATGGGGAGTAGGCTACCCCTCCTTAAACCCCATATTCCCATTTCCCATTTCTACCCTCCGCCGAGACATGTTTTTCTCAAGGTCACGTTTTTCTAAACCCTGCCCCTCCCCGTGGACCCAGGGGCCACAAATTTGGCCTGAGGGTAGGCCTTGGTAATGCCTTCTAACACTCTGGGGGTTTGGACCCGCAAGTCCGAACCCTTAAACCTTTTTTTGACGAGCAGCCTGTGGAGGAAACGGAGAACTGGGGAGATATGATCAACTTTCCTGGTTGATGACGTCACGCGCTGGGTGGAAATTCATCAGAATCAAAATTATATTATGACTTGGGTGAAAATTAAAATTGACTTGGGTGAAAATTAAAATTGACTTGGGTGAAAATTAAAATTAACTTGGGTGGAAATTAAAATTGACTTGGGTGAAAATTATAAAAAACAAATTATATTACAAATGACTTGGGTGGAAATTAAAATTGACTTGGGTGAAAATTATAAAAAACAAATTAAATTAAAATTGACTTGGGTGAAAATTATAAAAAACAAATTATATTAAAATTGACTTGGGTGAATATTAAAAAAATCAAATTATATTATTTTTCATGTCCCTTATCAGCCACCGTAATAATCTTTGGTTAACAAATAATTCATATAAAGTACAACACAGAATAAATGTTAACAATCGTGTACAAATGTTTAATAGTAGATACGCTCCAATATGAATATTACAATTGATATAAATGTCTGTCTCCAAATATCCAAATACAGGTACATAAAGTTTGTCCCTAGGAATGTGATCTGAAGTTGATTTCAAAAATGGTGGGTTTCTGGAAAGATTCCCACTTTAACAAACTCATGGCATTAATCTTATAATCTATTGTCTATACAAACAATATATCATGGTAACTAAAACTTTTTAGCCCGTAGACATTAATTACAGTTTATAAAATCAGTTTTCAGTGTAAAACAAAATATATTGGAGACAGGTGATTATGGAATATATAAGACAATATGAAATACAATAACATATAAATGGGGGTAATTAATGTGGATTACGATTTTCTATGGAGTACGGCATTTTCTATTTAGTTGCTGTTATGATAGATATATCAAATACATGGACCAGACACCAACTTGATTCCAGAATATTACATCTTTTACATCTGAATAAACATTTACCTTCTATTCTTGTATTAAATAAGGTAGGTCTTAACACTATTTACTGAGATCAGCTGTATATTGGATCATCTACTAGACATTCTTTAAAACGACAATCAAATATAGTCCTTCGCCTTTAAAACAAGGGGACTATTAAAATTGATTTGTCTGTCTGTCTTTATGGGTGCACAATAATTCTACTTCTATTTGAGCCAGGCTATGCACACTGGGTGTAGATTACATTAGGGGAATGCCTAAAGGTGATTATTTCCTGATAACTGTCGTGACTGAGTTTGATGATGAGCATTTTCTGCTTAAACTAAGGAGAGATAAGCAAATTCATTGGTGGAGACTTTAAGACACAATAACTCTGTAATTGAGGTAGAATTTGGTTCAGATATCCGACAGGGCTCAAACTCGACTGCTGTCATTTGTAAAAATTAGAATAGGGTGAATCAGCCATTTTGTCCGCTTGTTTTTCATGTTACTATATTCTTGTGCTTTGTTTGATAAATAGTTTTATTGTTGGCCTCATATAATGACCATCTATATTTCTGTGCCTACAACAAATAGTGATGATCCGTTAATGGTTTTCAACATTGGTAATTAGCTGATAAGTGGCTCATCAGTATTGTTTCTGATAAGTAATAATAAATATATAATAAATATATATACAATATAATTAACAATTGTTCTCCATTGATTACTGTTGTTGATTGTGAAATAGTTCCAAATTTTACTTCTTTGTACTTTGAGTTAATTCATTGGTATTGTCTGCACACTGTCATAGATATAAGATTTCAGAAAATGTGGGAAAATATCCCAATTGATTAATCATACCGCAAACAATTAATTTCACAATAGATGGTAATATGTATTTGTGACTGCGTAGGATGCGTGACCCAGTCACTGCATTCATGCTTGCTTCCTGAGCTAAAATAGTGCCAGGCATACATGTACATCAATCATCATGGCTATCGGAACATTTTAATGTGTAATAGTTTTGTATCCACCACTATTGTTAATTGTATCTGTATCGGACGATATTTTTCGCTGTCAATATCTGATCTCAGTAAAACCAATAGTAGCCATATACGGCCATCACTAATATGAAATAATAACATTTTAAAAGATGCAATGTGTTTTTCTTGTTATTAGATTGATTTAGTCAAACATAAGGGTGTCCTACTGGGAATAGTCAGAAAATTAACAGGTGGCTATTGTGGTGGACAGCCTTTAAACATAGGAACAAAGAAAACAGACCAAAAGATGAATTTACAGAATATTTTAGACCGATATGAACATGATCAAGTTGCCATAAAACAGAGTTATGAAGGTACGGTATGCACACTTTCTAAATATCTTAAGGTATGAAAGTAATACCTTAAGATCTGTTTTATTTCTCTTGGTATTATTAGTCATCTGATCTTATACCAAAAACTATTTGTTTATTTGTTCATGAGGCTTAATATTTGTATCCACTGAGATGTCTGTTGTTCTTTGCATTTTATATTTCTCATCAAATAGTAAGCAGACAACAATTTGTTTATGATAAAGGCTACAGTAAAGCATTAGACAAGACAATTCTTATCGATATTCAGTGTTCTGCATTATTCTATTCCAGAGTAAATCCCCCCTTTTCTCAAAACTGTTAGTGCAACATACTAAAATTAGTAATATTTTTTTCTCAAATTCAGTGTGAAGCTTTGTGGTCATGAGCGTTTAAAACCTATTGATATGCAGCGTTCTGCACCATTAAGTTTGCCCTCTCCGAGATCCAGACTGGAGATTAGAACAGTTTTTTTCTGAAAACCATGTGAACATTATAGAGGCTACTGTTGTTTTTCTCAAATTGTGTGTAAAGAAAAGAATTTAGTTTTTTGGGGGATAAATCCTGTCGATATTCAGCATTCTGCTACCTTTTGCTTCAGAAATTTTCTCTATTAAGATTACTTGATGGCAAAAAGGATCCTTTTCAAATCTGGTCAAAACTTATCTTTTCCTTTTGGATTTTACTGCTATCTAAATGACTATGGCTAGCTTTTTGGAATTCTCTAAATGATACATTGACTATCAAACATAAGCTGTTCACATAGTTATAAGATGATTAAATGATCGGTAGATGAATGTCCTTAAATAACATCTAGTGGGTGGATTAGGAATGTAGAATGTGGGCATACTGTAGATATGATAATGATAAGTTATGATAATATAATATTTATACAGATGATTATGATGATTTGGATGGGTATGATGATTATGATTACGGAGGTAATAATGGAACTTCTCCCAAGATTCCTGAGAGAAAACTGGACTTATATTTAGAACAAAGTAAAAAAAAAATACATGAATTCCGTAAACACCGTGATGAGACTCGAATGAAGGAAAACAATGAAAATAAAACTGTAGATGAAGATGTTCGCTACAGAATCATCCAATTATCTGTAGGTTTGGACCCAGATGTTGAAGCTGTGATACAGAAATCCATGGAGAATAATCAAGTTACACCACAAGAAATAAAAAATGAAATACAAGAAATGAAAGGTTGGAAACATTTTAGCGAAATTTTCATGACATCTGCTTACCATGGAGATGGGGTCCAGAGATTAAAGGTAAATTATACATGAAAAAATGTACAGGAAAATTTTTATTTATCCAACACAAATGTAATTCAGGGGGCACTTAAAAAAATTTGTTATTTTAACTTTTGAATTTGAGGTCTTTAATGAGTGTACATACTTAAAGCTAGATAACAGTTTTTTTACATAACATCATTTTTATACGCCCACATTTTCATGTGGACGTATTATGTCGTCGCCCCTGTCCGTCCGGACGTCCGTCCGTCCGTCCGTCCGTCCGTCCACAATTTGTTTGTGGACTCTCTACAGGTCACAATTCTTATCCGATTTTGACGAAACTTGAAATATAGGTTTATCCCCAAAAGATCTCGGTTCCTTTCGATATTGGCATGTATCGGATCAAAACTTCATGGATTATGGCCCCTGATTGTATGAAAAATCACGTTTTTAGCTTGTGGACCCTATAGAGGTCACAATTTTGAACCGATTTTGATGAAACTTGACATACATGTTTGTAACCCAAAGATCTTGGTTCCTTTCTATATTTGCGGCTATCGGAATGTAATTTCCTGAATTATGGCCCCCGATTGTCCGAAAAATCACCCTTTTTAGCTTGTGGTCCCTCTGGAGGTCACAATTATTATTCGATTTAAAAAACCGTTTGATTATATCACCGTTACACCCTAAGGGAGGTTGAGTTCGAATTTCGGGAAAATCGGACGAAAATTGCCATACAAAATGGCCGCCGTTAGTACGCGAATACTGTTAAAAAATGGTATATCAAGGTTGTGGACCCTGTGGAGGTCACAATTTTGATTCGATTTTGATGAAACTTGAAATTCATGGTTATAACCCAAAGATCTTGCTTCCTTTCGATATTTGCGCATATCGGATCGTAACTTCCTGAATTATGGCCCCTGATTATACGCAAAATCGCCTTTTTTTTTTAGCTTGGAGGTCACAATTATTATTCGATTTGAAAAAACGTTTGATTATATCACCGTTACACCCTAAGGAAGGTTGAATTCGAATTTCGGGAAAATCCGACGAAAATTGCCATACAAAATGGCCGCCGTTTGTTCGCGAATACTGTTAAAAAATGGTATATCAAGGTTGTGGACCCTGTGGAGGTCACAATTTTGATTCGATTGTGATGAAACTTGAAATTCAAGGTTATAACCCAAAGATCTTGCTTCCTTTCGATATTTGCGCATATCGGATCGTAACTTCCTGAATTATGGCCCCTGATTATACGCAAAATCGCCTTTTTTTTTAGCTTGGAGGTCACAATTATTATCCGATTTAAAAAAACGTTTGATTATATTGCCGTTACACCGTAAGGAAGGTTGAGTTCGAATTTCGGGAAAATCAGACCAAAATTGCCATACAAAATGGCCACCGTTTGTACGTGAATACTGTTAAAAAATGGTATATCAAGGTTGTGGACCCTGTAAAGGTCACAATTTTAATTCGATTTTGATGAAACTTGAAATGCATGGTTATAACCCAAAGATCTTGGTTCCTTTCGGTATTTGCGCATATCGGATCGTAACTTCCTGAATTATTTGAATTTCGTGAAAATGGTACCAAAATTGCCGGACGAAATGGTCGCCGTTTGTACGCGAATAGTGTAAAGATATGGTATATCATGGTTGTTGACTCTGTACAGGTCACAATTCTTATCCGATTTTGACCAAAAGTCACATTTCTAGGTTGTGTACTGTCACACCATAATCATTGTCGACTTCGAATTTCATGAATATCAGACTGGAACTGACCAACAAAATGACTGCTCCCAATACAGTATGAAATACAGGACTTAATGATGTAAGAAAAATCACTTTCCGTATTGCTTGTTCTCTATCCATCTCTCGAAAATGTGGGCGTATCCTGCCTGGCAGTGCCAGCCTATCTTAAAAAATATTCATATAACTTGAAGAAGCTTTTTTTAGTTGTTCAAAATCTTTTCTCCATGGTTAAATTCTGTGATGTTTTTGTTGATTTATTTTTTTGTGCAATACATTGTACTTCTACTGACATGTCAGTTTTAATTACAACATTTACTTTTATCTGCTTTACTTAATTATAACAAATTTGTAAATTGATGACAGTCAATAGTTAGGATACTTTACTAAAGCAGTGGACACATTAACCGAATCATTCGGCCGAATCAATCGGCGCCAAATTTTATTCGGCCGAATTGGTGGACAATGCTTCGCCCGATTCACCAGTCGATTACGTAACCTTTCACTTCACATGATCAAAACATGGCGGCATCATTGTCTTCAAACAATCACGTGACTTCTTGATATGAGTGACGATTGGCTAATGAATTCTACATTCGGCCGAATGCTTCGGCGAAGTGGACACACCAGGCGAATATCATTCGGCCGATTAAATATTCGGCCGAATATATCAAACCTGTTTGATTCGGGCGAATCATTCGGCCGAATAACCGTGGACACACTAGGCGAATTTTGATTCGGCCGAACGATTTGGCCAAATCATTCGGCTGGTGTTTCCACCGCTTAAGTGCAATAACTGGCTTGACTGTACGTATATTTAAGTTCCAGTATGTTAAACATGCATTATGCAGGTTTTTCTTTAGGCCTCATGTCTATTAATTAGAGATTTATTAACACGAAAAGACCATAATCAGCTCTCAATGGCATCTTATCTGTTCATTGGATTTGAATCTGATTTGTTGTTAGTGATTAAACGCAAACATAAATAATCAACACTGTTAATTATTGTGACAATCAAGGCTACAAAGATTTTAAAATAAGGTTTGCTCGACTTAGAGTGATTTAATTTGACTGAAATTGACAGTATATACCTTTTACATCATCTAGCTTTTACTTATTATGATATTAGTGAGAACTGACAGCTCTTTATCTATATAAAGAATTGAAGAATCATTTAAAATTTGTTACACCTCAAAAATATGACAAGAATGATTTGATATGTGTAGACAAAAGTTGTAATATGTTATAACTTTTTATGTTTTTTTTCTGCCAATCAACAGGAAGATGCCTTAGGCCGTAATAAGAAAATCATAATTGAAATGGAGAATGTAGTTAAAAATGATTTATAGTGTCTCTCATCTAAAAAATACTGAACTGAATCAATAAATAGATTTTATAATAACTAGAAATTTATAAACTATATTTTATTCAGGATATCTGAATGTAATTGGGGAACAGGCCTAGCCCATGTAAAACCCTGCTCCCTGAGAAGGAACAACTAGAAAAAATATGTGGTCATGGTCATGTAACTTTAATACTTCAGCCATGAGTGTAATTATTCCAAAATTTAGCTCAAAGCATTAAAAAAAACAAATTTTGATTTTAGGAGTATTTTGTGAAAACAGCAAAACCAGGAGATTGGCATTATCACAGTAGTCTTGTTACAGACCAGAATCCACAAGAATTAGCCATGTCATGTGTTTGGGAGAAATTATTGGATTACTTACCAAAAGAAATTCCTTATCAAATGTATCCAGTAAGTATAAATGAAAATGAAATGGGGGTTTAGCGTCCTACTGTTCTGCTCCAACTGGGCTACTGAAGACCACCATACACTGTACTATGAATGAAGTTTGGCCCTGGCAGCAAATTCCAACTGGCAAGGGATCTTTTACCTACAAGTCGATGTATACACTGGACCTCCAATATCGTACCATCTGAAAGACTAGACCCTTTTTCTTGCACAACTGATAAGGGGAATCCACCTCAGAAAGTCCTGATAAACTTTTAGGATAAAACTAAGTTTGTTCGTACGAAATAGCTGGTCCATTGCTTCATTGGGGTCACGGTGGCTAAGTGAATAAGACTCTCGCTCACTAGCCTGAAGATCGCGGCTTAACTGGGATTCATCAGCCTGACTTAATTTGTTCATAATATTTTTAAAATTACAAGCACAAATTTCTTTCATGTTACAAAAATGATTGTTGTTGAAAACGGAACCCAGCAAATGTTACTTTTATAAATATTTTTAACAGAGAATTGTGCATTGGGAAGTTAATGAAGATGACATATTAGATGTAGTAATGATAATTGATGCTAATAATCCAAGATATATTGTAAGTGTACTTTTAAACAATGTTCAAGTTCGGAGATTTAAAAATGATAATTGTAGCCTACCATTCTAAACACTATACTATTCACAAGAAAATGATTGATAAGCTTTTGACTAATAATTGTATTTATGAAATATGGTATAATCATTTCATTATAATATTAGTGGGTGTTGATTGACTTGTATTTATATTGTAGAAAAGTGTTCTTGGAAGAAAAGGCGAAACAATTCGCCAGATTAGTCATGAAGCTAAACAAGAAATAATGAATGCTTTACGTTGTGATATGAAATTGTCAATAAGAATCAAAAAAACAAAATAGTGCAATAAACATGTATTTAAGTACTAACTCTTTGTTAATGTAAATAACGAATAAATACCAGAGATGGACTGAGAATGAGCCTGCTATTATGGTTGGCACGATGTTCGCTTAAGAAGTTCATGGTCTCACATAGTTTGAGTGCCCTTTTATAGTACACTTTCGTAAAATTTTAAATCAAATAATTTAGTTATGGTGAAATTAGAGACAATTTACACCCATATATAATTCTTAATATGATATGTAACATGGTTCAGTGTATATTTGTGAAGGGCAGTCTCTTACATGTCATTGTTTGCAAAATCTGGCGATTCTGTGGCATCCCAAGTTTATAACCATCTAGCAATCTGATGTATGATACATCCACATTCCTGCTCTGATTGATATGGTACTTTTTAAAAAAAAGAGAATGAAATATGAAATGGCTGTAACAAAAGTAAAATGAAATGTCCTATTGTTCTGCTCCAACTGGGCTAATGAAGAAGACGGGCATATGACATACAGTGTGCTACGAGGTAAATTTTGCCCGGACAGGGGCACTATCGCCTACTCTTTTATTGAATTCAAACTGCGAAGGGATCTTCTACATGCACACCAACGTATACACAGGACCTCAGATTTTCTTCCCATCCAAACAACTACACAGCTGTCCTTGTCCAGCCCTGTCCTATATCACAAATAAGGAGAAACCATGTCAGAAAATTCAGATGAACTCTCCCAGCAAATATGAAACAGCTATAACAAATGTAATGTGACAAGAGACAATGTTGACATATAAAAGTGAATATCAAAAGGGACTAAGATATTTATTTGTGATATAAACATAAATTTTGAAACATATTTTTATACTATTTGCCTACAAGGAGCAGCCATTTTGTCTGGCAGTTTAAGTCAGATTTTCACAAAATTTGCACGCAACCTTCATTGATGTGTAACACTGATATATCTAAACATTTCTCAAAATTGAATACAAATTGCGAATTCTACTAGAGGGTCCACAAGCCAAAAACATGAATTTTCGTACAATCAAGGGCCATAATTAAGAAAGTTAGAATCTGATATGCGTGAATATCAAAAGGAACCAAGATGATCCACAACCTTGACACTTTTACACTATTTGTGTACGAGGTCATCCATTTTGGTCCGATTTTCGCAAAATTTAAACTCAATCATAATTACAGAGTGATAGTGATATACCTAACATATGCAAGTGCTAAATCTGCCTATTGCAGATTCCTCTTTAGACCTGGAAATTTATCTAAATTATTAATTAGACATCAATTAACTTACCAAGACCATAATCAACTCTCAATGCCATCAGATGCCTGTGTTATTTAGTGGATTAAAATATCTTGTGCTGGATGCTGTTATTGTATGGGCAACTTGCCAATAGTACTTTATTCATACCAGTGAAATATTAGACTTGTGTGACGTATTTCACTGTAAAAGCTCATGCAGAATGTATTTTAAGATGTTTAATGGTCTCGAACTTACGACATTGCGTAATATATTGTAAAAACAATAATATGTTGTTACAATATATTACTTAATGTCTGGCTCTCGACCATTAAATAATACTTAATGCATCCCAAGTGTTCTCATTCCATTCTACTTCACTATACCCAATGGTTTCCACAATTTCAATTTATCTACCCTGGCCTTGATTGCAGCTAATCTGCGAACTAATCAAAAAACAGTTTAGATAATCACCTTCATGTCCATTTACTAAATGATTTATGTAAATGATGTATATATTAATAATTCCTATATGTTCAATTGTATTATCAAATCTGTAGTACCGGTATGTTTTTCTGATTTATGTTTGACTTTTGTTATTCGGATTTTGCCTGAAATGTTTCATTCTGTTATGTTTATTATTGTTGACCTTATACTTGGTAATTTGATTCACAATAACTTGTACACAAATAAATGATTTTCAGTTAAACTCTTGAACTTTCATCATTAATATAATTTGTTGTTAATAAATATGCATTTAGAAGAATTTGGACTTCTCTCATTTTGGGGGGGTGGGGTGTTGGGATGGCCTCGTGGTCTAGAGTGCCGCGCTTCGACCTCTAGCTGGCCAGTCACCTCTGGCTTGCGTCTGTGGTTTTGAGCCCTGGTGTGAGCGTATGTGGCATGGAGATAGGGGTGCCTTCTCAACCTCGTGGGTTTCTTCCGGGCACTCCAGTTTCCTCCCACTGATAAAGACCCTACGCGCAAGCGATTTATTGAAATTAAATTAAACCATATGTTAGTCCCGAAATGACCTAGTTTGTGTTGAGTGGACGTTAAACCCCATTTCTGTTTCTCATTTTGGCTAACTCCTAACCTTGTCCGGTTCTATGAGAGTTATTTCCCTTTGCAAATTCCTTTGCAATTAACCATTTAAATTTTATGAAATTGGTCATTAAAAATAGCCATGAGTATCTTGTGTAAATTCGAATAACACTTTTAACTCTAAAATATACCTCTCCCCTGCCTTTCGAAGACAGCAGGGGATTATTAAGATGGGTTCGTCCGTCTGTTCGCCAGTCACACTTTTGGGGACACAATAACTCTCTAATTGAGCTAGAATGTTCCAACTTGGTGTAGATGTTTATTAGGTCAATGCCTTGATGGAGTTCGAAGCTGGGCATGTTTTGCATGAAGTAAGCAGAAATAAGCAATTTGATTGGTTGATGCTTTGGGACACGATAACTTTAGTTCTAATTAAGTGAGAGTGATGAAACTTCGTGTATAGTTTCATTACATCAATGCCTTGACTAAGTTCGATAATGAGCATTTAGGGTAAGCAGAGCAATAAGCAATTTGACTGGTCAATAATTTGGAACACAATAACTTTCCTTGTAATTGCATTGGAATATTAACACTTGGCGTAGGTGTCTATTAAGCGGATGCCTTGATGGAGTTTGAAGATGAGGATTTTCTGTTTAGGGTAAGCAGAGATAAGCAATATGATTGCTTGATGATTTGGGACACAATAACTTTAGTTCTGATAAAGTGAAAGTGACGAAACACCAAATATAAATTCATTACAGTATATCATTACCTTGATAATCTTGATTCTATCTGATAGATAGTTTGATTGCTCGATACTTTTGAAAAAAATAAATGTGTCATCTATTTTGGGATTTCAATGAGGGACATCAGCCTCACTGTTACTGTGTTGGCTTGTTTTAATTTTTAAAAAAATACCAACACTTGGTAATAATTTTGTCTTTATTTCCATACACAGCTACATGGACATAAAAACATCAAAAACTCACCCATTCCATTTGTCTACTGTATACTTTCCATGTTGTTTAATCCAACATTATTTTAAAATATAAACTGATTTTCAATTATTAAATTATATTGATTAACTTGAGTTTATTAATGTAAACAGGATATACAGTGATAAATATATATATATGAATTATGATACATAATTGCTATGAAAATGATTTTAATCCAAATATAATGCTTTTGTTTTGTCTAGTAAAAACTAAGAAAATGTACTTAAAATAGAAACCATCAATCTTATAAATTACAACATACCTAAAATCATAATTAAATTTTAAAAAAAAAAGGTAAAACTTTCTCGAACTTTTCTTACTAAAATCTTTCACAGTTAAAATATTAACATTAATAAATCAGTATTTTGCTTAAAAATTTTGTATAAAAAGTCAGTTACCGTTATATTCCTGTAGCACTGGTTACAAGCTGATTGCTTGATAATGCTTGCTTAGGGAATATGTGTTTCCATGTACCTGTATCTGTAATCTAATGTGTTTTATTTTAACTAATTGGTACATTGAGAGATATTTGTCTTTATGCAGAGAAGACAAGTCACAAACACATACTATTTCAAGTGTAATATTGGTCTAAAAATAATTGTATGTAGGTTCATTTATCAAATGTCAATGTAATTCTCCTTTACATAACTCCACATTACATCAATCAATCAAATTAATTGTAGGCTTAATTTTGAAGAAGAAAGGATTAAAAAATTTAAAATGTGAGAATTTTCTATAATAATATAGTTTGTTCAGTGACCTGATGAATCGATGACAAAGAAACCTACTACTATAAATGGAAATGAATCTAAGTGATTTTGAAAGTAATCGGGATTAAACCGTTAAATAAAAAAATACATACAGGTCAGAAAGTTACAATAACATATCACAAATATTTTAATATATCAACACCAAGATGAGCAAGAGAGAGAATGCCACTTTCGCACAACTTTAGCTGAGCTAACACAAAAAAGGATAGCATGCACTATTCATGCTACACCAGTTTGTGGGAAGATGCTCATATGATACTATTGGTACTGTTCACATTCAGTAAAATTAACATGATTTCACATAACATGGTTCGAACATAATAAGAATGATACATGGAGAACTGACCTACAACAATATCGTAAAATATATTATATTGTGATACTTTATCACACAGTCAAATGGACACTTCGATGACCTTACACATGAACTTTTTATCTTGACATTTTCAAAATATTTTCATCACCACTCTTGATAACTGTTATATATACTAGTCATTTGGAGACAATTTTTATATCTCTAACCATTGTTTTGAAGAATGTCCACATCAGACGAGCAGTTTAATAAGATAACTCTACTTTTCTTGTCAGTATAACCAGATTTCAACAAAGTTTATCCTCTGTATTCACTTCATCTATAATGTCCATTTATTCTTATATTACTTTGTTAAAATCTTAAGTAACCCTCACACACCATACCTCAGTTAGTAACACAATTTTCACTTTTATTGCACACAAATATTGTTGCCACTACTGTATTTATAAAGCTCTTTTGCATGTCTTAATTTTGTCTTTTAGACAATCATTTCTTGACATAGCAGCTAAAGGTCTTTCCTTGGTTAGGTTACAGTACTTATAAATGTTTTTTTAATATATATATATTTGTTGTTTTCACATCACAATAAATTAATGACAAGATTCAGTTACACAGTGTGTGGAATTTTAGCTACACTTCTAAATGTTTAGAAGGAACACTAGCTATAAACGGTTCATGCCACATTCTTCGTAAATCACCCTGAAATATAAAATTAATTTTCCCTGTTACTGGTTGACAGACACAATCTTCCCATTAATATATTAGAATAAAAAGAAAACTGTACTATGTAGTAAGGGTGGCCAGAGCATAACTCATATCTTTCTGTGGGCCTGTAATCTACAGACCTATAAAATTTTCATTGAGCTGTAAATACTAACCTTTAGATATGCCATTGTGAGCAGTGGAAGTAATGTAAATGGTACGAGGTAGAGTAAAGCTGGTTGGGCAGCTCGGAACATCTCGGAAGAAACGGTAGCTGTTAACAAGCCTACAATAATACATAACATACCTGTAGTAATGATTTAATATCTAAAATCATGAGCCCTCGTGGACTGGTTGAACCACACTTACCGGTACTTCATTGTTGGTAACCATCTTAATGGGATAACAGATTGAGAAGGGTCATCTGACTACTTAGATTAGTTAGCTTTGTTCACCGATGTTTTTGTAATTTGTTGATTAGTGTTTAAACATCTAAATATAAATCATTGGATGAATATACGTTTGTGATAAGATAAGATTATAATGTCTAACATCGTTAACTTTTTTTAATAATAAAGGTATGTTACAATTGCATCGACAGTTTAATGACCAACCAAACGGCACCAGAAAACCCACATTTGATCAAGTGTATTTGATATTCATGTCTATGGATCCCGTGCAATTTTCGCCCGTAGTGCATGGAACCGTACAGGGTAATAAGATTCCCAGCACTGATTGGCCGTGAAATGAGGGCGATCTATTGTTATACATAGTCTTCTAAAAATTACATATTCGCTGTGAATTTCAAATGAAGTTATGATAAAAGTTGTTCTTTTGTTCTTTGTGTTTAGAAATGGTTATTATTATTATATATATAATATAGCTAATAATGAATATATAGACATATAGACAAATGACTGGCACCATTTGCATTTCTGTAGGTGTGGATATCAAGTATTACTGGGTTATCCAAATTACCTGTAAATACGCTAATCGCGTGCAAGAGTCGTCTTCATTTGTCATGTGGCCTATTCAAACAAAGGACACTTAAATGGATCTACCTACTGATATGATATTTTAAATTCACTCTAAAATATTCCAATCACAAATGTCTATAACAATGTAAGACAATAATTCGGCGATTATAATTAGGCCAGTCACGTGGTAATTGGACCGTCAATAGACGCTTGTCAACTTGTGGTGTGTATTGGCAGTGCTTTTTCTACCAACAGTGATATATGTATAGGATATTAACCTACCCAGAGTTGATATGATAGGTTGGGCTCTTCTAAAAAAGGCAACTGTGATTGGATAATTGCTCGACAGTTTCCGCCAAAATGCAAAAATTACCGAAGCTGTCACATGGAAATGTTTATTTAAACGTCGCCATTTTGGAGAAAGCAAAAACAAAAGGGATAGTAAAACGAAGCCAGACGAATAATCAATCCATTTTAGTCACCATAATGACGATAGAATTGATGTGAATGCAAATATGATGAGGATCTATCCAAAGCCTGAAGAAAACTTGCAGTGTTTGGAGAAATAATGCAGGCGGAAATGAAATTCTGAAAGATATCTTAGGAGTATGGTCATGGATAACCGATTTAAATATGCTGATAAGTACGCCGTCTGTTTCGTTACTGAATGCTACAAACTGTACTATAACAATGTTTTTTTAATTGTCAAAAGGATAAAATTAATTTCTGTGTTCTTTGTATTATTTCGATCATCTACGTCATCAGCGGTTGATATGAGCCGAATATATCGACCTGGGATGACGTCATTAGAAGTTGATACGATATATCAACCTGTCATGACGTCATCAGCGGTTGATATGAACCGAATATCAACCTATGATGATGTCATGAGAGGTTGTTATAAGATATAACTGCTATGGACATCAAAGAAAAAGATAGGTTGCCAGGCAACGAAACATACGCCCACAGCAGCTAAATCGTTCGGGCAGTCAACAAGGGTTGTCGCATATTTTTACTTTTTTTGGTAATGAAACATTTGTAATACACAAAATCTGATTAAGAGGAATAAATCATTATGTAATTATCTGAAAATCATTAGAATTTGTTTGCTTTTTAAACAAATTTTGCCCCACGCTAACAATTCGTATAGGAAACATTTAATATCCTGGATTTAGCAGTTCAGTTATCAAAATTCATTGAAAATCAAAATACTTGTTCGTTTCAACACCTTAAACTCTGTGTATCAATCTGAAGTCAATCGGATGATAAGTTTGGCCTCTATAGCATCACAAGGTTTTTTGAAGTGATCGAGGGAGACAACTCTGGAAGTAATAATTTGAAATCGCTCAAAATCAATAGGCCATAACTCTGGCACTAATCATTGGAAATCGCTGAAAATCAATAGACTTCTTTGTCTTAAGACCTTAAACACTGTGTATAAATTTAAAGTCAATCTGATATTAACTTCGGCCTTTAGAGCGTCCACAAGATTTTTTTGAAGTGACCAAGGGCCATTACTCTGGCACTAACTATCGGAAATCGCTGAAAATCAATAGGCTTCTTCGTCTTATGACCTTAAACACTGTGTATAAATTTAAAGTCAATCGGATATTAACTTTGGCCTTAAGAGCGTCCACAAGATTTTTTGAAGCGATCAAGGGCCATAACTCTGGCACTAATTATCGGAATTTGCTGAAAATCAATAGGCTTCTTCGTCTCATGACCTTAAACACTGTGTATAAATTTAAAGTCAATCGGATATTAACTTTGGCCTCTAGAGTGTCCACAAGATTTTTTGAAGTGATCAAGGGCCATAACTCTGGTAGTTATTATCGGAAATCGCTGAAAAACAATAGGCTTCTTTGTCTCATGACCTTAAACACTGCGTATAAATTTAAAGTCAATCGCTAATTGCTTGTGGACGCCGGACCGTCGGACGGACGGGGGCGACGACAATATACGACCACATTTCAATGTGGGCATATAAAAACTACACCCAGTTGTATATTGTACAGATAATGTATATCCTTATGTGTAGTGCCTGTGACGTCACTAGCCAATCAACCGGATTAAGGTCGTAAGAAAAATTGAAAAGCGTTTTGGCGTGTCGGTTACTAAAACGTTAACAGCCGACTTAATTTTAATCACATTGTTTGTGAACTTGTCGTTAAATGGATATACTAACCATTGGCTATGCATATATTGAATTTCGATATGTCGTTTTAAGTGGTCTTTAAACTATGAACTCAAGGGACACTTGTGATTATCTTACCAAGAAAATATCCAACCAAAGAGCAGTGAAAATAAGTGAGTTTTTGTACATATGATGGTGTAGGAGGAATACCAGTCTCAGCTGATCCTGTTTGATTCTTTTTGTAAGCATCATACCGTAGAACAAAACAGAGTAATAGACCGGGCATCACCTAAAAAGAAAAAATATAGATACAATTGTATTATATCATACCCAGTATGTTTTATTTGTTTCAAAATTGCATAGCCTGGATGATGAATAAACCAGAGTAAGATTCAACCTAGTATAGAGGCCTCAATAAATTACTCATTTATTCTTTCGTTTGTAATGGGGGCATTTACAAGACACTGATATCAATTTCCTACTAACATAACTTTTGTAGTTAGAGAGATCACAAGGTTCTACTAAGTGAAACAAGGGCCCTCTTAGAAATAATATAGGATTCAAAATCCTACTGGGCTAATGACGACGGGCATATATGTCATACAGTGTGCTATATGAGGAAATTTTGTTCGAGCTAATGAAATAGCCATAAATTTATGAAGTAATTGGCTGACATAGTTAAAATTTGGGCAGCTTCAGTTAGCGAATTTAAATAACGCATATAAATTTCATACAGTGAGATCGTTTAGCTCTCAGCATTAGAGTGTTCACACGGTTCTACTAAGTGAAACAAGGGCGTAAACTAGTAGAAGTAATTAACAGTAATTGTTGAAATTCGATAGATTCCTTCTTTTTACTAATTCAAATAATGCATCACAGATTTGAATGAACTTTTCAATTTATTCATTTTCCATTATCCTTTGTGGATAGATTATAGCAAGAACAGTTAACTCTTAATCTAAATATTACATAAAGTTTTTAAATAACTATCAAATTTTACTGGCTTTTAGTTCTTCCTAGCTTACGTTTATTTGTAGTCAGATGATAACTAGCTGCCTGGGCTGACAACAATATAGAACACAATTTACTTTGCCCATATAAAAATTAACACCAATGTTAACTGATAACCTGTGGCTGCCAGACAGTATACACCCACATTTTGATGGATAAAGAACAAGCTAAAAACAAAATTTTTTGTACAATCAGGGGATATAATCAAGAAAATTATGGTCTGAAATGTGCAAATATCAAAAAGGATTGAGATTTTTGGAAAATAAAGATATGTTTTAAGTTTCATCAAAATTGGGCTTCTAGAGTGTCCATAACCTTTGAATTACAACTTTGCATCAAAATCGGATCAAAATTTTGTACAAGATATCACCCTAGGTGGAAGTGGACTTTAAACTCCAGAACAGATCTAAATTGTGACCTTTCGAGTGTCCACAAGCTAAAAACACGATTTTCCGTACAATCAGGGGCCATAATTCATGATGTTTCAATCCAATATGTGCAAATATCGAAAGCAGTCAAGATTTTGTCTTATAAACATGCACGGGATCACAGTGGCGAAGTGGGTAAGACGCTAACTGGCTAGCCTTGAGGTCGGGTGTTCGGTTCCTGCATTAGCCGAGAAAGATCATCTCGATTTTCCAGCATGGTTTTCCTTGTCAGTGATGTAAGACGGAGGGCCTGACAAGATCAGCTGTCTAGTCGTTCGGATGGGACGAAAAACCGATGTCCCGTGTACTCATTGGCATGCACTTAAAAGATTCCTTGGCAGTTGGATTCCATATAAGAGTAGGCCGTAGCACCACTGCTCCGGTTAGGTGCAAAAGAGTAGGACGTTAAAGCCCCATTTAATTTCATTTCATTTATATGTATTTCAAGTCCAGAGGGTCGCAACCATGATATGCCAGATGTTTATCCAATATTTGCATACGAGGGGCAGCCGTTTTGTCTGGGAGTTTTGGTCCTATTTTCATGAAATTCGCACTCAACCTTAACTACGGTGTAATGTTGATATAATCAAACATTTTTTTTTAAATCGGATATTAATTGTGACCTACTGACGGACCACAAGCTAAAAAACAGACGTTTTTTCGTACAATCAGGGGCCATAATTCAGGAAGTTACAATCATGCACAAATATCGAAAGGAACCAAGATCTTTCGGTTATCAATATGCATTTCATCAAAATTGATTTAAAACTGTGACCTCTGCAGGGTCGACAACCTTGATATACCATATTTTTATACTATTCGCGTACAATCAGCGGCCATTTTGGGTTCGAATTTTCGATTTTCACAAAATTCAAACTCAACCTTTATTACGGTGTAATGGTGAGAAGTCAAAAATGGGATTTTGGTACAATCAGGGACCATAATTCAATAAGTTATGATCCGATATGCACGAATATTGAAAGGAACCAAGATCGTTGAGTTTATAAACATGCATTTCAGGTTTCATCAAAGTCTGATCAAAATTGTGACCTCCAGAGTGTCCACAAGTTAAAAACACGATTTTTCGTACAATCAGGGGCTGTAATCCATAAAGTTAAGGTACGATACATGCCAATATCAACAGGAGCGAAGATCTTAGGGGGATAAACCTATATTTCAAGTTTCATTTAAATTGGATAAAAATTTTCACCAATAAATTGTGGACGGACAGACAAACAGGGCGACAGCATATTACATCCACGTGGGCGTATAAAAAAATAACATTCAATAATATACTTACAATGTCTCCCAATCCCAGCATTGAGAAATGACTAGAATTTTGAGAACTGGAAAATAAATTTGAAAATATTTTTAATGAATTTACACCTTATTATCATTCATCAGAATCAAATTTTTCAACAGCAATCAGATATGCCAATTATTCCTGAAAAGTGTGAATAGTGTCATTTTACTTGATTAAGTTTTAACACCAATAAGGTCGGAGAAAATAAACATGTAACTCAATGTACAATTGATTTTGTCGCAATTGAACACAATCTACGTGGTTTAAATCTTATTGATGTATTACCCGAAAAATTCAAATATCTGCCGGCTACCCTTTTTTTTTATTCCAATACAATACACTGAATCTCACTTTGTCTCACTTGTAAACTGGAAAAGCTGAAGCTTCTGTCCTGTTTTGATTGCATTCCAATTCAATGCAATACACCATGTTTAACCAGTTGACAAGTTTTGACATGTTTTGTTTCAGTGGGCCCATTCATAAAAAAGACCTAAATGTCACTTGTGTGTTCCAAAGTATCAAATTGTTTATATCTGTTAGCTGAAATTGCTCATCATCGAACCCACTTTAACATCTACATGAGTTCAAACATTCTAGATCAACAAGAAGGGGAGATATATAATGTTCCAAAGACTTGACCAATCTAGACTGGGGTACTGATGTAGTGGAACAATATACTAAGTTTCACCAATCCCTACCAATTAGAATTAAAGTTATGGTGTTCCAAAGTCTCAACTAATCAAATTATTTATTCTCCCTGCTTGAAGTCCTGAAGCACCATTTTAGCATTATAGAATCACTTGCAATCATTCCAAAAATGGTTCAATTCTATTGAGTATTTACACAAATATTATGTGGAATTCAAATCCACGCTGTTCAATAGGCCGATGTATCCAAGGCAGGACATATTCCTGCATAGGAATTTCGATTTCTTTATTAAATGTTAAATAATCAATTTGAGAATATATTAATGTGGATTAAGCTGGAGAAATTTTACATTTTAGCAAAAAAATTCCAGTCGTGCATTAGGATTTTAATGTGTACAGAAAATGCAATGATACTATAAACAAAGTTTTATCAATCTCCATCAAGGCATTCAACTAATAAACACTAACACCAAGTTAACTAGTTCCATTAAAGACAAACCCATTTTAATAGTACCCTGCCTTTGTTAGATGGGAGACAAGAAAATACACAAAAATGCGTCAATAGCAGTTACCACTACCTGGGAAAGACTAATTTGGCTGGAAGAGACAACTTTGGTGCATCTCGAACAAAACCAGTTAAATGGAGTTTCTTGGCTAGCATGCCCACCTGAAATAAAAAAAGTAGAATTATACATTTGTAAATACATAAAGCTTACTTTATAGTCATAATTCCAACACACTGTTTCTATATCATATTTGGGGTAAACATCTAGCCCAAACCCTTACCTCTTCTTGTGTCGCTGATGCCCAAATTTTAGTTTCCAAGACATACCTAATAATTATCTTATTTAACGAAAATAATGATCTTGGGGGACATATACCTCCAGAAACCTTTTCTATCAAATTAATTTTGGGAAACTCTGCATACACCACTGCATAGTTAATATGGGTAACAGCTTTTCGTTAACTTTGATTTTCATATTTAAAACTGTGTCCATGTCTGGTTATATATTTTTGCAGTATTGTCTGTATTGAATTGATTGATAGTAAATGTGGACGTATTAAGGGTATAAATCAATATTTAGCTAAATGATTAAACTTTAGTCTTTACCACTCTCAGCCTATAGGATTTATTTATATAAAGATTAGCTTAATTGTGTTATTCAGCACTCAATAGAAAGCTATCACTGTACTAATTATATAGTCTACCATATATTTATCTCTTACTCTAGGCTCAGATTTCCGACTGGCATGCCCAGGAATGTTTATCAGATAGGTAATTGATCATTAAGTAATCATTGAAAGACCATCAAATCTCATAATCGATTAATATCGATATGATTTTTTAATCATTTGAAAATCCCTATTATAGTCTTCATCTGGAATGACTCAATATAAAAAAATTAAGTCGTTGTTAGAGACCTTCAATGGAGGTATATTATTATCAACTAAAACACTCATTAATACATCACGCAATGATGTTTTGATAATGAGAGTCATGTATTCTGACTACACGTAAATATTAGATATAAAACCCATAAAATATAACAGCCTAAAGATAAATTGTCAGTTATCAAAGCATGTCCACAGCAGCCAATGTTGTTAGCTGAAATTCAATCGCCTTCTATGCTTCATTAATTTAAATATTACACATTTCATACAGACCAGATGATAAAGAACTTACTGGGTTTTCAGCTGGTCTGGTTGCTACCTTAACCATTACATTGGCACTAAATATATAAGAAGAGAAAAATACCTGGAAGAGAAACAATAAATGGATAATTAGTTGAATGACAAACCTTATCAATACACTAGTGATCTGTTTTAACACTGGTTTATTATAAACAGGGCAACTTTATCTATAGTAAAACAAACTTTGTTGTTTTAGAACACTTTGGTCTAAACTAAACAAGAATAAGATAATAGTCTACCTATAATGAATACAAATGGATGCGTCAACAGAATGGAATTATCAAACATATTGACAGAATGAATTAAGTTCGTGGAATTGACATAATCAAACGTTTCAGCTATGGTATTTGGACAAGATTGTGTTAAATTCAGTTTGGGCATGTCTTGTGGCTCGATAATGTCTTTGAGGAAATTAAATTCCGGAATGTTTAATCGAGTATCCCCATATATAGTGACCCAATAATGCACGAGTGAACCACTAATCCATTTTTTAAAATTATTAACTTACCCAAAAGACATCATAAACTAGAAGTCCTACTAATAAAAGGGTTGAAACTTTGAGACTAGGTAATCGAACTAGAGCAATAAATGCTACACACAAACCCATGCCTAGTGCTGAAAATACAATTACAACTAGTGAAAGAATTAATTCAAACGTTCTTAAATTTAATTGAGATCCAAGTACAGAACAAAATCTTTAATTAGAATGAAGTAAATACACAAAATAAAAGTAGGTCTACATACATATACACAATGTTTATAAGTGTTAATTATAAACAACAATATGGTTTAATTTGTGGTATTAGTATATTCTTTATTAGCTCATATATATACACATAATTTGGTGTAGAAAGAATAGGAAATTGTAAATTATGTTTTATAAGTATAATATATTACCGTCCATGAGTAGCCAGTGTCCAGTTAAGATCCAAACACAGACAATAAAAAATGATAAACAAAAAGAGAGAATTTCTGCAGCTGTAAATCTTCCACAAATACCAAAAGAAATCCTGAAATAATGCGAGATTACCATGAATGGAATGAATGTGTGGTAGGAGGGAGAATTATGCACAGCCAGCATCTTTTTCACCTACTTCCAAATTCCATCTGCTAAGGTTTTGTATGTGTGTGTCGTTTCCTACACAGGTGTACCATGGTACACTTGCCTTGTCAACCGTAAAGTGATCACTCTGGACATGTACAAGATGAAATGGACATTTACAGGTATGGGTGTTGTTTTACATAGAATAATATACACTAGTTTGGGACTAGAAACACCGAACACCGTGGAAATACACTATTTCACGGTGGAATCTCTGAGAATCGCTAGCGAAACGGCAGCTTGCCAAATCACCGCGAAATAGGGTATTTCACGGTGAATTATAGTGTATCGCGGTGGAACACGGTGAATCGCTTGAGTGCCGACATCATCCCGATGTAAGCATGTTAACGAAAAATGTAATTTATTTAAGTAGAATACAAGATATGCTAACCGTTGGCGAGGCAGCTACGGTCGTATTTTTTTATTTCTAACACACTGTACATGTATAACGTGGTGCCACAATGAACCCGTATGCAAACAATGAATAACTTACAACGTATCATTTCATCTTATTGGCTGCTATCAAATCCAAACTTTAAATTATATACAGTACCATGGAAGTGAATTTTTATAATCTATTTTCAGGGATAAAAAGTAACAAAATTATGGAAATAAATAGATTGCTTGATATACATTATTATTTGTACTTACTTTTGACCACTAGCACATGGTTGTATCATATATTGGCACATGGGTAGTAATAAAAAAGCAAATGCAACAGTTGCTAAAACTGAAATAAATTAATAAATTAACTTTACAGTATACTATTTATTAAGTTATATTATTTCAGAAAAAAAAAACACTTACAGGTGTCCAGAGACAGGTACTCTAGTCCCACGATTCAGACATGAGTCCAACTCAACATATATTGTGACTCAAGACTCGACTCAAAGTTGGAGTCTTGACAAATCACGACACAAAAGAACTAAGGTCTTGATTCATGGTAAAGGACATTACTTTAACTCGCCTTATACTGGCAACTTAGATGTCATGGTGATTGTGATATTTAACAATAAATTAATCATTTTTGTTTTACTTACTTGCTGTAAAGATGGCAAACACCATTTGTAAGGAATCGAAGAAGAAAAACATTATGAGAAGGGATGCTGAGGCTCCTAAAGGTAAAAACATCGCTTGACAACTATCAATTGTCTGGACTTCTGTAGTAATAATGAAAAATAATGGTAAAAAATTGACACCAATTTGAGGAAATCTGATAATGAAATAATTGAGTAAGTGAAGAATAATAAAAGTAAATAAGTGTTACAATTAGTGAAATGGTATAAAATGACCACATAAAAGTGGCATGTACTTCAAGCCTGTATGATTATATACCTTTACACCAATTTCATTCAAATCCATTGATAAGTAATTGTGACATCTTCACAAAGATTGGTGTACAGGCAACAAAATTAATGCCCACAGCAGTTAAATCTTCTAATCCAACAAAGAAAAAAAGGGCCAAAACTCTAGAAGTAGAAGTAATTAACTGAAATTGCTGGAAATCAATCAGCTTTTTTGTGTAACTAATTTAAATGATGCATATCAATTTCATACAGATAGGATGATACATTTGTCATTAAAGAAATTACACTGTCCAATAAAGTGAAACAAGGGCCATATTTAACTAAAATTGCTGAAATTCTATTAGCTTTCACTAATTTAAATGATGCATATAAATTTCATACACATCGAAGATAACTTTTGTCGTTCAAGCGTCACATGGTGCAACAAAGTGTATCAAGGACAATAACTCAAGAAGTAATAAACAAAAGTAACTGAAAATAAAACAGGCATCTTCGTTTCATTAATTAAATGATGCATACAAATATCACACAAATCTTAAGAGCATTTACAAGGTTCAAAGTGAAACCATGGCCATAACTCTAGTAGAAGTAATTAACAGAAATTGTTGAAATAAGATTCACTTCTTCGGTTTTATTAATTCAAATTATGCATTTAAATTTCATACAGATCGGATAGATTTTGTAGTTGGAGTATTCACATGGTTCTACAAAGTAAAACAAGGGCCGGCGACAACTTTTGTCGTTAGACACAAGGGGCACATAGTGAAACAAGGGCCATAACCAGGGATCTTAATCAGCTGTTTTTTGACGGCTTTAGCCGATTAATCTTTAATCTAGCTGAATCGTAAAACAATCGGCCACTATGGTATCATATATCAATCTACTTTCAGCTGATTTACAAAGAGTTAATTATCATGCTGATTGATAAAACAATGAAGAACAAGCCACTACGGTGTCATATATCAATCTATTTTCGGCCGATTACAAAGAGGTAATTATTACTCGTCGATTAATTAACACATCAAGAGTCAATCAATGCAATGAATACCTTCAGTGTCAATCCTTCACCGCTCATTTCGTAAATAAACAACTTCGTTGAGTTAATTCATGCCAAGTACGGTAAAAGAATAGCCGAAAATAATGGCGGCGTTGACTTGAACTTCAAGCATGCACGTAGGCATTGTATTTGGAAGTTCCAAAAGGTGGAGATCCTCCCACGTCCAATATAGGTCACCCAAGGTTGAAGACTAGAAGATATTTTAGATCCGAATACTTAGCTCCTTTCAAACGTCTTTCGTTTGATAAAAATAGGTTGCCAGGCAACAAAACATACGCCCACAGCAGCTAAATCGTCCGGGCAGTCAACAAGGGTTGTAGCATATTTTTACTTTTTTTTGGTAATGAAACATTTGTAATACACTAAAAACTGAATTATTTGAAATCGCTAAAAAGCAGGAGGCTTCTTTGCCTCATGACCTTAAACAGTGTGTATAAATTTAAAGTCAATCGGATATTAACTTTGGCCTCTAGAGCGTCCATAAAGATTTTTTGAAGTGATCAAGGGCCATAACTCCGGTAGTTATTATCGGAAATCGCTGAAAAACAATAGGCTTCTTCGTCTCATGACCATAAACACTGTGTATAAATTTATAGTCAATCGGATATTAAGTTTAGCCTCTAGAGCGTTGACAAGCAATTGCGGGCAGAAGGGGGCGACGACAATATACGACCACATTTCAATGTGGGCGTATAAAAACGAACTTATTTGTTTTTCTTTTTACTAAATTAATTCTAACTTCCGTTTGTTTGGATGACAGCAAAAGTAGATTATGCATTATGCAAGTTGCCAAAATTTGACTATAAATTCCGATAATGTATGGATATATGAATACTGGTATGGAATAACAACACAGGCTTTGTTTATTAGAAGTTATTATTATAATATCATACAGAATACCGTAACGTAACGTTATGGTTTAATTTTATTTCAATAATTCGCTTGCGCGTAGGGGTCTTTAGCAGTGGGAGGAAACCGGAGTGCCCCGAGGAAACCCACGAGGTTGAGAAGGCGCCCCTATCTCCATGCCACATAAGCTCACACCAGCAAGCCAGAGGTGACCGGCCAGCTAGAGGTCGAAGCACGGCACTCTAGACCACTAGGCCATCCCAACCCCCGAAATTAATTAGGATTCTTTATCTCACTAATGTAAACAAAATGTATCAATTTCAAAAAAAGATAATAAATGTATTCTGAAGACAGTTCACAAGTGTGGACGACAGACATACGGATGTCACGATGACAATTTATGACCACATTTACATGTGGCTGTATAAATATATAAGAATAACTTTGGTTCTGTTAATTACAACAATCAATAATTAATTAATTAGAATGTGATTGTTAACATTATTTTCCAATCACGTTTATAATCTATAACAATTTAAGAACTTGTAATGTACATGTAGGCTGTTAAAAGGACAATATTGGTGTCAGATATTATTACATATTTGATAGAACTGGTTAAATACATTCCAAACATAATTTTAACATTGAGATCAATGCTATGGAAGATGTGTAACAAACACCTGAATATACGGGAAGTGACGACAAACACGAGTTATTCTTCTATATAACTGACTGAAGTAATGAGCGATAACAGACACACAATCACATTTTATTTCACTGATAATTCCGTTGACGATGAAAAGTTATTATATGAGATTGTGAGAGAATATCGGACAATTCAAAAAAAAGAATTGACTGTCAGTAAATAAAAGATAAACAAATTAGAAAAAATCTGTGTAAACAGAGGAATGCACAAGATCTTTCTAGTTTTCTCTTATCTGGTCACAGTCATTCTATTTTTGAATTGTCCGATATCCTCTCATCGTCTTGTATAATAACTTTCCATCTTCAACAGAATTATCAGTATAATGAAATTGGCCTGTGTGTCTGTTATCGCTCATTACTTCAGTCAGTTATATAGAATTATAACTTGTGTTTGTCGTCACTTCAACTAATGAAATTTGCTAAGCCTTAGCGAAAATGTTAATCACTGAACTCAGCCAATACATTCATTCACCTAATGAATATCTACATAGGTACACCAAGTTTAAACATTCTACCGCAATTAAAAGTTATGTTCCAAAGCTTAAGCCGAAAATTTTCATCAATTATAGTGTCCCAAAGCATCAACCAATCCAATTGGAGAGTGACGGACAGACAGTCAATCGGAAGGATGGACAGACCCATTTTATTAGTCTCCTGCTTTCTTTTCCAAAGTTAATTAGGCATTACAAGTACACGATCAATGAGATTGATGTTAAATTGGTGTACTTCAAGTATTGACCACTCTTATATGGCTATTTTATGTGCTCTCAAATACAGGTGGAAATTATAAACTGCTTACGATTTTCAGGGGTAACTTCATTATTACCAGTAGTAGGTATATATCCTGGAGGTTTCTCTTTTTCACATTTCTCTTTTTCCAATTTTTTTTCTCTGTCAAGATTTAAAGATCTGAAAATAATTTTTATTACTTTAAATCCTCTCAGTGTAGCACTGTCAAAGTAGAACAGTAGGACGTTAAAGCCCATTTCTAGCAGCCACATTGTTGATGTACTCAGTTCAAATCTATAGGCTATAAACCAGGGCTTCCACTTCCAAATATTTGATAATGCACAAAATATTTTATATTTTTTAATCAGGGTATTGTGAATTCACGTGTCTATACCACTTTGTCAGCATGGGGTACACACTGACCTGTAATACAATAACTTCGATATGAAGATACATATATAATTATCCACGGCATATTTCTTCCATTTATTGGTTTTAGACCATCTCGTACGGCATTATGGATTGCAGAATTGCGACGTAAATCTTAATAATGAATAAGTAAATAACTAACGGAAAACTAACTTCACAGCTAACGACACTAGCGCCCTTTAGAATATCGTTGTGAAAAAGAGTTTCCATATATACACAACAATTTTGTAATACGCAGAATTATCAATATTTCTACACAATAGCACAGTAATAAGCAATGTTCTTAATTTTTAGGTAAGCAAGTTAACTAATCTCAAGATTTTATTTCTATAATTCCCAAAAGGTCATAATCTCAGTATAAAAAATCATAATGCATTTTTCTTCCAACACATATGTTGTTGAGTATTTACATAATTTCTATGCTGTTATATTTAATATGACAGTTGGTTGGATTCGAAGAGCAGTACTTTTTTCGAAGATCATAATAATCTTGATTACATTAACCCTTGTAGGGGGATATTTTTTTCAACAGCTCAACCACTGTGGGGGAATTAAGTTTAGGGCATAATGTTTAAAGCAGGGATAAAATTTAAAATCACTAAATCTTTGCAACTATGCTACCAAAGCTCCTGAAACTTGGGGGTACATATGATTGTACACCTCACTACCTGCATGTGCAAGGATTTTGTCACTGGGGCCGTTTTATCCAGGTAAATACAGGTGTGGCTCAGGTAAAAATTACAAACAAGATAAAAAAAACACTTGTATTTTCTGAAATTAATAATGAATTTTAGAAATAACAGGTTTAAACTTTGAAGACAAATATTGCATTAATGGAGTATCACAGGTGAAAATACAGGTAAGCTGCAGTGTACTAAGAAATGTAAAATTTGTCACACATTTAACTAACAATTTTGAATGTAACAAGATAATAAAGTATGACAATAACAATAATGGACTTAAACTATTTGGTCAAAGCTGCACTTACAGGTGAAATACAGGTAAATACAGGTAAGTTCAGGTGTAATAATAAAAATTAGAAAATTGTGAATGGTACACCATTTCTTCATTTTCGGTTAACACATAACCGGATAATAAACTTTTAAAATATCAACAATCAAACTATTATTTCATCAAAATTGCATTACAGGTGAAATAGACCCTAAAGGTAAGTTCAGGTGTAATAATAAAATTAGCAACATGTGACCACCTTTTCATTTTCAATGAAAATATAACAGGAACTATATAAAATACCAACAATCAAATTATACTATTTGATCAAAATAGCACCAGATAGGCTCTACAGGTAAGTTCAGGTATAATAACAAAATTAGCATCTTGTGTACACCTTTTCATTATTTTCAACAATAATGTAACAGGATAAAACACTATAGATATCAACAATCAGATTATACTATTTGATCAAATTTGCATTACAGGTGAAAAAAAGGTAAGTTCAGGTGTAATCATAAAATTAGCAACTAAAGCAGTGGACACATTAGCTGAATCATTCTGTCGAATCAATCGGCACCGAAATTTTATTCGGCCGAATGGGTGGACACACCAGCCAAATGCTTCGCCCGATTCACCAGTCGATTACGTCACCTTTCACGTCACATGATCAAAACATGGCGGTGTCAATGTCTTTAAACAATCACATGACTTCTCGATATGAGTGACGATTGGCTAATGAATTCTACATTCGGCCGAATGTTTCGGCGACACACCAGGCGAATATCATTCGGCCGATTAAATATTCGGCCGAATATATCAAACCTGTTTGATTCGGGCGGATCATTCGGGCGAATAGAAATTTGGCCGAATAACAGTTGACACACTAGGCGAATTTTGACGCCGATTGATTTGGCCGAATCATTCAGCTAGTGTGTCCACCGCTTAATGTACAAATTTTCGATGAGAATGTAACAGGATTACCAACTATAAAAATTATCAACAATCAATCATATTATTTGATCAAAATTGCATTACAGGAGAAATAGACCCTACAGGTATGTTCAGGTGTAATAATAAAATTAGCATCTTCTACAGTCTTCTGCACACCTTTTGATCATTTTCAATGAAAATATATCAGGATAATAAAAATCGTGTAAAATTGGGATCCTGTCATTCTGCCTATTTTCAACAAACCTCCAAATTTCTTCGAATTCTATCTGTTACAGTATCATTTGGCGTACTATTATTAAGTAATAAAATTTAGCCCTATACTTTCGTCTGCTACAGTGTCAGTTGTGATTGTCTCCGTGCTTCGTCGTTTGTTTACGCCTTTTCTGTTTCTAATTTAATGGAGTCGTAATCACAAAGTTCAGATATCAATATCACTGCCACTATCAGATGAACAATTTTCTTCATCTGAATTATTTATTAAATCGGCAACATCGTTTAAAGTCAACGCATTAGGGCAGACGCCATGTTGTTGACAGTCTGTTTATGTTATTACCTACGCTAATTTCCGGCTTCAACAAAAACAAATATAAGAGTTAACGTTCTTATAAATTAGATTATGTTTCTCTTTCAGCCATTGGTCGATAAAAATAGAATTGGCTCATAAAGCCACTAGTAAACATTGTTGCTTTGGCGACTTACGATAAAACGACATTTATGTCGCTATCCCCGTAAAGCGTGTGTCGGAAAGCGACATTAATGTCGTTATCAGCATTAAAAGGGTTAAGCGTAACTGTAATAGCAGTAAACAAAAATAGCGGTTCTACAAAATTCTTATGACACGTTGACAATACGTGATTGACTAACAATGGACCAATTCACGCCTTTGATAAGATTCCCGAATATCAATTAACTTTTATTGTTCTACTACAAGACAATCATCCATATCAGCAGTGAATGGTCGCTGCAGTCACTCATAAAGATGACATCGACACGACTTAATGAGTTCCCAATATTAACTTTTTTCTTCCAACAAATTAAATTCTAAAACATTTTTTTTTATGTATTATAAAAATAAAGACATTTTAAGTGTTTGTAGTTAAAAAATAGGTTGCTAGGCAACGAAACATACGCCCACACAGCAGCTAAATCGTCCGGGCAGTCAACAAGCATATTAAGTAATTATCAAAAAATCATTAGCATTTGTTTGGTTTTTATAAAGTTCTGCCCCATGCTAACGTTAAGTATACGAAACATTTGATATCATGGATTTAGCTGTTCAATTATTGATTTTCAAGAAATTCCCACTCAACCATCATTAATGCGTAACGGCGATATAGGCAAACGTTTTTTTAATTCGGAATAAAATTGTGACCTCGATAGGGTCCACGAGGTAAAAAAACATGATTTCTCGTACAATCAGGGGCCATAATTCTGGAAGTTATGGTCCAATGTGCCTGAATATCGAAAGGAACTGCTGTCTTTGGGTTATAAACTTACATTTCAAATTTCATCAAAACCTTGATATATCATATTTTTACACTATTCGCCCACAAACGACGTCCATTTTGTCTGTCAATTTGGGTCCGATTTTCACAAAATTCAATCTCGGCCTCCATAATCATGTAACGGTGATATAATCAAACGTTTTTTTAAATCGGATAACAATTTTGACCTCCATAGGGACCACAAGCTAAAAAGGGCGATTTTTCGGACAATCAGGGGACATAATTCAGGAAGTTACGATCTGATGGGCGCAAATATAGAAAGGAACCAAGATCTTTGGGTTATAAACATACATGTCAAGTTTCATCAAAGATAGGTTGCCAGGCAACGAAACATACGCCCACAGCAGCTAAATCTTCAGGGCAGTAAACAAGGGTTGTCGCATATTTTTACTTTTTTTGGTAATGAAACATTTATAATACACTAAAATCTGATTAAGAGTAACAACTCATTATGTAATTATCTGAAAATCATTAGAATTTGTTTGCTTTTTATAAAAGTTTTGCCCCACGCTAACAATTAGTATAGGAAACATTTAATATCATGGATTTAGTAGTTCAGTTATCAAAATTCATAAAAAATCAAAATACTTGTTCGTTTCAACATCTTAAACTCTGTGTATCAATCTGAAGTCAATCGGATGATAAGTTTGGCCTCTATAGCATCACAAGCTTTTTTGAAGTGATCAAGGGAATTTGAAATCGCTTAAAATCAAAAGGCTTCTTCGCCTCATGACCTTAAACAGTGTGTGTGTATTTAAAGTCAATCGGGTATTAACTTTGGACTCTAGAGCGTCCACAGGATTTTTTGATGTGATCAAGGGCCATAACTCTGGCAGTAATTAATCAAGGGCCACAACTCTGGCACTAATTATTAGAAATCGCTGAAAATCAATAGGATTCTTCATCTCATGACCTTAAACACTGTGTATAAATTTAAAGTCAATCGGATATTAACTTTGGCCTCTAGAGCGTCCACAAGATTTTTTTAAAGTGATCAAGGGCCATAACTCTGGCACTAATTATCTGAAATCGCTGAAAATCAATAGGCTTCTTTGTCTTATGACCTTAAACACTGTGTATAAATTTAAAGTCAATCGGATATTAACTTTGGCCTTCAGAGCGTCCACAAGATTTTTTGAAGTGATCAAGAGCCATAACTCTGGCACTAATTATTAGAAATTGCTGAAAATCAATAGGCTTCTTTGCCTTATGACCTTTAACACTGTGTATAAATTATAAGCCAATCGGATATTAACTTTGGCCTCTAGAGCGTCCACAAGATATTTTTTAAGCGTTCAAGGGCCATAACTCTGGCAGTAATTATCGGAAATCGCTGAAAATCAATAGGCTTCTTCCACTTATGACCTTAAACACTGTGTATAAATTTGAAGTCAATCGGATAATAACTTTGGCCTTTAGAGCGTCCACAAGATTTTTTGAAGTGATCAAGGGCCATAACTCTGGCACTAATTATCAGAAATCTCTGAAAATTAATAGGCTTCTTCGTTTCATGACCTTAAACACTGTGTATAAATTTAAAGCCAATCGGATATTAACTTTGGCCTCTAGAGCGTCCAGAAGATTTTTTGAAGTGATCAAGGGCCATAACTCTGGTAGTTATTATCGGAAATCGCTGAAAAACAATAGGCTTCTTCGTCTCATGACCTTAAACACTGTGTATAAATTTAAAGTCAATCGGATATTAACTTTAGCCTCTAGCTAGAGCGTCCACAAGCAATTGTGGACGCCGGACCGCCGGACGGGGGCGACGACAATATACGACCACATTTCAATGTGGGCGTATAAAAACGGTTCAAAATTGTGACCTTTATAGGGTCCACAACCTTGATATAACATATTTCCATACAAACAGTGGCCATTTTGTCTGTCATTTTTGGTCCGATTTTCACAAAATTATATCTCGACCTCCATAACCAAGTAACAGTGTTATAATCAAACGTTTTTTTAAAATCAGATAACAATTTTGACCTCCTGAGGGACCACAAGCTAAAAAGGTTGATTTTTCGGACAATCGGGGGCCATAATTCAGGAAGTTACGATCTGATGGGTGCAAATATCAAAGGAACCAAGATCTTTGGGTTATAAACATGCATTTCAAGTTTCATCCATATCGGTTCAAAATTGTGACCTCTACACTGTTCAAAAGCTAAAAACGTGATTTTTCGTACAATCCTGGGCCATAACCCATGAAGTTACAGTCCGATACATGCCAATACCAAAAGGAACTGATAAACCTATATTTTAAGTTTCATTGAAATACATGCCAATACCAAAAGGAACTGATAAACCTATATTTTAAGTTTCATTGAAATCGGATAAAAATTGTGACCTGTAGACTGTTCACAAACAATTGTGGACAGACGGACAAACAGGGGCGACGACAATATACGTCCACATGAAAATCTGGGCGTATAAAAATATTTCCTATCTAGTGTAAATGGGTATTAAAATGAGCAAATGTCATCATTCTGCCGGAGCAGTTTGGTCTTATGTAAACAATGCACGCGCCATTGAGCTAATGTTTGACGCCGCATGATGTCATTGCACATGTTGAAGACAGTCATCTGCGACAGAGATATTATTAGAAGATTTTCGTAATTCTCTGTGAAACAGATTGACAATCATCATGCCTAGTATGATCTATTGACAACTTTATAACACCAATCACGCGATTATATGGCTTCTTTTATCTTTGCGTGCACATATTCTGCACTGGCCGTACAATTTTATAGTGGATGTCGGTCGTCGACAGGTTTGAAAATTTGGTTTTGAAAAAAAAAAGAAAATTTTTCCCCCCAACGTGCAAAATGACTGATGGGTCCGATCTAGTTACAGTCATTTTATATAGCGCTCAGTTCTGACCAGCATATACATGTACGGCAGACGTGGAACCCTTGCCATAAACTACTATGAAAGAGGCTGTGAACTCATACAAGAGTTATGCGAGATATTTTAGGACATGAAGTTATCCTATCCAAAATTCAATATTTTAAACAGGTTTTTTTGTCCATAAATAACCTACCAATAGGTTGATGTAAAACAGGACACTGATTGACTGGCAAAGAATTTGTGTAAATGAACTGTACGATTCAGTGAGGCAGTAACTTTTAACTTGGTCAATTTCATTAACATCTACTGTCCATGCACTTTTCATAGATTGAAAAATTTTCAGTGCAATTTGTCTTCCCACTAACCTTTCTCATTGACACATTTGAAATAAACATTTTGATATCTTTCAGTTTAGATAATGTCATTTTAAACACAAGTGTATAGAAAGGGAAACCTGAATATCTTTCAAGGGGTGGACCACCATGGTGTATCATAAAATACATGGTTCCCACAATGTTAATTTGACAAAAAATATTTTTTTTTTTTTTTTTTTTTTTTTTTACAATGCCCTACCCCTGAGTGTTCCAACTTTGGATTTATATTTAGCCTTTTGCCCCTCTCACGGGTGTTACATCAACACCCTTGTCTATATACTATCCCTTCATTGTTATGACAAGTAACAATGTTACAAACCAACCCAAGGCATCCTAGTTAGCAAAATTATGGACACTAGCACTTCAATCTATACGATCAGTACAACCCCGGTAAGCGAACTAGCGACCCCGGTAACAAATTTGGCACCCCGCCATTTTGTCAAACCTCTGTACAAACCCCGGTAAGCGAGCTGCCGACCCCGGTAAAATATTCGCAAACCCCGCCAAGGGGTTAACCCCGGTAACCCCGCCAATCAGTAACCATAGAAACCCCACCGGGGTTTCAGAATAGTATAAATAAAAACGCCCAACACGTGAGTCCTATCAGTCCAGTCTGATGAGTTCAATACGAACGAAACTAGTCACTGACATTCGGGATAACCAGGTCTTCATAGCCACTATTATCTCTTCTTTTATCTCACTCTCTGCTTACGATCTCGTTATGGCAAATTTTGTTGACCAGACCGGTCGGTCGTGATTCCTTCCCTTGCCACGGAATCAACCACTAGTTTGACGGAAGATATTCTCTCGGCTAAAAAATCTTTTTTCTCCCAGCTACGAGAGATACGTAGAATCAAACTGATCCAGAGCCGATCGTGTCGATAAGAAGCCTCTTATTTGACATTGACAAATAACCGAAGGTGAATAGGCCTACTCGTCCAGTTAACACAACGGACAATCTCACATCGGTCCACAAAATAGATAGACACATACTAGTCGCCTCCTACTTCCGATTTCCAAGGCATTTTAGTCAACCTTGACACTCACACAAATAAACTATTTGGTACTGTTCCGTACCTCATCATATTAAACCCCTCTGGCGCCATGTTGAATCACACAGTATTTAACGTTCTAAAACCTAACTTCCGGTACTTCATGGAATCAACGGCAAATCTAAACTTGGGCACTCCAACCATTTTTATTTTTGTTTTACAATGCCCTACCCCTGAGTGTTCCAACTTTGGATTTATATTTAGCCTTTTGCCCCTCTCACGGGTGTTACATCAACACCCTTGTCTATATACTATCCCTTCATTGTTATGACAAGTAACAATGTTACAAACCAACCCAAGGCATCCTAGTTAGCAAAATTATGGACACTAGCACTTCAATCTATACGATCAGTACAACCCCGGTAAGCGACCTAGCGACCCCGGTAACAAATTTGGCACCCCGCCATTTTGTCAAACCTCTGTACAAACCCCGGTAAGCGAGCTGCCGACCCCGGTAAAATATTCGCAAACCCCGCCAAGGGGTTAACCCCAGTAACCCCGCCAATCAGTAACCATAGAAACCCCACCGGGGTTTCGGAATAGTATAAATAAAAACGCCCAACACGTGAGTCCTATCAGTCCAGTCTGATGAGTTCAATACGAACGAAACTAGTCACTGACATTCGGGATAACCAGGTCTTCATAGCCACTATTATCTCTTCTTTTATCTCACTCTCTGCTTACGATCTCGTTATGGCAAATTTTGTTGACCAGACCGGTCGGTCGTGATTCCTTCCCTTGCCTCGGAATCAACCACTATTTTGACGGAAGATATTCTCTCGGCTAAAAAATCTTTTTTCTCCCAGCTACGAGAGATACGTAGAATCAAACTGATCCAGAGCCGATCGTGTCGATAAGAAGCCTCTTATTTGACATTGACAAATAACCGAAGGTGAATAGGCCTACTCGTCCAGTTAACACAACGGACAATCTCACATCGGTCCACAAAATAGATAGACACATACTAGTCGCCTCCTACTTCCGATTTCCAAGGCATTTTAGTCAACCTTGACACTCACACAAATAAACTATTTGGTACTGTTCCGTACCTCATCATATTAAACCCCTCGGGCGCCATGTTGAATCACACAGTATTTAACGTTCTAAAACCTAACTTCCGGTACTTCATGGAATCAACGGCAAATCTAAACTTGGGCACTCCAACCATTTTTATTTTTGTTTTACAATGCCCTACCCCTGAGTGTTCCAACTTTGGATTTATATTTAGCCTTTTGCCCCTCTCACGGGTGTTACATCAACACCCTTGTCTATATACTATCCCTTCATTGTTATGACAAGTAACAATGTTACAAACCAACCCAAGGCATCCTAGTTAGCAAAATTATGGACACTAGCACTTCAATCTATACGATCAGTACAACCCCGGTAAGCGAACTAGCGACCCCGGTAACAAATTTGGCACCCCGCCATTTTGTCAAACCTCTGTACAAACCCCGGTAAGCGAGCTGCCGACCCCGGTAAAATATTCGCAAACCCCGCCAAGGGGTTAACCCCGGTAACCCCGCCAATCAGTAACCATAGAAACCCCACCGGGGTTTCGGAATAGTATAAATAAAAACGCCCAACACGTGAGTCCTATCAGTCCAGTCTGATGAGTTCAATACGAACGAAACTAGTCACTGACATTCGGGATAACCAGGTCTTCATAGCCACTATTATCTCTTCTTTTATCTCACTCTCTGCTTACGATCTCGTTATGGCAAATTTTGTTGACCAGACCGGTCGGTCGTGATTCCTTCCCTTGCCTCGGAATCAACCACTATTTTGACGGAAGATATTCTCTCGGCTAAAAAATCTTTTTTCTCCCAGCTACGAGAGATACGTAGAATCAAACTGATCCAGAGCCGATCGTGTCGATAAGAAGCCTCTTATTTGACATTGACAAATAACCGGTGGTGAATAGGCCTACTCGTCCAGTTAACACAACGGACAATCTCACATCGGTCCACAAAATAGATAGACACATACTAGTCGCCTCCTACTTCCGATTTCCAAGGCATTTTAGTCAACCTTGACACTCACACAAATAAACTATTTGGTACTGTTCCGTACCTCATCATATTAAACCCCTCGGGCGCCATGTTGAATCACACAGTATTTAACGTTCTAAAACCTAACTTCCGGTACTTCATGGAATCAACGGCAAATCTAAACTTGGGCACTCCAACCATTTTTATTTTTGTTTTACAATGCCCTACCCCTGAGTGTTCCAACTTTGGATTTATATTTAGCCTTTTGCCCCTCTCACGGGTGTTACATCAACACCCTTGTCTATATACTATCCCTTCATTGTTATGACAAGTAACAATGTTACAAACCAACCCAAGGCATCCTAGTTAGCAAAATTATGGACACTAGCACTTCAATCTATACGATCAGTACAACCCCGGTAAGCGAACTAGCGACCCCGGTAACAAATTTGGCACCCCGCCATTTTGTCAAACCTCTGTACAAACCCCAGTAAGCGAGCTGCCGACCCCGGTAAAATATTCGCAAACCCCGCCAAGGGGTTAACCCCGGTAACCCCGCCAATCAGTAACCATAGAAACCCCACCGGGGTTTCGGAATAGTATAAATAAAAACGGCCAACACGTGAATCCTATCAGTCCAGTCTGATGAGTTCAATACGAACGAAACTAGTCACTGACATTCGGGATAACCAGGTCTTCATAGCCACTATTATCTCTTCCAAAAAATATTGATTAAAGACAATCAAAATAGGGTTTAAAGTTAAAGTCCTACTTTTCAGCACCAACCTAGCTAGCGAAGATAGGCATACATAATAGAATGTGCTATCAGGGGAATTTTGCTTGACAGATATTGAATTTCTGAAATGAATTCTTTTACACTCACACAAGGTCTCTTTTTTGTCTCATCCCAAAGACTAGACACTATTCTTTATCAGGTAACTCATCCTGCACTGTTGAAAAGGGGAAACCACACAGAAAACTAATGTTACAATGTTACCATTTTCAAGATATACTCTATTCAGGAATGTATAATCAAGCATTAATATTTTTGATTTTTGATCTGGTCAAGATGGGTTTGTATAAAACCATACATGTTAAAAGAGGCTTATGTCAACCTTGCAACTGAAATCAACTGGTGTTTCGGCAACTGGCAGCAACTGAAAAAGATCAACCTGAGCGCCTCTTAAAACTCAACCCAACTAGTTGTAGTTAGTTGCAATGAGTTGCACATATTCAGCTTTCTGCAGCGCTGCAACTAATTGCAGTTGAGTTTCAGTTGACATGAAGGCTTTGGGCCTGGCGTCAATTTGTTTCCATGGAAATATCATCATCTGATAAGATACATGTGTCATGTGACTTTATAAATAACCAAATTCAAGCAAACGAAGACACCCATTTTTCAAATGATGATGATGTCGACAATAAAAATCTAAATAGAATTGTGGTAAAACCGACAATATGTGGAAACCATGCTACATGTATATACAAACTTTATGAAAAAAAAATCTAATGAACTGATGCAACTCTTGACTAACCAACTAACAACTGTCTTCCTTTTGGAGCAGATAAATATATAAGTTTCCAATTCATATTACCTTAACACAGTATATTAAGTCATTAACAGTTATAATATAAGCCAAAGGCCAATTAAATAAAATTTGAATTGTAGAACCTCAGCAACCTGAATTTTCAGTGCTTCAATTGTAAGCAGTTGATAACAATCGGAATGAGTTGAGTGGAATTACAAGACTGATACTATCACTTTATAATAAGCAAACAAGCTAATTTAACCTATTACTGTATAATACCAGTCGTGTATATATGCTAGCTAAAATCATTACCTACATGTACTATAAATAGAAATAGGGAGACCAGTTGAAAACCTGTTTCGTTTGATAGAATATTCATTTATTCAAAATTAATCCAGCCATAGTGTTTAACCTTGAACATTAAAATTTTGTTATTCAGTGTAAAAGACTAGGATTATATAAAACATGTGGGGACCCTTCAGATCTAAATCTTGTACATGAAAAAGAAAACTAAATTGTTTTAAAGCATGTATTGATCAATTTTTTTTAAAGTATTTTAAGTTTCCTTAATATTTAAAGAAAAAGCCTGTAATTACATCAAACAATGGAATTTCGGAATAAATAAATTTCAGTGTATAATTTAGAAAAAGAAAATGCTATTGATGACTTTAGTTAAATTACTTATATAGATTAGATGATTTTCTAAATCAATACTACAATTTATAGGCGGACACCAGTTACATAACAGAGAATGCATGATTTTGATTAGTCAGTCAAACATCTGTTAGCAGTTTCTTTGGCAAATCATTGTTATCTTTATTAGGTATTATTAAGATGGAATATGCAATCAATAGTTGATTATTTTAAGCAATCCTAAATTTCAGATATAATCAAATATGAAATACATGCCTTTATCATAAAATGAGAGTATCAGTCTTTTAATTACACTCAACTCGTTCCAACTTGTTATCAACTGTATTAAACTATAATACATACCTATCAACTGCTTACTGAAACACTGAAAATTCAGGATGCTGAGCTTCCACAATTCAAATTTTATTAAAGAGTCCTGTGGCTTATAATTGATAATGACTTAAACATTACGCTAAATCAGCATATTACAAGTCTTTCTTTAGGCCTGAAATCTTATCTAAATTATTAATTGGACATTAAATAACTAATCCAGACCATAATAAACTCTTGATATCTAGGCAGGGGGGTTGGACGGCCGCATGGTTAGCGTGCGCACCCTGTATCATACGACCTGCCATTGAGTCAATTGGCGTGGTTTCGAATTCCTGGTTGTACATGGCAAGGAGTAGGGTCGCCTGTCCAGCCTCATGGGTTTTCTGGGTACTCCGGTTTCCTCCCACTGCTAAAGACCCCTATGCACAAGCGAATTATTGAAATAAAATTAAAACCATGTTAGTCTCAAAATGACCTAGTTTGTGTCAAGTGGACGTTAAACCCCATTTCTCTCTCTCTGATATCTAAGCTAGCTTTCGATGTTGGCGGGATTAGAATCCTATATTATATGCTGCTTAACGATGATGATCGAGGCTTGTCTGAAATTTCAACCGCTCAGTTCTCGACTCATAGTCGATCAATTTTCAGCAAGTTACCTTTATACTATCTATTTTTTTTAACTATTATAGAGAAAACTACCAACTCTTTATCTAATTTCCCATAATGCATCTTTAATATACTATGAATTGCAAACAGATATATTTATCTGCACTAAAAGGAGGACAGTTGTTAGTTTGTTAGTCAAGAGTTGCATCAGTTCATTAGAAAATTTGTTGTAAAGTCAGTATAAAGCACAGCTTCCACACAGAAACTTTACAAATTAAATTTGTAAGACCATTACATGATTATATTAACCATGTCTTACTTTCTAAATAATGGTTAGGCACCCAAAATCTTCATTTGAATGCCATAAACCTACTGACCACTTTCAAAACATTCAAATTTACTTACCTAAAACTTCCATAGACTATAAGTAAAATAGATATAACAAAGGTTGACAGTCGAGATGTATCTACTATATTATATGCTCTGAAATAAAAAATAAATATCTATGATGTTGAAAATAAGTAAATTTCGTGATATATGCTGAAATGTGGCTACATATGAACATCTACTTTGATTAATGTATCATTACAAATAAATTATGTAACTGGTGTGTATATAACATGAAAAATTTTACTTTTTGGTTATTTGTGATAAAAACACTAAAGTCATCAATAGTGTTTTCTTTTTCTAAATTATAGACATAAATTTAGTCCTAAATTCCATTGTTTGAAGTAATTACAGGGTTTTTCTTTATAAAAATAATAAAACTTTGTTAATAATATTTAACATTTAACAATTTCTGAGAGACTACAGTATGTAAAAAAAAGACTAAAGAAGTAATGTATAGCATATATTTACAAAGTCCCACATCATAAAAAGTAAACACTAAAGATAAACAAATGAAAATAGTCCCACTCCACTTAAACCATAGTAAGACTAAATTAAACCCTGGGTTCAGTTTTAACAACAAACACTTTTTTGTATGGTTCTACTAGTAATATTTACACAGATTCTGCAAAATTACTTTGTACACTCCATGTTGTTATTCGCTGTGACAATACATGTTTTTGATGAAGGAACAGTGAAATTATTTGGAATTCCCTTGATGGAAAATTGTTGATCCAGAAAGGGAAAGACTGCCTACTACATTAGTTCAACATATTGTTTATAACAACAACTGTACTATAAGTCATGTAATGTGCTTTTAGTTACCCATATTAAATTATAAATTACGTTTTAATTAACACTTTTTTGCAGTGTACAATATGCAAGAGGACCTGTAAAGTTTATTTATTTAGATTACACATAAATTAGGGCTTAAAGGTGTTATTTACTGTAAATTAAGAAGATTAGAACAAACAAAAACCCAGATTATATGTTCTCCTATTTTTGAGTAGAAAATAAAATTCATACTTTTTCATACTATGATCAGGATAATATTTTATATTGACAGTATAAACAATATTTTATAGTAGGGTCAACACAAGGTAAATCAGATGATATTTGATAAGTCTAGATTTTTACATGTAGTATACTTTTATCCCATAAGATCACAAACTATGATAAACTAAAGTAGCGTGTTTTATTGTAAATAAAAGTTGCAGTTTGGGATCTTATTTTCAAAATTCAGTTTAGATTGGGGTCATCAAAATGTTTTTGATTCAGTTTGTATTTTTAAACCTTATTTTGTATGACACTTATTGAAGAGGATCAGTTAAACAGGTATTATACAAGAGCTAAATTTGCCTATTGCATGTCTTTCTTTTGGCCTTTAATGTATTGTAAACTATTAGACATTAATTAATCTACCAAGACTATAATCATCTCTCGATGATTTTCTAACACAAATGGATAATCAAGACATTGTTTATCATCGTAACAGCGGTAGGAATGTCAATCAAGGTTACACTGTAATTGTATCACCAGTGAAGTAATTTGACTGAAATTTGCAACATATTCCCTTTTCATTCAGCTATTTTTTTTTAACTATTATAGCGAGAACGGTCAGCTATCTATCTTACATAATGCCCTTTTAAATACAAATATCAGCAAGGAAATTACACACAGATTACCATTTTTTTTATTTCTTCTAATACCAATCTGACAACTTCAAGAGGGGTGATAGTACCAGTCTAATTTGTACAATTATAATAAAATTACTTACGAGGCAGTAGCGGTTTCTGCCAGTTGCTCCTCTCCCATTTTGTCTACTCAAGACCTATCCTTACCTGAAACAAAAAAGATGAACAAATATTTATCAAAATAATATTCAAGATAGGTTGCCAGGCAATGAAACATACACCCACAGCAGCTAAATCATCCAGGCAGTCAACAAGAGTTGTCGCATATTTTTACTTTTTTCTTTATAAGTAATAATCAGAAAATCATTAGAATTTGTTTGGTTTTTAATTTTATAAAGTTCTGCCTCATGCTAAAGTTTAGTATACAAAACATTTAATATCATGGGTTTAACCGTTCAGTTATCAAAATTCATCGAAAATCACTATACTTCATCTCAAGACCTTAAACCCTGTGTATCAATATGAAGTCAATCAAATGCTAAGTTTGGCCTCCTGAGCATCGAAAGATTTTTCAAAGTGATCAAGGGTCATAACTCTGGCAGTAATTATCGGATATTGCTGAAAATCAATAGGCTTCTTCGTCTTATGACCTTAAACACTGTGTATCAATTCGAAGTCAATCGGATATTAACTTTAGCCTCTGGAGCTTTCACAAGCAATTGTGAAGGCAATATACGACCATATTTCCATGTGGGGGTATAAAAATTACGGTATATTTGAAATACAGCGTTTCATTAGTTCGGGACACACTATGTGAACGATTCGCTGTAAAAAAATTGACTAGTGTGTCCTATGCATGATATATAATGCAGAAGCTCTTTGACACGAAAATTCGAAATAGATCACCACTAATTCATTCTTTTTTTGTATAAACATATTTTATTCAAACAACATGAATAGGATAGGGTAACAGGCAGAGCCTATGTGAAAACCCTCTCCCTGTATACAGTATAGTTTACAATAATAAAGTATTTACATATATACAAGATATTTACAGTACATGTAATTATATTATATAAAAAATGAAATACTTGTAGTATAATATCTATTAAATTAGGGAATTTTAATGAAAAATGAAATGAATAATTTTTTAGAATCGTTGAGAAAGGTTAAAAAAACTCATGTTGGGTCTTAAAAATGGTAATATTTTCAGAAGCGGAAAGATTACTTGATCCAAATAACTAATTCATTCAAATTAAAAACTTTTAAAAAATATAAATTTCCAGTTAGTTTAATGGTTTGTTCAAAATGAAGTAGTCAGTCCCAGCTCTTCTAATTCTAATTTGATTCAGTCGCATTTAAATCAAAATAATGTTTCACCCCCACAATGGGTTGTACTAATTTAATTTAACTTAAGAGATCTGAATGCTTGATAAATTCAAATTACATGTACCTTAATTCTGTTTATAATGTAAAAATAATGAAAGGGCAAACACAAGGCGTGGGATTAATGTCTGTCAATGCAATACTTTTGTTATTTTGAGACTAACATACCAATATTTATTTCTTTAATTACATGTGGCATGTGGAAGGTGGTGGGAATTGTACCCATGTAATGAAGTTTCTACATGTCCCTACTCTTCTTTAAAGATACTTTATGGGAGATCAGATAACGAGTTGGCAGTTCTCACTATAATAATTAAAAACTACATAATGTAAAGGTAATTAGCTGAAAATTGCAGTCAAATTGATCCACTATGAACCCAGAACTGAGAACTAAGCGGATGAAAGTTCCGCTTAGAGAGCGAGAGAGAAATGGGGTCATTTTTGACTAACATATGGTTTTAATTCTATTTCAATAATTTGTTTGCACTTAGGAGTCTTTAGCAGTGGGAGGTTTCGCTAAGTCTCGGTCATCATTACTGAAGTAGGTAAGACAAACCAATAGTCTCAATTATCCATTTAATCGTTTACCACGAAGGTAAGTTTTGAGTGTTAATCGGACTACGATCCAACAAATATCACATTTCCATGTGGGGGTATAAAAATAATACATGTGGTTATGATCACACAGTGATGATCTTAAGACATTGATCAATCGGTCGGCGCCCACGCTCTTATATGTGGAGGCTATGGGGCGCTACCACAGATGCGGATCTGCAGTCCCTGTAAAAAATCATCTATATAATATACAAAACTGACTTTTAGATATCAACAGAGTGCCCGAAATAGGAGTTTCTAGCAGCATTAGTTTTCAATATTTTCCGAGGGTGGACCCCAGATGTTGGTGCCACCCTCAATGCCCCTCCTATCAACCCTTTCTAGGTCAGCTCCTATCAACCCTTTCTAGGTCAGCCCCTGTCCCACCACATGACATTAGAGAGTTCGTTTTGATCGCCCTATCCACATTTGATAGGGCCTTGTCGGTCTTTGGGGGTGCCGCCACCAAATGATATTATTAGAGATTCTCGTTCTGGTCGCCCTATCCACACAGCCTTATTGGTGTTGCGAATTAGTTCAAGTTTAGAGGAACATAAGTTTCTTATTCTGGTGTGTTCAACATTGAGAAAAAGCGTCACCGAAATTGACACACAGGATTTCAACTCAAGTGTGTGGAAAACGGGTTTGTGGCAGTCAAATTTCAGGGGGAATGATGTCTGGGTGTCGCCGCTCCACGCTCAGTAACTATGGCATTATATTGCCACCCCCCCCCTGCCACCACTCAGCTGCATCCCCACTTTTAATATCCTACATACAGTTCTGGGCTAGCCTTGACATTGAGAACTGATTATGGTCTGGATAAGTTACTTAAAGACCACATCAAATGATTTAGAAAATTTTTACGTACAGGTACTCAATAGTTACAAAATCCATTTTACAGCAAAATCAAACTAATCTGATAAAAATTAATTCAGATATTTATGTTTAAGTATCTGACTGCCAAAAACGGTTTTCAAATTTTCAATTACAGCCTTAATCCGGTTGACGTGTCATTGAGAGTTGTGGAAATTCCAGCAAGGGAAAGGGGAATAATGTACCGGCGTTTCATAAATTTCCCAAGGATGAAATCGTACGGAAAGAGTGGAATGCCTTTGTAAACAATTCAAATCCCGATTGGCAACCTACAGTCACAACAGTGATATGCAGTGAACATTTCACGAATGATTGCTTAATTATCTATACACACCCGGTACTCCACATTTGATCAAGTGTATTTGATATTCATTATTACAAATTGATCTGTCCGGTGTAACAAAAGATATGTTGCCAGGCAACGAAACATACGCCCACAGCAGCTAAATCGTCCGGGCAGTCAACAAGGGTTGTCGCATATTTTTACTAATGAAACATTTGTAATACACTAAAAACTGATTAAGAGTAAAAGGCCCATTATGTAATTATCAGAAAATCATTAGAATTTGATTGCTTTTTATAAAGTGTTACCCCACACTAACAATTAGTATATACATGAAACATTTAATATCATGGATTTAGCTGTTCAGTTATCAAAATTCATTGAAAATCAAAATACTTGTTCGTTTCAACACCTTAAACTCTGTGTATCAATCTAAAGTCAATCGGATGATAAGTTTAGCCTCTATAGCGTAACAAGATTTTTTGAAGTTATCAAGGGAGATAACTCTGGCAATAATTATTTGAAATCTCTGAAAATCAATAGGCTTCTTCGTCTCATGACCCTAAACACTGTGTGTTAATTTAAAGTCGATCTGATATTAACTTTGGCCTCTAGAGCTTCCACAGGATTTTTTCAAAGTGATCAAGGGCCATAACTCTGGCAGCAATTATTGAAAATCACTGAAAATCGATAGACGACTTAGTCTCATGCCTGTAAACACTATGTATAAATTTGAAGTCAATCGGATATTAACTTTGACCTCTAGAGCATCCACAAGATTTTTTGAAGTGATCAAGGGCCATAACTCTGGCAGTAATTATCTGAAATCGCTGAAAATCAAAAGGCTTCTTTGTCTCATGACCTTAGACACTGTGTATAAATTTAAAGTCAATCGGATATTAACTTTGGCCTCAAGAGCGTCCGCAGGATTTTTTGAAGTGATCAAGGGACATAACTCTGGCACTAATAATCGGAAATCGCTGAAAATCAATAGGATTCTACGTCTCATGACCTTAAACACTGTGTATAAATTTAAAGTCAATCGGATATTAACTTTGGCCTCTAGAGCGTCCACAAGATTTTTTGAAGTGATCAAGGGCCATAACTCTGGCACTAATTATCGGAAATCGCTGAAAATCAATATGCTTCTTCGTCTCATGACCTTAGACACTGTGTATAAATTTAAAGTCAATTGGATATTAACTTTGGCCTCTAGAGCGTCCACAAGATTTGCTTAAGTGTTCAAGGGCCATAACTCTGGCACTAATTATCAGAAATCGCTGAAAATCAATAGGTTTCTTCGTCTCATGACCGTAAACACTGTGTATAAATTTAAAGTCAATCGGATATTAACTTTGGCCTCTAGAGCGTCCACAAGATATTTTGAAGTGATCAAGGGCCATAACTCTGGTAGTTATTATCAGAAATCGCTGAAAAACAATAGGCTTCTTCGTCTCATGACCTTAAACACTGTGTATAAATTTAAAGTCAATCAGATATTAACTTTGGCCTCTAGAGCCTCCACAAGATATTTTGAAGTGATCAAGGGCCATAACTCTGGTAGTTATTATCGGAAAACGCTGAAAGTAGTTATTATCGGAAAACGCTGAAAAACAATAGGCTTCTTCGTCTCATGACCTTAAACACTGTGTATAAATTTAAAGTCAATCGGATATTAACTTTAACAAGCAATCGTGGACGCCGGACCGACGGACGGGAGCGACGACAATATACGACCACATTTCAATGTGGGCGTATAAAAATGATAATTACCCTTCTAAATTAGAACCACAATACTGACGAAAATGTATCTCGAACCGTTTGGACTGCACACGATGGTAGATTGTATTAAAACCGCTGCCGTGAGAAAACAGAACGACGGTGCATTATGAAACAAATTCTAAATTGGATCTTGAATTAAAATAAATTATAAAACAAATTATTCCGTAGTCAATTGTTTTATTTAAATAGGGGGATTAAGTAATCAGTCAGGCGTTAATAAATACACACTCCGGCTGTATATAGGTAATTAAGGAATAAACATTCCGAATATGCATTCAGTCACTGGCGTCTGAGGGGATTAAGAGTGTTTTCTATAATTGGCAAAGTCATTTTTACGGGAGGTCTATTTTTACGACTTTGAATGAAGATGGCTGAATTAATTTTAGTCTGATTGATGTGAATTTGCCGTAAAGTGGATAAAATAACCATGGACTGCTCACATAGAGAAATTTTCCGGGCCATTTTATGTGCACTTTAATGTCAGACAGATTTAGCTCTTGTATAATGTATGTTTAATAACAAGACTGGGTAGTATTACTAGCACCGGTAAAGCTTTTTAACAATATTAGATGGAAGGAATGGCAATATATTTTGACCAATACCTAGGATGGTCTGTGCTTGATTTTTATTTAGAGGTAAAATGAAATTCACCTTAACTGCAGTTCAGAAAACATTTAATGTGAAAAAGAACTGCCACAAGACGGAATTATCGAAACCCCTAGGTTTTAAATATAATGAGATCTATATATTTTCATGGTATTACATACTCTTACCGATACATTATCTATCATTTTGTCCAGCAGTTACAGTCAAACCAAAAGCTAAAAACGTGATTTTTCGTACAATCAGGGGCTATAACTGCAGTTCAGGGGAAGTTACAACCTGATATGCACAATTTTTGAAAAGTTCCAAGATCCTTGGGTTATAAATATGCATTTCAAGTTTCATCAAAATCAGACGAACATTGTGACCTCAAGCTAAAAAAACCCACAATTTTTCGTACAATAAACGGCCATAATTCAGAAAGTTACAATCCGATAAGCTTTTCAAGTTTCATCAATATCAGACGAAAATAGTGACATCTAGAGTACCCACAAGCTAAAAATGTGATTTTTCGTGCAATCAGGGGCATAATCCATGAAGTTATGTTCCAATAATTGTCAATTTGAAAGGACCTAATTTAGATAACATTTCAGTCTAAAGAAAAAGGCCTGCAATAGCCAGATTTAGTGCTTGCATAATGTATGATTAAGGTACAATGTACATGCATGGAACCATTATTTCTAAAGTCTATATACATAATATTAATAATATTATATTTGTTTACATAGTAAACACATAATTATTTATACATATTTAAAATCTTTATTCCATTCTGAACTTGTGACACCACATTTTGGTTTTAATCAGGAGAATCTGAACATCCAAATTTAAATGTCAACAAAGACATGTGGTTTAGTAATCAGGCGCGGATCCAGGGGGAGGTCCAGGGGGCCTCCCAAATGAGTACATGGAACATTGTAGTAGCCAACTGGTTTCCTCATAAGTGTTAGCAGTGGCAATCAGCCATGACAAATCGTATTATGTACAATTTAATGCATATTTTTCGTGATTAGTTTTATCATTTCCAGCAAAGAAGTATATTCACGGTAAGAAACAAATTAACATACATGTATTACAAGAACAAAAGTGTATAAGGAACAGAGTATGTGTACATATTGAAATCTTTATATTATTATTACAGAATTTCTCATGTACATTTTTCGATTATTAATATGACATCACAATTCCAAGATGGCTGCAATGGCGTCATAATCCGGTTCTGTTCCATAGTATTTGTGATACCGTATCCTTTAGAAATTAAACACATCACAATATCAAAATATGGGTCTTAATACAAAATTCGAAATATCATTTTACCTCAAATATGTAAATTTTCTGACACATTCATATTTGCCATATTCCTGAAGAAATGGCCGGAGAAATCTCTCTCTGGCCATGGCTCCATGACTTCTGATACATTTTGAGAGAGTGTCTATTTTCCTCATCCAATCAAATCTCTTCTTTAGGATACAAAACATTTAATATCAATTGCCATTATCATCGGAAATCATTGAAAATTGATAGACTTCTTTCTCTCGTGACCTTAAACACAATATATGACCACATTTCAATGTGGTTGTTTAAAAAGAATTGTGAACCAGCGGTTGCCAGACAAGATACGCCCACATTTTGCTTGAGATAGATATAGTTTGGGTCCGATTTTCAAGCTCAGGCATCATTGTGGTGTAATGGTGGTACATTTGAATGCTTTCTAATATCTGATAAAAATTGTGACCTCTAGAGGGTCCAGAAGCTAAAGATATGATTTTTCACGCAATCAGGGGCCATAATCCGGGAAGTTATGGTCCGATATGCGCAAATATCGAAAGGATCCATGATCTTTGGATTACTATCATACTTTTCAAGTATGTATTTGCGTACAAGGAGCGGCCATTTTGGAAATAAACATATATCTCAAATTATGTTAAAATCGAATTAAAGAATTGTAACTTGTCGATTGTCCACAAACAAATTGTGGATGGACAGAAGGATGGACGGGGAAGAGGACAATATACGTCCACATGAAAATGTGGGTGTATGAAAATATGGGCGTAAAAAAATTGTGACCTCTAGAGGTACCACAATCGACAAACGTGATTTTTCGTACAATCAAGGGCTATAATGCAGGATGCTACAAATATCGAAGTTCAAGTTTCATCAAAATAAGATGAAAATTGTGACCTCTAGACTGCCCACTAGGTAAAACGTGATTATTCATACAATCATAGGCCATAATCCATGAGATTAAGGTCCAATACATGCCAATTTCGAAAGGAACCAAGATCTCTCTACTCTTTGGGAGCTAGACCTATATTTCAATTCAAGCTTCGTCAAAATTGCATAAACAGTTGACAATCCATAGTGATTTTCTTATTTAATCTATTGTTGGCCTTTTATCGATAGTGCTCTTTGTTAAAACACCTCTAGATATAGTCAATATTAAACATTGTGTATGTATACTATACAGTAATTCTTTGTACAATATGGATCTTTTACATGTATGATCTTGAATATAATATACAGTGATTATTCTTACTACAAATACTAGATTTCCAGTATAGAATACAAAAAGTTGCCATCACAAAACAACACTTAAAGTAGAAAGATACATTGACAACAGCAGATAAATGGACCAAGCTGTCCACAAAGCATTTCACAGGTTTATTCTATTGTGTAAAATGGAAGCATTAACAAGACAGGAACTCATGAAGCAATAACATGTATCTGTGATAATTCTAATCGCTGAAATCAATCGGGTTCTTCATCTTAAGAACTTAAGCAGTGTAAAAATTTCAAGTCAATCACTTACTTAATAATTTATAGCGTTCACAAGATTGTTCAAATTGATCAGGTGAAAATCTATAAGTTTCTTTGACTCCTGAATGTAAACACATTGTTAAGTCAATCAGATTGTAATTTTAACCTGTATGACATATCAAGTAATTGTGAACAACGGACATGGCTTACAAATTAAAGTAATGTGGGCATATACAAATAAGGAACAAAAAGAAAACAAGTATTATCTGATTGTAAACACATTGAAATTTCTGAGCAAATTTGAAAAAAAAAAACCATTTACATTTACATACCATGAAATCAAACCTTGTCAACAATAAGATGGTCAGTGTTGTTTTTGTTCTTAATTACAGAATCTGACACATTATTTACATAATCAATATCTAAAAATTTACTTGTTTTGTCCTAAATAAACTTGACTATTTTGTTGTAAACTGGAAGAAGAATAATCAACCTTGTATCTTCCATGGACTTGTATTGAATGAGGTTCAGTCTACCATAACCCTCTACATTGTAAACAAAGCAATATTCTATAAGCCATGTGCTCTATCAGCAAGGAATGCTGGGATATGTCTAATTATAGCATGGATTATATTGATCCTGTTGTACAACAGAAGGGTGAAAGGTTAACACATCCTGAACACAAAAATAATTCACACCAATAACAGGCATGCTCATCTCTTGCCCATGTACAAATTTCAATGTATTTCATAAAACAGATACCATTATTTCTTATGATTATTCAACATAATATAAAAACATTCATTTAATTTTGGCTTTAATTTCTAAGCATTTTTCCATAAATCAATAGGATTCATTATTTATTAATAAGGACAATTGACAATAAATTAATTTTGCTTGTAAAGACACTTCAACTGTCGTAAACCATTAGAAATTGTAATTCACCGTTTACAAAATCAAAAGGCATCTTAGAGGACTGTTAGGGCATATCTTTCAAAATGTCTGCCCCTTTGCACCCTTGTTTTACTGGAAAATACATTCTAGTCTTAATCTCACATCAGTTTTTTCTTAAAACTATAGCTTATGACAAATTTTTAATTCATCATCAAGAGCCAAGAGGGAAGGAGGCAATCTGACTATTCAGGCAAAAAATTATGATTTCATCTAGTTGGTAAAATAAAGTGCTTGAAATGTAATAAATACTAATATTACTTTTCTTTATAAAACAAATGCCATGAATTTGTACTAAATTGACTGGATTAAACCACTCAATTATTATTTGTGAATGCAGCTGCAACAGTCTGATTTGATAGTTTGCATTCAAATCAGCATAGCAGCGTGAAATATCGGTTGCAAAACAATTGGAAAATTTGAAGTTACTGCTAGTCCAGCCCTTATACCCTGCGACAATTGATTGGGATTTAAGTCAGCCACCAAAGGTAGGTTACAACAGACCACATTAATGTTGTTGTATTCATGGACTTACGACAGTTAAATTTTCAAAATTTCCTTCCGATGGTCCCCATCTCCATAGACTGTAAACCAATTAATTTGTCGATTGGAATTAGATTCAACTGTTTTCACGAGCTGGAATAGCAGGAAAGCGCATTGAGGTCTTCAAATTTTGAAGGGTGGGGACTATACAGTAAGCTACACTCCTTCACCTGTCATTAACAAAGGGCATTGCTGTCGTCAATAGCCCAATTTTTTTCAGGCATTTCAGGTTCTGTCCACCTAGCATTTATTGAGCCTGTCTGTTAATGTTGTAAATCCTGTGTAATTCTGTCTGAATGAACCTGTATGCATGCTGTCCTTAATGGACGTTGAAATTAATTGAAATGAAATGAAATGGGTTTAAGTCCTACTGCGTCTTGGTGCAATAACATCTGATCACTTATATTATGCTATCTTATTTTTGTAATTACTGAATGGTATTAAAACAGTTTTTGACTGATCACTTTTTAAGAGATTGAACTTTCACGATATTGTAGTTTACAAGGAATCATCAATCCCTAAATGACAATCAGAGACTTTAAGAATATCATGATTCACAAATAAATGTTTTTAATGTTGTAATTTGATTTGAATCATAAATCCATATATTTCCCTGTCTTTATTGAAAATATTTCTATAACTATTGGTTCAAAACAATTTATTTTATTTTCTCGGGTTTACTTGTTTTATTACCTGGTGTATTTTCATTTGGTTACATAAAATGCAGGGTAATTTAAATTATAATGACAGATTTTTTCCAGACATAATGGGGATTTGCTAGTCAAGAAGTGTGTCAAACAATTGGGAGCCACGCTGACTCGGTGGGTACAACGTTGGCTCTCTAACCTTGCGGTTCAGTATTTTCTATCCCTTAGTTGGCCTAGAAAGTTCATCTGGATTTTCTGTCATGGTTCCTCCTAGTCAGCAATGTAGGACAGAGGGCCTGGCAGAGGACAATGTATAGTTGTTTGGATGGGATGGACGGAAAACTGAGGACCTGTGTACACTTTGATGTGCATGTTAAAGATCCCTTGGCAGTCGGAATTCAATATAAGAGTAGGCAGTAGTGCTGTTATCCAGGCAAAATTTCTCTCATAGCACACCGTATGGTGTATGCCCATCTTCATCAGCCCAATACGTCAGACAATTAGACATTCATTTTTGAGAAATATAATGTACATGGGAAATTGCAGATATCCAGTAGTTTGGGATTTGTGGTTTATATTGTACTGAAATAAAGGTTTCTGGTCATAAAGATCAAATCAATGCAAGTCACGCTAAAAGGGTGTATAATACTGTCATCAGTGATAACAGATAATCAGTGATTAGGATAATTTCAAAGAATTTTAAATGTGACAGGTGAACCTTAAGGTACTTGATAATTGAGAGGTGGTGATAATTGCCCAAAGTGAAAAGGACTCACACTTTATTCCCTGCTATCAATCAAGTATTCACTTTCAGTTACCTAAGGTTTAATTACCTAACAAACAACATTATGAGACTTCCTTTATGAAAATGGTATATTAATTTCAATATGACATTGTAAAATAATTATCAGATGATGTACCTTCCAGTCTAATTAAAAATTACACCAACATTTTGTTCCATGTTATATTTCAGTTGTTTACTGATTATTCCAATTTCTGTATTTGTTTATAAGGTGCATAAAATGTGATTGGTCAACTCCAGAAAACAATACTCGTAGTACAGAAAATTCCCCCAAATCTATTGAAAAGCATTGATTATAAAACTATTTGATTGGCTGTATAAACAATTATTATTAGCATTATTTTTTATTATTTATTATGGGCTCGTTTCATGTACCTAGTGCCCAGATGCTCTTTAAAACTTAAAAAGATACAATACAAAACAGTAAAATATATATAATTGGGAAAAAGGCTATGTTAAAGGATCTAACAGGTGGCAATGCATATAATAATGTAATATGAATGTATATAAACTCATTTCCATTCATAATCCATGAAATTTCGACCCTATACATGCCAATATCAAATGGAAACAAGGTCTTTGGAGATAAACCTATATTTCAAGTTTCATCAAAATCGGATAAGAATTGTGACCTATAGAGTGTCCACAAACAAATTGTGGACGTACGGACAGGTGCTACAATAATATAATTCCACATAAAAATGTGGACATATAAAAGCTGACATAACCGTTCAATTGTTTGCCAAATGTAGAATCCTAACTTTCTGTAAGTTATGCCATTTTAATTAAATGATGTGTATGTTAATTTCGATGATTTATCTAATTATGTATGTTTTATTTATTAGCAATGGATGTAGAATAATTTCTAAGTAAGTTTTTATTCCAACTTCAATATCTATAAAAGCTGTTACAGAATATCTAATGTTGCAATAACCAAACGTTTAAATTCAATCAAGTAATATATGTATCTGTACCAACTGTTGCCTATCCATGAAATATTCTTTTTTCAAAAAGGAGTAAAACTCATCTCATCCAGACAAAGAATGTCATTCAACAGATGTTTTCGTGCAAAGGGTTGTACAGTATATGAGCTAAATAATTGTTGTTGTTCTTGGTGTTTAACGTCCGCTTCCACCGAAGGTGATATCGCAGACAAGGCTTATTTTTGATTTTCATTATCTTAGCGCACACGCAGGGGCCTTTGCTGTGGGAGGAAACCGGAGTGCCTGGGGGAAACCCACGAGGTTGAGAAGGAGCCCCTATCTCCATGCCACATACGCTCACACCAGGGCTCGAAACCACAGCCGCAAGCCAGAGGTGACCGGCCAGCTAGAGGTCGAAGCGCGGCACTCTAGACCACTAGGCCATCCCAACCCCCCTGAGCTAAATAAAATTCAATCTACCTTTTATATTGATATGTAACAAATGAAGCCACAGAAGGTGATCTGGTTGGACTGAAACATATGCTGGTATCAAAACATTCTAATCTACAGAAAACTACCCCATGAGGCTATAATTTGATTGAATCAATGTTTAGCTTGTATTTATTGTCTGTTAGCCTACTGGACATTAAAGGGCCTATCCAGATTTGAACAGAGTTGCAAAAAGTAAAAGTTTAAGTACGTAGGAAATTTAAGTGCCATAGAGGAATGGTGTATTTACCTTGTCTCAAAATTTCAGCTCAAAATATTGAGTCGTTTGGACGTGTACCTCAAAACTGCTTAACCTTTTTAAGATTTCGGGTCAATTTTTTCGTTGGATGACCTGATAATCCGACTCCCGTTCCTTGAGAGTTCTATACAATGAATGGCCCATATGCTGTACTTGATAACGAAAGTAAATTTCACCTACATGTATACATTATTTTTATCCAGACACCGCAAAATACAACTTGGGGCACAGGTCTCCACTTTCAGATAAAGACTGACTGGTACAAGTTGTTTGGAAACACATCACAAATATTGAGTTAGTTTTCGCCATTAGATAGAGGATTTAAAGGGATCTTAACACAAAATTAAGTAGATTTATTCTCCAATAAATTCTCGGGAATAGCCCTTTAAGATCTCTCAACATTCTCACAAACATTAGCTGTTGGACCAGCATATAAGATGGGCTTTTGTCCTGTGTGTCTTGTGCTTGTTTTTTCAGAAAATACAGTATTTTTCTAGTAGTATACCATATATATTTATGTCACATTTTTATTGGAAATATCTACCCGATAAATTCTTTTGTGGTACTATGCATCTTTAAGCATACTTTTCAATCCTGTAAACTTAATTCTTTAAAGTATAGAAAAATCTATATGTAACAATTTGAATACAATGTCAGTTGTAAATTTTTTGATTCCATACGAAATGTTTCCCTATAGTTTGGATATGATTCCAATAGACTGTTATCTAATCAGGATTGCACAACTATTAAGAAAATATATCTTTAATGCAATCCAGGAAGCCTAAATCTCATGTTACATGTATTTTTTATGTCCATGTGGCCATATTTTGACTTCCTATCCAAACATCTATCTTGGCATACGTTCTTTCTAAATCTGTAACTGCTTGGCAAATGCTTATCAGTCGTTACTTACACTATAAAATAGTGTATCCCCACAAAATGTAATGTGTGTAAATATATATTACTGATTTGAGACTAATAGCCCTAAGGCTGTTTAATTACAATCAACACTACAGATAAGTCTTATAAATTAAAATCTAATCAATTTAGCAGTACATTTTTGATCATGGTGCAACAACTGTCTTTGAAAGTTAAAGGCGCTAAATCGATAATATTTGGGACCTAGAAATTGATGTAATATGAATATATATAATATAACATGATTTATATTCATTTATATTCAGTCGTTTGTTTTTACTGTAATTTCTAATACGCCACAAGTCTTCATCAAATGCCAATCTCTAGCGTCTACACAGATAGTATTTATTGCACATGCTCTCCAGCTAAGAATAGGACGTCACCTTTCAACATGACTTGTGGAAATATGTCTAGCCTCGTTCTTCGAGTTTCTTGTTACAAATGACACCAAAACACATAATGGTACACAATTCATTTAACAATGGCAAAATTATGTTTAATTTGTCTTAAGCATTGGATATCAGAAGCTCATCTTTTTCCCAGTAAGATCACAACATCAGTGTTGATTGAAATTGACAAATAATTTGTGTTTTCTAAGTCAAAGACTTAGGAAGATACTGAGTTAGAGACTTAACTACTTTAAATCTTTGAAATAATTACATGTTAGACTTTGAAATATTTATACATGCAGAGAAAAGTATAAAGCAGACATGAATTCTTTAATCTCCTTGCTTGGACTGGATCAAATTTAAAACAGGACCATCAATTCAGTTCACGGCAAATGAAGATGGCGGCCGCATGTTACATATGGAGCAGCATAGATCAATTTAACTTAAAATTATTATCATTATTACAGTATATTTATCGTGCACCCTTTCATGTTACGTGTGCAGGGGCACTTTACTAAGTGAGTAAGTTAAAAGTCTGATTAAAAACGTGTCTGCGAGAGGACTATGCAAAAATTGAAAAGATGGGTTGCCAGGCAATGAAACATACGCCCACAGCAGCTGAATAGTCTGGGCAGTCAACAAGAGTTGTAGCATATTCTTCCTTTTTTCGGTAATGAAACATTTATAATACTCTGAAATCTGATTAAGATTAACAACTCATAAAGTAATTATCAGAAAATCATTAGATTAGGGTTTCACACTGTGTAGCTTGTGTGAAACACTATTGTTTTTGTTAAAATTATTCTTATTAAGCTTTCATATGTATTACATATGAAAGCTTATTGTTTCTGTTAAAGTTATTAAGCTTTCATATTACATATGAAAGCTTATTGTTTCTGTTAAAGTTAGTATTAAGCTTTCATATTACATATGAAAGCTTATTGTTTTTGTTAAGATTATTATTAAGCTTTCATATTACATATGAAAGCTTATTGTTTTTGTTAAGATTATTATTATTATTATTTTTTTTTTTGTGTCATTTCTGCAAATCAGATTTCTCAGAATCTAACCATGGGATCTTTCTGAAACTTTGACCTACCCCCCCAAAACTGGGTGGCAGTTTTTGTTTAAATATATTTTCAAAACGTTTTACGAATTCGAAATCACCAAAATTTACGAACGAGTGAATTTGACCTGCATTACTGTAACTCTGTGACTATTTGACCTATTTTACTAATTCTTTTTTCTTTGAGTACCTTGACAAAAATCATTGTCAACTGCAGTTTTAGATTTTCGAATTTCGAAAATTCGTCGCTGTGATTTTGAACCGGAAGTTGAGACCAACTTGACAACTTCTTTAATAGTTCTACGATTTTCATGAAATTTAGTATGTAAGTAGATCTTACCCATGTGACTTCAAAAATATAAATAGAAATTTTCTAAATTATCTCCCCTTGGTTAAATTAAGGATCAAATTTTTCAAAAAAATCGAAGAAATATAGGTCAGAATGACCTGAGGTTTTTTTTGGATACTAGATAAGTAAATACTGATTCGTATACAAAATATTGAGTTTGTGGATTGAACCAGAAGTGCCGCCATCTTGAAACGTGAAAAATCACAAAGGCTTTTTTGCTATTTTACTTACAGACACGGGAGTTATATTTTCTGAATCCTTCAAGGATGGCCTAAAAAACGTTCGGAGTAGAATTTTGATTTAGGTCAATTGATGGTCGCCATTTTGAAGTGAAAGTGAAAAATAGAAGCAATTTGAAGGGCCGAGAATTTGGAACACAATAACTCTCCTTCTAATTGAGCTAGAATGTTCAAACATGGTGTAGACGTTCACTAGGTCACTGTCTTGATTGAGTTCAAAGATGAGCATTTTCTGCCTAGGGTAAGCAGAGATAGGCATGCTGATTTGTTGATTCTTTAGGGCAAGATAACTTTGGTTATAATGAAGGGAGGGCGATGAAACTCTTGTCAATCGAAAGTCTAATAGCTAACCTGTTGTGTGAAATCATTGTATCATTTTTTCTTAAATGTCCGGGGTAGCCGAAAAAAAGAGATTGAAAATCCAAAGTCGTATTTTTACAATTTGGAGCATGTTTAAAGATCTTTCTCGTAGAGTCAACATGAGTTTCCTGCAAATCGGATTTCTCAGAATCTAACCATAGGATGTTTCTGAAACTTTGACCTACCCCCCCAGAAATGGGTGGTGAGTATTGATTAAATATATTTTCAAAACGTTATAAGCATTCGAAATCACCGAATTTTACGAACTAGTGAATTTGACCTGCATTACTGTAACTCTGTGACTATTTGACCTATTTTACTAATTCTTTTTTCTTTGAGTACCCTGACAAAAATCATTTTCAACTGCAGTTTCAGATTTTCGAATTTCGAAAATTCGTCGCTGTGATTTCGAACCGGAAATACATTCTGGATAGCCGGGATCAGGGTCGAAATATTGTTATTTGAAAATGTCACATTTTCGAATTTTGTCTTTGATTTCGAACCGGAAGTTGAGACCAACTTGACAACTTTTTTAATAGTTGTACGATTTTCATGAAATTTAGTATGTAAGTAGATCTTACCCATGTGACTTCAAAAATAAAAATAGAAATTTTCTAAATTATCTCCCCTTGGTGAAATTAGGGATCAAAGTTTTCAAAAAAATCGAAGAAATATAGGTCAGAATGACCTGATTTTTTGGGGGGATACTAGATAAGTAAATACTGATTCGTACACAAAATATTGAGTTTGTAGATCGAACCGGAAGTGCCACCATCTTGAAACGTGATAAATCACAAAGGCTTTTGCGATATTTTACTTACAGACATGGGAGTTCCATTTTCGGAATCCTTGAAGGAATGCCTAATTTCTATCAGATCAGAATTTTGATTTCGGTCACGTGATGGTCACCATTTCGAACTGAATATGAGAAAAGGTGAAAAATCGACATTAACGAGCATGTGAATGAAAGCAATAGGCCGTAGTTTGGAGAATATGTCTCCTATTTCCAAAATGAATACATTTCTGGATAGCCGGGATCAGGGTCGAAATATTGTTATTTGAAAATTTCACATTTTCGAATTTTGTCTTTGATGTTTTTCGTGCAGATAAAGTTGTTTACGATTGAAATATCATAAAAACTTCGCTATATTTTGACCGATTTTAATGATTTTTTGTTTGTTGATGAGATTATTTACATGACCCATGCCATGTGACAGGAAGTGACTGTTAATATGAAAGCTTTAATATCTGCTTGGCAGATCTAGTTGCTATTATTATTTTTTTTTTTGTGTAGTTTCTGCAAATCGGATTTCTCAGAATATAACCATGGGATCCTTCTGAAACTTTGACCTACCCCCCCAAAACTGGGTGTCAGTTTTTGATTAAATATATTTTAAAAACGTTTTACGAATTCGAAATCACAGAATTTTACGAACGAATGAATTTGACCTACAATACTGTAACTCTGTGACTATTTGGCCTATTTTACTAATTCTTTTTTCTTTGAGTACCTTGACAAAAATCATTTTTTTTCGAAATCACCGAATTTTACGAACGAGTGAATTTGACCTGCATTACTGTAACTCTGTGACTATTTGACCTATTTAACTAATTCTTTTTTCTTTGAGTACCCTGACAAAAATCATTTTCAACTGCTGTTTCAGATTTTCGAATTTCGAAAATTTCGTCGCTGTGATTTCGAACCAGAAATACATTTCTGAATAGCCGGGATCAGGGTCGAAATATTGTTATTTGAAAATGTCACATTTTCGAATTTTGTCTTTGATGTTTTTCGTGCCGATAAAGTTGTTTACGATTGAAAAATCATAAAAACTTCGCCATATTTTGACCGATTTTAATGATTTTTTTTTGTTGAGATTATTTATATGATCCATGACATGTGACAGGAAGTGACTGTTAATATGAAAGCTTTAATATCTGCTTTGCAGATCTAGTTATTATTATTTTTTTTTTTGTGTATTTTCTGCAAATCGGATTTCTCAGAATCTAACGATAGGATCTTTCTGAAACTTTGACCTACCCCCCCATAAATGGGGTGCGAACCTTGATTAAATATATTTTCAAAATGTTTTACGAATCCGAAATCACCGAACTTTACGAACGAATGCATTTGACCTACAATGCTGTAACTTTGTGACTATTTGACCTATTTTACTAATTCTTTTTTCTTTGAGTACCTTGACAAAAATCATTTTCAACTGCAGTTTCAGATTTTCGAATTTCGAAAATTCGTCGCTGTGATTTCGAACCGGAAGTTGAGACCAACTTGACAACTTCTTTAATAGTTCTACGATTTTCAGGAAATTTAGTTTGTAAGTAGATCTTACCCATGTGACTACAAAAATATAAATAGAAATTTTCTAAATTATCTCCCCTTGGTGAAATTGAGGATCAAAGTTTTCAAAAAAAACGAAGAAATATAGGTCAGAATGAACTGATTTTTTTTTTTGATATTAGATAAGTAAATACTGATTCGTACACAAAATATTGAGTTTGTGGATTGAACCGGAAGTGCCGCGATCTTGAAACGTGAAAAATCACAAAGGCTTTTTTGCTATTTTATTTACAGACACGGGAGTTATATTTTCTGAATCCTTCAAGGATGGCCCCAAAAACATTCGGAGTAGAATTTTGATTTAGGTCAATTGATGGTCGCCATTTTGAAGTGAAAGTGAAAAATAGAAGCAATTTGAAGGGCCGAGAATTTGGAACACAATAACTCTCAACACAAGGTACAATTTTATGGATACACAATTACTGAGTTTGATACTAAGCGACGTTTCGACGAGGATGCTCTCGTCTTTATCAAGCAATGATACAAATTTGTGAATAGTGTAGGCAAATATATACAGAATATGCAACAAAGATAAAATCAAATACAATTAACTACATCGCATTAAAAATGTCAAATTGTTGCAGAGGGCAAGTATATTAGATTATGCAACAATTTGACATTTTTAATGCGATTTTATTTGCCTACACTATTCACAAATTTGTATCATTGCTTGATAAAGACGAGAGCATCCTCGTCGAAACGTCGCTTAGTATCAAACTCAGTAATTGTGTATCCATAAAATTGTACCTTGTGTTAATATGTTCAATTACTAAATGCCAATCAAAGAAGATATACGTCATCTGTATGGAGATGTGGCTACCCGACTCATGAACCAGATTGTGAAATCAGAGGGCAAGTATAATTAGATTATGCAACAATTTGACATTTTTAATGCGATGTAGTTAATTGTATTTGATTTCATCTTTGTTGCATATTCTGTATATATTTGCCTACACTATTCACAAATTTGTATCATTGCTTGATAAAGACGAGAGCATCCTCGTCGAAACGTCGCTTAGTATCAAACTCAGTAATTGTGTATCCATAAAATTGTACCTTGTGTTAATATGTTCAATTACTAAATGCCAATCAAAGAAGACAATAACTCTCCTTCTAATTGAGCTAGAATGTTCAAACTTGGTGTAGACGTTCACTAGGTCACTGTCTTGATTGAGTTCAAAGATGAGCATTTTCTGCCTAGGGTAAGCAGAGATAAGCAAGCTGATTTGTTGATTCTTTAGGGCACGATAACTTTGGTTATAATGAAGGGAGGGGGATGAAACTCTTGTCAATCGAGAGTCTAATAGCTAACCTGTTGTGTGAAATCATTGTATCATTTTTTCTTAAATGTCCGGGGTAGCCGAAAAAAAGAGATTGAAAATCCAAAAAGGCGTATTTTTACAATTTGGAGCATGTTTAAAGGTCTTTCTCATTAAGTCAACATGAGTTTCCTGCAAATCGGATTTCTCAGAATCTAACCATAGGATGTTTCTGAAACTTTGGTGAGTATTGATTAAATATATTTTCAAAACATTTTAAGCATTCGAAATCACCGAATTTTACGAACGAGTGAATTTGACCTGCATTACTGTAACTCTGTGACTATTTGACCTATTTTACTAATTCTTTTTTCTGTGAGTACCTTGACAAAAATTATTTTCAACTGCAGTTTCAGATTTTCGAATTTCGAAAATTCGTCGCTGTGATTTCGAACCGGAAGTTGAGACCAACTTGACAACTTCTTTAATAGTTGTACGATTTTCATGAAATTTAGTATGTAAGTAGATCTTACCGATGCAACTTTAAAGATCTCCTTAGAAATTTTCTAAATTATCTCCCCTTGGTGAAATTAGGGATCAAAGTTTTAAAAAAAATCAAAGAAATATAGGTCAGAATGACCTGATTTTTTTTTTTGATACTAGATAAGTAAATACTGATTCGTACACAAAATATTGAGTTTGTTGATCAAACCGGAAGTGCCGCCATCTTGAAACGTGATAAATCACAAAGGCTTTTGAGATATTTTACTTACAGACATGGGAGTTACATTTTCGGAATCCTTGAAGGAATGCCTAAAAATCTATCGGATCAGAATTTTGATTTCAGTCACGTGATGGTCACCATTTCGAACTGAATATGAGAAAAGGTGAAAAATCGACATAAACGAGCACGTGAATGAAAGCAATAGGCCGTAGTTTGGAGAATATGTCTCCTATTTCCAAAATGAATACATTTCAGGATAGCCGGGATCAGGGTCGAAATATTGCTATTTGAAAATGTCACATTTTCGAATTTTGTCTTTGATGTTTTTCGTGCCGATAAAGTTGTTTACGATTGAAAAATCATAAAAACTTCGCTATATTTTGACTGATTTTAATGATTTTTTTTTTTGTTGATGAGATTATTTACATGACCCATGACATGTGACAGGAAGTGACTGTTAATATGAAAGCTTTAATATCTGCTTTGCAGATCTAGTTATTATTATTTTTTTTTTCGTGTAGTTTCTGCAAATCGGATTTCTCAGAATCTATCCATAGGATCTTTCTGAACATTTGACCTACCCCCCCAAAAATGGGGTGCAAACCTTGATTAAATATATTTTCAAAACGTTTAACGAATCCGAAATCACTGAATTTTACGAACGAAAAAAATGACAATGCATAGTCGTAACTTTGTTATTTTTTGACCGATTTTACTAATTCTTTTTTCTTTGAATACCTTGAAAAAAATCATTTTCATCTGCAGTTTCACATTTTCGAACCGGAAGTTTAGACCAATTTGACAACTTCTTTAATAGTTATACGATTTTCATGAAATTTAGTATATAAGTAGATCTTACCGATGTGACTTAAAAAATATAATTAGAAATTTTCTAAATTATCTCCCCTTGACGAAATTAAGGATCAAAATTTTCAAAAAAATCATCAAAATATAGGTCAGAATGACCTGATTTTTTTGGGGGGGGATACTAGATAAGTAATTACTGATTTGTACACAAAATATGAAGTTTGTCGATCGAACCGGAAGTGCCACCATCTTGAAACGTGAAAAATCCCTAAGGCTTTTTTGCTATTTTACTTACAGACACGGAAGTTATATTTTCTGAATCCTTGAAAGATGGCCTAAATATTGTTCAGAGCAGAATTTTGATTTAGGTCAATTGATGGGTGACATTTTGAAGTGAATATGAAAAGTAGTAGCAATTTGATGGGCAGAGACTTTGAAACACAATAACTCTAATTGAGCTAGAATGTTCAATCTTGGTGTAGACGTTCACTAGGTCAATGTCATGATTGAGTGCAAAGATGAGCATTTTCTGCCTAGGGTAAGCAGAGATAGGCATGCTGATTTGTTGATTCTTTAGGGCAAGATAACTTCGGTTATAATGAAGGGAGGGCGGTTAATCGAGAGTCTAAAAGCTATCCTGTTGTGTGAAATCATTGTATCATTTTTTAAAAATATCAGGGATAGCAGAAAAAAAGAGATCAAAAATCCAAAAAGTCGTATTTTTACAATATTGAGCATCTTTACATTTTTGGAACTTCTTCTACAAAGAGTCTTATCGATAGTCTTTTATATGAAAACTTCGATCTTCAGTCCAAAATATCAGGAGTAGAAGAATAAAAGGATCAAACATTGAAAACGGCACCCTTTCATTGTTAAGCGAAACATGCAGTGTGGGTGACTTAAATCTGCACATTTAGTCATCGTATAGAGCTTATTCAAAAGTATCGAATTCCAACTGCTTAGGCATATTTTACGTGCACTTCAAAGTGTACATCCGAATGACTAGACAGCTGTCTTTGTCAGGGCCTCCGTTCTGCCTCACTGACAAGGGGGAACCACGCCGGAAAATCGAGATGAACTTTCTCTGTGCAGAACTTTCAATTCAGGCCAAACGTTTATTGCATACGATTAAGCTGGTCAGTTGGAGCTTATTATCAAAAGTTTTGTAATAATCAGTTGGTAATTAAAGTACCGTGCGAATTAAACTGTTAAAACAGAAAATTTCGCCCGGTTGAAATGTTTCTTGCTATAAGTCAGCAATTTCCCGATTTTAGGGAGGCTGAATGGCTGAATGGTTAGCATATCGTAACGTCTGTCAATGAGTCAACCGGCATTGTTTCGATTTCCAGGTTGCACGTGACATGGAGTATGGTGTCCAACCTCGTGGGTTTTCTCTGTGTCCTTCGATTTCCTCCCACTCATGAAGACCCGTACGCACAAGGGAAGTTTTTAAATAAAATTTAAAAACATATGTTAGTCCCGAAATGACCTAGTTTGTGTGGAATGGACGTTAAGTCGCATTTCTCTCTTTCTCTTTTATTTTTAAAGTTTTGTTATAATCGGTTGGTAATCAGAGGTACTGTAAAAGTGATAAAACAGGAAATTTCGCCCAGTTGCAATGTTTCTCACTTTAAAGTCAGCAATTTGCCGATTTTAGGGGGCAAACATTTATTGCGAAGGATTAAGTCTGTCAGGGGGAGCTTATTTTTAAAAGTTTTGTAATATTCGGTTGATAATTAAAGGTACCGTGCAAATTAAACTGTTAAAATAGAAAATATGGCCCGGTTGAAATGTTTCTCGCTGTAGGTCAGCAATTTGTCAAATTCAGGGAGGTTGCGTGGCTGAATGCTTAGCACCTGTGCTCTGTATCGTAACGTCTGTCATTGAATCAACTGGCGTTGTTTTGATTGAAATGCCCGGTCGAAATGTTTCTTGCTATAAGTCAGCAATTTCACGATTTTAGTACTGAAAAATTGATAAAACAGAAAATTTCGCCCGGTTGTAATGTTTTTCAATTTAAAGTCAGCAATTTGCCAATTTTAAGGGGAAAACGTTTATTGCGAACAATTAAGCTGGTCAGGGGGAGCTTATTTTTAAAAGTTTTGTTATATTCGAAAATTCGTCGCTGTGATTTCGAACCGGAAGTTGAGACCAACTTGACAACTTCTTTAATAGTTGTACGATTTTCATGAAATTTAGTCTGTACGTAGACATTACTGATGCGATTTGAAAAACGACTTTTAAAATTTTCTAAATTATCTTCCCTTGGTAAAATTAAGAATCAAATTTTTCAAAAAAATCGTCGAAATAAAGATCAGAATGACCTAATTTTTATATTCGATACTAGACAAGTAATTACTGATTCGTACACAAAACATGGAGTTTGTCGATCGAACCGGAAGTGCCACCGAAAATTCGTCGCTGTGATTTCGAACCGGAAGTTGAGACCAACTTGACAACTTCTTTAATAGTTGTACGATTTTCATGAAATTTAGTCTGTACGTAGACATTACTGTTTTCACTATATGATGTCATATGCCATTTCGGATTTCATAAAACTAATTGAACATTTTCATTATCACCGGAAGTAATGTAATTTTGTCAGGATCACTTAGAAGTAACAAATGTATAACATGAATTGATATTTGCTGGATTTGGTTGATACTGCGTCCAATTTATTTGATGTGTGCATTGCTTATGGGGAAACCTGTTTAATGGTTGGTACCGGAAGTGACATATGTTCAAGGGTAACGTAGCACTGACCGTGACATGTTAAAGGGTAACGTGGCACCAGTGAAACCTGTCATTCCTGCATGCAAGTCTAGTTTGTTTTGTTTTTATAAAGTTCTGTCCCATGCTAATGCTTAGTATACGAAACATTTAAAATCATGGATTTAGCTGTTCAGCTATCAAAATTCATTGAAAATTGAAATTCTTGTTCGTCTCAAGACCTTAAACTCAGTGTATCAATCTGAAGTCAATTGGATGATAAGTTTGGCCTCTAGAGCGTTACAAACAAAAGATTTTTCAAAGTGGTCAAGGGAGATAACTCTGGCAGTAAAAATCAATAGGCTTCTTCGTCTCATACCCTTAAACAATGTGTATAAAGCCAATCGGATATTAACTTTGGCCTCTGGAGTGTCACAAGATTTTTTGAAGTGATCAAGGACCATAACTCTGGCAGTAATTATCGGAAATGAATCCATGCACCTAAATTGCATAGGTCAGGCTACTTATTTAAACCTTTGGTATAAAATAACCTTGGCAACGTATGCGTGAGAAAATGTTTTTACTCTTATTCTGTTGTGAATATGTTAGTCTAAGAAAAAAAATTACCCAACTGGGAAAAAATAGTCAGTTTCAAAATAAGTGCAGTCACTGCTGTCATTCTCAAAATTATGCATTTGGAACAAAATGAATTAATGAGGTAAACAAACAATGCCAGAGAGGGAAAAATCACAAATACTTGATACATGTATTTGCATGAATCTGTGCACGTACATGTAAACTGCAATGTAAACATGCACATACATGTAAACACAAAACTAGAGTATAAAACAACGTTGCCAACTTGTCATGTTTGAATACATGTTAAGGCAATATACTGAACTTGAAATTTTTTACTTTTTACTTGTTGCATATTTGATACCTATAGAAAAAAATGTATTTTCTGACCAAATCATGCTCCAAAGTCCAGTAAATGGAATTTCACAGACCAAGTAAGTACCCCGTGGAGACAAAGTCTCTTCAGACCCAGTCCCCCCAAAATAATAGCTCAGTTACATATATTCTAAAAATTCCATTATATCATCATTCATAAACTCCTGTTTTATACAGTGAATTCCCCAGTAGTAGCACTAATGAGTCGTGTCGTGGAACGACAGACTGTGGAATTGTTATTTCTACTCTCACAAAAAAGACGAAATTGACAGACGGGCCTCAAGATTTTGTTAAATTTCTTATCCTCTTGTTATCATGAATTTGGTCCCATACAGCATGATACAGACTAAAATTTTCAGGCCTAGTCTCAAATTAAAAACTCGGGTACAATCTCTGTAGTCTTATACTGTCTCAGCACTATATTCACAGTTATACTGAACTTTAAAGTTAGTAATAGTAGTACCTCTGGTCACACTGGTGTGTGGGTTGTGGGGTGCAGATTGTTCTGTCAACTCTTGCAAAACAGGCAGAATTGACAGGGGCAGATCTCGAGATTCTGTCGCATTGACTCCTATTTTTGGTTCTCTCAATTACAAGAATTTGCGTCCAGCAATGACCTCAAATGTCAGATATCGATTCACTTTTTCAAAATTTTCTCAGGTTGCTCGGTGTTATAGCTACTAGATTTCATAACAAAATCAATAACAAACTTAATATGTCAATTTAAATAAAACTGCTTTCCAATGAGATAACAATCAACGAAGAACTATGGGCAAGACATGTACGATCAATGTTCTACCAGGTCGCTCAGTGTTATTGCCGGTATTTTGTTGACATTCATAGTGGGGTGGGATTGTGGATGGCACCCAAGATTTGGAACCGGTGTCACAGTTTCAGTTGGTCGTTGATGTGTGTTTGCTCCTGGGCACTTGCGTATGTCAGAGACTGATGTTTGTGTTAGCAACACAGCTTTATCCACTTCCGCCATTGTGAGATGGTTCCTTATAACTCAAATAACTGATCACTTCAGGAAAAAGTGTTATGTTCTTAGAGTTTTGTCATTAAAAAACATACTTGTTATCGTGATTAGCTGGTTTTTTAGTGATCAGTAGTTACACGATCAACGGATTTAAGTCAATTGGCTCGAGATTGATTGTTCTATCGTTTGTGATTTGTTAACAGTGTGAGCTGACTCCTACAATTGCCCATGCGCTAAACGGTGAACACACACCAGGGACCAACTGAAACTGTGACACCGGTCCGACCACCAACCACTATTCCAAGCTTCTAGATCTGCTACTGTCCCCTAGTAGTAAACTCGAACATATGGTGCTCATATTACTATTATGGGCATGTGCAATAGTCGGTCGCATTTTTGTTCACACCCTCCCAAACCAAAAACTTTATGTATGCGTGCGCCCCCTCCCCCAAGTCACATGATAAACTGCAATATGTACTAGCCTTAAACAACATGCTTGGATGCGCAGTTGCAGGACCTCTTTCACTGGACCTAGTTACTAGTAGTAGTATCAATTTTTGAGGAAATGATAGTAATGCACAAATACTGTCAGTCACGGGTTATGCCAACTAAAAAGAGATTCAGATCCCAGTTCCCACAGGTAAGAGTGGCTGTGTTTAATTATATTTGATAATTTAAGAGAGGAAAAGATACCGGAATATTCAAGAGATCAAAGCAAAAACCCAGCTGATCGGTCATATAAGATGGCACTCGAATTTGGAAATGGACTGCTCCGCCTCCTGTCGAACTGGGAACGCAGAAAAGAACTAAGTGATACACCATAGTTACTTTAATTTTTCAAAAGTAATAATTATTTAAAGTTAATATTTCAAAAAGACTCTCAATATTGCCATCATTGTCATTATATGATGGCAGAGGACTAAAACAAAACCAAATAACACAAAGATGGCGGCGAAATGTCAGATCATTGATCATGGATTTTTTTTTATTCTCCTTCTGCACATGGATAATTTGTGTGGAGAAAAATCAAATAAGGTTTTAACTTACCTCTTCCAATATTTCATAATATTCTAAACGATTCCTGTTTTTGGTAAATCTACGTCTTAAAACAGTGTCGAATTGACCAAGCAATTAAATGCCCCTGTCTGTATTCAGCTGTTAGTAAATAAATTGCCGCTTGCAAATTTTACACACTTTTCGTCATTTGATTTTTTTGATAATGATGCAAACAACAAGGTTATTTATAACACCTTCTTATAACAATATGCAACAAATTACCACTCAGTATTGATGTGAAGTAAAAAAAAAAAATCCAATATATTGACCAACTATGATATAATACGTTTGAGAATAACCAATACAATTTCTGGCATTGTATCTTTTATAGTGGTATATCCGTCCGCTGCTGAACATAGTTCCTGCAGAACCCATAATTATAAAATATTTTACTGGAAGTATTCTGTTCACATCGGAATAAAAAAATGAATATTATTTTTCAAATAGCATAAGGTATACTTACAATGATGGTCGGTTTTTGGCATGAACCTCAAAATTGCAACAAATTAAATGAAATGTCTGCAACTTGGTTTTCACTTTGTATTTATGTAGTTATCTCCCTTGGCTGAAACAACCCAAAGATTTGTAATAATTGAGTTGTTAATCCCTCAAAAATTATTATTCCCATTATATATTTCAGTGTTGCAATTTTGACCTGTCTGCTGGGAATTTTAAAAAATGTGCTCGGTAATGAATGAAATTATCATTGTAGGTGTATATTGCAGTCATGATAATTATTCCATTATTGCCAGCTATTGAGCATATTTATATTGTGAGACATTTCAGAAAAATAATGTTGCTCAAAAACCCTCTTATATTATGCGACTCCATTGGAAGCGGAGCTGCTCATACGGAACGCTGGTCATAATTACATCAAAGACGAGTGAGTTGACATTTGACATCAATTTTTATACGCCCACATTTTTATGTGGACGTATATTGTCGTCGCCCCAGTTCGTCCGTCCGTCCACAATTGGATGAAACTTGAAATGCATGTTTATAACCCAAAGATCTTGGTTCCTTTCGATATTTACGCCCATCGGATCGTAACTTCCTGAATTATGGCCTGAAATCGCCCTTTTTAACTTGTGCTTCCTCTGGAGGTCAAAATTGTAATCCGATTTTAAAAAAAAAACGTTTGATTATAACTCTGTTACATGGTTATGGAGGTTGAGTTCAAATTTCGTGAAAATCGGACCAAAATTGACAGACAAAATGGCCGCTGTTTGTACGCGAATAGTGTGAAAATATGTTATATCAAGATTGTGGACCCTATAGAGGTCACAATTTTGAACCGATTTTGATGACACTTGATATGTATGTTTATAACCCAAAGATCTTGGTTCCTTTTGATATTTGGGCACATCAAATAGTAACTTCGTGAATTATGTCCCCTGATTGTCCGAAAAATCGCCCTTTTTAGCTTGTGGTCCCCTCTGGAGGTCAAAATTGTTATCCGATTTTAAAAAAAACGTTTGATTATAACAACGTTACATGTTTATGGAGGTTGAGTTCAAATTTCGTGACAATCGGACCAAAATTGAAGGACAAAATGGCTAACGTTTGTACGAGAATAGTGTGAAAATATGTTATATCAAGGTTGTGGACATAGAGGTCACAATTTTGAACCGATTTTGATGAAACTTGACATGTAGGCCTATGTTTATAACATTAATGATGGTTGAGTATGAATTTCTTGAAAATCGATAATTGAACAGCTAAATCCATAATATCAAATATTTCGTATACTTAACGTTGGGCAGAACTTTATAAAAACCAAACAAATTCTAATGATTTTCTGATAATTAACTCTTGTTGACTGCCCGGACGATTTAGCGGCTGTGTGGGCGTATGTTCGTTGCCTGGCAACATATTATTTGTTGGTTGCACAGACCCGGAGGGAGGGGGGGCGATATGGGGATTCTGAGTACACCGATGAGCAGTGCCGGACTGGGCCCACCTCAAACTGATCCCGCAGTGAATATTCGCTTGGCCGCTACAATCACTGATAAGCATGACATCGACGAGGCTTAATGAGTACGGCATATTAACTTTTTTTACTCCGACAATTAAATTCTCAAACATTTTTTTGAGGTATAGGAAAAATAAATAAAGAATTATTTGTAGTTAAAAAATATTTCCTATTTAGTATAAATGGGTATTAAAATGAATAAAATGCATCATTTTGTCCGAAGCAATTAGGTATTAAATAAACATTGTACTAGCCGTTGAGCCAATGACTGGCGGCGTGTGCAGTCAACGCACGTGTTGTGGACAATCATCTGTTACAGAGATAATTCGTAAGTAATTCTCTGTCAAACAGATTGGACCCACCTGTCCACCCGTCCGTGACAGGTGGGCCTAAGCTCATTAAAATTTTCAAAATTTTGTGTGTGTTGGGGAAGAGAAGCCCCTCCAGACTCCCCCCGGGCGCTCGTGACACGTATTTGGCACGTACTTGTGTGGGCCTTGGTCAATGACCTGACAGGTGGGCTTTCGGTCTTTTTCTCTCACTAAGATGTTTGTTTACATTGTACAGGCGTCCACACGGATTGACATCCCAATGTTTAGCTGTGAAAGGTTGCCCGTTAAAATTGACTGGGGCTCAAATTATTTTCGACATTGATTCAATGGGACAGTTCCTGAACGTTCAGGGTGAGTGTAATGAGACTGGCTTTCAGAGCTAAACTAGGTGCCAAACATCCCATATGGAAACGTATCAATTTTTTCTGACCAATGTCCCCTTGGGTTCCGGCTACTTGATAATTTCAAAACTAATTTTAAAAAAAGACTACTATGTTTCACGTTTTTCGGGAAACAGGTCTTCATTTTTTTAAATACAAAACATGACTGACACAGCTTGTTACCTGGTGTGGTCAATATATTGTTTTTCCATGAAATCACCCTTGATGAAATTTGTATTAAATTATTGTTAAAAGAAATGGAGAAATAATGGCAACTAGCAGACTGTAGAGTAACACGAATACCTGTCGACAAATTAATAGCCAATTCACTGTTCGTAGGGATGGGACCAAATGTACTTTTCTACCATTTGAAAATTCTGCAGGTGTGGTCCTTAGACTTGTCAAATTTTTGAAGATGAAAAAAGAATTTTGGCAAAACTTTTGTTCTATCTCGATTTTTCTCTCAGGTAGCCTAATTGGCATTTTTCAAGAATGTATTTTTCAAGAGTTTTGTCCTTCAATGGGACAGAATGTTCCAATATATGTCTTTTAATAGGGTTTCGAGTATGCCAAGTTAAAAAAATGATACTCAAACGTGTTCCAAGCAATGGCGACATATTAAATCCAATATGGCTGCCAAAAAAGGGGGGGGGGGATTTTGTTGTCGCATATGTGGTAGATGATGTGGTCCAATTTGTTTTTTCGAGTATGCTGAGTTCAACAAATACTCCATTGTGTATCGAGCAAAGGCAACCTTCTTGGATCCAATATAACCGCCAAAATGGCAGCCATATTGGCTAAAAATTTGGTTGTAGCATGCGGTTATAAGTGTGGTCCAATGTCTCTTTTAATATGTTTTTAAGTATGTAAAGTTAAAACAATTATACCCCAAAGCGTTTCGAGCAACTGTAGCCATCTTGGATCCAATATGAACGCCAAAAAGTGTTACTTGAGCAAAGACCGCCTTCTTAAATCCAATATGGCCACCACATACTAAACAGTCAATAACATTAACACCAAAATTGCATCAAAATTGTGGCCTCTAGAGGGTCCACAACCTTCATAGAAAGTTATGGTCCGATATGCGCGAAAATCGAAAGGAATCAAGATATTTGGGTTATAAATCTGTATTTCAAGTGTCATCAAAATTGGATCAATATTATGTCCCCTAAAGGGTCCACAACCTTGATATACCATATTTTTATTATACAATTTTCGTAGGAGAGACGGCCATTTTGACCGTCAGGTTTTGCCCGATTTCCACGAAATTGGAACTCAAGTGTCACTACGTAACAGTGCTATTATAATATTCAAACGTTTTTTGTTTTTTTTAAAAATGGACACAAATTCAGAGAAAGTAACGACCCAATATACACATATATCTAAAGGAACCAAGATCTTTGGGTTATAAATATGCATTTCAAGATTCATCAAAATCAGATGAAAATTGTGACCCCTAGAGTATTCACAAGCTAAAAACGTGACTTATCGTACAATCAGGGGCCATAATCCATGAAATAATGGTTTGATACATTTCAATATCAAATGGAATATAGATCTTTGGGAGATAGAACTATATTATAAGTTTCGTCAAATCAAATAAAATTGTGACCTGTCCACAAACACATTGTGGAAGGATGGACGAACGGACGGACAGGAGCAACGACAATATACGTCCACATGAAAAAGCGTGATTGTTCGTATAATCAAATATATATGTATGAAAAATATTTGAATTTTGTATATTAACATGGTAAGACATAGACGGTATACAACCGTAGACACAAACTAGTCAGAGACACACACATGTAGAATGACTTAACTAATAGTAAAGTCTATTTACGAAAAAAAGTGGGCCTACCCCTAACAAATTGCAAGACAAGGTTAAAGGTTTTTGATGGTTGTTGCACAGGCACTTGAAGGGATTAAAATAAAACTTCTTACTACTGCTTGACTATATAGTAGGCCTATAGTATATGTACAAGGTATGTCAGAGGCCATCTTTGTTATGACTCGTTGGCTAAATTCTGTCTGCTAACATCTCACAATACTCACTAGTTCTAAGACTTTCCATCGTTTTAATTGCCAACGAGACTTTATTTGATCATTATACACCCTCCAATGTAGTTAAAAAAAGACACAATGACAAAAAAGCAAAGAGCTTCGATCCACGTGTCCTTTGCTTGTGACTGGCAAGCACGCACTGATGCAATCTCACGTGATCTCATAATGTTAATATTGGGTGTTGAAAAATAAACTCTTGATGTCAAGGCTAGCCGTCGATGTTGGCAGATAAAATTCCTATATGCCACTTAACGGCCATTGATAATTAAATCAATCAAGTGGATAATATAGACTATGCTGTTTATATTAAGGATTTTAGTAATGATGACCGAGGTTATGTGAATATTTCACTCGCTTTGTTCTCGGCTAATAGTGGATCAATTTGACTGAAATTTACAGCAAATTACATTTAAACTATATATTCTTTAACTTTTATAGTGAGAACTGCCAACTCTTTATCTAATCTCCCATAATGTATCTTTAATAATATGATGATATGATAATTTCACAGGTTGATGGTTGTAAATTACTTGCAGGTTAGCGTTTTGGCCTAAGTTAATCGATTTATGAAATATATTATTTGATAGAGATTATAATCAAATGCCACCAAATCGCATATTAGGGATTCATTTTTCAAAAATTTCCATGGGGAGCCCCCCCCCCGTCCGGGCTTCGCGTCACAAATTGTCAACATTTTATGTAATTTCATTTGCGCCCCCCCCCCTCCAATATATATTTCACGGCTACGCCTCTGGCTATACAACATTATAGTTCGCACCGGAAGAACTGTTATACATCTGTAGAAACTATAGGAAAGGCAAAGGTTCAATACCTGTCGCTGCTGCTTTATGTGATGAATTTAAGTTAAGAGGGGGTTGAAATGTTGTACGGGCATCTGAAGACACTTATGTCGACATGGTAAAGGTGGCTATTGATGCTTTGGATTTGCAGTCCATTAAATTGATTGGGGAGGGGACATATCTTCTGATACTGCAGGAGTCAATACTAACATCCAAGCAAAAATATTTGTCTCAAGAAACTTCTCACATCTAGAGTAGGTACCCAAGTCAAGATTTTTCACACGTTCAGTGGGTGTGATAGTGATAGCACATCCAAGATCCATGGCATTGGCCAAAAATTGTTTTTCCAAAAGCTTATTAAAGGAGATCCTGTACAGAGTATGCAATATAGGCCGATTATTTAGTATTATTACGTCATGTCTGTCTGTGTTCGCCATCTTATGTTGGGAGTGATAATGGTGCGCTACAAACACCTTGCCTGAAACTTATATAAGGGGGCATATACCCCCTGCTCTTACGCCTATGCGTACAATCAATGGCCATAATTCCGGCCATTACGATCCGGTATGCGCGAATTCCATCAAAATCGGATCGAAATCGGGACCTCTTGAAGGTCCACAACCATATTTTTACACAATTTGCGTCCGGCAGTTTGGGTCTGATTTTCGTCAAATTCGACCCCAGTCATCATAAAGGTGTAATGGTGATATTACCCCCCCCTTTTTTTTTTTTTAAAATCAGATTAAAATTTTGAGTGGCCAGAAGCTAAACAAGCAATTTTTCGTAAAATCAAATGCCATTATTGAGGACAACCATATTGGGCTAGAAACATGTATTTCAAGTTTCATGAAAATCAGATAAAAATTGTGACCTCTAGAGGCTCCACCACCTTGATATACCATATTTTTACACTATTTGTGTATCTGGGGCGGCCAGTTTTTGTCCAATTTCCACGAAATTCGAAGTCAACTCACATTACGATATAATCACTTTTCTTTTAAATTGGATAATAATTGTGACCTGTAGAATGACCACAAGCTGAAAACGCATGTTTTCGTACAGTCAGGGGCCATAATTCAGGAAGTTAGAATCCGATGAGCACAGATATCTGAAGGAACCATCAATGATCTTTAGGTTAAATACATGCATACCAAGGTCCATTAGAATTGGATGAAAACTGTAACCTCTGGAGTGTCCACAAGCTAAAACCATGATTTTTCATAGTTAGGGGTCATAATAAAATATCCCATTCACGAACGCCATGGAGGGTATGGGAGACCTCCCCCGCAAAATTTTGAAAAATAGACTGTAGGAAATGCTGTCTGTCAGTATTCAGTCAGACACCGATCATCAAAATAAATAAATCTGACCACATACCGTCCATCGCCTGATCACTAGTTTATACAATCAGAGTCCAAAATGGCAAACGAACGGACTCAACGAAGTACCTTTGTGACCGCCAAAGTAGCGAGTCCCTGATAGTATTTAGGCACCAATGGTAGAGATAAATAGAGCTGATCGGATGTCATCTGTGGCCTGATCACTAGTTTTTCCGACCCCAGAGAGGAAAGTGTCAAATAAAACTCAACGAAGTCCCCAATAATTTGAAAAGTAGTCTGGCAGTATTTCAGGCATTGATCGTCGAGATAAATAGAGCTTAACAGATAACGCCTGTCGCCAAATCACTAGTTTATCCGACCAGAGAAGAAAGTGACAAACGGGCAGAGTGAGTGACTCAAAGTTAATGACTATTTTCGCCTCTATAGGCTACTTTGTGAAATGAACGCCCTTAGGCACTGATTGTAGAGATAAATAGAGCTGATCGGATGTCGCTTGTGGCCTGATCACTAGTCTTTCTGACCCCAGAGAGGAAAGTGTCAAATAAAACTCATTGAAGTCCACAATAATTTGAAAAGTAGACGGCCCGAAATGCAGACTGGCAATATTTCAGGCATTCATCTTCGAGATGCAAACAGAGGGAAGGCCAGATTCCCCCCCCCCCTCCCCTTGGCGCCGCCACTGGCCAGAATCCATAAAGTTATAGTTGGATACATGTCCATATTGAAATGACCCAAGATCTTTGGGAGATATACCTATATTTCAAGTTTCGTCAAAATAGTATAAGTATTTGGACCTGTGGAGTGTCTAGAATCAAACTGTTGACAGACGCCGGGACTGACAGGGGCGACGGCATAATATGTGTACGTGAGGGGCATATAAAAATCCATTTTTAGAAGCCATGTTTGTCACCTTACCTAACTTGATAGAGGGATGGTCCATTTTCAAAATGTATTTTCATCACTTACGGTCCCTTACTGAAAAAATCCTGACTCTGCCACAGTTACAGTTTCAAATTAGTTATCTTTTCTTGGCACAATTTTTACCTTGATTTGATATAACTTTTGGTTCAACATGACCCAGAAAGCTTTGGTGATGTATGAGGTTATATCAACATTTTGTTTAGTCTGTCAACCAGTAGGCCAGTAATTAAAACATGATTGCTATCAAGTGATGCATTGGTCTTTAAAGTTTGTTAACACTGCTTCTGGAACACAGGTGGTTGAATGTGTCAGATATAAGTTTTGTCCTCTGCTAGCCTATATGTCATGTGATTGTGTCGTGTTGCTGGAAATCTAACTACCTGCAAGATATCTTGTAATTAAGTGGGCAGATGTAGATCTGTATATACAGATTAGGTGTTGAGTGGGGTTTTACTGTCTCAGCTTATTGACAGCTTCAAGCCACTTCCGATCGATCAAAATGTTGTCATTAAGAATCTGGAAGGGTATCTTGGAAATGTCAAAGATAGGTTGCCAGGCAACGAAACATACACCCACAGCAGCTAAATCGTCCGGGCAGTTAACAAGGGTTGTCGCAAATTTTTACTTTTTTCGGTAATGAAAAATTTGTAATACACTAAAAAACTGATTAAGTGTAACAACTCATTATGTAATTATCAGAAAATCATTAGAATTTGATTGCTTTTTATTAAGTTTTACCCCACGCTAACAATTAGTATATACATGAAACATCTAATATCATGGATTTAGCTGTTCAGTTATCAAAATTCATTGAAAATCAAAATACTTGTTCGTTTCAACACCTTAAACTCTGTGTATCAATCTGAAGTCAATCGGATATTAACTTTGGCCTCTAGAGCGTTCACAAGATTTTTTTTTAAGTGATCAAGGACCATAACTCTGGCACTAATTATCAGAAATCGCTGAAAATCAATAGGAATCTTCGTCTCATGACCTTAAACACTGTGTATAAATTTAAAGTAAATCAGATATTAACTTTGGCCTCTAGAGCATCCACAAGATTTTTTGAAGTGATCAAGGGCCATAACTCTGGCACTAATTATAGGAAATCGCTGAAAATCAATTGGCTTCTTCGTCTCATGACCTTAAACACTGTGTAAGAATTTAAATTCAATCGGATATTAACTTTAGCCTTGTGGACGCTGGAACGACGGACGGGATGACGACAATATACGACCACATTTCAATGTGTGAATACGAATGATAAAGTCAGAGGAATCCAAAACCATTTAAATAACATAAACATAGACAGGATCAAAGTCATAATAAACTTGATACAGTGACACCAGTAGTAGGAGTGGATAAAAACAAAGTCAAAGGTAGCTTATATTCTCTGAAGAAGTAGGTTAGATACTTTAAAAGATGGTTTTGTGATACCTTTGACTTTGTTTTTATCCACATTTCAATGTGGGCGTATATAAAATGGATGTTGTCCAATATGCTTAAACTCAACGATGAAAAGACTGAGTTTCTTCTCATGGGTTCAGCTAGCAGACTTAAGAAATGTGACATTCCACCAATCAGCATTGTGTTTAGGACTGTGAGAAATCTTGGAATTCTTGTTGGTTCTCGTCTCAGCTTTGAAAACCATGTGAACAACATCTGTAAAATATGTCACTTCCATCTACAAAGGATAGGGTCCATTCATCATCTATAAACAGAAGACGCTGCTGCAACCTTAGCTCGATCCTTCGTCCTGTCCAGAATAGACTATTGTAATTCGGTACTAACTGGTATTACAAACGAACAGATTTCAAAACTCCCCAAAGATTACAAAACCGCGCTGCTTACATTGTCACAAAAACTAAATCAAGATCACACATCACCCCAGTCTTGAACAAATTACATTAATCTGGATTAAGATTATGTAGGCCCTGGGCTATGGAGGTTTACCTGTTCATTCAGTAATGTGATCACCGTAAGAACTAATCAGATTTACTTTATAATCGGACACACCCGTGGAGTGGGCAAAATTTAATCACTGCATCTAACTGGTGTAACATGACCTTACAAGACTTCTTTATAAATATATGTCTTACCATTTCCATTGTCAACAAAAATAAGCTGATAATTAAAATGTAATAAATGATTATTTTTTTTGATTATCTAAAATTTAATTTGGAGTAGACCTATGTGGGCATATTAAAATACATGAAACTTTACATTCAAAAACTTGACATTACATTTAAAGTGATCAAATTGCGTATGTTGGCAGTTCATTTTAAAGAAATTCTAACCCTCTGAACATGAGCGGTTGTCATGTAGTTTAACAATACGTTGGATTGGTTCTCCGGTCACCACCAACACATGGTAAAGTCCTGACAACGAATTGTTCAGATCAATTAGCACAAGGTGGAATATTGGAGATAAATCAAGTCAGCATTATTAATTCTGTACATGTAGTTCAGTTTTTTTACATATATAGCACAACACTATTAAATGCAAGTACATGTAGCTACGTGGCTCTTCTTCTTAGAACGTATTTGCCTTTCTGTAACTGGGTTAAATATATACGTAATTTAGAATTATCTGAAGTCTTCCTTATCCAAATCTAAAAAAGAAAGCAAGGATAGAGTGGGTCATTATTATCTTATCTCACGACTCCAAATATTTTGTAAAAGCAGCAGCAATTTATTTACTAATTTTAATTATTCTGCACATGTACTGCCAATCTATGTCATACAGACAAATATTACATGGTACTCTCACAAAGTTTCAAACTACATGTACATTCTAAACCTCTTGTATCATGGCTTCTAAATTCATCTTTGATCTTCAAATCCTCATGTGATTTCCTCAGCAAAAAGTAAAGTAACATAAGCACAGGATAATCTCAAGACTTCCAACAATCTGATTGGACAGTGTGATTAATAAGGAATTTCTTGATTACTTATTGTACACATTACACAATCATAATGTCACCTGACAGACTGGACATTGGTGGCTATTGCTACATTAACTATACAATTTCTGTTAAGCTGCACTATAAACCGCAGATTGCCTCGTTTGGCATTTCTGTCCAAACGAGGTAAAACAAATGCCTCGTTGTTCCAAAACAAGGTTTTTTAAATTGCCCTGTTTTTGGAACGAGGTATTTTGTTCAGAACGAGGCTTGGTAAAAATGCCTCGTTTACTAAATGTGGTTTTTTCAAGATAGTTATTAGCAGTATTTCCTATCAGCGAATTTGTAAAAATTAAAATTTATGTTATTTAATACGAAAATAAAACCAGTCCAAACTATGATATTATAATCAGAGAAATAGACAAGACAAGAATACACGCCATAGATGTAGGTGTAAAGCAACATCAGCTACCTTGATTGATTTATTGGCCCAATCAGTTATAGGTGTTAAGAAACAACTGTGGTGTTGTGACAATTTATTGGGGCCAATAAATTAATCAAGGTAGCTATTGTCTGCAATAGTTTTACACCTAACTGATATCGCAGACAACAAATTAGTGTTTATTTGGTCTAAATACAACAAATAATCCATTCTTATTAATCAAAAAAGCATATAATTTCATTTCTTTTTACCAATACGTTATATTTATTGTAAAAAAATAACTTGACTATAGCATTGACTGTTTCTGTTGAAACCCCATAACATTGCACAAAATATTATTGGACAAAAATTACATAAACGCGCAGCGATGAATTTGTTGGCTTATACCAACCAATTGTCAATTAAATGGGAAATAAAGTACAGTTGTTTCTTAACACTTATAGTCAAGTTATTTCATTTATTTCCAATACGCCAGTTTATTATTTATATTTATTGTAAAAAATAACTTGGCTATAGCATTGACTGCTACTGTCGAAACCCCATCACATTGCACAAAATATTATTGGAGCAAAATTACATAAACGCGCAGCGATGAATTTGTTGGCTTATACCAATAGTCAATTAAATGGGAAATAAAGCACAGTTGTTTCTTAACACCTATAGTCAAGTAATTTTTTTACAATAAATATAAATAATAAACTGGCGTATTGGAAATAAGAAATGAAATCATATGCTTTTTTGATTAATAAGAATGGATTATTTGTTGTCTGCGATATCAGTTAGGTGTAAAACATTTAGTAAACGAGGCATTTTTAACAAGCCTAGTTCTGAACAAAATACCTCGTTCCAAAAACAGGGTAATTTAAAGTGCCAATTCCGATAACTTTTTGGGGAATAAAACAGCTTAATTTTGTGTTAAAATCCTTTAAAATCCATAACCTAAGGCCCACCTACTAACCCGATAGTTGTGATACACTTGTAAATAACTTAAACCTGACAGTCTTCATCTGGAAATGGGGAACGTTTTATTATACATTATCTGGATAAAACCAGACTTTTTTCTATAAAACTAATATGTAGGTGAAAATTACCCTTTGTTATCAAGTACAGGGCATCGGTCATTCACTGTATAGACCTCTCAAGAAACATTAATCGATTATCAGGTCACCCAATGAAAAAATTGACCCAAAATCTTAAAAGGGTTAGTGTCCGGATAAGCAGTGTTGACGTTCACGTCCAAATGACTCAATATTTTGAGCTGAAATTTTGAGACAAGATAAATACACCATGCCACTATATTTTGGTCCATAAATTTCATAAATACTCAAACTTTAATTTTTGAGACTCTGTTCTTATCGGGATTGTCCCTTTAAAAAAAAACTCGTTTTGGAACAACGAGGCATTTGTTTTACCTCGTTTGGACAGAAATGCCAAACGAGGCAATCTGCGGTTTATAGTGCTGTGAGCTTGAGAATGTAGCTTTAAATTGAATCACACTCAGGCATCATGAAATAGGGCAATAATGCTTTAATTGGGGAACACCTATTGCCCTGTCCTGAGAAAAGATTTACAAATTCAAAGATAATGACTGGTTCTTTAATTCTGTTCCTTTTATATACTTTATGGGTGGTTGGATGGCCGAACGGTTAGTGCATAAGGTCTGTCATTGGGTCAACTGCTGTGGTTTCAATTTCCACGGTCATACGTGTCAAGGAGTAGGTCTGCAGGCTAAAAGACACCTACGCGCAAGTGGATTATTGGAATACAATTGAATCACGTATTAGTTCCTAAATGACCTAGTTTGTGTGTCTCTCTCAATATCATTTATAATTGCAACTTTTTATGATATTTCGTATAAATGATTTTATAGATTACAACAAGATGACTTACTTCTTGTGTTCCTATTCCAGTGATAATACCATGGGTTTTTGGTGCATCTTTAGATTCAACAAACACTGGATGGTTTCTTTGAAACCTGAAAATTTATTCAGAAAGTTATTTAGAATACAAGTTGCTTAAAAGTTATTTCTGGCAACTTTTCAATGAGGTTTCTCTTGTCTTTATCAATTCTTTGCTTGTTGAAACATTGTCAGAAAAATTTTTTTTTGTGGTAACTTGTTATTATAATTGTAACATGTGTTATTACAGGTTTGTATAAAGGGAAAATTGCACATTATGAATAAAGATAGGTTGCCAGGCAACGAAACATACGCCCACAGCAGCTAAATCATCTGGGCAGTCAACAAGGGTTGTCGCATATTTTTACTTTTTTCGCTAATGAAACATTTGTAATACACTAAAAACTGATTAAGAGTAACAACTCATTATGTAATTATCAGATAATCATTAGAATTTGATTGCTTTTTATAAAGTGTTACCCCACGCTAACAATTAGTATATACATGAAACATTTAATATCATGGATTTAGCTGTTCAGTTATCAAAATTCATTGAAAATCAAAATACTTGTTCGTTTCAACACCTTAAACTCTGTGTATCAATCTGAAGTCAATCGGATGATAAGTTTGGCCTCTATAGCATCACAAGATTTTTTGATGTTATCAAGGGCCATAACTCTGGCAGCAATTATTGAAAATCACTGAAAATCGATAGACGTCTTAGTCTCATGACTGTAAACACTATGTATAAATTTGAAGTCAATCGGATATTAACTTTGGCCTCTAGAGCATCCACATGATTTTTTGAAGTGATCAAGGGTCATAACTCTGGCACTAATTATCGGAAATCGCTGAAAATCAATAGGCTTCTTCATCTTATGACCTTAAACACTGTGTATAAATTTAAAGTCAATTGGATATTAACTTTGGCCTCTAGAGCGTCCACAAGATTTGTTTAAGTGATCAAGGGCTATAACTCTGGCACTAATTATCGGAAATCGCTGAAAATCACTAGGATTCTTCGTCTCATGACCTTAAACACTGTGTATAAATTTAAAGTAAATCGGACATTAACTTTGGCCTCTAGAGTGTCCACAAGATTTTTTGAAGTGATCAAGGGCATTAACTCTGGCACTAATTATCGGAAATCGCTGAAAATCAATAGGCTTCTTCGTCTCATGACCTTAAACACTGTGTATAAATTTAAAGTCAATTGGATATTAACTTTGGCCTCTAGAGCGTCCACAAGATTTTTTGAAGTGATCAAGGGCCATAACTCTGGTAGTTATTATTGGAAATCGCTGAAAAACAATAGGCTTCTTCGTCTCATTACCTTAAACACTGTGTATAAATTTAAAGTCAATCAGATATTAACTTTACCCTGTAGAGCGTCCACAAGCAATTGTGGACGCCGGACGGACGGGGGCGACGACAATATACGACCACATTTCAATGTGGTCGTATAAAAAGTACTCACCATCTTTTATCATAATATAGTTTACCATCTTCAATTCTTACATCATTTATATTGTCCATGGGAGATGATGATAACATTGATTTCTTTATGGGCTTACCACTGATTTTATTTAAATACTGGATATCATGCATTATATCATCATCACTCAATATGATATTTAACTGAGGTACAATTAGTTAAAGAGTCATAATGAAATAGGCATGGCATAGAAGTTTGTTTTCATTCTTCTCAATAGTATAACTCATCCTGGGTGTGGGAAAACACTGCAGCATTAGAATACAAGAATCACTTGCCATCTTGCCAAATGTTCAAATTCAAGATAAAAACAATTTCATGTAAGAGCTTTAAATCCATAGACACAGAATGGAATAAACTAAGATTTTGAAATCTTCCATTACTCATTATATGACTATTACTTCAAAAATGTAATGATTACATTCCATTACATGTATGTACCTGCCCCAAAGAAACTGAAACACATTGCTTTTTTTTTAATCAATCAGTGATAACTCAACCAAAATGTAGATTTAAGAGCTCAAATGTGATAGGGTATTACCCAACAAGTAAGAATATGACTGAAACAATAGACTGCAGCAGTCAAATAATATTTTACAACCTATATGTTACCACATAAACTGGCTATTTTCTGATCTAATACTGGACCTCCGATTTTCCAGAAATACTTTATTGGCAAATGTAAACAAGCTTCTCTCCATTAAGAAATATTATATAAAGGATATCTGGTGTAGGTTTTCTACGTTTTTCTGGCAGTGGAATAGGTTCATTAGGACGTCTTCTCAACTTTCTTGTCATAACAGGTTTCATATCAATGAAATCTAAAACACAGAAAATCATAGATAGATAAGATACCAAATATTAAAAATATATCACCAAAAATCTCATTGCTTGCTCTATGCCTAGTTCTCCAATTGTCTCATGGTAAAAACTGATTTGCTGTGAACTTGTTTAATTGGTCTTTCACCGTGATAATATTATCTCTATTATATTGACTCTGTTTCAGTATTATACCAAATTTAGTGAAGCAGACTCAAATAGTCAGTAATAGATGTATGTATTGTGTAAGGCCGTGTAAAATTGATACCTTGTTTCTTCTCCCCATGCTGTTTAAAAGAAACTGCCGGTGACCTGTCCAACATTTAAATTTGACGCAATTTGAGTGATGTTTTGATCTTCCTTCAATTTTCCCATGAAAATTTCATCAAAAGTAAGATTACACGGCACACTAATGACTGTCCAGTCAAGAAATGTCGTTGTTTTCCAATAGATTTTGAGCGAAACTATCACTCCATACCCTCAACCAGACCCTGCCATGTTGATTTTCCACAAGTCAGGACTCGCCGGAGAGTCACTTTTGCATTGGTCAATATCGATGAGATTACACGTTTCCTGTCACTTTTATCCAATAAAAAGTATTCTAACTTTACGATTTAGACTTTCACTTTAGCCTGCCAGCATTGACAAATCCATATTTTCATTTGACGGTATTATCAAAAACAGATCCTCTGGCTAATGATTATAAACGGTATACCGAAGCCCTAACTGTGTATAATCGATGGCTATAGACCTGAACCGGCATATTATGAACTTGATAACATTCGGAGATCACTTATTCGGTTAAAATTTTATTTTGTGTTGAGAAACTGTACGGGGGATTTTCGTGTCCCTATTTCTAAGCGCCCGGGCGATAAGGAACAAGGTATCAATTTTACATGGCCTAAGCCAAGACAAAATTTACCAATCACAAGTATTTCGGTTAGGAATATTTAGATTCAATACCATTGAAACCTTCCAACTTGGTAGCTCATTGGATAAGGCACTGGCTCACTGGATAGGACGCTGGCTCACTAACCTGGACGCATCATGATCAATCCCAGTGTTGGTCAAGAAAGTTCCTTTAATTGTCCAACCTGGTTTCCCGTTATCAGAGCTGGGCAATATCCTTAGAAACAGATATCGCGATATTCTCAAAAAATATCACGATATAATCACTATATCGCGATATTTTATAAAAGGTCAATACTTTCAGTTTTTCACCTTTCAAATGTATATAATCATGCATAAAAAGTTATTTTTAGTAATAGCATATAATATAGATACCGAATTTACAAACCAAATTCATTGAGATAGTCCAAACACAAAACTATAGCCACGAAAACTTACTAAAGTAGTTGTTTATTACAATTTTAATATTGAAAATATTAATTATAATATTTTATTTAAAATCAAAATATTTCGTATGAAGGAGGCCCCCTCAAAATTGTGTTCTTTCGGTCTTGCATATTTTTATAGTTACGTGTAAAAGTGGATGCGGTTCATTTACCCCTGCAAACTTGTTTTTTACTCATTCAAGAGTATACCTTCTTGTAAATGCATTATACAATACAAGGATACTAAATTAAACTATAAAGCATAAGTATTATGTCAAAAAGTGTCCATTGATTTGGTCAAATTTTTTTCAGGATCACGACCGCCATGACACGTCCGACTCTGAATGATAATCAGTTTACCAGAACTCTCAATGTAATGTAATTGGCATTATTTATATTTCTCCTTTATCAAAATTTAATTCAATCTGAAAATCAATGATTCCTTTTGAAAATCGAAGTATCGGTATTCACAATTCGTCAAGATAGAAATTGAACAGAAACTGGGATAATTCTATCTAACGGGTGGAAAGGTGAGCGAGAAGTCATGTGACATAAAACTCCTTATCGGCATTTGCAAACTTTGTGGAAAGACTCCTCAGTAGCTTATAACAGTATTTTTTCACCGTTAAACAATAAACTATCGTAAATAACATAAAAAACAAAACATTTTCTTCAATATTTGAGTTAAAAAAATTAAACCAAGTACGAACAATCCAAACCATTAGTCAGAATTCGAAGTCCTAAAAACGTTATAGGCAAAATAGTGTCATCAGCAAATGGACTGTTCATCGTGTACAAAATACACGACAAACAGTGGTAACAGGTGTCTAGAAGAGTAACCTTACCCTGCCTGGCGCCATAGCTGCATCCAAACTATTAGTCGAAATCTCGGTAAAATAGCGTGATTGGCCAATGGACTATCAGTATGCAAAATGCACGTGATGAACAGTGTTAACGATGTAGTAGACATAATCAGAGAGATATTAAATAGGATACGCGTCAATTAAATGTCTAGAATAATAGCTGAGAGAGACATGTTATATTTACCAATCAAGTCAATATGACGGCCATAAAACTTTTTAAAGGATTTTAATGCGCAAGTATCCTTGTTGTTGAAGCTTAGTTGACAAATGTCTCGATCTACTTAAAAAATCAGAATAAAAAGAACAAGCTCTCGCATAACGAATTAGCTGAGACATAAACACTCCATAAGCTGGCGATACAGGAATGTTACTACTGATAAATGGAAAGTTAACAATCGGAAAGTCAAAGTCATCACGTTTATCATACAATTTAATACTCAGTCTATGGCAATTGTCAAAATCGAGACGCAGATCCAAATAGGAAGCGTAATTGTCACTTAGTATTTTTAATTTCAAGCTCATCAGGATATATGAATTCTACATAATCACTAAATTTAGGATTATTCAGTGATAGAACATCAACGATATACCGATAAGTAAAATTAAAATGTCTGACTAATCGTTTATTTGTTTTAACTAGTGCCTGTATGTACTCGGCTTCATATGAATAGAGAAATAAATCAGCAAGCAAAGGTGCACAGTTGGTGCCCATGGGGATACCAACCACTTGCTGATATATTTCCCCTCCAATAAAGATGTTATCAATTAAAAAATCCAACATCTGAATTATCTTGATGGTGGTGAATTTATTTTTGGAATCACTATGGTACTTAACGAAATATGAAGAATTGTAGAAACTAAATATTGATATCTAGAGGTTCCTGATTTAGATGAAAAGACACTGTGAATAATGTCTTTCAACCTGGCTTTTAATTTAGTATCATCCAGAAAATCAACGTGATATATCGCAGTATGTTCAGTTTTTTGATATTTTTCTGAAGACGGTATTTTTGACGGTTTTTATTTCTGTGATGGTTTTATATCGAAATACCGAAATATCGCCCAGCTCTAGTCAGAAGTGCATGACGGATGGCCTGATAGGGAACAGTGTCTACTCCTGTGAATACAATGGTGTGCACATAAAAGAACCCTTGGCAATTGGATTTCGAACAAAGGTATGCAGAAATGTCACTTTCCGGACAAAATTTCCCCCAAAGCACCCTACATGGCTTATATATGTCTTCATTAGCCCAGATGCATCCTCGGTTACCCAGTGTACTCATTCCGTTCTACTCCACTATACCCTAGGTTAATCCATTGGGTTTCCACAATTTCCAACTATCTGATTGTTAGAGTGTACGAACCAATCAAAAAACAGATTACAAACCAGTCTTACATAGACTCTTTAGCGTCATTTTTTACATCATAGAACTACATTGTTTACAAACAATTTGGCGTCTTGTTTGATCGATTATGACAAAGTTTGTAAAAGATTTAATATAAAAGAATTGACATGCACACGAAAAGATGTCAGGAAAAGTTATGTCATGAAATTCTCAAATGACACTGATTTTTCTACTACGTGGTAGGTATTTTTACCAATGTCAATGACATATTATATATTTGAAAAGCGAGCAAGAACGCACTGAGATAGCCATGTTTGTGGTATTCTTTGTTGGAACGCCATGAGAGTTACTCCCCTTTGCCTATTACCTTTCCAAGTAACGCTTTACGGGATTGGACGATAAAAATATCACAATCCGCCGGGGCAGATAATTTGAAATCATGGAAACCCTATGGATTAACCCAGGGTATAGTGGGGTAGAATGGAATGAGTACACTGTGTAACCGAGGATGGCCCAGATGGTACATAAGGGTAGGATTCAAACCCTATTTCATTCATTCATTTCAAACTTATTTATAGTCACAATCAATAAGTTATATTAAGACAAAAATGTAGTTTATCTGACATGTGATCATGGTAAAGTATTAAGATATGACCAACTTACCGCCATTCAGATCTAATATTGCCTTTTCACCCTCAACACTCCTCTTTTTTTCTTCTAACTCTGATATCAGATTTTCTTTTAAATCTATCTTTTTATCCTGAAATAATAACGCGAATAAAATGTCATTCCAACTTAAGTTCCATGTAGTCTGAAGCATTATATAAACAAAATACTTCTAACATGTAAACTCTTGGCCAAAATTTCCTATATCTAACTTTAAGCTAATGTAATACATATATACATGGACGGCAAATACAGTTTGCTTTCTGTTCATCTTGACCAGCACATTTTATTTGAACAAATAATGAAAGTACTGCTCATACATGTATGTAATAGAGGGTGAGATATACTTTTTACCTCAAATTCTTTCTGAACATATTCTTTTTCTTTTATAAATTCCCTCTCAACCATTTTTAACTAAAAAGAAGAAAACAAGTGTTCAATACATCCAGTATATTATAAACCAGTCAAATATAAGTAACCTATACTTAATTGTCAGTTACACATTTCAATTTGAGTCCATCTTAACCTAACAGAGAGGACTTTTTGGAGAGTCAGAGAAGTACAGTGCTGGCTCACTTACATGTACTAGGAGGTTGCAAGTTCAATCCCCCATACCAAACTGCATGGTGTACAATGAATATCGGATTCATTAGCTTTTCCCGTCTTCATTAGCCCAGTTTAGGAGCAGGACGTTAAACCCCATTTCATTTCATTTCGTTTCATTAGCCCAATGACTATGAATCACTAGTGCCAGTGGGTTAATTTTTAACATAATTTGTTCATCAAAAAATTTGTAAAGAAAATTGTTTTCAAATAGTTTCAAAATTTTTATATCTCAATCTGAAAAATAAGTAATCAGATGTTTATAGACCTACACCATGAACAAGCCAACAGTGAGGCTGATCCCCCGCTGAAATCCCAAAATAAATAGATGACACATATTAATTAATCGCACATTTATTTTTTTCAAACGTATCGAGCAATGAAACTGTACATGAAGTGTCATCCAAAAGTGTTTTATAAAGAAAAATGCTAAAACCGACGAGAAAAATGAAAATGTACCCTAGTTAGGGGGATCCTAAAGGCAGACAAAAGGGCCCCCACGCTTGACAAATGGGCCCCTCTGGCCAAGGAAAAGGGCCCTCGTGTCCGAGTCAATCGTTTCTATACACTGTTATTGTCGAATCCATCACTGAATGAGAATGCAGTCATTGTATTGGCATAAAAATCATCAATCAAGATGAACCTAAGTTATCTTGTCCCAAAGTATCAACCAATCAAATTGCTTATCTCCACCTACCCTAAGAAGAAAATGGTCATCTTCTAAACTCCATCAAGGCATTGACCTAATAAGCATACACACAAATTTTGAACATTTTAACTCAATTCAAAGGAGAGTTATTGTGTTCCAAAGCCTCGGCAAATCAAATTGCTTATCGCTCTGCTTACCCTGATCAAAAAATGCTCATTATCAATCTTAGTCAAGGTATTACTGTAATGAAACTATACACCTAGTTTTATCACTCTCACTTAATTAGAACTAAAGTTATCATGTCCCAAAACATCAACCAATCAAATTGCTTATCTCTGCTTACCCTAAGCGGAAAATGCTCATGTTCGAACTCCATCAAGGCATTGACCTAATAAGCATATACACCAAGTTTGAACATTTTAACTCAATTAGAAGGAGTGTTATTGTGTTCCAAAGTCTCGACCAATCAAATTGCGTATCACTCTGCTTACCCTGAGCAGAAAATGCTCATTATCGAACTTAGTCAAGCTATTACTGTAATGAAACTATATACCAAGTTTCATCACTCTCACTTAATTAGAACTAAAGTTATCGTGTCCCAAAGCATCAACCAATCAAATTGCTTATCTCTGCTTACCCTAAGCGGAAAATGCTCATCTTCGAACTCCATCAAAGCATTGACCTAATAAGCATATACACCAAGTTTGAACATTTAACTCAATTAGATGGAGAGTTATTGTGTTCCAAAGTCTCGACCAATCAAATTGCGTATCGCTCTGCTTACCCTGAGCAGAAAATGCTCATTATCGAACTTAGTCAAGGTATTCCTGTAATGAAACTATACACCAAGTTTCATCAATCTCACTTAATTAGAACTAAAGTTATCGTGTCCCAAAGCATCAACCAATCAAATTGCTTATCTCTGCTTACCCTAAGCGGAAAATGTTCATCTTCGAACTCCATCAAGTCATTGACCTAATAAACACATGCACCAAGTTTGAACATTGTAGTTCAATCAGGAAGAGAGTTATTGTGTCCCAAAAAGTGTGACGGACGGACAGACCCATTTTAATAGTCCCCCCAACTTTCTTCAAAAGACGGGGGACAAAAAGTTAATAAAAACTTTTTAATAAATAGACCAATTCGTAGACCGTCACAGTTTCTGTATTTCACTTCTTCATTTCTGGGCATACCATGCTTTATATGCATGTTTTCAAAATATGAATTCCCGATACACACACACACCTAACATGATTGTATGTGATAATTCTCAGTAGTTTTGTTACCGAAAATACTATAAAACTATGAAATTAAAGAGATTTAGTTCATGGATATAGATATCGTAACATTGAGTGAACTGTCAGTGTGTGTGTATCCAAGACGCATTGCGCGTCAAAGTGTTTCTATAGGCAGTAATGTGAGTTGCCACTCACTAGGAATATTTTTACGACTGTGAATTCGTGGGAATATTTGTGGATATTCTTGAGTATTTGTCACAATTACTGTCTTACAAGAGATTATAAAATTATCAAAGTAATCAACAAAGGGGGTACTCCCACTGTGCCAGTTTTTAATCCCTGGATTATCCTGGATTATCTAATTTTAATTAACAGCCTTAATTGGTTTAATCAAGTGGGCCAATTTTATGGTGTAGAGAACTGTGTTCAACAGATTATTCGTTCAGCATATAGCATGTAAACTGTGTTCATCTTATTTTATCATGATGATAAGCAATTCAGAGGGCACTATATATATATGGAACCACTGTCATTTGTCAACAACATTATAATCACAAGATGGCAAACGTTCAAGTAGATATATTATTAGTTTCATACCAGCTAGCTGCTGGTGTCTCTAGCAGTAGCAAACCCAGAAGATAGTTTGCTAGGCAACGAAACATACGCCCACAGCAGCTAAATCGTTCGGGCAGTCAACAAGGGTTGTCGCATATTTTTACTTTTTTTGGGAATGAAACATTTGTAATACACTAAAATCTGATTAAGAGTAACAACTCATTATGTAATTATCTGAAAATGATTAGAATTTGTTTGCTTTTTATAAAGTTTTGCCCCACGCTAACAATTAGTATAGGAAACATTTAACATCATGGATTTAGCTGTTCAGTTATCAAAATTCATTGAAAATCAAAATACTTGTTCGTTTCAACACCTTAAACTCTGTGTATCAATCTGAAGTCAATCGGATGATAAGTTTGGCATCTATAGCGTCACAAGGTTTTTTGAAGTGATCAAGGGAGATAACTCTGGAAGTAATTTTTTGAAATCGCTGAAAATCAGTAGGCTTCTTCGTCTCATGACCTTCAATCGGATATTAACTTTGGCCTCTAGAGCGTCCACAGGATTTTTTGATGTGATCAAGGGCCATAACTCTGGTAATAATTTTCAGAGATCGCTGAAAATGAATAGGTTTCTTCGTCTCATGACCTTAAACACTGTGTATAAATTTAAAGTCAATCAGATATTAACTTTGGCCTCTAGATCATCCACAAGATTTTTTGAAGTGATCAAGGGACACAACTCTGGCACTAATTATCAGAAATCGCTGAAAATCAATAGGCTTCTTCGTCTCATAACCTTAAACTCTGTGTATCAATCTGAAGTCAATCGGATGATAAGTTTGGCATCTATAGCGTCACAAGGTTTTTTGAAGTGATCAAGGGAGATAACTCTGGAAGTAATTTTTTGAAATCGCTGAAAATCAGTAGGCTTCTTCGTCTCATGACCTTCAATCGGATATTAACTTTGGCCTCTAGAGCGTCCACAGGATTTTTTGATGTGATCAAGGGCCATAACTCTGGCAATAATTTTCAGAGATCGCTGAAAATCAATAGGTTTCTTCGTCTCATGACCTTAAACACTGTGTATAAATTTAAAGTCAATCAGATATTAACTTTGGCCTCTAGATCATCCACAAGATTTTTTGAAGTGATCAAGGGACACAACTCTGGCACTAATTATCAGAAATCGCTGAAAATCAATAGGCTTCTTCGTCTCATAACCTTAAACACTGTGTATAAATTTCAAGTCAATCGGAAATCATCTTTGTCCTCTAGAGCATCCACAAGATTTTTTGAAGTGATCAAGGGCCATAACTCTGGCACTAATTATCGGAAATCCGTGAAAATCAATAGGCTTCTTCGTCTTATGACCTTAAACACTGTGTATAAATTTAAAGTCAATCGGATATTAACTTTAGCCTCTCGAGCATTCACAAGATTTTTCAAAGTGATCAAGGGTCATAACGCTGGCAGTAATTATCGGATATTGCTGAAAATCAATAGGCTTCTTCGTATCATGACCCTGAACACTGTGTATAAATTTAAAGTCAATCCAATATTAACTTTAGCCTCTAGAGCGTTCACAAGATTTTTCAAAGTGATCAAGGGTCATAACTCTGGCAGTAATTATCAGATATCGCTGAAAATCAATAGGCTTCTTCGTCTCATGACCTTAAACACTGTGTATAAATTTAAGGTCAATCGGATATTAACTTTAGCCTCTAGAGCGTTCACAAGAATTTTCAAAGTGATCAAGGGTCATAACTCTGGTAGTAATTATCTCATATCACCGAAAATCAATGGGCTTCTTCGTCTCATGCCCTTAAACACTGTGTATAAATTTAAAGTCAATCGGATAATAACTTTAGCCTCTAAAGCGTTCACAAGATTTTTCAAAGTGATCAAGGGTCATAACTCTGGCAGTAATTATCAGATATCAACGAAAATCAATAGGATTCTTCCTCTCATGACCTTAAACACTGTGTATAAATTTAAAGTCAATCGGATATTAACTATAGCCTCTAGAGCGTTCACAAGATTTTTGAAAGTGATCAAGGGTCATAACTCTGGTAGTAATTATCGGATATCGCTGAAAATCAATAGGCTTCTTCGTCTCACGACCTTAAACACCGTGTATAAATTTAAAGTCAATCAGATATTAACTTTAGCCTCTAAAGCGTTCACAAGATTTTTCAAAGTGATCAAGGGTCATAACTCTGGCAGCAATTATCAGATATCACCGAAAATCAATAGGCTTCTTCGTCTCATGACCTAAAACACTGTGTATAAATTTAAAGTCAATCGGATATTAACTATAGCCTCTAGAGCGTTCACAAGATTTTTCAAAGTGATCAAGGGTCATTACTCTGGTAGTAATTATCGGATATGGCTGAAAATCAATAGGCTTCTTCGTCTCACGACCTTAAACACCGTGTATAAATTTAAAGTCAATCGGCTATTAACTTTAGCCTCTAGAGCGTTCACAAGAAATTGTGGACGATGGACGGACGGACCGACAGACGGACGGACGGGGGCAACGGCAATATACGACCACATTTCCATGTGGGCGTATAATAAAACTGGCACAGTGGGAGTAAACCCAACAAAGACCTATGGTAGTGTGTTTTAATCTCACCGATAATTGATTGGTGATTGCTTGTTTATCTATTGTGGCTTCACACCCATCGAGTATTAATTTCAACGATAATTGATTGGTAATTGCTTGCTTCACACCAGTGATGGGATTTCAAAATTGTTTGTATCAGACATTTTTACCGAAAATAAAGTGACATAACTCTTATCTTTTTTAAGAAGGCAGTTTTTCCACAACCAAAAATCATGTGTCGACAAAATATTCAAATTCGTACATAATAAAAAAAATAGGTGTACCTCATTATTTTTCATATTTCATTCCCTACAGTATTCAAATTTATGTCAGTAATAAGATAGAATAAAAGAGTGCCGACTACTGAAGGTAAAAAAAGATATCCCAAAATTCATTTGGCAGTTAACGTCGTTCTAACACAACGAGCAAGTGACACCATCTGCTAAATGATCACATTCCACTCTAGCACGCACTATCATCTAAAACAATAAAGTATTTATACTATTCCAACTGACATATTCATCAACATTGCTTGCATATTTATTTCTTTATTTAAAAATATAAACCCTATTCATAAATCCGAGAATATGCCATCAAAATAGAAACTTTTTTTTGAAATTTGTCACATATTCATTTCATAGTTTCACGTGCCTCGCGAGATTTAGACTATAACCGCCACTCGGCAAACCTCGGCAGATTCCAGATTTTTCATACAAATATTTCAAAGTATGAAGCTGTTTTCCTTTCAAACAAGGACAACTTTTCTCTGAAAATTCTAAACTCTCTTCGAACGAAGCAATTTTGATAACTTACCAACAAGTTTTCCTTATAAGTAAACCGGTTCCGCAACACTTAGCGTCATACAGCCGAGGCTTGATGTAGAGTAATGGAATTTCTATGTGCTGTCAACCGACATCAAGGAGATTAAAATTCCGACAATGGGAAAATCATGGTCAATCACGTAGAGTAATTTTATATTCACTCTTACTGTATTGATACACATCGCGACAAAGGAGAAACAATGACTTCTGTTCAGGATTAGATTGATGAATTGTCCGATAAAGGATTAAGGCAGATTAACTAGTTAATCAAGGTAGGTGCTTGGCGGTATTACACGATAAATACGTTGATCACTTAATTACCTAATCAATCCAGAGTTTCTCAATAATAATCGGGTTGAGTGCTTGTCAATCCAGAGTTTCTCAACAATAATCAGGTTGAGTGCTTGTTATACACTCAGTAAACTATATTAATTTTGGAATTTTGAATATTATTTACCAGTTCTTGATGGCTGAAGCAATGAGGAAAATCATGTCGGATTTCACAGAGTGCTGGAGTGATCAGAGTTCGGATATGACAGAGTCCACTGTAAATTATTGATGGGTATATTAATAATATTATCTGGCTGGACAATTCTACTGTCAATCAGTGAATCTAATCTGTAAATACTGGAAAATACAAGAACCCCTCTAATATCACCAAAAAAGACATAACGAAGAACCCCTGTAACATCAACAATAAGGACAGCATTTTCTAAGTACCTGCAAGTCTCTCCAGATTTCACTCAGTGCTAATCTTTCTGCATACTGCTGTTCAACTTTTTTGATTCTTTTTGTATATTCTGGTAATTTACCTTCTGCCAACAACTGTAATTGCTTCTTCAGTTGAGCTAATTTGTCTTGGTACATTCTAAATAAACAAACATTCCATTTTCCACAGACATTTGTAATAAACATTTTCTACCTTCAATTCTAAATATTATCAGTAAATGGATTTTTCTTACTTATTAATTTAAATGGTAGTACATGTACATAATAGCGATAATCAAAGGGGTATTCACTTACAAATTTTAATATCCAAACTAAATGCCTGGATGAATAAAAGTGAACTATTTTATTTATCTTGTCTGAAAGCTTAAAGATGCATTAAATATATTAACCTGCCTACATTGCATTGCAGTTTTTTGTTTGGCTTCAAAAGCTACATAAAGTATAATATATAGATATTCATTCACATGACAAGCCTATAATCAACTCACTAGACCATTAGATGGCAGAGATGTAAAGAGATTGAAATATAATTGCCATTTATTGATTTAATTTAAAAAGTGGTTGCCAGGCAACAAAAGATATGCCTATAACTAACAGTTAAATCGTCTGTGCATTCAACAAGTGTTGTCAAATATTTTTATTTCTGTTGGTAAGAAAACATTTATGATTATACACTCAAATCTGATTAAGATTAAGTTCAACTCATTAAGTAATTATACAAAAATCATTAGAATTTGGTTGGCCCATGTTCAAGTCTCAAAGACCCTAAACTGTGTGTATCAACCTAAAGTCAATCGAAACAATTATATATTTATTGACTTAAACATAGGACTGGACGATATTTGAAAATTTCAATATTGCGATATTTTTTCAAAATTCCTCGATATTTTGTCAGTATTGCGATATTTTGGTGTACCAAGCAAGTGTTGTCGAAAAGCCTTAGAAAAGAGGGTGCTAATCCTCTCCAACAGCAATGAGGCACCCCTTGAGTTTATTACCTTACTGGTTGTTTTAATTAATCATCCTGCATCATACTAAATATATATTTTATTTAACTAGAACCATGTCATGTTCCGTTCCGAGTTCAGAAAAACAGTTGATCATATTACAGCCAATTAGGCCTACTTCTTCAGAAACAAAACTCTTTTTATTTTATGATCAGCACATGTATATGAACACAAAAGTGAATAATGAAATTAATTTTGTTACAATATAACATTTATCAATAATTCATCCACACTAACAGTTATTTTCAGTTTTGTATCACCAAACAATTATACGAAAAATTAAACAAAATACGACTGCAGTTGAAGGGTTTTAAAATAAAATTAAATTCTACTTTCAATTAAATCATTTTAAAGGGTTTTTTTTAAAAAAAAAAAACAAAAAAAAAAAAACCATTTACAGTTTTGTAATAAACTGGAGTAAACCCTCAGTTTACGAACCACGCTTGTTAATCTTAGATTTTAAAATAAAATAACACAAGACGTGATAAATTATGTCTTCTTCAAAATATTAAAACCCGAGAAGAGAGCGTACAAATTACTTGTGTTTCCATTCTTGGTAGCTACGTTTCTTCTACACAGTCTACATAAAATTTTATTTTGACCAGTATCGTTTACGTCAATCCGAAGTAGGCACTAATGCCGAATCTGGCTGGTACAGTTTCTCTTCGGGACTCCAAAGTTGTCGCTTCAACTTCCAACTTCAACTACGTCGTCTGCCATTTTGTAAATCTACCGATAGCTATAGACATCGACGACCAGCCGCAACTTTACAAATTAAAATTGAACATTGATAATCAAGACTAGATAAATGCCGAAAATAGCATCGTTTTTTCCGAGGTTTTTAATTTTCACTTTCGACTTTTTTGTTGTCTCGATGTACCAGCCACGAGATCTCATTGTATACTGTGTGACTGGACATCGACTGGTCCGGATTTACCCGATAAATATGTATATTTCTAATTAGTCCAATTAACTTTAGTTATTCGGGGGTTTCGAAAGCAAGTTCGGGACTAAATTAAGAGAATATTGCAGTGCATACTGCGGTATATCGCGTCAAACGATATATTGGAATATTGCGGTTTTTCTGGGGGTCTTAAAATTACCGTCAATATAATTTCCAAACCGCGATATATTGATTTATCGAAATTACCGTCCAGCCCTACTTAAACATGGTGTATTAAATATAAAATCAATCAGATGATAACCATGATTTCTAAAACATCCACAAGATATGTCAAAGTGATCAAGAGCCAAGACCCTGGCAGTAATTATCGGAAATCGTTGAAAATCAAAAGGCTTCTTCGTCTCATATTCTTTAAGATTGTGTTTAAATTTAATGCAAATAGGATATTAACTTTGGCCTTTAGGTGAACAATATACAACCAGATTTCAATGTGGGCATATAAAAATGGAGAAGTGAGGCTGAAGTAACGTTGCTATGACTATGACAATAAACAATCTATACCACATCTGGCCAAAACTGAAAGCAATGGTAACATCTCTCAGAATAAAGTAATTTGAATGAAATTTTCAATATTATTATTATCAAATTTTAATTATCAATTTTGGAACTATTATAGCAAGAAGAACACCTATCTCTTTATCTAAATCTTACATTATGAATCTTCAAGTACAAAATATTGAGCCATTAAAAAAAGGCTAAAACTACTAAACTATGTACCGGTACATGTAACTCATTTCTGGGAACCTCACCCATATAGAACAGTTTACTACCAGTAATTCATTTTAACATAAAGGGGTAATATTGGAGAATAAATAAAGAGATTATGCATTTTTACGTTTAATTATTTTTCAAAAACTTGGTATTCCAATCTGCTAAATATCCCTGGATACGTTAATTAATTAATAATATAGATAACATTTGAGGCCTAAAGAAAGACCCGCAATAAGAAGATTTAGCTCCTGCATAATATATGTTTAACTTACTGTTCTTTTATTTCTGTTCTCTGAAAATTTGTTTCCTGTTTATCCTCAGTTTCACTGGCATCTTCGGTATCTGTTGAAAGAAAAAGCCAATATACAAGTAAGCTTTATGAAAAAGAAAAAAAACGCAATAAATAAAGAAAATGCCTAGAGTTCAATCCAATGTCTGGGATCAAATTCACGTGATCAGAATACCCTTTTCATGCGGTCTGCCTTGTCATTATACGAAATACAGGCAGATTTACACGGGAACGATAGGGTTGTTCGCCTGTTTTCTAAGCATGGTGGCCTCCTGGTAATCTAAATCCAAACGGTCATTCGCCACTTATTTATTACCAACCCTGGGCCATCTATCAAATGAACCAAGTTTGGAAAGGGCTGTAGGATTCAGGTCATTAACTACCAGGTCTTTATCAGACACAGGACCCAACAAGACATATATGTACTAAGAGATATCACCAAAACTAGCATATTTTGGGGACCACTGGTCCATGAATGGAATAACCAGATGCTTAAGATTACCATTCGATGCATTGTAACCCATCTGTGTAGATTACTAGGTCCCAAATATTAGTGATTTTGCCCATTAAAATCGACATTGATGCTGTGATCTCCGATATCTAATATTTAAAAGTAGACAAAACAAGCATTTTAACATTGGTAAAAGAATCGTGTACTGTAAGCTTACCCGTAATGCGTTTCAGTGCCATTTGTAACAAGCCTTACAAGGGACTCAAAGAACGAAGTTAGACATATTGCGCAAGTCATGTCAAACTGTGACTTCATGTTATTATCTGGAGAGATGCACAATAGATACTATCACTATCATTGTAGCCTGGAATAACCAGATGCTACAGATTGCCATTGACTTGAGACAGGGGCGTCAAAATATTTTTGAATTTACAAGAGTAGCCCAGGGCTAGAAGTCTACCGTCAGTGACCAGCCCGGCATTAATTTTCAGTAGTCCGTAGCTGGGCAAAGTACAAGCTTTAATATTAGTCTGCATGTAAAATAAAACTTGATAAATGGATAATTGAAGAGGAGTAGATGGGAATGCTGACGTCTGCACAAAATTCTCCTCACTTGCACACAGTCATAGTACATGAACATTGGAGGTGCTATAATTTTGCCCATCCGATATCTTTAAATAGGGTTAAAAGAGGCAAGAATAGCGGCAAGTCATTTGTCAGCTCCATTCCCTCTAATCGACTTCAACTACAAATATTTTTATGCAGTATATAGCATGTGTTCTCAATACAAAAAAAAAGATAGGTTGCCAGGCAACGAAACATACGCCCACAACAGCTAAGTCGTCCGAGCAGTCAACAAGGGTTGTCGCATATTAACACAAGGTACAATTTTATGGATACACAATTACTGAGTTTGATACTAAGCGACGTTTCGACGAGGATGCTCTCGTCTTTATCAAGCAATGATACAAATTTGTGAATAGTGTAGGCAAATATGCAACAAGGATAAAATCAAATACAATTAAAGTTTAACACCTTTGATTGGGGGGCCATTAAGGACTAATCCTACGCAACAGAAAACTCATACGGGGATTAAAAGGAGGCGAAAGCTATTATTTATAAAAAGATCAGTGTATTAACACTGTTAATGGAAAACCAATTAACCTGAGCTATAGAGAAACAATAATATAGATAAGTGTGTATGTATGAGTAAACAAGAGTGGTCGTTGATGCATGTGCAAAAAAAAAAAAAAAAAAAAAAAAAAAAAAATATATAAAATGTATAATCATGAAAGATATCCTGATATATCGATATAAACTGAAAATCGAGGATTGTAAAACGGGTTAAGTACTGAAAAGAAACATTATAAAATGTATGATTAGATTATGTAAAAAAACCCACAAAAAAACAAAAAAAACAAAAAAAAAACTGGATAAGCACTGAAAGAGAACAAAAGTATTGGAACAAATAAGCTGCAAGTCCTGAAAGATAAAGACGTATTTTACAGTATAAATCTGGAAGAAAGAAACCGTTACATAATCTAATCATACATTTTATAATGTTTCTTTTCAGTACTTAACCCGTTTTACAATCCTCGATTTTCAGTTTATATCGATATATCAGGATATCTTTCATGATTATACATTTTATATTTTTTTTTTTTTTTTTTTTTTTTTGCACATGCATCAACGACCACTCTTGTTTACTCATACATACACACTTATCTATATTATTGTTTCTCTATAGCTCAGGTTAATTGGTTTTCCATTAACAGTGTTAATACACTGATCTTTTTATAAATAATAGCTTTCGCCTCCTTTTAATCCCCGTATGAGTTTTCTGTTGCGTAGGATTAGTCCTTAATGGCCCCCCAATCAAAGGTGTTAAACATTAATTGTATTTGATTTTATCCTTGTTGCATATTCTGTATATATTTGCCTACACTATTCACAAATTTGTATCATTGCTTGATAAAGACGAGAGCATCCTCGTCGAAACGTCGCTTAGTATCAAACTCAGTAATTGTGTATCCATAAAATTGTACCTTGTGTTAATATGTTCAATTACTAAATGCCAATCAAAGAAGATTGTCGCATATTGTTTCTTTTATCAGTAAGGAGAACATTTACAACACATGATAATCTTATTACGAGTAACAGCCCATTAAATAATTATCAGAAATGATTAGAGTAGTTTTGATGGTTTGTCTCAAGGCCTTTGTCCACAAGATATTTCAAAGTGATCAACTGCCAGAAATTATCAGAAATTATCACTGAAAATCAAATAGGATTCTTCGTATCATGACCCTAAACACTGTGTACAATCGGATATTAACTTTAGCCTTTAGAGCATTCACAGGGTTTTTCAAAGTGATCAAGGGTCATAACTCTGGCAGTAATTATCAGATATCGCTGAAAACATATAGGCTATAGGCTATTACTCTGAACTAGAGTAAGGTTAAATAGGTCACTAGCCTGTACATTATTTGTCATTGTGCCACTCATTTGTCATTGTGTCAATTTCTAGGTCAGAAATATTAGCGATTTTGGCCTGGCTCCTTTAAAGCGAGAATTTCTTATGACTAAGATTAAGATTAGTAAGATTAAGAAAGTCAAAACATAATTATTTCTAAATTCTATATCATTTGCTCAATAGATTGTCAACTAACTTTATATGATAATAGGCATTATTTCCCATACTTAAAAATTATTGACATCGGAATAACACGCAAATATTACCTCCTTTGTTTTTCCAGTATCACCCCCCCCCCCCCCATGCAATAGCTATAACGCTTAAATTTGAAGTTGCAGACGGTAGCACGATTTACCCAAAACTACCCACATCTACACAAATCCAGCATTATTTCAACTGATATCACAATAATTTATATCGATAATTGATATACCATTCTTTCTATCAAATTGTCATTTTTAATTTAAAATCGTAGCATTTTTGTGTCAGGATGTGATTTCCACGTAACTTTGAGAGAAATAAAAATTTATCGTTGGTCTGCCTCCATTTGTGTATATACACGAGTTATGTCCCTTCCATACGACGACCAAACAAGCATGAATTGTTGGATATTTAAACAAGAAGACCATGATTTTAAAGTAATTATGGCATATTTATTATTTAGCTAAACGAATGATAGTATATTAAAAAGATAGGCTGGCACTGCCAGGCAGAATACGCCCACATTTTCGAGAGATGGACAGAGAACAAGCAATACCGAAAGTGATTTTTCCTACATCTTTAAGTCCTGTATTTCATACTGTATTGGGAGCAGCCATTTAGTTGGTCAGTTCCAGTCTGATATTAATGAAATTCGAAACCGACAATGATTATGGTGTGACGGTACACAACCTAGAAATGTGACTTTTCATCAAAATCGGATAAGAATTGTGACCTGTAGAGAGTCCACAACCATGATATACCATATTTTTACACTATTCGCGTACAAACGGCGACCATTTCGTCCGGCAATTTTGGTACGATTTTCACGAAATTAGAACTCAACCTTCCTCATCAAAATCGAATTAAAATTGTGACCTATACAGGGTCCACAACCATGATATATCATTTTTTTAACAGTATTTGCGTACAAATGGCGGCCATTTTGTCTGTCAATTTTGGTCCGATTTTCCCGAAATTCAAACTCAACCTTCCTTACAGTGTAACGGTGATATAATCAAACGTGTTTTTAAATTGGATAATAATTGTGACCTCCAGAGGGACCACAAGCTAAAGAAAGGGGGATTTTGCGTATAACCAGGGGCCATAATACAGGAAGTTACGATCCGATATGCGCAAATATCGAAAAGAACCAAGATCTTTGGGTTATAACCATGAATTTCAAGTTTCATCAAAATCGAATTAAAATTGTGACCTTTACAGGGTCCACAACCTTGATATACCATTTTTTAACAGTATTCGCGTACAAACGGTGGCCATTTTGTATGGCAATTTTGGTCTGATTTTCCCGAAATTCGAACTCAACCTTCCTTACGGTGTAACGGTAATATAATCAAACGTTTTTTTAAATCGGATAATAATTGTGACCTCCAAGCTAAAAAAAAGGCGATTTTGCGTATAATCAGGGGCCATAATTCAGGAAGTTACGATCCGATATGCGCAAATATCGAAAGGAAGCAAGATCTTTGGGTTATAACCTTGAATTTCAAGTTTCATCAAAATCGAATCAAAATTGTGACCTCCACAGGGTCCACAACCTTGATATACCATTTTTTAACAGTATTCGGTACAAACGGCGGCCATTTTGTATGGCAATTTTCGTCCGATTTTCCCGAAATTCGAACTCAACCTTCCTTAGGGTGTAACGATGATATAATCAAACGTTTTTTTAAATCGAATAATAATTGTGACCTCCAAGCTAAAAAAAAAAAGGCGATTTTGCGTATAATCAGGGGCCATAATTCAGGAAGTTACGATCCGATATGCGCAAATATCGAAAGGAAGCAAGATCTTTGGGTTATAACCATGAATTTCAAGTTTCATCAAAATCGAATCAAAATTGTGACCTCCACAGGGTCCACAACCTTGATATACCATTTTTTAACAGTATTCACGTACAAACGGCGGCCATTTTGTATGGCAATTTTCGTCCGATTTTCCCGAAATTCGAACTCAACCTTCCTTCGGGTGTAACGGTGATATAATCGAACGGTTTTTTAAATCGAATAATAATTGTGACCTCCAGAGGGACCACAAGCTAAAAAGGGTGATTTTTCGGACAATCAGGGGCCATAATTCAGGAAATTACATTCCGATAGCCGCAAATATCGAAAGGAACCAAGATCTTTGACTTACAAACATGCATGTCAAGTTTCATCAAAATCGGTTCAAAATTGTGACCTCTATAGGGTCCACAAGCTAAAAACGTGATTTTTCGTACAATCAGGGGCCATAATCCATGAAGTTTTGATCCGATACATGCCAATATCGAAAGGAACCGAGATCTTTTGGGGATAAACCTATATTTCAAATTTCGTCAAAATCGGATAAGAATTGTGACCTGTAGAGAGTCCACAAACAAATTGTGGACGGACGGACGTCCGGACGGACAGGGGCGACGACATAATACGTCCACATGAAAATGTGGGCGTATAAAAACGATATACAATGTACATAATTGTGATATATGTGGAATAATGGTAGTTTTGAGTAGATTTGTGTATTAGTATTACACGAGCTATTCCCTTGGTTACGACTTCCAAATTTGCTTGGAAATCACATTTTGAGGGGCAATTTGACACTAAAAAGCTGCGATTTTATATTATAAAGGACAATTCGGCATAAAGAACGGTATATTATCAAATATCAATATTAATTATTGTGGTGCGAGTTGAAATAGTGGTGGATTTGGATCGTGCTACCGGTTGAAACTGACATTTTTGCCAATTCCTCAACTATTATATTTATTTATAGGTCCAAGAAGATTAATATAGGATTGTTTATAGAATAAATACCATATACTTTAAAGCTTTATTTTAATAAATTTTAAAAATATGAAATTCTCACTTAAATTTAAGGATAAGATAATAATAATAAATAAATAAATAATAATAATAATTAATATTATCGCGAATGTCGAATGTAATTTTAATATGTATGTGGGATTTGGAAAATCAATCATTATTACTATTATTAGGGGTGTAACGATACATCGAACAATCGATGCATTGCAATAGTTTCACTGTCGATAGTATGTATCGATAGTAAAAAGAAACTATAGAAAAATTGCGATTAGTCAAGCAAACTATCGATAGTTTGTAATAGTGAAAGTAAAATGGCTCAAATTCACTCATATTTGTCGAATAATTACTCTGGATTTTTAACAAAGAGCTCTGTTATCACTAAAATAGCGTTACACGATCTTAATGTCACATGGAAATCTTCGTCTACCATATTATTATTAAGCATGGCTTACTAAGAAATGTGTAAAAAAATGGTTGATTTTGGCGCGAAAAAGCAGAAAATGGTCACGTATGGCAGTTGGCGTAACAGACATGCTGAAAGAATGCCGCATATGACAGGAAAGTTGGCTTTGGCTTTTTTACAAGTTACTAAACATCCAATTTAATATCAATAATATATAATTTTATATAATATAAAGAAAAAAAACCAATGTACTTTATCATTTAATTCACAATCAGAATGCGACGTTACCGTGTACACAAGATACATGCTAGGAGACTCTTCTATTCGCCCCCCACCCTTTTGCTGCACCTTTAGAAGACACATGTTTTTGTTTTTTATCTGCACCGTCTTGTGTCGCTTCTGTCAGGGTTTTTTGGGGTTTTTTTTGTTTTTTGTCGATATGACAATCGATATTCGTGTTATAATATTATGTATTGATTTACGGGCGGGAGATGTTGAACTAGTGAATTGTAATCTATTGCCAGGACTGGATTTTTAATTAGCAGTTAAAGCAATACGGTTAATTCAGAATGCGCGAAATGTCTTACAAAGCCCAACCAATACGATTTTTTGCGAGGCGATTACCCAATTCAAGAATTTTGTAATTGTGACAACACTAAAAATCAGTATATGGTTATTTTCTGGGAAAAGTATTTCAGTCACCGATAATATAATCAGCAATATCATTATTTTGTTCTGCTTATAATTATTGGAGAGTCCGTTATAAATGGACTCTTTCATTGATTTGTCGATTAGGGACCAGTGAAAATCATCTGTTATAAACGATTGTCTGTTATAGAGTGTCTGTTATAAAAAGACTTTGAAAACAAGAAATTTTCAATTACAAAAATCGGGACCAAACTGTTGTGTCCGTATACGCGATTGTCCGTTGTATGCGCATCCGTTATTATTATTAGGAGTTTACTTGTATTATATTATATTATCTAACAACATTACCTGGAACTTTCTTGTGTTTAAACATTTTTAGTTTGATTAAAGGGACAATAACATTCTTGCTGGCTTGGTAGCTCCAGAAAATAAATAATACCCTTATTCTAAGTACTAGATGTTTAAGTGTCCTACCTGTTGTGTAAATTATCCATTACAACTTATTTTACTTGTCCAGAGGGTTCGAAAATATTTTAAAATCCAAGTCACATTTCAAAAGGTTTACGTTAGACTTTTCAAATCAATTGGTTGATTTTTTCCAGTTTTTTAAAATAGGTGTGTTAAGATGAAATTTATAATATCATCATTTAATTGGAATATTCTAAAATAGTACGATTTGTTGACCAGAATGAAGATTGGGACATATTATTCAGTTACAACAAGAGTGTTATTGGAGCTTTAAATGTTATAATAAATGTAGGCCTATACATGACAATGTGTTTTAAAGGGACAATAACATTCTTGCTGGCTTGGTAGCTCCAGAAAATAAATAAATCCCTTATTCTAAGTACTAGATGTTTAAATGTCCTACCTGTTGTGTAAATTATCCATTACAACCTATTTTATTTGTCAAGAGGGTTCGAAAATATTTTAAAATCCAAGTCACATTTGAAAAGGTTTACGTTAGACTTTTCAAATCAATTGGTTGAATTTTTCCAATTTTTTAAATTAGGTGATTTAAGATGAAATTTATATCATTATTTAATTGGAATATTCTAAAATAATACGATTTGTTGACCAGAATGAAGATTGGGACATATTTTTCAGTTACAACAAGAGTGTTATTGGGGCTTTAAACCTAAACTAATAAACAGATCAAACTATCGCAATAGTCCAATAGTATCGCAATATTTAATCCCCAATAAGAATAGTACTAGGCCTATCGCAATAGCCATAGCCAAGGCCTACTGCAATATACCGGCAGTGAAAATTACCAACAATTAGGCCTACAATACTATGTCAGTATGTCTACATAGCCTAACTATTATGTAACGACTTTACCTTCATCCGATAAATTACCATCAAGATCTCTATCGTCTTCATAATCTGTACTATCTAAGTCGTCATTGAAGTAATCATCGTCGTTATAATTACGCGGTGAAGACGTATAACTAGACATGATTTTTCATTAAAAATAATAATAAACACTCTTTCATTTTAGATCCGCTATGCGCATAAATCGTGCGCAGTAAGAAATAACTAACCGATAAAGATTACGATTTTTTTTTTATGATCGCTATTTCATAAATATTCCTAGAATAACTTAAATATTACTTTTCAAAGGTTATAAAAAAACAAACACCTAACAGAAAATATGTAATCTCCTTATAATTTTATCGGTTATATAGTTGTTTTAGTTATATTTGAGCGCATGCGTTCTACACGTGGCTTTATTAATCTGATTTCCTGTATTTCCTGTTTTGCTTTGCCGAAATGGCAGCTCAAACTTTTCATCAAGAATATATGCAAATGCCCCCAATTACAAGGGCATATACAACGGCATGTGTTTTGACAACTGTTGCAGTTGTAAGTTTTAATTATCAATTCTAGGTTTTTGATGCTTGCATACATGAGCAGTGCCATTGTCAATGAATCAATCTCAGTCAGTGAGTAAAAGTAAAATGAGTAACTGTAAACAACAAAAATTGAAAAAGTATTTTCTGTTAACTTTTTTTTTAAAAATTCGTTTCATTTATATAGTATATAGTCGGTCACACAGATTAGAAATTGGTATGACGCATGTCACATTCACAGGAGTGTGATGGTCATGTGAGCAGAATTTCATGAAGATATTTGCCAATAAAAATTTGAGTTGTGGAAGATGGCCGAGGACAAAATGAAAAAAAAAAGTAGGCCTACACTGTAATATTTATAGGCAGTTATTCGCCTTGCTATAACAGAGGGGTGTTATTGTCCAATCGACAGTGTATAATCGACCAATCAAAATGCAAGATTCACCCTTAAGCATGTTACAATATATATTAATATTACCGTACTAATATTAATTCAATACTTGAATTAACCCTTACGTGCCCAGTCTCACAATTTGAGAGAGGCCCAAAGTGACTGAGAATTCCCAATCTCGCAATTTTGCGAGACGTAAAAATGGCCGAAAATTCCCGATCTTGCATTTTTTCGAGCGATGAAAGATGGCCGAGTATTCCCAATCTTGCATTTTTGCGAGCGATCTACTCGGATACATGTACATGCCTCAGATCTTTGTTCTGTGTAAAAAATGCGTTCCGCATTGTAGTCTGACTCCACTTTGACTGCCTTCGTCTGTTCACACGCTTTCCAATGATCTATAAATAACTCAGTGTTTCTACAGTACATTTATGAGTAAACACGTGATGAAGTTCTACTTTCGATTTGCTGCGTTTTTACATATCAGGGTGGCTAAGACATCAACTGAAGATGAAATCAGGGAAATGTTTATAGATAACGGTTCAGCGGACTCAGTTCTCGTCACAAATGACGATGAATTTTAACTAAAAACCAATTTTGGACAGCTGAAATGAGAGTTACAGTGATCGTCAAAACCAGAGGACAATGTCAATACGTAGGATGGTCGGACTTGCTCGCTTTATGGAGGAGACACCAAATAAACAAAGGGCCTACGATGCAGTTTGTACTATTCGAGTAAATACCAAATACATACCCCGAAAAAAGACCCAGAGTCTGTACAAAACTTGCGTGCCAAACATCCCGCTTTGCGATATTACTTTCTTTGAATTGACGTTTATCGATTTTTCCAAAGTAGACTATAAAGGGACAATATATACAGTATCTATTTCTATGGTAGGATATAACTTATAAGTAAGACTTCTCATGCAAAAGAAGAACATAAGTAATACTGCAAATACTTCACATTATTTTATGAAATTTCCAGAAAGAAAATGTATAGGAGATAAAAATCGTCATAATCTGGTGGTTTTCGTGAAAAAACACACTTTTTTCCCAAAAACATTTCACATGTTTGAAAATTAACAATTGTTAATGTATAGTTCAACCAATACGCTAGATAAGTTTCAATTATTCTAAAACAGGGTTCAATTTAAGCGGTATCGCATCGCAAAAAGCGACCCAAATTGCGGTAAAAGCGATAGAATTATTTTATTCATTAGCCAAAAATTGCTTTCGAACTATTACATTGTGTATAAATGTGGAATATAATTAGGCCTACGAAAAAATCAATTTATAAATGCAGGACTAACTTGTTTAATATTCCTAGTTGTGGTCGTGATTAATTTGAACCAGTTTTTATTTCAATATATCCGGTAACTAACTAGAAGACAATGCGGACTCAGTTTTTAATCACACGTGTTTTTAAAATATGTTACTAAAAATAGAATAATAATAACAGCGCAGTATAATACGATTCAATGATATGATTGGTTAACTTAACTGGAAACTAAAAGTAGACATCTCGCGAGACGTGTGAAACGATGGCATATTCTCGGGTTAATAATATTTTGAAGACGGAGAGGGGGATGTTTTTAGATAAAGAAAATAAAGCAAAGCCACGTCTACACATATTTCGATTGGAGTGGTGTAACTTGTACATGAGTACATGTAGTTTTTTTTAGACGATTAATGCGTTCGGCATCGTGGAGAGACGGTAACTGATTTTTTTTTTTTTTTTTTGAAATGTCAGGGTTTTTTTTACCTTCATCCGCACATAAGCCGAAGCAGGGTATACAACGAAGGCCGACCTTCGGCGGAAAAAGTATCCACTTAAACCCTGAAAAATCATAATTGCTAATTTTTGTGATTAGGCTACGTTTTACTGCTCCTCGAATCTGAGCAAATGCTATTCAAATTTTGAATTGATTAGCCAAAATGTGAATCTTTCACAAAAATTTGCTACTCATTGGTTTTAGACTAAATTGAACCCTGTTCTAAAACTGTATCTTCATAAATAAAAGAGTCACACAGGCATTCAAAATGTTAATAGCTCATTATCATATTTTTTTTTGAAAAAATGGCGGGTAGGCTGGTGACTTATCTTTAACAAAATGGCGGACATACTCAAATTTTTTTGCACCAAAATGGTGGACTGCCTCAATTGTTTTAGGGAAAATTTGGTGGGCATGTAAGGGTTAATCAAACTCGTGTAGGGCGAGATTAATTTAATAAAAAATAATAAAAGAATATTTTGTCCAATTTATTTAAGCTGAATGTGAAAATAATAGTAGTTTACTTTTAAAAAAAGCCAAAAAAACAATATGTCAAAGTTTTTAAGTCAAAGAAAAAAAAGACAACCAGTGAAAATAAAAGTAGCCTTGTCACCGTGTGTAAAGTCTTATAAGTTATGTAAAAACCTTGTCGTTTGGGGTCATATTCATCTCTATGATAAATGTTTTCCGCTATCCTGTTAGCAAGATCTGAAGGTTTTCAAAAATACGTCTCTACCCATTGGCATTTGTAAATAATGTGCATTTCATGTTCGAAAATCGTAGAAAGAATGCAACTGTCTGTCGTCGCCACACAATGTTGGCCGTGACATTGTCTGCTAATCTAAGTAATAACAGTAATTTAGTAGCACTTGTAAATGCGGCAATCCAAATACTTCTCGGCATTTCTAACTATATTCTAGCTTGTTTAATATTTATTTTGATATGAAACCACCATTCAAAATATAATCATAAAGACTAGAAAATGACATTATATTCATTACAACATTCTACAAATTTTCATATCTCGTAATATTTCTCGCGAGAATTATACTTTGGATTTCAGTTAAATTAACCTATCATAAAAATTCTACGTTACTAGCCTGAAATAACTTTTTTGTCTAATCAATAGCCGCCGCCATGTTTGCTTTGTTCTATTCTTAGTAACATTGTGTAATCGTATTCTTATCGCCTGTTGGTCTGTTGCCTTGTATTTTATCGTTGATATTATTATTATTATTATACATACATTTCTATAGCGCTGCTTCCACAACAGTGTTCAGAAGCGCTTTACAATATGACACTCACAAGTATGGAATATGATATTGAATTGAATTAAAAAATCAAATGACTATAGCCTTAGATAGTTTTAAATTTTCATTAAAGAAAAGTTTCAAGAAATGATTGCACGAGTAATGCCTTACTGTCGTAAATAACATTTCAGGCGAGTATAGCGTGCGCGTGATTAATGACTCGCGTCTCCTGACGAGGTCTGATCTTCAACGGACCGGAATTACGACGAAAGAGCCTATGAAGCGAGGCCGTTGTTGAGTGAGACTTCATCACCCAGTTCCTAGGCACATATCGAGTGATAGGTTTATAAAGGGACTGGGTGATACAGACTTCTTTTGACCCGATTTCATCGTAATTTCGGTCCGTTGAAGATGATTGAAGATATGAATAGCCACATGAACACACTTTAAGTTTGATTTGTAATTAATAACAATATATAATGACCAATTTAACTACATCGGAGGGTGTATAATGATCAAATAAAGTCTTGATGGCAATTAAAACGATGTATTGTGAAATGTTAGCAGACGGAATTTAGCCAACGAGTCATAACAAAGATGGCCTCTGACATACCTTGTACATATACTATAGGCCTACTATATAGTCAAGCAGTAGTAAGAAGTTTTATTTTAATTCCTTCATCAAGTGCCTGTGTGATATACGTAGTTAATTTAGTACCACAACGTGAATTGTGTTGGCTCTGCTTTCTTTCTAGTATGTTACAGCCGCATATGAAAATAAGGCTTTCCCCCCATCTCGGTTCTAAAGCTATTTGGAGTCATTACCATCTATTTTTCACTGTGATTCTTTTTTGGTTGCCAAAAGGAATCATTTCTTCAAGAGTTCAAATTCTTGTCACATCTGACACTTTTTCATGTAGAATTGTGTGATACAAAAACATAAAAAGATTTCATTTGAATTGGGCAGTCAGTTTCAAACTAACGCTCAGCCAATATTCCAAATTAAGGAATGGAGAATTATACAGCAAACGAACATTCGTGCTGTACATGGTCACTGATTTTTATACGCCCACATTTTTATGTGGACGTATATTGTCGTCGCCCCTGTCCGTCCGTCCGTCCGTCCGTCCACATTTTTTTGTGAACAGTCTACAGGTCACAATTTTTATCCGATTTCAATGAAACTTAAAATATAGGTTTATCACCATAAGATCTCGGTTCCTTTCGATATTGGCATGTATCGGACTGTAACTTCATGGGTTATGGCCCCTGATTGTACGAAAAATCACGTTTTTTAGCTTGTGAACAGTGTAGAGGTCACAATTTTGAACCGATTTGGATGAAACTTGACATGTATGTTTATAACCCAAAGATCTTGGTTCCTTTCGATATTTGCGCCCATCGGATCGTAACTTCCTGAATTATGGCCCCTGATTGTCCGAAAAATCGCCCTTTTTAGCTTGTGGTCCCTCTGGAGGTCACAATTGTTATCTGATTTAAAAAATCGTTTGATTATATCACCGTTGCATGGTTATGAAGGTTGAGTTCGAATTTCGTGAAAATCGGAGCAAAATTGACGGACAAAATGGCCGCCTTTTGTACGCGAATAGTGTGAAAATATGTTATATCAAGGTTGTGGACCTTATAGAGGTCACAATTTTGAACCGATTTTGATGAAACTTGACATTTATGTTTATAACCCAAAGATATTGGTTCCTTTCGATATTTGTGCCCATCGGATTGTAACTTCCTGAATTATGGCCCCTGATTGTCCGAAAAATTGCCCTTTTTAGCTTGTGGTCCCTCTGGAGGTCAAAATTGTTATCGGATTTAAAAAACCGTTTGATTATATCACCGTTCCATGGTTATGAAGGTTGACTTCGAATTTCGTGAAAATCAGACAAAAATTGACGGACAAAATGGCCGCCGTTTGTACGCGAATAGTGTGAAAATATGTTATATCAAGGTTGTGGACGTTATAGAGGTCACAATTTTGAACCAATTTGGATGAAACTTGACATGTATGTTTATAACCCAAAGATCTTGGTTCCTGTCGATATTTGCGCCCATCGGATGGTAACTTCCCGAATTATGGCCCCTGATTGTCCGAAAAATTGCCCTTTTTAGCTTGTGGTCCCTCTGGAGGTCAAAATTGTTATTGGATTTAAAAAACCGTTTGATTATATCACCGTTCCATGGTTATGAAGGTTGAATTCAAATTTCATGAAAATCGGACGAAAATTGACGGACAAAATGGCCGCCGTTTGTACGCAAATAGTGTGAAAATATGTTATATAAAGGTTGTGGACCTTATAGAGGTCACAATTTTGAACCGATTTTGATGAAACTTGACATGTATGTTTATAACCCAAAGATCTTGGTTCCTTTCGATATTTGCACCCATTGGATCATAACTTCTTGAATTATGTCCCAGGATTGTCTGAAAAATCGCTTTTGTTAGCTTTTGGTCCCTCTGGAGGTCAAAATTATTATCCGATTTAAAAAAACGTTTGACTATATCACCGTTATATGGTAATGAAGAGAGAGTTTGAATTACGTGAAAATCGGACTAGAATTGATGGACAAAATGGCCGTCGTTTGCACATGAATAGTGTGAAAATATGTTATATCAAGGTTGTGGACCCTATAGAGGTCACAATTTTGAACCGATTTTGATGAAACTTGACATGTATGTTTATATCCCAAAGATCTTGGTTCCTTTCGATATTTGCGCATATCGATTCGTAACTTTCTGAGTTATGGCCCCTGATTGTCCGAAAAATCGCCTTTTTAACTAATTGGAGGTCACAATTATTCTCCAATTTAAAAAAAAAACAAACAAACTATGATTATATCACCGTTACACCTTAATGAAGGTCGAGTTTGAATTTCATGAAAATTGGGCCAAAAATTGCGGGACAAAATGGCTGCCGTTTGTAAGCGAATAGTTTAAAAATATGGTATATCAAGGTTGTTGGCAAGTAGAGAACACAATTTTAATCCGATTTTGATGAAACTTGAAATTCAGGTTTGAAACCCAAAGATCTTGGTTCCTGTCAATATTTGCGCATATCGAATTGTAACTTCATGAATTATGGCCCTTTATTGTAGGAAAAATCACTTTCTTTTTAGCTTGTTCTCTATCCATCTCTCGAAAATGTGGGCGTATCCTGCCTGGCAGCCGCTGGTTTTATTTTTATTCAACATACATGAACAATTATTACATAAAATCTATAAAATAAAACAAAACATTATATTGACCATCATAAAATATTTTAAATATTCTATGTGTTATTCTCATGTACAGCGAGATATAATTTGGCACACCTCGTTTAATTCGGGGTTCCCAACACCCCTGCAACAAAAGCTCCTAACACTCTTCGCCAGCTACCTGTTTAATGATACCGGTAAGTAACGGGTAGCTGCATCACACCCATTATGGTCCATGACATCACTTACCATCATACAGCCGAGGCTAGATGTAGGGTATCAGATGTCAATGTTTTCCCAATGAAAAGAGGAATGTACAATGGGGGAGAGGTACGAGATCAAGTAAGCAGTTACTATTATGGGTTGGGATTTGGAACTCCCCCCCCCCCCATTCACAGCTTCTAGATAGCATCTTTCATTTGCTGGTTGTTGTCTTTATAATCATATTGTACTCAGAGGTCAGAGTAAAGCAAATGTAATGAATAGCATGTTTTTATTTGAGTTATGCCTGAGTGATCACTGGAATAGAACTACAGGTATACATTATAGCTTTCTGTCACTACACTACAGCCAAGTGTTATCATTTGTACGATTTACATGTTATTAAAGTAAGGCATTTTGTGCAAATGCTTGTTAAATTCCTTGAAAATCACCCCCAAAATTTGTATGATGGTAAATTGTTAAAAACATTTAATCACAGTAAAGGAAGGGCTTTACGTTCAGGTTAATTCATATTTGTAAATAATTAAATTTGAAGCCCCAAAACACTCTTTTACTTTTAATAGATCAAAGTCTAGCAATATTAATCTGAATAAACATATTTTTCTTCTTCATTTTAGCAACTAGATATCATCACTCCTTTCCAGATCTACTTCAATCCTGATCTGATATTTAAACAATTACAGGTATTTGGAAAAAGCAGGGGATATTTAAAATGGGTTTGGCCTAATTGGCCATCACACTTTTTGGGACACAATCAATAACTTTGATTTATGTTGAAAATATTCTTCTAAGCTAATTTGATTGTTTGTGACTTCGAGACACAATAACTCTATTTCTAATTGAGATAAAATGTTCAAACTTGGTGAAGATGTTCATTAGGTGGATGCAAAGACGTGCTGGGCAGGTAGACAAGGTATGCATGCCTCATAAATGCAAAAACAAATGAAAACGGATATGGTAAAAAAAAACTTGAATCCCTATTGAAATTGTTCGGTGTGGACTGGGCAGTTATGGGCCCTTAGACGAAACTGGTTTCATTGCTGAGCCTATGACATCAGACATTTATTAATCAGTGTTGACGTTTCTAGGGGTTTACCAAAGTTCTGTGCAGAACACGCCAAAACGTCACTGTAACGAACTGTTTCTTTCGCTTATTCCTCACATCAACTAGACCAACTGTTATATAACAATTTTTCCAGATCTTAGTGTTGTGAAGACAAGTTAAAAGAAAAAAAATTTGATATATGCATACAAACAAAACAAAATCGGATCTGTGTTTTAATTAGATTGAATTGAGAGAAAATGATGATAAACATTTGGAATGCAAGATGTTTTATAAAATGATAAATATGCAAGTAATTAATGAGTTTCATCTATCTATTTTGGGATTGTGGGGAGGGGACATCTGCCTCACTAATTCCTTGTTTTCTTTCAGGTATGGCGGCTTGTTACAAACTTTCTGTACTTTGGACCAATTGGCTTCAACTTTCTTTTCAATATAATCTTTGCCTATAGATATTGTCGTATGTTAGAAGAGGGATCCTTTCGTGGACGCACAGCTGATTTTGTTTTTATGTTTTTATTTGGTGGGTTTTTTATGACTGTATCCTTTTATAATTTATTCATATGTAAATGCTGATTGTTTAATTGAATCACTTTGTGATTTTAAACCAAAGGGAAAGATTAACGTGTTTAGTTGTAATGTAGTTTAAAGATGCATTGTGTAAGATTTAGATAAAGAGCTGACCATTCCTGATATAACTATAATGGTTTCAAAATAGATAATCATCGTAGCAATGTTCCTTGTTAATTGAGAGTCACCCCTACTTCTCCATTTTGATATTACATCATTACATTCATGGTGATTATATTATAATCCATTTACATCTCCACCATCCAATGATCTAGAGAGTTGATCACATGGTTTGCCATGTGAATAAATGTCTAGATAATTTATATAACATTTGAAGCCAAAATAAAAACCGGCAATAGGTAGATTTAGATCTTACATTATGCACCTTTAAACGACATTTTTTTATGCAAGAACTAAATCTACCTATTGCAGGTCTTTCTTTAGTTATCTGAATTATTATTAATTAAAGTAGCTAAGTCTCTAACTCTAACTCAATATCGTCCAAAGTCTTCGGCATTTAAAACACAAATTATTTGTCAATTTAAATCAACACTGATGTTGTCATTTTACCGGGAAAATATTGGTTTTTGATATTAAATATTTAAGACAAAATAAATATCTTACGATTGGTACACGAATTGTGTACCATAATGCGTTTCAGCCCCAGTTCTAGCAAGAGACTTGGAGAACAAGGATAGACAATTGCACCAAATCAAAGGGTGTATGTAGACTGGAATAACCAGACACTCGAAATAGCCACCTGGACGACATATATTGCCGAATATAACTGATTTGAAATTAGAGTACAAACAAAAATGATTGAATGTAAATCAGTTTATATACATTCATTTTACATTATTATATGCGTTGTGACCCATTTGTGGCAATTTCTAGGTCTCAAATATTAGCGATTTAGCTACTTTAAACATTTGTTAACAAAACAAGACCATAATCTACTCTTGATACCATCTTATGTGTAATTTGTTTTTCACTGGATTTGGATACAATCTGCTCAACTTTCATTCATGATTAAATCATGAAATGGAGAATCGGAACTATAGGAGTGTCATCCATTTATTTTGGGATTGAGGTGGGGTAAATAGGCCTCACTGTTAGTATGTTTCATTTTTATTGTCCCCCGCCCTTTCGAAGAAAGTTGGGGGACTATTAAAATGGGTTCGTCCGTCTGTCTGTCTGTCTGTCTGTCTGTCTGTCTGTCTGTCTGTCTGTCTGTCTGTCTGTCTGTCTGTCTGTCTGTCTGTCTGTCTGTCTGTCCGTCTGTCTGTCCGTCTGTCTGTCCGTCACACTTTTTGGGACACAATAACTCTCTTCCTAATTGAGCTAGAATGTTCAAACTTGGTGTATGTGTTTATTAGGTCAATGCCTTGATGGAGTTCGAAGATGAGCATTTTCCGCTTAGGGTAAGCAGAGATAAGCAATTTGATTGGTTGATGCTTTGGGACACAATAACTTTAGTTCTAATTAAGTGAGATTGATGAAACTTGGTGTATAGTTTCATTATAGTAATACCTTGACTAAGTTCGATAATGAGCATTTTCTGCTCAGGGTAAGCAGAGCTATACGCAATTTGATTGGCCGAGAATTTGGAACACAATAACTCTTCTTCTAATTGAGTTAAAATGTTCAAACTTGGTGTATATGCTTATTAGGTAAATGCCTTGATGGAGTTCGAAGATGAGCATTTTCCGCTTAGGGTAAGCAGAGATAAGCAATTTGATTGGTTGATGCTTTGGGACACGATAACTTTAGTTCTAATTAAGTGAGAGTGATGAAACTTGGTGTATAGTTTCATTATATTAATACCTTGACTAAGTTCGATAATGAGCATTTTCTGCAAAGGGTAAGCAGAGCGATACGCAATTTGATTGGTCGAGACATTGGAACACGATAACTCTCCTTCTAATTTAGTTAAAATGTTTAAACTTGGTGTATATGCTTATTAGGTCAATGCCTTGATGGAGTTCGAAGATGAGCATTTTCCGCTTAGGGTAAGCAGAGATAAGCAATTTGATAGGTTGATGCTTTGGGACACGATAACTTTAGTTCTAATTAAGCGAGATTGATGAAACTTGGTGTATAGTTTCATTACAGTAATACCTTGACTAAGTTCGATAATGAGCATCTTCTGCTCAGGGTAAGCAGAGCGATACGCAATTTGATTGGTCGAGACTTTGGAACACAATAACTCTCCTTCTAATTTAGTTAAAATGTTCAAACTTGGTGTATATGCTTATTAGGTCAATGCCTTGATGGAGTTCGAAGATGAGCATTTTCCGCTTAGGGTAGGCAGAGATAAGCAATTTGATTAGTTGATGCTTTGAGACACGATAACTTTAGTTCTAATTAAGTGAGAGTGATGAAACTTGGTGTATAGTTTCATTACAGTAATACCTTGACTATGATCGATAATGAGCATTTTCTGCTCAGGGTAAGCAGAGCGATAAGCAATTTGATTTGCCGAGACTTTGGAACACAATAACTCTCCTTCGAATTGAGTTAAAATGTTCAAAATTGGTGTGTATGCTTCTTAGGTCAATGCCTTGATGGAGTTCGAAGATGAGCATTTTCTTCTTACGGTAGGCAGAGATAAGCAATTTTTGGATGACACTTCGTGTTCAGTTTGATTGGTCGATACGTTTGAAAAAAATAAATGTGCAATTAGTTAATATGTGTCATCTATTTATTTTGGGATTTCGGCGGGGGACATCAGCCTCACTGTTGGCTTGTTGGCTTATCTATCGACACAAACCTTTTAATGAAGACAGACTCTCATGCCATGATAATACAAATCAACATAAATGTATAAAATATAATCAATTTGATTTTTGACTACTTTGCCTAGATAAAGTGATGTTACTGAAACTTTTAATGTATTCATTTTTCATTGTTTATTTTAGAACTATTATAGCAGAAAGGACAGCTAGTGTAATGAATCTTTAAATAATCAATTTAATGGCCCTCTGGTATCGTACTGTATGTACACTTATGATCCTTAACATATTACAAGCTTACTGGTTTGCTAATAAATCTAGTTTTCTTAGGTAGTGTTTTTACAATAATGTTAGTGTATGTGTGGAGTAGAAGAAATCCTTATATAAGAATGAATTTTTTTGGATTAATGAACTTTCAAGCTCCTTATTTACCATGGGTTTTATTAGGGTTTTCTTTATTATTGGGCAATTCTGTGATAATTGATTTAATGGGTAAGTAGTATCAGTTTGTATAATTTTCTCTATTAATGTGATTCAGCAGGTCACGCCCATTTGTGACCTCCGTGAGAGGTCAATAATTTTGGAAAATTCTACATAAGATTTGATTTGTGCTCTTACAGTCTAGTTTGAAAAAAGACCAAAAAAAAATAAAAATAGTTAAGTATTATCAGTAGTATTTCATAAAATGATTGCAGGTCTGCTCTTGGCATAACTCTTACACACTAATAATAACATATTAGACATGGCCAAAAACAGCTAAAATTGAGCTATTAAGAACATTGTTGATGCAAGTAGTATATCATATCATGACCTTTCCTGTAAACTGAGAAATAGTATTCATTATCACTGGGTTCGTATGAGTAACTTGGGTATTATTGACGTATCCCAAGTTTGCAACTTGTGACATCATGAAAAAAGGATGGTAGAGAATTATGATCTATTTATTGAAAAGGATTGCTCAAATGAGAAAGTCGAGTAACCAGTAAGAAGCTTTTGCAGATACATGTATTGTCATATAATTAGGAATTATAATGACAAAAACTGTTCTATGTTGAATGGTCCAACGAAAATTTCAAATATATAAATATAATTCTTTGTTTATCTTAAAAATTTCCCCAAAAACTTGAATGTCAAGATAAATACATGCAAAGTTTTTATTGATATAATGTTGTTTGAATGTGAGACATTTGGATTGGCATTGTAAATTTCAGCACTTATATTATAATGATGATTTTATAGCCTAGTGAAAATAATTTGTGTTTTCCAGGTATCGCAATAGGTCATATTTATTATTTCTTAGAAGATGTATTTCCACAACAACCAAATGGTTTCAAAGTGTTAAGAACACCTCAATTATTGTAAGTATTAATTGTTGTTAATTCTTTAAATGAATAGTATTATAGTTTATATGAATTTACAGATACTTGGAGTGATTGATCAACACACAATTACGCAGAAGAAAATTGGATTATCAAACTACAGACCATTTTCCCTTATGACCTTAATGATAGAATTAAAATATCGATTACAACAACCGTAATGAAAACGCTTTAATCACCAAAAATTGTTACAAAAAACTTGACAATAATTTTCAAAATAAAAAACGTTCTATAAAAAAATCGAAATTTCAAAAAGATCCGGAAAGTATTCTGTATGCCAATGCCATACTCCTGACAAATTGTCTTGTGCATCTTGTGTACTTAATCTAGCCCGACAAATTGTACATACTTTGAAAAAATCAACAGCTAAGAAACTTGGTGTCCTCATACAGGATATTATCTATTCTAATCAACTTAATGAAAGCTTTCTTCCTCAATATTACGATGTTATTACCGATTTGATAAATAGTAAATTTTCACCTAAACATTCAGCACAACCTCGTAAAGTACATAAGAAAAACCCTGAGGTATTATGCAAAATACTTTTTACAGATAAACATATACAAGACATAGGATTGAATAGAATCTTTCGAGATAGATCAGTAACAAAATCCATACCAGATACCATCCCAAAAATTTCACCTACAGTCATATACAAATTTTTACCTCCAATTCGTAATAAAAGATAAGTTTCATGTCCATATATTGACAGGAAACTTCGATATTGTTGAAGACAAAAATCTTAGAAATCTATTTCGCTTTGGGCCACAATTTCGAGAACAACCAAGTAAAACTAACTTCAAAAAATTACATAATAATCTAAAATCTCAAATCCGGAAATGCATAGTAGCTTGGTCTGGTAAATTTCGTGCACCTTTAGAATCTTTTGGAGAATGGAGAAACACTGTTTTTGACCTCTTGTCAAAGAGAATCAAATATATAAAACTTAACCCAAGACACCCACCACCCGAAGTCCTAAAAAACGCATCTGCAGCTGAATGTCTTCAAGAGAGATTTGTTCTAACACCTGTCGATAAGGCCAGCAATAACATTGCCTTTATCTGTAAAAAGTACTATATTAAAAATATCCTTACCAAAGTCAGACTTTGGCCTAACACCAATACTGATACTTATAAATGTATTACGGAATTATCTAAAATAGATATTTTGCATAACCAATATTCGTTTAACAGGAGTAATGATATCAGAGACAATGTGAAAATAGATGCACTACCTTATATTTATTCTATACCGAAATTTCATAAAAATCCAGTAAAATTCAGATATATAATTTCCTCCAGCATCTGCCATACAAAACCTCTAGCAGTGACTATAACGAAAGGACCTAAATTATGCCAGGCCCAACACGCCATTTGGTGCAAAAAACTTCGCAAGTATACTGGAATTAACAGTTTTTTCATAATTGATAAAAATAAACCAATAGTAGACACTTTAGATAAATCAATAAAAAAGGCAATGCAAAATCAATAGAAACTTTCGACTTTTCTACTTTATATACTATGCTACAACATACAGATCTTAAAAATAATTTGGATTGGTTCGTTGATAAAGCCTTTAATGGAGCTTTCGGAAATGGCAGAAACCTGATAGCCATCTACTCACAAGATGCAAGATGGATTATAAAACGGCGCAATACCAACACTGTAGTTTTCGATATATTTCAAAATATCATACATTTTCTCATTGACAATGCCATATTTGAGGTTGGGGATCAGATAATACAACAAACTATTGGTTCAGGTTTACCAATGGGAACTGACCCCGCCCCATTTATGGCAAATGCACATTTATACAAATACGAATTCGAATTTCAAGACCATAAAAGAAAAATAGATTACAATGTAGCTAAAAGTCTAAATTATACCTTCCGTTACATTGATGACATAACACCAATCAATGATAATGGTAATTTCAATAAATATAAAGATGAAATATATCCTCCTGAACTTATACTAAATAAAGGAAATTCGGGCACTAAAAATGCATCTGTTCTTGACCTGGACATCAATATAATTAACGATAAATTTAATGTCGGTATATTCGATAAAACGGTCAAATTTGGTTTTGAAGTAGTAAAATACCCGTCAGCTTACACTGTCTTACAGTAACATACCAGATACTACACTATATGTTTTCTATTCATAGGCATTACGTTTTTTGAAATTATGCAACAAGAAGGAACTGTTTCTTTTCCGAATAAAAACTCTTAATTTTAAGTGCACAGCCAAAGGCTGATCACAATTATGCATTTTTAAAGAAATTTTAAAACTTCCATTTCTTCAACATAATAGTTTTGACATTTCTTATAAATATATTACTGACTACATATTGGATAATGATTCAATATAAATTTTATCTTCTATAAATGTCTAGTCTTGTCTGGATTATCCCCCTTATTATTATGCCTTTGTGAATACACTGATAATCTACGATTTCTTCAGCATTCCTGTTTTGCGTTTGTTATATGGGGTATTATATGATATTTATGCTATGGTTTGTACAATTACATGGTCTCAAAAGCTTATAGTTTTTTAGTTTTTAACGTTATTTCATCTAGATTATCGCCCTTTTTTATCAGGAAATTGCACCTTCTAAGCGACAGCGTCATAACAGCTATAACGACAGATTCACGTAAAGCCATTCAGTCAGCAGACAACAGTCTCCCTAGACAGTCTACATTCCTTTGCTTCCATGTATTCAGTTTTGTTGTTTCTGTGACGGTTGTAATGTGTGTCCTAATGCATTCAATATACTTCAATCCTCTTCTGTATTGATTTAGTGCATTTAGTTTTTTGGAACTAGACCTACTTGTTTGATACATTTAACGGTGTGGTTACTTGTATAAAGGAATTTATACAACAATATGCTTGCATTCGTAATTCTTGCAACATATGACAGATCATGACTCATACTGACATTATATAATTATTTCCATGGGTTTTATTCCCAACTTGTTTTCAAATATAAGAGAAGTCTGTGTCACCACAGGCCCGGGACTGTACAGCGCAGTGGACGCTTACGGCTAGCCCCAGGATCCATTCACTTTTTTTGAATTGTTTGTGTTTGTGGTCTCTTAGTATGATGTCTTGTCTGTATATTTGTTTTTGTGTAGAATTGTGTGTGGTGCAGTTACTATTTAAGAATATAATAATAATAGAAATTCCATTCAAACTTTTTCGCAGGCTCTATATAATCCATTTCGTCTGACTCTCCCAGGAGTCTGGGCGTATTTGTTAAATCTTAATTGTTACTGATGAAACAAGGCTATCTTCAATCAAAATCCAACTACCTAGACCACAGCTTTATATAATTATTGTGCCGAGACTAACCTGATCTTAATTTACTACAGGCTCAAAGAACAAGGACATTTCAATCTGCTAAGTATAATTTATAGAAATGGATATACTGTCGGGTAGTTAGTCATTTTCCTTTCAAATTTACAATCATCATATTATTTTCAGAAAATATATATTTGATGCAGCACCGGAGGATCCGAACTATAATCCTCTACCTGAAGACAGGCCAGGAGGATTTGAGTGGGGGCAAGGACAAGCTCCTAGAGAACCACAAAATGGGGATCAAGAAGAATGAAATATGCAAATCCTAAGCTGGGTTATTTAATGTTCATAAGAGAAAGAAGTTATCACTGACATCTATTTGTCATTTCATCATAACATGATGTTGTGATTCATGAGCAAATGTATTTCTTGCTCAAGGACTACATTGCAGCTTACATAATATTTATTTATTCATACCATTATTACTGTGATGAAGTTGACTTCCTGGAGTGCATGATCATCCGTTCAAATATTTTTATAAGTGTTGTTGATATGATGATGTCTATAATTATATAAGACATTATGTTTGTGGTAAATGTTTTTTGTTATAAGACTTATCAGAATTAAAAAATTCTATTTTGTTGAAACAAGTATTGTATAATAATTTGATTTTTATTTACTTTCCCCAATACTGTGAGTGTTAACCATCAACTTTTTTAAGGCAGAATTTCGGTTTGGACTAGACTGCTTGGATTTGGGTCAAAAATGAAATATCTAAAATTATACCAAAATCGATAAACAAGCTGACTTTGCTTCATCTTTTTTTGAACTGTATAAAGCTTGTCTGATCATAAACAAAGTAGCACACTAGATCAACCCAATTATATGCTATTCAAAAAAAGTAGGGGATATTTGATTTTGGGGGCATAATACTAAAATATGCAAATGACTACGAAAAAAGTCACTATAGAACCTAACAGAAGAAACATTTCCAGTTACATGTGACGCCCAAACGCACCAATAGCCACCGCATGGAATGCAGGTGATGCTTGGGATCATCATGGGGGTCCAACCCAAGATTTGCACGACTCTGACTTTGAATGTTACAGTCATTGTGGCATTGAATTCCAGGGTGGAAACATCAGTTTAATTGTTTTAGTGACCAGAAAACAAATTTTGATATGCGTTGGCTTACCCAAAATGAAAGGTTACGTGCACGTGGCATGCTACAGATCGGCACAACACAGGCGATTGTGGCGCGGACGATGAATGTTTCTCAGTCTGTCATAAGCAGGCTATGGTCCAGATACCGTGATATACAATCTGTACAGGACAGACCACGCTCAGGTCGACCAAGGGCGACAACTCAAGCCCAGGATCGATTTATCCGTACCTTGGCCTTGAGAAATCGTGTCATCACAGCAAATCAGATCAGCGCTCGTCTTCAAACAGACACTGATGTCCTCGCGTGATCCCTTGTTTGAGAGATCATCACATTCAGGCAAGACGTCGTTGGTGTAGGGATCGTCAACACTGGGATAATCGACGCTGGAGCAATGTGATGTTTTCAGATGAATCAAGGTTCACTGTTGATTTTTTGGACAGACGTAGGAGGGTGTGGCGTCGTCGAAACGAGCGCTTCCAAGACGTTAACGTCATCAGACATGTTCGATTTGGGGGGGGTTCTGTTATGGTGTGGGGAGGCATCACTGTTGCTGGAAGAACGGCTTTACATGTTGTTGCAGGGCGTGTTACAGGCCAGTACTACCGGGACAAAATGTTGGCAGTCCATGTTGGGCTGTTCGCACGACGTCATGGCCGCCGTTTCATCTTCCAGGATGACAACGCAAGATGTCACAGGTTACCTCCAACAACAGAACATTACCTTGGCCAGCACTGAGTCCCGACCTCTCCCCCATTGAGCATGTCTGGGACATGCTTGGACAGAGGTAACGTCAACATCAACAACGTCCTGCCAATGTCCAAGAACTTGCTGCTGCGTTGCAACAGGAATGGGACAATCTGGACCAAAATGACCTTAGACGTCCCATTAGTAGTATGCCGCGTCGGATCAATGCTTGTTTGGCAAACAGAGGAGGATTTACCCGTTACTGACTTTGTTGTGATACTGTGGTAACTTTGCTGTTTGACCCCAGGTATCATTTTACCCTTTTATAATGGTCAGTCTGTGCCTTACTTAGTCTAACGATCATTTGGAATAAATCGATGAATGTGAACTTCATTTCATTTTGTCATTTTTTTCTTCGTCAGTTTCATTAGGTGACTTTAATAACACTTAAAAATCAAATATCCCCTACTTTTTTTGAATAGTATATAATTTATTATGGTAAGCTCCTAATATGTATTGTTACATGCTTATGGGTAAACCTTGCGTTTTGATTGGTCAATTACACACTGTGTATTGGACAACAACACCCCTCTATTTTAGTAATGTCTTTTAAAATCCCAAAAAGCATGTTACAATGTCGATAAACACTTTCTGTTTCGCATTTTGGGTCGCATACTGTTTCGCGTCTTGGGTCCTAATGATCTCAGGACATGTCCATTGAACAATAACACTCCTCTAAATTTGAAACAGGAAGTGTTTATCTCCTAAATGGTGCATCGTATAATCTTATTTCATAAAATTTTGATTTAAAAATATCTGTAAAAAATTCAAAATGGATAGAAATCAACTGTAAGAGCAGATTATAGGGTTCAGACATAAAAATAACTGTTTCTGCTAAACTTACTGCCGTTTCATATTATCCTTCATTTTCAAATTTTACCCGATTTCATAAAAAAAAAACACATACATTGTGCATGTTAGCAGTAAAAACTATTAGTGGCTTTTAGCAACCATCTACTTCGTGTATGTGCTTCAGTAGTTTCTGGTCTAGACTAAGATTTCAGATGGAGTCAGCTCTGATAAATTGCTTAAATGTCTTTTAGGTAATAATAAACAAGAGTAGAAGAATTAAAGATAAATATTTATTGCAGAAACAACTTTACTGTTCCAAGATGAATGCGCTGTCATACTTAAACACCAGTGACAAGGTCTAAGACAGTTGTATAATGAGCATATTCATTTAATTTTAGATGATGTTGAACACCCAAATTTTATAAATTATGGGCAAATACAACACTAAAAATGATGACAATTGACATAAATATTTTCGTTCAAATTATACACAATATATATTCCTTTTATTTCCAGATAGTCAATAAACTTCAGCTTTTGATACTCTAGTCTTTTTCAGTGATTTAACAAAAACTGATGTTTTGCATCATTCAACAAAACTCACACTGAATCTTAAGCTTTCATATTTGTGATATTTAATTTATAATCTGACAAATAAGATTTACAAAAATCGACCACCAATTTTATAAATAAAATCCACATATCTGGAAACAAAGGGATTTTAAGTTGATTAGGATAGACGGATCATTTGAATTTCTTCAAAATACCGGAGATACTATTCAACAACTAATCCAGCTGTTACTCAATATAATACATTAACTGTACACCTCTAGGAATAATCTCGAACTTGTTTTTTTTTCTACAATTGTGGACTATATTATTTTAAAATGTACACAGTTTACATTCAACACAATATTTATTAAGAAAGGTTTAGTTTACTATTATAAAGTTAAAGAATATTAATTAATCCACTCACACAGAAACTTGAATCTACTGAAAACTTTGACATTGAATAATCAGTATAATGCAGAAGTGTTGTTTTTTTCCCCCCTGTAATTTGTAGTGTGTAGAGATTTATTAACATCATGTACTTTCATTTCTTTTTTTGCTATCTTTTACATTACATCATTGTTTAAACTGAATCATTTGCCTGGACCCTCAAACTAGCCATTCATTTGAACCATTTGCAATGTCTCGAGTCGGAGTAGCTGATCAGGAGATCTTCATATATTAGTGACATAAAGCCATAAAAGAATAAAATGCAGGAAATAAAAATCTGATGTGTTTAAATTGGTATTAACATTAAAAAGAAAGGGTCATTTAATCCAATAATAAATATGTATTTTACTTTCACGGCATTTAAGAATGAGTAAATACTCTGATGGGTTAATATATTGAAAAACACAAAACAAATTGGTCTAGAATGTATTTTTTGAGTGAAAATCAGCATGTAATTTTAAGTAAAATAAAACATGTATTTGATATACGTTGTACCGCACATAAAAATTTTTAAAACTAAACACAAGTGAATAGTATCAGTACTTAGTATGTACATGAACCTATACACATATGAAATTGAATTAGTAGATCAAAGAGAAATTGGACAACTGGTTGTCGTCCAGAATGTTTCCAGGTACATGTATAAATAGTACATTTAATAATAATTGATACAATTCCCTGCATAGAATTAGGAATATAGTAGAAGGCCTTTGATTTAATATTTCAAGTGGTTTACAAGAATATGTTAGACATAAAGACATTCAATAATAATGGGTTTCTATTTCATTATTGAAGTTCTCAATTTCACACATATGCATAAAAACAGATAAATATAATCACCAAATAATTTTTTTTTCTAGAATTGATTAAATTGACTTCAGAATGCAAAACCAAAAAGATGTCTAATAAATAATAATTTTAATGATTTATGTTGCCCCATCAAGACACAAACTATTTTGGTTTTACATATATATATTATCTACACGTACGTCATACGAAGATTCTGAAAAATAGTGAGAGGATAAAATAAAACAATTATTTAGACTGGTCAAATTTATCTTTTGACAAACTTTTTATATAGCCAATAATGACTGTGCAAAATTCTCATCACGATATATTACAGGCAGGCTTAACTTCAATCACTTTAATAAACAAATTGTTCTTTTCATGGGTTTTTAATCACTTGGTCGCTTTTCACCAAACTTTTTGGTGAAATCCTCAGCATTTTTCATAAATTTCTTTCTATCCTTTGTATATTCTTCAGCTAAATCTCCTCTTAAAGGATGTTCTGGCTCGGGGTCATTGACAAGTGCAACAAGAGACTGAAGGACTGAAAAGAGAAATTAATTAATATACAGTAAATATAATATATATGTCATGCTGAACACAATTCATACAAATTTGAAAGATATGTTGCCAGACAACAAAAACATTCGCCCGTAGCAGCTAAATCGTCCAGCAATCGCCATATTTTTACTTTTGTTGGTAACAAAACATTTATAATACACTAAAATAATTAAGTAATTATCTGAAAATCATTAGAATTTGTTTGGCTCATGCTAACATTTAGTGTACAAAACATTTAATACCATGGATTTACCAAAAATCATTGAAAATCAATTTACATGTCATGTACATGTACTTGTTCCTTTTAAGACCTTAAAGGGACTATCCCGAGTTTAACAGTTGCAAAAATATAGAGGTGTGGTGTATTCACCACGTCTCAAACTTCAGCTCAAAATATTGAGTCGTTCAACATGAACATCAAACCTGATTATCCTGACACGTAACCCTTTTAACATTTCGGGTCATTTTTTTGTTTGGTGATCTGATAATCGATTCCCTTTCTTTTAGAGGTTTATACAGTGAATGATCATGTGCTGTGCTTGCTAACTACAGGTATATTTCACCTACACATTATTTTTATAAAGTAAAGTCCGGTTTTATCTAGACACTGCATAATACAGCTCGGAATACTGGTCTCCATTTCCTGATTAAAGTTGTCTGAAAACGTATCACATACACTGAATAACTTGACTGGCCCTATGGTAGAGGATGTTAAGGGATTTTAGCATGCAATTAAGCAGTTTTATCCTCCAAAACATTATCCGGATTGGCCCTTTAAACTCTGTGTGTATCAGTCTAAAGTCCATAGAAATGATTATATATGGGCCTAAACAGTGTATAAATATAAAATCAATCATCAGATGATAACTATGGTTTCTAAAGGATCCACAAGATTTTTTAATGCGGTCAAGGTCAAGTATCATAACACGGGCAGTGATTATCAGAAATTCTTGAAAATCAATAGGTTTCTTCATCTGATGACCTTAAACACTGTATAAATTTAAGTCAATTGAATATTAACTTAAAGCCCCAATACCACTCTTGTTGTAACTGAATAATATGTCCCAATCTTCATTCTTGTCAACAAATTGTATTATTTTACAATATTCCAATTAATTGATGATATAAATTTCATTTAAACACACCGGTAAGACACTAAAACATCTAGTAATTAGAATAAGGCTATTATTATTTTCTGGAGCTACCAAGCCAGCAAGAGTGTTAATGTCCCTTTAAGCCTCTACACAGCATCCACAAGATATTTCAAAGTGATCAAGGGCCATAACTATGGCAGTAATTATCAGAAATTGTTGAAAATAAATGACAAAAGGCTTCTTTGTCTGATGACCTTAAAGGGCCAATCCCTATAACTTTCTGGGGAATACAACTACTTAATTTTGTTTTAAAACAACTTAAAACACATTACCGAAGGCCGACCAACTAACCCGATATTTTTTGATATGCTTGTAAATAACTTAAACCTGACAGTCTTCATCTGGAAATGGAGACCATTGTATTATACAGTATTTGGATAAGACCTGACTTTTTCCTATAAAAATAATATGTAGGTGAAATTTACCTTTGGTTATCAAGTACAGTACATGGGTCATTCATTGTATAGACCTCTCAAGAAACGGGAATCGATTATCTTGTCACCAGATGAAAAATTAACCCGAAATCTTAAAAGGGCTACGTGTCCGGATAAGCAGTGTTGACGTCCACGTCCAAATGACTCAATATTCTGAACTGAAATTTTGAGACAATGTAAATACACCATGCCTCTATATTTTGGTCCATAAATTTCATAAATACTTGGACTTTAATTTTTGAGACTCCGTTCTTATCCGATAGTCACTTTAAACAATGTATATAAATTTAAAGTCAATTGGATATAAACTTTACTCCCAAGAGCATCCACAATTTATTTTTATACGCCCACATTGAAATGTGGTCGTATATTGTCGTCGCCCCCGTCCGTCCGTCCGGCATCCACAATTGCTTGTGGACGCTCTACAGGCTAAAGTTAATATCCTATTGACTTTAAATTTATACACAGTGTTTAAGGTCATGAGGCGAAGAAGCCTATTGATTTTCAGCGATTTCCGATAATTAGTGCCAGAGTTATGGCCCTTGATCACTTCAAAAAATCTTGTGGACGCTCTAGAGGCCAAAGTTAATATCCGATTTACTTTAAATTTATACACAGTGTTTAAGGTCACGAGACGAAGAATCCTATTGATTTTCAGCGATTTCCGATAATTACTGCCAGAGTTATGTCCCCTGATCACTTCAAAAAATCCTGCGGACGCTCTAGAGGCCAAAGTTAATATCCGATTGACTTTAAATTTATACACAGTGGATGCTCTAGAGGTCAAAGTTAATATCCGATTGACTTCAAATTTATACATAGTGTTTACAGTCATGAGACTGAGTCGTCTATCGATTTTCAGTGATTTTCAATAATTGCTGCCAGAGTTATGGCCCTTGATCACTTCGAAAAAATCCTGTGGAAGCTCTAGAGGCCAAAGTTAATATCTGATCGACTTTAAATTAACACACAGTGTTAAGGGTCATGAGACGAAGAAGCCTATTGATTTTCAGAGATTTCAAATAATTATTGCCAGAGTTATCTCCCATGATAACTTCAAAAAATCTTGTTACGCTATAGAGGCTAAACTTATCATCCGATTGACGTTAGATTGATACACAGAGTTGAAGGTGTTGAAACGAACAAGTATTTTGATTTTCAATGAATTTTGATAACTGAACAGCTAAATCCATGATATTAAATGTTTCATGTATATACTAATTGTTAGTGTGGGGTAACACTTTATAAAAAGCAATCAAATTCTAATGATTTTCTGATAATTACATAATGAGCCGTTACTCTTAATCAGTTTTTAGTGTATTACAAATGTTTCATTAGTAAAAATATGCGACAACCCTTGTTGACTGCCCGGACGATTTAGCTGCTGTGGGCGTATGTTTCGTTGCCTGGCAACCTATCTTTAGAATTCGGGTCAGCAGGTGGACTGTATTTGACCAAATTGAAGTTACCCTAATTAAGCTAAATTTGATCACTTTGAAGTTGCTTTTTTCACGGTTGAAATAGAAGGAAACCCGAAAATTTTTCGGCCAATTTGGGTTCTGCCCTCCTAACTGTCATTGAGTCCGTATGCCTATGATTATTATTGTGTAACATACTAAGAACCTAACTATATTTTTGGGGCACCAACCACCCCCCCCCCCCCAAAAAATTTCCCCCGTACGCCTATGGTTGGCTGGTTAACAACAGAAATGTCCTACCGAGAAATATCAGTCACTTTGCATGTGAAAGAAATCTAATATTCAAATCAAATTTTTGTAATATTACAAACCAAATTCCATACATTTCAGATCGGTAATTACTTGCTCCATGCACAAAATACACTGACTTTTGATCACTGCAAAAGTGATAAAGGACTACATATTAACTCTTAAATGACCCAGAGGTTTGATGTCATAAAAACCCACGTCATAATGGTCAATAGTGTTAATATATAGGTATGCGTTTTAAAATCATATAACAACTGAAAATAGACCCCTTGGCTTCTTGGCTTTTATGTTTATGTAAATGGATGAAATATTCTTAATTGCCAATTTCATAAATATGAATTTTATACAAAAAAAATAATTTAGTCTTTTCGTGCACAATTCATGTAGACTTTTAGGCCGACATACATGTTGATATAATGGTTATTTCTATTTTTTGTTCGGCTTTTGTGAACTAAAAGATAGGCTGGCACTGCCAGGCAGGATACGCCCACATTTTCGAGAGATGGATAGAGAACAAACAATACGGAAAGTGATTTTTCCTACATCATTAAGTCCTGTATTTCATACTGTATTGGGAGCAGCCATTTTGTTGGTCAGTTCCAGTCTGATATTCATGAAATTCGAAGTCGACAATGATTATGGTGTGACGGTACACAACCTAGAAATGTGACTTTTCGTCAAAATCGGATAAGAATTGTGACCTGTACAGAGTCAACAACCATGATATACCATATCTTGACACTATTCGCGTACAAACGGCGACCATTTCGTCCGGCAATTTTGGTACCATTTTCACGAAATTCGAATAATTCAGGAAGTTACGATCCGATATGCGCAAATACTGAAAGGAACCAAGATCTTTGGGTTATAACCATGCATTTCAAGTTTCATCAAAATCGAATTAAAATTGTGACCTTTACAGGGTCCACAACCTTGATATACCATTTTTTAACAGTATTCACGTACAAACGGTGGCCATTTTGTATGGCAATTTTGGTCTGATTTTCCCGAAATTCGAACTCAACCTTCCTTACGGTGTAACGGTAATATAATCAAACGTTTTTTTAAATCGGATAACAATTGTGACCTCCAAGCTAAAAAAAAAGGCGATTTTGCGTATAATCAGGGGCCATAATTCAGGAAGTTACGATCCGATATGCGCAAATATCGAAAAGAAGCAAGATCTTTGGGTTATAACCTTGAATTTCAAGTTTCATCACAATCGAATCAAAATTGTGACTTCCACTGGGTCCACAACCTTGATATACCATTTTTTAACAGTATTCGCGTACAAACGGCGGCCATTTTGTATGGCAATTTTCGTCCGATTTTCCCGAAATTCGAACTCAACCTTCCTTAGGGTGTAACGGTGATATAATCAAACGTTTTTTTAAATCGAATAATAATTGTGACCTCCAAGCTAAAAAAAAGGCGATTTTGCGTATAATCAGGGGCCATAATTCAGGAAGTTACGATCCGATATGCGCAAATATCGAAAGGAAGCGAGATCTTTGGGTTATAACCATGAATTTCAAGTTTCATCAAAATCGAATCAAAATTGTGACCTCCACAGGGTCCACAACCTTGATATACCATTTTTTAACAGTATTCGCGTACTAACGGCGGCCATTTTGTATGGCAATTTTCGTCCGATTTTCCCGAAATTCGAACTCAACCTTCCTTAGGGTGTAACGGTGATATAATCAAACGGTTTTTTAAATCGAATAATAATTGTGACCTCCAGAGGGACCACAAGCTAAAAAGGGTGATTTTTCGGACAATCAGGGGCCATAATTCAGGAAATTACATTCCGATAGCCGCAAATATCGAAAGGAACCAAGATCTTTGGGTTACAAACATGCATGTCAAGTTTCATCAAAATCGGTTCAAAATTGTGACCTCTATAGGGTCCACAAGCTAAAAACGTGATTTTTCGTACAATCAGGGGCCATAATCCATGAAGTTTTGATCCGATACAGGCCAATATCGAAAGGAACCGAGATCTTTTGGGGATAAACCTATATTTCAAGTTTCGTCAAAATCGGATAAGAATTGTGACCTGTAGAGAGTCCACAAACAAATTGTGGACGGACGGACGTCCGGACAGACGTCCGGACGGACAGGGGCGACGACATAATACGTCCACATGAAAATGTGGGCGTATAAAAACGTCCTAGGTGTCGACAAAAGTCGCTGTGGGTCAGAGTTAAGGCACCATTCACTGTTTAGATCAACAGCGGGTGTCTCAAGATACACTGGTGCTATACCTGTATCGTCATCAACCCATGTCCAAGAAATCAAACCAACAGAAGACACATATTTAATTAATTGCATATTAATTATTTTTCAAAAGTATGCAGTAATCAAACTGATTATATACTATACACTAAATTAACTCTTTATTATCAAACAGAATCAAAGTAAAAAAAATTGCTTTGCTTAAAGGACAATATTGGTGCCAGTCATTATCACATATGTGATAGAACTGATTAAACACTTTCCAAATAAAATATTACCACAGAGATCATCGCTACCATAGAGGAGTAATAAAGGATTCATGAATCGGAAGTGACGAACGCCAAAGGAAAACACGAGTTATCTCTCTATGTGAATGACTGGAGTGACGAGTGATGACAGATAAACGGCCGAATTTCTGCTAACTAATAATTCCTTCGAAGACAAAAAATTGTTATGTGGGACCGCAAGAGGTTATCTGACGATACAATAAAGTAATTAAATGTCATAAGATAAGAGAACACGGGAAAAATAGAAATACTCCGTACAGCCCCTTGTTTTTATTCATTCTATAGGGGAGACCGGGGCACATTGAACCACTTTGTTCACATACATGTTTTTCCTCATTTCATATCAAATGTTTTTATTAGAAGATCTCTTTATTTCATGATCAAAATTTAAAAAAAAAAAATCAATATGCCCTCTTCTATGGATCAAACCCCGGTTTATCTGGATTGTATAGATTAGACATACTATATGAACTTAAGTACAAGAATTTCCTAGGCTAAGAAGTTAACATGTATGGAAATTTTTTCTCTTTTAAGCGCTTTTTTGAAAAATTCATTGCATCAGAAAATAATTGACAGCATGTGGCTTATTGATAGAGAAATGGGTCAAAGAAGTTATCTCACTTCTGTACATGTATAGTGTTGGGTTGCATAGTATTATTTATAAAGGATATATCCATGGTGGTTCAATGTGCCCCGGTCTCCCCTACCTTATAAAAACATGGTAATGCACGGACTTTTAATCTGTTTTTCTTTCCTATTCACTTATCTAATGGCATTCAATTCTTTTTATGAATTGTAAGATATTCTCTCACACTGTCACTGTGTCACACAGCAACTTTAGGTCTTCGGGGGAATTATTAGTGAGCAGATATTCGCCCATGTATCTGTTATCACTAGTCATTTCAGTTAGTTATAAAGAGGAATAACTCGTGTTTTCCTTTGGCGTTTGTCACTTCCGATTCATGAATCCTTTATTACTCCTCTATGGTAGCGATGATCTCTGTGTAAATATTATATTTGGACAGTGTTTAATCAGTTCTATCATATATGTGATAATGACTGGCACCAATATTGTCCTTTAAGTGGGAAATTTTAAACATGCAACTCCAAAATCTTGACAGAAAATTTTCAGACTTAGTCAAGGTAATAGTCCAGTAAATTTATGATTTTACCCCTAATAAATTCTAAGAAAAGGTTATCATGCATTTTTTTTGCGTTTAGTTAGGTGTTCTTTATAAAAATCCAAACATTTATATGTATTATGAGCATATAAATTAATGCTTTTGGGGTCATCTTTTCATTTAAAGATATAGCCAGTAGTGCTCACTGGTCCCTTAGAGTGGTAAAATAAGTAAAACAATGATGTCCGACTTTCGTCAAATCATTGTAGAAGAAAATCCTATAATTTTAACATGAACAGATAAATTAATGTTTATGGAGTCATTTTTTTTCATTTGAAGAAATATCCTGTGGTGTTCACGGGTCCCTTATTATTAAGCGGTAAAATCCAAGATGGCTGACATTTGCCTAACCAATGTACGGTACACAAAAAAACCAAATGGTTGGTTTTTAAGACCATATTAATGTATAATGAACATACACTACGTGTCTGGAGTTTGAGACTAGAAACACCGAACACCGTGGAAAAACACTCTATTTCACGGTGGAATCTCGGAGAATCGCTAGCGAAACGGCAGCTTGCCAAATCACCGCGAAATAGGGTGTTTCACGGTGAATTATAGTGTTTCGCGGTGGAACACGGTGAATCGCTCGAGTGCCGATATCATCCGGATGTAAGCATGTTGACGGAAAATGTATTTTATTTAAGTTGAATACAAGATATGTTAACCGTTGGCGAGGCAGCTACGGTCGTATTTTTTTTTATTTCTAACACACTGCACATGTATAACGTGGTGCCACAATGTACGCGTATGCAAACAATGAATAACTTACAACGTATCATTTCATCTTATTGGCTGCTTATTAACCGTTGGCGAGGCAGCTACGTATCAAAATGTATGCAACACTGAACAACTTAAACAAATTTTAAACGTACCATTACATCTTCGTCTATAACTTAGATCTCATCCATCAATTATTGGCTGCTATCAAATCCAAACTTTAAATTATATACGATGAGCTTTTACACATTACTTAATTACTCGCAGCTTCAGATAATCTAAATCAATTTTCCATACAGCACACGACACCACAGTTCAGTAAATCACTTTCGGTAAGTCACGTGGTCAGAAACGCGCCAAAATATTGGGACTATATTATTATTACGCTGTGTTATTTGGCGAAATTTCTTTTAGCAGATCTTGACTGTCACCGATATATGATAATAATGAATTATGACGCATTTAAACGATATCAATGGCGGGCGATACACTGTGAGTATCACTAAAGTCACAGCCCAATGTTTATGTTATTTTACAAACACTGTACATTTTCATGCACACAACCAAGGAATGTTCTTACGGGATTTTTCGCAGCCGTAGAATAATCTCCGCTGTGACAATATACATCTACTTCGTATGGCCCAATCTATTTCGGTGGAAGCGGATATTGAATAAAGCCATTTCACACACACATACGTGTACATGCCAAGCGCATGTCATATAGTTATACAATGTCCACGAGTATGTTAATTCTCGCCTTCACTCAGTTATGATTTTCTCATTTTGAGTACACTTTCTGAATAATTCCATTCTTTTGTACGCATGCATGACCAATCGAACGAAACAAAAAGACTACTCAGACCAAAAATAAATTGTTGTTTTAAAAATTGTGTTTGTATTAATATGACTACTCGAATCAATAATAAAATGTTGTTTTAATTGTTGTTTTAATCGTTCGATAATTGTGTTTGTTTTAATATGCATCTGTTTTCTTTGAAATAATAAAGTGTTATGTACTAACCCGTCGTATTTTTTCATTATGAAGCACATCAAAGAAAATCAGTTAAAACAACGATAACTGAGTAGTGATTAATTCGTACGTATCGGTACTGGACTGCTCGAACCAATTGATAATTGTGTTTGTTTTAATATGCATCTGTTTTCTTTGAAATAATAAAGCCTTATGCATTTACCCGCGGTATTGTTTCATCGTAGAGAATATCAAAGAAAAACAATTAAATTGTTGATGTAATAAAGATAGATATTTGGTAATATGTACTTACCGGCAACGGATATTCTTAAGTTATGTATATACTCACCTATAAATTATTCGCATCTTTGTATTGTGATTTAATCATAAAAAACATATTATCTGTATTATATTTTTAAAATGATTAAGTCAAGCCTTATAATGTAATTTAATTGGTCCGAACGGTCCTTTCGGTTGGTACGAGTAGAAAAGATAAATATGGGTCCGATATTATGCAATATCTATGCAGGTTCAATCACGAGACCTGGGTGCTCACCGTCTAGTATAACTTTACAGCTTCTGATATCCTGAGTTTAAACGTAAACATATACATGAATGTATAATCTTATAGATTGCAATATGCAGTAGGAAATCGGGATGTTGGACGTACTAAAGAATGGAATCATTCAGAAAGTGTACTAAAAATAAGCAAATTATAACGGCGTGAAGACGAGAATTAACATACTCGTGGACATTGTATAAATATATGACATGCGCTTGGAATGTACACGTATGTGTGTGTGAAATGGCATTATTCAATGTCCGCTTACACAGAAATTAATTGGGCGACATAAAGTAGATGTATATTGTCACAGCGGAGATTTTCCGCATAGTAACATAGCGTAAAAAAATATAGTCCCATTCGGAGTGATTTATGGCGCGGAGTGATTTATGTATGATTGTTTTAGATTGATTGAAGCTGCGTGTAACGGTACAATAATGTGTAAAAGCTCATCGTATATAATTTAAAGTTTGGATTTGATAGCAGCCAATAATTGATGCATTACATCTAAGTTACAGACGAAGATGTAATGATACGTTTAAAACATTGTAAGTTGTTCATTGTTGCATACATTTTGGCCGACGTTATGCATGTCCGCGCGTTAGGAAAAAAATTTCTAACCGATACAGAATGCCGGTAAATGTCTCCCCGAGATTACCTAACTCATTTGTTATTCAAACCGGCCTGTACTTTATACATATACATGTATATGTACACGTTTTCCCGGGAGCATTACTATATTATAACTCCTTCAATTTACAAATGTATTATAGACAATATTAGTTTGACCCTAGCTTAAGGTAGACTCGCAAATTCCTTGCGGGAAGCACGGCAAACCAAGATGTACTTTTATCGAAACACGGTGAATTCCTAGAGAAACACGGCGAATTCCTAGAGAAACACGGCGAATCTTAGAGAAAAATCGCCGCGGAATTAAGCGAAATTTCACCGTGAAATCTAAGAGAATTCGGAGTGTTTTTTTTCGCCGTGTCGGCGCGATTCTGGTCTCAAAAATTTGGTAGGAACTGTATAAATTAATCTTCTTGTTCTCATTCTTTCATTTGAAGAAATAATAAGTGGCCTAGTGTTGACTTGTCCCTTAATAAAGCGGTAAAAATGAGTAAAATCCATGATGGCCGACATTTGTCAGTTCTATGTACAAGAAAATCCCAAAGTTTAATATGAACATATTAGCTAAATCTGCCTATTGCAGGCCTTTATTTAGGCCTGAAATGTTTTCTAAAGTGTTAAAGACATTAATTAACTGATCCAGGCCGTAACCATATCTCGATGGCATCAAATTTCTCCGATATTAAACAGATTAGAATGGTTCAGCAATACTTTGATTTAATCAAATATGGAGGACAGAGACTTAGCTTTGATCAACCAGTACCATGATTAAAATTATTGCACACGTCTGTCAAATCTTCAAAGGCTAATATCTTCACTTGCAATAGAGTAACTTGAATGAAATTTTAAAATTATGCATTTTACATTATCTACTTTCGAACTATTATAGCAAGAATGGCTAGTACTTTATCTAATAAAACCAAGTACAAACAATCCAAACCATTAGACAGAATTCAAAGTCCTAAAAACGTTATTAGGCAAAATAGTGTAATCAGCAAATGGATTGCTCCCCGTGTAGAAAAAACACGACAAACAGTGGTAACAGGTGTCGAATCTTAAAAGATAGGTTGCCAGGCAACGAAACATACGCCCACAGCAGCTAAATCGTCCGGGCAGTCAACAAGGGTTGTCGCATATTTTTACTAATTTCGGTAATGAACCATTTGTAATACACTAAAAACTGATTAAGAGTAACAACTCATTATGTAATTATCAGAAAATCATTAGAATTTGATTGCTTTTTATAAAGTTTTACCCCACGCTAACAATTAGTATATACGGGCAATTCCAGCGTTACTCACGTTACATTTAAAGAACCCCATCCATATTGAGATTAAGATTACAAACAACAATCTACATTGATATGTTAAATATTGTGCATGGGCATCCATCAATGATGGAAGAAAATAATAAGATAGAAAGTGAACAAAAATGAAATATTTTTTGGGGGTGACATCTGAAAACCATGGTGTTACTCACGTTACATAAAATGGACACCAAAATTTTGATGTTTTGTTTGCACATAAACATTACCTTCAAGTCTAATCTCTTATTGATAATAAGTATTTATTGCAATAGGTATGGATGTTATTAAGTTATTTCTTTGCAATAAAGTATGAATATATGGAAAGGATCTGTTTTTTTTTAATGAAGTGTGTAGAAAATGTTGTTACTCACGTTACGTTACTCACGTTACATTCAATTTGTAAAATCATAACTAAAGATAATACTTATAAATAAAACTTTATAAGTGATGACATGTTTCAGGATAATAGTTCAAATAAATCCAACCACAGATAATACTATTTATTAGTACCAGGTAGTATTTAAGTCACTTATTCAACGGATTGTTGGTAGGTTTAATTAACAGCGCAAAGTTATCTAAAATTTTCGAAATGTTAGTTTACAAAAAAGTTAATTTCAATTTATTAAAGTATATATGTTCAACTTCATTTAGAATAATAATAATACAGTTTCAGCCACATGATTTTTCGTACAATCAGGGGCCATAATTCAGGAAGTTATGATCCAATATTATGGGTGTAATGGTGATATATTCAAACTGTTTTGATATTTGATAAAAATTGTTACCTGTAGAGGGACCACAACCAAAAAACATGACTTTTCGTACAATCAAGGGCTATAAGTTAGGAAGTTACAATCTGATATGTGTGAATATCGAAAGGAGCCAAGATCTTTGAGTTATATATGCATTTCAAGTTTCGTGAAAATTGTAACCTCTAGAGTGTCCACAACCTAAAAACGCGATTTTTCGTACAATCAGGGGCCATAATTCAGGAAGTTACGATTTGATATGCAGTGCACACATATCAAGAGGAACCAAGATTTTTGTGTTATAAATCAGATTAAAATTGTGATATCTAGAGTGCCCACAACCTAAAAATGTGATTTTTCGTACAATTAGGGGCCATAATTCGGGTCTGGAAGTTACAATCCAATATGCAGGAATATCAAAAGGAACCAAGATCTTTGGGTTATTAACATGGATTTCAGGTTCTGTCAAAATCAGATGAAAATTATGGCCTTTAGAGTGTCCACAAGCTAAAAACATGATTTTTCGTACAATCAAAGGTCATAATCCAATATTGAAAGATCTTTGGGAGATGACCGATATTTCAAGTTTTGTGAAAATCGGATAAACATTGTGACCTGTTGAGTGTCCAGGGGCGATGGTATAATACGTCCACGTGAAAATGTTGGCATATAAAAATAATTATACTTGACATAATTAGAGGTAATGTGCATTAATCACATCACATATTGCGTTACTCACGTTACATAAATGATTCTGTTACTCACGTTACAAATTTGTAGGTGCCATTATATGGAGAATAAATGACATTTTATATTGAATCAATTTATTTTAAGTACATGGTCAATAGTAGATATTCTATAGAAAATATGGCTGTTGTAACCAGAAAAAAAATCCAACCACAATTACTTTTCCATTTTTTGTGTTACTCACGTTACGAGTGCCATATACTTTGTATTATATACTATAAAACTGACTCATTTGAATATCAACATTTGTTGTTATTATTTTCAATAAGGAGAAGATTTATAGTTTCTGATTTCAGAAAAAAAATATTTAAATAAGTAATTAGGAACTTTTAATTCAAAAACATTATAGAGCTACAAATTACTTAATGATATTACTTTATATGTCAAGGTAAATAATAATCGTCCTATATAAAGAATTCAATAGGTTTTTCACAATTTCTTTACAATTCCAAACCCTAAAGAATATATAGACCAGACAAACATAAAAAAATGGTTCTAATGGTTGTTTCAATTTTTACTAACCATGTCCATATTTGCATGGAATTGCCCATACATGAAACATTTAATATCATGGATTTAGCTGTTCAGTTATCTAAATTCATTGAAAATCAAAATACTGGTTCGTTTCAACACCTTAAACTCTATGTATCAATCTGAAGTCAATCGGATAGTAACTTTGGTCTCTATAGCGTCACAATAATTTTTGAAGTTATCAAGGGAGATAACTCTGGTAGTAATTATTTGAAATCATTGAAAATCAATAGGCTTCTTCGTCTCATGACCTTAAACACTGTGTATAAATCTAAAGTCAATCGGATATTAACTTTGGCCTCCAGAGCGTCCACAAGATTTTTTGAGGTGATCAAGGGCCATAACTCTGGCACTATCGGAAATCGCTGAAAATTAATAGGTGTCTTTGTCTTATGACCTTAAACACTGTGTATAAATTTAAAGTCAATCGGATATTAACTTTGGCCTCTAGAGCGTCCACAAGATTTTTTGAAGTGATCAAGGGCCATAACTCTGGCACTAATTATCAGAAATCGCTGAAAATCAATAGGCTTCTAGGTCTTATAACCTTAAACACTGTGTATCAATTTGAAGTCAATCGGATATTAACTTTGGCCTCTAGAGCGTCCACAAGATTTTTTGAAGTGATCAAGGGCCATAACTCTGGCACTAATTATCAGAAATCGCTGAAAATCAATAGGCTTCTTCGTCTTATGACCTTAAACACTGTGTGTAAATTTAAAGTCAATCGGATATTAACTTTGACCTTTAGAGCGTCCACAAGATTTTTTGAGGTTATCAAGGGCCATAACTCTGGCACTAATTATCGGAAATCGCTGAAAATCAATAGGCGTCTTCGACTTATGACCTTAAACACTGTGTATAAATTTAAAGTCAATCGGATATTAACTTTGGCCTCCAGAGCGTCCACAAGATTTTTTGAGGTGATCAAGGGCCATAACTCTGGCACTAACTATCTGAAATCGCTGAAAATTAATAGGCGTCTTTGTCTTATGACCTTAAACACTGTGTATAAATTTAAAGTCAATCGGATATTAATTTTGGCCTCTAGAGCGTCCACAAGATTTTTTGAAGTGATCAAGGGCCATAACTGTGGCACTAATTATCGCAAATCGCTGAAAATCAACAGGCTTCTTCGTCTTATGACCTTAAACACTGTGTATCAATTTGAAGTCAATCGGATATTAACTTTGGCCCCTAGAGCGTCCACAAGATTTTTTGAAGTGATCAAGGGCCATAACTCTGGTACTAATTATCGGAAATCGCTGAAAATCAATAGGCTTCTTCGTCTTATGACCTTAAACACTGTGTATAAATTTAAAGTCAATCGGATATTAACTTTGGCCTCTAGAGCGTCCACAAGATTTTTTGAAGTGATCAAGGGCCATAACTCTGGCACTAATTATCGGAAATCGCTGAAAAACAATAGGCTTCTTCGTCTCATGACCTTAAACACTGTGTATAAATTTAAAGTCAATCGGATATTAACTTTAGCCTGTAGAGCGTCCACAAGCAATTGTGGACGCCGGACCGCCGGACGGACGGACGGACCGACGGACGGACGGGGGCGACGACAATATACGACCACATTTCAATGTGGGCGTATAAAAATGAACATGTATAACTTTAATATTTTTTTGATCATTCTTTCATTTGAAGATATAACAGTAAAATCTGCTAAAATCCAAAATGGCAGACATCTGCCTAACCTATCATATTTACGGTTATACTGACACCCGACCCCCAATTAGTAGTTCGACTAGTGGTCATGTCATTGAGGGCGAAAGAATGTAGAAATGGTCTTTCAACTCTCACAAACAAGGTAGAATTAATATAGGCAGGCCCGAGATTCTGTCCAACTTCGTATCATCAGACAAAATCCAAAATACTCTTGCTATATGTCCGTATCTGAGATTGTGGATAGCACCCTAGATCTGGAACTGCCCCCACCTTATTCACAGCTTCTAGATCCATTACCGGTGTTAAGTTAAGGTCCTTTGAATGTATAATAGTAAATGTGATTCAAACTAAAACGTTCTATAGCCAAGTCAACTGAGATTGGCTCTTACTTTAGCAAAAGTTGCTCACCATCGTGTGGGGTGCGATCTATGCTCATTGTGCGGTGGGATTATGGATGGCACCCTAGATTTGGAACAATCTATGCTCTTTGTGGGGTGGGGTCTATGATCATTGTGCAGTGGGATTATGGATGGCACCCTAAATCTGGAACCGCCCCACCCTATTCACAGCTTCTAGATCCGCTACTGGCGTTACCTTAAGGTCCTTTGATTTACTTTTAAATAATAGTAAATGTGATTCAAACTATAATGTTGTATAGTCGAGCAAACTGAGGTTGACACTTATTTTAGCAAAACTGCCAAAAGTCACTCAGTGTCTTAAAAATCATCGAGACGACATAACCATTCCTTCTATGAAGAACAAATTGGTAAATAATTTGAAGAACAAATTGGTAAATAATTTGAAGAACAAATTGGTAAATAATTTGAAGAACAAATTGGTAAATAATTTGAAAAACAAATTGGTAAATAATTTCTTGCACATCTTTTTTGGTGTCTTGTTTCACTCATCTTTCAGGACATTAGGTTATCGGGGGTAGGGACCACAGAACATGTATATATACCAAATATGCCAATAAGTGATGAAGAAGTGCAGAGTAATGAATATATGTAAATTTGGTTGCGTCAACATTTTTTGAGGTAGTGGATTCCCGATAATGGTATAAGGAACCACTTAACACCATAATGTCCTCAAAAATATTAATTTTGAGCTTACAATTCTTCTTAGGTTCTAAAACAATGCAAAGTATGCCCCTTTATAAATTTGAAGTTGTACATTTTGAAAGAAGATAGGTTGCCAGGCAACGAAACATACGCCCACAGCAGCTAAATCGTCCGGGTAGTCAACAAGGGTTGTCGCATATTTTTACATTTTTTGGTAATGAAACATTTGTAATACACTAAAATCTGATTAAGAGTAACAACTCATTATGTAATTATTCAAAAATCATTAGAATTTGTTTGCTTTTTATAAAAAATTTGCCCCACGCTAACAATTAGTATAGAAAATGTTTGATATCACGGATTTAGCTGTTCAGTTATCAAAATTCATTGAAAATAACTCTGTGTATCAATCTGAAGTCAATCAGATGATAAGTTTGGCCTCTATAGGGTTTTTTGATGTGATCAAGGGAGACAACTCTGAAGTAATTATTTGAAATCGCTCCAAATCATCTTCTTTTTCATCTCATGACCTTAAACACTGTGTATAAATTTCAAGTCAATCGGATATTAACTTTGGCCTCTATAGCGTCCACAAGATTTTTTTGAAGTGATCAAAGGCCATAACTCTGGCACTAATTATCGAAAATTGCTGAAAATCAATAGGATTCTTCGTCTCATGACCTTAAACACTGTGTATAAATATAAAGTCAATCGGATATTAACTTTGGCCTTAAGAGTGTCCACAAGATTTTTTGAAGTGATCAATGGCCATAACTCTGGCACTTTTTATCGGAAACCGCTGAAAATCAATAGGCTTTTTCGTCTTTTGACGAATCGGATATTAACTTTAGCCTCTAGAGCGACCACAAGCAATTGTGGACGCCGGACGGGGGCGAAGACAATATACCACCTCATTTCAATGTGGGCGTATAAAAATTACTTAAATCCCAAACTTTACCGTCAAAACTTGTGACTTTCCGGTACTCCTAATTTTGGTAAACTTTTAGGATGTCATTCAGTACACCAAATGCTACCAAAAACCATCAAAAAACCTTTTCTTGTAATATTTTGGGGTTGACCCCCTTTTTATAATACGCCCACATTTTCATGTGGACGTATTATGTCGTTGTCCCTGTCCGTTCGGACATCCGTCGGGTTATAAACATGCATGTCAAGTTTCATCAAAATTGGTTCAAAATTTCACAAAATTTGAACCCAACCTTCATTACCATGTAACGGTGATATAATCAAACGGTTTTTTAAATCGGATAATAATTTTAACCTCCAGAGGGACCACAAGCTAAAAAGAGTGATTTTTCAGACAATCAGGGGCCATAATTCAGGAAGATACGATCCGATGTGTGCAAATATTGAAAGGAACCAAGATTTTGGGGTTATAGACATGCATGTCAAGTTTCATCACAATCGGTTCAAAATTGTGACCTCGATAGGGTCAACAAGCTAAAAATATGATATTTTGTACAATCAGGGGCCATAATCCATGAAGTTCTGATCCGATACATGCTTATATCGAAAGGAACCGAGATCTTATGGGGATAAACCTATATTTCAAGTTTCGTCAAAATCGGATAGGAATTGTGACCTGTAGAGAGCCCACAAACAAATTGTGGACGGACAGGGGCGACGACATAATACGTCCACATGAAAATATGATATAAAATAATTAGTAGAATACAATATCAAAAAAAATATTTAGTTTTCTTTACCTTGAGGAAGTTAGTATTTTTGCTGACGAAACGTTGGATAAAGCGATAGTTTTTTGATATTGTATTCTACTAATTATTTTATATTAACTTATCTGAATATCATATGTATCATTTTGACTTTGTCAAAATCGATCCCATCAAATCGTCTGTATTTGGTTTGTGTTTCCTGTTTCTATTGTTTGGAAGTTCCACATGAAAATGTGGGCGTATAAAAACGTTTATATCACCGTTACATCGTAATGAAAGTTGAGGTCAAATTTCGTGAAAATCGGACTAAAATTGACAGCTGTTCTTGTCAGGCCATACATCCTTCATCACGAACAAGGGGAATCCACGCTAGAAAATCTAGATGAACTTTGTCACCCAATGCAGGGATCAAGCACCCAACCTCAAGGCTACCGAGCCAGCATCTTACCCACTTAGCAACATGATCCACAGTCGAATTTGAAGCCTACTGAAATGAACCTTTATAACCCAAAGATCTTAATTCATTTCAATATTTGCACATATCAAATTCTAACTTAATGATGTAGGAAAAATCACTTTCGGTATTGCTTGTTCTCTATCTCTCTCTCGAAAAGGTGGGCGTATCCTGCCTGGCAGTGCCAGCCTATCTTTTCATAAATTGACTGGACTATAACGATATAATAAATCCATACTCGGATTGTAATAGCTCTCACTTCATCATAACCAAAGTTATAATACCTAAAAACATGAAACAATCAATTTGTTTACCTCTCTGTAAGCAGACAATGTTCATTCATTTAACAAACACCTACAAAAAGTTTGAACATTCTACCTAATTAGAAGGAGAGTTATTGTGTTTCAATGTCTCAAGTTTTCAAATTGCTAATTGCTCTCCTTACCCTCAGCAGAAAATGATCATTATCAAACTTAGCCAAGGTATTGCTTATCTCTGCCTCTTGTAAACAGACAATGTTCATCATTGAACTCTATCGAGGTATTTACATAATGAACACATACATCAAGTTATCGAACTCTATCGCGGTATTTACATAATGAACACATACACCAAGTTAGAACATTCTACCCCAAAAAGAAGGAGCGTTACAATGTATTGTGTTTCAAAGTTTCAAGTTTTCAAAATGTTTATCGCTCTGCTTACCCTTAGCAGAAAATATTCGGTGCATACACCATTTTACACCCCCCGTCAGTCAGCTGAGTAATGTTTTCAAAAAGTGTGTTTTGTGTAATAAAAAGAGTGTTTAAATGATCTGTAACTTACGAAATTTCAAGTTATTTAATTCATGGCATCCTAATTCCCAACCCCTTTTGCTGACTATAAGTAGTGATTGTGCTATGCGCTGCATCCACCAATCGCGGAAAACTGTAATCGGAGCTGATTTGTCAATGCCTCAGTGTGGACGGAATATCATGTCCAATTTGTTTGACAAGCAACTGCTCACACTGTTCTTTGATTTAATTTTCTGCCCCTTCTTCGGCGACCAAATAAATTGTACCCCCCTTTTCAAGATTTTTCTGTCGAAAACCCTGACTGTATATGTCGCATACATGTAGGGTTGTAAATAACAACTGTCAGCTGTTTATTCTATTCTAGCAAGTAGGTCTTGATAACCAAATGATGCATTGGTGAATGATAACAGCACTAGAACTCACCTTGGTCTGTTTTTGTGGCAGGCTTCCAATTTTCTGTACTAATAATTGGTAAACATACTTGTCCCTTTTCATCAATGTTAGGATGATAAATCTTAGTTTTAAAGGTCACCTTTGGAGGCTTAAAAGGATATTCTGCAGGAAAATTGATCTCTATTTTAAATGCTCCTTTATTATAGGGTGGTCGATCCTTAAAAAAAAAAAATTAAAAAAAAATTCTCAAAATCTTGTTGAATATTTCCAAAATTAAAAAATGTTTAGAGAATACACTTTCCTTAATGTAACCCAAATAAAAAAAATAATTGATCTTCTTGCTATAAGTATTTTTTATATTTTATTGATTTATCAAATTACTAAATCTAAATGCCTACATGTACATGTAGCTGATAAATTAAAAAGACATTGTTCTCGAAGAGAATAAGATAATATTGCTCACAGGATAGTTAAAACATCCACACAAGTAATGACCATCAGAGATTTACTGTTTAAGGTAATATACATTGTTTATGTAGAGTGTCAAATGTATTATTATTTTTTCAGATATTTCTATATCATCTTTCATACATTAATAAGGAACAATTGACAAAAAATAACAAATATAAGGCCACACAAAATAAATGTCTTGTTTCTCGGGCAATTGGCACCTGAAAATGTAGGCGGGGAGGGCGGCATCTTTTTTTTTTATTTCAATGTTGGCTACTCGACGGTGCAAAATAAAATTTGGCTATTGTTGAAAATTGTATGGGCGCGAGGGCGCTTATTTTTTTTTTTTTTTTTTATTTATTACTTGACCTTGCATTCGACCCCCTAGCTCTAGACCATGACTGCAAGTGCATTGTTTCAAGAATCAAAGCAATGACCATGGCATTGTTTCAAGAATCAAAGCAATGACCATGGCATGGTAACCGTGGTGTACTTTTCAACCTCAATAACTGTCCACGGTGAAACAAAAAGACCTCCTTTCTCGACTTGGACGGAAATCAAAAAGGGGTCCGTCAATAACCGTGGTGGACTTTTCAACCTCAATAGCTGTAAACGGTGATCAAAAAGATCTCCTTTCTCGACTTGGACGAAAATCAATAGGCCTAAACACGTGGCGATCAAAAACTGGTTCGTTTTACCAAAAATTACGCATACACTTTGTCGAGTTAAAAGTCAGGTAATTTTATGTCATGTGATGGAAAATGGAGGTTTTTTCAATGTGTATCGATAATAAAGACCCGTAAATAAGTACATGTATTTTCATCTAGATCAATTTAATACACTCCAATGGATATAGCCTATATGTATATGACGCCTGTAGACACATGCGGCATATATTTTTTTGACTTACGTATCGATGACTGGGCGGGCGTTTTTTTTTTTAAATTTTCATCAAGCTCAATAAAAAGATTGCATGCGCAATCATTTTTTGGTGTGGGCGGTGCCCGAGAAACAACTTATTATATTTTATTTGTGTTGCCCAAGCACATTTGTGTTTACAACATGTCGAACTTGACAGCTATTTTTTGTCCCTTTACTCTGCAAAGAGAGAGAGAAGTATGGGGTTTAACGCCCACTCAACACAAGCTAGGTCATTTCGGGACTAACATTTGGTTTCATTTTATTTCAATAATTCGCTTGTGCGTAGGGGTCTTTAGCAGTGGGAGGAAACCAGAGTACCCGGAGAAAATCCACTGTGCAAAGAGCCATGACCTACAGATCTATTTCTAGACACGTCTCCTGGTATTTTTCATCTTTAGAACTAGAATACTACAGTATTACATGTAAGTTTTGGGGTTTATTTAAGGCCTACATGTACATGCATCATTAGAGTACAAAGTATTAATTTTACTCACTGGAACAATTAAACCTTGCCAATTTAATATATTGGTATCATCTACTTTAATATCTTGAAAGAACCTAAATTCTGACTTCCGTAAGTCGTGAAGTTCCTGAAAAATATTGAAATTAGAATAATCAGTTACATGTAGTAATACAAGACACAGCTCTACAGACAATATTTAAGCTTGTTTTATAAATTTGCATAAGATTGTTTGAAAAACATTTTGTGGGCTATAATCTACAAGTACAGTGTAGAATATGAGCATGTCAATCTTTACGATGAAATAGTGTAAAGGTCTTCAGTTGAGATGTATTCGAGACATTAGTTTAGATAAGCGTGCCTATTCGCTGTGTCAAGACCAACTTTCTATAGAGAAATGTTAAGTGCACGGGTCAACCTATCAGTGTATAGTTTTTTTTGCATTTAGGTGAGCCCATGGTTAATTACAGGACATCTATTGCCTTAGATCTTACCGTGGACCAATCCTCACCCCTCTAAACGTAATGTCTTGGAATTGTGATGAATTAATCACTAATAATATGTCTACATACTGTTCGCCCAAAAATGCTTTGATCCATTTTGTCAGTCGTTTTCTAGATTCCTTAAATTACTATTCAAAGTTTTAGAGAACACCCCCAGATTAAACGAACGGCTCTCAAAACATTAGCTGCCTCCCCTGATACTTTACCCACCTACAATAATATTTAATGAAACCCTTGCTAGAATGATTTGATTGAAAGTGTCTTTCTGATTTTGAAATTGTACTGACATTTTTTTTTTGCTGTTTAGTATAATTCATGATCAAACTTTTTCATATTAAACAAACATTATGCAAGAGCTAATCAGCCAAGTGCAGGTCCTTCTTTTGGACTGAAATGTTATCTAAATTATCAATTAGACAATCTTAAACTTGTCCAGAACATTACCAACTCAAATTGAGTTTGCCACTTGACATTCAATCATAACTTAAAACAAACACACCTCAGTATATATCTGAACGTTCTTAGCTAAGTTCTCGAAGCTAGAACAGAACAGAACGAGAATCTTTGATCAACTGAACTAGCATAATTTAATTCGAATGATCAATCAATGGCGGCTTTAGTGGATTAATTTAATTTAAAGAAGTGAATATGGATTTAAAAAATAAAGTAGTAAAATATTTCTTGTCAAGTACAGAACATTTTTCATTTTTCAATTCCATGTACATGTACTACTATTCCGAAACTGAAAATAAATCGATAAAAAAAAACAAGCACAATGTCTGCAGTACGCCAGTAGGCCTACCGTACACTTACAGGCATACTGAAACACAGAATTGAATAATATTATTTAATTATTTAATAACTTAAAAAAATAAGGCATTTATTTATCATTTATTATTTATTTATGATTTTCATAACATGAAACATGAACATATAAAATAAATAGCCTACATAAGAATTAATTCAATTAAGATGTCCTTCCCACATATACATATTATTATTAACTTTTATGTCTCATTATAGAAGGAGGTGAATTAGGAAGTAGAAAGATGTATTAATTACGTCACAAAACAAAGGGCCTCAAACTCAAAGGCGTTTCTATGCCATTTTTATCAGCGATTCTTGGAAAGTCGATGATCTCGTTAATTGATCCACTTGTTGTGCAATTCATTTATTCGGCTTGAATGTTTCTGTACATTTCCTGGCGAAATTATTACGAAGAGTGGGATATAAATGAAAAATACACTATTTATCATACATTTCCAAAGAGATAAAAAACATTCGAACTTAAAATTGTTTACCTTTTGAAGCCGCCTGGTCGCTGCCATCTTGAAAATTAACACGCTTAAAGTGACATCTGTCGGCGGATATGTTTAAGAAAGATGGAGACGTAGGGGAGCTTACTCCTCGCGCATTTGGAGGAAGACAGGGATCAGACTAGTAATTATTTGTTTGCCCTTTGACTTCAATGTTAAATGGCTGTACCATCACAGGCTGTAGCTTTTTGCTCAACATTCCGCTGGTTCCAATATATATAGGCACACTGGGGACCACATTATTGGCAATCTCCTCATCATAAATTTGTAGGGGGTGACCGTTTAGACTTTTTGCTACGGGGATTTGAAATTGACTGGGGTGAAAATCTCACTTCCGACACAAATGATTGCCGTGCAATAAGACACCTTACACCCCCTATCCCTCCGCTCTAATATCATCAATATTACCCAAATATACCTTTTCTCCAATTTTAGACTAAAAAGTCAACCCAAAAATGCAGGAAGAATCGAGCAAAAAATAAGGGAAAAATTGTCTATTTATAATTCGCACTAATTACTATTCTTAGTCCATAGATAATCACAAACCTCACTTCTCCACCCTCTGTGTTTCGAGATAAGAGATGGTCCTATTTAGTTCCACGTAGCAAAGCCGAACGCGAATCACACTCGCAAAAAGTAAGCAAAATTGATAATATTTTTCATCAAAACAACGATTGATTATTGTTATTTATAACATTTCTGCCACATCCAACTACAATTAAGCAGATATCCAAATCATAGTGATAGTAGATTGCTTTTACCGACATGTTTAATTAAACGTCGTTATCACATAAAAACAACGCTTGATTTACGTTATTCAATATTGTCAATATTTACTGATAAATGATTGTTGTTTCAGTAGACAGGGCTGCGTATGTGTAATAAGTACTAATGATATAAAATTAACTCATTTTAAAGATGGTACATGCATTGATAAAGAAATTGAGTTTGCCACGTGGAACTAAAGGCATCCATCCAATCGTAGCTAGAGGAAGACTACCATTAATTTCCCCATTGACTTCAATCCAATGTTAATGGCCCCGTTGTCCACCTCAAACTTTCCCCCAAGTTTTCGTCTGGCTGAATGCTTTTCACTCCAGACAGACGAACAAATCGCCAAGTCTTTGTAGGGCCTACTATAATTTGTATGAGGTTGACCACCAACATTTAGAGATACACAAACATGACGAAGCATACTAAACACATGGAACTGGTTGCCGTACATTTATTATTCCCGTAGCCAACCTGATAACTCCGTTAATTATCCTTCCGTCTCAAAATCACGAATATTTACCAAAACCTGGCAAAAAATATCAATTCAAACCCTCTTCGTCCATTACTAGACCGAAAAATCATCAAAAATGGGAATGCAAAGGGCTAGAAAAGAGACAGGGACGAGAATCGATATGTAAATAATCGAATACAACCGCGGTCTGCCTCTATTTTCATCAATGTTTAGACATCGTATAGAGATGGGGGGGGGGCGATTGCACCCGAATAAGGACAAAACCTCCCGACATTTCTACGCATAATGAAAATTACTTTAATTATAGTACTTTAGAGGACTAAAACTATGAACTATATGACATAATAAAGAGGAATTGATACGGGATAAACTAAAATCAAACCCATTTAAATGCGTTGTGGATGGATGTGTCATGTAACTCCCTATGAAATGTCACACCTCGCGAGAATTTTTAAGCTGCAAAGCTACTTTGAATGTTATCAATATCATGTCATTTTATCTGCCCCAAACCACTTTTCAACTTGTTTTACGTGGTCCAAAAGGGGAGTATGATCCTCAAAACAAAACATATATATATATATTGTGTGTGTGTGTGTTGCATATATAGATCTTTTCGAAATTTCGTTGATGATAATTTAGGCCAACATGAATGACCTACATTCAACCTCAATTAATTAGGAGGAGAGTTCTTCTCTTCCAAAGTCTCGGCCAATCAAATTGCTTATCGCTATGCTTAGCCTATCCTCAGCGGAAAATGCTCATTATTGAACTAAGTCAAGGTATGGATGTAATGAAACTATACCAGGGGCGTGGTGAGAATGAGTTCATGAGTAGCCATACTCATGCGCCAAAAAGTTTTTGCGCCAAAATCACAATCAAATTACTCAAAAAATGAAAAACATTTGTAAGTGGAAAAATTGTTTCATCTGACCCAATTAAAAAAATTTTGAAAGAGTCAAGTTGGAAAATTTAATCATATTTTATTACCGTATTTCTTGTCTCGGATTGCTGGAGATTGCGTTTCTGGGCTTCTAATTTTCGAAATTTGCTCTCACTGAATTAGAACTAATAGTGCAGGAGTCCAAGGGGGTGCACCTAGCTGAAAAGCAAACTAATATAATGTAGCCTATCACTAGGTTCTCTTTGGGTCACTATCACAGGACGGACGTCTGCCGCGCCCACTGTGGTGGGTGTGGTCAATGGGGGCCAAAATAAATGGACTCGAAATTAGGCTAGACTAGCGTCGATCGTTTTATTAACCACGTAAAACTTGTTGCAAAATGTTAGGCATATAAAAATGAATTGGGAATGACCACCGCCGGACATTTAAGGCGGTGGGAAGTGTCCGCCAGACTTAAAAAAACAGGTAGCCAAAAACGTCCCAAATTTCTCCACCCTCAAAAGCTAAACTACACTAGCCCATTTACTAACCCGGTACCGCATGAAATTTGTTGCAAATGGTTCAGCATATTCATTTGTATTAGTCCGTGGACAGGAGGGGCTCACCTTGCCCCCCCCCCTTTAGAATCTACAAAGTGATGTTTTTCTGTAAGGTTATTATGTTTATTTAAATATTCTATATGTTACCACGCGACAAATTGGGTCTCACTAACTTTTCTAGGTAGTTTATATGTACCTGTCACCACAAATGGAGCGAAATAAAAATTGGGGTAGGGGAAATTAAAATGACCATAGCTCCAAGTAGAATAGGTGTATAATAATGGTTGACCCCTCAAAATGCGTCTTTGGGGTTCTTCTACACTTTGCAATTAGTTTTTTGCAAATGAGATTATTTAGCAGGTCACCAGAGGTCAAAAGTCACCAATTTCGGATGTTGCTTGAAATTGGGCACTACTTTGTGAATCCCACTAAAACAGATGATAATTTTCTCATTATAATACTTGAAATTCTTTATTATAGATATGATCTGACAATTACAAATCCCCCATGTTTAATTATTTTAATACAAAATCATTTTGAGACAAAAGAGAAAAAGGACTTATTTACGAAGTCACCAAACGACTGCTTATCAGTACAGTATTCTCTATAACTGCCCCAACCAAGTTTTTGTTCAACAATTCTGAAGGTTAGGGTTAAGGTAACCCTACCCCTACCCCCAACCCTAACCTTCAGTGAAAGTGGATGCTATAAATCATATCTAGACCAAGCAGGCATGCATGCTACACCCTAGATTAAGCCAAGTGTAGTATAAATACACTCCTACACCACAATAAACCCTACCCGTAACACAACCTTACCCTAACACAACCCTGCCCCTAACTCCAACCCTAACCTTCAGTGAAAGTGGATGCTATAAATCATATCTAGACCAAGCAGGCATGCATGTTACACCCTAGATTAAGCCAAGCAGTGTGCACTGGTTGTGGCTAAGATGTGTACTTGAATTGCATAATAGAGCTAGGTTATAGTTATACTTTATTAGATTTTAACATTACCCCACCTTATTCTTCTTCGAGCCTGCATATTCCTGAAACATGGCAAACAGAAAGGCAAGGCTGATCAAGATGTATGCATCATTCACGTGAAGGATGCTAAAACCACACAATTCGTTCGGTTCATTGAGCTTCCTGATCCAGAAGAGCGTTTTTCAGAGTATCTGTGAAGTGCGGAACAGACGACTGTCGAAGCCAATCGGTACAACTCAACGACGGGAGATCATATGTGAAAAAATTCCATCTCACTATGATGCATCCCATGGTTATCACCGTGAGTGTTACCAACGATTTATGTCAAACTTGAAACGCCTGAAACTTGAAGCTGTTGATACCAATGAGGGGCCACAAAAGCGAGTTAGGCGCAGTTTGTCAGCAGACGACAAGGACAAAATTTTGTTCAAGCAGAACTGCATATTTTGTGGTGGAATGGGGCGCAAGAGAGTGTTCGCTAACAAATATGGACTTCAGAAGGCCTCTCTTCTTTCACAGGTGGAGGAGATGCGATTCTAGAAATAGCTGAGGCAAGAGGTGAAGAAGCACTTGCCACACGTATCCGAGGAATAGATCTTTTTGCTTGTGAAGCAACATACCACATCAGTTGTAGGAAGAAATTCGTAGACCCGAAAACGTGGCAGAGCGCAAATGATGAAGCCAAGCAGAAGGCAAAAGACCTGGAGAAAACACATGACAGTTGTTTCACTAAAGTTTGTCAAGATATCGATAAGAGGTAATGAAAATGACTGATCTCTGTATGTTATACATTGAACACTTGTCAAAAACTCCGAACTATACTCTAGGAAACTCTCATTTGTGGCCCTTGATAGAAAGGATGGTAAATTGCAATCTGATTTGGTATTAAATAGTGAGCTAGATCCTTCCTCAGCTGTGAAAAACAGTTACATGTTCGGTTGTAATGATGAAGTTAGGGGTGTGGCTACTCTTTTGCGCAAAGACAACAAAGATAAATAAATGGTCAAGATTCCATTTCAGCATCAGATAAGACAGAACGGCTTGTGTCATCAATAGGTCAGGGTCTGTGTCGTGCAGCCACAAATGAAAAATGGAAATTGCCGAAATATATCCTAGTTTGTATGACCTTACGCCATCTTTTCCGCAGTGCGCAACTGAACACCCTGATGAATAGATTTGGCCATGCTGAAAGCTATTCGTTCTCTTTAGAACTCGAGACAGCCGTTGGTGTTGCCCTCGAGGACGCACAAAGCCTTCTTACTCCCCAGATTGTCAGGAATCCGATCGTTCCTGCTGTCTTCCACAGTTAATCAATGATCTGTCCGGAAATGGATCAATCCGCATATCGCATGGGATAATGCTACAGAACATTCCACAAGGCCAAGACGAAACAAATGACGCCGAAGGCCTAGTGATCCACATACCAAAAACAAGGGAGCGTAACATGAAATCAGGTCTAGATAGTGATAGCCTCCCCCTTTGCTACATTACTCAGAAGGACAGTCCCAAAATGACTATTGCACGCTTGTCTATTCCAGATGAAGGGGCTTCGTTGAAAGCAGATAAGATGATGAAGGTGTGGTGCATCGTTCGATTAGTCAGCAGTATCAATGGGCAGGTTGTTCCCAGCTGGGGAGGCTTTATTTCAGAGACCGGTGTGAAACCAACGCGACTGACGACCATTGATTATTATCCTGTAATAAATCACCCAATCACCCAGAATATTCTACAGTCCAAGAGTGTCTCAGGCAGTCCAAACAAGCATCTGATGAAGTTGGTCAGAAGTACGCCATTACAACGTTTGACCTGGAGGTATGAATGAAAGCATATCCTCTGCTTTGGAAAAGCCCAGACTACTACAAAGACCACATAGTGATGATAGGAACATTTTATCTTGTTTGTGCATACCTTAAAATGTTGGCAAGAAGATGTCAGGTTCAGGATTCTCTGAAATTCTATTAGAATATGACCTCATGTCTAGTGGATCCTTAAAAGGAGTGACCACCGGTAAGAACTACAGTCGGGCAATTCATTGCCACAAGACGATGGTAGAAGCTCTGGGACGTTTGCTGCTGAAAAGGTATCACACATCGATAGGACATGATGAACCACTGGAGAACATGCCAGAAGCCAACGCCTTGGTAGCAACACTTGTACAGGACATCAGCAAGGAGAACCTGGAATCATTGATGAACAATCCTATCTTTCTGTCTTATCTGGATGGATGCGCAGGCTTCCGCCAAGGGGTTTTATTCTTCAGTTTTGACGGACAGAATTATGCCAGATATTTAACATACTTTTCAGTCTTCCTTGCTAACGTGGAGGAGACCCATCCCGGAGCTACAGAGCTACTTAGGATGGGCGCCATTAGTGTGGCTAGATCTTTTATACCCGGAAATCAATGCACTGTCGACAAAACCATCGAAGAAACATTCATGAAGCATGCAGGAGCAGGGGGTAGGGGTGCTGGTGTTTCTGGTATATTGAACAACTTTGAAGCATATAAGCGCTGGGCGAAGACATCCCACGAACGTTCAAGGTACTTGGATGTGACACTACAAATGGCAGATATGACAAATGAGGATGGCAAGGATCAGAAGCATCGTGATGTTCGACCGTTACAGATCCACAAGAGTGAGGCAGCCACGTTGAAGGCGATCGATGCCATCAACAGCTTCATGGACCCTTTTGATGTTGAGAGTGATGATCAGCTATTCCGCATCGCATCTGGTGCACCGGCACCACCAGGTTTATGCGAAGACATCATGGATGCTGAGACGAAGGGTAAACATGCGAAGGATTCTTTCATCAGTGAACGACCGAAGAAAGACAAGGACTTCTTCGAACCGATAAAGAGACAGAAATTGAAGACCTTTGCAGACATGGGAAAGAAAGTGACAGTCAGGACATAAAGCAATCGTGAGATAGAATATAAGCAACAAGGAAATGTAGCAATTCGGCTGCTAGTATTTTCTCAAAACCAAACCGAAAAACTCGACACGAAGGAGCTGCTTTGATATCCACTCATGCCGGTTCCGTCATCTATTGGCACTCCAGACGGATTCCTGCTGAAAACAGACAAAAGCAAGGGCTTTAGTCATTTGACAAAAGGCATAAAGGACGCAATTCCGCCACCTGACCATGAACATTGAAGATGGTAATGCAACGTTCTATTGCATAGGAGATGTTCCACCAACATTTAAACAGATCGGCGAAAAACTGCTTGCTATGAAAGTGTTATTCAGTACAGACATGTATAAGGACGACTCGATAAAATCGATGGAAAGACGCAGAAGAGGCTCTGGAGAGAAGAGGATAATTCAAGGCGAAAACACAAGAAGACCAGAGAATTGGAAAGAATTCCTGGGCAACGATGACAATAAACAACAGCTGATTGCCTTACTTCTCAAGATTTGGAGTACCCCGGAATGCAGTAGGAAATTGCAGAAAAAAGAAGTTATCGCCATATGTGAAGAAAAAGCCTATATTTTAACATCAGATGGTAAAACAGTTGAAAAGTCTGAGATTCTATCTCTTGAATCTGATCAGGTGGAGACAGATACCCGGGTGGTGCTCTACTACTCATTTACTGAACAGGAAAAAAAACCAGTTCGTACGAGTCAGGAGTCCCGACAGCGACATATTTTTCATCTTGCTTTATTACGCACCCAACTTCAACATCCATATTCTGTTTGACCCGGGCTCTGGTAATCACAGAATACTGCTAGATGTGACAGACATATCAAAGGATTTTACTCCAATGTATTGTGCAGCATTGTTGGGTCTTCACGCCTTCACAAGATGTGATACAACCAGCGCGTTCACGGGGATCGGAAAAGTCAAGCCAATAAAACTGCTGCAGCAGAAACCACGCTATCAGGAGGCACAACTTGGAGAATCCCCGACGAAGTATACCAAGGCCTTGAAGAGTTCACATGCAAGATGTACAATAAACGACTAAAGCATCAGCAGTGAACGGGGTCCAATATAAAATGCTTGCTTCGAAGTGCGGGGGACAAATAGGAGTGAAAATAAAGCTTGAAAGAAAAGTAGACCTGTCATCTCTCCCCCACCAAGATCATGCCTCAACGGACACATCAAAAGAGTAAACTACCAGGTCGGCATTTATTTGGAAGAGAGCACACATCCCGAAGCCAATAATTCCCGAGGCAACGGATGATCATGGGTGGGTGAAGCGTAATGGCCAAATCGAACCGAAATGGAGCGCCGGGGATGTAATCCCACCCAAATTGGCAGATATACTTGAGAAAATGGAATGCAATGATGATGATGAAGGTCAGGATGATAGCGAGACTGACTCAGATGATAGTGAAAATTAAGACGAGATTTCAAGTAGTGACAGTGATGATGACTAAGATACCCAAAGATATCATGGGTCTTTTCTATGTATACTCCGACAAATCATGGTCAATTCAGTTGTAAATATTTATCATCGGGTATATTACTAAATCTGAAAGATATTTGCCCTTCATTGACCTATTTATCGGCACGAGTACCAAACTTCGGAATCGGTGAACAAAAACTTTGTTGGGGCAGTTTTAGAGTATATTGTACTGATAAGCAGTCGTTTGGTGACTTCGTAAAAAAAGCCCCTTTCTCTTTAGTCTCAAAATGATTTTGTACTAAAATAATTAAACATGTGTGATTTGTAATTGTCAAATCATATCTATAATAAAGAATTCCAAGTATTATAACGAGAAAATTGCATGTTATCATTTGTTTATAGTGGGATTCACAAAGTAGTGCCCAATTTCAAGCAACACCCGAAATTGGTGACCTTTTGACCTCTGGTGACCTACTAAGTAATCTCATTTGCATAAAAACAATTGCTAGCTTTGTTTGAGAATCATGTTTACAGCCGCAATTCTGGAAAATTCTAGCTGCCATTTCGTAAACTGAATGCAAAGTCATTTTAAGGCATCAATTTTAGGGAGTAATGACCGTCATCTTGGATTACTCTACAGCAGATGCTCGAAAATAAATCCCCTCCCACGATTTGAACCCAGTGACCAAGAAAACATTAAATTAGACATATTAATACACTGATACGCTGTATAATGTATTGACATATCTCCAAATCTAATTAAAATTTTTGTATATTGATCGCCATTTTGGAAGAAAATGGCCGCCATCTTGGATTCTCCCATGTTGGATTATCAGATCTAAATTTTATCACCAAGTTTGAACTCTCCGGCCCCTAAAACATATGAAATCATATATTACAATGCGATTGCCTACCAAACTTTTGTATATTTATCGCCATCTTGGAAGAAAATGGCCACCATCTTGGATTCCGCCAGATTGGATTACCAGATCTAACTTTTTTTCACTAAGAAAATTGTAATTTTTGCCCCATTTTGGCGGCCATATATATTTTAGAAAATGGCCGTGCCCGTGCACCAACGTAAAAAGTGATCTTTTGACAAAAAATATACCAGATTCGATTTTTTCAGTCTACATGTATTTGGCCATAGAAAAACATCCTGTGTTTTAAAATTTTTGAAAAAAGTCATTATTGCCCCAACCCTAGTTCACTGCTGAGAAACATATTGGACACAGCTAGGGTAAGTTTCTTTTTTTTTTATCTGTTTTGACACCTTTACGTCATTGTTGGGTATTATTAAAACGATATTTATACAGCACTTATCTTCCAGCACAGAGCAATGCTCAGGGGTGCTTTACGGCAGCCATATTATTGTTGTCCTTTCTTACTCTAGAAGGATGTTCACCCAGTTCAAGACCGGCAAATGTTCTAAGCTCTACATCTGTCAGAAGTCAATTGAAAAGCATAAAATACCCAAGAAATTTGTCAAAAACACATGTGCAACAGCAAAGAATGCTATTGTCTCACGTACAGACCTTTAGTCCTACAAATACTCTGATACTACAGGTATCACTTTAAGTTGTATTGATGAATCCTTCTATATTACCATCCTGCTTGTCAGAAGATATATTATACAGCGGTTCTTTCAAAAAAGGTCCGGATTGAGACAAGACAGTGTAGTTCTCCACCGAAGTCAAACCAACAAGGATTGCTAAAAGGTGAATGCATATTCTGTGAAAAAAACGCAAGAAAAATCACAGAAAAGTAGAAAATTTAATCAAGATTGCTATCTTAGCAGGTTGTCAACAACTGTTTGAACGGGACAATGAATCAACCAATGATTGCATAAAGAGTCTTATTGGGATTGACGTCATAAATCCCGTCACGCCCAGTTTCATGAAATGTATAAAGCTGAGTATGCAAGCAATGGCGGGCCTGAGATTGACATTAATCATCTCCTACCAGACTCAAGCTCTAAACCGAAAGATCAGAGACCACTTCAAGCAAAGAGTCAATGTCATTCATGTTAGCTGACCAGCGCACTGGTAACATTATTTATTGTTCCAGCTTGACGGACGAAGATGGCACGTCTCTGCGATGATGCAAAACAACACAAACAGGACGACAAGATACAGTGGGCAGCTCTACATCTTCGATCCCTAATAATGCAGCTACCAAAGACTAGAATCTGAAGGAATGCGACCAGGACATTCCCAAACAATTGGATGCGATGTGTACCAGGAAACCATCGACCGCATGGTGACTGCAATGGCATCCGATGTCATTTACAATTCTACTCGTAGTATTGTCAAGCCATGGAAGCATACTGTTGTAGGCCTCGGATTAGGTTCACTAACTTGCTCAAAATTACCCTTTCAGATTTTCAATAGAGTAGGACACTGCATTAATTACAGTGATACAAACCCTAGATGGCAAAGCAACATTACATGCTACTGTAGGTCACACTTACCAAAATGTATTAAATGATGACAGACAGCTAAGTTTACGTCAAATACGGTTTCGAGATGGAAGAAACCGATGACCGTTTCAGAGACAAGATCATAGTATATTATCTTCATCCAGAAAGCCACTCAACAAAGCTCAATTTGCCTGCGCTACTGCAACAACTGAAACCGCTGACAAATACTCCTGAAGCCACTTCTGGAGACAGTAAAATACAACTTGCATCGGATATCTACTGGTTTGAGGGGCTGGATGAAGGGTGTACAACAACGCATGCTGGATTTGTCAGCAAGTATATCAAGGACACCTTACCGCTACAGCGGATTTTTTGTATGGATCCAATACCCAGATCGCCAACCAACAACGATGTCGTGAGAGAGACCATGATCCGTACCATGAACGTAGCAGCAGAAACAGGACAAAACTATGCAGTTGTTACCTATGATTTAGCAGTTGCACTGAAGGCATATTCATTACACTCCATTGACCTTCTACGGTGCTGTTGGTACCCTGATCAATGAATCTGGAATTGAATATGTTCTTTCAGAGGCAGGTGTTTTATAACCACTGCACAAGGATTCACGAGCTCCTTGTAACTGTTTTGGAAAAGACGTTCTATGCGACATTTTTAATGACTTTAGACCAAGGGGAATGCCAGTCCCTGTAATAAGTCATTAGCACAGTTCCTTCGGATCGTAGGGAAGTAGCGGCATATCTTGCTGATCCAGGGGGCTATTCGTGGGAGCCATGGACCAGCAGCTCAATTCTGGGCGACATACATCTTCCTCATCAACCACCTTGACAGAGAGTTGCAGAGGTGTGTATAAACTAACGATGTTAGTGCATACCAACGCCGGATTAACCACAGGGCACCATGGGGCACATGCCCCAGGGACCCACATCAAGGGGCCCGCCACAAAAATCTCAGTTGCGCGCCTCAAGCATGGTCGGACCGAGGGCACCAAGGACCGGTGACCTGGTGACGGGGCCCCTCCGATGATACGAGGGCCCTAAGTGGGAAATCCCGCAATCCATGGTGTGGCGCGATCGACATACGAGAATTCGGTGTAATCCGGTCAAGCCGCGTCATATTTTCGACTGGTATCCGTGTTTCTTTTTTGTTCATTTACCGGAACACGTCAATCGAACTATTGTTGAGAATGGACATTCAAGATACATTCCCCAACGTTGAAGCAATATTGAGAATATATCTGTGTATGATGATATCTAATTGTTTTGGGAATAGATCTTTCTCCAAATTGAAACTCATAAAATATTATCTCTAGTTCACTATAGGCTAGTGTATTTGGTTCGGCTGGCCTCTGAAAGCGATATCTTGCGTCCTCAATGTCTTAGAAACCATTGCAAAATTTGCCAGGGTCAAAAAAAGAAGCGTGTCCATCCATTGATCATTAACATTCAACTTAACTCCACGTAACTTGACAAAATTCGTTGAACGAATACTTTCTTTCGTTTTCCTTTTATAAAACTGTATCTCGAATTATCGCATAGCTCGAACCAAATTTCCGGTATAATCCTTAACGAAGTCTTATTTATTTACATCGCCTAACTCGAATGGTAAATAATGGATCTTGCAGGCGAGTTTGCCTTGGCAACTTTCCCGGAAACTTGAAGATTTGAAAAATAAACGCTTTTTGTGGCTTTGTCTAAGGGTGTAATACATGATCTTTTATTGCCGTGAGATCTTCTAACTCGAATTATCGTATAACTCGAACAAATTACCCGTTCCCATCATTTCGAGTAGCGCGAATTTTGCCCCAGATTGATGTACGATTGTATATAAGCTGTAGTTGTTGTTGCTATTTGTTGTGGGTATAAGCTGAATTTGATGAGGTGCACATCATGATCACACAAAGTATTCAGATTTCTTGATTAAATCTCGTATTACCATTTGGTACGTTCGTCAAAAATCGAGCCTGGCTTGGTCGTAACGTTACGGCTTCCATTCATCTTAATAATCGTGGGGGATATAAAACGATTCCAAATCAAGTGACCCCGTTATTTATCACTGAGCGATAGGTTTGGTGTAGCTCTGCTCACTAACAGTGGCGGATTTAACGGGCTCCATGGCTCAAGCCCCCTCCTCTAGAAATGCCATCATTTCATAGCACTCGCATACATTGGTCCACTGAAATAACGCCAGAATGCGCTAATTTTGTGGCAGAATTTTATTTTTTCTAGGGGAGGTACTTCTAAATGGCTCCGACACAAGTGTCTGAAATGCCAGGAGATCACGTTTCCGGCCTCCAGTTTCCTGAGGGGAGATACCCCTCCAGACCCCCTTGAGGGGCTTCGCGCATTCGGCGCTCGTCGGCCACACCTACGCCCCCACATGTACTAGGCCCGGAACTCTCAAAACAATGCATGGTGGCTTTTTCAATTCGACGCACCATAAAGGACTACAGAAAATCAGTTGTCGACTGTCTTTGGAATGGTCTGTCAACCGTGATGCTCTGCGCCTTAGATGTAGGGCATAGTTGCATTCCACAATTCAGAGAATGCCATGCGACTATGATAATTGGCAATGACACAAAGGGCAGCAGCTGTCATAGACCTTGGAGGATTTGCTGGTCTTGAACTGGGTGAAAATGTCTGGCATCGGTGATTTTTGATACAAGTGAATAAGCTAAACCATTTGCAACAAATTTCATGCGGTTAGTAAATGGGCTAGTGTAGCCTAGTTTTTGGGGATGGGGCAATTGTGGACGTCTGGCGGGGGTATCCCACAACTGATAATGTCTGGCATCGGTGATTCGTGATACAAGTGAATATGCTGAACATTTTGCAACAAATTTCATGCGGTTAGTAAATGGGCTAGTCTAGCTTAACTTCTGGGGCGGGGTATTTGCGGACGTCTGGCGGGAGGACCCCACCACTGGAAATGTTAGGTTTGTTCTTCAACAGTTAAGTGAGTAATTTGTGAGTTTCTCTTGGCTAATGAGCGTTAGTCATTAAATCATCTGTTGGGGATAGTGGAGCGTGTTTTTAGCGGTTTAGCATTCGGATAACTGTGTGGTTTTTCGGAATTTGGACTGCATTGAATAATTGCCATTATTGATATATACTTTCAGTTTGTAAATTGAATCATTTGAGTTCTTGTGTACTTAACTTGTTTCACAATATATATATCGTTAATTATTTCAATGGTCTTTGTTTATTTTATTGGAATTTGTAAGCTGAGGAGCATGTCGTTTCTCCCCGTCATTTTTACGTTGACCCTCATCCGTGTGACATAATTCACATGAAGTTTTCATGCATTGAGCATTGTGTCAGTTTAATTTACGAGAGAGAATTTAAGGCTAGATGATATTTAGTTTCATTGCTGTGTTAATTATGGCAACTTCTAGGGACTTGATTGTTTTTGAAAGTGAAAATAGTGGAGAATCAGATGCGTTTGGTGCAAGTTTGGAAGTTGATAGTAATAATGGTACATTTAATGTCAAGGAGAGAGATTTAAATTGGTTAGAGATTGAACATAGATCTTTTATTGAGAAACTTGGTAATTTGAATCAAGAGATAAATGATAGTATTGAGACAAAGGATTCCTTGGATTTAATTGAAGAAAAAGTTAAGGCTTATGATAGATTATGGAGAATGTTTGTTTCATGCCATGAGAAATATCTACACAGTGTAAAGTTGGGAGATAGGGAGAAGGCATATGCTGATTATGATGCAGTTTTGAAACAGAGAAAAGAGTTTGACAGAGTTGTCAAATTATTACAGAAGAGAAGAGAGGAAGATAAACAAGAACGTGCAAGTAGCTTATTTTCTAAAACATCTTCCTGCCAAAGCAAGAGGAGTACAAGTTCTTCAGTATTTCTCAAGAAGAAAGAAGAGTTCGTTATTGCTCAGTTGAAATTACAACAGCTCAAGAAGAAACATGAGATTGAAAAACAGTACTTGGAAATAAAAAACAAAGAACAATTATTAGAAGCTGAGATGCAGCAAGAACAGGCTAAGATTTGTTTACAGATATATGAAGAATTTCATAATGAGAATAGAGAAAAGGAGAATAGAAACCAGTTGGAAGATAAAGCACCAGGAATGTCAGCATTTCCAGAGGTAATTAAAACAGATTATCTTCAAGACACTTCAGTAAGAGAAGATGATAGAGTTTCAATTTTACAAACCAGTATAAGAAATCCTAGTAATATAAATGTATCTAATGCGGCACCAACTTTGGGTGCCAATCCCACATCTGCGAATGCACAGGCCATGCCCATACTTCATAATACCAGTGATTTGCCTGTACAAGAAGAATACCAATCATCTTCCAAAGTTAACCCAATACAATTTGAAGACCCTTTACAGTATCTACCAGCTACAGTTACTCAACAGAACGCTACAAACTTCAAATCGATTCAGACTGATAAAACAGAGATGTTGATGCAGAAGTTATGTCAAGTTGTAACCAATCCTTGGATGGAGTGCCTACATTTTGATAGCAATCCACTTAGATATGTGTCGTTCATGCACAATTTCGAGACATGTCTGGAGTCCCAGAATTCAGATGATAGTACCAAACTGCAATTATTAATTCAGCATTGTCATGGTAGAGCCAGAGAGGCAATAGAGAGCTGTGTCAATCTACCTGTAGAAGAGGGGTATCTGTCTGCCAAGAAAACACTGAAGGAACACTTTGGGAAGGCGCATATAATAGCCAAGGTACATTTGGATAAACTAGAGAAGTTACCAGTAATTAAAAGAGCAGATGGACCTTCTTTGCTGGATTTCGCTCAACATCTAGACGTAACACACAGATCATTATATGGCATGGGTGTGGATTACCTGAGTGAGTTGAATCATGTGAACACCCTGCGTACCCTGAATAAGAGAAATTACCAACATTTTTGAGAGCAAAACGGACAGATCATGCTGGAGGTATTATTGAATCTGGAGTAAGGCCAAGGTTTGAAGATTTCCTGAGCTTCCTAAAAAAAGAGCCAGTTTGGTCTTTTTAAAGAAAACAATTTCAAGAGAGAAAACAAGGGGAACATAGAGAGAAAAATTACTACTTTGGCCACTGTCACAAATAAACCTCCACAGAGACTGGATAGTTCAGTTAAATGTCTGTTTTGTGCTGGAAGCCATGTCATCTGGAAATGTTTCAAGTTTAATGAGTTACAAATTAGGGATCGGTTAGAATTTGATATGAATAATAATATTTGTTTAAGGTGTCTGAATAAGGGCCATTATGCTAAAGTTTGTGGTAGAGCTGACCTTGTATGTCAAGTGAAGGGCTGTGGGTAGAATCATCACACAATTTTACATGGTGTAAATCCATTTGATGCATTCCAGACTCCAAATACCGAGCTGAAGAAACCAGTGTTAGATGGGAAATCCACTGACAGAAGAGAGACCAAATCAAATCCACCACCAAATTTGGCCAGTACAACAACAGCTGCAATTGGGGCTGGTGAGACCAGAATAAGTCTGGGTGTAATACCAATACAGTTACAGATAGAAGATAGTACCTTTATTAAGACATACGCTTTACTAGATACAGGAAGTGAAGTAAGTCTATTGAGTCAGAAGGTTGCTGATAGGCTAGGATATTCAGGAGTTAAAAATGCTTTTACAATCACAGGAATGACAGGTTCTGCCCAGATAGATTCAGAGATGTTTAATATTACTATAAAGTCATTAGATGGTCGCTCAGTTCATTCTTTAAATTCTGTGAAGAGTGTTCATTTCATGTCCGTCAACAAAGGATGTATACCGGAGTCAGTAGATATCCAGAGATGTTCACATTTAAGAGATATATATTATGAGCATGTAGAACCAAGAGAGATTGGTCGTTTAATTGGCTTGAAGGAGTTACCAAAATTATTTGTACGGAGGAGATGATGAGCCAATAGCAGTGAGATACCCACTTTGATGGATGATTTTGGGACGTTTAGGAAGAGATAAAATTGACTCAGATTACTCAGTGAATTTTATACAAGTGACTGATGTTAGTGACCAAGACCAAAGTATGAGATATCAGTTAGACAAATTATGGAACCACGAGTTTAAAGACTTAGAAGTAGACAACAAAGTTTGTTTGTCAGTGGATGACAAACTGGCATTAGAATTAGTTGAGAATTCATTGAAGTTGGAAGATGGGGTATTTGTAGTCCCCATGCCATGGAAACATCAACCACCAGAACTCCCAAACAATAAACAGCTTGCCTCGAAGAGACTAGAAGGGCTAAGGAAGAGATTTATGAGAGATCCGGAGTTATATCTTAAGTACAGGGAAACCATTCAAGATTATGTTCAAAATGGCTGGCTGAAATAGTACCCTCAGAAGACCCGAATGCTAAGAATAGTCAACCGCTATGGTATTTGCCTCATCATCCCGTGATACACCCGCTTAAAGAAACAGTCAGAGTTGTCTTTGATTGTGCAGCTTCTTTTAGAGGAACTTCTCTTAACCAACAGTTACACCAAGGGCCCGATTTAACTAACCCTCTTGTCGGAGTGCTGATGAGATTTAGAGGAGAGAGTATAGGAGTCGTAGGAGATGTTAAAGCTATGTTTCATCAGGTCAGAGTGGCAAAGCAAGATTGTGACGCCTTAAGGTTTTTAGGGTGGAAAGATGATGATTTTACAGATCAATTTCAAGAATACACAATGGTAAAGCATATGGAGCCAAGTCCTCGCCCTTTATCGCGAACCATTGTTTACGAACAACAGCAACGATGTTTGGAGAAGAATTTTCTGCTGAGACAGTGAACACAGTAAATCGAGATATGTATGTTGATGACCTTATGAAATCGGTGAAGACAACCGAAGAAGCTTTGAAGTTAGTATCAGAATTGAAAGATTTACTAGCAAGGGGAGGATTCCATTTGAGGAAATGGTGTAGTAACGACAGAGATGTTGTACTCCAAATTCCAGAAGAAGAGAGAGCAAAGTCGTTAGTATCCCTGGATTTAGATAATTTACCGACCGAGAGTACCCTAGGTTTAAAATTGAATACCGAGACCGACAAATTCGTGTGGGAAATCCTGGAGAAAATGCATAAGAAGGCTGAGAATGCACCGATGACCAGAAGACGCGTTTTGTCTGTAGTATATTTATTGTTCGACCCTTTAGGATTTCTTGCTCCGTTTTTGATGAAAGCTAAGTTGTTGTTACAGATGTTTAGTAGGAAGGGTTTGAGATGGGATGAGCAGTTAGGTGAAACCGACAGAGAACAGTGGTTGAGATGGTTAAAGGATTTACCGCAGTTGTCAAGGCTAAGGGTGGACAGATGTTATAAACCAAAGTCATTAAGCATTTTAAGTTCAGTAGAGTTACATTTATTTTCGGATGGTTCGAGGGTAGGTTATTCCCCGGTAGCATATTTACGTTTTGTGGGATCAGAAACTAGGATTCATTGTGCCTTTGTGATAGGTAAGAGTAGGTTGGCATCGATTAAAGAAATACCCATTCCTCGGTTAGAGTTGGCAGGTGCAGTTTTGTCTGTTCGACTTTGTAGGTTAATTTTAGAGGAGTTAGAATTACCGATTAGGGAAGTTACATTCTGGACTGATTCAATGTCAGTTCTCAAATGCATAAATAATAAATCAAAAAGATTTCACACCTTTGAGTCCAATCGGCTGACGCTTATTCACTTAGGCTCTAAACCTCACCAGTGGGGATATATAAATAGAGATGACAACCCAGCAGACGATGGTTCTAAGGGGTTAAAACTAAATAGCATGATTAACAAAAATAGTTGGGTAAATGGTGCTGATTTCTTGTGGAAAGAAGAAGGGTTATGGCCAAAGAAAATAGAGAGTCCTGAGTTGGCTGATGATGATATTGAAGTACGGAAAGAAGCCCGAATTTACGCCACTGGTACATCCGATAAGGAGCCAGATATGTTGATGAAGTTTATTCATCACTACTCTTCATGGTGGAGATTTAAAAGAGCCTTTGCCTGGATTTTGGGGTTCAAGAGAATATTGTACAGCCGCACCTTTAAGTGTGTGAATCAGAATTCAGATGCTGATCAAATTTCAGAGTATTTAACAGTGGAAGAAATCAGTGCAGCAGAGATTGAAAAAAATTCGTTATGTGCAGAAAGAGAAGTTTCCAGATGTTATTAAGAGTTTAAGTGATCAGAAGATGATTAAGAGTAGTAGTTCTGCATTAGTGACGTTGAGTCCCAAAATGATTAACGGTCTGATCTGTGTAGGTGGAAGACTACGTCGTGCGTCAGTAGATGATCACGCGAAGCACCACATCATTGTTCCCTACAAGCACCATGTAACTGATATTATCATCTCTTCGTGCCATTTAGCTGTTGGACATATGGGCCAAGAGAGTGTCTTAAGTGCTCTGAGGCAGAAATATTGGGTGTTAAACGGCCGTTCCGCAGTTCGACGTGTTATCAGAAAGTGTGTCAACGACAACACAAGAGAAAGGAGCAACAGTTCATGGCTGACCTTCCCATGGAGCGTCTACAACCGGATAAGGCTCCGTTTACCTATGTAGGAGTGGATTATTTTGGGCCGCTAAAAGTAAAAGTCGGTAGATCAACGGCTTAGAGATACGGATGCCTTTTTACATGCTTAACAACAAGAGCTATTCATATAGAGGTAGCACAAAGTCTCAACACTGATTCGATGATAAACTGTTTGCGGAGATTTATAAGCGTTCGTGGATACCCAGAGAAACTTTTAAGTGACAATGGATCAGATGTCACGAAGGCAGACAAAGAACTAAAGGAAGCCCTGATGAACATGAACCAATCAAAAATTACAGATTCGTGTGCTCAGCAGGACATGATTTGGTGTTTTAATCCCCAGGTGCTAGCCACATGGGTGGCATCTGGGAGAGGATGATCAGGTCTGTGAGGCAGATTTTGAACTCGGTCATAAGAGAACAGCTTATTAGTGATGAGGTTTTATTGACTGTCATGGCGGAGGCGGTATTGATTTTAAATAATCGTCCACTTACAAGAGTAAGCGACAGTGTTAGTGATGAGAATCCACTCACACCGAATCATTTGCTTCACCTGAGACCATGTCCAACCTTACCCCCAGGACTGTTCTGTAAAGAAGATCTATACATCAGAAGGCAGTGGCGGCAAGCACAATACTTGAGTGATGTGTTCTGGAGGAGATGGGTTAAGGAGTATATACCAACCTTGATACAGAGAAGCAAGTGGGCTACACGCCGGAAGAATGTGGAAATAGGCGATATCGTGTTAATGGCAGATGACAACTTTCCAAGAGGACAGTGGCCTTTGGCGCGTATCGTAGATGTTCATAAATCTGATGATGAATGTGTGCGTTCAGTTGACCTAAAGACGTCAGCGACTGTTGCTACAAATGTGAAGAGGCAGAAGAGTTTAAAGCGTTCGGATTCTACCATTGTGCTTAGACGACCGATTACTAAGATTTGTGTTCTTGAACTTGAGTGACAGAACTATATTAGTCATGACTTGTACATGTGTATTTTCATTGTTCCCGTTAAGATATTTCCAGTTGTTTTATATATCTTTTAAATTTCAGTTAAGTTATTTTGTTTCCCTTTAATGTAAAGCATGGTAGCTCCGGTATATTTATGTACATAGAAATCCTTTTATTAGGCTTTTATGTAGGGGCGGGTGTGGCTACCATGTGAATTTGCTACATTTTGTTTATTGGTGTGAATCCTTTGAACACGTTCCACATCCAAATTCCAGACGCAACTATGTGGGGGGGGGGGGGTCGTTGAGTGATGGCGTCAAGATAGGACATGATTGGTGTTCGAGTCTTTTTATAACTTTCGTGGCGGTTTTCCGCAGTCTCTAACTGCACGAAAACCACCCCACACAAATTTTAGGTTTGTTCTTCAACAGTTAAGTGAGTAATTTGTGAGTTTCTCTTGGCTAATGAGCGTTAGTCATTAAATCATCTGTTTGGGATAGTGGAGCGTGTTTTTAGCGGTTTAGCATTCGGATAACTGTGTGGTTTTTCGGAATTTGGACTGCATTGAATAATTGCCATTATTGATATATACTTTCAGTTTGTAAATTGAATCATTTGAGTTCTTGTGTACTTAACTTGTTTCACAATATATATATCGTTAATTATTTCAATGGTCTTTGTTTATTTTATTGGAATTTGTAAGCTGAGGAGCATGTCGTTTCTCCCCGTCATTTTTACGTTGACTTATTCACAGTCGCAAACAATTTACCTACAGCTCAATCAAGTCATATTGTTATTTGAACATTTGCCTTATTCTATTGTCCACTCTTGGAGTATTTATACTAAGCAGCAAAGGAAAAGTTATGAAACTTGATAAAGGCTTTTATTGCATATTTGATACCACATCTTCAACTTTACATTAGTACCTTTCCAAACATAAAGCTGGACTATAGTTTGCCCAACAGCACCAGACAATGACCAACTGTTCTGTTCACAGAATGATGAGAGACGGTATTGCGCATCCACTGCAGATGGCAGGACCAGAATATAGCGTCGACTTGGCCAGCGTTATTCTGACCAATGTGTTATGGAACGAGACTCCAGTGGAGGTCCAAGGGTTTGGATGGAATCAGCCTGAAGCAGAGAGTGGGTCATGTGGTGTTCCACAATCTTGGTCCAGGAAGAGGAGGCGACATCACAGCAGTGCGCTACATAGATCAAGATCTGAGACCCCAAGTCATACCACATTTCGCACCTCATCGAAACAACGTTTTCCAGCATAACAAGGCCCGTGCCCACATCACCAGAGTTGCTCGGGACTTTGTACAGCAGAACGGTGTTAACCTTAGTCCGGACTTTCTTTGGGATGAAATTCGGACGAGACTTAATAAAGTCGTACCGAGACAAAACCCAGTCCATGGATTGCGCCAGGTTTTTCTGAGAGTGTGGTTCCCGTTGCCAATGGCGTTCATCAATCGTCTGATCCACTACATGTATAGAATGTGCTGCTATTGACACTCGCTGTGGACATTCTGTACACAAAAAATTTCTTTGATCCATATAGTAAGTCTTTTTCTAGAATGATTTAATAAAATTGCCTCCCTGATTTTGAAATGGGTGTGACGTTTTTTCCTGTTTAGATTAGTGGGTGTTAAATGAGAACTATGCACCAGTCCAGAGGCTGATTCAATGGGGGGCGCCCCGCCCCCCCCCCCCCTAGTTTTCGACAGTGCCCTTTTTACTGCTGAAAGTGCCTTTTCTCAGACCCAAATATGTCCGTTCCGAACGTTTACCGAGACGAAAATATCAGCTACAGATGCAAGGAAATCTCAGTGGCGTGTCCCGTCTCCGCCCCCCCCCCCTTTCGAAATTCCTAGATCCGCCCCTGTACCAGTCTTAACTGCAAGATTCCCGTTACGCCAAAACTTAAATAAAGTTACATTATGGGAGATTTTTACAAGGAGTTAGCCATTCTTGCTATAACAGTTCAAAAATAGATGCTGAAACAAGAATATATTGAAAATTTCAGTCAAATTACTTTATCCTGAACAAAGTTGTTACCACTATAATTTTTTACTAGAAATGGGAGTTAAATTCATCGACACCCTTTTCCCATTACGGCCGATTGTTGATTGACAGGCGTTAACTCCACCTATATAGTCTCGATTATCAAGTAATGTTTACAATGACTAGTACTGATAGCGTATTCGGTTTGAGACAGGACTGCAATTCAATTCGTATACATTTATTTTTTACTATAAATTAGAATTAAGATTTTAATATATCGATAAGAAGAGAAAGTCTGCGATAGGATATTAAAGTTTGAAAGGAATGGGTCAAATCAACGAGGCAGTATTGTAAATAAATTATAATAAATAGCCGACTTCTTGCGTTGCCTGCGTGTACTCTTTTGTACTTCAGGTAGGCCTAAGCAACTCCCTAAGCAGATGAACAGAAAACAGTCCGGAAGTATGATGACGTCAACGTCACGGAGAAGCCCCGCCCACGACGCCATAGTGATTAAATCAGTCAACGAAATCCTGTTTAAATCCGAGCCCAATCAAAGCCATCCGTGGGTCTACAGAGTTCATTTTAGGCTTGTTGTTTAAATAAAGATCTAATTTATAATTTCGATGACTTCTGAGGCCCAAAGGAAGACCGACAAAAGTCTGTTTTTGCTCTCCCATAATGTATGTTTAAATAACGCATTCAAGCTGTAGGCCTGCTCAGTTTACAAGTACATGGATTTCTGGGCAGCTTGCCTTGTTGGGTTATTTTGTTTTGTTATATGTCCGAATAACTGTTTATTGCGAACTGATTCTAACTTTCTTAAAAGGAAGGATGTCGTCTTGCAGTCTGATCATGTAGTACTTAGTTTAGAAATTATAATTAATTGACAGTCTGATCATGTAGTACTAGTAATTAGTTTAGAAATTATAATTACTTGACAGTTCCGTGAAGCTCCTATTACTGTTATTTCTCCACGTTTACCTGGCCATACATTATGCCGTCATGCTGTCCTCTTTCGCATCTATCTTTTGTTCATCTATTAATACGCGCTATCGAAATTCCTAAGAGTTTTTATTACCGGAGCTTAAATTATACTGCCTAGTCTTACTGACTCCATTGGTCCATTGTATTATTTAAGCTACCGTACATCTAAACGGCTTGCGCCATTGTCTCTTTTTAGTTAAACTTTACACGGTTACCCCCCCCCCCAACTCACCACCAATTTGCGTTTGGGACTTATTATATGAACATTTTCTTTCTACAGTCAATGTTGTCCTTAATTGCAGGGACTTATTATATAAACACTGTGCATTGTAGGGAAAGGGAGAATATAAAGAATTTAATATGTGCAAATTTCATTTATATGTGAATTTTCTTGCTTAAAGCCCCAATAACATTCTTCTTATAACTGAATAGTATGTCCTAATCTTCATTCTGGTCAACAAATCGTATTATTTTAGAATATTCCAATTAAATGATGATATAAATTTCATCTTAACACACCTATTTTAAAAAATTGGAAAAATTCAACCAATTGATTTGAAAAGTAAACCTAACGTAAACCTTTTCAAATTTGACTTGGATTTTGAAATATTTTCGAACCCTCTGGACAAGTAAAATAGGTTGTAATGGATAATTTACACAACAGGTAGGACACTTAAACATCTAGTACTTAGAATAAGGGTATTATTTATTTTCTGGAGCTACCAAGCCAGCAAGAATGTTATTGTCCCTTTAAAGGCTTTTATTATATGTTAAGTTGGTTGGTAAAAATAACCAGACATTTGACAAAATTTATTCGCAAAATATACATCTGTTTCTATTGACATGACAATATAGTGATGATGTTTTTTGTACATACATTAACAATATATAATATACATAATTTAAATTTTTCAAAAACACATACAAGTTGGACATAATATAAATAGCCGAGATAAAAAAAATTTACAAAAAAAGAAGTTTAAAACTACGTCCTTGATAGCCATTATGACTGAAAAATTTGATGTGAAATGTCCATTTAAAAGCGAAACAATGTTTACAAAGTAGCTTACTTTTTGTAGTAGTGTATACCTCGACTAACATTGATGCCTACATCCATAAATTTAAGGCTTGCCTACATTTAAATGGAGTCTAGTCAAACCGTGTCTCTATTGCTAATGAGTCACGTTATCCATCTATGTAGATTTTGAAGGAACTACCGATTGCAATTTTATGTTCTTCTGCCAATTACAATCCAAAAGTAGGTCAAGTCAATGCAGATGTAGGACGTTACAGGGGGGGGGAACGTCCATTCAATAAAAACTCGGTCATTTGGGGATAAACATACTAATATTATTATCTAACTTTATTTCAATAATTCGCTTGCGCATAGGCATCTTTAGCAATGGGAGAAAACCTGGGAACACCCACAAGGTTGGATACACCTTGTCACGTGAACCGTGGTATCAAACCACGCCTGTTGACTCAATAACAGACCTTTTGATACAACACGCAGTATTTAAACATTTATTTATTGTGCCTTTCGATTTCAGTTACTATCAAGTAACATTCTTAGTATCGCGGAAAATGGACCTTTTATGACTCCATTAGAAGCGGTTTGAAGGGTTTGTTGAATTATTTTTTAAACTATTGTAATATGATCCATAAATATTTGATCATGTTCCAAATATTAAATGGAATTGAACCAATCAACGACTAGTTATTGAGTCAGTTTCATATTCAACGTCATATTTTTATATGGCCATTGTACTGTTCGGGGTAATATCAACATGTCTGACAAAAGAATATACGTAGTTTACATGACAAGAAATTCATTTATTACATATCATTAAATAACAGTGAGCAAGAGATAAATAAACATGTTACGAGAATTAGGTTACAAATTTTCACTGCTTTTTGGAGAGGAAACAAAGGACGAGGAAAATATGTGTTGCTCGGAAATTCCGGTTCAAAATAAAGATTCTGTGATTTTTAAAATCGCGGAAATGACGATCCATATTCCTTCAATGACTAAAATATATAAAAAAAAAAAATAAAAACACAACAAAGTGCCCCCTTGACGTTACACATCGTTTTTTAGGTGAACAAATCAGTGATTGTGTTTTATTTTTATATTTTTCTCAATCACTAAACGTCACTGATGGATTATAGACTAAGATCGAACTTTAATTAAATTGAATAATTAAGTTTCTTCATTTATATCCATAATCTTGTTCCGAGTTCTCTCCCCAAGATTTCTTTGAGTACCGAATTGGGTAACGAATGGTGACCATGATGACTCAAAAATAGTTCTGTTCATGCCTAGCAAGTGACATCTAGATATGGTAAAAGGTGTCACAATTACTGTTCCTAGTGATGACTCAACTTATTGGTGGAAAAAATAACTTTTCGATAAGAAAAAAAAACTGTTACAAATTTTTCTGGACACATTATATTTTACAGGTTTTTTATTCCATACATTAGATTTTATGCCTGTAGGTACTCTATGCATCCTTGAGAGTTTTTAGATGGAATTTATTATCATAATGTTGCACTAATTCTAAACCATACAAAAGAAATGTGAAAGGGATTAGTACAATAAAACAATACATATATTATTTTATATATATGCCATTTAGATATACATACATCAATATTTATTAACAAATTTTGGATAGGGGAATAATCATACATGGTAAACAAGATACAGTTACATGTACATATAATAATAATATTCTCTTCATGGACAATTAAACAATAAGTTTCATATCAGATAATTTATTCTCACGTATGAATATATTCATTTTACTTGACAAAATTCGTACTTGACAAAATTCGGTGATTATATGTATTTAGAAAACAAAACAATATTTAGAGTATTCCTTTGTCAAAATGTTTTCTTTTTGTTTTTTGTTTTTGAAACGCGGTGTAAATAACTATCGCAAAAGAAGTATTTAAACTGTGCATTGACACTAGTAACAAACAATTGTGTCTTACAATACTTATGTGCAAACTGGTAGTCTCTAAAAATGTAATGGCATACATTTATGCAAAACTTTTATTGTTGTTGGTTAAACATATTAACCCAAAACACAATTCTTGTGCTAATATGCTTACTTTAGTGAATCTAACTTCTGAATTACATAATTATCTAAATAATCAATTCATAAATGTAAAAATGTTATTTCTTACATTGTAATTTGTATTTTATTCTATTTTCATTATTATGTTTGTAACATAGTAGCCAGTCATTTAGCGTATGCTTTTGTTGTTTATTTAACGGTCGTATTTATTTTATATCAAAGTCATATAGAGTCTAGTTGTTTAGTTTCATAAATATTTTGCAAATGTAACAATTACAAGACACTGTTAAAACTACAAAATTCCAACTCTCATTACAAATGGCACTGAATTACAGTTGGACATGTCGCAAATTTCATCATTTTCAACCTCACATAAATGTATATATTCAGTCATTAACACCAACAAGTTGTATTTTCATAAACCTTAAAGAATATAATGAACAATAACAAATAGTTCAGGCAACTAATAATTATATTGTGCTCACCATGTATGAACAACTATTGCTTTTCGCTAGTATTTTGTTTATAAATATTGATTTACCCGGTATTCCTTCCAGTTAAATTAATTCCAAAATTCCAATTAATTTGGAATAAATTTAATAATACGTTATTATTCACGATAATTAGCATTGTTTAAACAGGCTAAAAACTGTGGGTGCAGAACTTTGTATTATAAGAGGGGCACAGAAGACGATGACATAACAATACTGATTGATGACTACAGAGTTACTACAGTTTCATAATTTTGGTGACAAACACGTACTGAACTGAAACTAAGAGTATGGGTATCTGGAATGGTGCACCACCGTCATTATCTGTAGAGGTTCAAGCAGGCTAGTTTAAAATTTGAGTATATATGTAGAAAAATATCTAGACATATTGTAAAAATATTAAAACAAATTTATGGAACAGTTTTCTTTATGATTACTTCTTCTAGAAATAGAAATCGGTCAATGGTTTCAGTACAGTTCTGACCGTCCTAAGAAAGCATCATTATATTATTTCAATAGATCACTTCCATGATTTACCTGTTGAAGTCTTTTATTATAATACAATTTATTTATATTTTCTTAAAATCAAAAATATTAGTGATTCCATCCAACTTGGTGTCTGCTCATAACATCCTCTTGTTTTAAACTAGCCCTCAAATGCTCTCTTTTCACTGTTTTTTTTCTTGTTCCTGAAGCTCCTTAGTTGAAGCCGACCTTCTTATAGAAATCAGTTTGTCACCAACCAAGTAATAGTAGATGAAACTGATAAAGGCAAAGAGCAAACGACAACCAATAAGAATGTTGGATTGCTGGGTGCTCTCAGTGTTGGTTAAAAGAATGTCATAACCGGTCACTGAAAGCAGAAAATTAAAAAAAAATAAATCAAACAACTGGAAGTTATTAGCCATTATTATGTTACATTCCATACAGTTCAAAAGAGATCCTTTGCTTCAAATTATCATTTCAGTGTGAAACAAATGGATACCAATATGTAAATAACAATATACCTATCTTAAATAAATTTCAACTACATGAATTTACAATTCAAGAGACAATATTATTCATTTTATTTTATAATTATCATTGATGGTTTCAACATAACTTTGAATATATTGTAAATACATGTATACTGTAACTAATATTTTGAGAGGTGAAATAACAATTGCTAATGGGCGTGCATGGAATGCGCATGCAAGAATATCTTTACAACAGAGTTACAGATTCATGCTGAGAGATTTTTTTGATATATACATAGGACACAAAATTGTCAATATTTATCAATGTGCTGTGAGGTGATTCCAGAAGATTTAAGAGATCTAAGGGGCAAACAAACACCCATCAGCTTAACATGACTTGAAGTCTGTATGTGGCAAGTAAATGAAGTTGGGCTGAATTATCAATATATTTGCATATTCATACACATTCTATTCACAATTGGAAGATTGGCAGACAGAAGTGATGGTATGAATAGTTTCATCCATTAGCATTAGATTCATTGGTTCAAAAGCGGTGAGTGTATAAACAGCTAATGATTCAAGGGTATTTGATGAGTATGTATGAATTGCACTGATGAATGATGCGATTATGTTCCAATTTAAATACATTTAAATACAATGCTGTGCTGCATTGTGGTACATGGATTTCCTAATCATGTAATTAATGCTCCATGACCATACCTCCAATTAATGCACGATCTTTTTCATACTTTCTGACGGATAATTTTTCCGCAATTATACATAACATATTTCTCTTAGTACCAGAAGTATCCTCCTGACTCTAGGAACTTTCCCCTACCCTTTAATGTGGAAAGCAATTTGTTTTAAAGAAGCAGTGCCATCACTCGTGAACAAAAGAAAACTTTTTTAGTAATAGCTTTAAAATAAATAAAAAAAGAAAAATAAGGATGGGTTATTGTGCCAGCTTTAATAATAATATTAATAGGGAGTTCCTTTACAAAAACAGTATCATCTATTCTAACAAAAAATAAATCATGTTAGTAACTTAAGAAAGAAAGGGTTATCAAAATTATTTAATGTTAAATCTATTCTATGAATCAAAGCAAAAAAAGAAGTGATCATTGTTTAGGTTTTATAAAAAACATGCAGACGTTGCAAGCGAAAAGGCAAAATAAAATCAAACTAATGAAATGAAACCGTCTGCACTTACACATCTGACCAATCAGATTTAAAAACAGTAGCGAAATTCCTTCGATCTCCAATCTCTGCTCATGGACCAGTAGAAATAGGCACTGAACAATATCAGAACAAGCCTACAGCACATCATCACAAACGGACTAACAGGCAGCATTTCACGGACAGGGTAGGAAAAAGCTGAAACTGACAATGCATCGACACAAAACTTTATTGCACAAATCTTCCACTAATTTAATTGATTACAAGATATTATATCTTGGCTTGGAGATATATTACCACAAAGAAACCGTGTTAACGAAATTTTCTGGATAAGCATGTTCCATTCAATCATGTTGTTAGCGATATATTTGATCTACAAAAACATAAACCAAGACAATATGATTTCTAAGCAAACCAATCAACACAAAAATTACAAACAGGGTGTGCCCCTAAAAACAAAAAATAGCCTTTGCTTAACATCAACCATGCAGTGGTCAAACTTGCAAAAGCACATATAAACTATATTGTGATAACAGCTATTATTCATGCCATAAATATAATGTATTCATTATTATATGGATAAATTTCTCCATTTGTAATACAATAGGGTTGTTTGGCTCAAACAAACTAAAATGAAGACAAATTAGTATACAGATAGGATTTAGATGCAGTGTACATGCGGAATGACTATCTTGATGTAATGTAATCAAGCAGTCAGGGAATGCTATGGGTTTGAATCTGGTTTAACATGAAAAAGACCCAATCTGCAGAAAAGACAGAAACACAATAGTGAAGAGCTGTTCAAATTCAATGGTTTAACACATCAAGAAACACCCCAAGAGACACAATTGGTTTAATACACTGAGAAAGACACCAATGGACGCTTTTGGTTTAGTACAGAATTAATATATCAAGCCATTCTGTACTGTCCTAAAGACAACTGGATTTACACAATATACAAATTTTGAAGGGAATGATGAGGAATCAATTCAAAATAGCAGCAATGAAGTCTACAAGAGTAATTAAAAGCCCACTCAGACATGATGTTTAGCATTGTATTTAGAAAGGACGGGTCAGGGGGTCCATATTAATTCCATTCTATCAATTGGTCACATTGGAGTAGGTTTTAGTGTGCCACGTACGGTAGTGAGAAAACACTAAAATACAACTTATTGTAGAAGATATAGACCAAGGTACATCAAATCAAATGGTACCTTATGATATATGTTCTGTAATTGTTTGAGGCTGTTTATCACCGGAGATCTGTGTTTCTACAATATCATCTAACCTCTATCTGCCTATACTTTGCACAAACAAAGATCCATGGATGAAATGCGACTTCAGCAAGAAAGAGCACCTAGTTGTTTGTATGATATAATAAACTTAAGCTTCCTGTACACATTGTCGTGTATGTTAAAAAACCTCGACCTGTTGGAATTTATACAGGTCACAATTCTATGGAATACAATTACTGCTTATTACTGAGCGACGTTTCGACTAGGCTTCTCTAGTCGTTATCAAGCAATGATAAAATCTAAAAAGAGACAAGTCAATATATACATGTACACAACAATACTTTCTTATTGCTGACAAACCACAGATCTACAATTGCTCGTACCTAAAGGGGATCTAATTCAATTAAGGATTATAAATTGAAAGTTATTGACAACATTCAATAAGACCACTTAACTAAAAATAAAAACAAACTAACTAATTCATTAATGGTTAAGTGTTGTGGAGTATATACAATAATTAGTAGGTTTTAATTAGGACAAACAGTCAGAAAAAATGGAGTTTGATCAAATTCTATGAACCATGAAATTCACAATGGAAACCGAAAATAATAACCAACTACCCTTCCTCGATGTTTGTGTATCTAAAACCAACAATTTGATCCGCACCAGTGTCTACAGGAAACCAAACACACATCGACCAATATATTCACTTCAAATTCAACCACCCAAATAGCATCAAATCGACCACAATTTCAATTCTGGTGAATCGTGCGAAAAAGATATGTGATCCTGAGAGCCTCTCCAAGGAAATTGATCATCTCAAACATGTCTTCACAAATTTCAACGGCTATCCAGAGAAGTTTGTAACAAACACCATCAAAAAAGACCCTGTCGGTAAGTGCAGCTAAACCAAAACCCCTGACTGCCCCAGTAAGAATCTTCCTTCTATTCAACGGCCAAGTCTCCTACCAAATCAAACGGCTACTAATGCAACAGCCAGAAATAGATGTAACTTTCACAAAAAGCAACAGCACCAAAGATATATTAAGAGCTAATGGTAAACTAAATCCAACACAACCGCCACAACCAAAGGGATGTGTTTATCAGATAGTATGCAATTGTGGAATTTCTTACGTCGGCGAGACAAAGAGACCACTGAATAAAAGGATAGATGACCACAAGTCGAAAGCAGCAACCAACAACTCCGCTGTAGCTGAACACTTGAACTCCAACCCTCGCCACAGAGTCCAATGGTCCAACGTAAACGGGCTATGCAAGAACATCAACAACAAGAGAGCGCGCCGATTGCATGAAGCCATTCAAATACGACGACACAAACCCCAGATGAACAGAAATCAAGGATTGTTCCTCCCCAGAGCGTATGGCACTCTTATCGCATAATCGAGGGCTAAGCATAACTATTTTATTTTATTTTAATCATACTCAATACATAACAATATTCAGTTTAAAAATAAATTTTTATGTCTGTAATAACACTACAATTTGCAAAAATAAAAATCAATAATTGACAACTATTTTTATTTTTATTATTATTTTTACATTTATTTTTATTTTATATTATTTTATTTTTGCTTTTCAGGCCTGCTGTTATTGTAATTTAAGCACTTAATAGTTCTAATCCTGCCTCCCTTCATCACTATAACATCCAGTGGAAGTACTACTCACCATTTTAAATAGTCAGCCTTCATTTATCATTTATAAGTTATTGTTCTAAGGGTTTTTCGTATATCAGTATAATCACTCGCATCAACATGCGCATATATATATTATTTTCCGTCCTAATAATAAGATAGGTTGCAGCTAAATCGTCAGGGCAGTCAACAAGGGTTGTCGCATATTTTTACTTTTTTTGGTAATGAAACATTTGTAATACAGTAAAATCAATAGGAAACATTTAACATCATGGATTTAGCTGTTCAGTTATCAAAATTCATTGAAAATCAAAATACTTGTTCGTTTCAACACCTTAAACTCTGTGTATCAATCTGAAGTCAATCGAATGATAAGTTTCGCATCTATAGCGCCACAAGGTTTTTTGAAGTGATCAAGGGAGATAACTCTGGAAGTAATTATTTGAAATTGCTGAAAATCAGTAGGCTTCTTCGTCTCATGACCTTAAACACTGTGTATAAATTTGAAGTCAATCGGATATCAAATTTGGCCTCTAGAGCATCCACAAGATTTTTTGAAGTGATCAAGGGGCATAACTCTGGCACTAATTATTGGAAATCGCTGAATATCAATAGGCTTCTTCGTCTTATGACCTTAAACACTGTGTATAAATTTAAAGTCAATCGGATATTAACTTTGGCTTTAAGAGAGTCCACAAGATTTTTTTGAAGTGATCAAGGGCCATAACTCTGGCACTAATTATCGGAAATCGCTGAAAATTAATAGGCTTCTTCGTCTTATGACCTTAAACACTGTGTATAAATTTAAAGTCAATCGGATATTAACTTTGGCTTTTAGAGCGTCCACAAGATTTTTTGAAGTGATCAAGGGCCATAACTCTGGCACTAATTATCAGAAATCGTTGAAAATCAATAGGGGTGGTTCATAGAATTTGATCAAACTCCATTTTTTCTGACCGTTTGTCCTTATTAAAACCTACTAATTATTGTATATAATCCACAACACTTAACCATTAATCAATTAGTTAGTTTGTTTTTATTTTTAGTTAAGTGGTCTTATTGAATGTTGTCAATAACGTTTCAATTTATAATCCTTAATTGAATTAGATTCCCTTTAGGTAGATCCCTGTAGATCTGTGGTTTGTCAGCATTAAGAAAGTATTGTTGTGTACATGTATATATTGACTTGTCTCTTTTTAGATTTTATCATTGCTTGATAACGACTAGAGAAGCCTAGTCGAAACGTCGCTCAGTAATAAGTAGTAATTGTATTCCATAGAATTGTGACCTGTATACTCTAGTTCAATTACTAAATGCCATTGACACAGTCTGTTGGAATTTGATGAAAAGTTACAGACAACACTGCTGTACAGGAAAAATTTCTATCATAACACACCGCATGGTGAATGCGGAGGCGTACTTGGGCCTCTGAAGGATTTTAGGCAGATCAAACGTAGGGCATTTTAAGGGACAAATTGTTGAGAGATTATCATTTAGTCCTGATGATCTGAATGAACATGAACATAGCAAGCAACAACCAAGAACTAAACCAAATGAGAGAACATTTGCGGAAGGGAGGGCACACAACCACATAGACCCAATTTTGTTTCGTTTCATTTCAAATTGTAACAGTTTTACTCCAGAATAAAATAGTCATGATAATACAAATGTATGCCACAAGTCCTATTTAAAACAACGCATTAGATCAAAGTTTGAATGACAAATTAATTATTGTAAACTATACAGGGGAGTATGAAGCGAGGTTGCATGTGGTTAAGCAGAAAAGAGATTATAAGATAATGTAATACAGGAAGATGAAGTAAACAGAAAAGGCACACAAAACCAAATTCTGGAAAAAAGGGAGTAATACTAAATATCATACAGAGAGTCTGGTAAAAAAGAGGGAGAGAAATGAGGCGTAAGGTCCACATATGGGTTTTTAGCAGTGGGAGGAATGTGGGAGAACCGGTAAAGACAAATGAGGTTGGACAGGCAACCCTACTCCTGTTGTGAAAGTAGTATATAACACTCTTTATATATCAATGATGGCTGTAGGTAATTGATAAAATAGCTTAGCAATTGATAGAATAAGAATGATTGGTAATAATTATTGTAAATCATGCATCTAAAAAGTATATTTAAAGCATATTTTTATTTAAAAAAAACCATCGCTTTGCTGCATAGAATAGATTTCTAAAAATTTCACGCATTCAGTTAATATCCACTGAAAAAGTTAATACTGCAATGCAATGAAAACGCACCAGTACTTTGACTGGAAGTGCAGGCCAGACAGAATGGATCTGACAAAACATGAGGTCATCTAGCATGTTGTTTGGCAGTGTGTAATTGATGGCAAACAGTGGAAGAACTGACAAATCTATGGATCCTGTCTGCCAAAAACAATCAACCAGATGGTAGTGGGATGTCATCCAAAACATCATTAAGGTGTCTATTTCAATTTTTGAGAAAACTGATCGATTGTACATTTGAAAATTTCATTCTCAGGTGTTATAGTTAAAGTGTGTCTCGCCCAACAAATTATAAAAGTGGTGCATTTTCATCGCATTTCAGTATATATAATTGTATTTGTCATGCATAGGAAAAACCTGCCAAAGACTTAACAAGATCGTCTCTATTATCCTGTGGCACCTACATATATTAAAAATGATGGACACGCATCAGTTAATCAGGTTAATCATCCAGTAAACGTTAACTGATGATTCTTTGACAAAGTTTTCAAGAAGCACATATTAATATGAACATAAAAATATATTGTCTGTATCATAAAAGAAATATAGGTGCCATTATTTCACAATTTAGTTTTTATTTTGGTGAATTTGACATATAAAATGTAATATGTTGTTTCCCCAAAGAAATTAGACTGGCCCAGTCTCTTCTATTTAATTTACATTTCAATTTATATAAAAGTATTAATTTTTAGTAAACCAACACTTTCGTTTCCATTTGTATAAAAAAAAAATTTGAGTAAACCTGTAACCAGCACCAGAGACTGGACAATTTGCGAGCTTCACAATAAAATGGGCGTTCCTGTCCTGTTTTACGTTGTTCCTTAGTTGGAATGATTGACAGTTGTCAAGCAAGCCCCGAGTCACGTGACACGAATTTGTAAATAAAGTCATGCTGAAACCGTCTGCGGGCTGATGTCACGTTTTTGTTTCCATTCGCCATTCGGCTTCGTCCAGATACGCATGAACTTGCTTCGTTAAGTTGTTATAATGATGTCGTGTGTAATTATTTATGTTCATTCACCTCATACCATACGTTGTATCCGTTCATTCGACAGATATTGTCCGTCAACTAAATTCTTAGATCGTTAAAGTATCACTAAATAACAATAACTGTTATCCACAACAAACATCTCGCACCTACACCAGTTTGCCAGTTAGTCGACAGCCATGTTTATTATCACGTGATGTTAGATATGTCGTGATCACGTGCACGACGTCACACGACCTACATAATGCAGATTGACCTAGCTACTAGATGAGAATGAAGCTCTATTTGCCCAGTCTCTAGAGATTACGTTGTTTTTTGTTGAGAGGACTGGCCAATTTTTGGTGTGTGGAGAAGACTGGCCACCAGTCTACAAAGAAATCTATCAAATGACTTCAAATCTTGAATTTATTAAACAAAAGTATGTCAAACTATAACCAACTCAGGAAAATAGCAGACAACGACAACAGGACCACCAGCAATTTTGTGAAGGAAAGCAACATCTAGATAGAAACCTTAACTCCACAGTAACTATTCAGAGATTTAAAATATCTACAAGTTTTGGGTGACTCACACCAGCAATATGTATTAATAGATGTATTTTTGATAACCTCCCTTCTTACGATGTACCACATATTCCCAGCAAGTTTGGAAAAAACTAACAAAAATTCCTTACCTAAAGAGAGTTTGGGGGGCAGAAACAATAACTCAACAGGGTTCCTAATCATGATTAACCAAACAAAGCAAGTATGAAAGAAATTTCAAAACACTGATCAATATAAAATTTACAAGATTTAAATAACAGGGGAAATAACTCAATGTTGACAATGATTTCTATAGGTTTCCATATTATGTCTAGCTAAACAATCCAGCTAGTTTGAAAAAAATAATCACAAAAGCTCTTAACATGCAAAGTGTTTAGAAAGACTGTGGAAAAATGGATAGAAGGAAATAGGCAACAATAATATATACTTTTACATTAAGTCTGTGTAGTAGAATAATGCCATTAACGATGGACCTTATAAGGTCCATGCATTAACAGATTTACTCTCAAAGTATAAATTTCATAGAACTCCTAATTCATTGTCGTGCATGTACATGTAATTACCACAGATATGTTACCATTCTTTAATCAGGTTTTAAGAAGACTAACATATAATTAAAAGTTGAGATTATTATTTTGAGTTTATTGTTTCAGATATCTATTTGGGTAATTTCTTCTCATAGTTTGCTGTTTACTTTGTATATTTTATCTGAAGGTACCCTATGAAAACTAGGACAACTTCTTCAATAATACATACACCCCTCAACCAAAACTATTTCATTTATCCAAAATCATTGACCCTAAACTTTTTCCCAAAAATTAACAAGGCTCTATAAATCCTATAAATGAGTCTTGGTTTCCTGCAGACAAATTTAAACACCGAAATTGTGATATTTACAACAGTCTGAATCTCTGAATCTGCATTCCTCTCTTACTGAGAAAGAAATATTTAGCAAATTATCCACAACATCAGAACATGCTGTGTATCCTCCACAAGTCATATTCAGTTTGCCTAATTCAACTAACAGTTTGGCAGCAAATATTGTGTCTTATATGGAAATATCCAAAATAATTAAAACACTAAAAGCGATGTCAAAAAAAAGAGTTTAATATAATTATGTCAGCTGTATTTCATGTAAATATTATTAAACTTATAAATGAATTCCGGGAATGACCTGTTCTTTAAGTAGGCTGATAATAAAAAGTTACTCTGTGCAGATGTGAAGTCTTAGTTAGCTTATTTGGAATATTTTATAATCTGAATACTTACATTTTCAGTAGGCCTACCGCAAAGAAGCTAATATTAGTGATCAATTCATTAGTCTTTGTATTCAAAGCATGATTTCGTGAAATTAATTGGATTACTGTTGGAGATATTTTAGTTTTATATTACAATATTCATGTGGATCAATATAAGTTAAAGGAGGTGATTGGCTTAGATAGTAAAGTTTCTCATGTGACAAGTATCAACAAAACTTATTATTTTACATTTCCAGGGGTTTCTTGTTGAAAGTATAAGTGTATATAGATTGATTTATAGTTGAGTTAGCTATCACCCTAATCCTAATACTTTCATAAATTCCCAATAAATTTCCTGTCCCTTGTTTGATTTGTGAAGATGTTAAATATATGCATATTACGTATAATAAAGAAAGAATTTGCTGGAAGAGTTGTGCAAAACAAGAAATGACTAAAACGATGTTACAAATGTATTCTACATATGCAGTTTATTTTAGGCACAAGAATAGGTCTACTTTATGAATACATATTTATATACATATCAAGCAAAGTAAAAACACACGGAAAATATACCTAGATCATGCAACATATTATTCTTTATAGGGAACAATCAAGTACAATGCAAATAAATTAGTTATAATGAGAGAGTAATGCATGGTACATAAAGAGATACTGGATTAGCTCAATAGCACTTTCTTGATCACAATTATTATCCCCATCCCCAACCATGTTTATCATGTTAACTCCCATTTCATTCTTTCAAACATCCATTTATTGAACATTGTGATATATTCAGTGGATCAGTTTAATTAGCTCTAACACTAAACATGATCTCATAGCTTCCCAATAAAACAATCCTTGAAAACTTTTGTAAACATATTTATCCTTGTCAAAATATGTGACATCATAGCATCCATAGAAAATGTTACTGTATCAATGCTTTATTTATTGTAACTGCTTAAATAAATCTCAGAAAATGCTATTGGGTTTATTTAACGACTGACCCATTCCTTCCCCATCTATGAATTATCAACCAGTTAGCTTCAAAAGCACATAATATATTTATTTCTTCTGGATAAAAATATGGAATAATATCAGATTGTTGTAAAGATATTAAATTCTTCCCCGAATTCGCATATCAAATCATTCCAGTATAATATATTTAACAATTATTAGAATGTTGGATCAGAGTATGGCATTTTGTGGTAAATATAGCAGTCAGCAGAACAAATGCTTAACTATGCTCTTTCTTTCAACACTTCTTTCTAAAGGGCATAATCACTTCCCTTCTTGTTTTATTTGAATATTTGTGTGTATTTTTTATGTAGTAGATGATTCATAGTTAATGTTTGATAATTTGTCCAGAAATGACCTTATTCGTGTCCAGTGGATATTTCCAATCACTTCTTGATAAAATGAGTACATAAAAATAGTCCAAGTGGAATGCCGTCAGTTCGATCAAATAATAGGATTCGACCACAAATCAGAAATAGGCAAGTAAAAGTTGAATGAATCTCAGTGCATGATCAACCTCAAATGTGAATAGTGATTGCACATCATAGCTCTGGGGTACCCGCATTGTCAGGAGTAGCAAGTAATTAAATATAGTCATGCATGTAATATTCTCTATAAAATCTATCTGATAATAAAACCCTTAAAAAATATCTAATGTGTTTACAAGATTTAAATACTGATACGGTTGTGACAATAACTTTAGAAAATTGGGTTTAATTTTCAATTTGTTCATTCACTAATGCTGTTCAGAGAATTTATATGTCACAAATTAGTTTTCTTTTAAATTAATTTCAAACCAAGGGCATACAACCAATTTGGCACTGTACCAGCAGCTGCCAGGCAAGATATGCCCACATTTTCCAAGAGAGGGATAGAGAACAAATTAAATCGAAAGTGATTTTTTCGTACAATCAGGGGCCATAATCCATGTAGTTATGGTTTGAAATGCGCAAATATGGGAAGGGACTGGGACATAAACATATATTTTAAATTTCATCAAAATGGATAAAAATTGTGACCTCTAGAGGGTCCTTTGTAATACATAGAATTTTACGAAATTTAAACTCAACCTTCATTGATGTGTAACAGTGATAAATTTATTTTGTCCAGCAGCTTTGATCCGATATTCATAAAACTTGATCTCAACCATCATCAGGGTGTAACTGCCACATATTGACATGTTCTTTAAATTGGATAAAAATTATGACCTCTGGAAGAACCACAAGCTAAAAACGCAATTTTTCGTACAATTCAGCAGTTACAATCCTGTATGTGCAAGCGACTGCCATTTTATCCATCATTTTTGGTCCTATTTTCACAAAATTCAAACTCAACCTGTAATGGTGATATAATCCAACAGTTTTTAAAATCGGATAATAATTGTTTCCCCCAGAAGAACCACAAGCTAAAATCGCAATTTTTCTTGCAATAAGGGCCATACCAAGAGGAACCAGGATCTTTGGGTTATGAACATGCATTTCAAGTTTCATTAAAATCGGATTAAAATTGTGACCTTTATTTACATGGTTCACAATCTTGATATACCATATTATACCATATTTTTACACTATCCGCGTATAAGCTGCAGCCATTTTTTCCAGCAATTTTGGTCAGATCTTCAAGAAATTTGAACTTGACATTCATTAAAGTGTAACGGTGATAAAATCAAACATTTTCTTAAAATTGGATAATAATTGTGATCTTCCGCAGGACAAAACGCTAAAAAAAGGTGATTTATCGTGCAAACAGGGGCCATTATTCAGGAAGTTACCATCTGATATGCACAAATATCGACAGGAACCAAGTTCTGTGGCTTGTAAACATGCATTTCAAATTTCATCAAAATCGGTTCAAAATTGTCCTTTATAGGGTCCACAAGATAAAAACATGATTTTTCGGACAATCAGGGGTCATAATCCATGAAGTTTCGATCCGATACATACCAATATGGAAAGCAGACGAGATCTCTAGGTGATAAACCTATATTTCATGTTTCGTCAAAATTGGATAAGAATTATGACCTGTAGAGACTCCACAAAGAACTGTGGACATCCGGACGGACAGGGGCGACTGCATAATACATAAGTAAAAGTATGATGGCAGTGAATTTTTAGTGTATTTTAAAAGGATATAACTTATTAAATACCATTGTTTATTTATTAATATTTAGTGAATGGACAGGAGTAAGGTATAATAAATATAGTGTATGATTATAGAATCACAACTAGCTTTCAAACTGTTACTTTATAATAAAAATCTCTATACTAAGTGACAGAAATCCAATCAGCTAATCCAGTTCTCTTGATGTATAAATTCTAACTGATGTCAATGGATTATATTAGTTATAGCTTACCAAGTATTTGAAGAGTAAAATAAACTATACTTGATAAAAGGGCCATACGTATTATTTCTCTATCAGAGCTCTGTAATGTACCCCAATAAACCAAAGATAAACCTGCAAGAGAGAAGTTTAAATAATGAAGTTGCAATGATATTTCTTCTATTACTTGATCTTCTAAAATGAAATTCATGATAAATGTAGACATATGATCAAAGCTGGGATGGATAAAGACCTGCACAGGCCCTAAGAAAACTAATGGTGCTCTGCTCTCCTACATAATGTTGAGTGCAAATTGCCCCTCGCAGACAGATTACAGCCCCACATGTACGAATCTTTGTCTTATTTCTGTTGACTAATCTACGCACGAGAAATTATTTCTGTGCAAGGTATTTCATGGATTCCTAAGAGGATAATCTGATTGTATGCGATAAAGGTGGAAACAGACATAAAGCTCCACACACGAACGAACAAACGAACGAACGAACGAACGAAGATAATTTGCTTAATCCTACTTGGTAATCATAATATAGATGACTGTCTTGTTATTTTTTTTAATGAATATTGTGACTGACAGTTTTAAGTACAAGAATGAGCAGGACAGCATGTAAAGAAGAAGCCATAGATCACCACCGATTTAATCAAAATCTTTAAAGGCTATATTTATATGAAGTTGCTTACATTTATATATTTTAGTGGGAAGTGACCAAATTTTTGCTAAGGCACAGACCAGCAGCAATTTGAAAAATTTTTTGCAAAAATGACATTACTTCTGGTGATATTGAAAATGTTAAATTAGTTCATAGGATTAGCACACACGCTAATTAGGCAATGATTTGAAAAATCTTATTCTTAGCACACATGCTAGCTAGGCAGTGATTTAATCTTATTCTTAGCAAACATGCAAATTAGGCAGTGATTTGAAATATCTTATTCTTAGCACACATGCTAATTAGGCAGTGATTTGAAATTTATTTGAAAAATCATTACAGTACATAGTTGACATAGGACATCTGTCACACTACTTTCATCTATAAAGATAGGCTGGCACTGCCAGGCAGGATACGCCCACATTTTCCAGAGATGGATAGAGAACAAGCAATACCGAAAGTGATTTTTCCTACATGATTAAGTCCTGTATTTCATACTGTATTGGGAGCAGCCATTTTGTTGGTCAGTTCCAGTCTGATATTCATGAAATTCGAAGCCGACAATGATTATGGTGTGACGGTACACAACCTAGAAATGTGACTTTTAGGCAAAATCCGATAAGAATTGTGACCTGTAGAGAGTCCACAACCATGATATACCATATTTTTACACTATTCGCGTACAAATGGCGACCATTTCGTCCGGCAATTTTGGTACAATTTTCACGAAATTAGAACTCAACCTTCCTCATCAAAATCGAATTAAAATTGTGACCTATACAGGGTCCACAACCATGATATACCATTTTTTTAACAGTATTCGCGTACAAACGGCACCATTTTGTCTGTCAATTTTGGTCCGATTTTCCCGAAATTCACATTCAACCTTCCTTACGGTGTAACGGTGATATAATCAAACGTTTTTTAAATCGGATAATAATTGTGACCTCCAGAGGGACCACAAGCTAAAGAAAGGGGGATTTTGCGTATAACCAGGGGCCATAATTCAGGAAGTTACGATCCGATTTGCGCAAATATCGAAAAGAACCAAGATCTTTGGGTTATAACCATGAATTTCAAGTTTCATCAAAATCGAATTAAAATTGTGACCTCCACAGGGTTCACAACCTTGATATACCATTTTTTAACAGTATTCGCGTACAAACGGCAGCCATTTTGTATGGCAATTTTGGTCCGATTTTCCCGAAATTCGAACTCAACCTTCCTTACGGTGTAACAGTAATATAATCAAACGTTTTTTTTAAATCGGATAATAATTGTGACCTCCAGAGGGACCACAAGCTAAAAAAAAGTTGATTTTGCGTATGATCAGGGGCCATAATTCAGGAAGTTACGATCCGATGTGTGCAAATATCGAAAGGAACAAAGATATTTGGGTTATAACCATGAATTTCAAGTTTCATCAAAATCGAATTAAAATTGTGACCTCCACAGGGTTCACAACCTTGATATACCATTTTTTAACAGTATTCGCGTACAAACGGCGGCCATTTTATATGGCAATTTTAGTCTGATTTTCTCGAAATTCTAACTCAACCTTCCTTACGGTGTAACAGTAATATAATCAAACGTTTTTTTAAATCGGATAATAATTGTGACCTCCAGAGGGACCACAAGCTAAAAAAAAGTCGATTTTGCGTATGATCAGGGGCCATAATTCAGGAAGTTACGATCCGATATGCGCAAATATCGAAAGGAACAAAGATCTTTGGGTTATAACCATGAATTTCAAGTTTCATCAAAATCGAATTAAAATTGTGACCTCCACAGGGTCCACAACCTTGATATACCATTTTTTAACAGTATTCGCGTACAAACGGCAGCCATTTTGTATGGCAATTTTGGTCCGAAATTCGAACTCAACCTTCCTTAGGGTGTAACGGTGATATAATCAAACGTTTTTTTAAATCGGAAAATAATTGTGACCTCCACAGGGACCAGAAGCTAAAAAGGGTGATTTTTCGGACAATCAGGGGCCATAATTCAGGAAATTACATTCCGATAGCTGCAAATATCGAAAGGAACCAAGATCTTTGGGTTACAAACATGCATGTCAAATTTCATCAAAATCAGTTCAAAATTGTGACCTCTATAGGGTCCACAAGCTAAAAACGTGATTTTTCGTACAATCAGGGGCCATAATCCATGAAGTTTTGATCCGATACATGCCAATATCGAAAGCAGCCGAGATCTTTTGGGGATAAACCTATATTTCAAGTTTCGTCAAAATCGGATAAGAATTGTGACCTGTAGAGAGTCCACAAACAAATTGTGGACAGACGTCCGGACGGACAGGGGCGACGACATAATACGTCCACATGAAAATGTGGGCATATAAAAACATCCGAGGAGTTATCAACACAAAGTTTGATCCATGCAGATACCACCAATCTGCACGCACGGAATGGACTCCGCCCAACAAGGTAGTGCAGACTGCAATCTTGCCGAGGAGTGAAGAATGCGGCCAATATATATATACATAATTCAAATTATAAATTATGCTAAATCAAAAAATAAATTAAATAAAACAATCATTCACAACTTCACCATTTACACCATAGTAAATCTGGAACTGGAAAATATCCTGTGGTGCCCCATCTTTTATCAGTGCCTTACACATGCTTATTTTGTTTATTGGTTAACTTACAGCTGGATCACTGGATTCAAAAAATGCACTTGAAGGTTGACCTGCCTTGCATCAACTCCTATTGTTTATAAAATACTTTATAAGAATTTTATGATTCTTGTTCAAAATTTAGAAGAACTTACTGAGCAATGCTGTTCCATATAACCGGATAGGCAATGATAAATATTTCCCTTCATCAGATTCAAATGCTATATCAAATAAATGGGCTGGGAAAGCTAAAGCCTGAAATATATAATAATCCATGTAAGACAACAATATATGCCATCACACTTTCAGTTTCAATCGAATTATTAAAAGACATCCATGCTTGGTCTTTGGAAAAGGAAATGTTCAAAATTTATTTTCCTATAGTTTAAAAATCATTTGCTACCGTATAAACGAATAAATTTTTGAGAAATATTACTGGCCTGAATTTGATTGAAGCAGACATGGATCGACATGCTTTCGTTCTATCGTATTATGAAAACACGTAATTTTGTATGAATGTTACAACAAAATATAAATAAAATGAAATGGAGTTTATCGTCCTATTGTTCTGTTCCGAACTGGGCTAATGAAGATGGGCACACGCCATACAGTGTGCTATGAGGGAAATTTTGCCCGAACAGCGACACTATGGTCTAATCTTATATCGATTTCCATCAGTCAGGGGATTGTTTACGTCCACGTCATTGTGTAGACGGGACTCAGTTTGTCGTACCATCCGAACGACTCAACAGCTGTCCGTGTAGGAATATTACTTACATAAATTTGAATACCATACCGAAATTAAATATGAATAAGCGGTTGCCATACAAGATACGCCCACAGATGGACAGAGAACAAGCTATATAAAAAGCGTTTTTTTGTACCATCAGGGGCCATCATCCGACATGCGACAATCAATAGGAATCAACTTTAGGATATAAGAGAGAGAGAGAAATGGGGTTTAACATCCACTCAACACAAACAAGGTCATTTTGGGACTAACATATGATTTAATTTCATTTCAATATATCGCTTGCGCGTAGGGGTCATTAGCTGTGGTAGGAAACCGGAGTGCCCGGAGGAAACCCACGAGGGTGAGAAGGCGCCCCTTTCTCCATGCCACATACCCTCACACCTGGGCTCGAAACCACAGCCGCAAACCAGAGATGACCGGCCAGCTAGAGGTCGAAGTGCGGCACTCTAGACCACTAGACCATCCCCCCCCCGCTTTTGGGATATAAAAGAATATATAAAAGTTTCATCAAAGTCGAATAAAAAGGAGCTACAAGCTAAAAACGTGATTTTACGTACATTCAAGGTCGTAATCCAGGAAGTTACATTGTGATATGCGCAAATATCGATACAAACATACTTTTGAAGATTCATCAAAATCTGATAATATTTATGTTCTTTAAGCAGTCCACACACTCAATATAATTGTCAATTTTATTGATGTCAATGTTATTGAAGCAAATATTGTCTCAATATTCATTCCGAGGAAAGCAGCCATCATTTACGGAACAATTTGTTTAGCATTAGCTATGGCGGTTCCAAGTCCCAAGAAAAAAAAATACATCGAAAATGGTCATAACAAGGGTGTACTCAGGGGGAGAAGTTTGGGCACAAGCACCTACTTCGAGAGCTTCGTGAAAACAAAATATTGCGTCAATATTATTGATGACTCCCACACACGATCAATAATTGTTGCACAAAACTGACGGTTAGTCAATAAAAAAATATACAGACTTTTGATTTCTTCAATCATGTTGACATCAATTATTTGGAGTTTCAATATCACATACACACACGCTCAATATGATTGTCAAATTCAAGTATTGACAATATGAGGGCCGCTTAAGAGTGTCCACAATCTTGGAAATACATATTTTTACACTATTTGCGTACAAAAAGTTGCCATTCGTATGGCAGTTTTGGTTCGATTTTCACGAAATTCGAAATTCCGCATTCATTACGGGGATACATCAAAATGTTTTTAAAAATTTGAATGAAAATTGTGACCTCTAGATGGGCTACAAGCTAAAAACACCATTTTTTGAACAATCATGGACCGTAATCCAGGAAGTTAATATCCGATATCCGGGAATATCGGAAGGAGCCAAGCTAACAGATAAGGGTTATAAACGATCATTTTATGTTTCATCAAAAATTGTGAAATCAATAGTCCACAAACTAAAAACATGATTTTTCGTAAAATAAGGGGCCATAGTTCAGGAAGTTAAGATCCGATACATACCAATATTGAAAGGAACCGAGATGTTAGGGAGATAAACCTATAATTATTTCAAGTATTGCAGAAAGTGGATAAACATATGACACGTTGTGTCCGTTAACAAAATGTGGACCGACGGACAGGGGTGACTACCATACATGTCCACATAAAAATATGAAGAGATAGACGGACAGGGGCGTCCACACGAGAATGTAGGTGTACAAAAATATCGAGATGTTCCTATTTTTATTATGGGTTTGGGATGGCCTAGTGGTCTAGAGTGCCGTGCTTATATAGCTGGCCAGTCACCTCTGGCTTGCGGCTGTGGTTTCGACCCCTGGTATGAGCGTATGTGGCATGGCGATAGGGGCGCCTTCTCAACCTCGTGGGTTTCTTCCGGGCACTCCGGTTTCCTCCCACTGCTGAAGACCCCTACGCGCAGGCGATTTATTGAAATAAAATTAAACCATATGTTAGTCCCGAAATGACCTAGTTTGTGTCAAGTGGACGTTAAACCCCATTTCTCTCTCTCCTTATTTTTATTACTGGCGGATTTTGAATATTTTGTAGACATTTTATAACGAAAACGATTTTTGACATTGCAAAACTATTCTTATTTCAGAAATTCTGCATTCATTTGCTGTTGAAAAAACGAAGATACGTTATTTTGTACCATACGGAGATAAAATATGAAAAATATCGAGTTGCACCTCGACCGTTTTTCAAAATTTTGACGCTTTAGAAAGAGAATTTGCGAAAATCCATATTCTCTGGGAGACGCCATCTTGGATTTGCAGACTGGATACCCAAACCATACCGGGACTGAATATTTTGGCAAAGCCGGTTGAAGGGGAGGCAGAGTTGACATATTGGCCCTCTGAATAACAATATAGGCGATAGGGTACCTTAATACCGGTAACCCGCCGATGTATCCCAATCAAAACTGAAGATTTTGCTAACTTTCGACACAAATTTTCATACTGTTGCAAGTTAGCTGACAACGAATTTAGTTCTTATGTTATTAGAACTGGTCAAGCTGCAAATAATTGAATTTAATTTCTATCGCAAACCCTGCTCCAGTGGAGTTATCACAATCTGAAGATGGGGTACATTTCAGGCATCTCTAGACATATATCTTGTGAAGTATCCGGACACCTTTGGAAAATGAACTTGAACCGGATGACCATGATAATGTGGTAGTGCAAGACCCCGGCTATCATGAACAACCCAAACCTAGTTCTCCAGGGTCATGTAACAGCGGTAGTAGTGCGACGAAAATCCCTAAAATTTGTCCTGAAAATGGCAAAAAAACGCCGAAAAACGTAAAAGGCCTGTATCTCGAAAACGGTTGATTTCTGAAATCAGTGATTTTGGCTCGGGAGTAGGCTCGACGGATCAACCAAACCCTGTGAATATCAACTAAAACGGCGGACCCCCACCTTCAAACATTTGCATGATATTGCATGGTTTTCTCGTGGAATGACTCTTAATGTGTTTTGCTCACACCTGACACACAATTCCTACTAATTTGATAGGAAAAGAAACGTCAATAAAATTCATAAGAACTATAAAGAGTCAAATGACCAAACAATTTATAAAGTAAAACTTACCCAGAATGCCACAATTGTAAATATTACTGCTAATATTAATTGCCATGCTCGTAAGCCTGGTGGTAGTCTCACATACAGTTGATCACTGTGACCTAATATTTGACTTAACTGAAAAAAACCACAATGATCGTAATTACAAAAAGTTTAAATATCAATTATCTACAATTGACAAGTTAATTACACACATGGTTTAGCGGTTTTAGAACAAATTCGCCCAAAGCCCAAATTTGTCCTGGGCCTAAATTAGCCGAAGGCCCAAATTTGATGGCCTAATTCAATCACAGGGTTTAGTCCGGTAAATATAATAAATTACCTGGAACAAATTGCAACAGAATTTTTCTCAATGGAATCTGGTAGATAGGTTTTCGATTAATTAGCATAAATCCACTATGGCCGCCATTGGCACCTAAAAACTCCCAATATCTCGGAGATGGTTGCGTTTGGAGGGTGGAAATGTATTACAGGTAGATAGGAAAGTGGTGCAGATGGTTCAGAAAAACATAGCTAAATGACTTTCCAGTGACATCATACCATCATATAGCCAACAATTAGCATAAATCCAATATGGCCGCCATTGAAACTTAAAAATCCAATATGATCTCGGGAATGGTTGAGTTTGGAGGGTATAAATATATTAAGGGTAGATAAGAGAGTAATACAAATGGCTCAGAAAAACACAGCTATATGGAGTCCCTGTGACGCCATACAGTCATATGGTCAACAATTAGGATAAATCCAATATGGCTGCCACTGAAACATATAACTCAGATACGATCTCAGGAATGGTTGAGTTTGGAAGATGTAAATGTATTACTAGTAGATAGGAAACTGGTACGGATGGCTCAGAAAAATGTAGCTATATGCCTCTCACTGACGCTGTCCTTGTGATATCACAATGTCATAGGTTAACAATTAGCATAAATCCAATATGGCCACCAGTTGGAATTCGATATAAGAGTAGGCTATAGGGGCCCAGGCCCAGTTTATCTTGGGCCCAAATTCAATCACCTAAGGCATTAACAGGGTCATGCTGGTTAATTTCATACCACATATGCAGGAGATAATGGTGGCAATGAAGGGTGATGGGTGAACACACGCAGACATCTTTGATTTCATTATATACATTTGTGATTTTTAAAGTCTGACACCTTTGCAAAGCATGTTATAAGTTGAGTCAATCATATGACGCCAATATGTGTCATTGAATTCAGAGGGATACCATAATTCTGTTATATACATAAATTTAGTTTGTATATAAGCATATAACATTTGTTGCAATTGAAAGTTCATATAATTTAAAAATGCGTTAATAATGATAAACAGGACAGTTACAGGAAGTATTTCCAGGACATTAGAATAATTAACATCTTTATAGTTCTCATTTACAGGAGTTCAACAAGATGAATCACTATTTCGCACTGAACTAGACACTATATTCTCATTTCATCTAATAATTTATATGGTGTGATTAATGTACATCATGCAATACAAAAAAAAAAAATTATCAAACGTTAAGAGAAATCATGGATTGGGCAGGAAATTAGTAAAGCAAAGCAGATGATCCATGTTTTTAGATCATGAGGTCTGTCAAAGATTCAAGTGTCAAGGTTTTACATCCCACAAGGAGTAAACTATGTGTATTTGTGTTCTCATGTTTCCTAACACTGAGAAGACTCCTGCTCACATGTGAAGGATTGAAATAAAGGTATTATATCACATGAGTCCCAAAACCCTAGTTTGTCTTGAGTGGACATTAAACTCCATATCTCTTCTCTTTTTCATCTCATGTTACATTCTATTTAAACAATTCCAAGAACAAATAATACATATCTTTTACTTACATAATGTAAGCTTCAAATGACCACAATTTAAGTTACAGGGTTGTTTTTCTCCTTTGCATAGAAATTTTGTGTGTGTGGTGCATACTAGAGTCCATGAGATAATGTTTAATACCGGTTGGAGCAATGTGATAAAGAAGTAACAAAGATCAGAATCTTACCATGAAAATTTGTGTCAAAATTATTGTGTGCCAATAGTGTTGAAAACTGCATCAAACCACCATCGTTTTTTCTTTTGGAAAAGGCACCAAAATAGCTAGGGGGCACAAAAATAATCCTACCCATTTAAGACAGTTCATTCTTCAAATGACTTGATATTCTGCTCCAACTGGGCTGATAAAGATAGGCGCCATACAGTGTGCTTTGAGGAAAATATGGCCTGGATAGTGGCTCTACAGCCATTTCTCATATCAAATTCCAATTGGCAAGGTATTTTTTACCTGCATGCTAATGTGTACACCATGGGGGAAGCATGCTTGAAAATCCCTGAGGAACTTTCTTGGCCGACACTGGAATCGAACACAGGACCTCCATGCTAGCGAGCCAACATCTTACTTTAATTTATTACAACTATCGGTATATATAACTTGAACTTTTTAAGAAATTTACACACAGATATTCAGACAATGAATTTAAGAAACTGGTTTTAGAGTCACATATGCAATTATCTATCTAGTTGAGTCCACATTCAAATCTGGTACTGACTTAAGTTTGCATCAGATGTGGATACACTGAGGAGTTGGGTTCAGACACACGAATCTGACCGATCGGTATATATATGGATACACTATACCAAACTATAATGCACTCTCAATTCAATATCTCTATACTTTTTTTATATGCCATAAGGTATGTCAGGTTGGTGGTTACATCATGAAATTAGAAGTCAAATAGAAAAAAAGGCTATCAACCTATAATGTACTTCTAGCATTTTTTCGTAAATTATTGTTCCCTTAAGAAAAAAAAAATGGATGCAGTTAAATGGCCAGTGATCCTTGTTGACTAGTCTAACAAGAGTGCTAAATCGAATTTTCCTAATGTTATTACAAATCAAAATAAGTGGACTTGGCCAAAGATTCATAATCATTCAATAGTTATGGTCTAAAGTTAACTATTGATGTGTAATTTGTCTGTTGTGTTATTGGGTGACTTTGTAACTGTTTGGTCGAAAACCTGAATACTTGTATCATAGAAATAAGTTTAACAAACCAACAGTGAGGCTGTTGTCCCCCGCCGAAATGACAAAATAAATAATTGACACATATTAATTCACCACACATTTATTTTGTTCATACGTATGGAGCAATCAAACAATACATTAAGTTTCATCACTCTCCATGAGTTAGAATCAAAGTTATCTTATACCAAAGCATCGACCAATGAACGTGTTTAGCTCTTCTCAGTTTTTATGGACAATTTTAATCATTGAACGCAGTTAAGACATTCACCTTATGAACATCTACATCAATTAAAAATAGAGTCTTGACCAATCAAATTGCTTATCGCTCCCTAGCCTAAGCAGAAAAGTTTCACTATCGAACTTAGTCAATGCAATGATATAATGAATCCTTATTCTGTGTTCTGGATCTGTGCCTGCCTGTTGGGTATTCCATGAAGTACTTTTCTGGATACATTGTCCACAACAATGTTGGGTATCCCATATATAAAGTTCTTTCTATGTTTCATCTGCCCCTCCTGAACATTGTTGGGGATTCTGTCCAGTGTTGTTCTGGGTACATTGTCCGTAACAACGTTGGGTATCCCAAATATAAAGGTTTGTTTCATTTGTCCTTCGTTGAAATAAGTTATAGAGTGAAGTTATGTATTCCTGGGTATTTTGTCCAATGTATTAATGAGTACACTGTCCGTAATTGCTGGCTAGAAAAGCTGTAGACTCTTTTCTTTGAAATTAAGTACCCAGTACTGGAACATCTTAAACATCTGTACACGTAACTGATAACCATCCAAGAGACGAAAGACAATGAGACACAATGTCAATCATCATAGAGAGTGTGTGGACTGGAGAAATATTTTCTTCCTCAAGGGGGGGGGGGGGGATCACGTGGCTAAGTGGGTAAGGTGCTGGCTCGCTAGCCTGGAGATCAGGTGTTCGATCCCTGCATTGGCAGGGGAAGTTCTCGATTTTACGGCGTGGTTTCCCTTGTCAGTGATGCAGAACAGAGGATCTGACATGGACAGCTGCCTAGTTTTTCAAGGGCCTTAACTCTGTGAGTAAGTATCCGAAATCGTTGAAAATAAATAATATTCTTTGTCTCACGATGGGGTGAGGGAGTGGCTGCATGGTTAGTTAACATGTGCGCACTGTATCATAAGGTCTGTCATTGAGATGATAAGGAGAATCCAATCGAAGACTGAAAGTTAAGGTTTTTAAATTTGAAATTACCGCTGTGCCCTACAGCCACACAAGCTGGTGTGAATATCTGTTAAAGCAAGACCAATTTGAGAACCTGTGACATATATATTGTGTGTAATACTGATTAAGATAACTAGTGGTAATCTATGAGTGCGCTATAGTTCACAACCTTGGTATTACATGTTTATCACACTATTTGCATATAGGGGATTGTCCATTTTGTTGTACAATTTTGGCCCAAATTTCACTAAATTCAGACACAACCGTAACTATGGTGCAATAGTGATATATTTTAATGGTTTTCCAAATCAAATAACAATTGTGACCTCTAGAAGGTAAACAAACTAAAAACACACCAATATCGAAAAGAATCGAGATCTTTGGGATATAAATATATATTTTAAGTTTCATCAAAATTGCATAAAAATCTTACATGTATATCTGAACTTGCCCTGGTCATAACAGACATTGTGAACAGCTGTATTGAAGTAAGTATAGTTCCAGATCAAATGAAACTAGCATAAGTAAATCCGCTTCTAAAGAAACCATCATTAGATAAAGATGAACTTAAAAACTATACGCCAGTGTCCAATCTCTCATTCATATCCAAAATTATGGAAAAAGTTGTTGCCGAACAAATGATCTGTCATCTACGTTGCAACAATTTGATAGAGCCTTACCAATCTGCCAAACACAGTACTGAGACAGCCTTAATGCGAGTACATAATGAAATGGACGCCAATAAAACTATATCTATTAATGCAGCATTTGACACTCTTGAGCGACTTTCAGCAGAATTCGGCATCACAGAAACAGCGCTATCATGGTTTAAAGATTACTAATGTGGATGCTTCCAAACTGTGGTAGTTGGCGGGCATAGCTCTAAACCAGGTGCCGTGAAGTATGGGGTACCACAAGGCTCGGCCTTAGGTCCCCTGCTATTCACAACCTACACATCATCTCTGGTTACTACCATACGCCACAATAACCAAAAGTACCAGCTGTATGCTGACAACACTCAGCTCTACATAGGCTTTGAGCATTCCAATGTACAAGACAAGATTGGTCAATTGGAAAAGTGTTTGGCAGAAATTTGATACTGGATGAAGGCAAATAAGCTGAAGCTAAATGATGCCTAGACCGAATTACTTAAAAGTCTGTACGAAATCTAGGTGTACATTTCAATTCTCTGTGCGATATGTCTGATAACTTTCATCTTCACAACATTGGTAAAATTTTATTGGCCAGCCGACAGTGAAGATGCTAGTTAACTCCCTTGTAACATCCAGAATTGACTACTGCAACTCATTCCTATATAGTTCTCCCAAATATCAAATTGGCCGTTTGAAGAAACTACAAAATAAAGCTGCCAGGATAGTTACTAGGTCGAAGACATCTGAGAATATAAGTCCAATTTTGAAAGAACTTCACTGGCTCCCAATCAAGTACAGAATCGAATTCAAGATTTTATCCATGACCTATGTAACTCTAAACTGTCTCCAAGAATACCATAAAGATCTCCTGATCCCATATACTTATCTTTAAGTAATCTGCTTGTTAAACCAAAAAATAAGACAATTGCCGGAACAAGAACCTTTAGCTATGCTCCTCCTGAATTATGGAATAGTTTAAGTGAATCCCTGAAAAATGCATCATCATTAACTACAATTCGAAAAAAACCTTAAAACTGTTCTTTTCCAGAGAGTGTTGATTTATATATTGAGTGTTTTATGGCGGTATATAAGTGCCAAAATTCTAACATGCTATCATCTAATTTCTTACTTCTGTTCATGTAATTTCTAACCTCCATTCATGTAATTTCTAACTGCCATTCATGTAATTTCTAAATTAAGACAATGTATAACCCAACTTCTTTATTTGTCCAGTGTAAATATAAATTCTGTTTCATCTTATTTCTATTATTGAGGCGAAAAATGTCTACTTCATTGTGGCAAACACATTTAGAATTATGATACTTCTACCTGGCAACCATCATTATGATGTCGTTTAGTGTCGCCACCATGTGCTCAGTTTGGCGATTGTCTGAGCACCTGATCGGGACCATCCTATTGATACAAACGACTCGCTCTTCGTCAGATTGAGTGGCTTGCCTGAGTGTTAAAATTGAAAACAACATCGGGAGAGAGAGATGGGGACATGGGGTTTAACATCCACTCGACACCAACCAGGTCATTTCGGTATTAACACCGTTCAATTGTATTTCAATAATTCGCTTTTAGCAGTGGGAGGAGACCGGAGGATCCGTAGAAAACCTACGAGGTTGGAAAGGCGGCCCTACTCCTTGTCACGTAAAAACGGGAACTCGAAACCACGCCAGTTTATTCAATGACAGACCTTATGTTACAGCGTGCATGTACTTACCATTTGGCCATCCTACCATCTATACAACATTGAACGTGATATAAATGTATGGTTTGCAAATACTATTTCGAATACCGTGGTTAAGTGGGTAAGATGCAGGCTCGCTAGGCTTTTGGTCGGGAGTTCGATCCCTGCATTGGTCGAAAAAAGTTCATCCAGATTTTCTGGCGTGGTTCCTCCTTATTAGTAGTGTCTTGTCGTTCCAATGGGATGAAAACCTGAGGTTCAATGTACATGTTGGTGTGCAGGTAAAAGATCCTGTGACCGTTAGACTTCGATATAAGTCCAGGTCGTAGATCCGCTCTCCGGGCAATATTTTCCTAAAGCACACTGTTTGGCGTATATCCGTCTCCATTAGTCGAACAGTAGGGCGTTAAACCCTCTTTCATTTCATTTCATTTTCTATTTGAAATATAAGCCAAACGGGATTTAGAGAATTTTATTCGATTTTTTTTTACGGTTGAGCCAATAATTAATATTTATATGCAGTTGGTCTATATTTACGCAGGGTATAAATCTTATGGATAGGCCTACACAGATACTGAGTTTAATACTAAGTGAACTCTCTCTCTCTCTCTGTCTCTCTCCGCAAGCCTTCCAGCCTTCAACCAAACAAAGAATGGGTCGTTTATACCAAATAATGGTCCCGATCAGGTGCGCAATCACCCAATTGAGCACGCAGTGGCGACACCAAACGTCTTCATAATGATGGTTGCTAGGCAGAAATGTATAAATTCGTTGATGCTAAACATGTAAAGCATCTATTAAGCAGACATTTTTCGTTTAAATAATAGAAACAAGTTGAAACAGAATTGAAATTTACACTGAACAAATAAAGAAGTTGGGTTATACATTGTCTTAATTTAGAAATTACATGAATGGCAGTTAGAAGTTACATGAATGGAGGTTAGAAATTACATGAACAGAAGTAAGAAATTAGACGATAGCATGTTAGAATTTTTGCACTAATATACCGCCATAGTGTTTTACATGTGCTACAATCGCTTGTCTCTGTGTGTAAAATGTATTATATTTATTTTATTATTTCTATTTTTCAATTTTACGAATAGAGTTTGTAAAGCGCCATTGAGCAACACTTGTGTTGGATACTCTATATAAATGATAAATTATTATTATTATTGACCTCTATTATTGACCACAAGGTAAAAACGATCAGTGGTGTAATCAAGGAAGTTGCACCAATATCAAGATCTTTTCAAGTTTCATCAAAATTGGTTAAAAAAAAATTACCTTTAAATGATCCACAACTTTCTTGCTATTACATGTTTTTACACTTTTTACGTAAAGGGGAGCAGCCATTTTGACGAGAAGTTTCAGTCTAATTTTCATGAAATTTGAACTCAATATATATAATACATCCACATGAAAATGTGGGCTAATAAAATCTGTTGCCTCTATTGCATTTACAAGCCAATTGTTGACAGACAGACCCCTATACAGGGTGACAACATTTTTTAGTATTATTATTTATATTAATAATAACTATGAACTTCTCCATATATTTATAGTTATGGGTTTAGAGTGAGTGAGTCAAATACCTGACTTCATCTTTTTACCTTGGGGCCAATATACAGAGAAAAGCTTAACTATTAATAATTATATTAATTATTGCAGCATAAACAAAAGCTAGACAATCTATAATACATGCCCTGTAGCAATCTCCACTTTTCATTTCTAATATAATGAGATCAACATTGGGGTAACAACACCATATCTTAAAGTACAACAAACCATTGGAGCAAACACTATATGTAGCCTCTAAAATATACACATCTAAAACTATAACAATTAACTACAACAACAAATTGCATCAAACCTCTATATGCATCTTAAAGTACACCAATGGAAAATTGGAAAAATTACTCTTTCAGACTTTTAGCTAACAAGAAATCTGATCTCACACATAATAAATAACAGACAATCCTAGAATGATGAAAATTGACACAATTCATCATCTCCAATCCTAATTTTTAACATCAGAGTTCATCCTCTCCTAAACCTTATTTACTCCAAAAGGAAAATATCAGTTGAAAATTAAGCCTCTGTCATATTCACAAGGTTTAGCATTCACAAGTCAATTAATGACAAACTAATGGACAGAGACAAGGCAAGGACATAATATCCCTACACTGAAAAATACAGTTATTGATGGGAAGACCTGTCCATTTTGTTAGAAATGCCTAACCGTTGCTTCAATACTCAGCAATTCCCGAACTTTTGCGTCCATTGCATATACATGTGACTAATTAGCATTGCCCAATCAGAGGTCATGGCACATAACACACTATAAACAAACGAATTTACAGCCATTGAAAGTTTTTTTTTTAAATTGAGAAAATCACGGAAAACCAGCAATCTTGACATTGATCAATCTTTGAACTTTGCAACTCGATTGTCACATGTAAACATTTTAGTTAGAAGTGCAAGACTTGGTATTCACGACAACTGATGAATCTGATAGGCTCCAAAGATAGGCTTGTTAACCAATCGAACGTGGTGGTGAAATATGCAGGGCTTGATAAGATGTACGTAGTTAAGACGAGATCAAGCCTTCTATTGAAGATGAAAGACATTGTGCTTGATAACAACAAGAGAGAGAGAGATACAAACTAGGTAAACATATGGTTTAATTTTATTTAAAAAAAAAAAGTGAGAGGAAACCGGAGTACCTAGAGAAAACCGATGAGGTTGGACAGGTGACCCTACTCCCGGTCACATATACCAAGGTAATCGAAACCACACCATTTGACTCAATGACAGACCCTATGATACCATGCACACGTGCTAACCATTCTCCCATCCAACCTCACTAATGATAAGAGGATACTTGTTGAAACATCATGCTTCTAGAATAAACCAGTGACTGATATCCCCTAAAAATTGTGTTCTGTTAATAAAAGACATGCATTTTTATAACTTTAATTTCAATATCTTTGAAAGCCGATTCAATTTTATATGATTAATTAAATCTCCTGATGACATCATATTAAAAAGATGAGTTACGATATCTATTTACAATGATGATAAATTCAAGAACTATCGTTACAAAATCTATATATAGATTACAGAGGAAGCTTGAGACATCTTTCAACAGCAATGTTATCATATTATATACCTGCCAGCGCTCAATCAGTAAATAATAATGATTTTCTTTCAGAATATCAATTGTCATTAATTAAGATCTGTAGACTTTCCATATAAGATTTTTTCTTATATTTATACTGAGTGTATTTTGTATGTAATTTATCTTATAGGATATATATGCTAGAGGAAGTTTGCAAGTTATCAAGTTAATCAATCTTGTCCTTCCCTAATTTCCAGTTACTGTGTATTAATTGTTTCATTATTTCTTTCACAGTCTTCAGAAGGGATGTGACCCCACTGAGGGTGTACAGCAGAGTAACACTTGTCAGACAGAGGCCATGATATGATTTATTAATCATGTGACTTGATCTCGTGGTGCAATTCTCCACAGTTATTTAGAAATAAAAATAAATCTGTAAACTGAAAGTAAATAAGCTTACAAAGAGATATCATCCTTCCATCCTTATATTTTGCAGATATGTTGATGTTTCACATACAGGGTAGTTATAACGCTTTTAAAAGATACTAGCACTGAATCACAATCAGGCTGTAATTTTGTTTTTTAAACTATTGATATCTATTTTTTCTATTTCAAATTTCTGAAATAGCAAAACAAAATCTGTAAAGTCAAGAAACCCTACGTCAAACTAGCTTAAAAGATGCTGAATACTTTGAGAAGTGTTAAAGTATCATGGCAATCCTTGATCGAAATTGTACTGTTTGACTCTGTTAATGGACATACTTTTGCAGTTCTTTTAAAATTTGAGCAGGTTAAGTTTAATATAGTGTTCTAGTGTAAAATTTCATTGCCAAGAAGTTACACACTTGAATGAGCAAAACCAATTTGCAAGGGAAAATGAAAGGCTTCAAATTGTAGTCCAAAATCATAAATACACCATTGCCTACAAGTTTTATAAGCCTGAGCTGTTTGTCATTATGTTGTATTTTAACGTAAAGATTCTTGTTACAGTGTAACTAAGCACATCCAAGTATAACAAACATTTGAATGCTAGATTCACCCACATTGAAAAGCAATAGGGTTCAATGTGTCATTGTCCCAATGCTTCTAATATAACTGGAAATAAAAATCGGTTAAAAATTGTAGGTTTTCAGAAAGGGGGTGGTTGAGGGCATCTTCGGAAGGGAAGACCGCACAATGCTGAATATCACAGGAGTCCTCTTATGACACCAATGCAGCACACCAAATTTGAAATAAATATGTTGAAAACAAAAGGCCCTATCACACTGGCAAAAATTGTAGGTTCTACTACCTTGGAATGATTAAGGTGAACAACCATTTTAACAGGAAGTAATGGTCTGATATCGAACTCAACTGTGATTATAATAAACATATACAGTATTTGAACATTTAAAAAAGGAATAAAAATTGTGATGTCTGGAGGCTCCACAATCTAAAACCTCCCTTTTTATACAATTAGGGGCAGTAATCTTAAAGCTATCGTCCGATATGTGCCCAAACAGAACCCATCCAAGATATTCAGGATATAAACAAATATTTTAAGCCATATCTGAATTGGTTAAAACTTGTGACATGTAGACAGTCCAGACAAGGAATGGATATAACCAACAAAATAATACGTCCACATGAGAATGTGAGCGTATAAAAATCTACATGAATAATGGGGTTGTTTGTATGAAATATTGTTACACACATAAGTGTAAAATCAATAGAAACAAAGTTAACTTGAAATGGCAATAACTTAATCAATCTGAATATTTTTGCACCAAAAGGTTTTGGTAATAAAAATACTGCTTGAATGTGTATATTGTCTTAAACTCTATATTTAACCTTTATTCTGTAATGTTGGGGTTTTGACCACAGTACCATTGCACCTTTATTCAGAGAAATGGATTTTGTAAAACTTTCTTAATCCCCATTCTTTCTCCAATTTATGCTAGACTAACTTCTCATTTAGGACTGTCTCTTTTGGAACAGCACCCTCGTGGAAGCAGGCACCAAGCCTTACAAACGAACACTACACAAATTAAAAGTAAAGCCATTTTTACCTTTGATCTGTGAACATCTCCATCATCTGTTTCACCTACACCTAGTAGTTTCCTTGTCTTCAATCGACTGTGTAAATCGCCACTGCTGTGTTTTCTGAAAAGTAGGAAGCATAAATTAATCTTGTATCAAAATGGATATTTATCTGTACAGAGAGTGTTCGCTCTAAAGAACTATTTAGCGCAGAATAAGACCCTTTGTTTATTTTTAAATCTAAGTAAAACAATTACACCAAAATATTGTCATCTGGAATTAACTTCATCTGAAAATTACCTACCTGCACAATAATTTCAAGATATGATTCATAATGCAATGTTTACAATATAATCCAAATGAAAAAATGTTCTCTTAATCCTGCAGAATAGAATGATTAGCGTTGCTCACTATAACTCCGAACATCAACAAGTGTAAGAAGAACAAAGCACAAGTTGTTTCAGTACTACATAAATTCCATTACATGCGGATGCTGTCTATCACTAAAAGTAGTATTTAAGATCGCCCTGTTCAAGTGGAACGACAATATGTCAGAACTCAGAAGCCTCCTACTGGCGTTCAGTATAATTTCAACTCAATACGATGTATTAATAACGGTTAGGAAGGCAGAAGGTACCTTTTGTTAACAGAATAGCAGAGGATTCCTGATCAATATGTGTCCTTTATTTTCTATTATTAGTTTTCGTACAGTATATCAAAACCCAGGTTCAGATATCATGTAAAATTAAGATTTAAATATAAAACAACCAGCTATCAGAACCCCTGAAAATCGATATTCGGTGATTTAAAAAGAATAGGCCTGACTCCCCGACTAGGGCTACCATAATGCCACTTAAGCTGCTGCCTAGGGCGTAGAGCTAATAGAGACTGTCACTTGAGTTTTAATATTCTAAATTTTAGGTTTTTCCAGGTTTTGAAACTTTAAAGGCAAATCTTGTTATGACCCAAACCCTAAACAAATCAACATTATTATTGTAGTTCTACCTGCTTATTGCAGAGATATTACTAATTGCAAGTACAGAAATAAAAACTTTTGGACGAAGGGAAAACCTCAAAATGGACACATTAACTGCATGGAGCAGAGCAAGTGGAACATTTTTGGGACTTACCATAAAAAAACTAACTTGAAAAGGGCTAATGTGCATCTAAATGACAGACTTCTAGCTATGTATATCAATTCTACCTTTCTTATGTTACCTTTCTTATTTTGTTCGCTAAGAAACCATGGTATTAGCCATATATTTTCTAACGGCATATCTTTATTTTATACTAACTTAAGTTTTATTTTCTGTATTCAAATAGTGTAGAGAACTTATTTATTCTGATTCACCAGTTGAATAAAATTGAAGACGTTTTGTAAAATTTCCCTAGGCAATTAGACTTCAAATTAAGAAAGCTGGCTGGCACAGGAATTGACAAGACAAGTATTCTACAATTCTACTGGCATACAAAAATGTGAAACCTGATTTGAATAGGAAACGTGTTTATATCTGAAAGCTATGAACACATTAAGAACATTATCAATGTTATATTATTACTGTAGGAAGAGACTTATACAATGAATATATTTGTTAATGAAGATGAAGTTTTCAATTAGTCCTTTGAAATGAATACTTCCTCCATAAAATAAAATATATTAATACTTATTTTATAATACCATCTTGTCTACACAAGTAATGATATTCACCTAAGTAACATCAGTGGCGGATCCAGGATTTTTTGGAGGGGGTGACAACCATATGTTTTGTCTCACCGACCGCTGGGCGATTGGTGCCACAGACACGCATCCGAGTGCCGTAGGTGCGAGCAGTACGGAAGGGTATGGGGGGGGTCTCCCCACAGAAAATTTCATAAAATTATTGATTTCCTCGCATCTGAGCCTTAACGAACAATGATTTCTGTTCCTCGACAATGTTTCATTTCGTTGACGATTTTCCAAATTTGAAGAATAAATTTCGAAATTTATATGTCCTGTTGGAAGCTTGTAGGACCCGGGATTGCTATACACCGGTGGGGGAGAGGGTGGTGGTCACCCCAGTCATCCCCCCCACCCTGGATCTGCCCCTGAACATTTCAACAAGTTGAACAATACAAGATTTAATCAAGAAATCTGAATATTTCGTGTCAACATGATGTGCATCTCTACAAATCCAGCTTATACCCACAACAAATATCAACAACAACAACAACTACAGCTTATATACAAGATCCATTATTTACCATTCGAGTTAGGCGATGTAAATAAATAAGACTTCGTTAAGGATTATACCGGAAATTTGGTTCGACTATGCGATAATTCAAGATACAGTTTCCGAGTTTTGCTATGTTTTATAAAAGGAAAACAAAAAAAAGTATTCGTTCAACGAATTTTGTTCGAGTTAGGCGATAATTTGCGTAATACAGGTCAAGTTACGTGAAGTTGAATGATGATGATCAATGGATGGACACTCTTCTTTTTTTGACCCTGGCAAATTTTGCGATGGTTTCTAATAGTAAGTGCAGGGGGACTGCACCACACACAATTCTACACAAAAACAAATATACAGATAAGACATCATGCTAAGAGACCACAGACAACAACAAATCAAAAAGAGTGAATGGATCCGGGGGCTAGCCGTAAGCGTCCACTGCGCTGTACAGTCCCGGGCCTGTGGTGACACAGACTTCACTCATATTTGAAAACAAGTTGGGAATAAAAACCCAATGAAATAATTATATAATATAATGTCAGTATGAGTCATGATCTGCTGTATGTTGCAAGAAATTGATGGTGCGCAGGATATCGCTTTCAGAGGCCAGCCGAACCAAACACACTAGCCTATCGTAGACCAGAGATAATATTTTATGAGTTTCAATTTGGAGATAGATCTCTTCCCCAGAACAATTAGATATCATCATACACAGATATCTTCTCAATATTTTTTCAACGTTGGGGAATGTATCTTGAATGTCCTTTCTCAACAATAGTTCAATTGACGTTTCCCGGTAAATAAACAAAAGATTGGTTGCCAGGCAATGAAACATACGCCCACAGCAGCTAAATTATCCGGGCAGTCAACAAGGGTTGTCGCATATTTTTACTTTTTCGGTAATGAAACGTTTGTAATACAAAATCTGATTAAGAGTAACAACTCATGAAGTAATTATCAGAAAATTATTAGAATTTGTTTGCTTTTTATAAAGTTTTGCCCCACGCTAACAATTAGTATACGAAACATTTAATATTACGGATTTAGCTGTTCAGTAATCAAAATTCATTGAAAATCAAAATACTTGTTCATTTCAACACCCTAAACTCTGTGTATCAATCTGAAGTCAATCGGATGATAAGTTTGGCCTCTATAGCGTCACAAGATTTTTTGAAGTTATCAATGGCCATAACTCTGGCAGTAATTATTTGAAATCACTGAAAATCAATAGGTTTCTTCGTCTCATAACCTTAACCACTGTGTGTAAATTTAAAGTCAATCGAATATTAATTGTGGCCTCTAGAGCGTCCACAGGATCAAGGGACATAACTCTGGCAGTAATTATTGGAAACCGCTGAGAATAGACGTCTTCGGCACATGACTGAAAACACTGTGTATAAATTTGAAATCAATCGGATATTAACTTTGGCCTCTAGAGCTTCCACAAGATTTTTTGAAGTGATCAAGGGCCATAACTCTGGCAGTAATCATCAGACATCACTGAAAATCAATAGGCTGTTTCGTCGCATGACCTTAAACAGTATGTATAAATTTAAAGTCAATCGGATATTTTTTGAAGTGATCAAGTGCCATAACTCTGGCACTAATTATTGGAAATCGCTGAAAATCAATAGGCTTCTTCGTCTTATGACCTTAAACACTGTGTATAAATTTAAAGTCGATATTAACTTTGGCCCATAAAGCGTCCACAAGATTATTTGAAGTGATCAAGGGCCATAACTCTGGTAGTTATAATTGGAAATCACTGAAAAACAATAGGCTTCTTTGTCTCATGTCCTTAAACACTGTGTATAAATTTAAAGTCATTCGGATATTAACTTTAGCCTCTAGAGCGTCCACAAGCAATTGAGGATGACAATGTACGACCACCAGTCAAAAATATTACGCGGCTTGACCAGATTACACCGAATTCACGGATGTCGATCACAGCACACCATGGATTGAGGGATTTCCAACTTAGGGCCCTCGTATCATCGGAGGGGCCCCGTCATCACTGGTCGTTGGAGTCCTCGGTCCGACCATGCTGGAGGCGCGCAACTGAGATTTTTGTGGGGGCCCTGGGGTTAATCCAGGGTTGACATGACTAGTGGCTTCAAGTAGTCTCAGTACTAAACAATCTAATTAAAATACAGATCTATATTAAATTTTGTTTTTTATACTCTTGATGGCCTCCAGTACATGAAAATCTAACCACTTGTAGTGGGATGTTCTGTCAGCAGCTTTTGACACTTTGAAATCAAGACTGTTCATTAACCAATCAGCGTTGATGTTTCTATTAGGTTACCCACAGTTCTGTGTACAGTACGACAGAACTTGATGCTACAGACCGTTTAAATGGCTAATTCCTCAGATCAACCAAAATGCGGGTTATATAACAATGCTTCCAGATCCTAGTGTTGTGTAGTGCAGACAAGTAAAACCAAATATGAAAAGAAATAGGATCTGTGTTTTAATCAGATTGAGTGCTAAATGGTTAATACAAAGTTTTCAAGGTCAAAACAGAATCTTAGAACCCTTATTGATAATCTAATTTTAAATTCTGAAAGTTTCATGTCTTACTGCAATTTGATCAAATTGTCATTTATTTCTGTATGGATTGGGTTTAGTCTCATGAGGAGGATCATGTAGAGATTTACAAAGTAGTTTATCATCTTCTACAATATTTGCAGGAATATATATACTGACCATGGTTGTCCATGACAACTGGATTGCCATCATTATTACATTGATTGATGCAGTGTCATATAGCCAGTTGATATATGATCACTTGTTCAATTTTCCATGTCAAGATGATTATATGTTTACACAAATCTGAAGACTCAAGTAAACAAATTACTGTTTTATCTATAGTCACAAAACAAGGCATTAAAGGACAATATTGGTGTCAGTCATTATCACATATATGATAGAACTGGTTAAACACTTTACAAATATAATTTTAACACAGAGATTATTGCTACCACAGATGAGTAATAAAGGTTCTAGAAATACAGCAGATACACTATATGGGCCAAAACTAACCAATTCTTTTTTTATCATTAAACGCTTCAAAAGCATCTTTTTTTCTTTAAAACAATTGTGGTTGCCAGGCAAGATACATCCATGCTAAAAACAATTCGAACAATCAGGGGCCATAATCCAGAAAGTTCTGGTCTGAAATGTGCAAATATCGAAACGGAGAGAAATCTTTTGGATATAAAGATACATTTTCATGGAGGGTCCGCAATCTTCATGTTACATTTCTTTTACACAGTTTGTCGAGCAGTTTCATTTCTATTTTCCCAAAATTCCAATTCAACCTTCATTATGGTGGAATGGTGATATATTTAAATGGTTTTTACAATCGGATAAAAATTGTGATCTCTAGAGAATGCATAAGCACAAGTTATGGTCGTATATGCACAAATATCAACTGGGATCTTTGGGATATAATCATACATTTCAAGTTTCATCAAAATTGGATAAAAAATTGTGACTTCTAGAGGGTTCACAACCCCTGTATTACCTACTTTTACAGCTGTATTTTTGTCCAACAGTTTTGGTCCAATTTTCAACCTACTTTATGATGTAACAGTAACAGTGATATATATAAACATTTTTTACAATTAGATAAAAAGGGATCACAAGCTAAAAATGCGTTTTTCATTCAATCAAGGACCATAATTCAGAAAGTTACGATTTGATATGTACACGACTATCAAAAGAAACCAAGATCTTCAGAGTTTAAACATGTATCAAAATTACGACCTCTAGAGGGTCCACAACCTTGAAAGACCATATCTATACATTACTTGCGTATGAGTGCGGCCATTTTGTCCTATTGTTTTAAACCAATTTTCATGAAATTTTCGTCCAAAAGCTAAAACTGTGATTTCGTACAACCTTGGGGTATAATCCATGAAGTTATGGAGGCCAATATCAAAAGGAACCAAGATCTTTGGGAGATAGACCAATAGTTCAAGTTTTATCAAAGCTCATTAAAAATTGTGACCAGAGGAGTGTCCGCAAACTTTTTGTGGACTGACAGACTGAGTGACGACAGATTAATTTTAGAATAAAACCCACAAAATACGTTACTAAAGAGCTATGCTAATGAAATTTTGTACAAATGTTGGTACCCCACACTTTATCATATGCACAAATTTCATTTCAATATATGCGAAAGCAATATGCATTGCTATGGGATTTATTTTGGCTGTTTGAAATGGCAAATTTGGCAACACAGCAGCTATCATCCTCAGTATCCCCAGTGTTCTCATCCTATTCTACTCCACTATACCCTTGGTTAATCCATAGGGTTTCCAGGATTTCAAATTATTTGCCCTAGCCTTGATTGTAGCTAAAGTCTCTGAACCCATCTAAAAAACAGTTTACAAACCAGTTGTTTCGACTTTGTTTTTATATGTGTAGATAACCATATTCATGTCCACTTCCTGAATAATTTATGAAATAATGGATATATTTCTAATTCATTTATATTTACTTGTATTAACAAAATCTGTAGTATGTTTGACTGATTTCAAATATGTATAACATCTATATGTTTGACTGTTGTGGATTATCAGATATCCTCTGAAAGTCTCGCATAGCAAATTTTACTCTTTGAAGGAATTGTTAGTGAGCAGAAATTTGCCCATCACTCATATAGAAGGATAACTTGTGTTTTCCTTTCGTGTTTATCACTTCCGATTCATAAAACCTTTGTGTTAAAATTATATTTGGAACGTGCATAACAAGTTCTAGAACTTATGTGAAAATGACTGAAACCAATAATGTCATTTAACAATTTATGGAATTGGTTGACAAAGATAGCACAATCAACAAGGGCGGATAACTTGGAAAAGTGTCCCCCTCATAGATAAACCAGGGGATAGTGGGGTAGAACAGAATGAGACAACTGGGTATACCGAGGATGGGCAACTACCGAAACTTTAGATGGTGGCCATATCTCAGTCATTTTTTTTTTTTGTGATTTGCATATCTATATAGCCTCAAAAAGCTTTGTCCACCCACTTCAGATAAACATTTCAAGTTTTTAAATATTAAGACATGTGACTGGTTTTGTAGTGGTGGATCACATATGTAAAGCTAATAGGTACTTCCTGCTCAGGCATGTACATATCAATTTTATTTGGAGGTGTGTTTAGCAATAATGAGACTGACTAATGCACAGGCACCTGATATGAGTGACACAGCCACAAAGAAGCACCAGAGACACTATAGTTGAATATGGTGTTTGATCGCCACTAAATGAAATAAAGATCAAGAATCATGGAGTTATCTCCCATGATATACTGCAATAAACACATCTTGACAATAAATTCTATACCATAGACCTTAGAAAATAACTATATTCTTCAATGGTGTCAGGGTGCTGAATTTAGAAAAAAGTGTGTAGGGTCAGATTTCAATATCCATCATCCCTAATAATCTGGCTGTGAAGAAGGATTTTTGTTGAGGGGTTCATACATCATCGGACCAGATAAAAGCAAAATGCGAATTGCATGCATTTCATAATTGAATTCCGCATAGGTTATATTGATGAATAATCTGATGGTAAACGCCTCAATCACAAGCAAATGTTTCAAATCACAAAATAACTGTAGCAAAATCTTGAAAAATAACAGGAAATGGCACACCTAACGGAGCAAATTTTGTGGAACTGCAGTTTGAGTTTGAGAACTAAACATGCTGAATCAAAATCAGAAGTATTTTCTGAAACTCTGAATTGCATTACCCTATCTAATGAAAGTCCCAGATTTCGGGCACTTTATTTTGTGAGGAAGGGTGTCGATCCCTGCATTGGCCGAGAAAGTGCATCTTGATTTTCCGGCATGGTTTCCACTTGTCAGTGATGCCGGATGGAGGTCTGACTAGGACAACTGTCTAGTCGTTTGTATGGGACGAAAAAACCAAGGTCATGTGTATACATTGGTGTGCAAATGAAAGATCCACTGGCAGTTGGAATTCGATATAAAAATAAGCCATAGTGACGCTGCCCAGGCAAAATTTATCTAATAGCACACTGTATGGCTTAGCCCAGTTTAGGAAAAGAAAAGTAGGACGTTAAACCCCATTTCATTTCAATTGTTTTTGCAATGTGACCTCCGGTTACCCCAGATATAAAACAAAAGACCCTAGAAACCATAAACCTTCCAAACAAGGTATAAAGGTATACCCCTCCGGAGCCCCCTTCCCCCTTTGTTCGGGTGCTATTTGCAGTGCCCAGAGGGCCCTGTCACGGGCCCTTAATATTAATATATTATCTGAAACTACTGTCTGTTTTCATGTAGGTAGATGCTGTGACAATGCTATCTTAGTGAACTATGCTAATAACAAATATTTATATTCCTGATAACATGCCCTGAGATGAAACTACCTCCCATTTGAGATAATAACAACAGTAACAATTAGGTTTACTCTACTTCTGTACATAACCCTAAATATATCAGATAGTGGTAATCACAAAGATTCCAACAGTATATAGTGTTTGTCCCACTTGACCAGTCCAATTAAAATTTTCTTTTCTTTTTAAAGTCATTTATATTTACACTGAAGACCGTATAATAACGTCTTAATACAAATCTTTTTGAGGCATTTAATAATGTGATATTGATATAGAACAATAAACTATATCTATACACTTATGGAAAAACAGCTACGGTAGTCATTTATTTGGATCTTTCAGGACATATTTGCCTCTTGAAACTTCTCCGTCCAAATAAATGAGTTAGCTGTGTTTCCATAAGAATATAGATATAGTTTATAACACCTGAACACCTGACAGGGCAATGAACCCTCATTTATCCAATGAAAAGTAGTTTTTAGGGGGAATAAAGAGTAGACTGACAACATCTAAGTCAGGTCAAAAATAAAGATCTTGTTTTAATTAAATCACTGCTAGTATGAAATCAACATGATATTTGAGCTATCAGTGTTAGTAACAGTTGTTGGTTTGAATATGAAATATGGACTTTAGCTACACTTGTCTTTCACACAAATAATATTCCTGGCAAACCTAATTTTGAAAAAAATAAAGCTCAGTCCAATTAACTTTGAAAAGATTCATCTTTTTTTTTATATAATTTAAGAAATTGGTTGCAAGCATCAAAAACACACCTTCTCCTGCAGCTTTGTCATTTTAGCTGTACATGTATTAACTATTAAGATAATCAATTTACTATTTTTGTAAAGCAAGTGAATTACTTCGAAAAGGTATCAAAACCCTGACATGTGGTAAGCATTTACCATAAACTGTGAAATGTGATTGTTCGAAAATAGTTATAACTAGACCTGCATGCAGGAATGACGGGTTTCACTGGTGCCACGTCACCCTTTAACATGTCACGTCCGGTGCCACGTTACCCTTGGACATATGTCACTTCCGGTACCAATGAAACCATTAAACAGGTTTCCCCATAAGCATTCCACACATCAAATAAATTGGACGCAGAATCAACCAAATCCAGCCAATATCAATTCATTTTATACATTTGTTACTTGTAAATAATCCTGACCAAAATTACCTTACTTCCGGTGATAATGAAAATGTTCAATTAGTTTTATGAAATCCAAAATGGCATATGACATCATATAGTGAAAATTTTATGTAAATAGAATAATAATTGCCACTTTTATAGACCAAAAACCCTTGAAAAGTGACTTGTAGACAATCGACTATTTCTCTGCAACCGCACAAGTTAGAAACCATTTTTTGGTGTCTGTTTGATCGTATGGGTTCAATCTGTTTGTTGAATGGAATCAAATATCGTAATTTTGAAAACATTACAAATCAGACTCATTTGAATAAAATAACTGTTTTGCAGACTAAAAATTCAGTTTTTGATAAAATGACATCACTTCCGGTGATACTAAAACAGTTAAATTAGTTCCATGAAATCGTAAATGGCATATGACATCATATGGTGAAAATTTTATGGAAATCGAATAATAACTGATTCTTTTAGAGCCAAAATAAAGTAAAAAGTGACTTGTGGAAAATCGTCCATTTCTCTGCAACCGTACAAGTTAGAAACCTTTTTGTGGTATCTATATGATCGTATGGGTTCATTCTATTTGTTGATCGGAACCAAATTTCATAATTCTAAAAATATTACAAATAATACTAATTTGAATAAAAAATGTATTTTTAAGGCTAAAAATTCAGTTATTGCCTAAATGACGTCACTTCCGGTAACAGTAAAAGTGTTAAAGTGGTTTGGAATAGTCGACTGTGGCAATAGGCAACAGACAGTGAAAGAAAATTGAAAATCGAATAATAATTAATTCTTTTACAGCCAAAATAACGTGAAAAGTGACTCATGCAAAATTGCCCATTTCTCTGCAACTGCTTATATTACAAACTAAATTTCACATACATTCTCTTTGTATGGATTATTGCTACAAATTTATGAAAGTATCGAAGAAATATTTTAATATATGAAGACACTGGATGGGTTGTAAATAGCTTATTTTTACCCCTTTTTTTGCCTTTTAACCGAAATGGCCCGATAACAAAATCGAAATTAAAAAAACTGAGTCCGAGATTTTGTGCACCTTAACAGGGCGCATCTTTTGAGTAAGATCAGATTAGTAGAAAATAGTATTTGCTTTCAAAAAGTGGTACCGAACTGTCAATATTGTAGTTTTTGCTGAATTTACGTCACTTCCGTTGCCTACAGGAAACTTTACCGGTAACAAAAAAAATGGCATTTTGAACCACGGAACATATGAACATGGTTTTATACAAATCGAACAATAAATAATTAATGTAGGACTGAAAAACTGAATTAGCCAATGGCGGCCAAGGAAAATTACGGAAACAAAAAATGTTGACATTTTTGTTCAAATCAGATGTTTCTTTAACCTTGGTTAAAATGTCATATAAAAATATTAATAAATAAAAAAGTTTTTTGTAAAAATTTAAATTTTCAAAATTTGGCGCCTAATATCTTCCAAGATTCGTCGAAAATCAAAAATCAAAAGTAACATAGCTATGTCCCTTGTTTCTGGCTATGTCAAAATGCATCATATGCTAAAATCCAATGATTATTGTTAATATTACGGCAATATTTCAAAAAACGACATTTTCGGTGATTTCGGACATTTCGCAATGTCGCAGAATGCCGCGAATAGCTTTAATCTCTAAGTCACACCCACTTTCCCAGTAAAATTGAAGACATTGTATCGATCCGACAAGAAGTTGCTGAGATATAAGCAAATTGGAAAAAAAAAATAATAATAATAAGAAGAATAATAATAAGAATAATTTTAACAAAAACAATAGTGTTTCACACAAGCTACGCAGTGTGAAACCCTAATGATAGCTTATTTAGTCAGCTTTAACAATTACAAAATGAGTGGTGCAGCGATAATCGTGATTCAACAGGTCTCTTGATTCTCAAATCAAACATAAACAAGATCAAAGTTTAGTACAGTATATGAATTGTTAAGGGTGAGAGTATTATTCCTATATTGAATGTATGATAATTCATCCAGAAGATCTCTAAAATGAAATGAAATGGGGTTTAATGTCCTACTGTTCTGCTGTGACCGGGCTAATGAAGACAGGCATACACCATACAGTGTGCTATGCAGGAAATTCCAAGGGATCTTTTACACCCCAAGCCAATGTATACATAGGTCCTCATTTTATTGTCCCATCAAATAACTAGACAACTGTCCTTGTCAGGCCTTCCTTTCTGCATCACCGACAAGGGGAAACCAAAAAATCCTGATAACTTTCTAGTGATATCTTATTTCAGAAGGTTAAGTAAAGAAAGCAACGACAAAGGTAGAAAACAGTTTATAACAGTATCACATTTACATCCAACTTCATCCAATTATTAACACTACAATAGTTCATCAATCACCATGGAAACCTTAAATGGTACTTAAAAAGCAATGACAGACATCCTGCTGGCTTCCTCCATCCCATAAGCAACCTGTAGTCTAATTATCGATGGTGAGGAAATCACATCAAGGGAATTACTGGAATTCAGAAAAGATTAAGAAGATGTTTGGTAGAAAGAGCTTTCTCAACATGAAATAATTAACAATGGATAAAATGGAATTGAGAGAATTAAAACTACAAACTAATTTTCAATCAAAAAACCCCCTTGATTTCCTATTTAATATGTTAGTCACTAATTTGAGAATTATGTCACAGTTTAAATGTTTTGGCCAAGGAAATAATTTAGAATTTGAATTAACATTGCACAATTAAAACAGTTCTATTTAGTACTTATTGAAGTTTAAAGCAAGCACTAGTTATAAACTGTTGTAAAAAGTATTTAAAACTAATGGATGGTGTTTATACTTATTTTTTTTTATCTGATATCATATTGCCAGATTAAGTAATTTGTTTTTGTGTCTTTATTTACACAGTGAGACATTTATCCATGTTGGGCAAGATATCCCAGATTGTTCTCCGAGTAGAATATTATTTCATATTTTACTCATTAAAAATTCATGTAAATTTGTTTTTAAAACACATATTTATATTAATTCAATAAAAGTACATTTTCACATTGATCAGATGGCATTGTAATTCATATCAATAAAATAAAATAGATGCATGTCACGGGACCTATGACTATATTGTGGCTTTGATAATTCCGGATGTGAATTTCTTCAACTTTATTATCACCTTATAAATCTACCCGGTATATTTGTAAAATGCTTACACAAAATTCTTTGTCTTAATGTTGCTCCTGAGAAGAAATCCATTTCATAAATAACAATAATAACATGTTACTTGGTTATACATTTTTCATTTAATAATGGAAAGTTATTTTATTAAACTGTAGGCCCTATATTCTGTGAAGAACTGCTTACTTCTGGCTAATTTCATTGCTCAAACTAGTGTTTGCAACATTTGGAAAATCTATATTGCTTGAAATTCCTGCAAAATTCCAATAGTCTCTAACATGTATAGTCTGTCATAAAAAATTCATTAATATGAAAGTACTTTGGACACTCAATGCTACTGCTCAAGTAGCTACAGCTCTTAATAAAATAACATGTCCAAACAAGTGACTTAATAACTCTCCATTATGTCTTTCTTTACGAGGACATAAGTATTGAAATTAATAAAATTACAAGACATAACTTTCTGAACAGTAGGATTATTAAATTGTGCAACAAGTTCTAAAAGATAACATAAGATGTAAGGTTCTTGAAGATATCAGATGCATATAGTTTGAGGTAAATTAAATAAGCTTTTAGTAATGTTTGTCATGGAGATGGTAAAAACTGTTTTTATCCAGGCGCGGATCCAGTGGGGGGCGCACCCGGCGCACGCCCCCTCTATTTTTTGAGGCGTCGAACAATTTTTAGCTCAATATATTCTCGCTAGAAAGGAGAACGAAAATAGTTTAGGTTGGAGATCGTTATTTATAGTACTAGTACGAAATTAGTCCTTGTGGGCATATTTTGCACTCAAAAATCACGGTCCCGGGCTTCGCACTCCCAAGCTGGTCCAGCACGCCCCCTCTTTCTGAAAATCCTGGATCCGCTCCTGTTATCTAACCCTTTTTGTCAAAGTACAAGAATATCTTTAACTTTTATTTATGTCTTAAAGTGTCTGAGAGGATTTTCCAATATAGACTGTCTAATGGTCCTTAAATTACCTAGCAAGACAAAATAATGTAGATGATAATTATGTATAGAATTTATCTGAACATAAATCTATAATTCCATACTGTATTAAAAAAGACTATCAAATAAAATGAAATGGGATTTAATGTCCTACTTTTCAGCACAACCCTGGCTTTGATAAGATAGCTCTTATATGGCAACCTGCACCGACAGTGACATTTCTCCTTAATTCCTACTGAAACTTTGTTCCTGAAGAAATGACTGTGAGATTACAACATCTAGCTGTTCCTACATTAGTCTATTCCCAAACTTTTATCTCCATTTACCACAGACACGTGATACAAACATGCAGTGGAATAGATTTGTTTTCAGCGGCTGAAAGCTTTTTTGGGGGTTGAAAAATTCACAGAAAACCATACAAAAGCAACCTTACCAGCATAAGTAAATTAGAAAGGTTTTGACTAAGAGGTGGAATGGGTCATGGGCAAAAAGGGGAAAGTTCCAGTGATGTTGGCAATGATTGAACCTTGAACTTGCAACTCACATTTCACAGCTAGACATTTCAATTAGAAAAAGTGTGACTTTGTATTTGCGATGATATTTCACACCTAGTGCAAATAGTGTCGAAAAATACAAGGTATTACACGAAAGCCTTGTTAACATGTACAGATTTAAGAAAGATCAAGCCTTCGAAGATGACAATTAAATGTCTTTTATGTGCACTCCAATGAATACACAAAGAGACTTCAGCTAGAAAATTCTTAGGAAATTTCCTGACCAAAATAGGTTTTGAACCAGGGACTGTATAAGGAGCCAGGTGCAGCACTGCAGAGGTAAGTAAGGTTAATGAGGTTTGTGTGAAACATGTTTCCGACCTCTATCTCCTAGGTTGTAGAACAATAAAATTTCAGGGTTAGAGCTAAGTAACTGAGAGTTTTCATGAACTACATGACATAGAAGGCAAGCTGGCAAATCGTTTTATATTCCACTATACTACAACCCTTTACAACACAAAATGAAACTAACCAATTCCTTAACTTAATACTTTATTCCTTAACTTAGTTTAAATTTTGTGCAGTGGATTGTAAACATAAGGGAATATTTTGAACGGAGAAATATTAATTATTAAGTATCTTTTGTTGAAATTCAGGTGCCATTCAACAACTGAGCACACTGCGGGTAAGAATAACTTTGGGAGAATTTATCTAGTATTGTATTTGATAAAAGATAGTTTTCCAGGCAAACTAACAAATGCCTCTAGCAGCCTTTTGCTCCACTCTCTAGTAAGACATTTTATGACAAGTTTCAATCTTCATCTATAGTTATCATTGCATCAAATGCAATTTCACACAAAACAAACTACTGATAAAGTATTCAAAATTATCATTACACACTAGCCATGATATTTGTTATAATTACAATGTAGGCAGCTGAACATCCACAAAGGTATATGTATATATAGGGCATAGCTGACTTCTTTAATCAACAAATCAAGTAATAATCAACTCTTAATAATTCACCCAAAGGTCAAATGGCCGTAGTTAATGCATGTCAGCTGATTAATTTTTTTTGAGAAAATAACCAAAAGATATATTACACATATACAATAAAGATTGAGAAATGTTTTAAGATGTTGTCGACAAGTGAACATACCATCCCCCATATATGATATATTTAGGACTTGATTAAAAACAAACACATAAAAAAAAGGGAAACTTCAAAATAAGGATTTCCTAGTCATCATAAAATTATGTTTAGGTACAACACACATTCTTTCCCTACTTTGACATTTATGAATGAAATTTTAATTTTCTAAGAATTTCTTGGACCTAATTTCAACTCGAAGTGTTCAGCAGGAAACTGCATCTTTTGCTTTCAGTCTGCCTCCTTAAAGTTGGTCTATTTTCAAAATGGCTTTTTTAATTACATGGGATGACAATTAACCTGTTTACATAAATCTTGCTGTTTTAATTGCAGTCATTCTATAAATCAGCTTAAACATCCTATTTGGAATTTATACCATCAATAGATTTAATAGTTTCATTTCAATATCTTAACGTGTAGAGTGTACTTAAAAGGGTATAACATAAAGCCTACTTTAATGCTAAAGACACACTACCATCAGCCATCAATAAATTTCATTGATTTCGCGTTGTAGCTTATGATCCATGAAATCAAGAAGGTGACAGGAAGCTATCTTTTGTGCTTATTTTGAGCTTGACTGGGAGATTTATGGTTGAGTCTGGTTACAATATTGTTAAAATAAAGGACAAAAGAAAACTTCTAAGTCATAATTCTAACCCTTCAATGTAAACTATCTTCTGACACCTTTTTTAAAAAAAAATAAATCTCAATTTGGCAGAAGAAAATGTCATCAAATCAATAGCCTTCCCACCCACTTTAAAGTAGCGGCTTAAAGGAGCTAAATTATGGCGGGGGAAAGCGGCAAAAACCTAATGCTATGTAGAAATGTCTAATTCAAAACACACATGTAACATAATGCCATACCAAATACCAAAAACGCCTAATGCAAAAAACAAAATACAAGAAACCTCTAATACAAAATACCTCATACGTCTATTGCAAAAGACAAAATACAAGAAACCTCTAATACAAAATACATATAACCTCTTATGCACAATTGATTTTACAATCTGAAACATCTACCATAAGCATTAGATGACATATCTCTCGTGCATTACTTACGTTTCTCCACTGAATTATCTTTATTTAGGTCAATGTCAAGGTCACCGAACACAACTTGGCGACCTATTCGGCTAGCGAGCTATTCGACCGATCCAGCTGGCAACCTATTAAGACAACAGTCTCCCAAACTCATCTATTTTTAACAACCAATAAAATCCAACGTTACGTCTATCAAATGAAAGTAGAACAAGATATTATTTTTATCAATTCCTTTAGCTCAGAATAGAGATGTAATTTCGCATTATCGTACAAAATTCTAGACATCCAACTAAATATATTCCGAAAGGTAATTAAATAGGCTTTCTAAGTATTATCAGTACAAATTGGCACACTCATATTAAAGGGGTGCACTCTCTTCCTAAACATGACCAATTTTTTAAAAATTTTAAAGGGAAAAACTGTTAATATCCCGTGTCAAAATTCGGACCATCGTAAAAAATTCTCATGATCCAATTAAATATATTCTAAAAGGTAATTGAATAAGCTTTCCAAATATTATTAGTAAAAGTTAGCACAATCATATTAAAGGGGTGCGCTCTCAACCTGAACATAGCCAATTTTTCAATATTTTAAAGTGAAAGAACGGTAATATTTCGAGTCGAAATTCCGACCATCGTACAAAATTCTTAGCAACCAGCTATATATATTCTGAAAGGTAATTGAATAAGCTTTCTAAATATTATTAGTAAAAGTTGGCACAGTCATATAAAAGGGGCGCGCTCTCAACCTGAACATAGCCAATTTTTCAATATTTTAAAATGAAAGAACGGCAATATTCCGAGTCGAAATTCGGACCATCGTACAAAATTCTGAGCATCCAGCTATATATTTTCTGAATGGTAATTCAATAAGCTTTCTAAATATTATTAGTAAAAGTAGGCACAATCATATTAAAGGGGCGCGCTCTCAACCTGAACATAGCCAATTTTTCAATATTCTATATGTAAAGATAGACCGGAATTTTTTTCGAAGTCCGAATTTGGACCATCGTACAAAATTCTGAGCATCCAGCTATATATATTCTGAAAGGTAATTGGATAAGCTTTCCAAATATTAATAGTAAAAGTTGGCACAATCATATTAAAGGGGCGCGCTCTCAACCTGAACATGGCCAATTTTTCAATATTTTAAAGTGAAACAACGGTAATATTCTGAGTCGAAATTCGGACCATCGTACAAAATTCTGAGCATCCAGCTATATATATTCTGAAAGGTAATTAAATAAGCTTTCTAAATATTATTAGTAAAAGTTGGCACAATCATATTAAAGGGGCGCGCTCTCAACCTGAACATCGCCAATTTTTCAATATTTTAAAGTGAAAGAACGGTAATATTCCGTGTCAAAGTTCGGACCATCGTACAAAATTTGGAGCATCCAGCTATATATATTCTGAAAGGTAATTGAATAAGCTTTCCAAATATTATTAGTAAAAGTTGGCACAATCATATTAAAGGGGCGCGCCCTCAACCTGAACATATCCAATTTTTCAATATTCTATATGTGAAGATAGACCGGTATTTTTTTTTGAAGTCCAAATTCGAACCATCGTACAAAATTCTGAGCATCCAGCTATATAAATTCTGAAAGGTATCTGAATAAGCTTTCCAAATATTATTAGTAAAAGTTGGCACAATCATATTAAAGGGGTGCGCTCTCAACCTGAACATCGCCACTTTTTTAATATTTTAAAGTGAAAGAACGGTAATATTCCGAGTCAAAATTCGGACCATCGTACAAAATTCGGAGCATCCAGCTATATAAATTCGGAAAGGTAATTGAATAAGCTTTCCAAACATTATTAGTAAAAGTTGGCACAATCATATTAAAGGGGCGCGCCCTCAACCTGAACATATCAAATTTTTCAATATTCTATAAGTGAAGATAGACAGGTATTTTTTTCGAAGTACAAATTCGGACCATATATATTTAGTTGGATCATCAGAATTTTGTACGATGGTCCGAATTTTGACATGGGATATTAACAGTTTTTGTCTTTAAAATTTTTAAAAAAATTGGTCATGTTTAGGAAGAGGGTGCACCCCTTTAATATGAATGTGCCAATTTTTACTGATAATGCTTAGAAAGCCTATTTAATAACCTTTCGGAATATATTTAGTTGGATGTCTAGAATTTTGTACGATAATGCGAAATTACATCTCTATTCTGAGCTAAAGGAATTGATAAAAATAATATATTATTCTACTTTCATTTGATAGACGTAACGTTGGATTTATTGGTTGTTAAAAATAGATGAGTTTGGGCGACTGTTGTCTTAATTCTGAATAGGTTGTCAACGAACAGGTTGCCAACTGGATCGGTCGAATAGCTCGCTAGCCGAATAGGTCGCCAAGTTGTGTTCGGTGACCTTGACATTGACCTAAATAAAGATAATTCAGTGGAGAAACGTAAGTAATGCATGAGAGATATGTCATCTAATGCTTATGGTAGATGTTTTAGATTGTAAAATCAATTGTGCATAAGAGGTTATATGTATTTTGTATTAATGGTTTCTTGTATTTTGTCTTTTGCAATAGACGTATGAGGTATTTTGTATTAGAGGTTTCTTGTATTTTGTTTTTTGCATTAGACGTTTTAGGTATTTGGTGTGGCATTATGTTACATGTGTGTTTTGAATTAGACATTTCTACATAGCATTAGGTTTTTGCCGCTTTCCCCCGCCATACTAAATCGCTAATATTTGAGACCTAGAAATTGACACAAATGGGTCGCAACGTATATTATAATGTAATATGAATGTATACAAACTGATTTACATTCAATCGTTTTCGTTTGTACTCTAATTTTAAGTCAGTTATGTTCGGCGAACACGCCAGAAGTTTCAATCGAGTGGCTATTTTGGGTGTCTGGTTTTTCCAGTCTACATAGCATTTATTGTGCATGTTCTCCGGATAAGAATATATCTAGTCTCATTCTTCAGGTCCCTTGTTAAATATGGCCTGAAACGAATTATGGTACATGATTCGTGTACAAATGGTAAAATGTTTATTTTGTCTTGAATATTGGATATCAAATGTTTATCTCCCCCCCCCCCCCCGGTAAAATGACAACATCAGTGTTGATTTAAATTGACAAATAATTCCTGTTTTGAATGCGCCGATGACTCTGGATGATATTGAGTTAGAGACTTATCTACTTTAAGCCAAACTATTTTAAATACCGGTATATTAATGTAGGATTTATGAAATATCCTAAGAAACAAGGCGTTACATAACATTTTGACGATTATGAAATGGCAAGGTTACACTTAGCCATGAAATTAAATACTTCATGAACACTGGAAAAATTGGTTCACTGGTTACAATTCTGCACATATCAAAATGTCTTTTAGTCAAAACTCATCCAATATTCCATAACTTGGGAGAGCAACAAGAATTTATGTGACCATATATCAATTTTAATGTTTCATTTGGGCTTCATGTACATGTAACATCTTATCTCATTAACTTATATTCTCAAATCTAATAAGTAAAATCTTAAATCTGACCTATAGGCCATGTGTGTATATCTTTATAAAGTTAATATTTTCATGACCAGGATTTTCCCCTTCTGTAGGTTATTATAAAAAAGATCTCTATTTATACAATGCTTAAAATCATGTAATATTCTTTCGTTCTTAAGATTCACCTATAACCAATCAAAAATATTGTTACTCAATGAACATGAATCAAGATTTTGACATGCATGAAGATTGAGATAGCAATTTCTATTGATTGGAATAGACTCCAATTAATTAAATGTCTGAGATTTAGTTGCAAATGCCAAATAAATTTTGAAATGGAAGAAATTTTGACTGTTGGGCAGTCAGACATAAAAGGAAATATTAATATATCAAGCTTATATATGACATTTATCCCAAATAAAAATATTTTCATCTCATTTATATGACAGGCGATACTTCTCCTCATATATAGTAAAACTTGATTTAAAACAGAATTATTGACTCTTAACAGGCTGTGGTTTTAAATGCTGTTGGTTGATGAAAAAAATCAATGAATAAATTTGTAGATAATGTGGAGGGACTGGGTGGTGGAGTCGATGAATGTGTTGTGGATGTTTTCTCAGTAGACAATGTGGTTGTTCAGGGGTCACAGGATTGCATATGCTTTTGGTTTTCTATTTTGATCTAAATTCCTCCTTTAACTTAACATCTTTAATTTGTAAACATGCAAATTAAAATATGCTTTCCTCAAATAAAACTGAATTGCCCAATATATTTACCATCCCAGGAATCTTTATGCTTAAAGAAATTTATTAGAGAGGTTGCTAGAGGCCATGGCTAAGCCTTCCCACAGCAAAGTCATCTGTGTTGTCCAATACTTTCTCTCCTGCTAATAACAATAACAAATTCATCTGAATTGTACTCTTTATCCAGCTTTATGTTTAATGTTGTAATATAAGTTTTTAGTCTAGGTCATCATAATGACAATGGAAATCATAAAGATAGGTTGCCAGGCAACAAAACACACACCCACAGCAGCTAAATCTTCCGGGCAGTCAACAAGAGTTGTCGCATATTTTTACTTTTTTTCAGTTATGAAACCTTAACAATACACTAAAATCTGATTAAGAGTAACAACTCATGAAGTAATAATCAGAAAATCATTAGAATTTGATTGCTTTTTATAAAGTTCTGCCACGTGCTAACGTTTAGTATACGAAATATTTAATATCATGGATTTAGCTGTTCAGTTATCAAAAATCTTCTCAAGAAATTAAACTCTCTGTATCAATCTGAAGTCAATGGGGATGATAAGTTTGGCATCTAGGGCTTACAAGATTTTTCAAAGTGATCAAGGAAGATAACTTTTGCAGTAATTATTGGAAATCGCTGAAAATCAATAGGGTTCTTCGTCTCATAACCTTATTAAACACTGTGTATAAATTCAATTCAATCGGATATTTAGTTTAGCCTCTAGAGCACCCACAATTGATAGGACCAAGGGACGTGGGTGATGACAATATACAACCACATTTCATGTGTTGTATGTACATGATCCATACTTGCATAATTCAGCCTTGATTGAAACTTTGTTTGATAAATTATTTTATCTTTTGTCAATGAAATAAAATTTCTATCCACAGGCCAAGGGGAGGGTCATTTACGATATACATGAAATATTACGCACACAACAATTCTGTGAATTAATACTTTTATTTCTATTTGACTTGATCATACATCATTTATATGCGTGATATGATCATTTATATATAGGCCAGGTGTTTTTTTTAAAAATCAAGTGATAAAGCAGTTAAATCTTAGTTCTACATTACCAGTATATTCAGATTTTATCTTTCAACAACCTTGTTTTCATCTAAATGATTTATAATTTGTGTGATTGTACCTTTCAGTAAAAAATAGTTGAAAGGCTATGTGATGTGATTATACTTAAACTGATAACATTGTGATAACGAAATAATAAGGTATGCAGTAAATTATAGGCTTGGTAACCAACTCAATAATAAATCTGATTAGATCTCAGAATATTAAATTAATGAGCCTAAACAGAATCTGCCCAACACGATTATACGTGATGACAAATCTTATTAATATGATCCATCATATTTTTGATCATATTCATCGTGCATATATGATTAATATTGTCAATTAGCATCTCAATCACAAATAATTATGTATATATATATATATATATAATCAGCAATAAACATACATTTTGAGGCCCCATTTAAGGGTTGAACCCTTCAAAATTTTTTGATGTCATTAATTTCTTGTTTTATAGTACTTTATTTAACAATATCCATGATACAGGTAATTTAAAAGAGGAGCAGTATAAAGGTTGTAATAATATATCATATAGTAAGGGGTGATTATGTCGACCTTACAAAAAACTGAGAGCAACAGGTGTTCTGCAACTGAATGGCGTCCAGAGTGCCTCTTACAGCAAGGCAACTTGTTCCAGTCAGTTGCATGTTTAACTTTCTGCAACTAACTTCAACTAATGGCAACTAGTTGCAGTCAACATGAGCAGTCTTACACCTGGCGGCAACACATTTTCATGAAAATAACATCAAGTGACAAGAGACATGTGACTTTATAAATAAGCATGAAGGCACCAACTTTTCAAATGTTGAAGTTTGTCAATGTATTTAAAGAATTGAATTAGTTGCTTTGTGTGCAAAGTTGACATACTGGTACATGTAAGCCTCCATTAGGGCTATGGTTTGAACATATCAACCATTATTGCAGATCTATTTACTCAAACCCACAATTTCTTTTTATAGTTAAAATGTACGGGAAAATGCGTCAGATATGCATGACATTTTCACTCTTTGCAACTTGCCACTGGTAAATAAGCTGCCATTTAGGATCCATATAATATGACTGTACATTTTATTCTAAACAAGGTGAGAAAGACCTCATTCATATCTAAAGTGAATATCCTTGTCATGTACAATATGGTAAGTATTGTTCTAATTCCAATTATATGAAAGAAGGAATTTTTGACAATAATAGGCCTGGAACATTGCTGACTCTGGCATAATTTTTAATAATGAAATTCAAACAGAAAATATTATACTTACATCTTGTATGTATTTTCTTCATTTTCATTTGCCTTCGGCAATTTCTGCTTGTCAATGCCTGCCATGGTTAACTTTTATATATCCTTCACTTTATGCTTTTAGAACATTCCAATTATACTGATGTATTATAACAACGTACACAGAGCTTACAATCGACATTTAACAAAACACATTTTGTTTCGAATTCTAAATTATACCAATCTTTTTAAATCCATATTTCACAAATCTAACTGTTTGATCCCACTACAAAGTTAAACACATACCATATATACTACTATCTAGAAAATAGTCCTCCAATATGAAATGTTTTTAATATGTAAGTAAAATATATTTTCTTATCTGATAAGATTGGAAAGTTTTAACTATGCATGATGAACATGATGTAAATTACTCCCTTTATTTTTATCAATCTACGTAAGAAGACATCTTACATAATATCGTACAAATTTTCATGGTGTTTAGCTGCATTTATTTTCATTTTCTTGTCTTAAGATTTCCTTTTGTTTCTAATTTTTCTGTCAAACTTATTTAATTGAAGTATACTGTGGATGAGATAAACTGAAAATTAAAATGTCTGTTCTTCAATCTGTTTCCTTTCAATCAAATATTATTTAGAACAAAACTAACAGATAAAATTCAACTTGTTCAAACATAGCAATAATAAAGTTAACATCACTTATTGATCTGCAGAGATAAGAAACTATGTAACTGTTTTTACCAAAAAATAACCAAGTATAAGAATTAGAACATTTCTAAATTTAATTTAAAAGTATTTATGTTCCAATAATTTACACACGCCAACACATTTTCTTTAGGAAACCATCAACTTTTTCTGGCAAATATTGTAACAGCAATTCCCACATGCGCACAATTAGAAAGTGAAGATATTCTAAAATTACATTTAGAATATCGTTCCTGAACCTGAACCTAAAGTCTTGTTCTTATGGTTTTACCAAAACAAACATGTCTTTAAAATAAAAAAAATATCACCGCTGATACGATAATGATGCTGCAAGGTGAGGTCAATGAATAAACACCAGATTGATAATAGAAATGACTGCCTCAGTAAGTTCATATAGACTAATAACAAGATACAAATGACATGGTAACCATCAGGACCAAAAATAAACAGAAATTGATACAGAGGAAATTTAAAAAAAAACAATTTATTTGTGAATGTAGAAAACTAGTGTAAAAATGAAAATTATGTAAAATATTATCAGAAACCTAGATGAGAATATTACAGTGTACCCCCCCCCCCCTCCTACCAAAGTAGTCATAGATCTTCAGATCACTGAATATTTGCCACACAGTGCCAAGTATCAACATTTACCTCCAAGCAGACACAGATTATGGACTTAAGGCCTTCCAAGATAAAACAGACCTTGATTAAAATTTGAAGCCTAAACGTGACCCATCATGCAAAGTATCACCACTGAACTTCAATCAGTAATTAAGATATTGAGGATGCAGGGACACGCATACAGGTGGATCTATAACGGGTGGTCCACTGAACACAGGCCCCTAATAAGAAAACAGAACATGTACTGTTCCTTCATGTAATAAAGGTAAATAAATGAGAGAGAGAAAGAGAGAGCGAGTTCAACGTCCACTTGACACAAACTAATTCATTTCAGGCCTAACATATGTTTCAATTTTAATTCAATAATTCCTAGGGGTCTATAGCAGTAGAAGAAAACCCATAAGGTTGGACAGGCGACCCTACTCCTTGTCATGTACAGCTGGGGAATCAAAACCATGCCAGTGTAGACTCAATGACAGATTATATTCTGCAGGTATAGATATGCACCACAAATCACCATTGATGCCCTGTCTCAAGCAGGATTTTCTCCCCTCTGCACTAATCAAATACCCTGCTTAACCCTAAGTTGGTTACTTTATACTATTTTCTAACAGAATAGGCATAATAAACAGTACAAGAAAAAGTACATGTTTTAGATATATATGTATATTGGTACTAACCATTACAAGTGTTATCGTCAATTTAGTACACAGTTTGGATTGGTTCATTGTGCATTTGAAGTATTGGATACTTGTGAAGTTATATGTATAGGATATTAACCTGCCCAAGGTTGATATGATAGAGAACACGCGGACGAAGCCCAAGGGTTCTCTATCATATCAATCCGAGGGAGAGTAGGTTTATATCTGACATATACAACGTTCAACCTTAAATTGAATGGACTCTTCTAAAAAAGGCAACAGTGATTGGATAATTGCTCGGTAGTTTCCGCCAAATAGCGAGAATTACCGATGTAATATTGCGTGTGTGTTTGTTTACACGCCGACATTTTGGGATATTGAATTGAAAGCATGCAAGAACAAAATGGATAATTAAACGAAGTCAGACGAATAATCAATCATTTTTAGTCATCATATTGACGATGGAATAGATGTGGATGCAAATATGATGAGGATCTATCCAAAGCCTGAAGAAAATTTGGATCAAAAGGCAATCCTTTCCGATATTTCTGACAATGAATCGTGATTGAAATTTAGGTATGTTCAGAGAAGGATTTGACCGACTGGTTTAAGTGGACTGTATCCAAAAATACTTTACATAGGAAATTTTGAGGGATAAATGCTTTCAAATCTTGCAGTGTGTTGAGAAATAATGTGGGCGGAAAGAAAATTCTGAAAGATATCTTAGACATGGAGTATGGATAACCGATTTAAATATGCCGATAAGTACACTGTCTATTTCGTTACTGAATGCTACAAACTGTACCATAACTTTTTTTTATTGTCAAAAGAATAAAATTTTATTTCTGTGTTCTTTGTATTATTTCTATCATCTACATTCGGTTGATATGAGCCGAATATATCGACCTTGGATGACGTCATCAGCAGTTGATATGAAATATCAACCTGTCAGGATGTCATCAGCGGTTGATATGAACCGAATATATCAACGTCTGATGACGTCATGAGAGGTTGTTATGAGATATAACTGCTATGGACATCAAAGAAAAAAAACTACTACCAGTTGTATATATATATGTATTTAATACATTTATAATTTAATTTTAAAAAGAACCTATTTTATTACAGCCAAGTTTTATCATTTTTATGACACACTCTGCTAAAGAGCTTTTCAGAACCCAACTGTTTATTATAAATACAATTCTTCATTTGGTCTTTTACTTCTTTATTTCAAAATATTATTTTTTACTTTTATTATTATTATATGTTTACCAAGTTGCTCTTTTTATAATAAAACAGAATTGGACGAAACCAAACTAGGTACGGAATGAAACCATTACAATAGTACACCTTTCTACACTGAATTACATGTACAACAGGTTCATCTGTAGAAGTGTGTTTCTATAATTATCTACTAATTCATTCAACTACAACATTCTGTTTTAATCATTAATACATTACCAGACCTAGAAATAAACTCAAACATATCTCTATATCTCAGCTATGTGATTTTTAGTATAACTAGATAAGGGTTCTTCCTCCTTTAGTTGTATGCATTTATTTCATGATAACCAGACAACATGTAGGTGGTGACCTCTCATCTCATACATTTTGAGACTAACCTACAGTAATTTTATTTGTCTATTGGTACACTGTCAATGTGGAGTGGACTTTTTCTCACAATCAAACAGTCCTTCGCATTCTTTCACAAAATCAAGCTGGTAACATGCACATGACATAAATTTTCTGATTTTTCAATAATAACCCAAACAAATGTAAATTAATTATACTAAAATGCTGCTGTTTCTAGTGGTTTTGGTTTAGGTCTAAGCAATCATTTCACAAATATCCAGTGCTTTCTTTGCATGAACCAAAGAAAGGATGTACATCAATTTAACCCATTAAGTGCGTAGGTCGTTATATAACATGCTGCCACTCACTCTGTGCAGGGTGTAATATAATGTTTTGGAGGTGTTTTCCCCAGGAATAAAAAAAGTCCAACGTTTTTCGTCATATTAACTACGCAATAGGGGGTAGTTAACGTTTTAAAAACGACACGCTTAACAGGTTAATACAGATCGGATGATACTATTTGTCCTTACAGCGTCAGTTACTAGAGCCATAACTACATAAGACATTAATGGGAGTTTTTGAAATTGAATAGGGTTCTTCATCTTGCTAATGTAAACAACATATCAATTTTAAAACAATTAGATGATAAATGTACTATAAGGGCAATTCCTAGTTTTCTTGAATAACAGCTGACATCAATTGCCCAGACTCTATTTCAGATGAATGTGTTACCTGCCATCATAGTGTCATTCAGCAATCGTAATGTCACTTATCATGCAGGACCACACCCTCTCACAATGTCCAGAACATAGCCATTCAAAAACAAAATAATCAGATAACTAATTAATAAAAGTGAGTCTAATGGAACAACGGCTTAAATGTAATACATAATGTATACAATGCTGTTCAAAATGGCATAACAAATGTTTTTGGCTTCATACTTTCCTAAGTACACTTGCTGGATCATATCTTTTCTTACGCCAAACTCTAAAGATACTATTTCATGCAGGGATTTGAACAATCATATGAAATTGTAACAAAATAATTTTTTTTCCCTACCTTGTTGAAAACATTGCACGCTCTTAAAATTACATTTCTAATACATAGCACAAGAAAATAATGAGCGAAGCCAATTAGAGCAAACTTTCATCCTATGGCTTCTTGAAGTGGGTTTTTCACAAACAGGAAGAACATTTCTAGACGCTGTTATTACCATGTTCTTTCGAGAATAAATTTCTTGCCAGTAGAACCACAAATCTTTTCAAATTATGGAATGATTTATTTTCTATGACAAGATATTCAACTAGAATTTCAATTTCTGAGACAAATCAGTTACTACTGTAAATGAATATTTTCTATCACTTGATTATATATAGACTTCAATTTCAGTAAAAAGAAATCTTTCATGTCTAGGCATACAAATAACAAATCTCCATCAATTTATAAACTTTCTCTGCTTATATAATCTATGCATTTGGCCCACTTAACAGACCTCCAGAAAGAATAAACAGAAGAGTGAAACTACTTGACAAAAGAGTTTATGCCAAAGATATTCCAATAAAATAAAAAAAAAATAAACAAGTTTGCCAAGCCTACCGGGAGAAATTGTTTAAGATTTGGGAACTGGAAATAGCGCAATTCCTACATGTGCCCCAATGTTATTTTAATGACTAAACCTGAAATTCAACAATCATTATCTGTATATGCAATTCATTGATATTTTGTACTGTTAGACAAAAAATGAAATAACATATATACTTCCAATTTATCCAAATTTTCCACTTCCAAACCAAATATTTTATGATAAAATGTTAATATTCATCAATAATTATTATAGATCTAAGGTTCAAAATTGTTTAACTTTATCAAATATGTTAAATTAGATAGTACAGTGGACTCTGTCACATCCGATCTCTGATGAATCCGGATTTCTGTCACATCCGACATGATTTCAATGTCCCGATTTATTTCCTTATTACTTCAGCCCAAAAATTTCTGGTAAATCCAGACTCTGTGTATCTTCCGGATTACGACATCAATCAGCCGTCCCGTCACATAATTTCCATTGAATCGTCACCGTATAATCCGGCCTTAAATCGGTTGGTGTCAAGCAATTGCCAATCAATTGTCCGTTACTTACATTAAAACTTGATGGGTGTGAAGCTACAAAAGATTAACAAGCAATCACCAATCAATTATCGGTAAGATTAAAACTCGCTATCGTGTAGGTCTTTGTTGATTACCTTGATAATTTTACAATCTCTAAGACAGTAATTGTGACAAATACTCAAGCATATCTACGAATTTTCCCCACAAATTCGGTCGTACAAATATTCCTAGGACCGGCTAGAAACTTTCGTTGTGCATGCCGATTGAAACAAATAACGTTAGTTTGTCCATCTTGAGCTGAAATGAGCTTTCACCGATGAGTGTCAAGGTCATCAAAGGCCGATGAAAATGAAACTTAGGCTCACTTCAGCCCATTGTTTATTCACCCTACGACGGATCTCACCGAACCGTATGACGATGACCTTGACATAGAACGGAAGATTATCAATGAACACATGATAGCAAACACAAGCGTGCGACCAACTGAAGACGACGAGGAAGATAAATTAACGCCAGACCTATTCAAAATGCCTACGCATGTTGAATGAAATAAATATTAATGTTAGAAAATTTTGAATGTACAGAAAAGGTTATCATTTTTTTAATGGAATAACATTCTGGAGATTCGAAGCAAAATTATAATAATACTTCCGGTTTTCGAAGTTACAATATTTCCAGTTTTGACAAAACTGGGGATTCTGGATCTCTGTGACATCCGACATATTGTAACGATCTCGTACGATGTCGGATTTGACAGAGTCCACTGTACAACAAAACACTGTGAAACTAAATCAGGCATGAGTTATCAGGGGATTTTGGAAAATATGACTTTTAAACTTTCCTTGAAATGCAGATGTTATCCAGTAATTTAACCAGCTTGTGAAATCAAGCATATTTCCCCAGACTCCATGAGTGTATATATTGAAATCTCTAGATCTGTGAGTCACACAAAATGTAGATAACATATAAGAAATATTATTTCATAGACACAACGATGCAAACAGAAAACCTACACCATGATACAACTAAATGAAAATAATAAATTACACAAATTCGGTTGCTGCTGGTTTTCCCAAACAAACTGTTTATGAAAAGCATTTCTTAAAGTTAATTCCATTAATTTCAGAAAACATCCAAACTACTTGTCTAATCCAATCTGCAATGAACTGAACACAATTGTGTATATATATACATAGATTCTACAAGGTATACTTTATCTTACTGCGGATCTACAGCTGAAAATCTCATTCTTTCCTCTGGCATACACATTCCTTGTCAAAACAAGAAAAAATATCAAACAACAAAATTTTCCTTGTATGATAATCAAATTATATCAAGGTTGAAAGCAGCCACAAGTATCATTTACGGTAATTTAAAATACTAATGACAGCCATGTGACAACTTTCAATAAATATCAAAATGTGAATATCCATACCCATCAATATACATAAGACACTACTACACACCTGCAAGGAACCATTATGAAGTACCAATTTATCTCTTCTTAAGTGTGAAACCATTATATCCCAAACAAATTATTCAATCCGATCATAAAATGAGATCAGCATTCCTCAAAATATGACAAATACCTTCTTACAACAAACAAATCACACCAAACATGTACATGTGTTATTTCTAGATATCTCCAAGAAGCTATTAAATGTAACCAGTAGCTGGCTATTTACACTCCTACCACTGTCAGTAGTTATTTTCATACAGCCAACTAAATCAATCAATCAGTCAGTGATAAATAGTCAATAAAACAGGTTCTGATCATCCATAATTTGCAAATTAATACTCCATTAGACTGTCAGGAGATACAGTAGAACCATAAAAATCTGACACCAATTTCTTTCAATGGTCAACTTATCTCCAAATCAATCCTTAAATCAGCCTTCATCATTCAAGATTCCTTACCATTTATTGGGAGACATAAAATTTACATTCCTATTGTCATATTCCTAAATAATGCTTATTATGAACTTTATAATTGTACTGTAAATTATTAATTTACTGATGATTTTTTACCGTAGAATATTGATAAATAAATACTCATGTGGATAAAATCAAAGTTCCAAAAAATGCAGTTATCTACACACATATTTTTAGAATACTTTCAGTGTATGAATGATGGGTTAATTTGGGGCGTTGAAGATAATAATTTGAACCCTTTTCAGTCAACAACCAACACTTGCCATGAGTCTCCAAGAATAATTTGTTCCAGTCTGATTCACATAACAAGGCCACATCTGGAACAGTAAGTAGCCTGTTGGGTTCTACAAGATATAAATATTTGTGGACAGTTAACAGACAGTGGTGGAGGTTGGGTGGGTTAGTGGTCCGAAGTGTCCCGCTTCCAGCTCTAGCTGGCCAGTCATGTCTCTGTTTGCCGTCATGGTTATGATCACTGGTGTGACCTTATATATGTGGCTTGAAGCAAATGTTTTAAACACCAAGAACAACAACAGGAGACAGCAGTCAATACTTCTGTTCAGAAAAAAACTAAACAATTAAACTACCAACCCCTACATCAAACAGAATCCCTATTATAAATGAACTGTAAGTTAAAATTGATTTACAGAATCCACGAATTAATGGTGATTAATGGCACAGCTTGTCAGGTCGGCACCAAATCAGCAATAATGCACCAAATGTATAGTGATATTTCAAAACTTAACATTATCTTCTTTGGCCAACTGAAAAAATTTAAAGTTAATTAACTACATCTAACAGCAGACAAAATCATTTTAAGAGCCTACATTTTCAAAGCTCATTAACGGTACTGAAATCTAATCAAATTCTCTTAAATACCCCTAATAAATTCTGGTATTTTAATTATACAGTATTTAGCTTTGTAGTCAAAAAAACCCCCCAGAATCTTTCAGGCAAAGTAAAATCTTGATACAAGTCATATCTATCCATGATAATAGCTTCAATTCTTTATTAAAGAAATCAATAATCTGCTGAAGAATTACAAAGACTGCTGATGAAGAAAGGCAAACCCATTTATGATGAATAGAATTTTTACTAATAGGTTAAAAATTTTCGCAAAATGCGAAGTAAATCACATATAGAAGCTATATTTGTTGGAAATAGGTAAATACAAGTTGCTTTGCGACAAGACATTTTCGAAAACAATTTCTTGAGTATTTGAATGATTAAATCAATATTTTAAATGCCTGTATCATAAAAACTGTGATTGATGTTACGGGTTGGCTGACAAGTTCTTAACCTGAAATGGATATATCAATTGGGTCGAACAAAACTTTTTCCACCAACAAGTACAATCATTGAATGAATTATGGACCTGAAACTGTAACATACAGCCATTATTTACGATGTTTTCATGCAGTTGATGAGCCCATCGATTTTGAACACCTGCTTATTTTAACGTTGGACAAAGTGAAAGAGGAAAGCAAGCAGCCTTAGTAGGTTTCCTTTCCCCCACTTCCATGACCTGACATTAACTTCCACAGGATATAAATGTCCCGTCAGATATAGTGTTCTGAATTTTATACTTGAGAAATACTGAAATACAAAGTGATAACCTTTGCTACAAAAACAGAGAAAGAAATGTGTCTTGAATGAAACAGATTTACAGATACTGTATAGCAAGGTCTCTACGCCCCCCCTCCATCATTTTACGCCAAATAGAAAATAAAATGGCTGCCTTCCAGTCTTCTAAATAAATTTGTTTAGAATAAAAACTTTGACATAGTTGAGTGCATCATGTAACAGATAGCAAGTACCAAATAATGTTGATGTAAAAGTATAGACATGGATACTATTACGCAGTAATTCTTTAAATGACATCTAGAAGCACGGTTAATTTTTCATAACAAAACACAACACAAGGTATGGATATAACTACTTCTCTATACTTCAGTATTCATTTTGGTAATTAAAATATGAATCATGATTAATCAGAGGCGGATCAAGGCTCTGGTGGGACCTAGACAGCTTGACCAGCTGGGCCCTTCGCGGAACTGGTTTGCCGTAGTAAAACTAAGACTGCTGTAAGAGAAATTTCTGAGGATATACTCATGGAATAATATCAAGCACTGCCACTTAGTCAAACATTGTCATGTCATTCGGGCAGTGACAATCATTTGATGCTCAGAGGAGCACAGCATGACCTAATTGCTGGATAAAATGAAAACAAACCTAATTTATTATTGCTTAAAAGAAGAGAAATATATTCTGCAATTCCCTTTCACATATCTGAATTGACTTTCACACATCTGAATTCACTTAAAATTTAAAACATCAAATTTAAAAAGGTTGTCCTGCACTGCCTATAACTAATGCCCCATTTCCATCATTGACTTAAATTATTTAGGACAACATGATTCCAACATACTCTAAATGAATTTCAAATGTTTTTAAATTTCAAATGACACCAAAAACATACTTTTAAACATTTTATATTCATTTTTTTCTGGGAAAATGTTGCTTAGGAGGGCAATGTCCTGTATTGAAAATTGACCACAAAAGCTTTCTGAAAGAACAGCAAACCATTATGGACTGATAATTTCAAACTTTCTAAAATAACTTTCTGTAACTTTCAATGAATGACAACATTATTTCCTTGCCAATATATGCAGTAATTCAAAGAAATTCATCAGGGTAAAGTTTTTTTTATTTCTGATCATAACCGAAAGCAATTCATATGCATTTTGACACAGTAATCATATCATGGATCATTTTACACAGATTAGTTTAAAAATCTAAACACAATAAAAAAAAAATATTCCATTTGATCTTATCACAGTTTCCTCATTAAGACTCGAAAAATTTTGAAGATGTGTAGTTTTTATAAAGGGAAAATGCTCTTGAACTACCGGTAAGTTGCTTTCAACTTCTAGGAATAATTTTATCAATTTTAGATACATACGCACTTTTGATTCCCTCGTTGATAATTTTAGACTGAAGTCTCCATATATACTTGAAAACAGCACATAATCTGTATTATATTTGATCAATGCACTAGATGAAACCTAAAAATCATGCTATAATGCATCTCTTGTTGATTTCCTACTTGAAACAGGTCGATAATGGATGTTACCAGATAAATTTTTAGTATTGGTAAGATAACCATGACTCTTATTTCTGTATACCCAACCTAATGCTGCATTATGTTACTGTAAATAACTACTAGGTGCCGAAATTCAATCATAATAATTATATACCTGTAGCAGACGTTTAAATTAAGGCTTCTGTTGTCGATAACAACTGCAGACACAACATTTGAGGTTAGACTTTCCAACAAAGATTATTTACACAGTGATCACCACCTGTTTAAAGGGATATCAATATGACAGTAGTTGTATTTTCTTGGTTATAGAGTAAATGACATTACCTTAAGGTATTGGATTCTTGCAGATATAGTAATATTTAAACTATAAGTGAGCCAAATACCGGTAACCTGATTTTGAGTTTGGAATATATTTCAATAAATATGAAAATTCTAGGCAATGCCCTTTTCAAAAAATATTAAAAAATGATAAATATGTAATAATAACAAGGTTATTATCCGTCTAATATTGTCAAATACTGGATGATGTTTAGTGCTGATATCAAGTAAAATTTTATGCATCGATGCATCGGACGCAAACATCGATACTCGCATCGATGCGTCGGGAATTTTATGCCGCCATTTTGTTTTTCAAAAATTTCTGAAATAACATTATTATTTATGATAGAAACATAGATTTCCTCAACATTATCATTATTATAGAAATGTTGATTATTTGAATAATTTATTTCGACAATATTCTTCAAATATCGTTTGATTCAATTGACACTTGTTAGCCACTGTCGTGACTGTCGACGTGAGGGCGTGCGTAACTGTAAGGCGATAACAAGAGCAAGAGGCGGTTTGCAGGTCGTACCTGTCTATACTCTATAGGGATTTATGAAATACATTCTTTATAGCCCGTTATAAAAAGTAAGACTAAATCGTTTTAACACTAGCATTAAAAACGGGTCGGGAAATATTATCCTCCTGACATAGTTCTAATAAGTTTGCTGGGCTATGGACAGAAGTGGTGAATTTGACCTCGGGGTCGAAGGGCATGAAAGCGGAAGTAGCAAACAAAGACAGTTCTAGTAGTCACTGGGAAATCGAGACAAACATAACGGAAGCATAACGTAAACAGGTGAAGCTGGGCTAGCCTAATAGTCTACGTTCGGGATTATTGAAAAATTCTGTTCCAATGTATATTGTTTTATTTTCAATCAAAGAAAAACGTATGGAAAATGTGTTATTTATTCTAGTGGACGCTTAAAGGTAATTATTGGTATTTTTGTCGATGCATCGATACTACGAAAGAAGTCCGAGAATCGCATCGGCGTCGGCCAAATCGATGCATCGCCGATGCCGATGCATCGATACTTGATATCAGCACTGATGATGTTCCCAGCATCAATATCTAAAACTGAATGCTGTTCCTAAAACAGATGTCAAATATTAAATTATAAGATACTGTTAAAATCGTCAATGTCTTGTCAAATATAAAACTATTAGAAGCTGTTCCCAACAAGATGTTACAAGATTCAAAAGTACCCTATATATCTATAACTACAAATATCAACATATAGGAGATAAACACTTCCTGTTACGTATTTAGAGGGGGTTTTTGCATTTGTCCATTTGATCATGCTTGAATCATTAGAACACGATATGCGACAGATAGTTTTCACATTATTGTAGCTAGTTCTTGTGTAAACAATTGATCATGAAGTTCCAACCTATATCCTCAAAACAGTGATGTCTAGCCTAAGATTTTAGTGGTTGCTATCCCATGCTGTTCTGAGGTACTGTCAACAAAATGTCAATTTTGGCATAATGATTAGGCCTATATTTCAGCCGCTATTTTCGACTCCCTCGATCATTGCATTTTCAAGCAATTTCTTGTGACTAGTGATACTTAAAGGAAGATCATGCTAGCCAGATGGATCAAAGCCTGATTTAAAAAAAGTTGAGTGAAGCTAGGCCGTTAGCCCAAGAAAAATTTGTCCATACTGTCACTGCCTAGTTACAAATATATTTGGATACCAGAAAACGGTTTAATTAATTTATGACTGATTTTCTACTATTTTATGTATCTCTCATATATCATTTCCATCAAAAAATATATGTAAGGTATGAGTTCTACCATTAATGTTAACCTATATTTTTCCTTGACATTCTAAATTAATCCCAACAACTAGATTCCAGAAAAAAAGAAAGCTAAGCCATTGGATAAATATACCTTTAGGCCGACTCAAAATAAATCTAATCTCATATTTCTCATTTAATATTCAATTCTATATTTTGACAAAAGCTTATTTCCAAAACTGTTCAGACATTATAATTAAAATCAATACTTACACCCATGCTGTAAGGCTAAACCATTTTAACAGTCTTAGATATAACTAACAGCAAAGAAATATGTGCAAACAATATTCCTGTATAAGCAAGTAATTGGAACTAAATAAACATTTGCCAAAACAATACATATTTGTGTGGTACAGAAGCATTCTACAACTTGTTAATAAAATTATATCTTTGTCATTGAAGTTAATATAATCAATTATGTATATTTATGCTCAAAATATTTTTAATGCCTGATCTAAAAATATGCTTGTTAAGTCTGAATAAATAATTATTCATTGGTAATATTTTGATTTCTCCCCCCCCCCCTACATTTTTTTTTTTTAAATTAAGCATACCATATGATTCCTTACCAATAAATATTTCTCTACAAATTGAAATCAATCAGCTAAAAAACAGTATTCTGAATTGCAAAGCAAATATGGACATACAGCACCTGTTCAAAATCCAACAATTCACTAATATACTGTTATACCTGTAAAAATACCTTTCCATATGGTTGAAAAACAGAACTAAAAAGCCTGAGATATAATAATATATGTGAACACATCTTCAACCAATGCTAGTTAATAACTCACTTTCGCTACAGTGATAACATGGCAATTAGCATTTAATGATCAAATTACCACATGATGTATTCCATTAATCAGTTCCTGGTCACTCCTGTCTGAAAATAACATTCCAAATCCTACTTACATGGTCAACTGACACTGCTTGTCAATAATGAATACCACTTCTTATGAAGGCAGGTCTTTCAACCAATACAATTAAAGTTTCTGATAAACCTATTCAAAGACAAATATTTGAAGTCTTAATTCACCAATATTAATCCTCAATAAATAGAATAAACAGCTTCACACCTGAACTCAATCACTTTTAACAAGCAAACTAACTGTATATGTGATGAAGACATGGGGTATAAGCCTATCGCCTCATGCACTCAATTTATTCCCTAAGCTCTACACAGTCATATTGATAAAAATTTCAGCCTCACATGTATTAGTCGGCACGTCACATGTTGGCATCGTAAACTGATCAATTCTTCCTGTCTGTCAATCATGACAGGTCAATAATTTAAATATGTCTTATCCTAACAATGTCTATTGTGAAGTCTGGTATATTGAAGAAATATCCTAACTACATTTGTTCCTACCACATATCTGCTTTAATGAACTGAACCTTCCTATTCCAAACACAGTGGAATTGCCATTATGAGCTATTAAGTTTACAAATGGCAATGATACATTCTCAAGTCTTGCGGTATAACTAATTCAAAATTCAATTTTAACTTCAATCGATTTTATGAAATGGTTTATTAGATTTACTAAATCTATCTTTCCCCAACGACCTTAACAAATTGTATATTTCCCTGAATTTTATGTTTTGATGGATAAAAATCTGAAATGAAAACCCTGAAGTGTGCTATAAGACAATTTTTGCCTTTTCGATTTTTAACATTCTACTGTTCTGCTCTGACTGGGCTAATGAAGATGGGTATATATCATAGGGAAATTTTGTCTGGACAGTTGTGCTAAGGCCTACTCTTATATCGAATTTCAACTGCCAAGGGTTCTTTAAGGTGCAGTGCATGCCAATGCATACACAGCACCTCAGTTTTTTTGACCACCCAAACAACTATATGTTTTTCCTTGCCAGGCCCCTCATCCTGCATTAGTGACATGGGGGAACCATGCCGGATAATTCAGATGAAATTCCTTGGCAAATGCAGTGATTGAACATAGGATCTCTAGCTTAGCAAGCCAACGTCTTACTCCTTGGCTCAGCAATTGTGAAATTCCTGAACATTACATTTTAAGGTACAGATTTCAATATTATAAAGAAGTAGACTATTTTGTCCAAAAAATATGTTTTTGGTTACAGGCACTTTACACATTCTGTAGTATGGTAACACTCTATAATGGAAGAAAACTGAAATTATGTGTAGGATATTTTAGAAGTAATTCAAGTGGGAATGGGATGTGGAAATAGCTTTAGATGCTCAGGAATTAGTATGAGGTAATTTGTAAGTAGTTTAGGATGTTCAGTTAATAGTTTGGGATGCATGTGAAGTAGTCTGAGATGCTCTGAAAGTAGTAAGATATGTTCTGGAAGTAGTTTGAGGTGCATGGGAAGTAATATGTATGAGATGTTCCAAAAAGGGGTAGGCCATTGGATGTTTTGAAAATAGTATAAGTTCTAAAGGAGTATGAGATGTTCTTAAGTAGTATGCAATGTTCGGGAATTATAGCAGGTGATCTGAATGTTATGGTGGTTGTAGTGTGGAATGTTCTGGAGGAGTTTAATAAGTGATGTGAATGTTGTCGCGGAAGTAGTATGAAATGTTCTGGATGGGTGATGGGTGGTCTGAATGTTGTGTTGATAATAGTATCGAATGCCTTGGATGAGTGTTGTTGGTGATCTAAATGTATGAACAGTTCTGGATGAGTACATGTAGTAGGTGAGCTGAATGTTGTGGTGTTAGTAGTATGGGGTGTTCTGGATGAGTTTAGTAGGTAATCTGAATGTTGTAGTGCTGGTAGTATGGAATGTTCTGGATGAGTAGGTGATCTGAATGTTGTGGTGGTATCTGCATATTCTGGATGGGAATGTTCTGGAAGAATACCATAAAAGAAATCATGGTAAACCTTTAAGACAGACTCATTAGATTCAGAAAAGATAACCATCTGAGTGCCAAGACAGCAGAAGGGAAAAGATGTAACAGTTTCTATCAGCAGACTGGCTAGGGTTTGAAAATGATTTTAGTATTGTCATCTATACTTATGCTTGTATCTATGTATCTGGCTATCATATATAAAATGTAAAAATGAACTGTTGCATTGCTAATCCTGGTATGACAAACGTCTTAAGAAAACAGTACGAAGTAATACACAGTGTGAAGCAGAAGCAAAGACAGCTAGACGCTCACTAGGCTACTACGATATGTAGCAAGAAAAGATGCATGGGTCATACATCTGCATACATAGGATGTGGCGATTGGTTTGAAAATGGTCTGCTCTCCACGTCTGACAGAAAGTCCCATGGTGCTACAAGTATGGACTGTTCTGGATTAGAATTAGCCCATCTGTAATCTGTGGTGGTAGTCGTATGAAATGTTCTGGATGAGTGTTGTAGGTGATTTGAATGCTTTAATTTGTTATGCAACATTATCACATGTTTTAAATTAAATATACTTAAGATGCAATCCCCCAAGACAACAATTGTGTTGTCTAGATTCTGACTGGACAAATAAGACTATATTAAACAAGTAAATTTCTATATAGGACTACATCTCCTTGTTATGTACCTATGTTTTTTCTTCTGTTGCATCTTATATATACTGACTGCACATTCCCCTGGAACAGCAATCATGTTGTCTAGATTCTGACAAGACAAATGGGAATATAGTTATTAGTTACTGAAGTAATCTTCTTTTGACATATCTGTTAAAACTTCATTACATTCAATTTATTTTCACGAAAACCTGATATAGTAATCTGTGCTGTACAGCTATGGAAAATGAAATATACAATTTCTATTCATCCATGTGAAAAAAGTGTAGCCAGACTTTGTCCATCATTATCCCAACACAACCTTACTTTGTATTTATTTGATTAAATACATAAGGAAGAGAACAATTTAATTATCAACCACATCATTATGCACTGATTTAATCCAGATGACAGATAAACCAAGGTTACAATGGTCTTTAATCACATACATCATTATATTTGCATGGTACTTTTATAAAACTGGATAATCTACAGCTTCCTGTGTGTCTTGTTTTATTTAAAGAATATAAGAAGTAGGCCTACTGAACAATCCAGATGAACTAAATAGATCTGTGATGATGATTTGGACAGACGTAAAGCAGTTCAACTGATCTTATTAGATCTGAGTACTGCTTTTAACATGACCAATCAACTGACCCTACTTGAGACTTGAGAGGATCATTACGGCATATCAGGGACGACACTGGACTGGTCCCAGTCATACATAAATGGGTGAATACAGAGGATCTTGACGGATTCCAAACTGTCGATTTCTAAGATTCTTGTATACAGTGTTACCAAAGGATCAGTTTATGGTCCTGTCCTGTTCACAGCCTACACTGCTTCAATCAGTGACATGATTCGTGAAGCAGACCTTAAGTACAACCTCAATCATCATGACACACATAGTCCGGCAGCAGGTTGACAAACCTGGCAATATAGTCCAATATAGTATGTGTAGATTAAGAATCCGGATGATGCCACCCTGGCACTCTTGAGGAAATTTGAATATTAGTGATGGCTGCCATGAAACATTTTCTGGTTATTTTGACAGATTATGTCAGACCTCCGTTTGAAGATGGGTTGTATAAGAATTCGACTCACTGAATCCAATGAGCATGGGGATTCCTCCTAAAAGTGATGGATATTTCCTCTAGGCGGTCAAATTAAAAATGGTGGCTTATTTTGGCTGAAAACATACAAAGTTCCCTAAAACATTGTGTAATATATTGAAATATAGGTTTTTGTTGTATTATATATCTTCAATATATATTTGTAGTTTCAGAATCTGGATGATGCCACCTTGGCATCCTTGGGGTAATTAAAATATTCCAGATGGCCATCATGAGGCATTTTCTGGTTATTTACTTTAATTTAACAGGGTCAAATTCGGGTCAAATTCTCTCAGACCTCAGTATGAAGGTGGTCAATTATGTCCAACATTGGAAAGAAAGATATAGACCTTGAAACCGCAAAATAACTGATTAATGCTTTTATGTCATCTTGTTATTTCTGAAGCGTTATTTTACTCTCTGTTAGGATTGCCAGTGTTATTACACCAATTTTAAAAGGTCTACATTGGCTACCTATTTAACACCAAATTAATTTTAAGATCAATACCTAAACTGTATCAACGACCCCTCTGCACCAGCTTAACACAATTTGTTCCAGATAGATCTTTACATTCATCAAAGAGTAATCAGTTAGTCCGTACAAAATGCAAATCTGGAGAAAGAGCATTCTCTTATGCTGGGCCAAGAGAGTGGAATAAAAATACCCAAAACTGTACAGAATAGCCCCAATATATAAACTTTCAAGAAACGTTTAAAAATAGAATATTTTCAAATTAATCTCATAGTTAAATTTATGTTATATTTATGTATGAAATGTGTTATGTCTTTAATTTTGTTTTACTTATGCTTGTTGTCTATATTTCTTTGTAAAGCACCACAGTAAGTCAAACTGACTGAGGGTTCAGAGCTCTAGACAGCGATTATTATTATATAAACTCCGATCAGAAATCCTCACTGACAGAGAACTGATCAAGGACCCAGGTAGGATATATACAGAGAATTAAGATGTTCAGTATTGAGTTCTCTTACTTGGATAATCTAAAATATATGACAGCGATTGTGGCTTTGGGAGAAAAAAAAATAGGTATAAAATCATATATAATCCCTACTCAATTATTCCTTATAATTGATTTGGTACATGTATACATTATTTGTAAAAAAAAAATTGTCAGAAAATGCCTGATAATTCAGAGAGATGAATGAATGGCCAGGCAGTTATAATTAGATCTTGAAAAGAAATAGTATGATTAATGTTTTCCCAACGCTTTTCATTTCAAAGGTCACTCTTGCAAAAAGGGAATAATTCTGCCAATAGAATATTGCAACTGTTTCACATATTATTTTCGATTTTTCAATATTCTGTGTCACCCATGAATATTTGCATTAAAAGATCAATACTGGATCAAGATTACAATCAATAACTCATTTAAATGCATTACAATTGCAAGGTGCATTGGACCAAAAATGTGACGACTTGGTCCAGATATAAGCCATCCTCTTATGTTAGATTTGGAACTCAAAATATCAAAGCTGAAACTACAATTAAATGTTAATGTGTTGTGGAAATCACATTCAATTATGTTATTCAATTATCTCAAAGCCATATAAAATGACCTTTAGGTTAATGCACCAAAACCACTCATCTTAACAGACTTATAAAATTATGGTTCTCCTTTCCAAGATCCTAATACTTCAATAGAATTCGCAGTTAAATGAACATGATGCCATATATAACAAATATCCAGGATTTTGAGACATACTTACGCGCTAACATTTAGTAAATTGCCTTAAAGAATATAATTACATCAGAGACATATGCTATAAATGTCACAAATTGGTACTGGAATACTTGCTTGTAATTGTTAACAGAATATACACTTTTAAACATCACGTAAATAAATTAATAAGTGTTCTTTGATACCCATGTCTTACAGTTAATGATTGATACACTTGATAAACATGTATATACTGTTGCTTTCGCTTTTAGAATCCAAGTCTAAGCTATTGTTCAAATTAATAGAATCAGGAATAATGCACAAGGACACTATCAATTCTCTGAAGGACACTGGGTGATCAATTTATGGAAATGGTCATCCTCCTTTGGTCCATCTATAGAGATATGCCTCTATACTGTCCATGTCGATTTATTTATTTTTCAAAATTTGCCTTTAGGGTCATCATAAATAATACTTCACTTGAGGGGTGGCCTTGGGTAAGGAATTAATTTTTAAATTTCGAAAAATTTCTCATTCAATCAGAAGCTACCGGTTGCCAATATCTTTCATAAAATGTTTCAAAACCTCAGAAGAGGTACACTCAGTATTTCTTTGAAATCATATCAAGCATGTTTTTATTTCTCAAACTTGAGAGTCCAAATAAATTTAATTGGTTAAAATTAGCTCAGCAGTCTTTCTTATTACATGTATTTATCAAGCTTCAATGAGCTAGAATAAATTCAATTGGCTCAATTCACTTGAATGTCTTTCCTCTTGCATTTCTTTGTTTCTTATCATTGTTGAAAAATCATATATATGCCACTGAAACTAACTGAATTACATTGCACAAATACATGAAATAGAATTAAGAAAGGAATAAAGGAATGGAATGGGTTTTCAACTCTGATCAACAAAATACTTTGCTTGAGTCTAACTTACGAAAAATTCCATTCCGGTTACTATGCAAGATCTGGCTGAAAGCTTACTTTTATTTTCAGGCTCTTGGGCATGTGTCCTGAGTTGGGTATGACATCCCTTGTGATGTGAAAAACCGGGCTTATCATTTTTATTTAAATCGTTACTCATTCTGAAAACATGAGATCCTGGAAATAATTGGGAAAATGTAATTCAAATTTGGATATTGCTTGTATTCTCATCTCTTGGTTTCATATCGCTATTTTGAATAATAAATGACACACCAATACTTGTGTTTGTTATTCATTAAAATATTAGAAGGTGGGGGGGGGGCTTTGCTAGGAGCACAAATGATGCATTCATCTTTGAGAAAAACTTTTTATATCTTACAAATTTTGGGAAATCAGTTGTTAGGGTTTTTTGTTAATAAATAATAAAAAATAGTAAAATTGGATTGGGAAAAAAAATGGATATAAGATTCTCCTGATGGCTTATAATATTTCTAATATGACAAAAATGTTCCTCAAAAGATAGACTTGCTGTAAAACATGAAATAAACAGATTCATAAATGCTATGGGTATGGGCAATTGGCAATATATTCACTATTTTGGTTAAGCCCAACCAAATGTTAAGACCAAAATATGTCTTTATTGGCATATATTAATATTATGTTGAATATTATGACATTGTACACCATCTATTTTATTGTTTGTTGTTCTGACAACTAGGGTGATGGTATTAGTATAGGAAAGAAATGCAAATTAATGCATACTGTTGTATTATCTTTATCTGTATCAAACTTTTAGCAATCAAATATGCTTGTAGCTATATTACCTCATAGCTCATTAACTCAGGAAAACCAGTATAGTTTGAATAGGCTTCCCATATTTATTTTATCACATGAGTTTCATCTCTGTATATATTTTCTATCACGCCAACAATGCCAGAAAATAAGATGAAATGGGTTTAACGGTGCTCTAAATCTCATCTTCAGTGACAGAATTTTCAAAAGAGAGAGAACCCTGCCCCCACCCTTGCAGTTGAAGTCATTGAAAAAAGGTTGCTTCTGGCTAACTTTTGATTAATTTACTCTTATATCACTAAACAGTAATGTGTAGTGAATTTTATGTTACTTTGGGACGGCAGGTCTCCACTTTTGTTAACTCATAAATTTCTTTCTCATAATAATTTTTTGATCACACTAATGTTTTGGTCACAGTATTACAATCTAAACAAATCCAGTTACAGCGTACTCTGTCATCTGTCATCATTTTCATGTCCCAAATTATTCCCTGTCACAATTTTGTTGTCCGCTAATGATAGGCCCGTTTTAAATCTAATTGAATTCAAGCCCGGATGTTATTCAGCATTGGTATTCAGATTTTCTTTTCTAAAATAAATTTTAAATAATCAATTGTAATACATATCAACTTGGATTAAGCCATGAGAAATTTGCATCATAACTTTAACAACAGTTTTAATACTGAAGTTTAGAATTTAAATAGATGGGAAATATTTGCGGGAGGAAATATGTGGAAAAAATGTTTAAAAGTGCGTGCTTTTCAATTATGTTTCATCTTTGGAGATTTTTTTATCACCATACCCAAAATAATAAAAATGTACACTACGTACACAGTAATATATTTTGTGGAGAGAAGATTGAACTATAACGTTTGATGAGTCTGTTACCCAAAGCAAAATTTATATTGCTATCCTTAAATAATAACATTCTCAACAAAACCTGACTTACAGTCACATATATGAGACAGAGAGAAATGGGGTGTAACATCCACTCGACTTAAACTAGGTCATTTTGGGACTAACATATGATTTAATTTTATTTCAATAATTCGCTTGCACGTAGAGGTCTTTAGCAGTGGAAGGACACTGCAGGGCCCGGAGAAAACCCACATTGCTGGACATGCGACCCTACTCCTTGTCACGTACAACCAGGAATTCGCAACCACGCCAGTTGACTCAATGACAGGCTTTATGCTAATCATTGGGCCATCCACTCCCCCCATTCACATAAGAATGTTACAAGGCATTTATTACATTGTAACATGCTTCTCACGACATGTTACTGCACAATAATATCCCTCTAAATACGAAACAGGAAGTGCATTTATCTGCTAAATATGATGTGGCTTGATGTTGATATGGTCGACTTGTGGGTAGATGAATGTCATTATACTCATTTCTTCCTTGATTCCATATCTATATTAAATCAAGGTCTCCAGAATCTGTTTCTCAATTATTACAGTACTCAAATTCTTAATATCTCAGGTCAACTTTAACTCAATATTCAATAATTACAATTCAAGAGTTCTAAATATCTTAGGTCCACTTTAACTGAATGATTGCAGTTACAGAGTTATTGATATATAAATACCCTTGGGTCAACTTTATATCTCAATTATTGCAGTTGCAGAATTTTAATATATATATAATATACTCTCAGATATTAATAACTAGACATGTATTCCTTAATACAAAGAAAAAAGGTCATGTGAATTGAAATCATCGACTCGAAACATGTATTATTTCATTTTCATTTTGTATTAAAGATTTGAGAGGCTACTGTTGATGTCTAGATACTGATGCGGCTTTAGATTACTCAACGCGTAGGTTGAAAAGAATTGTTAGCATTTTACTAACTAGGTACCCATTGTCAGCAATAACGCTTGGACGGCTGATTGCTATGGTGAGACCATAAAGCAAGTTTATAGAAATCCAGTAAAATTAATTCTAATTAATTTATTCAGTGCACATAAAAACTCCCTTGACAATTGGAATTAATAAATGGTAGAGGGGAACACTAATTTTAGGGCAACGGTCAAGTGTCCAAAACATATGTAACATGTTGGTGAGAAGTTACATTTAAGATACTAAAAAAAATGTAAGAGAAAGATTAAGGTCAAACAACTTGCCAACATCAAGTTATCAGGCCATCGTGATAGTAAAATATGATTACTTTCATCATTTATGTGTATTTTCCTCGATACAATTTTAAAAAAAGAAGCCAAGTTTCATTTATTTCAGTTTACATACAGTTATATGATAAAGTTATTTTTCTATCAATCTAAGAAACAACCATCTTGACACAATACCTTTATCAAAACAGAATCTTAGCTGCATCTATAATCTATAAAATCAATTGTGTAAATGTATTTACTGATTTTTTAATGTACTGTGTTAGACCAGGTTTATGAGTAAAATATATTACAGCAGCTTTAATGTTTACACTACCATTTACTTAATTGATCATAGGAAGACAATGTTTGCAAATTTGACAGTTTTACTGAAGAAAAAGATGGTATAATGGTATTTCAGAGAATAGATAGATGCATTCATATAGCAAGCAACCAAGATTTGGGGGGTTATAAACATACATTTCAAGTTTCATCAAAATCGGATAAAAATTGTGACCTCTAGTCCAATACATGCCAATATCGACAGTAACCATCTTTGCAGGGGTGGGTGGTTAAACCTATATTTTCAAGTTTCGTCAAAATCAGATAAAAATTGTGACTTGTCTTGTAGAGTGTCTGCAAACAAATTGTTGATGGCGGTCTGGACAGACAGGGACGACAACATTATACATCCGCATGAAAATGTGGGCATATAAAAATCACCCAGTCACCCAGTCCTGCCTCCCTCTAAGGCCAAGAAATTTGTGCTAGGCTTTAGAACTGCTCAGATCAGATGAATATATAGTACAGTCTTCGTGATGGTTTAATAATATTTTAATAAAATAGGAAAGAGTGGCCATGTAAATATATCAATACTATGGTGTTAAAGATACAATAACAGTGGTATATGATTAAATACTGCAATAAAAAGCAAATGATAGTGACGAGTTGTTTGTTCATGGTATTAAATACTTATAGTACCAAGACATAATCAAATATAATAAATATCTCATAATGAAACTTACACACGGGCGCCTCTACAATCTTCATCCATCTTGCTGTGTACAAATTCTTTAATTATCGCTTTTTAGATATAAGTGTAGTATGTCTATTTAGTATCTTTAATTCACTTGATTTGCTTGTGTTTATTTTCATCCTTCATGTGTATTTTTAAACATAATAATCACTCAATATTCATCACATGTTCAAGAAAACTGTCAACCACTTTAATTACATTTTGATTCACAGGATATGTAGATATATGTAATTATACTTTGACCTGATTAATTATTGGTGCATTAATCAAATACCAGAGATGTGACACATTAGTTGTACAGTTTATGGAAGCTTATAACACACACCTTCAATATTCCTAAGAAAACAAGTATTTTAAATCTTTTTTGAAACAATACAATCAAATTTTCATCTGAATTAAAAACAGTACTGAATCCCTGGATGAAAAAACTAGATTTTAAAATCTTTTTAAAACGACATGGTCATGAACAAGTTTTGAACAGTAATATATATTGTTAAACTTGTGCCAAAAATTGTCCATCTGTTTGACAGAAAGTAAAAAATATCTACTATGAGCTATAATGTATGTCAGATTTTAACTTGGTTATAAAATGAATCACAGAAAGGTTGAAGGTCGATGGTATTCTAGGTACATACTCTAAAATACACTTAGATTCTATTTCCTTCCTTCCCTCCTTCCTTCCATACTTGATTACAGATATATGTTATGTAATGCTTTCAGTTTTCATACTTAAAGGGACACAAATTCAGTTCCTAGTATAGTTGAACTTCATTATAATATAAAGTATATATATTCAGTGTATCAACTTTCATCAGTGGAGCCATTATCAAGTTTAGTAACTATTGGCTCGGTAGTTTAAAGATACATTATGTAAGATTTAGGTAGTTTAAATATACATTATGTAAGATTTAGATAAAGAACCAACACTATAATAGTTCGAAAGTAGATAATGTAAAATGAATAATTTGAAAATTTCATTCAAATTATTCTATTGCAAGGAAAGATATTAGCCTTTGAAGGTTTGACAGACTTGTGCAATAATTTAAACCAACGTACTGGTTGATCAAAGCTAAGTCTTTTTCCTCCATATTTGATTAAATCAAAGTATCGCTGAACCGTTGTAATCTATTTAATATCGGAGAAATCTTATGCCATCGAGAGTTGATTAAGGCCTGGATAAGTTAATTAATGTCTAATTAATACTTTAGAAAACATTTCAGGCCTAAAGAAACAAACAACTCACTACATTATATCTAATGTAGCATAATATCCCCAGAGAAAATGATACTGAAATTTCACTGAAATTTCAGTGAATTTGAATTTCACTGAAATTTGAAAATTTTGCCTGCAATCTCACTGAAATGACCAAATTTCACTGAAATAAAAAAATATTTTGGTCTATTACTGAAATTTCACTGAAATAAACCAAAATTTTGATCTACTGAAATTTCATTGAAATAAAATATATTTTGGTCTACTGAAATTTCACTGAAATATTTATATTGCAAATTTCATTGAAATTTCATTGAAATTACAAAACATAAAGATAGGTTGCCAGGCAACGAAACATACGCCCACAGCAGCTAAATCGTCCGGGCAGTCAACAAGGGTTGTCGCATATTTTTACTTTTTTTGCTAATGAAACATTTGTAATACACTAAAAACTGATTAAGAGTAACGGCTCATTATGTAATTATCAGAAAATCATTAGAACTTGATTGCTTTTTATAAAGTGTTACCCCACTCTAACAATTAGTATATACATGAAACATTTAATATCATGGATTTAGCTGTTCAGTTATCAAAATTCATTGAAAATCAAAATACTTGTTCGTTTCAACACCTTAAACTCTGTGTATCAATCTAAAGTCAATCGGATGATAAGTTTAGCCTCTATAGCGTCTCAAGATTTTTTGAAGTTATCAAGGGAGATAACTCTGGCAATAATTATTTGAAATCTCTGAAAATCAATAGGCTTCTTCGTCTCATGACCCTAAACACTGTGTGTTAATTTAAAGTCGATCGGATATTAACTTTGGCCTATGGAGCTTCCACAGGATTTTTTCGAAGTGATCAAGGGCCATAAATCTGGCAGCAATTATTGAAAATCACTGAAAATCGATAGACGACTTAGTCTCATGACTGTAAACACTATGTATAAATTTGAAGTCAATCGGATATTAACTTTGACCTCTAGAGCATCCACTGTGTATAAATTTAAAGTCAATCGGATATTAACTTTGGCCTCTAGAGCGTCCGCAGGATTTTTTGAAGTGATCAAGGGACATAACTCTGGCACTAATTATCGGAAATCGCTGAAAATCAATAGGCTTCTTCGTCTCATGACCTTAAACACTGTGTATAAATTTAAAGTCAATTGGATATTAACTTTGGCCTCTAGAGCGTCCACAAGATATTTTGAAGTGATCAAGGGCCATAACTCTGATAGTTATTATCGGAAATCGCTGAAAAACAATAGGCTTCTTCGTCTCATGACCTTAAACACTGTGTATAAATTTAAAGTCAATCGGATATTAACTTTGGCTTCTAGAGCGTCTACAAGATATTTTGAAGTGATCAAGGGCCATAACTCTGGTAGTTATTATCGGAAAACGCTGAAAAACAATAGGCTTCTTCGTCTCATGACCTTAAACACTGTGTATAAATTTAAAGTCAATCGGATATTAACTTTAGCCTGTAGAGCGTCCACAAGCAATTGTGGACGCCGGACGGACGGGGGCGACAACAATATACGACCATATTTCAATGTGGGCGTATAAAAATGTCTTTTTTTTTTCCCTATCTATACAGATTTATCCTTTGTGAAATAGAGCACTTTGAAACTTTGAGTGAGAGAAGACTAAATGTTTTTAATTTCCATTATTAATTATTATCAGGTTTATTTCCTGAAGTAGACAATTTCATTGAAGTTTATTTTATTCGTCAATCACCGTGCGTAATTCACGAACTCGTGTTGAGTAGCCTAATGTTAACTACATGTATATATAATGATGTCTAAACTTATGACTCGGCATCAAAAATGTTTCAGATATGTTCCGATAATAATTGCATTGTGAAAGTACTAAAAGAATGGCTATTTTCTCGAATGTAACACACGTGTGTTTCAATAGCCAGATTTGGAAACGAGGTCACCAATTGTGGCTCCCATAAATTTCATTTACAGTAAATATTTTACGATCAATTAATATAATCATGTTTTGAAATCAACCTCTTTTATTGTGAAAAGAAAAAAATAAATCTAAAGTTAAGTTATGAGGTCACTGCCGATTAGCCTAAACGATGACAGATTCCAATGAGTATCGTATTTCAGACGCGCGGTATGGTTTTTAAAAATTTTGCAATGGAATTCAAAAGAACAAATTTTTAATTCTATAATGGTTGTAAATATATGAAACTCGCATGCAAACAAAAACGAACCTTGCGTGCACGTTTCATTGCTAAATAGATATACTGATGCTGCTATTTTATACAATTAACGGGCTAATTACTATATTATGGTACGTTTGTTTCGCGCAAATGTTCCACATTTATAATCGAAAATATAAATTCCTGGAATCGGGCGCGAATTAGCAATAATAGAGTTGTGTTTGTACACACTATTTTCCGGATTATATGATCCCAAAACACCTATCAAAGAATTTGGACGTTGTTAATTATAAAATGGATGCACCGAGTGATAAGGCGTATTACAATTACAAAACAGTCATTGGTGAGTATAGACTAGTTGTTTAAATTCTTATATAATACTAGTACCAGCTAGTGTGGATCGGGCTATTGGTATTGGTAGTAATTTCCATCATTCAAATTATATGTGTGACCTGGCTATGTTTAGTTTTTAAAAAAATATGGTAAAACCGTTCTGTCCATATAGGCTACCGATCCACTAAAAATAAATCGAAAGATATTTTAAGACTAAGAGTAAATTATCTGTGTTATATTTATATGCTTTCTTTTTGACACATATGCCTATCTTTATTTAATATTATTTTGATTGTGTCATTTAAGGCCATACATTTTTATTATGGAAAAAGAAAAGCACAAGCCAGAAGAAAAAGAAAATTAGAAAATGGAATACAGAAATTTGAGGGATAATTAATAATATATAGTAATGATATTGTAATTGTTGGCTGTTTTTTTTTCAGAATGCATGTTAATAAACACTTTGAAATAGTAATAAGATTTCATTAAAATTTCGGTGAGATTTCATTAAAATTTCATTAAAATCAGTAAAATTTCAGTGAGAAATTTAGTCAAAATATTGAAATTTCAGTGAGATTTCACTGAAATTTCAGTGAGGGATTAAGTCAAAATATTATTGAAATTTCAGTGAGATTTCACTGAAATTTCAGTGAGAGATTTGGTCAAAGTATTATTGAAATTTCAGTGAGATTTTACTGAAATTTCAGTGAGATTTTACTGAAATTTCAGTGAGATTTTACCGAAATTTCAGTGAGAAATTTGGTCAAAATTTTATTGAAATTTCATTGAATTTCAGTGAAATCTCATTGAATTTCAGTGAGATTTTACCGAAATTTCAGTGAGAAATTTGGTCAAAATTTTATTGAAATTTCATTGAATTTCAGTGAAATCTCATTGAATTTCAGTGAAATCTCATTGAAATTTCAGTGAAATCTCATTGAAATTTCAGTGAAATCTCACTGAAATTTCAATAATATTTTGACCAAATCTCTCACTGAAATTTCACTGAGATTTCACTGAAATTTCAGTGTGTATTTTCACAGGGGATTCTGTGCAAAAATCTTCAATTTTATGTTAGGTTGAGTCAGCACAGTGAACATGCAACATGGATAGATTGGTGGATGGAGTTCTTGGATAATTGTTTCAGATGTATCAGAGGCTAGATTATTATTTAAAGACGCTAAATCGCTAATATTTAGGGCCTAGAAATTGACACAAATGGGTCGCAAGCCATATAATAATTTAATATGAATGTATATAAACTGATTTACATTCAATTGTTTCCGTTTTTACTCTAATATCAAATCAGTTATGTTTGGCGAAGTACACCAGAAGTCTCAATTGAATATATTGGTAAATAAATTATTTCATCTTAAATATTGGATATCAGAAGCCCATCTTTTCCTGGTAAGTCCACACCATCAATAATTTGTGATTTTAACGTCGAAGACTTTCGATGATATTGAGTTAGAGACTTAGCTACTTTAAATATTCTCTTTGGGGGCAAATAAACTTTTTAATAGTTCTATGGTAAAAATAAAATAGCGCTGGGATGTCTTTTATTCAAGTGAAAGAACTTGCAATGAAAACTTAAAAAATAGGTCTGTACTAAATTTACTTGTCTTGTTTTAAATATTAATCGAGCAGAGTCCATCCACCTGTTTGAATTATACGTTCACTTGTTTTTGTCCAATTGCATGCCGTTTCTTATTAGTACGAACGTAGTGAGGATTATAGCTGTTCGAAAGTTGCAGTGGTAAATCTATACAAAATGTCAATGACAGTTCTTAATAATCCACGCTGTAGCCGCCTATTCCAATTGGTAAATGCTGATTCAAAGAACGTTGACATTAATTGTATTCGTTTATAACAACAAATAATATATTCATTTTCAACAAATCCCGTAGGCTTAGAGTAATCTGAACAGTCACTTACTTAATTGGTGAACAAAAAAAGTTTTTTTATTTCTCTTGACACTGAAAACAAATTTAAGAGTCGACATGGGTCGGTCAGGTTACCAGAAACGTAGATTTTTTTGGGTGGGGGGGGCTGACTAATTTCTTTATAAATTCAGGAATAACATTTGATCTACAAGTGCATTTTAATTACACTTGATCTACAAGTGCATTTGAGTTGTACGGTGCACCTGTTAAATTTTTAAAAAACAAGTATAATTTTATGGATGCTCCTTTTGCAGTAAATTGTAGTTTATTTTCTTTTTCAATTACAATTGCTTTGAACTAAGTAGATCTATATTTTAATGATTGAAATCATCTTTTTATATACAAAACACTCACATAAAAATAGTTTTACATTCTGAATTTATTATGGTAAAATGTGGGTAGCTGCCAAAAGCTTTCATTTACTCCATGGGCCATTAATATTCTTGGCAACATTTTAAATCATTTATATATAAACATTTAAACTGATAAAAAAACCTCAATTTTTAACACATAAACAAAGCTTTTAAGACTGAAATCTGATTATTTTTTTTTACATACCTGTCATATTTATATACAGGTTCATCCATTTTCAATTTCCAAATGAGAGTGCTTCTTCAATAATAGTTATAAAAGGAACTGAGTCACTGGATTGAATTTGTACCAAAATCCCTCAACACCTATGGTGTTTGAACCGTGCAAACAGCAGCTAATCACAAAAACATTTCATAATTTTCCATTTACATAAAATAGATTTTTTAAGATGATGTAAATAACATCAGCAGTTTTAAAATTACATACAATAGATTGCTACAAATGTACAAATCTCCAAAGATGTAGCAGTCTAACAACAATCCAGAATTAGATATTCTGAATTAAAATGATTTGATTTACACTGTTGCTGAATTTGCAATACCATTATTTTCATCCCAAGTGAGAACAAAAAACCCATATACCACCTGGTCACTTCTCTTGGATACCAATTAACACCACTTTCAGTATAATTAGCTTGTCACAACAAAATGTGAGACCAAGTAATCCTATACACCAAAAAACGTCAGAGAGCAATTCATATTTACATTTAATAGTCTACTTGAAAATCTGACACTAACTCATATAGAAATCATGATTACACTTGTACTTCTTACTCCAAGCTTTCAAATTGAGAATAATTTTTCTATACCAACTTTATTCAGCACCCAATTCCATCATTTATTAATTTTTGTCAATCTACAATAACTTCAAGAGGAGATGTAGTTATAGAAAATTCAAGATGATGGACTCAGATATCTTTACATCTATATAAAAGTTGTCAGACAACAATGAAACAAAACAGACATTAGCAGCTGCTTATCTGAAAGGAAAACTTTCGGGCAAAGGGCGGTAACTCAGGAAAAAAGAGCAGCGTAGTTTAAAATCAATCGATTTGATCTCTCCTACCTCCAATTTTGCATACCAAATTTGAAAAAAATCTGTTAAAAACTTCAGCCTTTAATGCATTAACAAGGTTTTCGGCAAAGATTGTTGACAGATGGACAGAGATGGGTGGTGTCATAATACGCCCACACTGAAATGTGAATGTATAAAAAGGCCTGAAGATAAAATGTCAACAAGATTTTCGAGATCACATATCATATTTATACCCTACAAATTATTTTTACTCTCCAAACAGAAATTTAATAATATTAGGATTAATTTCAGTAATTTCTCTTAAAGATACATTATGGGAGATTTTTACAAGGAGTTAGCCATTTTTGCTATAACAGTTCAAAAATAGATGCTGAAACAAGAATATATTGAAAATTTCAGTCAAATTACTTTATCCTGAACAAAGTTGTTACCACTATAATTTTTTACTAGAAATGGTAGTTAAAATTCATTGACACCCTTTTCCCATTATGGCCGATTGTTGATTGACAGGCGTTAAGTCCACCTATATAGTCTCGATTATCAAGTAATGTTTACAATGACTAGTACCGATAGCGTATTCGGTTTGAGACAGGACTGCAATTCAATTCGTATACATTTATTTTTTACTATAAATTAGAATTAAGACTTTTAACATATAGATAAGAAGAGAAAGTCTGCGATATGATATTAAAGTTTGAAAGGAATGGGCCAACTCAACGAGGCAGTATTGTAAATAAATTATAATAAATAGCCGACTTCTTGCGTTGCCTGCGTGTACTCTTTTGTACTTCAGGTAGGCCTAAGCGACTCCCTAAGCAGACGAATAGAAAACAGTCCGGAAGTATGATGACGTCAACGTCACGGAGAAGCCCCGCCCACGACGCCATAGTGATTAAATCAGTCAACGAAATCCTGTTTTAATCCGAGCCCAATCCAAGCCATCCGTGGGTCTACAGAGTTCATTTTAGGCTTGTTGTTTAAATAAAGATCTAATTTATAATTTCTATGACTTCTGAGGCCCAAAGGAAGACCGACAAAAGTCTGTTTTTGCTCTCCCATAATGTATGTTTAATACATAATACTATAAGACAGTAGAATAGATCAGGGTCAAAAACACATTTGTCAATCTTATTTGATTTTTGGCATTTATTGATTGTTTAAAGATATGACAATTGGTCTTTTTTGAAAACTCCACATCAATAGTCATAACATGTAAAGTAAAGATGGAACTTTAAAACTTTCACACTGAAAGACCCTGTATAGCAAAACTTGAAATAGTTCTTAACTTTCAACTATTAAAATAAATTACCTTACTCATCAAAATCAAATTAAAATTGTGACCTATACAGGGTCCACAACCATGATATACCATTTTTTTAACAGTATTCGCGTACAAACGGCGGCCATTTTGTCTGTCAATTTTGGTCCGATTTTCACGAAATTCATATTCAACCTTCCTTACGGTGTAACGGTAATATAATCAAACGTTTTTTTAAATCAGATAATAATTGTGACCTCCAGAGGGACCACAAGCTAAAAAAAGGCGATTTTGCGTATAATCAGGGGCCATAATTCAGGAAGTTACTATCCGATATGCGCAAATATCGAAAGGAACCAAGATCTTTGGGTTATAACCATGAATTTCAAGTTTCATCAAAATCAAATTAAAATTGTGACCTCCACAGGGTCCACAACCTTGATATACCGTTTTTAACAGTATTCTCGTACAAACGGCGGCCATTTTGTATGGCAATTTTGGTCCGATTTGCCCGAAATTCGAACTCAACCTTCCTTAGGGTGTGACGGTGATATAATCAAACGTTTTTTTAAATCGGATAATAATTGTGACCTCCAGAGGGACCACAAGCTAAAAAGGGTGATTTTTCGGACAATCAGGGGCCATAATTCAGGAAATTACATCTCGATAGCCGCAAATATTGAAAGGAACCAAGATCTTTGGGTTACAAACATGCATGTCAAGTTTCATCAAAATCGGTTCAAAATTGTGACCTCTATAGGGTCCACAAGCTAAAAACGTGATTTTTCGTACAATCAGGGGCCATAATCCATGAAGTTTTGATCCGATACATGCCAATATTGAAAGCAGCCGAGATCTTTTGGGGATAAACCTATATTTCAAGTTTCGTCAAAATGGGATAAGAATTGTGACCTGTAGAGAGTCCACAAACAAATTGTGGACGGACAGACGTCCGGACGGACAGGGGCGACGACATAATATGTCCACATGAAAATGTGGGCGTATAAAAAGTAACACATACATTAAAATATTTTCCACTAATTTTGAAAAGTAAATAAACACTGAAAATCACAAAGTTTGGACTACATGTACTCCCCTCACAAATTTATCAAAATATATCAGATTTTCTGACAAGTTGGAGATTATATCATCAAATTAAGGCCTCTCCTCCACTGTCAGGGCATCCTTCGGGTGCACTTGTATTGTCACAACTAAACGGCAGAGTATAGTTCACTACACCCGAATGGGAGCTAGTTCGACCATTTGTCAAAATGGACACTGTTTTCTTCAATGAACTGCTACAAAACCTTTTACTTAACGAAAATGCAAGTTTGCTTAATGAAAACTTTGATATGACCGCATCATTCTTTGGAGACCAGTTCCCGGAACGTTTGCTAAAAGTTCCTTAATATGGTGAAGCTTTTACTAGAGGTAGTGACCGAGTTATCCCCAGACAATAAAATAAACAAACCAACCAAATATCCAGAGCTTATTTACAGTTACACATAATTTCTATTTACAATGTATATCAAACTGATGTATTTAATGAACAAAATCCATTGTTTTTGTTATTGTTTTTCCAATTGAAATTCACAAATGGATGAAATATTTTTATTATAATACTATCACTTTCCCAACTTCAGTCTGTCATCAGCCTTGGTTGAATTGATTGACATAACATGATTATCATTATATAATTTGGAAGCAACTTGTTATATGTTATATGAATTTAAACCATATTTATATTTACCAAAACCTGGCAGAAAGTGTTAATTCGGACCCTGTTCATCATCCATTCAACAAAAATGGGCATGCAAAAGGGGAGAAAATAGATAGAGAGAAGTGGTATAACTACACAAACTACAATCTAATGGTGGTCTGCCTCCAAATGGTATGACACCATTGTTATCTCCCTTGAAATACTTCTACATTTTAAACGAAATGATTTCTAGTTTATCATTGTTTCAATGTCAGTAAAAATGAAGTTATCTCCCTTATAATTCTACGTCTGTTGATTGACAGAAGGTACAATATATTGCACACCATAACCAATCCATATGAAGCATTATATTATATGAATACGTGGCATGCCAGTTACATAACATGCAACTACAGGATGTGTAGGTGTTTGCTGTCAACGGTTAATGTTTTATTTGTAGCTACTACTGTAGCAGGATATTAAACATATCAGTTATAATAATTTACCAGAGACTGTTATACTAAAAAAGAAAATGTTGAATAACAACCATTGGGTTTTGTTCTGAGGAATTGGGATTCAAATGAAAATCAATACTGGGAAGCACTTATTTTATACCAGTAATAGATAAATTCAAGGCAAAGTAACAACAGCTGTTTTCTCTTCGGTACAGCCATAAACGTTTTTTTCGTGTTTCCATTCAATACTAATACCATATCCCTAGCACAAGAACAAAGAACAAAGAAAAGAACCATAATGTCATTGTTTTATCGGCATGATGATTAAAGAGCACATAAAACGAGAAAACTAAATTGATTGAATTTACAGACATTGGTTACTATATGCATTTTACGGCAGTTTAATATCAATCTGATGAAAATTAATTCAGATATCGTCACTCAAAGTCACAAATTTAGAACTCCCGTAAAAACGACTTGGCCAATTATCGAAAACACTCTTAATCCCCTCAGACGCCAGTGACGTCACAGTGACCTAATGCATATTCGGAATGTTTATTCCTTAATTACCTGTATACAGCCGGCTTGTGTATTCATTAACGCCTGACTGATTCCTTAATCCCCCTAATTAAATAAAACAATTGACTACGTGAAAATTTGCTTTGTGATTCATTTTAATTTAAGATCCAATTTAGAATTTGTTTCATAATGTACGGTCGTTTTGATTTCTCACGACAGCGATTTTAATACCCTCTTCCATCGTGTGCAGTCCAATCGATTCGAGATGCATTTTCCGCAGAAGATTATTGTTGTTCTAAATTAGAATTTTTTACATTATGTACGGTCATTCCATTTTTTCACGGCAGCGATTAAATACCCTCTACAATCGTGTGTGCAGTCCAAACGATTCGAGATACATTTTCGTCAGAAGAGTGTTGTGGTTCTTCTAATTTCCCCCGAGTAAAAAAGTAAGGGGGTAAAAAGATGAGGTCATGCCAAATGTATCATAAACATCAAACATGATTGAAATTTGATTTGTGACAATCAGTTATCGTCATACGGTGCCTTTCTTTCAGCATGCAGTTTTTACTTCATTACGCTGAAATAGACCGTAAAAATGAAATGCGAAAAAATATCTCAATATATATCAGAATTAACATTCCAAAAACATTTTTTTGGTAACCATCTTAATGGGATAACAGATTGAGAAGGGCCATCTAACTACTTCGTGTATTGATGGCAAGTGTAGGGTCGTTTATAATTGCCATAAATCAATTAGACTAAAGTTGCACATTGATTGGGTCATAAATTAATAACGCATTCTGATTAGGTAATTATCATTTTTTACGCCGACCAGTTTAATTAGCTTTGTTCACCGATGTTTTTGTAATAAAGTAGCCAAGTATTATTTGTTGATTATTGTTTTAAACATCTAAATATAAATCATTCGATGGAAATACGTTTGCGCGATAAGATCAGGTAATAATGTCTAACATCGTTTAAGTTTTTAAAATAATAAAGGCATGTTCACTGCATATCACTGTTGTGACTGTAGGTTGCCAATCAGGATTTGAATTGTTTACAAACGCAATCCACTCTTTCCGTACGATTTCATCCTTAAGAAATTTATGAAACGCAGGTACATTATTCCCCTTTTCCTTGCTGGAATTTCCACAACTCTCAATAATACAACGATAATGTGGCATCTTGAAATACACTCCGAAATATTCTAGTCACAAATATAATATCTATTACAACTCCAGACGAGAAAGGTCGGCTTTTGAAAATGATTTGACTTCTAGAGTATAGTGATATGTAGCTTACGTGTAAATAATGACGAGTTAATGATTACGACAGTCAAATGTTAATTGGACCGGCAAATACACACGTGTTAACTGGTGGTGTACCAGCCAATCAACCGGATTAAGGTTGTAATTGAAAATTTGAAAACCGTTTTTGGCTGTCTGACGTTTAAACGTTAATATCTGAATTAATTTTAATCAGATTGGTATGAACTTGACGTAAAATGAATGTAGTAACCCTTTGCTATCAATATATGCAATTAAGAATTATTATTTTATGTGGTCTTTAACTCCTTGTAAATCAGCAGAAAGTAGATTGATATATGATACAATCGGCTAAAACAGCTGATTAAGATCCGTGCTCTGTACACACATGCATTACATGTTATGTATGTATTTTCAAATTATTATTATCTTTTCTTTTTTTTCTTTAAATAATCTTTTTTACATTAAAATAGTACACATTTTTGCTTTTGAGAAACACAATTGTGAATGACCTAGTTGGTGTGTCTTTAAGAAACAAATAATGGTCCACATCTTGAACTTTCAAGAAGGCACTTACAGCTATTTAGGGCATTTTAGATGAACTCATCAATATTGGCCTTACTATAAATTAGTTTCAAGATAAAAAAAATACCCACTTGAAGATAAAAATACTTGTCTCTATCTCATTTACTAACAACATTAGATCTGAGTGTGCTGTAGCAATTGTTATTTCATTTTAAAGCATTTCCGTAGACGATTCCTCTAAGGACAATGAATTACTGGTTTAGCATATTTACATTACCTGTTAATAATAATATCAATCTGTTGTTCAATACTGCATATGATTCATGATGCCACTGGGATACCTAATAGTAATTCTATACTGCCTAAACAGAATATCATTCATTAAAGTAGCTAAGTCACTAACTCAGTATCATCCAAAATCTTCAACTTTGAAAATACAAATAATTTGTCAATACAAGTCAACATTGATGCTGTGTTTACCAGATATATCCAATATTTAAGACAAAATAAACATTTTACCATTGGTACACAAATTGTGTTCCATAATGCGTTTCATCCCCAGTTCCAGCAAGAGACTCAGGGATCGAGGCTTGACACATAGCACCAAATCAAACGGCATATGTAGACTAGAATAACCAGACACTAGAAAGTTGCATTCGATTGAGACTGTTGGCTTATTTTACGGAACATAACTGATTTGAAATTAGAGTAAAAACGTAACCACTGAATGTAAATCAGTTTATATACATTCATTTTACAGTATTATGTATGTTGCGACCCACTTGTGTTAATTTCTAGGTTCCAAATGTTAGAGATTTAGCTCCTTTAAAGCATGCACTATGCCTATTTTATTTGCAGATTTACATTAGTGGAATTACAAATAGACTCACAGCATCAGTATATTAAATTATGTTGAAAATATCCAAAGTCAGACAACTGCACATATAATTAATGTTCTTGCTGAGCAACATTATCACCTACTCTACTTGGGTGTCTTTTAGCACACTCACAATTATCATTTAAAACTAGTTAGTCAATAAAAGATAATATACCAAAATGTTCAATTAAGTAAAGGTAATATTCCCCAGGCAACAAACTAGTCGAAGTGGAAGGGTTTCAATCTAGGACGCATTTGGGCACTTGCCCTTAATCAGCTGGTTCAAGCGCCTAAATCGCGACCTGGATTAAAGCTTCTCTACTTCTACTATACAGTCTTGTCCAATTCTTTGCTTGGGAAATAGTATCTTTATTTTCTTATCTTACTTTCAATCACCCACCAGAACACTAAGATCCAATCTTGCCTGCACTATTTAGGGATTCTTCCACACATCAGTACTTTCAGTGAAGAGTAAATTTGTCACAGTCTCGGATTTGATTTAAAATGTACAATTGATGTAAAATCCTGGATGGTCAATAACATGCTGAATTTGAATTATGATTAGAGAGAATTTATATTCTGTGGCACCAAATGACTACTTCAGAACATAAGCAAAACATCAATAACAGTTGCAGACTCAACAATCAAATTTGTTGATAACCATTAATGCGGTGGACACACTAGCCGAATGATTCGGATGAATCAATCGGCGTCAAAATTCGCCTAGTGTGTCCACTGTTATTCGGCCGAATGATTCGCCCAAATCAAACAGGTTTGATATATTCGGCCGAATATTTAATCGCCCGAATAATATTCGCCTGGTGTGTTCGCTTCGCCGAAGCATCTGGCCGAATGTAGAATTCATTAGCCAATCGTCACTCATATCGAGAAGTCACGTGATTGTTTGAAGACATTGACGCTGCCATGTTTTGATCATGTGACGTGAAAGGTGACGTAATCGACTGGTGAATCGGGCGAAGCATTCGGCAGGTGTGTCCACCCATTCGGCCGAATAAAATTTGGCGGCGATTGATTCGGCCGAACCATTCGGCCGAATGATTCGGCTAATGTGTCCACTGCTTAAGATCTGGATGGTTACCTTGATATACACATGAATCAAATGCACAAAACTTGCTTCTTTCATTTGAGGTTCATTCAACTAAACTGTCATTTGATTTCAGAAGATGCAGAACATGTCTTGATTCTATCATTGATCTAGCTTATCAGACTTGACTTGTCTTCTTTTTACTGATGTAAACAGTTATCTTATACACAAATTACAACTTGTGCAACATACTCGGAAAAGAAATGTGTTAATCTGATAGAAACTGACACAATCAAAGGATTCTAATTGGTTCCAGTAGAAAGCAGAATTAAACTCAAACTTCTATGCAACAAAGTTAAATTGTTCTTATACACAGTATGCTACAGCCTACAAATGTCAGAAGGGCAAGCTCCAGACTACCTGGTCTCAATGCTTCTTCCAAATATTCCCCACACAAGTTTTTGGCTACAAAATGAACAGTCTTGTGATCCCAAACTATTTTGACTAAAATCTTTTAGTTAATGTTGCTTCTCATAAACTGTACCAAACCTCTTGACTATTCTAAGAAGCAGTGATACACTCATCTCTTTTTGACTGCTTATAACATTAATAATGTTTATGTCTTTTGATAAGTGGAAATCAAATTTTAATGGAACATTTTATCACAAGCTTTTTCACCTGTGATGTCTATATATATGAGGTGCTCCCACAAAATCAGTCATTTGGACATTTTTCCATACATGTAATTATGACTACATTTGAATTGTTAGTATCAAGAGCTCGACGAGCCTCCACAAGTTTTTTAAGTTTGATCATTAAAAAAAAAACATTGATGACCGATTTCATTTGGATGTTTATAGAACCCTGAAATAGAGAAAACAGCCTTCGAAGTTAGAGGTGAATTTGTTCTTCCAGCTCCTGCAAATGACCTTAGCAACCATCATGCCACGGTTTGAAACAAGGTTTTTCTTGTTGTATGAGATATTGACTGTTCAGGGGGGAGGTGTTCCAACTTTCTCTATACCAATGTGTATTTTGGAATTGCAACAATTTTTAGATCTGCAGTTGTCGAAGTAATAGAACTGTTTCATTTTACAATATGCATATTATACGTTATGTGGAAAATTATGGATGACAGTTAGTTTCTGATATGCCAAACAGGTATCATTAAACATTTCGAGATTTGGTCTTCTATTCCAATTTCTCGGGCAGAATTGACTTGACCAGTCATTGCTACAGTTATTACAGCACAGCATACATGGAAATTCACTGAATTCTTGACGTCATATATGACGTCGTCAACTGAATTGTTTTCGGTATACATGCATGACGTTTGGTACCTGGTTCTACTAAAAGTGGTATAGCTGCCAGAATCTGCAAATCAGATTTGTAGAGAGAGAGAGAGAGAGAGAGAGAGAGAGAGAGATGGGGATTAACGTCCACTCGACACAAACTAGGTCATTTTGGGACTAACTCATGGTTTTAATCTTATTTCAATAATTTGTTTGCGCGAAGGGGTCTTTAGCAGTGGGAGTAAACCGGAGTGCCGGAGAAAACCCACGAAGTTAAGAAGGCGCCCCTATCTCCATGCCACATAAGCCCACACCAGGGATCGAAACCACACCCGCAAGCCAGAGGTGAGCGACCAGCTAGAGGTCGAAGCGCAGCACTCTAGACCACTAGGCCATCCCAACCCCCCCAGATTTGTAGCACTGACACTGTAAAAATCTGAGTCAACAGAGAGAGAAAGAGAAATGGTGCTTAACGTCCACTCGACACATACCAGGTCACCTCGGGACTAACATATGGTTTAATTTTATTTCAATAATTTGCTTGCTTGTAGGGGTCTTTAGCAGTGAGAGGAAACAGGAGGACCTGGAGAAAACCAACAAGGTTGGACAGACGATCCTACTCCTTGCCACGTACAACCGATGATTTGAAACCACGCCAGTAGACTCAATAGCAGGCCGTATGATACAACACGCACACATTAACCATGCTGGCAAGGTGTTGATATCATGAAACTATACAATGTTTTTTTTTTATAGTTCTGAGACAGACTTTTTCTCGCTTAGATATCTCAAACAAAATTAGGCATTACTTTTCTAGTATTTGATTATATAATTATCCTCACAATGGAACAAAGTTTAGATCATCATCTACAAATTTTTCCGACAAGAATCTTAACATTACTCTATCTTCATTTGGTATTAATCGAGGATTCCTGAAGATGACACCTACCTTAATTTCAAAGCAGAGGATTCAATATAAAAAGCATTAAGGGATGAACAGTGAAGTGAAATGAAATGACATTAGTTCGCAATTTCATTGGTTAACTCTGTGTCAAAGTTAACATCAATGAGGCTTATAATGTAACTTTCTTAATGTTAGTGACTGTAATTTCCGATCATTTATGTTTCTGGCTACATATTAACTCTCATAAAAATAGCATTACAAAACTGATTAAGATGATAAAATTTTCCTGGATTCGGAAAATTAGTTGCTCAAGACTTTTTCTGTTATTAATTAAGTATGGCATTTAGACACAAGAACTTCAAACTTCACCAATATTTTTCAAAATCTTGTTCATTAAATTTTTAAAAAAGACCTGTTCAAACATATCAAGGTAATTTTTGTTTGATTCAATGCACAGTTTTATTTGATACCAGTTAAGATGAATGGTACTGCACTGAATCCAAATGTGCAGAAGTCGCATGTCAAAAATGAGGTACCATATTTTCCATTTCTTTCCAAAAATGCTCTACAACACTCAATTTACAATATATGCTTAACTGATACACGATTAAGCAACAGAGTTTCTCATTATATCCTATATGAAAACTTGCAAAATGTTTCAAGAATTTGTAGCTGTAAAGCTTGCACATACTCAGTTTTTTGGTATGAGTGTGTCATAAACTGTTATTCAATGCAAAATTTTGACAGCCTTCTTCCATACGACTTCTTTAACATTCCTATCAATTTTATTTTTAAAACTCTTCTCTCAATCTTGTAGAATTGCCTGGATCGGTACATTCCCAAAGTTTGAGTAACTTTTTTTTTCTCTATTCTTGATATAAATCATGGCAAAAGTAAGAAACCTTGAAACAGACACCATTTCCTCTTCCTCCTTAATGGCATTTTCCCATAACTGTCATTCATATGAAATTAATTTCAAATTCCTGTTATGGTTTGGCATTTTGCAGAGTAAGATTTTATTCTCTGCTTCCATGCAACATTGGATTTACAATTTCAGAAACAAATAACTTAATACATCATCCATTTCTACCTGAACTCAAATCAATCCAAATATGTTGAAAATTCAAAATGAGGTTTGATATCCTGCTTTTTTGTTCCAACCAAACCATCAAAGTCTGTTGTGTGCTATAAGAGATTTTTTTGCCTTGTCAGCAGGGTTTGTGCTAACTCTGTAAGGTTTTCCCACTGTCAAGGGATCTTTTACATGCACATCAATTCGAAAAAAGTTGGGGGGTTTTCATGCGATCAAAATGACCACAAGATCGATTTTATATCCAGTTCCATGAACTCTTATAATATAATGATTTTTATGACAGATATTCAAGTTACCTTTAAAATCAATTATGTCCACCGATAAAAGTTTGACATTTGCTGACATGAGAAAAGTTGAAATGGCATCGAATGGGGTTTTACTTCCTACTTTACTGCATCAAGCTTACAAAATCAAGGACTATAATTCCTTGTTGTTGTAGCTTGACTTATTTACTTTGATTTCTGTTGGGACACAGTCTCATTGCCTTCTAGATTGGTTCTACATTTGTGATTTGCTGAGGCTGTCTTAATTGTTTATGTTTAATTGAAAGCTGTGTGATATAAACATTCATTTTAAAGAGACTCCAGTATCAAACTATCGGTAGACTAAAACTCTTCGGCTTTCAACAGGTTACACATAAATTATGATTATAAATATTGAATAGCAATGATTTTGGAAGAAGGAATCCCCGTAACTTTTTGTTATTGATTGCTTACAATGTCTGTGGAGTTGTGCACATGTTTTCTTTGTGTGTTGTGTGGTCATCCAGAAGATATTTGCCAATAAAGATTTGATTTAAGCAAGATCATTGAACACAGAAATGAAAGAGAGAGAGAGAAATGGGGTTTAACGTCCACTCAACACAAACTAGGTCATTTCGGGACTAACATACGGTTTAATTTTATTTCAATAATTCGCTTGCGCGTAGGGGTCTTTAGCAGTGGGAGGAAACCGGAGTGCCCGGAGGAAACCCACGAGGTTGAGAAGGCGCCCCTATCTCCATGCCACATACGCTCACACCAGGGCTCGAAACCACAGCCGCAAGCCAGAGATGACCGGCCAGCTAGAGGTCGAAGCGCGGCACTCTAGTCCACTAGGCCATCCCAACCCCCCACAGAAATGAAAAAGAAGTACATTGTAATATTTACACGCATTAATTCGCCTTGATAATTTAGAGGGGGTTTATTGTCTATTCGACCACATTTATCGACCAATCAGAATTGAGGAAATTTGTAATTTGTTCTTCAATTAATATTAATGCATATAAAAATAGTTAATATGACAAACAAATACACATTGTATAAATATAATTATAGAATGGATGAAAATGTACAATATATATAGAATAGGTCATAGTTATAACTACATACACAAGCAGGGGGGGTTGGGATGGCCTAATGGTCTAGAGCGCTGCGTTTCAACGTTAAACCGAGTTAAACCTCATTTCTCTCTATTTCTCTCACATACACAAGCATAATAAACATTCTTTTTAATAAACATTGGAAAAATGTGAAAATTGTAGGTCTATTGTTAATAAATGGTTAAATACTATTTGATCTACATTAAAATATTTTTGACATATCAATAAACTTGGTTGCAAAATATTATTGTTAATATCTACACTGTAGGTAGTGGGGCCAAATAGCAGTTTATGTTTTTAAAATCATGTTGTAGTTAGTCTAGGCTAGGGTTTCTGTTCGTACATTTAAATGTGAAGAGCATCACAGGAGGTTATGCTTGGGGTCTTCAAATATATGACCACAATATAGGGCCTATGACTACAGAGGCATGCAGGATTGTCAGCATCATAGTCTGATTTACAATGAATTAATTGGAGCTTCCACGGACCTTTATATTATAGTACAACGACTTTTATATCAGATTTGGAGAGAGGGTCGGAGAATATGTGTAGAGTTCTTGCAGGGGTACTGAGTTTATTCCACTCTCTTAACTAGATGGGATAAATGACTTGATTTAACCTGTCTTCATTTCACAAGGAATATTTATTTGTTGGCTCAAGAATTGTAAGATTTTTGAGATTCGTAGTTATTAGGTTATTTATGGTCTTGTATAATAGTTTTACTTTGTGCTGATTTAGTCTTTCTTTGAGTGGAATAAACACAATTTCTATGTAGAGGGAAGCACGGCTAGTGCCCTTAACTGCTCCACATATATAAAAAGTAAAAAATATGTGACAACTCTTGTTAGTTACTGTGGGCATATATTTCGTCGCCTGGCAACCTATCTTTCATTTTCTTATAAATATATGTGTATATTGCTATTTATTTTATGTTCCTTGTCACTGTGGTTGTGTCATGTATATGAATTGTATGCGGCCTGCAATGGGTGTTATGATACAATAAATTCTTATCTTATCTTATCTTATAGTGTGTAGTGCTTCAAGCTGGGGGTATTATTACTTAAGTATAGTCAGATAACATCAACATAATCAAAGTCATTAAACCAATATGAAAAAATAAGGAAGTACAATAAAAAATGATTAGCTATTTTGACATTTAATTAACTTCCTGGGATGCATTGTGTGATTACTTTAAGACATTGCATTGCTCTTAATTAAGGAGTCTACATTTTCTGTCTTGTACAGTAATTAGAAAAGAAATGACATTTTGTGTGTCTTTTTTCTTCAACTTCAAACACTACATATCTATTAAGTTATTTCAAATGCCACTCAATCACTCTTTGGAAACCCTACCATTTACATTTTTTGGAAATCAGAAAATTGTAAGACAAGGGATAGAAATGTACTGGTAATATTGGTACTATCCAAATACAGGGTTTTACCAAATTGTTTTACCAAGTGCATTATTAAAATAAAAATGAAACCTTTGTGACTTGCACTATACGATTATAACATAAGGATCATGTTTGATTGATCAATATGAAACGTCATGTTTTCTGAATTATCCTGCAACCAATATATCAATAACCAAGAAAATATAGAATTTTAATTTATAGACTGGAATTTGCACTGCCAAGGTTACCATATCGATTATTCTTTGCTCATGATGCCTTATTTGCACAGTACATGCTTATATGTTGTTAAAGCATTAAGCGATCTTCTATGGCTAGATCGTGCGTTTAAATAATCAGAACGTTGGGAAAGAAATTCAATACAAGCTAATGAAGCTATAATAAACCAAATCAAGTTGTTTTGTTCGGGTCAGTGTGGTAATGGAATATATCTATGTTTGAGTTTGACTTGCAACCAATATCTTGATGAACTGGTAATTATTCTAGATCACAATTTTAGGTCCAATTAATCTTTTAACTTTCTATTAGGATAACACCAGTAACAGGGCATCTAGCACATTTTACCAGCAGTATGTTCTCAACGTGTGTTATTGGAATATGACGATTTCTTTCTTTCATTTAAAATGAGATGAAATGAAATGGGTTTTAGCGTCACACTGTTCTGCTCTCTTCTGGGCTAATTAAGACAGACATAAGCCATACTATGTACTATGAAGAAAATTTTGCCCAGGCAGTGACACTATGGCCTACTCTTTTATTGAATTCCAGCTGTCAAGGGGTCTTTTTTATCCAATCCAATCAACTAAACAGCTGACCTTGTCAGGCCCTCCTGCATCTTGCATCACTGACAAGTCAACCTGCAAAATTTGGATGAATTTTCACTGCCAATGCAGGGATCAAACAGCCACCCTTTGGGCTAGCCAGTCAGGGTCTCACCCAATCTGTTTCACAGAGAATTACTTACGAATTATCTCTGTAACGGATGCCTGTCCAAAACATGTGCGTTGACTGCACGCCTCGTAGTCATTGGCTCAACGGCTCGTGCAATGTTTACTTAACACCTAACTGCTTCGGGCAAAATGATGCATTTTACTCATTTTAATACCCATTTACACTAAATTGGAAATTTTGTTTTTAACTACAAATACTTCAAACGTCTTTATTTATTTTTCTTTTACCTCAAAAAAATGTTTGAGAATTTAATTTGTCGGAGTAAAAAAGTTAATATGACGTACTCATTAAGCCTCGTCGATGTCATGCCTATCAGTGATTGTAGCGGCCAAGCGAATATTCACTGCGGGATCAGTTTGGGTCTCACCCACTTAGCGACTGTCACCCCACTGCAACTTAAACAATGTCAAAAATATGATATGGAATGCAGTACCACACAGATAGTTCAGGGATCTAGTGAGGAGTGATGTTCGAAACATGTGTGGTAAAATAACCACAGACTAAAACTTAAACGTTGTATCATGGTTTTTCAAATACCTTGTTGGAACTATCCTAATGAAAATTCCACAAATAAAAGGTTCAATAACTTGATCAAAACTTTACCGGTAACTAAAATAATTGCCTTTAGTATGGTATATACTTTTTAAGTCAACATAATAAATTTTTGTTGTGTTATAAAGAGAAATAAGTTAATGATTGTAACAAATTTATCTGTAATCACCTTGCTGCCTCTCTAACCAATAATTTATCCTTCAATACTCTGTGATTTATCTCTTAACCATTTTGAATGACAGCTAGACTGATTTCTGTCTCACTACCACTGAGGATCCATTTTACTTCCCTATCTAAATAACAAAGTTAAGTCTGATTTCTTAGGAAGTATTATACTGAATGGAAACAAATACATATTCATCATTCCAGAATAGGTAAACCAAAATTTATAACTATCAAATATTATCTAATAATTCAACGGATGCCTAGTTTGTTGATTTTGAAAATATCAATACAAATGACTATTTATTATTGCTGTGATTGTGTGCATGCATCTATTTCACCAGTATCTAAACCCATCCCACTTTGATACATTTGACAGATGCATTAAATGTTGTATGGCGGGGTAGCAATCACAACATTAAAAACATCATAATTATGTCTTTTTGCAACAATGTTCTTCGCTTGTAGAGTCTACTTTCTTCCCAACCACATCACAAAAGTATCACTGACAGTTTGGGGCTATTCTTTTAGTTTGAATATGCACCCAGGTGATACATATGCAATGTTTCATACATAAGGATGAGCTAGGATTGGGGGTGTATATAGCTCATTACTGGAGAAGTATTCTGGTGAAGGCGGTCACTGTTCATCAAAAGTCCAATTCCAAATCCATTTCAATATTACTTTATATACCGTTTATAAATACATTATTTACAAATTATATACAAGGCATCTGGTCTCCTTGTCTGTCTCTCTCTGTTTGTGTAGGTGTCTTTTAAAGACACTAAATTAGCATATACACAAAGGAATAATTTCATCAAATTAAAGATAAGATTAGGGATAAACAAATCAAATAGAGAATTAAATCAATATATAAATTTCATTGGTTGAAATTTCATAATCAAGTTTTAATAGAATTAGATTAATAAGCTTTAAGCCATAAAGAAAGTAAAGGTGTTGACACTAGATCTGACTGCATTGTTAACTGTATAAATCTTAATAATCCTACTGTCATTCAAAGAATATAAAACAGTCAACACCAATCATGCTTTTAGGCAATTACTTTAAATCAAAATATTGACATTAAAAGTAAGGAAATACCAACCGATAACCTTAATATTAGCCTTATTGTCCATATACTTTAAGAAATAAATTCTGTATATTCTTAAAATAAAATTTGAAAAAGAAGTAGAATTTAGTATCACTATTCAGTGATAAAAGGACAAGACTACTTTTGATGTACACTTTCAACTACAATAAATCAATACATGTGTAGACACCAGGGCTTCTACTACAAAATTTTCAGTCAGTCATTTTTGCTGACGCATGAAATTAAATTCAGATTTCATGTTTATTTAATTTATGGTAGCATATCGTGAATTCATGTGTCATCATGGTGTAAAAAACTTTATATATTGAAGAAATTAAATATTAGTAGTGCTGAATTATCCGTAAAAAAATCATTCCTGTAGGTCACGCGTATTACGAACATGCTCTGACGGAAGTTATGAAGTAACAGGCCACAGAGTTGTGACGTAAATCTTAATAACGAATAACTAAATGTCAGACTAATTTCACAGCTAGCAACATTAGCGCCCCTTTAGAAGGTGAATATAGTCCTGCACAATAAGAGTAAAAATATGCATATTATAGCTAGAGACACATGAATTAACAATATTACTACGTGAATTATCAATATTGCTTTACCAGTGGTAGCCAGGCAAGATACGCCCACATTTTGCAAGAAATGGATAGAGAACAAGCTAAAAGAAAAAATGATTTTTCAGGCAATCTGGGACAATAATCCAGATTGAAATGAGAAAATATTGACATGGATGGAGATATTTGGGATAGAAAAATATATCTTAAGTTTCATCTAGCTTTTATTTCTACAATCGCCACTAGAATGTAATACCACAGTAAAAGTTTTCTTGATTTTTGGGTAAGCAAGTTTACTAATTTCTAGCTTTTATTTCTACGATCTCCAAAAGAAATTAATACCGATAGAAATAAACTTTGAATGCAATTTCCTTCGAAAAGGTTGAGGATTTATTTTTTATTTAATATAACAGTTTTTTGATTCGAAGACCAGTACTTCATATCTGATTGCTTTATTTTAAAGATCAGAATTATTTCATGGACATTAATTATGTTTGTAAATCAGCATATCGTACTGGAGTAGCACTGAAGTAAAGCTGTTGCCCTTCTCTATTATAAAAAAAACATCCCAACAACATGGCACCTAGTGAAATCGTTTGCCATTATATGGACACAGATCACTAAATATTCATGGGCCGTCACCCACGAATGTAGGGCAAAAGTTATTCTTAGTCTCTCTCTCCCTTTCCCTTTTTCCCCCTTTTGCATGGCGATTTTTGTTGACTTTTTGGTGTAGAATCGAAGAAAAGGGTTTAAAAATACATTTTCTGCCAGGTTTTGGTGAATATTCATGATTTTGAGGCGGAAGGATACAAGGGTTGTGAGGTTGGTTATGTTGAAAGGGAGGGCCGAAAATTGCTTGTTTAGTTGTCTCTACTTCCAGCCTGTTTTTCATGGTGAACCTCATACATGCTTTTGGGCCAGAGTTTGCCACATGTTGCAACGAATATTTGGGAAAAAGTTACAGTCGGTCTAAGAGACGAGAATTAACATTAAAGTCAATGGGGAAATAATTAGTGATCTGTGGCCATATCTGAGATTTTATGCGAAACTTCCTCATTTTAAATCTAATCCGGAAAACTTATATTTTTAAAAATCATTTTTGCTGTTAATTTTTTTTTTTATTTTTATATTAATTACCTTCCTTATATAAAGCTGGATTTTACAGTACAGACTATTGAGACGTGTAATGGTCTTAAAGCAATATTATTAATATATTATTATCTAGTTTACATTATGTGTGACGGTAATGGAGGTAAAGCGGCTTTATTCTAGAAAATTCTTAGGCACATGGACAATAAGTATGTATGTGTTCACACATCACTGCATGTCATTGACAAGAATCCCGCAGAACAATTATCCATTTATTTTACTTAATATATTTAAATGGTTTACCTTTTGAACAATGGTTAATTAGCTGTTACTTGTTTTTGTATATAAACCGTCTGTATATTATTTTCATCATCATTTGCTTGTTAACAGTTAAAGCGTGAATTTCATATTTTCTAAGAAATTCAAAACATATTTTTTTTCTATTTTTTTTGCTCAACAGTTTGTCAACTTACTATTATACAATTATAGGCATTTTTTCCACACTTAAAAATCTTTCACATCGGAAATAATAACACAATCACCTCCCTTGTTTTTCCCCATGCAAAAGCTATCTTCAAACATTTGAATTTGAAGTTGAAAATGATATTTTTGCCAATTTATCAACTGGCAATAGTGAATTATACGATTAATAGGATTATTCTTTAACAAGGTAGGACAGTTTATAGATACCATCTATTTTAAGGCTTTATTTTAATACATTTTAAAAATATAACTTAAAAATACGAAATTGCAGCTTTAAGAGAACCCTTCACGAAACGTTGCTTTAATTAAAATAGTAATTGTGTTCCATATTATGTTTACTAAGTGCAGACAGTATAAGCATGTCCGGTGCGTATGTCCACATTTATCGATATAGTGAATGTCTAACAGAACATTTCTAGCCTTATGTTGAAAGAAATTGGACAGATTTTGTATCCGTAGCTTTATATGATTAAAAACAGAAAATTCAATCATCTTTTTTATGTAGCAACATGTCTTAATTGCAAGCTAGAATCAGAGAATTTGTAGCAATCTATCTGAGCCAACTGCTTAATCAAAATCCAATGATTTTTGTGAACTTTGTAACAAAAACCATAGTTATATATCATCTGATGAAATTGGATGCAGCGTCATTAAAACCATACAATTAGACAATATAGCTTTAGTATGTCTTGTTTTCCAAAATGAATTTAAGTATGTTGGTTACGGGGATAAAAACCATGGTGCATGGTAATCTGGTTGTGGTGTTAAAACAATAACTGAATATGCAATTTAATACCAAACTACTACAATCTTTAAATGTAACTAGACCTGCATGCAGGAATGACGGGTTTTACTGGTGCCACGTTACCCTTTAACATGTCACTTCTTGTGCCACATTACCTTTGAACATATGTCACTTCCGGTACCAATGAAACCATTAAATAGGTTTCCCCATAAGCATTGCACACTTCAAATAAATTGGACGCAGTATCAACCAAATCCAGCAATATCAATTCATTTTATACATTTGTTACTTGTAAGTGATCCTGACAAAAATACATTACTTCCGGTGATAATGAAAATGTTCAACTAGTTTTATGAAATCCGAAATGGCATTTGATATCATATAGTGAAAATGTTATGTAAATAGAATAATAATTGCCACTTTTATAGACCAAAAACCTTGAAAAGTTACTTGTAGACAATCGCCTATTTCTCTGCAACCGCACAAGTTAGAAACCATTTTGTGGCATCTGTATGATCACATGGGTTCAATCTATTTGTTGATTGGAATCAAATATCATAATTTTGAAAACAGTACAAATCAGACTCATTGGAATGAAATATCTGTTTTGAAGGCTAAAAATTCAGTTTTTGCCAAAATGGCATCAATTCCGGTGATACTAAAAAATTGAAATTAGTTCTATGAAATCGTAAATGGCATAAGACATCATATGGTGAACATTTTATGAAAATCGAATAATAACTGATTCTTTCAGAGCCAAAACAAAGTAAAAAGTGACTTGTGGAAAATCGTCCATTTCTCTTTAACCGTACAAGTTAGAAACCATTTTGTGGTATCTATATGATCGTATGAGTTCATTCTATTTGTTGATGGGAACCAATTTTCATAATTCTAAAAATATTACAAATAATACTACATGACAGTGAAAGTGTTAAAATGGTTTGGAATAGTCGACTGTGGCAATAGGCAACAGACAGTGAAAAAAAAATTGAAAATCGAATAATAATTGATTCTTTTACTGCCAAAATAACGTGACAAGTGACTCATGCAAAATTGCCCATTTCTCGGCAACTGCTCATATTACAAACCAAATTTCACATACATTTTCTTTGTATGGATTATTGCTACAAGTTTATGAAATTATCGAAGAAATATTTTAATATATGAAGACACTGGATGGGTTGTAAATAGCTTATTTTTACCACTTTTTTTTACCTTTTAATCGAAATGGCCCGAAAACAAAATTGAAATTAAAAAAACTGAGTCCGAGATTTTGTACACCTTTACAGGGCGCATATTTTGAGTAAGATCAGAAATGTAGAAAATAGTATTTGCTTTCACAAAGTGGTACCGAAATGTCAATATTACAGTTTTTGCTGAATTTTCGCCACTTCCGGTGCCTTCAGGAAACTTCACCGATAACAAAAAAAATGACATTTTGAACCACGGAATATATGAACATGGTTTTATACAAATCGAATAATAAATAATTAATGTTGGACTGAAAAACTGAATTAGCCAATAGCGGCCAAGGAAAATTACGGAAACAAAAAATGTTGACATTTTTGCTCAAATAGGATGACTCTTTCCTTGGTTAAAATGTCATATAAAAATATTAATAAATAAAGATTATTTTTGTAAAAATTTAAATTTTCAAAATTTGGCGCCTAATATCTTCGAAGATTCGTCGAAAATCAAAAATCAAAAGTAACATAGCTATGTCCCCTGTTTCTGGCTACCCCAAAATGCATCATATGCTAAAATACAACGATTATTGTTAATATCATGGCAATATTGACATTTTCGGAGATTTCTGACGTTTCGCATTGTTGCAGAATGCCGGGAATAGCTTTAATCTCTAAGTCATACCCACTTTCCCAGTATAACTGAAGACATTGTATCGATACGACAAGAAGTTGCAGAGATATAAGCAAATTGGAAAAAAAAAAAATAATAATAAGAAGAAGAAGAATAATAAGAATAATTTTAACAAAAACAATAGTGTTTCACACACGCAGTGTGAAACCCTAATTTTATAATAAACAAGATAACTGGACGAGAAAATGTCAAATATACATTTCTATTAAACCTCATATGATCGGTATTCATCATGCAATATCTGTTGTTCTTTTTTTTGCATCTCTGGGTACTGTTAGTAATCACAAATATAAAGTGGCAAACCTGCTACGCTTTCCAAATATATTAATTTATTCATAAAATGATCACTTGGTATGAATCAAAATAAATAGACCAGACATATTAATTAATTGCACGTTTTATCTTTTTCAAAAGTTTCGTGGAATCAAACTGATTATCAACTATACACTAAGTTTCATCATTCTCTTTGAGATAGAATCAACCTGATGAACATCATGATCAACTTTAAACACTCTATCTCAACTAAAAGCAGAGTTGATATGTTCCAGTCTTGACCAATCAAATTGCTTAGCACTCTGCATACCCTCTGGAGATAATATTCATTATCGAACTTAGTCAAGGTATTGATGTGATATAACTATACACCAAGTTTGATCACTTTCACTTATAAATTAGAACTGAAGTTATTGTGTCCCAAAGTTTCAAGGCATCGACCTAATAGCAAGTGTGAACATTCTGGCTCAATTAGAAGGAGAGTTACATTCTAGCTCAATTAGAAGGAGAGTTATTATGTCCCCAAAAAGTGTGACAGACATAGTCCCCTGCTTTCTTCGATGTGAGTAATATGTCATTTCAATGAGCAAAGGGCCATATCCAAATTTACTAAGAAATAAAGTCTTTCCCTTTTGGCTTGTACTTTACTTTAAAAGACAGACTGGTATTTGTACCATTGTAAGATATCTATTGAGATGACTTACTACACGGACCTTCAATTACAGCAATTCAATAATAAGCTTCTGACTAATAGGTCAGGTTTTTTCCCTAAAAGCTTTCTATAAGACTTCATTAGTGAACTAACGATCTTACTTGCATGTCACATGAGATCTGATCATGCATCGATAAGAATTTTTCCATGACAAGGTGCATGATATTTAAAGTCTTATTTTATTAATACATCTTTGATTTATGACTAATTTACTTGATAAATGATGTTTTTGATGAACAAGAAATATGAACAATAAAGCAAATGAAATTGGATGCAATCTATCATAGAAACCAACAATTTTTCTTGCATACCTAAAATAAAAAGTTTTATTTTAATGTGATAAAAACAGCAAATTACTTCATTTATATTACTTTTATCAGTTTGAAATATTCTATGTGATGGGGTGGGGAAGTTTGCCCATGAACATTGGGGGAATAAAAATAAAAGTAATTATCGAAGATTTTATGTGTCTCATTTATCAAGAGCAGGCCTTTAGTTCACAAAGTATTCTTAGACTGAAGTTCAGAATTTATTCAACTTTCGATCACTGTTTATGAGAAATATCTTTGATTATGAAATACAAAACTTTGCACATAGTTTCTGGTTGATGTATTTCATACATTAAAACAACAAAAGTTTTACAAAGGGCTATATTTTAGTTAATATAAGGCGAACAATTTTGAGAATGTTTTGAGAACTTGGGCGGGACCTGGTCACATATCTGATTAATTGAATCATCATTTTTGTCCAGATGAAATGTAATTTGAAACCTATAACCACTCAAGCAAATGGAATGCATTCCAAAGTTCTATTAATCCATTGATTCGTGACATTTCCTTCAATTGTTGTAAAAGGAAGGAAAAATCTCTTAATCCAAACCTAAAATAGAAATTGCCAAGTCTGAAATAAGATCATCATTCATAGTTTATAAGCTTTTTGATATGGTGGAAGTAAACTTTAAATTCTTTTAACAGGTTTACTCAATGAAATTTACTTTTTCGTCCTCTTTCACCACCTGCAATCAGGTCCTTATCGATCAAGATCCCAACATCGCAATTTAGTGACTACTGAAGTTGGCTGGATATAAAACAAAGGCAAAGTCTGGTTCACTTTAAATTGTGGTTATCAAAACAATTCAACTTTTTATCATTTTTAGGTTGAATCAATGAATCTGTTATAGCAAGATCTTGTAACATATTCCACCATATCATGACTCAATATTTAGATCATAAAACTGTGATAATAGTTTCCTTAACAAATAAAACATACAATCGATGTTGGATATTTCTTTTATGCAGCCAGTAAAATAATCTATAGAATCCAATTACATTTAGCTCCTAGCCACAAACAAAATTAAAATCAAGAAAATCTATGTAACAGATTATACAGCATTTTCCTTTTTCTATTAGATATATTTTCTCTGATATCTTGATCAGTATCCCGAAGGACAAAATGGAACCATGAGTATATGACTAATTAAACTTTGAAGAAAATTTAATATCAGCTTATATAAATATGTACAGTTCCTCCAGGTCAATAATCATTGTACTTCGATATATCTATTTCACTGAATTTGGATCAAATTAAGACAAGAATCCTCAAAACTAATATTCCAATCAAATAATACTAATATTAACATTATTCATATCCTTTGAAAAACCTGTAAATGTCATCTTTTGGTACACAAGGCTAAACTGGTGATTTTGAGCCAAAAACAGATAAATTCGGGCACCTACATAGGCCCAATCTGATTAAAACACATATCCAATTTTGTTTCGTTTTTTATAGTTCAAAATTTCGTTTTTACTTGTCTTTACTACTCTTGGATCTGGAGGACTTGTTATTGAACTTGTGTTCTGCCTGAAATGAGGGGTCAGCCAATCAAATGGTCTGTCGAATCGACCATTTGACCTTTTCATGCGTGGAACTGTGGGTAGATATTACCAGCCAATGGCATCTATACTAACACAAGCGGATAGAAATCAAAACAAAACAAAAGTAGATTTTAAAAAGCATGGCGGTTGCTAATTGGTTAATCGAATGACTGACGTTAACGGGTCAAATGTCCCGTGCTTGATACCTGACGTCATAGAACGTGAGCTCCCACTATAACTTGTTAGATCTACATGAGTGTAGGCCATCGAAAGTATAAAAAACGAAACGAAATATAGATCTATATTTTAATAGGCCTTGCAATCAAACAGTCCTTTTAGTCTATGTTTTTGAATTACCAACTCATTACTGAACTACTTGAACAAAATCAAATAATTAATGATATTATCAAAATCAATTCAATAATACTATTTTACAACATAAGAAAATTAGTTCTTTAGCAATTGAAGTAGCCAAGCGGTAACCTAATGGTGTTTACTGTTTCATTAGACATTTACAATAGATTCAGTGTCACGTGTAGAATGTTTTTTTTTTGAGTATTCCAATGAAAATACATTCTGGTCAAAGGAATTATATTTCTAATTGATTGAAAAGTAGAAGACCATCATTGAAAGATAAATCAGACTCAATTCTAATGATCTTTGATGTTCAATTTCAGTTGGCAGATAATATGACAAGTTTCAGATAGACTACAGAAAGGTTACAGTCATTAAGTCTAAAAGCAACAGTAAATTTGTGGGGAAATATAGAATTTAACATTCCTGTCAAGATATGCAGACACAAAATTATATACGAGACAGCTCGGTAAATAGCATCAAACAGAAATATGACTTTAATTAGAATGGTATTTATAAATAATTATCATAAATAGAGTTGTCTGATAGCAACCATTCAAATACATATGTTTTTAATAGCAGGATATTCACCAATTTATTGTGTTATTTTGGATGTCCAGGAGCCACACAGAATTTATAATCACTCTTTTCATTGGGTTTTGATCCTGAAATAGTATGTGCAAAAAAGAAAATCTTCAGCATAATCTTGTTGATTTATTTTGGACTGTGCATTGCATATATCACAAATAAAATAACAATATACTATGTAATGTGTTTCAAACTGTGTTGACTGTACAGTACTTGAGTATACCCTTTTGGCTAGGACTGGGTTTAATATTTTGAGGCATCATGGTTTAATGTGGGATCCAGATACCGGTATGTGAATTAAAAACAAACCAATTTAAATTCAATTACTTTGTGGGTTATACACTTATCTTTCATTGATAGGTGAAAGATTTTAACTTCCATCTTAGGATGATATCGATATTGGAAAGTGCACATTTCTCTTCATGTTAAACATCAATCAATCAAATTTTTTATATACCGTATTCTTAGTCTTATCGAACTTAGTCAAGGTTTAGATATGGTAAAATTAGCACCAAGTTTCATCAGTTAGAGTCAAATATATTGTGTCCCAAAGCATTGACTGAATAGTTAATCATCAAACTCAGTCAATATATTCAAACAAAGATAACACCAAGCTTGACCATCCAACTTATTAACTGAATACTTGCAGAAATTTCTAATCAACAGACTTAGTCAAGGTATTAAAGTAATAAAACTAAAATTTATTCGTGTTCCAAAGTTGCAACCAAATAAAAATGTTTATCTTTACAGAAAACGCTCAGCATCAAAACTCACTTAAGGAATACACCTAATAAAAATCTCAACCATGTTGGAATCTTCTTTACTGGAAGAAGAGCAATTTTGTCCCAAAGATTGTAATTGACAGACAGAACTCTGTCAAGGCATTTACTTAATCAACATATTTCATGACATTTTTTCTAACTAACTTTATCTTTATAACCACGTACAGACAGCCCAACAGCTCGCAATCATCTGATAAAAGTTATTATGGTCATTTTGAATTTCTTTGTTTAGGTCTGGTAAAAAGCATCTACAGATAGTGATACATGATTATAGTAGGTGATCACCTTAATTGATGTCTGCTTATTACTTCCTGATCTATCCACATCAAAATCATGAATATTTTATTCTATAAAATCTGGCAGAAAATGGAAATGTAACCACTCTTCTTTGATTCTACACCAAGAAGTCAACTAAAATTGTTATGCAAAAGAGAGAGAGAAATGAGATTTAACCTACACTCGACACAAACTAGTTAATTTTGGGACTAACATGCAGGAGTCATTGTGGCTCAGTGAGTAAGATGCTGAATCGCTAACCAGGAGGTCTCAGGTTTGCTCCAGCTGTTCAAATTTCCACAAGATTTTCTAGTACAGTTTCCCCATGTCAGTGGTTTTCCAAAGTATTCCAGGAAAAATCCACATCTGGGAAGGACGTTTTACCACATTTTATTTCATTGAAAGAATTAAAATTTAAGCAACTGATTTCATATTTTCTGATTATATTTTATTCTCCTGCTACCTAAATCACCTAATTTTAAGATGCATTATAGTCATTTTGTTAAATGAATTTAAACAAATTAAACTCCATAATAATATTATTGTTCTATCACACAGACCAGGGATCTTAAGCGGCTGTTTTTTGTCGGCTTTAACCAATTGATCTTTAATCTAGCCGATTCGTAAAACAATGAATCGGCCACTATGGTATCATATATCAATCATATATCAATCTACTTTCAGCCGATTTACAAAGTGTTAATTACCATGCCAATTGATAAAACAATGAACAAGCCACTACGATGTGATATATCAATCTATTTTCGACCGATTACTCGTCGATTAATTAACCCATCAAAGAGTCAAACAATGCAATGATTACTTACAGTGTCAATCCTTATCGGCTTATTTCGTAAATAAACAACTTTGTTGAGTTAATTCATGCAAAGTACGGTAAAAGAATAGCTGAAAATAGTGCTGGCGGGATTGACCTTGAACTTCAAGCATGCACATAGGCAAGTTCCAAATGCTGGAGATCCTCCCACGTCCAATATAGGTCACCCAAAGATATTTCAGATCCGAATAGTCAACTAGTTTCAAAGAAAATGTTTTGTCTCATAAGTTATTAAAGTCTACTTTTTACAGGTACCGGTAACACTAAAAATAAACTAATCTGAATCACAATTAGCCACATAACCTTTCGGCCATTTGGCATATTTCCGAGTTCTAACTATTCACTGAAAATAATTTGTTGACATGTGCTTACAAATATACTTTGTTATTTTTATATATATTGACAAGTGTTTATGTATAAAATAATTAAAAATGAACTGATTTGTATTTGCTTGTAGTTTTCCTTTGTACTAAATTAATTATAACTAATTCCGTTTGGTTGGATGAAAGCAAAAGAAGATTATGCATTATGCAAGTTGCCAAAAATTTGACTATAAATTTCGATATTGTTTCGATACATGAATACTAGTATGGAATAAAAACACAGGCTTTAATTGTTTATTAGAAGTTTCAACGTTATGCAATTATTGATGTGAATAAAGTTTGCATAAACCAACATGTCTATTGTTGAAAAGACGATACCCGTGGTCGGTTCATTTCAAAATGGATTAAGAACCCTGATACAGTAGACTGCACATTAGATATATTAAAACCATCTTATCACATACTGAAATGGAAAGAGATATATTAACAACCACCATTGTTAGTGACTTTAAATATCAGCTTTCTGAATACCATTCTGTGGTAGACATCCCAATAAAACAAATTCAATAAAACATGCTACAACAACATGTGTTTATTTGACCTTGTGATGATATGTCAATCAAAATAAAACTACTTGTTAAGCAGGTTGTCAGACTACTCAGAATAAATTGCTATGCAACAGGCAATTGCTGAACTCAGTGACTAAAAAATAATTTTCTATACAAATATATTGATGTCTAACTAGAGTCTGTAGAGACCTTTAAATATGATGTTGTTCTCTTAGCCATTTTCTAAGAGCTGTGTTCAGTCAAAGTCATAAAGGCACTGAAGTGTCACAGCTAGATCCCTATTGATTATTATGCATTGTTATTTAGGTTGTGTGTTTCTGAACTCATCTCTTGTGTATTTTGTTAACTATAAATAAATCTTCTCCCCCTTTCACAAGATTCAAGGATAGTCATAACAATTGTGGAAATATGTCCATACAGATACCAAATCTTTTCTGAAAGAAAAACATGATGTTGACTATAGTGTTGAAAATCGGATCAAGATTTGTGATCCGAATACTTTTGTTTGCTATCTGAGTGTGTTATCTGCATCCAGTGTGAAAAATCGTACTTTCAATTTGCAAATATTTTGATCTGTGAACAAAAACCCAGGCAGGATACGCCCATATTTTCGAGACATGGAAAGTGAACAAGCTACAGAAAGTGATTTTTGCTACAAGCAAGGGCCATACTTCATGAAGTTACAATTCGATATGGTCAAATATCGAATTGAACAAAGATCTTTGGTTTATAAACATAAGTTTCATCAAAATCGGATTAAAATTGTGACCTGTACAGGGTCCACAACCTTGATATACAACACTTTTACACTATATTCGTTCGCGTAAAAGTGGCGACCATTTTGTTTGGCAGTTTTGGTTTGATTTTCCAGATATTCAAACTCAAACTTTGTAACGGTGATATAATCAAACGACTTTTTAAATCGGATAAAGATAGGTTGCCAGGCAACGAAACATACGCCCACAGCAGCTAAATTGTCCGGGCAGTCAACAAGGGTTGTCGCATATTTTTACTAATTTCGGTAATGAAACATTTGTAATACACTAAAAACTGATTAAGAGTAACAACTCATTATGTAATTATCAGAAAATCATTAGAATTTGATTGCTTTTTTATAAAGTTTTACCTCACGCTAACAATTAGTATATACATGAAACATTTAATATCATGGATTTAGCTGTTCAGTTATCTAAATTCATTGAAAATCTAAATACTTGTTCGTTTCAACACCTTAAACTCTATGTATCAATCTGAAGTCAATCGGATAGTAACTTTGGCCTCTATAGCGTCACAAGAATTTTTGAAGTTATCAAGGGAGATAACTCTGGCAGTAATTATTTGAAATCGCTGAAAATCAATAGGCTTCTTCGTCTTATGACCTTAAACACTGTGTATAAATTTAAAGTCAATCGGATATTAACTTTGGCCTCTAGAGCGTCCACAAGATTTTTTGAAGTGATCAAGGGCCATAACTCTGTCACTAATTATCGGAAATAGCTGAAAATCAATAGGCTTCTTCGTCTTATGACCTTAAACACTGTGTATAAATTTGAAGTCAATCGGATATTAACTTTGGCCTCTAGAGCGTCCACAAGATTTTTTGAAGTGATCAAGGGCCATAACTCTGGCACTAATTATCGGAAATCGCTGAAAATCAATAGGCTTCTTCGTCTTATGACCTTAAACACTGTGTATAAATTTAAAGTCAATCGGATATTAACTTTGACCTTTAGAGCGTCCACAAGATTTTTTGAGGTGATCAAGGGCCATAACTCTGGCACTAATTATCGGAAATCGCTGAAAATCAATAGGCTTCTTCGTCTTATGACCTTAAACACTGTGTATAAATTTGAAGTCAATCGGATATTAACTTTGGCCTCTAGAGCGTCCACAAGATTTTTTGAAGTGATCAAGGGCCATAACTCTGGCACTAATTACCGGAAATCGCTGAAAATCAATAGGCTTCTTCGTCTTATGACCTTAAACACTGTGTATAAATTTGAAGTCAATCGGATATTAACTTTGGCCTCTAGAGCGTCCACAAGATTTTTTGAAGTGATCAAGGGCCATAACTCTGGCACTAATTATCGGAAATCGCTGAAAAACAATAGGCTTCTTCGTCTCATGACCATAAACACTTTGTATAAATTTAAAGTCAATCGGATATTAACTTTGACCTTTAGAGCGTCCACAAGATTTTTTGAGGTGATCAAGGGCCATAACTCTGGCACTAATTAACGGAAATCGCTGAAAATCAATAGGCGTATTCGTCTTATGACCTTAAACACTGTGTATAAATTTAAAGTCAATTGGATATTAACTTTGGCCTCTAGAGCGTCCACAAGATTTTTTGAAGTGATCAAGGGCCATAACTCTGGCACTAATTATCGGCAATCGCTGAAAATCAATAGAATTCTTCGTCTTATGACCTTAAACACTGTGTATAAATTTAAAGTCAATCGGATATTAACTTTGGCCTCTAGAGCGTCCACAAGATTTTTTGAAGTGATCAAGGGCCATAACTCTGGCACTAATTATCGGAAATAGCTGAAAATCAATAGGCTTCTTCGTCTTATGACCTTAAACACTGTGTATAAATTTGAAGTCAATCGGATATTAACTTTGGCCTCTAGAGCGTCCACAAGATTTTTTGAAGTGATCAAGGGCCATAACTCTGGCACTAATTATCGGAAATCGCTGAAAATCAATAGGCTTCTTCGTCTTATGACCTTAAACACTGTGTATAAATTTAAAGTCAATCGGATATTAACTTTGACCTTTAGAGCGTCCACAAGATTTTTTGAGGTGATCAAGGGCCATAACTCTGGCACTAATTATCGGAAATCGCTGAAAATCAATAGGCTTCTTCGTCTTATGACCTTAAACACTGTGTATAAATTTGAAGTCAATCGGATATTAACTTTGGCCTCTAGAGCGTCCACAAGATTTTTTGAAGTGATCAAGGGCCATAACTCTGGCACTAATTATCGGAAATCGCTGAAAAACAATAGGCTTCTTCGTCTCATGACCATTAACACTTTGTATAAATTTGAAGTCAATCGGATATTAACTTTGACCTTTAGAGCGTCCACAAGATTTTTTGAGGTGATCAAGGGCCATAACTCTGGCACTAATTAACGGAAATCGCTGAAAATCAATAGGCGTATTCGTCTTATGACCTTAAACACTGTGTATAAATTTAAAGTCAATTGGATATTAACTTTGGCCTCTAGAGCGTCCACAAGATTTTTTGAAGTGATCAAGGGCCATAACTCTGGCACTAATTATCAGCAATCGCTGAAAATCAATAGAATTCTTCGTCTTATGACCTTAAACACTGTGTATAAATTTAAAGTCAATCGGATATTAACTTTGGCCTCTAGAGCGTCCACAAGATTTTTTGAAGTGATCAAGGGCCATAACTCTGGCACTAATTATCGGAAATAGCTGAAAATCAATAGGCTTCTTCGTCTTATGACCTTAAACACTGTGTATAAATTTGAAGTCAATCGGATATTAACTTTGGCCTCTAGAGCGTCCACAAGATTTTTTGAAGTGATCAAGGGCCATAACTCTGGCACTAATTATCGGAAATCGCTGAAAATCAATAGGCTTCTTCGTCTTATGACCTTAAACACTGTGTATAAATTTAAAGTCAATCGGATATTAACTTTGACCTTTAGAGCGTCCACAAGATTTTTTTGAGGTGATCAAGGGCCATAACTCTGGCACTAATTATCGGAAATCGCTGAAAATCAATAGGCTTCTTCGTCTTATGACCTTAAACACTGTGTATAAATTTGAAGTCAATCGGATATTAACTTTGGCCTCTAGAGCGTCCACAAGATTTTTTGAAGTGATCAAGGGCCATAACTCTGGCACTAATTATCGGAAATCGCTGAAAAACAATAGGCTTCTTCGTCTCATGACCATAAACACTTTGTATAAATTTAAAGTCAATCGGATATTAACTTTAGCCTGTAGAGCGTCCACAAGCAATTGTGGACGCCGGACCGACGGACGGACGGGGGCGACGACAATATACGACCACATTTCAATGTGGGCGTATAAAAAGGCGATCTGAAGTTTCATCAAAATCAGATTAAAATTGTGACCTCTACAGGGTCCACAAACTTGATATAACATATTTTTAAACTATTTGCGTACAAGCGGCGCCATTTTGTTAGCCAATTTTAGTCTGATTTTCACGAAATTCAAACTAAACCTACATTATGGTATAGCAGTGATATAATCGAACGTTTTTTTTAAATTGGATAATAATTGTGACCTACTGAGGGACCACAAGCTAAAAAAAGGCGATTTTTCAGGACAATTAGGGGCCATAATTCAGAAAGTTATTATTCAATGGTTGCAAATATCGAAAGGAACCAAGATCTTTGGGCTATAAACATGAATTTGAAGTTTTATCAAAATCAGATTAAAATTGTGACCTCTACAGGGTCCACAACCTTGAAATTTTGGTACGATGTTATAAACATGCATGTCAAGTTTCATCAAAATCGATTCAAAATTGTGACCTCTATAGGGTCCACAAGCTACAAATATGATTTTTCATACAATTGGGGGCCATAATCAATGAAGTTTTGATCCAATACATGGCAATATCAAAAGCATTTTGAGTTTTGTTAAAATTGGATAAGAATTGTGACCTGTAGAGAGTCCACAAAAAATTGTGGGCGGGCGGGCGGACGTCCAGACACCCAGAGGCAACAGCATAAAATATGTCATGCGGGCGTATAAAAACTGCCTAACTCAAGCCACATATTAGGTCTATCCAAAAAATGAATGAGGTGAAGAAATTTGTGTATCACTACCCCACTAATTCACAACCCTCCCACTTATCATTTTGCTCAACCAACTCAAATAAAAGAAAAAGTAAATATATCACAATTATTCCACAAGATCACACGCCTCGTTCTAGTAATCTACATTAATTGATCCAATCAGTAAGTCAGAATACATGTGACCTAGGTGGGCATGAATAAATTTCATTGCAAGAAGTCTAAGCTCAGCCCACAGTGCTCAGCCTCGGCCGGGTCCTGTAAAACCAACGCTACAAAAAAATGAATATTTTTTTTATTTTGTTGCATTGCATTATTGATTGTATACTGAACAAATGATAGTGATAATACCAAACTAAACACCTCAAAATGGTGAAATAATGTAGACAATTCTACTCTGCACTATATATTTACCCAAGTTTGTTATTATAGGCATCACTCATCAGGGGTTCGTTTCAAAATAACCAAATATTAAATTCAACAGAGAATGCTAAGAAAAAATAATGATTAAAGAATATTTGTTGATATTTATTATTCAACACACTTATTATGGTATATATAGAAAGGTTAGTTAATTTACTTTTGTATTAATTAAGGCTTCTCTAAAGCCTGTCTACTTACATGTATATTATCTGCGTTGACGTCGATTGACAATGAAGTCGAGCCTTTGAATAAATGCCATACTGCGGAATGTTTGCTGTCGACTTGTGCCATTGTTAATAATTTTGCAACCATAGGTGATCAGTTGCATTGGGGAAAATTTGAAAGTAATCAAATGTAAAAATGACTATATATCGAACATAACAGAATTTCAGATTTTAATGAATAGTAAAATTATTCGGATAGCCGTTATTTTGTTTATAGTAATCTGAATAGTAATTTCAACACCAATGTTGACCAAATTTTATATTGAAAGGATCATTCCAGAAATCTGATCTCTATTACATTCCGATGTCTGAAACAAAATCTGTTCAAAACTGCAGTCTTTAACATGTTCATGGGTATTATTACTTTCCAAAGCATTAACACATAAAATACCTTTAATCAAAATATTCATGTAGTGAACATCTCAATTAGTTATACTGATCCAAAAGGTGTGATGGACAAAACAATAGTTGTTTAACCTAAACAGAAAATGACTAAATCTGCCTGTTTCAAGCTGTCACTTTTGGACTAATTAATATCTACCAAATCTGGAGTTGGAAACACCTACATTTGCCCAAGATACAGGAAAGGAAGACACAAATGTGAATTCTTTCCACATGACCATGTACTGGTGCAAAGTAACATTATTTGAATAAATTTAGTTAAAATCCATCATGAAATAAATAAACAAAAGTAAATGATTTTCCTTTTCCAATGCTACATATTTCTATTAATCTCTTTTAGAGTTTGTGTAAATAATTTAATAACCAAATAATAACTTAGCAGACCAAACAAACTGTACTTATATTCAAAAAATCATCCCATGAGTCCTCTTCACGATAAATTTGTTCCATATTGGGAACAAGACAATTTCCAAATTCTCAACTGGTTTGACAGTAATCTGATTTTATAGACGCACAAAGGTTTGTCTGTCGGGAAAACTGATCAATTAAAAACTTAAAATAAACAGGGCAATTTCTTACTGAAAGATGCAAGTTTGCAGCTTTCTTAAACAATTCACTTTGAGAAACACACAATAAGTGGACTGTTAAAGAACAAAACAAAATACACATCAGCAACAAATCATGACCTTAAACTCTGTGTATAAATTTAACGTCAATCGAATGATGACTTTGGCCTGTAGAGCATCCACAAGATTTTTTGAAGTAATCAAGGGCCGAAACATAACTCTGGCAGTAATTATCCTAAATTCATGAAAATCCATAGAAGGCTTTGACGCAAGACTTAAACATGGTGTATCAATTTAAATTGAATGATATCTTACTTGCAGAACATCCACATGATTTTTTGGAAGTTCGACATAAATTTACGTGTTTAAGAATTAGCAACTTCGAGTTTGAGTATGGATACATGCTTTTGAGCAAGATGTTGTCACATAGAGCATCAGTACCACTGAAATATACGTAAACATTCCTGGGGGTCTAGATAATTGCAGTATAAGGAATAAATTTCCAAAATGATCCATTCCACAACCTTCATATTAAATACTTGTACACAATTTGCTTACAATGAGTGGCCATTTTGTCAGGCGGCTTCAGTTCCATTGCACGGCATTCAAACTCAACCACCAATAGGATGTAACAGTGATACATTTAACGTCTTTCTAAAATCGGATAAAAATTGTAACCTCTAGAGGGTCCAAACTCAACCACCAATAGGATGTAACACTGATACATTTAACGTCTTTTTAAAATCGGATAAAAATTGTAACCTCTAGAGGGTCCAAAATACTCCAAAAGCTAAAAAAGTGATTTATCCAGGATGGTGAGGTCTGATCTGTGGAAATATCGACAGGATCCAAGATTGTTAAGTTATAAAAATACATTTCAAGTATCATCAAAACCGGATAAAAATTGCTACTTGTGTACAAATAGCAGCCATTTCGTCTGGCAGTTTCAGTCTGATTTTCAGGAAACTCAAACTCAACTGACATTTTTTAAACATATTATTACATAAGATAATAATTGTGACTGCAGTGGGCCACAAGCTAAAAACGTGATTTTTCATACAATCAGGAAGTTACAAACATGCAAGACTATCGAAACGAACCAGAATCTTTGGGTTATAAACATGCATTTAAAGTTTCAATCATGGTGACAACATTCTTATGAAAATGTGGGCATATTAAAATTCATATTGCGCCAATGCAAGTAAATATACTATGTAATTCTTGAAGGTGATAAAATATATTGAAGCTATATCTCAACAATCTAAAGCTGCATATTGAAATTGAACAAAAGTATTACCAATTTTGATCATTGTCCCATGTTTTAAAAATAGCAAAATGTGTTGCTTCACCACAAGTGTGCTTCACATTCCTGGTACAACCTCTTTCTAGGAAACCCATTCAGCAGACAAATTTTACTTACTTGGATTGAAATGCTGTAACCCAACCAAATCTATCTGACATAACACTAATGATTAATGAGAGCATCGCTAACACTGCAATATATGTCCACATTCTTACTTTGATCAACATCAATAGTTACAGTCTTTATAGTATAAGGAATAAGTATACCAAGATAATCCATTCAGAATTGTGGCTTTCTTGCGCTAAAGGCAAAAAGTGGGGTCGGGAGATTCACTAAAATCAATAATTGAAACCCTCAGGCTATATGGAATACATGTGCAAAGTTCCAACATAATCCATTCAGATTTGTGGCCTATAGCCATCATACACAAAGAAAAATTGGGAGTGGCTCTGCTCCCGGAGTTCAGTCATTCATTAAATTCAATAGGGATCATCCATTCGGTCTATTGATTAGGTAATCAAAGCTTCAAAAGGATCTGTCAATAATTGTGCCCCACAGAGTTGGGCATGCACAAAAAAAATAAGTTGTCATCTTTGGGGTACAAGGCATAAGTATGAAAAGTTTTCAAGACGATCCATTATGAATTCCACCCTGTAAGCGACGCATGGACATGCAAAGATAAAATGGGCATTGCTCTGCACCTGGGGTTTAGGCATGCATAACAAACAATAGGAATTATCCTTAGGGTATACCTACGCAAAGTTTCAAGATGATTCACTGAGAAATGTGACCTGTAGAAGACAAACCAACAAATACAAAAAATGGGCATGGCTCTGCACCAAAGGGTCGGGCATGCACCTAAAACAATGGGATCATCCTTAGGGTATAAAGGAGAGAGAGATATCAATGGGGTTAAAAGTCCACTCGACACAAACTATGTCATTTTGGGACTAATATAATGGTTCACTGAGAAATAACACAACTCAACAGTGATCTATAGTCACATATTATACCGGTGACAGGTCACTTAGCAAACCTTACTTAATCTCACTAAATACATGTAAATCATCTTAATTATAAATACAATGTGGTGTTATGTGATACTTTTCAATAATTATAAATCTATTACTGGTGTATAGTTACACATACTGCAATATTTACTAAACATTGTCAGCTTTTATTAGAAAAAATTCATTATTATAGCCTGAGTGATATTTGATAAATAAGCATGTTTGGGAAAGCAATTTGTCAACAAGATATTATCAAAATAGACAAAATAATTATTGCAAATTACTCATTAAAAATATTATCTACTGGTATACACAGTAAACAGCCTTGGATCAAATCAATGTCTTCTATTATTCTTTACGGTAAAGCAGTGCAAAACCAATGGTTGCCAGAGATGGATAGAGAACAATCTAAAAACAAAAGCAAATTTTTGTACAGTCAAGGGGCATAATTCATAAAGTTATGGTCTGAAATGTGCAAATATCTAAAGGGACTAAGATCAGTGACTTATAAAGATATGTTTTCAGTTTCATCAAAATCAGATTAAAATTGTTACCTCCGTATAAAGGGTCCACAACCTTCGTATTACATGCTTTTACACAATTTGCATACAAAGAGCAGCCATTTTATCTGGCAGTTCCATTTCTATTTTCTATGGTCGAATGGTGATACATGTAAACGGTTTTTATGAGAATTCACAAGCTAAAAATAACCTCTTGAATTAATAAAACCTAGCCAGTATTAATTATAGTCGCAAAATGAACATTGTCAGTTTCCTCAAAATTATCTTCCCTTTGAAAAAAGTAATAAAGTTATGGATCATTAAACCGTTATCTCATAAACACCATTCAATAGGTTTGTTCATACTTTTTATTAGATGTGATATAAGGAAGTGTATTGTGCAGAGGGTTACCGGCAGAGCTTTAATATCAGACTGGAATGGAATCCGATGTAAAGTCGAGCCAATTCCTTGTCACAATGTATAAAATCTTCCACTTTCATGAATAATCAAAAAGAAGACTCAACGGTGGTGTACATAAGAATTTTATATCTAATTTAACAACTGGGCAAAATGTAGGGGATGCTAGAGGATCATCAGATTTCCTTAAAAAAAAAGAGTTGTGAGTTTAATTCACCCATGACATTTTTATCATGTAAACAGTATTCACTTTCCTCTTAAAAACTGACTGAACCCTTCTCCGAATACCCTTTCAGACTGATGGCAATTTCTTAGCACTGGATATCCTGTCTTATTTGTGATAGACAAGAGACTGTTGCAGCATAGATACCAAGGGTATTATGATCATTTATTTTGAACACATCACTTCTGCGGACTGTATTTACAGAGTTGAGACAAATGAAATGAAATGAAATGAAATGAAATAGGGTTTAACTTCATATGGTCTTGTTTCTCAGCGTGTCTTGTAGTGTGATCACTGAATGAAATAGGTTACTTTGGATTTGAAGGCTATTAGAACACTCCACTGTAGTCCCAAGAAACTCCTGAAAATTCTGAGAAATACCAATACTATTTAAGATCAACTTGAAAAGCAACCATTCTAAGCCTGGAGAACCCTGTCTACAATTCAGGCACTTTCAGAGTAACAACTTCTGCCTCTACTTTCAGGGTGTTTTATTGGTTTTCCAGAGAGTGTCAGTATTGGCAGGTTATCAATGTAATTTAACTAACGCTTGGTAAAGTTTATAACTGTTTCAAATAGTTACATTTTTCATGTCAACCAATAAGAAATTAAAGATGAGCTCTATAAAAGAATTACATAACTGTTTTAGTTAATATTCACAATCGCTGAAACTTTCACAAAAACATAATTAGGTTATTCAAATTGCGACTTTCCTTTTGGTATTCTCCGTAACTTATAAACATAAATAAATCAAACGATCATTAAATCTCATCACTAAATTAGCACCAACACTTGATAACCATGTCTGTTGAAAGGTTTTTGTTATCTTGGGCCTCCTATTCTTACATTAATCTGAAATAAGTTTTCAAATAATTTGTGGCTAGTTTTGCAGAATATCTGTCATTACACTAATGATTTAAAATTACAAAAGGTTGTAGTTCTAAAGCAATCGATATTTGCACATAGATTTCACAAATCAGATTGAGCCTATGGTATTGTCCTTTACACCATTTCCGTAACTGTAATTGGTGCATGTTTTTTTCTGCTTTCATGTTGACAGATCAGCTGCAGTTTCCAGCTTTCTTTATCTTTGTTGCTTTTTTCTATTCTGTCTAGCGATCAGCAATGAAGGCCTTGTCACGTTGTTCGCATAAATGGCTGATCAGATTTGGCTTTTAAAGTTCTTATACAGAATTGATGGGGCAAAATCACACTGGACCTATTTTAATAGTGTATTGTCTTTGTTCTGCACACCAGTTACCATATATCATATTACATCATATGTATTTATTAAATTTAGTGGATATGACACAAAGTAGGTGGTCTAGTTTTAATGAAATTATCACCAAAACATGTACATTGCGATGTTCCTAATTAATCATAAAATGAATTGAAACTCTGCCTTTTTCATATTATTCTCCTTATAAATTATTTACATTTTGAAAAAGAAATCCAAATAACAACAATACCTTTGTTGTTCAATCCCTCTCTATACATTGAGCTGAAATACGCCAGTTTACCAAGTAAGAAATGACTATGTTCTTAAGAAAGTAATGACTATGGCCCTGATTCACGAAATTTTAACTAAGATAAAATCTAAATTTTAGTAATTTTATTGGATAATATAGGTTTGATTATAGGGCTTAGCCAATCAAAATTGAAGTATCTACTAAAATTTGCATTTTATCTTCAGTTAAGATTTCGAGAATCAGGGCCCAGGTTATTGTTAAGTAAGGAATCACCATATAATTTTTAACAATTTGTCAGGGAGAATCCATGTTATCTTAAATTTTTATTGGGGAAGATAATTTTGCATGATCTCATTTCATATGATAAAAAATGCAATTTAAAAAAAAAAATTATTATTATTAACCTACTTAGAGCAGCCCTGATGAATTCTCTGATTAAATTGCCAGAAGACATCCTGTCAGGTTTTCACAGCAGACATATTGAAGTTGTTTTTAATTGTTTACCCTTCCTCATGACTGTTGGCATTTCTATCCCTTCTACAGACTTATCAAAGAAAGTAATTATTTTTACATTAATTATACATTACACTAAAGACACCTCTACACATGTTGTTTTACGTTATTTTGTGAGGAAATAGATTTAACGGGACTTTTACCAATACAAATATCTTTTGAAAATGAAAAAGACTGTTGAGATTCCACGAGGAAAGATGAAAACTGCTGTCTCAGCAAAATTATCTCTGACATTTTGTTTAAAATTACATGGTGATTCCTTACTTGACAACATTGTCATTCTTTTCCTGAGAACATGGTAGGAGCTAGGGTGAGTAAGTGAGTAAGACTGTGGCTTGCTAACATGGAGGTCCTGTGTCTGATTCCTCCTGCTGTATTGACCAAGATTTTCCGATGTAGTTCTACCTTGTCAGTGGTGCAGGACAGAGGGCCTGGCAATGGACACAGTACAAGCGTTCGATATACACAGTCGCCCGCAAATAAAAGATACCTTCACAGCTGGAATTCAATATAAGTGTAGGGCGTAGCATCACTGCCTTGGCAAAATTTCTACAAAAGCCAACTAGAATGGATGATTTTGGCACAAAAAATAAGTCAAAAGCAGAGACGTTATGTTTTGAACTCTTGGCCAATCAAATTGCTTATCACCAATTTGCCTAAGAAAAGAATCTGCATCATCAAATGACGCAATGAATCTATACTCTTGATTTTCATCACTCTTACCCAACACTCGACAAACCTCAGAAGATTTCGGGAATCTAAACTCGGCTGTATGATGAATTCCGCCATATTGGAACTACTTTAAAGGTCCCGGATGAAACATGGCTGCGCCCATTCCAAACACAAGTTGGCAACCTATTTGGCTAGCGACCTATTCGACCGATCCAGCTGTAAGATAATGACGAAATTACACTTCTATTCTGAGCTGAAGGAATGGATAAAAAATAATATATTCTACTTTCATTTGATAGACATAACGTTGGATTTTATTGGTTGATAAATAGAGACTGTTGTCTTTACTCTAAATAGGTTTCCAACGAACAGGTTGCAGCTCGATCGGTGGAATAGGTCGCTAGCCGAATAGGTTCCCAATTTGTGTAATAGCGTCAAGTTTTCCTGTTAAAGTAAACCGGTAGCCGCATCGCAAATGTATGGGCATAGGTACATATCACTTACTGTCATACATCCGAGACTAGATGTGGTCTACGTAGTTTACGGAATCTGTCGAGATTAGCCGAGTGTCTTACCCAATTGGAACCTAAGCAATCATGCTCCAAAGTCTTAACCAATCAAATTAGTGGAAAATGTGTATGATTGAACACTGTCAATGCATTCACCTAATAGGACAACTACACCAAATTTGAACATTCTACCTTGATAAGAAGGAGGTTTAAGTGTCTCAAAGTCGTGACCAATCAAATTAAAGTCTCTACTTAGCCTAAGCAAAAAATGTTCAATATCAAACTTAGCGAAGGTATAGATGTGATAAAACTGTACACAAAAATTAACCACTATCATTCAATAAAAATCAAAAGTTATCAAGCTCCAAAGTCTTGATTATTCAAATAGCTTATCAGTCTGCTTTCCCTAAGCAAAAAATGCTCATTATTGAACTCAGTCAAAGTATTGATGTAATGAAACTATACACTATCACTTAATTAGAACCATAGTTATTGTGTCCCAAAGCATCAACCATCAAATTGCTTATCTCTGCATAGCCCAGTGGTTCCCAACCACTAGTGGTACGCGCAGGCCTCCCAGTGAGTATGTTACTATCTGTGGATGAAGAACGTGGAAAGCTAATGCTATGGAACATTCGAACTTTTGACTACCCTTGAGAGCAAGCCCACCGATGAATTTGCCCAAGACTGAATTGAAACATTACTTCCCGGACATGACATGTTGTGCCTACATAGCCGCTCCATTCTTCGTTGATCCAGCCGATCAGCCTGTCAGGACTTGGGAACAAGAGGAACTCACAGTCATCCAGGCTGACGAAACAACAAAGGCGAGACACAAAGAATGCTATCCTTTAAACTTCTGGGTGAGCATGGCCTCCTCGTACGCACGCTTACCCGTCACGCTGTTCCCCAGTTACTAATTTTGCCCTTGACGTGCAAGTTCGAGAAGGGATTCTCAGCTTTCATGACCATCAAGTCGAAGAGCCAGAACTGTTTTTCTGTACCCGGGCATGATTTCCGATGTGCTGTGAGCAAAGTCATGCCCCGCCTTGACCAGCTGGTAGAGAAGAAGCAGGTACAGTTTTTTTAGTTCCTTAGTGTGTTCTACATGTAAAATTATACAAATAAAGTGATATTTGATCGAATTGAGTTTCTATAGAACCAGGTGGTATGTGGTAACTGTACTCTATCACAAACAGGTTTGGAACTACTCTCTTAGCCTAAGCAGAAAATGCTAATCTTCAAACTCTATCAAAGCATTACCTTAATTATAAACTCCTACACACATTCTACCTCAATAAGGAGCAGAGTTGCTTTGTTCCAAATCTCAACCAATCTAATTGCTTTTGCTCTCCTTCACCTGAGCAGAAATGCTCATTATCAAACTTAGTCAAGGTTCTGATTAATGAAACTGTACACCAAGCTTCATCACTCTCACTTGTAGTGTCCTCAAGCATCAGTTAATCAAATTACCCTAAGCAGATTACGCTCACCTTTGAAAGAGAGAGAAATGGGGTTAAAAGTCCACTCGACACAAACTAGGTCATTTCGGGACTAACATATGGTTTAATTTAATTTCAATAATTCGCTTTAGCAGTGGGATGAAACCTGGAGGACCCGGAGAAAACCCATGAGGTTGGAAGGCACCCCTCACCTTTGAACTCCATCAAGGCATTGACCTAATAAAGAGGAAGAGTTATTGTGTCTCAAAAAGAGTGACTGACAGACAGACTCCTCTCGACACAGAGCATATTTTTATACATATATCGAAATCGTGCCATACAAATAAATGTGCAAAGCATTTACACCATTTTGGCACCACCCCACTCCAAGACTATTCATATATGCACTCAAATGAGATATGATCTTATAAAATCTGTTGTTAAACTTGACATGGTCTCCACCGTGGACCAACTTTCTGCTCCAATTCCTGAACATGCTCCTGGCCCATAAGACTAGAGCATTTACTACTGTAATGTATATTATTTGAGTAAACTTATTATTAGGCCTATATCATTATTGTTAAAATAGGGGAAATAGACAACTACATAAACATTTTACTATTTCCATGCAAACACCAATTATTCAGTGTGCTGTAGAGAACACAGTTTGTGATGGATATCAAAACAGTTGAGTTTAGGTTTTATGTAAACACTGACCAGCCTGTATTTAAGCCAATTTATCTTAATTTATACACATGTAACAGACTGCCTATTTAATATGTAAACAAAACTATAGTGAGGAAATGGGGGAGACACCAGAGGGAATTTCACAAGCGTTCATGTATAATACTATTGTATGTTTTGCTTCACTTCTGTATTCATCAACAATTGTAATTACGGTATATACAAAAGAAAAACGAAACCTTGTTAAGTATTTTAACTCCTAACATTTGGCGTGGTATGAGCTATTTAGGGGCTTATAAATATGTGCAAATCAGTAATAAAATACAATCTGGATAGGCTACAAAATTATGGCATTTATATAGGCTAACACTGTACAAAATTGATATATGTAATGGATATTATATGATGTAGCCATATTAACATTTTTAAAATGGTATTGATAGATAGATAGATTTTTATTATATCTAAACACCCCATAAGAGGCAGCATACAAATATCCACATAACATTTTAAGAAAAAAAAGCATGAACATCATTTATGACAAAGGCTAATTATTAAATATGTATCTATGGTAGCACAAAACTTATTTGTAAATAGGCCAAGAAGCATTACTGAAAAAGTGGTAGGGCTAAAAACATTTCTCTGTCGCATTGGGATTTGTTTTCCATGTGGAGGAGAGTCATAACTTTTAAGAAAAAAAATATAATAGTACTATGTCTATATTATAGATCTAACGTAATAAAGTATAATTATCCCTTAAAATGTGTAAGGCTGTCTGTCCAACCTCGTGGCTTTTCTCTGGGTTCTCCAGTTTCGTCTGACTGCAAAAGCCCCCTACATGCAAGCAAATTATTGAAATAAAATGGAACCATGAATTTGGTCATAACGGCCAAACATTTTAATTTAATGAAAAACAATATATTTTTGTCGTTTGTAGTTGTTTATTAAAGTCAATTTAAAGCACATTTATAAAATCGCTGTCGTGAGAAATGAGGGTGGGTCATTGTCTCCCTTTGTCATAATAAAAACATGTTAAAACAGAAAGTCTAGCTGACTGATGTTTAACTCCATCGATGTTCATAGAAAAAAACCTGTGGTGACATGAGCCACTCAAGGGTATTGCTTTTAATTTTGCGGAATGGAAGGTGCATCTATCTGGTATTCATTTTGAAATATCAACATTAAATTTAAGAATAACTACACCTAATTAGGTAAATTTAAGAATAACTACACCTAATTAGGTGTAGTTATTCTTAAATTTAATGTTAATAAACAGTTTTGTGGTCCTTCTGCTTTGGACCTAATTATGTTTCCTGTATGCATATAATATCAATTTTGGATTTGCTAACAAGGTGGTTCAATTCTGTCGTATGTGGTCTCAGCAAATATTACTTACCTTTGATAAAAATAACAACTGATTGGATAATCCCTAATTAGGTACTTCACAACCTCTGATTTGATTAGGTAATATCAGATAAACATTGATCATTTAATTTTTTATCAAATAAAGGTAAAAGACATGTTTTTATTATGACAAAGGGAGAAGAGGACCTGCCCTCTCTTCTCACGACAGCGATTTTATAAGTTTATTTATGTCTATGATTGTCTTTTGATCTGCAGATCTCAAACGGCCTGTGGATATGTACATCTTGCTACAATACATGCCACCATTGACTTCACAAAGATGTGATATAATGAAATGGGGTTTAACACCCTATACTGTTCTGCACCAACTGGACTAATGAGGACAGGCATATGCAATGCAGTGTACTATGAGGGAAATTTTGACTGGACATGTCACTTTATTTTACTATTAATTTGAATTTCAATTGTCAAGGGATGTTTTACATGCACACCATAATGTGATTTCCCACTCCTGGATCAAAAACAGGACCCCCATGTTAGCGAGGCAACATCTTACCCACAACACCACTGCTCACACTGACTTTCAATTTTTTCCACCAAAATGGAAAACTGTTTATATATAAAAAAATGTTCATAATATTATCATTCTTAAAATTGGGAAACCTATTCTTTGATTTCTCTACACTGACAATGAAACCTAAATATATAGCTGTCTGGATCTATTTTCATTACTTCTGTTCACATTATCTTCTACTTAAACCATTTCTTCATATATCAGATATTTTATCTACAAAATTTCTGCTAGACATGGAAAATACCATGAATTGAAGATAATTTACTTGACCTGAAGATAATTTAGCCTTTATTGAAGAAACATAATGTTTAATTATAGTCTGAATAGTTTCTGTACTATATGGTAAAAAAGACCAGACATGTATTGAGGCCATTTGATCTAAATCCATTGTGTAAATTACCTATCTGAACAACATTATCAATTTGCTCATGTGCCCAGCTACATGGTTAACTTTTTAAAGCTAGATCAATAAGTACAGTACACAGGTGTCGTACAATAATAAATATTCAAATACAGGAAAGTGCTGAAAATAATCTTCGTGACAAGATAATCTGAAAAGATTAACAGTAGGTCTATTATTTCAAATCGATAGTCTAGCTAGATCTATTAATTATTTTTCTCACAGGTATATAGGTGAAGTTATATTAATCAAAGGCACTAAAACTTCTTTGATTTGAAACAAATTAAAGGCTTGAATTCGGTTGATCTAATGTACTCTTTATCAATGTTGGGATTAAATTTTAGTGTCAGAAAGTTATGGATTATTAAAGACTCAATACCATTCTTGCTGTAACTGAATAATATGTCCCAATCTTCATTCTGGTCAAAAAATTGTATTATTTTACAATATTCCAATTAATTGATGATATACAAAGTTAATGTAAACCTTTTCAAATGCGACTTGGATTTTAAAATATTTTCGAACTCTCTGGACAAGTAAAATAGGTTGTAATGGATAATTTACACAACAGGTAGGTCACTTAAACATCTAGTACTTAGAATAAGGTTATTATTTATTTCCTGCTAAGTCAGCAAGAGTGTTATTGTCCCTTTAAAGGGCCATTAAAGGGCCAATCCCGATAATATTTTGGAGAATAAAACTGCTTATTTTTGTGTTAAGAGACATCTGCCTCAAACAATTTCACTTTGGAAAGCAAGACAACATATCATTATTAATGATAAACTTTTTACCCAAATCAAAGGGGTCTTAGTAATTTTAACAACTTAAACTGCTGTGTGACCTTTTTGATAACATATCTCGATCAATATGTGACATATAAGGATATCACCTGACTAAGTGTGCGTGTGAAATAACTTTATTTAACGTCCACTTCCACCGAGGTGATATCGCAGACAAGCCTGACTAAGTGAAAGTGGGCATAGTGGTAATATTAGCAGCCCAGATGTTGGAGAAAATAGCACGGCTTATTCAAATAATTCACTATCTAGAGCAAGCTAATTTCCTTAATTTAGGAACACATTTAAAAATGCTACAGATGTCTCTTGCCTCAATTTGTATTAATGACCGTAAAAGGTTGAGAACGATGTGGTGCACTTTGGTTAGTTCTCTCCTTATTTATGTTGCTTGTTGTGCTCTTTGAGTTAATTTGTTTGCTGCTATTGTAAGTTTTTTATTCCATCAAGAGCAACTTTTTGTTTAGCAATAAAACATTTGTGTATAGATGAAACTTACATGTAAAATACATTTTTAATAATTAACTGGCCACCAAATTGTGCGTAACTACATTTCAGGGGAGGATCCAGAAATTTTTGCAAGAGGCGATGTTTGCCAGGTTTCCCCTCATGTTGGCTTATTTCGACGAACATAACAGATTTGAAATTAGAGTAAAAACGGAAACCATTGAATGTAAATCAGTTAAGATACGTTCATATTACAGTATTACACGCGTTACGACCAACTTGTGACGATTTCTAGGTCCCAAATGTTAGCTCCTTTAAATCAAAGAACTTATCACTTAGTAAAACTGATAAATAAAGGTCAATCTAGTCCTGAATTCTGATTATCTATAATATTAACAGTAAGTGCAGAAGAACCATACTCATGTGTTAACCTGTGCACTTCATATATCTTATTCCAATGCTTCACAATAAGCTGAACAAGCTTAGGTTCCTCGGTATCCCAATTGGTCTCATTCCGTCATACTCCACTAACCCCTTGGTTACTGTATTGTGGGAGGGGGGGGGGGACAGGGGAGACACTTTTTCAAGTTATCTGCCCTGGGTGATTTTGCTATTTTTATAGACCAATCAAGCTACAATCAAGTTTGATAATACAATTAAATCAATCTGATTAAAGAGAGAGGGAGAGAGAAATGGGGTTTAACGTCCACGTGATACAAACTAGGTCGTTTCTGGACCAGAGGACCCAGAGAAAACCCACAAGGTTGGAAGGCAACCCTACTCCTTGTCACGTACCAATCTGATTAAAACACAGATCCTATTTTATTTTGTTCTTATAGTTCAAAATTTTGTTTTGCTTGTCTTTACTACACTAGGATCTGGAAGAGTTGTTATCATTGACGTGTTCTGAATGATGTGAGGCATTAGCCAATGAAATGGTCTGTTACGGCGAGCTTCAGGCGTGTTTTGCACAGAACTGCAGATAATCCACATCAATGCTGATAGGTTTATCAAATGCCTGACATCATAGGTTCAAAAGGTGCTCGTATGACCTTGTCATATCTTCATGTAGGTTAGTTAGGGTTACCATACGTCCTGGTAAAACTGGGACAGTCACAGTTTTGGGGGTCCTTTTTGTTGTCCCTTCCCAATGGCTAAATGTCCAGGTGTTTAAATCAGGTGGTTTTCTATTGAAATTTTAACACAAATCACATAAAACTAGTGATTAATATTAATGTATACAACAGTGTTCGCTACAAACACTCTTACTTCAGCACATCACTATTGATCTAAATTGTTCAGTACACAATACATTCAGCAAACCTCGACAGGATTTGGTACCGTACATCTAGATTCGCAGATTTTACCAAGGTGTGCCGAATGTGCATAATACAGACCTCAAACTCGACAATCGAAATAATGCCTGTTAATGAATCACTCAACAACATAAATTTTTAGTGTAACTACCATCACAAAATGGCTGAAAACGCTTTGGCTTTGGTAAATTCTCGCTCTGGGCTAAATCTAATAAATGTCCTGGTTTTTCAATGATTAATCTGGTAACCATAAAGGTAGGCTATCGAAAGTATAAAAAAACGAAACGAAATATAATCAGATTGCAATTAATTATGAATTAGAAGATAGGCTGGCACTGCCAGGCAGGATACGCCCACATTTTCGAGAGATGGATAGAGAACAAGCACTACCGAAAGTGATTTTTCCTACATCATTATTAAGTTAGAATTTGATGTGCAAATATCGAAATGAATTAAGATCTTTGGGTTATAAAGGTGCATTTCAGTAGGCTTCAAATTTGACTGGGGATCATGTTGCTAAGTGGGTAAGATGCTGGCTCGATAAGCCTTGAGGTTGAGTGTTTGATCTCTGCATCGGGTGACAAAGTTCATCTAGATTTTCTTGTGTGGTTTCCCCTTGTTAGTGATGAAGGATGGATGGCCTCACAAGAACAGCTGTCAATTTTGGTCCGATTTTCACGAAATTCGACCTCAACCTTCATTACGATGTAACGGTGATATAATCAAACGTTTTTTAAATGGGACCTCCAGAGGGACCACAAGCTAAAAAAGGTCATTTTTCAGACAATCGGGGACCATAATTCAGGAAGTTACGATCAAATGGGCGCAAATATCGAAAGGAACCAAGATCTTGGGTTATAAACATGCATGTCAAGTTTCATCAACATCGGTTCAAAATTGTGACCTCTATAGGGTCCACAACCTTGATATAACATATTTTCACACTAATCGCGTACAAATGGCGGCCATTTTGTCTGTCAATTTTGCTCCGATTTTCACGAAATTTTACCTCAATCTTCATTACCATGTAACGGTGATATAGTCAAACGTTTTTTTAAATCAGATAATAGGCTGGCACTGCCAGGCAGGATACGCCCACATTTTCGAGAGATGGATAGAGAACAAGCAATACCGAAAGTGATTTTTCCTACATCATTAAGTTAGAATTTGATATGTGCAAATATTGCAATGAATTAAGATCTTTGGGTTATAAAGGTGCATTTCAGTAGGCTTCAACTTTGACTGGGGATCATGTTGCTAAGTGGGTAAGATGCTGGCTCGGTAAGCCTTGAGGTTGGGTGTTTGATCCCTGCATTGGGAGACAAAAGTTCATCTAGATTTTCTTGCGTGGTTTCCCCTTGTTAGTGATGAAGCCTCACAAGAACAGCTGTCAATTTTGGTCTGATTTTCATGAAATTCGACCTCAACCTTTATTACGATGTAACGGTGATATAATCAAATGGTTTTTTAAATGGGACCTCCAGAGGGACCACAAGCTAAAACAGGTCATTTTTCGGACAATCAGGGACCATAATTCAGGAAGTTATGATCCAATGGGCGCAAATATTGAAAGGAACCAAGGTCCTCAACCTTCATTACCATGTAACGGTGATATAATCAAACGTTTTTTTAAATAGGATAATAATTTTGACCTCCAGAGTGACCACAAGCTAAAAAGGGCAATTTTTCGGACAATCAGGGGCCATAATTCAGGAAGTTACGATCCGATGGGCGCAAATATTGAAAGGAACCAAGATTTGGGGGTTATAAACATGCATGTCAAGTTTCATCACAATCGGTTCAAAATTGTGACCTCTATAGTGTCCACAAGCTAAAAACATGATATTTCGTACAATCAGGGGCCATAATCCATGAAGTTCCGATCCGATACATGCCAATATCGACAGGAACCGGGATATTATGGGGATAAACCTATATTTCAAGTTTCGTCAAAATTGGATAAGAATTGTGACCTGTAGAGAGTCCACAAACAAATTGTGGACAGACGGACGTCCGGTCGGACGGACAGGGGCAACTACATAATACGTCCACATGAAAATGTTAAACTTCCTAACAATAGAAACAGGAAACACAAACCAAATACAGACGATTTGATGGGATCGATTTTGACATATAAAGCGATGTTTTTTTTGATATTGTATTCTACTAATTATTTTATATCACATGAAAATGTGGGCATATAAAAATATATTTCTAATTCATAATTGACATCAATCATTTAGTAAATGGACCTGAATATGAGCAGAACAGAAGGAGACAACTGGGGATCTTTTTTCTTTACCAATAGTCATGTTAAAGAGATCCATATGGATATAAAACTTAAAATATACAGATATAATGATCTCCGCATCTTTTTTTTTACACTTTTCAAGCAGTAAACATTTGAAGTATCGATCCTTTAATATAAATGCAAAAAGTAATTTCAAAATCAGAGAGGCACTTTAATCAAATCATTCTAGAAAACAATTTACTGAATGGATCTAAGCAATATTTTGTGAACAGTATGTTGACGAATTAGTGATTTATTCATCACAATTCCAAGATATTATGGGAAGGTTCCGAGTCTGTACACAGTCTATGCATCAGTATCTGGTGTGTCCACTGCGAGTGTCAATAACAGCAGTGCAGCGTCTGTACATGGAGTGTACCAGACGATTTATGAACCCCATTTGCATCTGGGACCAAACTCTTAGAAAAGCGTGATGCAATCCATTGAGTGTGTTTGGTCTCGGTGCGACATTATTAAGTCTCCTCTAAAGTTCATCCCAAAGATGTCTAAACAGGTTTTGGTTCGGACTAAGGGCTGGCCAGTGCGTAATGTGACACCGTTCTGCTGTAGAAAGTCCCAGGTAACTCTGGCAATGTGGGCATGGGTGTTGTCATGCGGGAAAACGTTGTTTCAATGATGTGGATCTGAGAGCTTGATTAATGTAGTGTAATGCTGTGATGCAGACTCTTCTGAAACACCACAGGACCCATTCTCGGATTCAGGCAGATTCCACCCCAAACCATTATGTTTGGACCTCCCTAGGAGTCTCGTTCCACGACACGTCGATGCCATCTACCGTTAATACGCAATACAAACTCTCATCTGTGAACAGAAGAGTTGTCCATTGTCTATGACGCCAGTTCTGGTGTATTTTGGCAAACTATAGACGTTCACATCTATGGCAAGAAGTGACAATCAGTCCGACGTAAGGTCTACGGCAATGGATGTTCTCTTTGGTGATGGCTCTTCTGTGTTTTCCCACTGTCTGACGTGCTATCTCAGGTGCCCGTGTGAAGGGATTCTACACATGCTGTCATACAAAATGGCTGTCGTGTCGCCTTATGGTAACCCTTGGTCTATCAGTTCAGGAGCAAACATCCGTGGTGTTGGTGGCCCAAAAACATTGTTGAAGCCTATAACGTGAATGATTCAACCATGCATGGGGGTGCATTTTATCGGGCCGGTCTTGGTGAACAGTACGTGCAGCATGAGTTATATGAAAATCATGGAGAACACATTACAATCTCGGAATCTCTTGTCCTTTTCATGCAGAATCATTGTAGAAATGTGGCTTTGATTAAAACTCAGTATTGTCTTCCATAGAACCTTCATGATTATTTTAATGTGTTCAATTTTAAATGAAATTTTGAAATAGTTTTACTTTAATCACCAACAACACCTCATCTAACCTAAAGATACAAAATGTTTTAACAGTAGTTACGGGTAGTTTAGATGAACTGATGTTTAATCAAGTTTCAGAAAATCAGGTCATACCTTACAGTTCATATACAGTGCAATAACATAAATAATTTAACATTGCACTGCATATGAACTGAATCGCCTGTGTTCAATAATTCTTGTAGTCTTATCAATGTAGACATTCTAATTTGATTTATTCATGTAACTTATTGATTGAATATAAAAACATAATAAAGCGATAACAAAAATTATAACCATAACATTGTAAACACTCTCAGAAGAAACTCAATAAAAATGCTTCCTTGCTGGACCAGGGCATCAAAAAAGTCTAACTTATTGGCTCTAATGATGCCTAATTTAATCGTAAGCCTGTTTTCTGATTTTATTTTCTGTTAAAATTGAATCACAGCTGCCTATAAAAGCTACCCCAATCTGAAAAGGCATTTCTCCTTTGGCTGGCTTGGAGCAATAAAATTTAGAAAAATCAATTTGGAAAGATAGTAAGTGAGTATACATTCAGTCGTGACTACAGAATCTAAATCAGACAAAAACATAAGATTTGGCTGTGTTGTTCACAGTATCCAGTGGTACCTATTAAAGGGAAGACCAACGATTTTCAACAAGCCTTCCATAAATCTTAAATATATATTGTTAAATAATTCCCCCGGTAACAAAAGCAAAAAAGTTTTTTTAAGCGAGAAATTAAATAATTTCCATGATTTAAATGTTTCGTATACCAAACGTTAGACTGGGGCAGAACTTTATAAAAATTAAACAAATTTTAATGAATTTCTGATAATTACTTGATGAGCTGTCAATCTTAATTGTAACATGCTTCAGGGTATGGAAGCCTATTGCGGCCATTTCAGAATCTCGTCCCCTCGCCGCGAGAAGTCGAGGGCGAGGGAGCGAGAAGACGAGGACGCGAGGGAGCGAGAAGTCGAGGGCGAGGGAGCGAGAGAGCGAGAACGCGAGGAAACAGGGCGAGAATACGAGGATCTCGCCCCGAGAACACGAGATAACTTTCACCTCGACTTCTCGTCTTCTCGTCCCTCGACTTCTCGCTCCCTCGTGTTCTCGCCTTTGAAAAAACCTCGTGTTCTCGCTCCCTCGCCCTCGACTTCTCGTTCCCTCGCCCTCGACTTCTCGCTCCCTCGCGTTCTCGCCCTCGACTTCTCGCCCTCGACTTCTCGCTCCCTCGTGTTCTCGCCTTTGAAAAACCTCGACTTCTCGCTCCCTCGCCTTTGAGTCAATCTCGTCCTCTCGTGTTCTCGCTCCCTCGCTTCGTCACAATCTCGTGTTCTCGTGTTCTCGCTCCCTCGCCTCGGAAGTGCAGTTATTACGCATGTCCACTGACTATACCGTATCGGCATTTGTATTTTGACATGGATTATAATAAACGAAAATGTTTGAAGTTCTAGAAAATGTAATAGTCCTAAACAAGTTTAATCTCTTCTTGCACAGATAGTATTGTATTCTGTAATTGATTTTAAGTCTTCAGTCAAATCTTTCTTTGCTCTCTAAAAATATTCATCGGGAGTTTTCATTTGATGCGTGGTTTTGTCAGTGCTGCAGGATGGAGAGCCTGACAAGGGAAAATGTATAGTTGTTCGAATGGGATTTTAAAAAACCAGGTCCCGTGCCCGGAATCGAAATGAAGTTGGTTCTACGGTGGCTCACTGCGTAGGAGGTTTTCTCTCTAACTTAATCGAAGTTCATCGTGATTTTTCTGCCTATGTCCACCCTTGTCAGTGGTCTAGAACAGAGAGCCTAGCAAGAGACAACGTATAATCGTTCGGATGAAATAAAAATAACCGATCTGACGTGTCCGGAATCTAAATGAAATGAAATGAAATAAAATGGGGTCTAACGTCCTACTGTTCTGTTCCTAAATTGGGCTAATGAAGACGGGCATACGATACAATAATACAGTGTGCTATCAAGGAAATTTTGCCCGGGCAGTGGCGCTAAGGCCTACTGTTATATCGTATTTAAACTTCCAAGTGGTCTTTTATGTGCACGCCAATAGGTGTCCTTGACAGGCCCTACGTTTTGCATCACTGACAAGGAGAAATCACGCCCGAAAAAAAGATCTGGATGAACTTTCTCGGTCAATGCAGGGATCGAATATCAAGTGGTGTCAGTGGTGTGGGACGGGGGGCCTGAGAAGGGACAATGAATAGTTGTTCGGATGGAATACAAATAACCGAGATCCCGTGGCCGGAATACAAATGGAGCTACGATGGCTCAGTGAGCAGGATCGACGTTTGCTCTTTTACCTTATCAAAGTTTTTCAGGATTTTTCGGCCGGGTTCCTGCTTGTCAGTGGTATAGGACTGAAGACCTGGCAAGGGACAACGTATAGTCGTTTGAACGGTATATATATAAAATACGAGGTGTCCGAAATCGTAATGAAGTGGTGCCTACAATGGCTCAGTGTGTAGGACGTTTGCTCTCTAGCTTCATCGAAGTGCATCGGGATAAATTTCTGGAGATGTCCTCCCATGTCAGTTGTGTAGGATGGAGCACGGAGGGCCTGGCAAGGGATGACGTATAGTCGTTCGGTTTCGATTCGCCGTGTGGGGTTTTTCCGGTTTCTCCCACTTAGACTGCGATTTAGCCCCGAAAATCGTTTCATCTCGTCCCAGAAAATTCCGGGTGAAAATCTGACGCTTTGTTACATAAGTTAACCAGATAGCCGTCACTGTCGCATACATTTCGTTTCCGACGCATTGCACAATACGTCAGCACTAGAATTACGCCTCGAACTATATTTGTCAAGTGTAGTCATACTTGGGTGAAAAAATCAAATTCTAAGCCAATCAGAAACCATAAATCAACGTCATAGGGTCACGGGTCAATAGCCATAATTAGACCATGAAATACCTTTTACGAGACGGAACATGTTGGTTTGTTTACATTTGTCGGAGAGAATTTTTCTCAAAATATGCCTGGATTACTGTATAAGACCACATATTAAATGTTGCAGTAACACGATGAAAACGACTAATCCCAGATCTGTGGAATAAATATGGTCAACAGTAGAGAATAGCACCAATGATTGAAAGAATCTGTTATTTACTGGAAACAAGTATTTTTTTTAAAAAAAAACTTTTCAGTAAAACAATATACTAAATATCCCTGAAAACGATTTTGGCAAAAATAAACAAATGCAATAATATAAATTTCCTCATACACAACAATACCATACACTACTAGTAAGAGAAATGAGGTTTAACGTCCACTCGACACAAACTTGGTCATTTACAGACTAACATATGGTTAAATTTTATTTCAATAATTCGTTTGCGCGTAGGGGTCTTTAGCAGTGGGAGGAAAACCCACGAGGTTGAGAAGGCAACCTGTCTCCATGGAGTACGGTTTCTAATGTGCTGTTCAGATTGTTATATTCACAGAATATACACAGATCAGGTCTTGTGCCCATTTACACTGTACAAAATTAAAAGATATATACCAGTAAATAAAAATAGATATAAGAGAAAAACAAATAGTTATCTAAATGATTCCAGTAAAATGAATTAGAAATGAAATGGAGTTTAACGTCCTACTGTTTTGTTCCTATACATGTACTGGGCTAATGAAAACATGCATACACCATACAGTGTGCTATGAGGGAAATTTGGCCAGGTACAGCACTATTTCCTACTCTTATATCGAATTCCAACTGCCAAGGGATCTTTTTATGTGCACACCAATGTATACAAAGGACCTCGGTTTTTCATCACACCCGGACGACTAGACAGCTGTAATTGAAACTTTTTACATGCACCCCAATGTATACAAGAGACCTCAGTTTTTCGTCACATCCAAACGACTAGACAGCTGTCCTTGTACCTTGTTAGACTCTCCTTCTGCACCACTGACAAGGCAAAACCACGTTGGAAATGAAACAGAATAAAAAAATTAAAATGGGGTTTAATGTTCTACTGCTCTGTTCCTAAGCTGGACTACTGCCTACTCTTATATCAAATTCCAACTGCCAAGGGATCTATTTACGTGCACACCAATGTATACAAACATGGGACCTCGGTTTTTCATAACACCCGAACGACTAGACAGCTGTAATCGTACCTTTTTACATGCAAACCAATGTATTCAAGAGACCTCTGTTTTTCGTCACCTTCGAACGACTAGACAGCTGTCCTTGTACCTTGTCAGCCCCCCTCCACCACTGACAAGGGGAAACCACTTTGGAAATGAAACAGAATGAAAAAGGGGTTTTATGTTCTATTGCTCTGTTCCTAAGCTGGACTAATGAAGACGGGCATATGCTATACAGTGTGCTATCAAATTCCAACTGCCAAGGGGTCTTTTAACGTGCACACCAATGACCAATGTATACAAGGGACCTCGGTTTTTTGTCACATCCAAACAACTAGACGGCTGTCCAGGGGCGTTTTAAGGTTAATCATGGCGGAGGCTACACTATTTTGAGGGCCCTCTTTCGTGCCAATGCAATGACTGCATTCTCATTCAGTAATAGATTCGACAGTAGGCCTAACAGTGTATAGAAAATGATTGACACAGACTCGGGGCTCTTTCCCATGGCCAGAGGGGCCCTTTTGTCAGACGTGGGGCCCTTCTGTCCGCCTTCAGGACCCTCCCTAACTAGGGTTCATTTTCATTTTTCTCATCGGTTTTAGCATTTTTCTCCCGTTTTATAGCAGCTATAAAACGTCTTTGGGGCTGTCATCGTACCTTTTTACATGAACACCAATGAATACAAGGGACCTCGGTTTTACGTAACATCCGAACGACTAGACAGTTGTCCTTGTACCTTGTTAGACCCTCTTTTTGCACCACTGGGGTTTAACGTGCTACTGCTCTGTTCCTAAGCTGGACTAATGAAGATGGGCATATGCTATACAGTGTGCTATCATGGAAATTTTACCAGGGCAGCGGCGCTACAGCCTACTCTCATCACATCCGAACGACTAGACAGCTGTCCTTGTACCTTATTTAATTGTCAGTCCCCTCCCCCCGCCCACGGCCTGCACCACTGACAAGATAAACCACCTCGGAAATGAAAAAGAATAAAAATAAAACAAAACCATACAATATTAATCAGCATAGTGACAAAATATAACATGAAAATTTATTGACATGTACAGTACATTTAATTAAAACATTTTTTAAAATATGTATTAAATGTATTTAAAAACTGCTTACAAAAATACATGTACATGAATACAAGTTTAAGCCTACTCATAAAAAATCACATAATTTCATAGATATCATCATCAGTATTAAAATCAATGTCACTGTCGAACAATAATAATTTACACATATCCATACAAGAAAGTTTTCACTTGTAACAAGTACATCTATCTGTAATGCAGCCTGATTTGTATCCACAGTGAAAATTTTATTTGGTGCTTAATCTCTAGTTACCCTAACCCTGTCATTTTAAACAGTAGTGTTTAACAAACGGGGCAAAAATTTTTGCAGCTACAGTAAGGCAACCCGGGGGGAATGCGCCAGAATAGGCCCCCGTTTTGATTGGTGGTGCAAGGGCCAAAGCAACATTTTCATCCAGGGGACACATGCAAAGTCAATCTGGTGTGGAATTAATTCATACATTTTTTTACGTTGAAATGTTAAAACCAAATCACCGCGAAATTCAAATACCATCGCACATTAAGTAAGCCTGTATTTATTTTTCGGTTTCTGTCAAACGTCAAAGAATGGATAACAGAAAAGTCGCGTGGCAATGAAGTAATACTAGAAGAATTAGATGATGTACCTTTTTGTACCCGAAACATGCTAGGACGGAAAACAGAAGCAGGCTAGCTAAAAATTTCACACCACGGCCTATATAATAAATAAAATCTAAGTGTGTATGGGTGTGTGTATCTATGTTTGTGTATGTTTTTTCGCCCATCACGTTTCGTCGCCACACTCCACCTACACATTATTATGTGTTATTAAATTAACCAGAATCACAGGAATGTTTTAGGCCAGTGAATTCGGGCCCAAGGCGATCAATTACGCTTCGTCGCCGAGCTTAACCCCCACATATCTCGTATCAAATTGAAAAGAACGGCTACGTATGTATTTTAGGCCATCGAATCTGTCCTACAGGCAAATTTGGGCCACCAACGAATAAGACCTCGGGCGAATTTAGGTCCCGTGGGAATTTGGGCACTGGGCGAATATGGGCCCCTAGCAAATTTGGGCCATGGGCGAACTTGGACCCCGGGCGATCAATTTGGGCCCGTGTATAGGCGGGTAAACTACGGGTAGTTTATTTGATAATATTTGATAATATTAGCATCATAGAAAGAAGCGGGTATCGAAACCGAGCCCCCGCCCCCCTACAAACACACACACCCAAGCCAATGTGTAGCCTATACGAGACCTCGGTTTTCCATGCCATCCGAACGACATGCTGTCCCCAGGCCTCCCGTCCTACACTGATAAGAGGGTACCTCACAAGAAAGGCTAGACTACGCATTGAGCCACCGCAGCTCCAACTTCATTTCGAATCCGGACACATGACCTCGCTCTTTTAACCCAACCCTTCCTTCTCCACTGATATGGAAAAAACCCGCTAGAATATTTCCGATGAACTTTGATGAAATGAAATGAAATAGGGTTTAACGTCCTACTGTTCTGCTCCGACTGTGCTATAAGGGAAATTGTGCCTGGAAAGCGGCACCCAGGTCTCTTCTTATATCGGATCCAGGCTGCCAAGGGATCTTTTACGTGTACGTCAATTTACAGCCTAGGATTTTCATCCCATCCGAACAAATAGACAACTGTCCTTGCCAAACCCTCCATCCTGCACCAATGCAATGACATGGGGAAACCACGTCGGAAAACCCGATAAACTTTCTAGTCCAATGCAGGGATCGAACACGTGACCTTCAGTTTAGTGAGCCAGCGTCTTACCCACTTAGCAGCCTTGGCTCCAAACATTAACGTCCTACTCACTGAGCCACCGGAGCTCCCACTTCATTTTGATTCCGAACAGGGGACATTGTTTTTCTATGCCACCCGAACGACTATACGTGGTCCCCTGTCAATTCTTTCCTCCTACACCACTGAAGTAAGAGCTCGAGAGCAAACGTCCCACTCACTGACCCACCGTAGTTCCTACTTCAATTAGATTCCGGACACGAGGCCTCGGTTATTTTTATTCATTCCGAACGATTATACTTTGTCTCTTGCTAAGCTCTCCGTTCTACAGGACTTCGGTTATTTTTATTCCATCCGAACTATTATACTTTGTCTCTTGCTAATTTCTCCGTCCTACACCACTGACAATAGTGAACATCGCCAAAAATCACGAGGAACTTTGAAGTTACAGAGCAAACGTCCTACCCAGTGAGCCACCGTAGAACCAACTTCCTTGCGATTCCAGACACAGGACATCGTTTTTTAAAATCCCATTCGAACAACTATACATTGTCCCTTGTCAGGCTCTCCATCCTGCAGCACTGAAAAAACCACGCATCAAGTGAAAACACCCGATGAATATTTTTAGAGAGCAAAGAAAGATTTGACTGAAGACTTAAAATCAACTACAGAATACAATACTATCTGTGCAAGAAGAGATTAAACTTGTTTAGGACTATTACATTTTCTAGAACTTCAAACATTTTCGTTTATTATAATCCATGTCAAAATACAAATGCCGATACGGTAGTCAGTGGACATGCGTAATAACTACTGCACTTCCGAGGCGAGGGAACGAGAACACGAGAAGACGAGATTATGACGAAGCGAGGGAGCGAGAACACGAGAGGACGAGATTGACTCAAAGGCGAGGGAGCGAGAAGTCGAGGTTTTTCAAAGGCGAGAACATGAGGGAGCGAGAAGTCGAGGGCGAGAAGTCGAGGGCGAGAACGCGAGGGAGCGAGAAGTCGAGGGCGAGGGAGCGAGAACACGAGGTTTTTCAAAGGCGAGAACACGAGGGAGCGAGAAGTCGAGGGACGAGAAGACGAGAAGTCGAGGTGAAAGTAATCTCGTGTTCTCGGGGCGAGATCCTCGTATTCTCGCCCTGTTTCCTCGCGTTCTCGCTCTCTCGCTCCCTCGCCCTCTCGCGTTCTCGTCTTCTCGCTCCCTCGCCCTCGACTTCTCGTCTTCTCGTGTTCTCGCCCTCGACTTCTCGCGGCGAGGGGACGAGATTCTGAAATGGCCGCAATAGGCTTCCATATTCAGGGTAAACCTTGCATTTTGATTGGTCAATTAGACACTGTCTATTGGACAATAACACCCTTCTGTTTTAGTTACAATAGTAATGTCTTTTAAAATCCTAAAAAAGCATATTACAATGGCGATAAACACTTCCTGTTTCGCATTTAGAGGGATGTTATTGTCCAAAAGAGATTTTACATTAGAACCCTTGACGCTACGTGTCTCAGGTCCTAATGATCTCAGGACATTCTATTGGACAATAACACCCCTCTAAATGCGAAACAGGAAGTGTTTATCTCCTACTCAGATTTCAGAGTATTATAAGTGTTTCATTACCGAAAAAAGTAAGAATATGCGACAACTCTTATTGACTTAACGGACGATTTAGCTGCTGTGGGTCTATGTTTCGTTGCCTGGCAACCTATCTTATCTTTATTAAACCCGAAAGTGACATAGTTGGTTCAACACACTCACTGGGGTCTGTAGTAAGCATACAGATTTGGCATAAGTTTAAATTTACAGCTGTATGTGTACACGCATCATCCTTTGACCAAAAATTCAAATAATAAAATGGACTGTCTATTAGGATATTATAACACGAATTTATGGCTAATTGTTTACATCACGTAGTTTGATTCACATCTTGCAAGTGACATGTTTTTGTTATAGAAGCGATTATTTATCAATATATATTTAAGATTTATGGAAGCCTTGTTGCAAATCATTGGTCTTCCCCTTTACATGATCTTGACAAACTGACAACATTTGAATGAAATGGGGTATCCAGGCTAATGAAGATGACCATGTGTGTTAAATCATAAAAGCCTGTTTACATTACCACTTTCCAAAGTGCTAGGAATGGTCCCAGTGAAATGGAATGATTAAGATTAAAATAACAAAGATAGGTTGCCAGGCAACGAAACATACGCCCACAACAGCTAAGTCGTCCGGGTAGTCAACAAGGTTTGTCGCATATTGTTTCTTTTGTCAGTAAGGAGAACATTTACAACACATGATAATCTTATTACGAGTAATAGCCCATTAAATAATTATCAGAAATGATTAGAATAGTTTTGATGGTTTGTCTCAAGGCCTTTGTCCACAAGATATTTCAAAGTGATCAAGTGCCAGATATCACTGAAAATCAAATAGGATTCTTCGTCTCATGACCCTAAACACTGTGTACAAATTTAAAGTCAATCGGATATTAACTTTAGCCTTTAGAGCATTCACAGGGTTTTTCAAAGTGATCAAGGGTCATAACTCTGCCAGTAATTATCGGATATCGCTGAAAATAAATAGGCTATTTTGTATCATGACCGTAAATAGTGTGAATAAATTTAAAGTCAATCGGATATTAACTTTAGATTTTTCAAAGTGATCAAGGGTCATAACTCTGGCAGTAATTATTGGATATTGATGAAAATCAATAGGCTTCTTTGTATCATGACATTAAACACCGTGTATAAATTTAAATTCAATCGGATATTAACTTTAGCCTCTAGAGCGTTCACAAGATTTTTCAAAGTGATCAAGGGTCATAACTCGGGCAGTAATTATCGGATATCACCGAAAATCAACAGGCTTCTTCGTCTCATGCCCTTAAACACTGTGTATAAATTTAAAGTCAATCGGATATTAACTTTAGCCTCTAAAGCGTTCACAAGATTTTTCAAAGTGATCAAGGGTCATAACTTTGGTAGTAATTATCGGATATCACCGAAAATCAATAGGCTTCTTCGTCTCATGCCCTTAAACACTGTGTATAAATTTAAAGTCAATCGGATATTAACTTTAGCCTCTAAAGCGTTCACAAGATTTTTCAAAGTGATCAAGGGTCATAACTCTGGCAGTAATTATCAGATATCACCGAAAATCAATAGGCTTCTTCGTCTCATGACCTTAAACACTGTGTATAAGTTTAAAGTCAATCGGATATTAACTATAGCCTCTAGAGCGTTCACAAGATTTTTCAAAGTGATCAGGGGTCATAACTCTGGTAGTAATTATCGGATATCGCTGAAAATCAATAGGCTTCTTCGTCTCACGACCTTAAACACCGTGTATAAATTTCAAGTCAATCGGATATTAACTTTAGCCCCTAGAGCGTTCACAAGAAATTGTGGACGATGGACGGACGGACGGACCGACAGACGGACGGACGGGGGCGACGGCAATATACGACCACATTTCCATGTGGGCGTATAAAAAGGGGCAAACATATTTGTTCCTTTGTCTTTATAAAGAGGGCAAATCGATTGAATTTTGAAGTTGCTTTGAATGTTTCGGAGTCTGAGAATGAAACGCTTATCACAGTCAAGTGTTTACGTAGACATTAGACCACAATATGAAGCATAATTGAGACATATCACATTTCTATCTGAAAGTATGATATATGTAATGATGAGGAAAAATCAACTTATTGACTCAAATTGACTAAGGAGTCGACATTAAATTATACAAATTGTCAACGATCAAGTCTAAGATTGCAGTGTAGATGTAGGTTTGTAATAAATACAAATTTGTAAATTGTCAAAAAAATGATAATCGAAACTCAAAAAAGACATTACATTGCAGGATGATATTTCCCTGCGGAAAATTACTCTTAATAATTGCTTAATAACAACATAATTTGAAAAAGGAGAACCCATGCATTCATTTTTGTTCTAACTATACAGACATTTGGACTACAAGATGTCTTTCCAACGAGTAAATTTGTTCCACTTAAATCAATTGTTGTCAGGAACCATTGAGGTTCTGCGGATTCAATTTACTTCACAAATCAGTAAGAGAAAAGTATCATATTTTGTTTCAGAAAAACTTGAACATACAAGTTGCATCAAATTTAAAAAAAAAAAAAAAAAAAAAAAAAAAAATCTAAAAAATGACAATTTCCATATGCATTGTCTTGGAAACCTTGATTTTAGTCATATACTTAGTCGATTAATTCACAGGTATAAAATACATCTATTGTTAACTACATGAAATTTAATTAAATCTTTTAAGAAACAAACTTCTATTTTCATTCATTTTAACAATGCTGGAATGTCATCAAATGTCTGATGAAAACAAACAACTAATCAAAAACTATGACAATGCCAAGAAAGATCCAATTGAGCTAAATAACAAGAGCAAAATATCCTTAATCAATTTCATCAGTGAAGACATTGAAGCTGAATCAAAGAAACATATCTGAACTGACTAGTTGATAATATTTGCTCTTGGCATTGTCAGCTTCTTCTAGGATATCACTGTACATGATTATCAGCATCCAATATCCTTTTAAGGATAATAAAACCCATTAAATAGAAAGATAAAAATACAAAGTGGTAAGTAGTCCACAGATTATGAACAAAAATCAACCAAATCTTATTGACAATTGAACTTAAATCGTGACAGATGTCCTTAATTTCCAGACAAGAGATTCAAATATATAATTAAATTACACTTCAATTACTTAACCCATTTAACCCTGAGCCAATTAAAAGATTAGCTATGACCCTAACCCTAAGCTCATTGAACCAGCAGGGCCCATCTCTCTAAGCCAATTACAGGATTATTGTTAATCCTAATACCCTCTACAAAATTGCAAATAATTAAAAAAATATTTTTTATACATAAAAATACTCTGTTACAAAAATGTACACATTGCCATGTCCTTGTCAATGATATAAAATTCAATTTTACAAAGTAGCATATATTAGCCCCCTACTATAAATAATATTGAAAAGCCAGTTCTACGAAAATTATGACTTTTCTCTATCATATTGGCAAAATAATGTGAAAAAGTATCCCTTACGATTTTTTAAAAAAAAAAATAAAACAAAAATATAATCACTCGTGTTGGCAGCAATGTTCTAAGTAAGTATAAATATAACTTTTAAAAAGAAATATCACCCCAAATAACGGTCACTTCATCGCCTACGGCATTTAACATTTCTGCCTTTCTTTGGATATATGACGGGAATGACAGTGTAATATTCCCCTATTTAGCTTGTATTAAATCCAAAAAGTTTTTATTGAATTTAGCTTTCCAAAGTCTAGAATTATTAGCCGTATGTTTCCTGTTGTCATCCGTTTGAGCGAGCAAATCCAAAATGGCGGCGACACGCTTGATCTCGGCTCGAGTATACACATTCTTCACATCATGACGTCAAAAAAATAATAAATAGTTGATTTCTTCGACATTATCATATTCCACAATATACCTGGCAGTAAATCATAAAATCTGATTCTATTTCACTCTCAATATCATATAATTATTAGCCGTAAGTGACAGCATGAAAAAATTGGAATAGTACCAAATTAGTCTAGGTCACCCAGAACCCCCTAGTCTTCAACGCACGGAGGGTCTGGGTCGGTTCTCAATTATTGACGAAAATTACTGGATAATCTACCACATAAAAAAACAAACTCCCGGTTACGCATGGGCAATGGAACCTTTTGGCTAAAGTCTCGGTAAGTGATAGATATTATGATAGATTCTATAAAGCGAGGATAAAATATATCCCACAATTCACTTGGCACATCTATTATTAGAAACAAAATAGAGACGATACAACAGCATGAATCGCGATTAAGGAGATTGTGAGAAGCCATACGTTTGATTCATGACGAGAGAAAATTACCATTTCAATTAAAACCTTTAAAACAAAATTTTAGAGAGTGTCATTGTTGACAAGCGAGATGTTTTGATAGGTACGTGGTAACTTAAAAGACTGGATAATCCAGACAGTGACCGACTTTCTGTCAAATTTTGAGGACCCATCCAGACTAATATTCGTAGAATATTTGTTTGGATGATAAGAGACTAGTACCAAATTGAATGACACGTGTGAATTTTCACCTCTGACCTGTTACGTAAATACTGAAAGATCCGGTGTTGAAACATATATTTTTTATTGGATGATTAGCAAATTAAACATTTCTTTTCATCGCGGGTTTTACTTTTATTACCCAATCACCATTAATTAATGACATTGAAACAATAGAAGTAAGTTGATTGATTTCTCGCTTGGGTTCCCTAATGCCGTTGCCAAGTATGAAGGGTCCGCGAGTTGATTCGCTACCGTGAGCCACGTGCCGGGAGTTGTTTCGCTACCATAAAAAATGTGTTAATGAAAAATGACAACCAATTTGAATTTTTGTCAATAAAGTGTAATTTTTCTGTAAGGGTAGGTTTTCATATTTGAGTATATTGCAGTTAATACATACATATATATATTATCCTACTCGCAAAATTTAACAGGCCTGCTAAAAACCTTGTGTTTGTATGTCAAAGCAACCATTGTCTTGGGTCCTAGCTTTCGTGACCATGCAGCAAATCAAAATGCTAGAGTTAATCTATTTTCTTTACAGTAATTTCTCAACCTCATATTTTGTTACACTTTAGCTAGACATAATTAACAATTTGTGACCCGGCATAGCAAAATGAGTCACAGTGACCAATTGTTCAAAAGTGAGGTTTTGGAATAATCAAAGAGAGACTGGTCTCAGGTTTTCAATGATATATTAACCATTGCTTTACGACGTTTCATCTCTGAGAAATTGCGATTTGAAGTTGGTTGGTCTGGACATATTTGTTTCCTAAATTCGGAGAAAACGGCCTCTGAAAATGACACTTAGATTTTTGCAATTTTCATGGGACAATAAACATGTATTTTGAAACTCAATAAAACGTCAAATGCTTTTCCAATGCGAAATGGGCTACAAAAAACGAATAAAGAAGAATTTTTGAAAAAATAATTATTTTTATGATCGTGCAGTGCCATTTTTTAAAATGGTGGCCAAAAATGAAAAAAAAAATAAAAATTCCTATATATCATTCCTATACATAGCTCTCATGGTGTCTAACATGGAACGTTGAGAGTCGCAGAAATCAAATATGTAAAATGAAATTTTTTTAAAATTCCGAGGGCGACCAAAATTTACAGAAAAATGAAAATTCCTCCATACATGTATTATGTCTGCATCACAGTATACATAGCTTTCATGGTGTGTAACATGAGATTTTTGGGGATGCCGAATTCAAATATTGGCACAAAATAAGATCAAAAATCCAAGATGGCTGAAATCCAAGATGGCGACCAAAATTGATGGAAAAAATGAAAATTCCTCTGTACTATGTCTGGATCACGGTATACATAGCTTTCATCGATTTTTGGAGTCGCAGAAATCAAATATGGGCACAGAAAATAATTTAATTCCAAGATGGCGGAAATCCAAGATGGCGACCAAAATTGACAATTGACAAAAAATGACAATCCCTCTATTTCATGGTATATGTTGTAATCCTAGATGGTGGAAATGCATGATGGCGGCCAAAATGTCACGATTTTCTATTATTTTGGGAAGCAGAGATAGGATATGACTTGCGTTGTGCCAAATATTGGGTTCTTGGGGTCGCTGTAATCAAATATAGGACTGAAAATCAATTTCTAAAATCCAAAATGGAGGAAATTCAAGATGGCAGCCAAAATTGACAGAAAAAATATGAAACTTCCTCTATATTATGTCCGGATCATGGTATACATAGCTTTCATGCTTTGTAACATGAGATTTTTGGGACGCCAAATTTAAATATGGGCAGAAAATATAATATAAAAAATCCGGATCATGGTATACATAGCTTTCATGCTTTGTAACATGAGATTTTTGGGACGCCAAATTTAAATATGGGCAGAAAATATAATATAAAAAATCCAAGATGGCGGAAATTTAAAATGGCACAATTTTCCATTATTCTGGGAAACATAGGATACGGCTTATATAGTGCCGAATATGGTGTTCTCGGGGTTGCTTGGACATTTTATGAAAACGGCAAGTAAATGAACGATTGTTTTGCTTTATTCCAAGATAATTAATGACTTTTTTGCTGACTGCCTTTTACAAAATGCAATTTTTGAACATTAATAGATGTTCTTTTCATGAAAATTAAACTTTTAGTTGACGAAAGAGGTACTTTTGAGGCTTTTATGTGAATTTTGAAAATTTTGACCTACTGAACCATCATAGCACTCTATCGCTGAATCTAGCTTTACGACTTCCGACCCATTTAGCTGCGCCGGGGCGCATTTGTCATAGAAAAAATACTTGTGCTATGCTCACTGAAACCTATGCAATATTTTTGTACAATTCAAGCTTTAGAAATTCACATTATGGCCTTATTATTCCAGAAAGACGGGGAAAACCTAAAACTTTCTATTAATCTGTCTTTTTCTCTCAAACAATCAAAGTTATGCCATAAAATATCAACATACAGCAAATGATATTAAATTTCAAGAAACATTGCTTCTGCTATTGAACTGTGCTTGTTTAACATGTAATTAATTGTCAAAAACACTATTTCAAATTACTTTTGTTTTGGAGGTTTGAAATAACACAGATGTGTTGTTTATAGCAAAGGTAAATGTTGATTTGGAGTATATCATGTTATTTCTAATATTTAGTAAATCAAAAAATCATCAGCAAAACAGATATTCAATTCTGTTAGGAAAATAAATTATTCATATTACAAAAACTCAGATATGGTTTTATCAGATAAAAATCTTGGAAATATGAATAATTGAATTTCAATTTGGAAATCTTAGGAACCTTTTCATTTTTTGAAACACTTGATGAATAAATCCAAAAACAATATCTGTGGCTCTGTGCATATAAGTTTCATGTGTTAATGGTTTAGTTCTTGTTACAGAAAGTGTGAGTGGTGTCAAATTATGTGGAACTTGGCCACCAATGTAGACTTCAGTTCCTCTGAATGACATTTGAAAATAAAAGAGAAATATGGAAGAATTTCTGTTAATCAGCTCGTTACAATTATCAAAATTATAAGGATGCTAAAATGTCAGCTATTTTGGGCAGTCTTTAATGTCATTCTCCAGACTAGTGCAACACATTAACAGTCTGTGACAATTACTTTTGTTACAGCTAAAGCCATTCAGACATTTCATCTTACATATTATTTCCTTTCAGCATTATCTATTTCCTTGGCTGTATGAATAGGAAGCAGTAGTAATACAATCATAGCAAGGCTGCAGTTTAAGTCTGGAAACAGGGCCACAGTTTGCAAAACAACAATTTCATTTATTTTCATGAAATATGATCAAATGCTGTACAGAAAATGTATTTTCTAAGGCCCCATGCATCTATGGATATTTCTCAAATATGTCTCAAGTCTAATCGGGAAACATTTTAAATGCATCCTTGGATAATAAGACTAAATGCTGTTGTCCTGAAAAGAAGATGTGAATTAGGTGTCTAATGTCTGTAAATTGACACAACAGAATGAATGCTATAACACTTCCAAAATCATACATTATGGAATCTCAAAAACTGTGACATAATGATTCATTTAAACACTATGATAAAACATCTTTTTATGTATTACTCTTTTCTGAATGCTCCACAACAAACATTAGATTTGTCTTTGTGTGCCCCAATCAAAGAATCAACAAACACATCTGGGCATAGTGTAAAATGTCATTTAATATAATTATTATATATAAACATATAAATGACTGTAATAATAAAAAATAAGACATTAATCAACTGAGCATTATATATACATAAGTAATAATTAACATGCAAGCCACCCCTACCTATGACTCTTGCTGGGCTAAATTAGAGCCCCCATTTATGCCCCTAAGGCACATAAATAAGTCAGCATAAGGAGGAGCGTGGGGAGGCGGAGGTAAGCACTGAAGAAAACACTAACACAAAGCACAATTCTTTCCCCAAACAAGCACGTGTACAACAAAAGCTAGAATGCCAGAGATCCTGTTGTCTCAAGTATGTAAATCTCGTGACCTAATTAATAGCGTCTCTTGACTGAGACAACTGATTATAAAGATTCTGATTGGTTGAATCACACAAATTTTATTATTTTCATAATTTGTATTTGTGTGCCTCAATCAAAGAATCAACAGCCACATCTGGGTGTAGTGTAAAATGTCATTTATTATATATAAACATATAAATGACTGTAACAATAAAAGATAGGCTGGCACTGCCAGAAAAGATACGCCCACATTTTCGAGAGATGGATAGAAAACAAGCAATACCGAAAGTGATTTTTCCTACATCATTAAGTTAGAATTTGATATGTGCAAATATCGAAATGAATTAAGATTTTTGGGTTATAATAAAGGTGCATTTCAGTAGGCTTCAAATTTGACTGGGGATCATGTTGCTAAGTGGGTAAGATGCTGGCTCGGTAGCCTTGAGGTTGGCTGTTTGATCCCTGCATTGGGTGACAAAGTTCATCTATATTTTCTGGCGTGGTTTCCCCTTGTTAGTGATGAAGGATGGATGGCCTCACAAGAACAGCTGTCAATTTTGGTCTGATTTTCTCGAAATTCAACCTCAACCTTCATTACGATGTAATGTATGCTTTGATCATTTTATACACTTACTATTTCAAATTGCATCTACTGTAAAATTGATCTGAGCATGATAGAATATGGATTTAAATATAGCTGTTTTGCAGAATTGAATTTAGAATTTTGCGATAATCTACTTAATTCACAAAAAAAACTTCAAAGGGGACAGCACATAATGATATTCTTATATTTAAGATACCAACGAAAATTGATCATCTGTAGTAATTTATTTCTCTTTTTTAACCCTGGAAGCAGTGATGTTCCAGATTAACCTTGCATGGGGCCCTTGCATTAACAGTGAAATCACTGAAAATCAATAGGTTTCTTCGTCTCATGATCTTAAACATTGTGTATAAATTTAAACTTAACCGGATATTAACTTTGGCCTCTAAAGCCACATTTCAATGTTGGTGTATAAAAAAAGTAATTTAGGGGCCCTTTTAATATTTGGCCCCCGGCTTCAGCCAAGTCAGCCCCCCCACCCCTCTTGGCCCAATCTGACACTTTTTTAATTAACCCCCATCATTTGTCGAAAAGTTTAATCATGTTGTATTTTCTCATTAACCAATTTTCTATGTATCAGAGATTACAAATTATATTTTGATTCAATCTCAATGTCATGTTGGTGATCAATAAAGCTAATAGTTTTTTTGTTTATATCTACTTCGGAACATATCCTCAATCAGTATAAGTCAATACGAAGTTCAGGATCAATGTAAATATAATATGTTTGTTTCAGCATGTTAAAAGTTAAACAAGAGTAGTAGTTTTAAAAATATGTTCAACCACAGGTAATAAATGAATCAATAAATATAACGTCAGTTTCCAATGTGGTAAAATTTTTTGCAAATTGGAATAGTCATGTTTTCTGTTATGTAATGGTATAAATTGACATTTAAAATAACCAGCTTGAGTTCTTTTTTCTATATGTTATGTGGGGGGTGCAGTCCTCCTGCACTTACTTTTTAAGATATTGTATTTGATTAGATATCATCTATTACACATTACATTAGCTGTCATATATAAACAAGTTGTGTCATCCTAAATTATAAGTGGTAATGTAACATATCAGAAATACATCTTTCATTCTAAATAAAAACTACAGCAACCACTGATTATAGATGTGCTAGTCTTACTAATTGCTTTCCCTAGTTAATCAACAATTACGAGCATGTAATATGAGGGATATTGTCTTTTACATAATTCATTTATATAACAAATCAGTTATCAATAATGAAAGCTCCCCTGAACATTAATGCAAAAAACTGAGGTTAATAAACGAGGGTAATTTGAATTAAAAAGAATGATACTTACTTTTCTAGTTTATGTAGGTGAGGTAAGCGACGTGGAGGTGGGGGTGTTGTACCTGAATTGTTGGGGTTAGGAGAATTAAGAGTGTGATTATCTGCTGCTGTTTTTGTTGTTGCTGGTCCCAATGTTTTAACTGCTGTTGTGGGGGAAGATTTTGCCAATAAAGCTTCTTGATCTTCCATGATGCTGCTAGTCCAAAAAAGCACAAGAGTTGTTAATGTTGTAACGATCTGTTTTATATCCTTTGATCGGTCTCTTACACTATTACTTTCCAAAAAAACACCAAAACAAACACAAAATTTGTTAGGAAATTGAGTGAATTCTGTTACATATTAGAGCAATGAGAATATTGAGCGACATAGAACACAATGTGAAACATGTTTGAAAGGAAAATATAAGGTGCTGTTGATTGATCCGGTTGTAATTTAGAGAGCAATTTCACACTACACCTACTAAATAATCACAATGTTATCACACTGATCAGCTGGATAGCGTTTTTCCCTGTTTGAGGAGCAGACACGACCAACCCATGAACGAGTGAGGAACTGTAAGAAATCGTGTTGACTTGAACGTAAAGTCTGCTAAGTTATATATTGATCTAATATAGTAAACTATCTCTTGTCCCAAATACCCATCCACAGGAATGTCAAGTCAAGCTCTTAAGTTGTCCTTGAGGATAAAGATTTCCAATTTCGCTGTCAAACTAAACAGGGACAATGGTCAATTAAAGGTTATTATCAGCGAACATCCATGTCCAACAAATCTGAGAAAAAAATCAACGGTTATGGAATCTATCCATGTCTGTTGAATAGAATTATTGGAATAACTCAGGATATTATGCCTTACAATACAAAATCAATATATTTTCCGAGATTCAATCTGATCACAGAAATAACAATCACAATTCTTCAATGCTTCAACTACATGTATTCAATAAACCATGGTAAACATGTCTGTGAAAATTGAAATGATAAGTTTGTATTTATTGATCACCTTGTACAATTTATAGCTGCACCAGGGTAATGATGATAACAAAATAACCAGTATAAATATTCTCAAATTATCTGCTATTCACGACACCTATTATAAGTAGAAGTCGGCAAAGAGCTGCTTTCATCTTCCGATGATGCTAGAGACTGACCAACCCATTTATGTCATTAATTGATCTCAACCTAGGGCTGTGAATTACCAATAATGCCACAGTATATGCTAAAGGCCTTCACAGTAATCACTACTAAATATTACATCTAATAGCTTACACAGAATAGTAAATTAAGCTGTTAAATGAAGCCATGGAAATTTTATAGGCTAACATGAAACAAATATATTTACCTTAGACAATCCAGTAATTGATGAGTATATAACAAAACTATTCAGTATTTGATGTATAAATAATCTAAGAATCCTGTACATTAGTTACATAGGCGATACAGATAATATTGAACTATAAACAACAGATTGCCATCACAAGTTTACATCCATATGGATTGAAATTAAGAACCATTTTGGGTCAAAAGTTTTGACAGTATCTCACAAACTGTGAATGTGTTATGGTCAATTTCTAGAACTAGTGGATAACCATATAAGAAACATTAAAGACGTTTTCTATAGAACAAATACAGATCTTAAAAGTTTGCTTCTTTACAGAGTTATACAACAATCATAAGCTGGATACAAGAGGACATCTGATCAGACACAGAAAATGATCATTAAAATGAACATGAATTCCATCAGGGCAGTCCGCCAATTATCCTACTATCTCTTAAAATTCACTTTTCACCAACCCAACAAATGTTTTGCCATAAATTTTGTTATAAAATTAGGTTTATGGGCCAAGATATTTCCCAACATACTGGATCCTTCAAACAAATGGTTAAGTATGTAAATAAATATAGTATATAACTAAATTACCTATATGATATAGATGATACTCCACTAACATCAGTTGAGAACAGTTTATCATATATCACAAACAGAGCTAGAGTGTTCTAAAGAATTTTTTCAATCTTTAAGAGAAAGAAAAAATAAATCATCTGGCAATTAAGATTAAAGGAAGAAAATATATGAACAGTAGGGGCTTGGTCTTTATATTTTGGACTGTTGGTACTTGGTTTTATTTTATTTTTATTTTTGGATAAAATGGTTATATTATGTAGGATTAATAAAGCCACAAGCCATGTGACTTTTAAGTTTCGTCTAGAATTAGTGGTTCATAATTTGGTATTTTTGCTTTTCTCATTGTTCCAGCTAGATTTCTCTGTTCTTGATGTTTCTGGATTTGTAAAATGTCTGTTGTTACTTAAAAAGCTGCCTATCACTATTAAAACATACAGGTATGCCATCAACAAACATTTAGCTGCTTTCACAACAAATATTGTTATGAACGCAAACACATTGTAAAAGTTATACCATTAGTAAGAAACCAATAAATGAACATGATTAATGCGGTTGTAAATTATGCAAGAGATTGTTATTTTACAAAAGCTATAAATAATATTTACTGACAGGTACCAGGTAATCAAACATACCACATCAGTTAGTCATCCGAAAAATCCTTAATGCTGTTGCATTGTGAATCTTTTAAAAAATAAAAAGTAGAATCTTTTATACTGTAAAATATCATTGAAGCTTTGACAATATTCATAATTATGGACAATAACTCCAAAAGTAATTATAAAAAATTGTGGTGATTTTATGAAATAATGAAGCAAAATTAGAGAAAGTTAAATTTAATGTAGATCTGATGTTAACACATTGACAAAGTCGTAGAAAAGTAACAAGCATAAATTATTAAAATTCAATATATTCCTTTGCTTCATAAATCTGCACATGTGAATAAGTCACATAATTTATATCAGTTTCAAACAGGTTGATTATCACAACTGATAAAGAGCAATAACTGTGAAAATTATTTTCAGAAATAGTTTAACTTCAATTTGTTCGCTCTCAACTTTTAATAGCTGTATCCAATTTTTATGGATTAGTCATACAATAATATTTTCACAGATTAAGCAGGCCACTATTCGCAGGATATTAGTTAAGTCTAGACGATACAGGATTAACACTACCTTTAAAGTCAAGATGTTATATTTTGGAATTGAAATTGAAAATCCAATTTTGCTTCCACAAAAATAATCTTAAGTAGGAAACAGATGCGACATCTGTCAAATCACCTTGAAATAAAATAACAATACAGGATACCCAATATTTCATTTTCTAAATATGTCTTTTGCTGAGAAAGACAACAGATCCTAGAATTTTCACGATAAAATCTTCATTCCACACAAAAATCAATTTATTTATGAGCTGTACTTGATATAAAAGTGAAGAATAAGATTGCTAATCAAAATATATTAAAATAAACATGTAAATGGACAGAATTTCATTTAAGTAAACATGAATCAAAGTGGGTCATTAGGCTGTCAAATATATTAATAATTTCTCCATATATATATATAAAATGTCTACAATTGCCTATCTTAGGATCTAGCAACTTTATTTGATACACACATACCATACTTAAAAAGCTATCATTCCTATAAAATGTTAATAATAATAATTCATTCTTATATACAGCACATTACAGTATACAAATAATATCTTAACGACACAACTTGATCAAGTTCATCAAGTCGTCAAAATGAGTGAAGATGGCTAAATCAACTTCATTTAAATCAATCTAAATAAGCAACATCAATACCGCTACTAAATGGCTAAGTTGTCCCCCTTTAAGGTGCTCATTCAATGAGACTTTGGGAGTCGATCAAATTTATTTAAACAATCCATAAATCACAGATTGTGTGATACCAATTTCGTCCCTATATCAAAATCGTAATGATTTAATAGAAAGAGCCAATATAAGACACAAGAAAAACAGTGCTACTGTCAATTGATTTAATCAGAACATACATGTACTTCTATTTGGCTAAGACAATTAATTTACAGTCATGTATGGTTCAATAACAAGATGTTTACTTAACAAGAGTTAAACTGAAAATAACCCATAATATTTATCAGTAATTTTCAGACTTTTTCAACATTCAGATTAAAGATAGGTTGCCAGGCAATGAAACATACTCCCACAGCAGCTAAATCGTCCGGGCAGTCAACAAGGGTTGTCGCATATTTTTACTTTTTTTGGTAATGAAACATCTGTAATACACTAAAATCTGATTAAGAGTAACAACTCATTATGTAATTATCAGAAAATCATTAGAATTTGTTTTCTTTTTATAAAGTTTTGCCCCACGCTAACAATTAGCACAGGAAACATTTAATATGATGGATTTAGCTGTTCATTGAAAATCAAACTACTTGTTCGTTTCAACACCTTAAACTCTGTGTATCAATCTGAAGTCAATCATATATTAAGTTTGGCCTCTAGAGCATCCACAAGATTTTTTGAAGTGATCAAGGACTACAACTCTGGCACTAATTATCAGAAATCGCTGAAAATCAATAGGCTTCTTCGTCTCATGATCTTAAAAACTGTGTATAAATTTGAAGTCAATCGGATATTAACTTTGGCCTCTTGAGGATCCACAAGATATTTTGAAGTGATCAAGGGCCATAACTCTGGCAGTAATTATCGGAATCGCTGACCTTAAACGCTGTGTATAAATTTAAAGTCAATCGGATATTAACTTAAGCCTCTAGAGCGTCCACAATATACAACCACATTTCAATGTGAAAATCCACAAATAGTTACAGTAGGCATCCTCAAACCAATCTTCCAACGAATTTCTGATGGGATCACAATTACTAGGTAACTGGATACATAAACAGCATAAGTGTAGTGGTTGAAATATATAAAACTGTCATTTAAAACCATCATACATGTCCACTATCCTGACTAGTTTCGTCAAATAAATTTTAACTTTTTCAGCAGGATAGTGGACATGTATGATGGTTTTAAATGGCAGTTTTATACATTTCAACCACATTTCAATGTGGGCGTATAAAAACTCTTATTTAGCCATAAACAATCTGAATAAAATACAGATCTATTTTTATTTTTTTTTTTTTTTCATACTTTCGATGGCCTTCGGTACATGTAGTTCGATGTGGTTGTAGTTCAATGTATCATCAGAGGTCATACAAAGGGTTTACAATTTTAACCCTCTGAATGTCAGATATTTGATTAACCAACCAGAGTTTATGTTTCTAGTGGGTTACCCACAGTTCTATGCACCTAACTCCAAAAACTCACATTAACAGATCATTTCATTTGCAAAACTCTTACGACACCAAGAACGCTGGCTATATAACAACTCTTCCAGAGAAGTAAAACTGAATTTTGAACTATAAAAAATGAAACGATACAGGATCTGTGTTTTAATCAGATTGAGTCATAAACTGGATTGCTTTGATTACACTGACTCTTCTACAGAACTAATATAGTATACTTCTTTGTAAAGATGGTTGCCATGCAACAAAACTTATATGTCCCGGTCTGCTCATAAAGGTTGTCACAATACCATTCTAAAGTATTTCAGTGGCATTTAGAATTGGACTAGGGTACATGGTCAGCCAGCCCTCAACCCTTCAATCGAATGAATACAAATTCCAAAATCTAGGAATGTGGCAGGCGTTCCAGGTACTTGACCAGGCTCTTTACTTTGATCTCAAAATATCTCTCTTTTCTACCTACTTTTAAACAGCAGAATATGCCCATGCATTTACAACACCTATAAATTTTTGCCAAAGAAACCACAAGATGCTAATAGTTTACAAGGACAATAACCCTGAAAATAATTATCAAAAATCAATATTGCACATAATTTCAAGTCAATCAGATAAGATAAGTCTACCTGCCATACAGTCAAGGGCAATAACTCTGAAAGTAATTGTTGAAAAACTCTGATGGTAATAGTTAAAAATCGTTAGGCATCTACTTGGAAAATTCAACACCAACATTTGAACGAAGTCCATATTCTAATCAATAATTTAGTACTCTGATCACAAAATAACCAAGTCTCACCTCTACTGCTCTATTATATGTTTATGAAATATATATAAATTAGAAACTCAATTTTTAGCTGAAGCTTAGATATTTGCCATCTTTTATTATTTTCACAATTTACTACTGGATAGGTTATTTTTCTTTTAAAGATTTTGCCAAGAAAAAACATATCTTCCTAAAAAAAAATACTGGTCGGTTAATTCTTTTCCTAATGATATTAAAAAATCTGAAGATTGAAGGTCAAAATGAACAAACGATACAGAACAGATAATGAAGCGAAAAGGGTTTCCGTTTTCTGAAGTTAATGTAATAAATCTTGATGTAAGTCCACTAGTGGTGACAGCATACGTTATGTTATAATTGAACTTCAGCCTGAATTAAACGTATTGAATATTCCTGGTGTCATGATGCACTGATAGTTGAAATTAAGCTCTGCATCTGTATCATTAAAATGCCAAAATGAGGAAGTATCGGACAGGTGCCAATAATTGTTGACATAATCCATATCAGTTATGTATATAACAGAACAGAAATGACAGTAAAACAAGTCAACTATTTTATTCTTTTTACTTCTGCCTTCTCTTCATTAAATTCCAGCTGTAAATGGTTCTTTTATATGCTTACCAGCAAGTATATCTTGGCCTTCATCCAGAACCACTGACAACAGAAAATCCTAAAAAAACTTTCTCATCTAACATGGGACTGAACCAGGGAACTCTCATAAGTTAGCCAGAGCCATGTTCCACATAGCCACTGGTTCTAATACGATATAAACTAATCATGTATGTGATTTCTTTCATAATGATGTGTTTGGCTCAACTGTGATTATACTTTCTTGGACTTCAGATTTAATAATGTTCCAACTTCCACTGTTTATCATCTACTTTAACACTTACGGCACAACTATTTCCTTCGGTTGTAATGGATGTCTACCATAGACATAAATAGCCTAAAGCAAAAGGGGATTTTCAATATAGGTCCCAGTATTTTGTCGAAATCTTCCTCGTTATATCTTGTCAGTAATTAAATGACCGCAGTGTTCAAGTTAGCGGAGACAAAAAGATTTAGTGGAAATTAAAAGGCTTCATCTCAAGACTAATGGCAATATATCATCTTCGCTATCAATAGCTAGCATTAGATTTGGGACTCTTGTATTATGAAGCTAACACAAAGTCGTTAATGTTTTTCACCACCCAAATAGTCTCCTAATCATTACACAGTATCTAGGTTGACAAGTTAAGTACATAATCAGAACTACTTGACAAATGGTTATCCCAGATTGCTCCTTTACTTCTTTCATCCTTCATTTAGTTAAAATACCACAAAAAGGAAGTAATATATAGAAATTAAGAGCATAGAAACCTTTAAGTTTATTCAAAGGTAAACAGGCTTATCTTTTCTTAGTAGAAAAGCCCTTTGGTTTATAGTCAATCCCTTCATCTGGAACTGAAGATTAATTGTAAAAATCAATGAAGTAGTTGTGGGGGGGGGGGCATAAGCTTTGATATTGAACAACTTCATTCCAGACACAAGATCTTTTCATTCTATTTTAGTTAGTATAATGCTAAAGAAAAGCTATTAAACCAAAAATGCCACTTGGCATGCAGACATATTACATGGAAATTAATCAGAAAAGGAGGTACAATTAAGTAGCAGGTTGAAACCAGAAAACAAGTCAAATAGATCTTCAATGGATTTCTATAATTATGAATATTCATCTGGAACAGAATCATGTCCTGCTAAAGGTTTTTTTTCCTCTCAGTTCCCCAAATTGTCAAATGTCCAAACTGAATGCATATTACCCTTCCTGTTCCCTCATCATTTTTTTTCCTATATTAATTGATTAACAGATCCCACATTCAGGTGCTTCATGACAAATTTCCTTACAAGTTAATTTACTTGTTTTAATTTATTAAACAGCAAACCCTTAACATCAAATTCAGTTAAAACATGTGTTAGTATAACTAACACAATATTTGTTTTTTGGAATCAGAAAAGCAACAAAACACTAATGTAGTGAAAATGTCCTCTAATAAAATGCTGGTCAATTATTTAATAACAAAATTAAAATGATATAATTTTATAAGTGAAATTCCAACTTTAATGAAAAATATGCAAAACATGGAAAATAATACTGAATGAATGGTGGGATTCACAAAGTTCATATATTCCTGGAATTGTACATTCAATTAGTATTTAGGCAATTTTTCTGGATCAGTTGCTTTCTACATTTTCCTTGTAATGTAACAGAAAAGTTTTATATGGCTCTCAATTTCTGAAATGGCAACTATATCAATTTCTCCACAGAATAACCGCTGAAGACTTTTTTCTTTCTGATGCTGTTTCTCAATGGTTCATTAGTTCCTTTATGCCCTCTGGATGTACATGTACAAAGATTCATCATACAACAATTAACATTAACAGCATGAATTATTGATTATTATCACTATAAAATTCATAATAGCCACTAGTGAACTGCTGAATCTTACTTCCTGGGTAGTATTAAAACTGAAATTCTCACACAAAATTGGTAAAATGTTGTTACAACTCATGTAAATGAGTGAGGTATGTTGGGGATGTCAGTTGCTGCTTTAACTGAACTGTGTGTCACTCTCTATAAATGCTCAGTTGAATAGTCAGATCTTAGCCCCATATAGGAGTAATTAAGGAATACATGACTAACTAATATATATCTATATTCTTGGTGTTTAACGTCTGCTTCCACATAAGTGATATTGCAGACAAGACGTAGGAGAGCCGAAGCTGATTCCTGTTTTTTAGAATATGATTTTGCAATCTTTCCATTTTGGCCTTAGGCCATGGATTGGGTTTAGTGGGAAGTTCTTCCCTTTATTTAATATAAAACATATTGTTTGGTATATGATCTCTTCTGCTTCTGGATTGGTAGATCAGATGTCACCATTTGGGATTGGTGTTTAGGTGCCAGGTGCGTCTTATCATGGCCTCCCCTTTACTCCACTATCCCACTCTATGGGTTTGGTATCTGTTTCCTTTGCGGAATAGTGTTTAGGTGCCGAGTCCGTCTGACCGTAACTCCCCCCTTACTCCACTATCCTGCTAGTTTGGTAGATGTCATCTTTGTGGGATTTGTGTTTAGGTGCCAGGCCTGTCTTATCGTGACCTCCCGTTACTCCACTGTCCAACTTTGTAGGTTTGGTGTCTGTTTTTTGACGGAATGATGTTTAGATGCCTAGTCCGTCTGATCGTGACTCTCCCTAACTCATTATGTAGTTTAGTGTTTAGATGCCGAGCCCGTCTAACCGTGGCCCCCTTTTACTTCACTATTCTACTTAGTTCAACTGTGTCCATTAGGGCGTGGATTTGTATGAAGATTTGCAGTTTCAGATCTGGTCTCGGGAAGAGTAAGTTCTTAGTGTTGAATGGTATGTTGTTGGTCTCCATCATTCTCACTAGTTCCCTTCTCTCCTCCTTGTATACCTCGCAGTCTACCAGGACATGGTTGATGGTACATTCTTCTCCGCACTCACAGACGATGACTTGGTATTTGTAGTCTTGCAGCCCCTCTTTCACCCTTAGTTTTGATACGAGTTTGCATATATCTCTTCTAGGGTGATTGATCGCTGTCTTTGTGTAGATCTTGTCATCCAGCCAGAATCTGTATGTGTCAAGTTTTAATTCCCAGATTGAATTGACCTGTCTTTTAACCATACTGTAGATTTCAGTGGTGCTGTAGTCTATGGTGCGGAGTGGTGCTGTGTCCTTGAGACCTTTGTTGGCGAGTCGATCTGCCTCCTCGTTTCCTCTAATGTTGACATGTGATGGAATCCACACAAGCTCTATTTTGCTTCCCTTCTCTAGGGCCCTCGAGTACAGCTGCCTGATTTCCAAAATAACTTCTGGTCTTGAGTCCGAGTTGTCATTTTGGATTGAAATCAGACTGCTCAGAGAGTCGTTTGGGATGACGAACTTACTAGTCTTTTGATGGGAGATCCATGATATAGCGTCACGAATGGCCACAAGCTCTGCAGTGTATACCAAACAGTTATTGGGCAATTTCCTGCTTATTCCCTGTTCCCCTTTTGGCAGGTATATTCCAAACGAGCTTGTGGTGCCCCTTTCAGGGTTGCGTGGGCCATCCGTGTACACATGGTCCCAGTCATCAGACGGCCAGTTGTCTTCCAGGTGTTCTAAGGAGAAAGCACGTGCAGTAGTGGGGTTGTTTTTCTTGTCGGTTTTCTGTATTAGATCTAGATTGACTGGCGGTATAGGGAGCGTCCAAGGGGTGATAGCTGGGTGTCCGTGTTCATTTATCACGAGCTCCCCCAGTCGCAGTTCCTTGATTGTTTCCCTGATACACTGGCCGAAGCTTTTCTTTCTGGGATCTCTCACATATCTTGTTCTTTTCTTCTTAGGGATAGGGGCAACTCACAGGGTTCCTGTAGTAGTGCCTCTCTCCTAGTCCCAACCCCTACCCCAGTCGCAATAGACAGAGCTTTGTACTGGATGGTGTCATGCTTACTTACGAGTTTTGGCGCGCAGTTCATGAAGACCAAAGACAAGTAGTATAATACAGAACGTATTAGAGCAAGATACACCATCATTAATGTAACTCTATTGGCACCCCATGTGCTACCCGTTATTTTTCTCATTAAGTTTAGGATTTTGGAACACCTATCTACAGTCAAGTTGATGTGTGGTTTCCAGGTCAGCCTTCGGTCAAAGATTACGCCAAGGAACTTGGTTTGGTCTTTAAAGCTAATAAATACTGTGTGAAAATTATACCTAAACTCTAAAATATTCCAATCGCAAATGTCTAGGAGAATAATTTGGTGATTATGATTAGGGAAGTCACGTGCTGATTGGACCGTCAATAGACGCTTGTCAACTAATAGTGTGTATTGATAGTGTTATATGGTACAGGCAGTAATATATTGTATAGATAATGTGTATAGTAATATTAGTATGTGTAGTGCCGGATTAAGGTTGTAATTGAAAATTTGAAAACTGTTTTTGGCTCTCAGATACTTAAACCTTAATAACTGAATTAATTTTAATCAGATTAGTTTGAACTTACCGTAAAATGGATTTAGTAACTGTTTTCTGGGAAACCAAAATACGATTAGTTTACTTAAATGCAAAGTCTACTTAAAATCTAAGCACATGAACATCCTAGGAATCGGGCACTGAACTTTGCTAGAATACTTTACCATTCCCAAACTTATAGCTACGTTATATGCAGACATGTGAACAATCATGTTAATCAGAGGATTTGACTTAGCAGACTCCACAGAAAGTGTGACATATGAAAGGCTCACAAGCTGGTTGAATACCCAATCGAAATTAGCGTCGAAATATGCTCATCTCTGCTCACACTAAGCAGAAAATGCTCATCTTTGCACTCTGTCCATTGAACTAATAAACACCTACACTAAGTTGAACATTCTAGTTCCAGCTCAATTAGGATAGTTTTTGTGTCCCAAAAAGTCTGACGGACAGGTGGACAGACGGACGAACCCATCTTTATAGTCCCTGGCTTTCGTTGAAAGACAGGGGATAATAACAATGTCGTTTATTATGTGTTAATTAGATAAATAAGCCAAATGGCTTATTAAAGTAATTTTGTACAGTCTTTTATCATGATTTAGTTACATTAAAAAGTGACATCTTCCTCCAGCCGACCATGAGTTTAAGGGGGGTGGGCTCTGGCACAAATTACAATTGTGGGTTTAAAATTAAAAAGCAATATGTTTCCATGTATAATGATGGTAGTTTAGTCTTTATAAGACTGTGTAAAATTGATACCTTGTTTCTTCTTGTCTGTGCGCTTACGAATTGGGACATGAAAATCACCTGCACAGCTTCTCAATAATAAAAAAAAAATATAAAAAAAATATGAATTTTTTACCAATAAGCTATCTCAGAATGTTTACATGTTAATATTATGTCATATAGCCATACAGGATTAGCTAAGGCTTCCTTAGTCAGAGATGTGTGTTTTTGATAATATATCGTCCAATGAAAATACAGATCTTAAATCAATGTCCTCATGCTAATATCTAAAACATATAGTATATGAATAAATTCTATTGTATGATATTAGCATCAAACAAGTAATCTCATCAATATCAAATTCATAGTGTAAAGGCCCTGCAATAGTTTGTGTTGTGTTACCCTACACCCTTTTAAGTTTACCCAGAGCTCAGGAGAAGAAACAAGGTATCAATTTTACACAGACTAAATATGGGGCGCCATTTGTAAAATAATTATTTGATTTTTTTTATAGCAAAAAACGTTACATTTAACTCCGAATATATATATTTAGATAAATATAAGAACAAAAATGGCATATATGTAAATATCAAAAAATATTGTAGCTAAAAGTCGAGTTTTAGGTCTATGAAAAACTTTAAATGTTATATCTTGATTTCACATCGCTTAGTTAAATATATAGCTAAATGTGCTGTTTTTCGTAGGTATAAATGCTAAATACTAAAACACTGAAAAATCTAAAGTTAAATATTTAGCTAAATATATAACCATTTAGTTAAATATATAAACATTTAGCTAAATATATAAACATTTAACTAAATATATAAACATTTAACTAAATATATATATATTTAGTTAAATATATAAACAGTTAACTAAATATATAAATATCATGCTAAATATATATGTTTAGCTAAATGTATAAATATTTAACCAAATATATATATTTGTGGTCCCGCCAATATTTCTATTATGTAAGCGACACAAAAAAATGCGCATAAAATGATGACGTGTACCCGACACGTGAGCCTTGGCACAATAGGCCTACTAGCAATTAGAAATGGAAGCTGACCACGATTCACGGCCGCGGTACTCTGTGCCGTTTGCACAGATCAAGGCAATGAGGACGTCCTACTAACAGGTGAACTTAAATTTATCTCGTTATCTTATTTATTGTTGTACACTACGTCATTGTTTAGTGTGAAATTGATTACAACAATAATTATTTTACAAACGGCGTGGTAAAATTGCGCTTTGTAAATTTAACTATATCTTTAGCTAAATATATAATTGTTTAGTTAAATATTTAGCTAAATATATAAATATTTAGCTAAATATATATTATTTAAAATACATAAATGTTTAACTAAATATTTTAACATTTAACTAAATATATAACAACTAAATATATATTTAGCTAAATGTTTAAACATTTAACCATGGACCGTATAAAGATGGACAGGCAACGAGTCCCTTCGGTTGGGATCTCTGCCACTCGCGCGAGACTCGACGAGATCTCAATTTCAACGGTAACCCACGCAAAGTGATTCTTGATATTGCGGGACTTGATACAGATTAATTTCTCTAACTCCTCCTCAGATTTTACGGTATTCTTATAGTTACACGTTAATTTTTCAACCTGATAAGTATTTCTATCCAGTAGCGACCAATTTCTCCTGTTTAGAAGTTTGAAATATCCAAATGCAGCAGTTAAAAATTGTGAAATGATCGATTTCAGTATTATCGAAATTTTTGTAGGCATTTCGGTTTTGCTTAATAATCCAAATTCCCGTATGTATGACGGATTTTAAAATTATGAAAATGAAGTTCAGGTATAATACTGACCGGTATGATGATTAGTTGTACAGAATTAAAAATTAAAAGAGTGATTTTAGTAGGTTTGTTTTTAATGAAAACTCGAATTATTTTTTTCGGATTTACATGTTCGTCTCCGAAGTCCGAAGTACTCAAAAACGATGTTTTTGATACATTTTCACCCCAATCATCAGCAGTCTATCTATGTATGGGTTGAAAAAAAATGTGCGAAGGGAGGTAATATTATTTTAGTTACGATTGTCAGGTCTGCTTTTTGCCGCGGCACAGAATTCTAAAGGCTTCGTGGTCGTTGCCTGTCCATCTATACACGGTCCATGATTTAGCTAAATATTTATATCTCATCAAATCTCTTGTTTTGGTCTTAATATTCAATGCTAAATGTTAAATATGAAAATAGTAACAATTCAAGAAATATTTATATAATATATTTTATGTTAAATATTGAGTTTTTGTTGTATTTTTAGTTTAAATATTAAAAGTGAAAAATTTGCACAAAAGTCGAGATTTAACTATATATATAAATTTAAATTAAATCTAGTGTTTTTTTGCCATATAAAAAGCTAAATAATTAATTTATAAACGGCGCCCCATACCAAAATGTCGTTCAAGCAGACTCTCTTTGTATTGTATGACAAATTATAAAGACTAACCCCATCTATTCGACTGCAATATATCTTTCCTTTTTCTTGATACAGTCAATTTTCGTAAAAACACAGACCAAAATTATACATTTACCCTTGTTACTCCACAGTGAAAATGCTTTACCTAAGTTTAAAGCTTGAAGTAATCCATTCAGTAGAGGAAGCAGAAGAACATAAAACTTGGTATGGCTGGAACCCTAATTGAATATAGCAAAGCAAAAAGTTTCTTTTCATATCTCAGTGTTATGCATGATAATAATAAAACAATACGGATATTTGTGCATTTCACAGTCATGTTAAAATGAAGAAAGGATTAATTATTTATGGGATATATTCATTTTGTATGTCAGGTTAAAATTTTAAAGTTTATTCAGCTTCATACATTAGTTCTATAAATAATCCGGTAGGTCAATCAATGTTTTTTACACTTATTTACACAGACTTATTTTGTGAATAAATGTCAACCTTCAATTTCAAGAAATCTGTCTTTAAAGTTCAAACTTCCAATGTCTGATTTTTTCTTAAGCATAGAATTGAAATGTCAAATCCATTCGTTAAATACTGTTAAACTTGGAAGTCAACCAAAGGACTCCGAAGTATTAGGATAATTTAATGGACCAAAGAGGACAGCACTACTAAATGATGGGATCTGAGTGACAAGATACACTGATTCTAGTTCACTTACTTAACAGCTGAGCTGAATTTACTTTGACATTTCAGTTTCATTATCCCATACAGAAAAGTAGGAAATGAAAATAAATGAGGTGATACATCCTACTGTTTCGCTCTGACTGGGCTAATGAAGACGAGTATGCACCATATAGTGATCTTGGAGGGAAATTTTGCCTGGGTATTGGCACTATGGCCTACTCTTATATCGACTCCTTGGGCTAATCATAGAAATAAAATTGGGAGCATATGTTAGTCCTAAAATGACCTAGTTTGTGTCGAGTTGATGTTAAACCCCATTTCTCTCTCTCTGTATATATCAAATTATAACTGATTTTAAATTTTGATTAATTTATGACTGATTTTCTACTGTTTTATGTATTTTAGAGTTTTGTTTGGATAAATTTATGGATGAAATTTGAAAATAGTGTGATGGTCATCTGAACAGAGTTTCTGGCTGGAAGATCTTCTTCACTAAAGATTTGAGTTGAGGAAGATGGTTGAGCACAAAATGAAAAAAGAAGCCTACACTGTAATATTTATACACAGTTATTCGCCTTGCTAAAACAGAGGGGTGTTATTCTCCAATCGACAGTGCCTAATTGACCAATCAAAATGCAAGATTCACCCTTAATCATGTTACAAATATTATTAATGGCTGTTTTTCTTTTTCAGGATATTTGTTGCCCTATCAGTGGATTAAGCTCTATGACTATCTAAATTTAATTAAAAATGTGTCAGTGAAACCATCAAATGTGTGATTCAATTATTATTTTAATATCTATCTTGAATTTGTACAGCGACTGTGTGACTCCTGAGATTAACAATCCATGCAAAGATCACCACATGGTTATTTTCACAAAGGCTGTAGACCTGTTATGAATAAATAACAGGGTTTTTTTTTCAAACAGATTTTCAAATTGACAGTTAAATGTGCTAATTACTCGGCTTATGATAATGAACCACATGGCCAATTCTCACTAAGGCAGGGTTGTAAATTGGGGGTGGGGGGGGGTCCCAAGAAGGAAATGAGTCGGTCAGAAAATCCGTTCAGTTGGTTGCAAAATAAGAGCAGTCGGTATAAAAATAAGTGCTCACTGCATACGTCACGCAACTCACGCAAAACTTAAGTATACAATAATCTTGTCAAGTTTGAAAAAAATGTTGTGTTTTGCTCATATTCTGTTGTGAGTATGGTGGTGTAAGAACAAAATTTCCCCAGGGAGAAAAATAGTTGGTCCCAAAATAAGTGCAGTCACATGCAGTCGGTCTCAAAACTATGCATCAGCGACTTAATGAATTAAACAAGCAATGCCAGAATAGAACCCAAATACTATGTATTTGTGCGAATCCGTGAGCCTAAATTGTATACGTCAGACAAAACTATAGTATAAAATAACCATGTCTGCTTGTCACTCTTATTCTGTTTTAAGTATGTTGTTCCATGAAATGTTTTCCCACCCTGGCAAAAAAATCGTCGGTTTCAAAAAAAAGTACTATGTATTTGTGCGAATCCGTGAGACTAAATTGCATACGTCAGACAAAACTATAGTATAAAAAAACCATGTCTGCTTGTCACTGTTATTCTGTTGTAAGTATGTTGTTCCATGAAATGTTTTCCCACCCTGGCAAAAAAATCGTCGGTCTCAAACAAAAAGTACTCATCACAGTCTGTCTCAGACTAAATGAATTAATGAGGTAAACAAACAATCACAAAACAGGCGCAACTGACAGATAGACCACATGATTCTGTCCCGAAAATTAAAAGCTGGGTTAAATATCTGAAATTTTTCGTGCCTGCAGCGCTCGATTCCATTATAACATCATTCTTCTTTTCCTCTGTTATCTTATACTGTCTCAGCACTATCATATTCAGGGTTATAATGAACTGCCCAGTTATACTGGTGTGTGGGTCGTGGGGCGTCATACTTTACAAATGTCATGTCAACTCCTGCAAATCAAGGGCACATCTTTCTCCCAGTAATGACCTCAAAAGCTTGGACACTGACTTAATTTTTCAAAATTTTCTCCAGTTGCTCAGTATTATAGGCACAATCATCATAACTTTATGTCAACATAAATAAAACTGCTCTCCAGTGAGACAACGATCGGCGAACAACTATATAATTAAATACAACTGGTAGTAGTTTTTTGTTTGATGTCCATAGCAGTTATATCTCATAACAACCTCTAATGACGTCATCAGAGGTTGATATATTCGGTTCATATCAACCGCTGATGACGTCATCCAAGGTCGATATATTCGGCTCATATCAACCGCTGATAATGTAGATGATCGAAAGAATACAAAAAAACACAGACATAAAATTTTGTTCTTTTGACAATAAAAAAAAAAGTAATGGTACAGTATGTAGCATGCAGTAACGAAATAGATGGTGTACCTATTGGCATATTTAAATCGGTTATCCATACTCCATGTCTAAGATATCTTTCAGAATTTTCTTTCCACCCACATTATTTCTCCACACATTGCAAGACTTGAAAGTATTTGACGCTCAAAAGTTCCTTTGTAAAGTATTTTTTGATACAGTCCACTTAAATGTATGTCACTTGTATAACAAATTAGATGAACTGAAGTTATTAATTGAAAACTATGATATAGTAGGTTTTTCAGAAACACATTTAAATCAAAACATCAGGGATAATTATCTAACTATACCCAGATTTCACCCCCCATTTCGTAAAGATGGCTGCGATGCCACCTCGTCAGGAACCATAATTTATGTAAGAGAGTCACTTAAATGTAAACAAAGAAATGATTTAGAACACAGTAATATTGAGTCAGTCTGGGTTGAAATCAATCTAAAAAACACCCAGCCTTTATTAATTTCATGTACATATAGAAACCCTGCATCGAGAGCTAAGTGGTTAATAGATTTTAAGGAAATGATGGACTATATAATAGATAAAAATTTCGAAGTCATTGTCTTTGGGGATATAAATATTGATCTGTTCAATCCTGTCAATAAATACTGGACTGATATTCTCGATAATTACCATCTCAAACAAATCATTTCAAGTCCAACACGTGTGTCAAATAAATCTTCTACATTGATTGATCATGCCATTGTTTCTTCTCCCAATAATATTATTGAATCTGTTGTCCCCACATACTCTATTTCTGATCAGTTTCCAATCTGCTTTACTTGGCGGAAAAAAGGTATCAAAATCCCCAAAACAAGACACATTTATATCAGCTACAGATCATTCAAAAAATTCAACGAAGCCAACTACCAGAATGACTTAGCCTCTGCAGCCTTTGATAATATACTTCACTCTAATAATCCAGGTGAGTGTCTAGACTTGTGGTATAATATTCTAACCCCAATTATAAATAAGCATGCTCCTCTCAAAACTAGACGTGTAAAAACTGCCATAAAACCACCCTTGGTTGACCAACGAAATATTAGAAATGATACGCAATAGGGATTATCACAAGAAGAAAGGAAATATAGCTATGTTCAAAAAATGTAGAATTAGCCTCAAATCCATGATCAGATCTTCTAAATCTGAGTATTTAAAAAGCCTTGTTTCTGACAGTCGGAACTCTAAACAAATTTGGAATGCAATTAAAACTTCTGTTAACAGTAATAATAATATGACCCAGTCTCTCCCGATTGATCCTGAACTCTTCAACAATCACTTTTCAAATATAGCTGACAAACTAAAAGGGATAATAACAACAAGTACAAATCTAATAATGACTGTCATCTCCAAAACTACTGAATTCGACATTCCTTTAATAAAAGTTAATGAAGTATCCAAGGCCTTAGATTCACTAGACATTACTAAGTCGGTAGGTGTTGACATGGTAAATTCCCGTTTTCTCAAGGTAGGGTCATATTATCTGTCACATAGTTTAACATATATATTTAACTTGTGCATTAAATCACATTATTTTCCAAAAGTATTTAAAAAGGCGTAGGTGTTGACGGTTCATAAAAATGGACCAAAAACTGACCCAGATAACTATAGGCCAATATCAATACTACCAACAATTTCAAAGATACTTGAAAGACATATTCATCGTAATCTTTACGGTTATCTGAATACACATAATCTGATGAATACCTATCAATCCGGATTCAGAAACAAACATTCTTGTCTGACTGCCCTTACCAATATGACTGAAAACTTTTATGAAGCCCTTAATAAAAATAATCTTATTGGTGTAATATTTTTCGTTTTTAGAAAGGCTTTTGACCTTGTTAACCACAATATTCTCTTAGCTAAATGTAATTTGTACCAACTTTCAGTCAACACTATTAATTTCATTAGTTCTTATTTACATCAACGATGCCAGAGTACATTTGCTAATGGGAACACATCTACTTTTCAGCCCGTCATACATGGAATCCAGCAGGGGTCCATCCTAGGGCCTTTACTGTTCAACATTTTTATAAATGTTCTTCCTCTCCACCTGAAGGCCTCCTGTGATCTATTTGCTGATGACACTTTGTTTATACTGCTCCAAACAACATGTCTGACCTCCAATTTAAATTACAACTAGATACTATAATTCCCTACTCAAATGGTGCCAAATTAACCTTATGCTTGTAAATGAACAAAAAACTAAATGTATGGTAATTGCGACTAAACAGAAAAGAAAACATATTCAGTCTGGCCTTTCCATAATTATCAAGAACTCAATTATAGAAAAATGTCTCAAACTTCAAACTACTAGGCGTAATCATTTATAACCATCTTCAGTGGAATGACCATGCTAAATATGTTTCAAAAATTATTAACCAAAAATTATTTCAACTTCGCAAATTAAAACAACTTCTACCTATTAAATTCCGATCTATGTTCTACAAATCAAATATTCAACACTATTTTGATTACTGTTCACCTATATGGGACAGCTCTGATAAACATTTTTCAGACTTACTTCAACACCAACAAAATTCAGCTCTTAAACTTATTCTTGATGTTCGACACACCGTCGAAATTTCGGATGCAGCCAATGATAACAATATCAATGTTTTGAATGTAGAAAACAGGCAACTATTAAATAAAAACATGCTCTTGCACAAAATTATAAACCATCAATGCCCAAACTACCTCGCTGAAACACTGTCATATAATTCCACCCCTTACTCTAACATTAATAAACGACTGATTGTATTAAGACCAAATCTGAGTGTAGTCAAAAATAGTATTAAATTCAGTGGATCACGCCTATGGAATAGATTACCATGTTTTCTCAAACATTTGAAATCCTGCAACACCTTCCGCGCCAATGTAATTAAATATTTAAATGAGAATTAATTACTGTCTTTTACCCTATTTGATTAACCATGTCACAGTCATTCCTCTTCAATGCCATGTTTCACCTCTTATGTGCCTAAAATGTACATCTGTAAATACATGTTCAAATGGTTTGGTGTTTTGTTTATTTGTTTATATTATAATTATAATATATATATGTATATATCTTTTAATGTATAAATTTCAAACTCTTTTCTATCTATTAAATGTACATGTTAGGCGCAATCTTCACCCCTCGCGCAGATTGCAATCTGCGCTGTCGTGTTGCGCAGATTGCGCTCCACGCGCGCAGATTGCACCTCGCGCGCGCAGATTACAATCTGCGCTGATGAAGCTGGTGCGCAGATTGCCCACGTTGCGCTAATTACCCCTCGATGTTTTTCGAGATGTTTTTGTCTGTCAGACTTATATATATATGACCTGCCCCCTATCGGTAACTCAAAATCGGTGCTGACCACGTAACTGAATATAAAAATATTTGTTGTAGTTAGACGTAACTACATGTGGTTACAATTTATGTGTCCACAATTAATAGAAAAAAAAGATTTTGAAAATATTCACTGATTCAACTTGGTCATCGTTTTATTCTTTCTATTATTCATATTCCATCAGGAGGAATTTTTTTATAAAAATGGCTGACTAAATTACTACGTGCACCAAACAACGATAATTTTTCATGGGTTAGGACCATCTAAACGCGGGTAAATTTAGAGTAGCTATTGGCTAACAACACGCATAAACAACCTTATTTGCATATTGCATACATAATATTTATTGTGTTTTGTGTAGGATGGCATGCAGCGCTAAAGAAAACGATAACCTCGCACGTACTATGCTGTAATTAATATATAACATCTGCTTGGTCGTAAAATGCGTAATAAACTTGACAAAAAACAAAACAAAAAAAAAAAACAAAAAAAAATCTAGTTCGGGTCATGAGCACGGATCACTCATCCACTTGTTTTCCTCACTTGCATACGGCCAATTACGGATCTGGTAATAAACTTGCCGTATCTTTCTTATATGATACTATGTCGAAGTTTTTGTAAGTATCACATTTTTCTATAAATTGTAACCATTTAAATCGTAACCACATAGACGGCTCTCGGGTCGGTAAAGTGGTAATTTGGCGTAAAATCTGAACGCCTTGTGTTATAAAACACTCGGTTCATTTCTCGCAAATTTCATTAAAATGACTTATAATACTAAGGCAGTGATCCATGGTGATTACCGATTAAGATTAAGCGGATTATTATCATCGCAGTTATCCATTAAATTGCCCGGACAAAGTTCACTTCGCGCGCGCAGATTGCTCATCGAAAATTAGACGAAGATTCACGCATGCGCAGGGGTAATTTGCCCAAGGAGGGCAATCTGCGCCTAACATACATATGTTCTCATTGTTTGAAGGGCAAAATGTAAGAAAAGCCATTGGCCTAATTTTCAACCCTTTTGAAATAAAGTAATTATTATTATTATTATTATTATAAACCCGTCAGTCAAATCCTTCTATGAAAATACCTAAATTTCAATCACGGTTCATGGTCAGAAATATCGGAAAAGATTGCCTTTTGATCCAAATTTTCTTCAGGCTTTGGATAGATCCTCATCATATTTGCATCCACATCTATTCCATCATCAATATGATGACTAAAAAGGATTGATTATTCGTCTGACTTCGTTTAATTATCCGTTTTGTTCTTGCTTTCAATTCAAAATGGCGACGCAGGCGCGGATCCAGGATTTTTTGCAGGGGGGGGTCTAGGTTTGATAAAAGGCACTTAACCAATTAACGGGGGGTTTGGGGATCCTCCCCCAGGAAAATTTGGTAAATTAGATTCAATTTGGTGCATTCTGACGTATTTCCGGAAGGTAAATTCCAAAATTACAGGTCTAAAAGTCGCCAATAAAATCGCATTTCAAGTCTGAGAAGGGGAGGGTCCGGACCCCCTGGACCCCCCCTCTGGATCCGCGCCTGCGACGTGTAAACAAAAACACGCGCATTATTACATCCGTAATTCTCGCTATTTGGCAGAAACTACCGAGCAATTATCCAATCACTGTTGCCTTTTTCAGAAGAGTCCATTAAATTTAAGGGTGAACGTTGTATATGTCAGATATAAACCTACTCTCCCTCGGATTGATATGATAGAGAACCCTTGGGCTTCACCCGCGTGTTCTCTATCATATCAACCTTGGGTAGGTTAATATCCTATACATACAATACTATGTTCTAATGGGACGCTTAATGTTATAGCCAGTATTTTGTTCACATTCATTGTGTGGTGGGATTGTGGATGGCCCCCTAGATTTGGAACCAACCTCACCCCACCCCTATTCCCAGTTTCTAGATCCGCTACTGCACATGGTCCCTACAAAACTCGCACCTGTGGTGAGTGCCTCCTGACTGCATCACTCTTACTGGAAGAACCCCCCTCCCCAAAACAAAATCGTTATGTACGCCCCTGCACTAAGGTATGAGTGTTATAGCTAACAAGTACAAGTATGGAAGGGTATCGCTGCCAATATTAAATGCTGTGCTAAAATGTCTTTTCCACTGATTACGTGTAAAAAAACAATGTACAAAGTCTTAATACCAGTAATCATAAAGTCAAAATACCTCTAATGCCAAAGTTAAATGTAAAACATTAAATGCAACGTGTCAAATGTCAAATGTTTCATTGGAAAATGCTGTTTTTGACGTGTGTACAATAGACATTGACATTACATTTGCGCTCTGCCACTTCTCATTTGTCATTTGTGCTTTGTATATCATCTTACGCAGAGCATCATCTACTGGGTATGCAAATGTAGCACATTCATGATCCCCTAACAGTTAGAAGTCAAAATATGAGTAGAATGTAGCAACACTGTTACAGCATAATCTTGCTCAGCACATTGCATGGTGCATGCCTGTTAGCCAAAAGTAAGATGGTAAAGGTCATTTCATTTATATATGCTACATTACTTTTCGGATTGCAAACAGGCAGAGAGCTAATATTTTATTCAACAGATATTTATTTACACTATTTATTGTTATTTACAATACACTACATATCAAAGACAGGAGATCTCAAGGGAAGTGTGTATAATTGACTTCGACAGAAACTAATTTCTGTTAACCTCAATATATATAATCCAGAGGGATTCTTAACTAGCATGCCAACAACAATTACATGAGAATGCTTTGTAGAAAGTACAGTTAGTTTTATCTTATTAGATGGTGTGCTGCATTCAATTGCATCTTAAGGATCTCTCGTGTGTAAAACCTGTCAGCAACAGTGGAACCATTTAACCTTTTTGCTTGCAACCTTTAATAACATATCACTATGGCCTTTCCTAATAAGAAGGTCAGAAAGAGTTAATTTAATCTATTTTTTGGATGACTTCCATCTTTTCCAAAATCAGATTACATTTTTTTAAGTATTCATTTTTTGTAATGATCAATCTGTTATTAAACAGCTTTCAAGCACTGTTATCAAACTCATTTAAAATCTCTCTTGATTTATGTACAGTGTAGGAATTTTTCATTGTTTTAACAGAACTATCACTGAATTGTGACATCCTATATTCAGAAGTGTCAAATATGACTTTTAAATTACTAATCTTTTTCTAGAGCAAACTATTTCATGTAAATCATCAATTTAATGCCACAAATAATATATATACAAGTACATGTACCTTTTTGGTAGACATAACGTATATGGTACAAGTTCTTTACCTAAAGGTATATTATCAGACTTGTATATTAACTTTACAACTCAAAATTTGAGAAAAAATACATACTTTTATAATTTATTATAGCATAAAAAGACTTTAATAAACTCTTGATGCAATCTTATGTGTCAGATTTTCACTGGATTTGAATCTGATGACTTAATCCAAAAATGGATAATCAAGACAATGTTTTTTATTGTACTGAAGTTAGTAATGATCATCAAGTCTAGGCCTAAAATTTAATCATTAATATCTCCGTTCAGAGTCGAACAATTTGACTGGAATGTTCAGCATATTCCATTTACATTATCTGGGTTTTAACTACTATATAGTGAGAACTGTTAGCTCTTTATCCAATCTTCCATAATGTATGTTTAAAATAAGAAAACGAAATAATAGCAGCGTCATTTTCAACAAGATATCTTAAGATATCTTAATTAAGAGAAGACAAATGAGCATTCAGTTACATGACTGAACATTATAGAACATGCCAAATTTATATCATTAGCTTCTGGCTTGCACTAGTGTTTCACTGACCTCCTCACAGCACAACCTTAAAAAATATAATCAACTCAAGATGTGCATCTATTAATTACACCTAAACTTTCTTATCTAAAGAAATCACAAGACCATCACAGATTTATTCATTCTAAATGACAAAACCTTTATATGTTTCAATTGGGTTTTAATTAAGAAAATGTCAACTTGCGCAAAAGGAGTAACCTCCAATTTTTCTTTTATAAATCCAAATAACTAACTAGTTAGCGGACTGATCACAGATCGAATTGTATCCTAATTAAGGAGATGTCAGCAGGGAAATGGAAAACCCTGAATTTTTGTTCAATTATTGGTGGATGCCCCACTGTGAATTCCAACATTTGCCTTAATAATGGTGAGATTTTGGTATCAAAAAACATGTCTTTTAAGCTCAAAGATTAAAGAGAAATGACCATTAGGAACTTTTGACATTTAGCAATGTCCTATAATAGAATTAATTATGTCTAAATTTGTATAATTCCAGACCATGTCTACTCTCTAACTAATCATAAATATTTGTTAAATTGATAAAGAATGAACAAGGTCATGTATTGCAATTTAAGAGAGGAGGGAGAGAGAGATCGAGGTTAACAGTTAACATCCACTTGGACACAAACTACATAATTTCAGGACCAACATATACTTCAATTTCATTTCAATAATTCACCTAAGCATAAGGGTCTTTAGTTTAGGAGGAAACCAGAGAACCAAGAGAAAACCCATTCTATGAGACTATAAATAGCCACCACACATGCAATTCTCTACAAATCTATCAACTCTATTGTTGACAATTTTGAATGGCAGTAAAATTTAGCTTTTTCGTTATTACAGCAGCTTTAGAAATTATGTTGGTTAGCAGCTGCATCTTTTGGTTTAGTTCAAATAATATCTCCGAAGCACTTTCGTTAGCAAGAACATGATACTAGCAGTAGTTTATTTAGTGACTATAAATGTGTGAAATTGATTTAAGGCTTGGTATATATATATATAAATTATTGTGGTGTAATTGTCGAGATATTTGGAGATATTCATTTATGGTGGGTACTGGGTCACCCTATCAATAGTGCTACAACTGGCAGCATGTGCAAAATTCTGTCTTCATATCAGTCTGGTTGTACAAAAAAAGTAAGATGTTAAGTTAAACCCCATTTCTATATTAAATATTAACAGAAATAACAATATGTAGTTTATTGTTTCACCGACAGCAGAAAGTTTACTTTTATTGTTAAATCACTTCCGATTCATAAAACCTTTATTACTCATCTATCATAGCAATGATCTCTGTGTAAAAATTATATTTGGAAAGTGTTTAACCAGTTCTATCACATATGTGATAATGACTGACACCAATATTGTCCTTTAACATAAGATTTTAGATTTGTCATTTCCCACAATTCAATGACTTTTTACCAGGGCTTCCACTTCAACATTTTCCCAACTGGTCATTTTTCTCACAGAGAAAGTGGTGCTATTACTCATCTATCATAGCAATGATCTCTGTGTAAAAATTATATTTGGAAAGTGTTTAACCAGTTCTATCACATATGTGATAATGACTGACACCAATATTGTCCTTTAACATAAGATTTTAGATTTGTCATTTCCCACAATTCAATGACTTTTTACCAGGGCTTCCACTTCAACATTTTCCCAACTGGTCATTTTTCTCACAGAGAAAGTGGTGCTATTTTAAGCACATAATAAGAAGCCAAAAACTACATGCTATCGGAATGTCAATCGACTTTAATTGGGTCAAGGACAGTCACACAAAAAATCAACCTCACATCGACATTTATATATCCACCCACCTATCCCCCTAATAAATAAAAGAACACATGTAATCAATTATTATCATTTAGTTATTTATACATTCATAAAGTATAACAATAATAAGATGCATTCATTTATCGAAAGTACAGTATTTTCTTAATTTGTTTACGACATCACCCGTATATACTCGTCGGTTTCTACAGGATTTCCATTTCTGTAAAGCACGTGCCGGTTGAAATTCTGCAAGTGGTGGCCCCTTCATAAAAATTCTCATTAATTCGTCAAGATTTTTCATGCTCAAGGAACATAGTAACTTTGTTTTAATTATGTTTTGGTGTGCGTTCTTGACATATTCGGCGGTTGACTATTTTCTCCATACACGGGAAAAAAGTAGTTCCGAATGATTAGCACACGTAAATAATTCCAAGTCATACACATGTACAATAATTAACATAATTCTTAAACTTATCAATTTATCAACTCGTATTGATATTTTGAGCGCTCAAATAATATCATGCTATTATTTTAACTCTATAACATGTGTAGGAGGGGCTTATGACAGGTAAATGATGAATATTGACAATTATTCATATAATATGGTAAACAAACAAATGTTCTATACGCAAATGACTCTAAACACGAAAGTAGAGAGTGTTTTAATATATTACAAGTAGTTTTGAAGCATGTCATTATAGTTTTGTGAAAAAAGGAGTTTTTAAAAAAATAAAAAACTCACACATTTCCCTCTCTTATTCGCGACTGTTCTTACACGAGAACTGGCGAAACAAGTTCCAGAACATTAAAAAAACACATATAAACTCCCTCAAGACAATTGAATTAAAGATGTACAAATCAAGATATTACAATGAATAAATAGTTCTGTATTTTCTTCTTTTCAGGCTTTGGTGGTCCAATCAAAATGGCGGCGATCGTAAAAGCTCATTGTTTTAACCAAATGACGTCTATCACTTGTTATATAAAAGGAATACATGGATTAAAAACACACTTGGGAATACATCTTTTTGTGTGGGAATATCATATCTTAACCACAGGAATATTTGTGACCATTTAGTAGAGAATTTACGGCTGACTTTTTCGGGGCGGAACTGCCATCCTCGTTGTTCGATGTTGAAGGGGGATCGGATTCATTGACAACAATATCATCATCTCGCTTTCTTTTGTTATTCTGGGAGGTGAGGAATTTCAATATTTTGAAATGATATATAGAATGCTAACATTCTTGTATATATATATCATTTGCAAGATTGACATGATTAACTCTAGTGATCAAGTGAAGACATCAAAGAAAAGTTTTTAATTTGTTTGATGTTCAAACAGTGAATTGCCGCACGAATGATGAAAAAGTCGGTAAATATGCTGTAACAACAACTCAAGAATGATCACGCTCACAGTATTACTAATTATAAAACAAAACACAATTAAGTAAATTGATTAAATGTTGAGCTTTTAATTTGTTTGATGTAGCCCCTTTGTTAATTGTGATTAGAGCAATATACACAAGGATAATTGATTGGCAGTGGTTTCCATTTGTGGGCTACTGAACACTGTTTATTTTATTATACCCGATAGTTTACATCACGCCACGCACTGAGTTTCGTCGTCTCCCGATTTTTGGATTTAGCACAAAATATGCTATTTTTCCGGCGTGCAAAATGACCTACGGGTCTGATCCAGATTTGGTCATTTTCCAAAGCAGTAGGTCCCGACCGGCTTATACGGCCGAAATGGAACCCATGCTTTTTACCATAATACTGATACATCTGTGAACCATTGCAAAAATATTCAGACTAATGTATCTGAATTCATCAAGGATGCCAAGATGAATAAGAGGTGCGTTCTTTATTAAAGACTAACTAATATTAAGTAACAACTTGACCCTTTCTGCATGTGTTTGACTTAAGATCAGTTTATAAATATCCTTTTTGAGTTGGTATTTATGGTATCTATGACGAGTAATTTGACAATAAATCAGATGAACTTAAAGATTTAGAGTAGCAGAAAGCCTTAGTGGGAGTAACTGGTTTTCCCCCACATATATCTGAAGCAAATTATGACATACTTCTGCTTTCTTTCATTAGAACATGTATATCGGATTACTGATTACTTATAGATATGCATGTCTGTTTTGAAATTTGCATTAAAGCACAGGTGTGTTATTTTGTTGGAAAATATGTACTCATATATCGATCATTTAACATTTAATTAAGAAAAAGAAATCAACACAAGATAATCTCATGGCTTGGATTAAATCGTATCAAAAACAGAACCATCAATTAGATTTTGCGCAATGTGCATGTTATAATATCAGGACATCATCCAACATTCAACAGACTTATAATTGCCAATTGTAAAATGATGGAAAGTTCACTTTAAAAGAAATATACACCTGCTTTGTTTATAGATGCAGTCAGGGAAAGAATCGAGAAATAGAAAAACGAAAAAGTGTACCATTTACATACATAAATGGAATTTCACTTCATCATACCTTTGCAAATACTGATCGGAAATAAACAATTTCTTATTGGAAATTCAACTTTTACAATACTATTACTTGGCAAAGAATTCCTATATCGCACAAATTATGTTCTTGGACTTTAAGTAAGACGATATTTCCTACAGACTGTAATAGATATTAAAAAATATACCATAGCAAGAGGGAGTGAGGAGTAATATAAATGTGGCAAAAATGGGTAGGAGATCCAAGTACATTGTACGTACGTGCAACAACATTTCTTGTAATAACTCCGAAAGAATCAAGTGTTGACTCTATAACTTTCATCAAGTTATATTAATAAAAACATTAGAGACTTCACAAGTACGGTGCCCCACGTGCCAACTGAAAAGTTGTTCTTGACACGTTGATCGTGCACGTTTTAGTTGAATGACTTACTACTGATTTCTGACAGTCTCGCACACACGTTGAGGCTATGCGGAAATGTTCAAAACACCAAACACTACTACAGTCGTAAAAAATCTATTGTTGACGATTCTGAATAGCAATAATATTTAACTTTTGGGTTATTACGGCATCTTTATAAATTACGCTTGTTTTATTTTTTAAATTGCCTTATAATTAACTGTACCATTAGAAGCTGCATATTTTGGTTAAGTACAAATAATATCTCTGACTCAACATCCGTAAAGCAAGAATATGATACTAGCAGTAGTTTCATTTTACAAGGTTGGGTTGCCTGCAATGTTTGTGTTTCTAAATTCAATTTCTTGTTCCTTGTTTCGTAAAAAAAAGTAGTCTTGATTATCCTGACCCGTCAATTAGACGTAGAATGATCGGTAGACTAGTTAAGCGAGACTAATTTCAAAACAAGGGCACGTAACCTATCTTTTACTCAAAAGTGTGTGGATGTTATGGACGCCACTCCAAACCATTTTTCTGTATTATTTATGTATGGTTAAATGGTCATAGCTTATGAAGTACAACATGGTCGTTTATTTAGTGACTATAAATGTGTGAAACAGATTTAAGGCTTTCTAAATATATTAGTATTGTGGTGTAATTGTCCAGATATTTGGAGATATTTATTTATGGTGGGGCACCCTATCACAAGGTGCACAAGTCTATGTCTCCATAGCACAAATATGAAATAGCCTTCCTTGAATGGGATTGGACAATCAGAGAGTGTTGCATAAAAAAAAGAAGAACCATCCCGTCTAAATTTTGTAACCAAAGGCATGCAAATTTTTTCATAAAAAACAGAGTTTTCAAAATATTGAGGGGTTCTAGGTGTACCAAAGATGTCAAAAATAATACTTAATCATATTATGATAATTATATACTGATAATTGTTTATATCCATCAAAACAAAAAACTGACTATTAAGATATCAACTATGTCTTTCATTATATATTTAATATCAATTTAATATCAACATTGTTTATGTTTAGTGTTTACTCAAATAAAAAATGACTATTATACCAAAGAGCTACAAATAAAAATATTCAAGTCACTTGACCAACAAAACCACCTTTATGTCATCCAGACAAATAATAACTGTAAAAAATTGTAAAAAAAAATCAATATTTGTAAATCTACAGCACTACAATATCATCACTGCAATATCATTTGAGGGGGTGGTCAACCACGCTCAACCGATCTTAAGATTTTTCTTCATGTCTCCAGCCGGTTCTAATTGATCTCAACATGGGTAATATGTCAGCAAAAACTAACTTCCAACAATCTTCATTATTGGTCCAACAAACACAGACAATATATAGATATCATTACATTTTCTATTTCAGATTTGCACCTAGATTTATTTGAAAACATAAATAATTGCAAGACCCAACAGCATGATGTATGTGTCTTTTGAGATAGTGAATATGACAAATGATTGAACGATTTCAATAAACATCATGCTGAACCCAGTGGATTAATTGCCCTTTGTTTTCAGATGATCCAATCATGTTTCTTTTATTTAATGGTTGCCATGAGAAATGGCTGTCTGCTTTTCTTCAGAATTCAATATTTTTGTTGAAGTAGATTTATTAGCACTTAAAATTTTCCTTAATTTGTATGAAATAATAGAATTTGCAATATATCAATCTAATTTATATTAATATTTCTTTGATGTCATTTGCTCATAAAAACAGCAAATCAGGATATATTGAATGATAAATCATATTATCCAAATGCTGCTGTAAAAATAAAACAAAGTCTGGTAATAAATTTAATATTAATTCAATATTTGTGAATAGATGCTTAAAATAGTTCAAAAGTTTCCTTCATTTTACACCAAACAAACTCCATTTAGTTCAGCAATTTACTTTTAATTAAATAAACATTGGTTCTAGGAAAACACATAAAATCTTTTTTCAAAACTCCATAACAATTACAAATTAAGTTAAATTTTCAAAGCAATCCAAAATATGTGCTTTTCTAATTTTCTTGCAGCTAAATGGAATGTTAGAAGATAAAATTTAGATTTGATCAAAATGAGCAATACAACTTAAATTTTCATAATGTATAATGAGTAAGTCTTTAGCTCGCTAGTCTTGAGGTCCTGAGTTCGACGCCAGTATTGGCTGAGAAAGTTTATCAGACATTTACTGAGAGAGAGAAATGGGGTTTAACATCTACTCAACACAAACTATAAGTCATTTTGGGACTAACATGTGGTTTTAATTTTATTTCAGAATTTGCTTGTGTATAGGGGTCTTTAGCAGTGGGAGGAAACCGGAGAAAGCCGTTGGAGTAGGACAGACGATACCACTCCTGTTTACGTCCAACCAGCGATTCAAAACCACAGCAATTGACTTAATGATAGGCTTTATGATAAAGCGTGCACAGGTTGTATGCTCAATATACAAATATACAATATACAAAAACTCATTTTTTCTTGGTATAAACTTATATTCTGTAACAATACTTAAACAATAATAATAATAATATATATACCATAATGACCCAGGCTAGGTAACTTAATAAGGAACAGCATCTAAGAAATCAACTTATCAGAGACCTGTCCTTCAGTATGTCCTACTGCCTGCCTGTGGTCAACTGCCTTCCCTGATCTACAATCTTTCCTCTAATATACCAGAGTTGGTAACAGACCTGTCAACCCCTCAGAGTTGAAATGCAGTAGGGTAGTGTGAAAAAGGCAGTAGAAACCATGATTTGGGGGTAGATTTCCAAAAACGCGTTAAATTTGTACTTCCAAGGGTAATTAATTTGGAAATGTCAAATGATACATTGAATTGTAGGCCTAAACAATACAAAAATTGCATTAAATGGGTAATAAATAAAATACATAAGCATTAGCAATGAACCATATCTAAAATTATTTATTAAACCAAAATTGAATATGTACCCTACAGAAAGAAATAATTAGTATTTATTAGTAAAGAAAAAAATAATTAAAATTAGAAGTCCAGTAGTAGGCCTACTGGCAGTAGATTCTACCATTTTTCTTTTATTTTAACTTAGTATGATTTTAAAAAATATCCTTGTGTGACGTGTGTGTTTCCCATTCCGAGAGTTTTTGTCAATTTTATTTAATGTAAGATAATTGTACTTATCATATCGATTTTATAGCAATTCTTGATTAGGAATAGAGAGAGGAGGGCGTAAAAAGTAAGTTTTGCATAACGACTAAATAAGTAAATAAGCATCGATTTAATCATGCTTTTCATGCAGTGCCGTGGCGTTTATCCTCTTACAATACAATACAGTGTACAGGATTTTTTCTCCCAGGATTCCATAAATCTGCTTTTAAATTTATTCGAGGGAGCCTTCCATGTAAGTCGTATCGGCAAGACGTATTCTCATCTTGAAATTAAAGTTCCAGGTTGTGTTGCATTCGAAGTATTGTATTACATGCTGTGCCGACTGTACATATGCGCGCAAACGAAAATGTCAGCCATTGCTGTCGTAAATTTGTTTAGTTTATCACTACGCATTTTAAGAGTATTTGGAACACGTGGCAATAATATATCCGCTTTATTAACTCTAAAACAGGTTGCAACGAATTCGAGAACAAATCTCTTAGCTAAATTACACCTTACAACACCCGAGTCGACGTTGATAACAGAAAGTCGCAATCTTTTTTGTTTACATGCAAAGAGTTGCTTCCCTTAGTTCCAAAATTAAAAAAAACCTTTGTTTTAAAATGCGGTAGAAATTTATTACCGCGCAGTAGAGCGGTACACGAGGCCATTTCGCGGCTTTTTACCGCGTGATGCGGTAGAGTTGACAGGTCTGGTTGGTAACAATAAACAATAATTAATACTTATGTATTATTTAAACTTAATAATATTTTATAGTTGTTAAGGGGTAGTATAATTGACATCCATTCATTCATTTGCTGAGGTGACTACATGGGTCTCAATTATGTAATGTTTATAGATGGATAATCTCATTACTGCTGTTATCTCTAATATATGTCCATGTGGGGGGCCAAGTTGTGTGTAAGTCGATTCCCTAATATTGGGTGAATGACTGTATTAAATAATATCTCTCACTCAAACTGCTTATCTCTGCTTAGCCGTTAGTGGAAAATGTACATAATCGAACACTGTCGAGGCATTCACATAATAAAATTAACACCTACACCAAGGTTGAACATTCTACCCTATTGTTCAGTGCATTGGACTTTTTTAGCAAATATCCAGGCTCAAGAAATAAATGTCCGTCTAGGTTACGTCAAAAGCTAACAATATATCATCACCCAAATTAAATACATTTCTGTTTGCTTTCTTATCAATTTATATTTGTTGATAAGAAATAAATGTCCGACTAGATTGACACTACATCAAAAGCTTATGATATATTATCACTTAAATTAATACAATTCTGTTCCCTTTTAGCCAATAATGTTTTAATACGTCTATATTTTTCAATAACATTTTAGATATGGTTGAAATATATCTATAATTATCTTATCTCTATTATGTTCGGGACTTGTAATATTATCTCTGGAACAGAAAGTCTTAGATAACTATATAAGCAAAGAAGTTAAAACTCAGAACAACTGTCTCCCATACAGAACCTGATCACTTCTCATATTCAAGTGAGACTTCAGAAGAGAGTTAGTGAACACAATAGAAGTCCGCAATATATTTGGAATTTAATCTAATATCACATGCATAGACCGGACCATGTCAAAAAGCAGTGGGGACTGGGTAATGCATTTCTGAAGCATTCAATGATAAATTTCATGATTTCATCAAAGAGGAAGTCCAGTAATTGGTACTATAATTGGTCTCAATGTTACACGGCTCCAGCATGTATGATCGGCTTACAGATCTGTTCACTAAGGACTCATTTAATTATTCTATTTCCATGGGCTATCTTCTATTTTCAAAAGAAATTTTCTTGATTGACTTCGCCGGTTGACTAATTAAAGTGGAATCGGTATATATATATACAAGGCATTTCACAGACAAGAAATAAAGGTGGATTAGATAAGGTATTCTCAATATCACGATATCACAAACATTTACAATGTATCTTCAGTAAACACTGACATTTCAACTTGAGTTACAAGTAACAAACTACTTATTGTCATGAAATGGTAACAATTTATTAAAAGGAACCATTCACTTGCCAATCCAGATTGATTAATTGGATTGTGAGTGATAAATCAAACATATCCATTATTAGAAATTTTTCAGTCATTTGGAAAAAAGAAACTTTACAAATTGCGGAGTTTCTTTTTCACACTCTAATACACATCAAATGCTATGTGTCAATATTTCTGTCACAATTATTGTGGATTCAAGGTTGTACAAGAAATCATGTTTCAATGGCAGTCAAAGTGTAGCAGCATGGCCCTTTTTGTCAGATGTGGAGAGCGGACCAATGTCAAACCGGTCGCCACATCCTACGTATGACCCATGCATCTTTTCTTACTACATATTTTAGGTAGCCTAGTGATCATCTAGAATTTGTCTCTGATTGTCTTTCTTCTGCTTCACGTTGTATATTTCTTCTTCTTTTTCCTTAAGACGTTTGTCTTTCCAGGAATAACAATGCAACTGTTCATTTCTACATTTTATATCAAGCTGGATACATAAATAGCCTTTTTTCAAAAACCCAATTTTCAAACATGGCTACCATTGACATCCACTATGTAACTATAACACTGTACGGCCAGTGCAGAATAATGCGTATGTAAAGATAGCAGAAGCCACATTATCTTGTGATTCGTGTAGAGTTGTATACATAGTCGTCAGTAGATTATACTGGGCATTATGTTGATAATTGATGATGATTGTCCTGTAGTAGAACAATAAAAGTTAGTTGATATTCGGGAATTTTATCAAAGGCGTGAAACAGTCCATCATGTATTGTCCACATGTCATAAGAATTTTCTAGAACAAAGCCGTTTCCCGCTATTACAGTTATACACTATGTAAACGAGATTGTTACAAACTTCAAAAAAAGGACATTAATAATATGAAGTACTGCTCTTCGAATCCAACCAACTGTCATATTAAATAGAACAGCATAGAAATTACGTAAATCCTTAACAACGTACATGTTGAGAGAAAATTGAATTATAATTTTTTTTTTATGGGAATTGTAGAAATAATATCTAGAGATTAGTTAACTTGCTTACCGACAAATTAAGAATATTACGTATTCCAGTGCTATTGTGTAGAAATATTGATAATTCCACGTGCATAAATATATTGCAAATCTTATACACGACGATATTCTAGACGGCGCTAGCGTCGCTTAAAGTTAGCAAACATGAATGTCATGTTAGCTACCCTACAGTTATTCATTACTAAGATTTTCGTCAATATTCTGCAGCCCGTAACGCCGTAAGAGATGTTCTAAAACCAATGTGAAATATATGCCGTGGATAATTATATATTTATCTTCATATCAAAGTTATTGTATTACAACTCATAATTATCCAGGTCAGTGTGTTTTCTATTGAGCACATGGTAATTACGTGTCAGCCACTGACATGTTTTTTCTTCAGCTATTTTGATTATTTAAGTAGCCAAAAGAGAATATTTAACTTATAAATAATTATCACAAGCCTTACAATAAATATTTCATTTTTAAGTCTAATATATAATTTTTTGTGTACCTCATGCTGACAAAGTGGTATAGACACGTGAATTCACAATACCTGACCGTGAATAAAAACCATGAAATATGGATATATTTTGCAAAATTTTCGTGCGTTATCAAAAATGACCGGTAGTGAAAATTTTGAAGTTGAAGCCCTGGTCCACATGCATAAACATGTACCTACATGTATATGAAAATTAGTATTCTAGTAGTATCTTAGTATTAAGATCGTTAATACTTTTACAAATCGGACAAAACCAAATTATAACATACTGCTTTACAGTGAAGTCATTAATCAAAATAGAAAGTTAGCCCCTGTATCAAAGGAAGAATAGATCTCCTGGTTAAAAGACAAATTACACAAAAAGTAGAAAATAAATGTATCACTTCGAAAGTTGTGACAAAAACTTATCTAGTATAGTCTTCAAAAGTCCATTTAGTTGTCTACATCAACAGTAACTACAAATTAAACAATTGAATCTCATCAAATATACATAACAGTGTGTCTGTGTAAATGAAAAAAATACATACTAAGAAAACAAACTAAAAGCGGTAACGAGTCTATGTGGATCAGTGAGTGTGTTGGTTTCCAGGGTTTGATCAGATGTTCCATCCAAAGTGTTAGCTGAACACTTTTCTCAGGATTTCTTAGATAGGATTCCACTTGTTCGCATGGAGACCCAGACATGAGGAAATAAAAATAAAAAAAATCAGCAGTGCCTCTGTCTAGGAAAATTTTTACTTATTTTAACACACTGGGTTGTATATAATGCGGACTTCATTAGCCAAAGGTGCAGAAAAGTAAGATGTTAAATATCATTTCATTTTGTTCCATTTCAGTATTTCCAAAAACTGGAGAAGAATAATAATCTATAAAGAAGTATGTTTCTAAAATCATTTTCTGTTTTCATTTTCTTTATCTCAATTTGGCAACTATATAGTAGCACTATGAAGGCATAAATGAACGGTATATAAATCCTTGTGCATATACATATAATTATATATCCTGCAGGCGCTTGGATATAAGAGGAAGATTATATTCCATTGTATTCCCTCTAGGCATCTCAGTAGGTTTACGACAGAACTTCTGAAAGTATTCTCTCTATTCCAGGAGGAGGCTTTAAGAAAATCTGAAATAGAACAACCAGAATCAAAAGCTGCACATGTGGAACCTGAACGAAATCAGTGAACCTTAAACAAGAAGTATCAAGGAGTTCCTGATGCCAGCAGCCAATAGATCTATCCAGACAAGGAAATAAAACAACCATATATATATATACATAATATAAAATAATACACACACTACTAAAATCTAAACTGTTTGATCGCCTTGAACAAGTAAACCGCCATAACCGCGGAAAATAATCCTACACAATCAAGGGTCTAAACCTAAATTTGAATAAGACTGATTGAAATTAGTGAAATCACGAAGCCGTTTTATGTAGCTAGAACTGAAAATGCACACTTGCACTGGGTCAAATAACGAACTCGATTCCGGAGTAAGGGACTGCTGACCAACTTTGAACAAAGGGAATGCCACCATTTTTTGGCGGAGATCACACCGAAGCAGATAACTGTCGATTCTAGCCGAACAAAAATTGCACGTACACCACACATTAATACAATCGACAGAAATACTAAGTATACTTAACTTATGACAATAATTGGTGCAAAAAAACACTTTCCAAAGCACAGGCACTAAACAACAATTGAAATTGAAATCTTCAGCGATCGTTCACGTGTGGTCTCACTGGCATATATACGCTCCGAATGAAATCTCTGAGAGCACCATGGTCACGAGGTCAGCTCAAATTACATTATTGTAATAATGTATATTTTTGTCAGAAAATACTTAGGTTTGACACTGTATACAGGAGAAGATTGGTATGAATCTAAAGTGGGGGACAGACAAGCACATTTTTTCACCCTAATATATGCCTGTGTGCTCCTTCACAGCGACGACGATTCTGCTTGGCAAACAATTTGCCCGGTCAATCGCTCATATCTTGGCTTTTAGATATTTATGGTCAAATATTTTTCGCCGGCGATCAAATTCAATTGTGTGCCAATGTCCAGGGTATATTTTCAGGTTCATTTTTATAAGCCAATCGTCAACATCACACTATAAACCTCAGAATGCCTTGTTCTGCATTTCTGTCCAAACACATAAAAAAAAATGCCTCGTTGTCTGGAACTCCAAAACAAGTTTCTTTTAAATTGCCCTGTTTTTGAAACAAGGTATTTGTCCAGAACGAGGCTTGGTAAAAATGCCTTGTTTACTAAACTTGGTTTTTTCAAGATAGTAATTAGTGTTATTTGCTATCTGTTATTTAATACGAAAATAAAAGCAGTCAAAACTATGATATTATAATCAGAAAAATAGACAAGAATACACACCATAGGTGGAGGAGTAAAACTATTGCAGACACACAGCTACGTTGATTAATTTATAACCCAACTCAGGAGTTAAGTAACAACTGTAGTGTTGTGAAAGCTAGTGGTTGTTATTACTTATGTGGAAGCGGACGTAAAACCACTGGCTTAAGTAAGTAAGTGTGAAAGCTGATTAAAGTCATAAATTAATCAAGCTACGTGTCTGCAATAGTTTTACACCTCCACCTAACTGATATCGCAGACAACAAATTAGTGTTTATCTGATCTAAATACAACAAATAATCTATTCGTATTAATGAAAAAACATAAAATTTCATTTCATATTTCCAATACGCCAGTTTATTGTAAAAAAAAAATAACTTGACTGTAGCATTGACCGTTTCTGTTGAAATCCCATAACATTGCACAAAATATTATTGGAGCAAAGTTATTGTTCCTTAGGGTACAAAGAATAAGTATGCAATGGTACAAGATGATATGTTAAGAAATGCGGCCTGTAGACAACAAAAAAACAAATACAAGAAATGTGCATGGCTCTGCCCCTGGGGTTCAGGGTATAAGGAATAAGAAGTATGTAAAGTTTCAAGACACTTGATTTAGAATTGTAACCTGTAGACGAGACACACACACACCCACACATATAACAGCCACTAATTTTCGACAGTGCCCTTTTTTACTGTTGAAAGTGCCTTTTCTCAGACCCAAATATGCCCGTTCTGATCGTTTACTTAGACGAAAATATCAGCAAATTGCTCTTGGAATGGCTACACCCCCCTCTCAGTGCCTTCATTTTGTGGCGCCCACCCTTTTCAAAATTCCTATATCCGCCCCTGGTGGCGATGTGATTTTTCACACAATCAGGGGCCATAATCCGTAAAGTTAGGGTCTGAAATGCGCAAACATCGAAAGAAACCAAGATCTCTGTGCTGTAAACAAACATTTCCAGTTTCATTAAAACTGGATAAAAATTATGACTTCTAGATTGTCACACCCTTGGTATTACATACTTCTGGATTATTTGTGAGACGTTTTGGAGATGGGCCTATATTTCAAATTTCGTCAAAATTGGATGAAAATTGTGACCTGTTGAGTGTTCGTGTCCACATAAAAATGTGGGTGTATAATAAATAAAATGATTAATAATGGAATTATGGTTTCTAAACTGCCTGTTGCCTGAAACATCAAGAGTCTGAATGATTGCTGACCTGTGGGTGTTAACTATGCTATAGGAAGCACTAGATGTCAAATTGCTCAAATAATTTGTAACATGTTCTACTGAGGGATACATCAGATCATTATGCTTCTGATTTGTCCAGATTGCATGGGTCTTAATGTCCACTGAACACAAACTAGGTAATTTCGGGACTAACATAATGGTTAAATTTTATTTCAGTAAACCACTTGCATGTAGAGGTCTTTAGCAAGACCAGAGAAAACCCATGAGGAAGTTAAGTAATGATGCCGAACAGATGTCACTGATCAACAATTGCTTACTTATCTTCTGAAACACATGCTCATTCAGTTTCCACTCTTAGTGGAATGCGTAAATTGTCTAGATAATTAGATGTGCTAGAAATATACTTTGCAGATATGAAATATTTCTAGAGGTACAACAGTGCCAAACTGGTTTGCTCAATTCAAATAGATCTAGATCATCTCTAGAAACTATTAATATATATGATAAAGCTATATATATCACACTGAACCATAACATGAGTGTTAGATAAATTGGTGTACAGGGGTCTCAGTCCATAGAAACCTGCCAGAAGCTCAACACAATTCAAGTTAAATTGAGATTCCAAACTACCCAACTACGAGTGTGAGGGGGTGGCCAAATATGCTGAACAGTATATACAAGTAAATCAACGTCGTGTAACAACCAGTTTAACAAAATAATCATATTGCCAGTCAGGAAAATACTTGTTCATATGAACCCCTGTGAAAATACACACTGAAATTTCAGTGAGAGATTTGGTCAAAATATTATTGAAATTTCAGTGAGATTTTACTGAAATTTCAATGAGATCTGAAATTCAATGAGATTTCACTGAAATTTCAATAAAAGTTTGACCAAATTTCTCACTGAAATTTCGGTAAAATCTCACTGAAATTTCAGTAAAATCTCACTGAAATTTCAATAATATTTTGACTAAATTTCTCACTGAAATTTTACTGAAATCTCACCAAAATTTTACTGAAATCTCACCGAAATTTTAATGAAATCTTATTAATATTTCAAAGTGTTTATTAACATGCATTCTGAAAAAAAACCTGCAAACGATTACAATATTAATTATCCCTCAAATTTCTGTATTCCATTTTCTAATTTTCTTTTTCTTCTGGTGTTGTGCTTTTCTTCTTCCATAATAAAAATGTATGGCCTGAAATGACACAACCAAAATAATATTAAATAAAGATAGGCATATGTGTCAAAAAGAAAGCATATAAATATAAATTATGGAAACCATGGATAATATTAAATGTGCATAGACTGTCGAGTGACAGGCATTTACATTTACTTCTGAATAGCCTACACAAGATTTATAACACTGATAATTTACTCTTAGTCTTAAAATATCTTTCGATTTATTTATAGTGGATCGGTAGCCTTTATGGACAGAACGGTTTTACCATATATTTTTAAAAACTAAACATAGCCAGGTCACACATATAATTTGAATGATGGAAATTACTACCAATAGCCCGATCCACGTCACTAGCTAGTACTAGTATATAGAATTTAAACAACTAGTCTATACTCACCATATGACTGTTTTTTAATTGTAATACGCCTTATCACTCAGTACATCCATTTTATAATTAACAACGTCCAAATTCACCCAACAATACATTCTTTGATAGGTGTTTTGGGATCATATAATCCAGAAAATAACGTGTACAAACAAAACTCTATTATTCCTAATTCGCGCCCGTTTACAGGAATTTATACTTTCGATTATAAATGCGGAACACTTACGCGAAACGAACGTACCATAATATTAATTACATTTTGTTAAAGCTCTTGTTCTCTCTTTATATAAGTGTGTATGCTGTCTTGACACTTCTCAATTTCATTTCTTTGGGTCAAGTATTGTTTTGGTCAGATTTGTTATTTTCGGACCATGTCGCTTTTAGGACCACTTTGTATTGTACAAATTTTAAAAATATATATTTATTGATGTAGTCCCACTGGTTACGAAACATCGGTCTCTAAAACTTCCTGGAGACCGCCATTTTGAATTACAGCTCACTTACTCAACATTTTATTGATCTCTGTATCAACTATATCTATCTGCTCTGAATTAAATGGAGGTGGATCATTTTTCTAAAAATTAAGAAATTTGACAGGTTATAAAAGTATTACTTACAGAAGTTAGTATAGTCTGGTTTGATGCTGCCAGCAGGCATTGCGAAGCTGTTAACAAACTCGTCGCCTGTTTGGGGTACTCTCTCCTCATAAATTCTACACTGGTGGTCTTATGGTAGCCCTGACGTAACAAAGTCATATAGGCTGGACATTAAGAAGAACACAAAGGGTGATAACGACAACTTAAAAAGCGATTTATGAAATGTCTTCATTGAAAGGATAACTCCCAGTGAGCATTGCCAAGGGTAACCACTGAATCTACCATTGAAATTTTTGTGTCTTGAAAAGGATTCTTTGACGAAATGGATAATAAAGGTGAAACACTCAGGCCTGTTATCTTCTGCACCTATAAACGCATCTTGTTAGCATCAACCAGGTGGTGACAATATACCTTTAAAATTTTTTGGTATAAGATTTTTGGCCACAAAGATATCAGTCTTGACACCTTTGGGTCGGGTTAGGGAAGCAGACTAGCACCATTGAAGAGACAACCACTGTCAAGATTAGTTGCATTATTTTTTTTGTAAATCATTTTATTTTTAATTTTTTTTATTTAGTGAAGCCTGTATCATAACAGGCCCGGTGTACAGCACAGAGGATGCTTATGGCTGGAACTCTGATCTATTCACTTGATTTGATATTTGTCTTGTTTTTTTTGGAATGTCTATTTTCTGTCTTGTCTGCAGGTTTATCTTGTAGACTTTTGTTTTGTGTGTAGTGCGGTCCTCCTGCACTTTTGGTAACAGCAAGGTTCATCAGATTAACAATAGAATCATTGACTGACTTATCAAAGGAATTGTCCCAGTGAAAAATAGGGGGAATGTCAAAGTCATCTAAACCCTGGAATTGTATTACATTGAATCAGGATCAAAAATGTAATATATGAGCTGACTCCCTATTCTCATCAAGTCAATAAGAAGTTTGTTCCTGAGAAGAAGTCTTTTGTTCATAAAAATTTTGCTCATTATTGGCATTATTGTCTGTAAACAAAGTCATCAAGAAATTTAATTGGTTTTGGAGACATAATAATAATAGGATTCTTATATCACACTAAACTCCAAACAATAAAGTCTGCTCAATTTGTTTTTGATATTTAGAAAACAGGAATGTCTTTACTTTAGATTTAAATATCAAAAATGTTGGTGCAGATTTAAAAGCTAGAGGAGGCCATTCCACTTCAAAGCCATTGAACTTTGAATGATTTCAATCACAATTTTTTTTCAGTTTCCACTTTGATATTGTAATATAATGTTGAGATTGAGATCGCAGAGGTAGTATTGACTGGTATGGATTAACAAGTTCCTTTATACCCACGTCCGACCGGGGTTGTGTCCTTACTGCGCAAGCGTGGTAAAAGCGTGGTCAAAACGCTAGATATCGTGCTATGATCTCCGTGGTCGCCAATGATCGCCGAGCCAAGACGTTTGTTTTTGAACATGCTCATATGATCTGGAAAGCTGCGAGAACGTGATGGTTTCAGAGCGTGCAAAGATCACCATAAGCGTGGTGGAAACGCAAAATATCGTGCTGTTGTCTCCATGGTCACCAATGATCGCTAAGTCATGGCATTTGCTTTGAGTGTGTTCAAAGCAAACGCTAGGGTTCTGCCTTATGACCTGGAAAGTTGAGAGAACATGATGGATCGCAACGGTCATGAGATAAGCGTGGTAACATCTCTATGAACATAGTACATGCACAGTACACATGTGGCAAAGACGCTTGCGAAAATTGTAACAACCCCCACGTGTCGGCCGCGACCCGACCAAGTGTTCGGAGTTCTTATGGCGTTGTCATGGCGATGTTACAATGATTCCACCACGACCTCATGGGGCTACCTCTAAGCAAATGACGATGTTATGAGGTTCCCACAACGTTTATGAAGTTCTTAATACGACTATGGCGTGGTTACCAAGCTTGCATTACTCTATGGCGACCATGCTTTTCATGTACGACTTGCTTTGAAAACGGGCGATTCAAAGGTCATTTCGAAATTTCGGAGAAAAAAATCTAACCAGCTTACATAATCGCCGTGATCATGTGGTGGAAACACACATGTAGTACAGATAAGACGTGTTGTTGAGCGATGCTAGTTCACGGTGAACGCCATTGCCAAGCTTATAGATCTCAATAGAAACGCCATAAGCACTGAGAGATCGTGACAAGCACACCGCGAGAATGTTGTATAAACGCACAGGTCATAGTAAGAATGTGACTTATTTTAAGTTTGTAATTTTGGGATATTTTTCTGCGTTGTGTTCACGCTTGCAGACGACATTGTGTATTTCCAGGCTGCCGTTCGGTCTCAGAGCGCAGTAGGATCACCACTCCGGTCTGACGGGGGGCATTAAATACAAAGGAGCATTTCCATGAAGGCACTGATACAACTGTTAAAATTTTGAATTCAATCCTTTCATTTATGTGCAGCCAATGCACAGAGTTTAGTACTGGAGATATACTAGAACATTTTGGTGACTTGGAAACTAATCTGGCTGCTGAATCGTAGCCACAAAAATAAAACAAAGACCAGCACATCATACCAGTTGTGATTATAAGAAGAAATGAGTCAATGCAACAAAAATGGCAAAGTAAAGGTAAGTAAAAACAAAACAGAATACAAAAAGAAAAAATGTGTTGCGAACCATTAGCATTAGTCCAGATCAAAAGATAAGACCACAAGAGTCGAGTCATACCTTTTATTTATAGTCAGAACGATGTTGACACTGTTCTGCACCTGTATTTTTTGTGCCGTTTTTAGAATTTGAGCATATATTACTTAATTAGGTCATGAGAAATATGCAATATAAGTCGGAGATGCCCAAGGGTCATATAATGGAATACAACCATGATGAGTGGAGGTGCCATATTTTTTTACCTCTTTAATATATACAGGTAACTTATTTCCAAATGACATTACTCTACATGTACTGACCATTTTTCAACATTTTTTATTTCATGTCAGGACTTCCACATAGAAATTTTGCAAATTTCATGTTTTTTGATTTTTATTTGGCTATACCACCTAAGAAATAAAAAAATACTTTTTAGCTATTTAAACAGGTTTTATTATTGAAATTCATTCTTTGGTTAAAAATTTAAAAAAAGGGCTGAAATGGCCCACATGCTCCATAAGAAAGACAGAGGCTTTGAAAATAGTACTCCCTCGAATATTGATGGTAGTGCTTAATAAGGGTAGCCATTTACACTATACTTGTGAGACACATGAATTATCAATATTGCTATAAGATAGCACTGGAATATATAATTTTCTTAAGCAAGCTTACTAATCTCTAGTTTATATTTTTATAATTCCAACAAAACTGTAATAATACCAATGTAGACATTTTCTGATGCATTTTTCTCCCGACTCATTGTTGAGGATTTATGTAATTTCTATGCTGTTTTTATTTATTTCCCTTTATTTCAAAAAATCAAATAAATCTCTTTTACATCTTGTGTGACCATTATCGAGGTATAGCAGCTATGTTCTAGAAAATTATTATGACTCGTGGACATTATGTGATTGCTCAACTAGAGAATGACTAACAATGAACCATTGATAAGATTCCCACATTACAATTATTTTTTATTTTTCTACTTCCAGACATTCAATAATAATCCTTTGTTAAATGCTATGTATGAAAATTTAGAACGGCAATAATGAGAGGGCGTGGCTTCTGTGTGTGCCATATTCTATACAGGCTGTAGAAGTTTGTAGTTACATGGCAGAGATAGATCCAAGCAATGTTTGAAAATGGGGGTGTGAAAAAATGTAAATTGACTGACTTGTCCTGAGAGATTTCGGTCAATTTTTAATTCAAGCAGTCATGACCAGAATATATGACAGAGCTAGAACATGTGCTTCTTAGGCCCAAACATTACTATAAACAATATTTTGGTGGGTTGGGTGGCAGAATGTTTAGCGTGTGCTCGCTGTATCATACGGTCTGCCATTTCCAATCCCCAGCTTGGAGTATTTGGCAAAGAGTAGGGTTGCCTGTCCAACCTCATGGGTTTTCTCCGGGTACTCCGGGTTTCCTCCCACTGCTAAAGAACCCTACGCACAAGCGAATTATTGAAATAAAATTTTTAAAAACATATGTTAGTCCCGAAATAACCTAATTTGTCTTGAGGAGTCGTTAAACCCAATTTCTCTCTCTCTCTTTAAACAATAATTTATTCAATAAAATGAATTGGACTGTAATTGGAGTGTAACTTTAAGTTTTAAATATTAAAGTGTTAAAATCTCTTGCTGTCTTTTATGTATTTTTGCACTATTTCAAATATGTTAGAATTGAAAGAACAAGGTTGGCATATAAGATCAGGTCAATTGGTGTCAATTATTTTTAAGAAATGTTCTAGGGGCAGAGAATGCTGGACATATGATAAAATAATTGTTATTATCTTCATCTGCAGAATTACAAGTAGGACACACTTTTGTTTCACTAACATTGAATACTCAATCCTTTTACTATTACATAATTGGATGATAACTAGGAGTAAGAGCCCCAATGGAACCCCTTTACCATACAGAAAGAAATTCTATCTTGGAACCATTTGTGTCTTCAAGACAAAAAGATTCTAGAATAAGATCTAAAGTACAGATTATAAAAACTACTACTTGTGCTGTTTCTGGCGTCTTAAACAATCCTTCTTCATTGATTTGTCCCTCAAGAGAATTTGCACAATCAAGATCAATCTCTACCAATTTATATTTTATCAAATCCTACAGTCACTTGACTTCCTCTTTTAAAGTAAACACAGTTATACAATTAAAATAAGGCGTAAAAATCCAGTTAGAAATAGGTGCAGAGTATAGACACAACATTTGATGCTATGTGCATAGAAGCAACATTTGATGCTAGGAGCATAGATGCAACATTTGATGCTATGTGCATAGATGCAACATTTGATGCTATATGTGCATAGACGCATCATTTTATGCTATGTCCATAGATGCAACATTTGATGCTATAGACGCAATATTTGATGCTATGTGCATAGACACAACATTTGATGCTATGTGCATAGACGCAACATTTGATGCTATAGGCATAGAAGCAACATAAATATATTTCATTTTAGATAAAAAATATTATCACAAAGAGGGTACTTTTAAGGATTAAACTAGGGAGTACGATGATGTAAATGATTTTCATGAATTGTTGCTTGGGCAAAGGTTCAAAATATACATCAATAATCACAAGACTTCTCCCTGAGTCTGTGAACAATATATATTTAACCAGCCAACATGTTGATTCATCTGTTCGATAAACCAAACTAACCTTGTTTAATCTTATTATTGGAAAATTTCAAGTTATCATGGTAGTAAAGTTATGGTAATTTGTGTCGTACTAGTTGGTAAAGGAGACAAGAAGAGAGCATCTTTTTTTGATTAATTGTAGAGTGAGGTTAAAGTGACAGCAATTTTGTGAACACACTATACAACTTGAACTTTGAAGGAGTACTGACATATTTTGGTATGCCACGTCACGTCAGGTCACACCTTGTCATGTCAACAATCAAGTTACACCATGGATAATTGAGTATAGTAACATCCAAATCCTATTAAAGTGGAAAAACTCTTACCGGAAGTTATTAAAATATCAAAAAGTTTGGTCATGAAGTATAACTAATATTTAAAAATATCATTAATATAAAAAAGTTTGGTCATGAAGTATAACTAATTATTTAAAAATATTAGTAGACATCAGGTCATCCATCATACATACAAAGATCAAGAGTCAGTAAAAGTTAGGTCACCAGCTAAGTTGTAAAGTCGAAAAAAATTCAAAAATCTCCATAACAAAACCTTCAATCTACAAATTCATGCAATCACACTGTTAAATGTTCTCTCAAGAAATATTTCTCTGGAATATAAGACAAAGTGCTGATTCCCGTGAACAAAAAAAATCAACTTTTACACCAAAAATGTAAAAAAAGTATGAATTTATATCCCGAAAACAATGGTGAAGTTGTATGTGGATTTTCTTTGAATATAAAATTTTAGGATAGAAAAGGAAAACTATTTAACATTCAATACAGACATGACATCAACAGTTATTGCTTAGGGCTCGGCCGGTTAGATGGGTTTCCATTCAGCCCAACCATTATTTGATCCTCAGAAGCATGAGGTTCTTCGGGTAATTGCTTGATAGTTTTAATAATCACGTATCTTTAATGCAATCTAATTATATTTAATTACTCTCAGAACCTGTGTTTCAGTCGTCATTTAATGAATTGACATTTTCACACCAACAATATCTGTGTCTGTTATTTGTTTTAAGATTGTCTTCCAGGGCAGAAAGCACAAAACTATTTAACATTCAATACAGACATGACATCAACAGTTATCCCCCCTTTACTATTAAAATTTCTTTCCATGTAACGGGGATATGTACAATGTAAGCAGTGGATCAACAAAATTTTCTTACAATGCCAAACATACTTTTAATAAATAATATATTATATAGTAAGATAATATAATTGCATCTGATACCAGATAATCTGGTGTTCACAATCCTTTCACAAATGTTATACTGACCATTTTTATACACCCATGTTAAAAAAAAATTGTTTCAAAACAAAAATACCCAAATGTGGTGTATGGAATATAATCCAATAATAGCACAGAGTCAGACCATCAAATATTCTTTCAGTGACTTGTGCATAAAATTACTTATTGGTAATAGCGAAAATCACAAAAATTTGCACAAGAATCAATTTCTTCTTTATAATTTGGGTTAATATTTATAAATGTTCCCATTTTTAAACTGAAATAATCATACATCACATTTACTTTACATTTAATGATCAGATCTTCAAGTCTAAAGCCTAGCTTATGTCGCCCTCCGACGAGACAAAACTGACGGCGACTGGGAATCGGCAACTGGTTTACGATCAACTGGAACTGATCAGTCGTGACTACCTTGGCAACCTGAGCGTTGTTACGACTGGTGCAAGTCGGACGGCTTTCAGTCGCCGTCCAGCCGTCTCCAGTTTTTTCGAGTCACGCATGTTCTACTCTTACGACTGGGGAGAACTAGTTGTCTCTAGTCGCAAGCGACATGAGCGCTCTTACGACAATCTCGGCTCAGCGCTTCCCTGAGGTAGCCAATAAGATTTGCTTATTTAGTCACGTGGTACCAAGGGAGGCAACAATCATGGCGGAAAAGTGGATCGAGACAGACGAAGATAAGTTAATTGAATTATGGCAGCAACGACACTCGTTATTCGACAACACGTGACTAAATCTGATTTGTTTAAAAACAAGAAAAAAACATGTTAATACCGCGCACTGTTGGGATAAATGAACAGTAGGACAAGCCTAGCCCCTTTTATTTATTACGATAACATTTCAGAATTGCCGCCGCCATTTTGAAGCTTATCACGTGCCACTTGCAGTCATGTGATCAGTTGTGACTCCGATTCTATAACTGATGCCGGGCGACATAAGCGGCCTTAAGATAAGAACAACTAGTTGCTCATGGTTGAATCCGGATCCAGTCATAGATAAATCCAGTCGTAGCGACATAAGCTCTCAGTCGCTGTTAGTTGCCGTCAGTTTCGTCGCGTCGTAGGGCGGGCGACATAAGCTAGGCTTAATGCGTTTCGTCAACTTTCATACAGATCACCATATATTCCCACACTGACTTTAAAGTCAGTTCTAATATATCCGATGGGCACTAACTTTGTCCCAAATTTTTGTTGGAGTAAAGCTCTGCATGCAATATCTTGCTCTAAAGCTTAGGCCTACAAATATATAATCAAATTTGAAGTATAAACATGTGAATTTTCCAAATTTTCACCTCTGACCTTTTACGTAAATACCGGAAGATACTTTGTTGAAACAGAAGTTTTTTATGTAATAATTAGCAAATATAACATTCCTTTTCATTGGGTGTTCTATTTCTATTACTCAATCACCATTAATTTAAGAAAAACACCAACAGTGAGGGTGATGTTCATCTCCGAAATCCACAATAAATAGATGACATATCAATTAATAGTATCAAAAGCTCAGCTTAGCTTCAGCTCGAAATGATAATCATTGAAGATAGTCAAGACATCCACTTAATGACCATAAACCAAGTTTAAACATTCTACCTCAATTAAATGCAGAGTTGTTATACTCCAAAGTCTTGGCCAATCAAATTGCTTATCGCTACTTATAGCTTAAGCAGAAAATTCTCATCAACAAACTTAGTCAAGGTATTGATATAATGAATCTTTACCCCGAGTTTCATCACTTTCAACCAATGAGAACCACAGTTATCAGTCCCCACCAATCGAATTGCTTATCTCTGCTTAGCCTTAGTTTAAATTGTGCATGATCGAACACTATCAACGGAGATTTTTTGTTGTGCAAAGCCTCAATCAATCAACCAGATTGAAGTATCTACTTATCCTTAGCAGAAAATGCTTATCATCGATCTTAATCAAGATATTGTTTAATGAAATACGCAAAGTTTCACTACTCTCGTGTAATTAGAACCAATGCACAAACCACTCAAATTGGTTATCTCTGTTTAGACTAGGCATTCACCAATTAAACAACTACACCAAGTTTCAACATATTAGCTCAATTAGAAGGAAAGTTGGGGGGACAATAAATAATATCAACGTGAAAAGAAGACCTAAGGGAGACGACTACACATTTCTGTATGGAAGTAGACCACAATTAATTTCTCCATTGACTGTAGGCTAAGCGTTAATTCTGGAAAATTTGACGGTCTCCAACTTTTTCCCAAAATTTTGTTGCACTGAATGTTTTCCCCACAGACAGAGCAACGTCTGGCCATATCTTTGCTAAAAAAAATTAGGTCGACCAATCAAACTGTTTATCAATGTTTAGTATAAGCAGAAATGTTCATCATTGAACTTGGTCATTGTTTTGATGTAGTGAAATAAAACACAAATTTGAACAACCTGCATTCTAGCTCAACTAGAAGTAGAATGTTGTCCTAAAAAAGGACTTGAAGGTTAAACCAAATTTTATAGTCCCGTGCTTCCTTCACATAAAGATCACCAATGGCTGTAAGGTGGTTATGTGGCCAAGTGGTCTAACACACGCGAAGCAGATCATTAGGCATGTTATCAATGCAAGCCATTGGTTGGATGGCAGACTTGTATGTAACAAGAACTTGCATTGAGCCTGCTTGGTTTTATCTGAACATATATTTCCATGACATCTGCATGTGCTACTCTTTTTTCCGTAAAAGGTTAATAAACTAATTTTTGCTATTTATATGTGGACCTTTTTTTCAAATCTGTTCCTGTACATCTGCAACTATAAATGTGGTCCTCAGGATAAACAGAACCACTTGTTAGTAAATTATCATAATTGAGATGGCTTCCTTTCGGCTGCACATTGGTTGTTGAAATAGCAAAACAAAAAGAAAGCAGATACTAGAGTTATTTTAGTTGAAACCAGTTGCACTGACAGTGGTCGACACTTGAGAGAATAATAAAGTATCAGTAAGACTTTCTTTAATTAAACCTTGTTTTCCTTTTTCAGTTAAAGTTACAAAGAGACAGAAACATTTACAGGTCAATTTGAACATGCAAAAGTATTTAAATGTGCTATTTAAAAATCACACAGGCCTTAGCATAAAATACAGTCAATATTAGATAATCCTTGATTCAAGTGTAGATGGCACTGTATAAACGTTTTCTGGAACCAGATATATTGACCTCAGGGTATGTTTTAATTAAGGTCTAATACTACGGCTAATCGATCAGAAGCAATAATTCCAACAGTTTAGATTTAAAATAATAGTAAAACGCTAAAAGTGAAGCTGTTGCCCCCCACCGCAATCCCATTTGGGAGAGAGTGAGAGAAATGGGATTTAACGTCCACTTGACACAACCTAGGGACTAACACATGGTTCAATTGCATTTCAGACATAGAGAGAAACAGGGTTTAACGTCCACTCAACACAAACTAGGTCATTTCGGGACTAACATAATGGTTTTTAATTTTATTTCAATAATTCACTTGCGCATAGGAGTCTTTAGCAGTGGGAGGAAACCGGAGAGCCCGGAGGAAACCCACAAGGTTGAAAAGGCGCTCCTATTTCCATGCCACATACGCTCACCCCAGGGCTCGAAACCACAGCTGCAAGCCGGCCAGCTAGAGGTCGAAGCGCAGTACTCTAGATACTAGGCCATCCCAATCCCCCAATTTCATTACAACAATTCGATTGCACGTAGGAGTCTTTAGCATTGGGAAGAAACCGGAAAATCTGGAGAAAATCCACGAGGTAGGAAAAAGAGAGAAATTGGGTTTAACATCCACTTGACACAAACTAGGTCATTTCGGGACTAACATATGGTTTTATCTTATTTCAATAATTCTCTTGCACGTATGGGTCTTTAGCAGTGGAAGGAAACCAGAAGACCCAGAGAAATCCCACGAGGTTGGACAAGCAACCCTATTCCTTGCAATGCATAACCAGGGAATCGAAACCACACCAGTTGACTCAATGGCAGACCTTATGATACACATGCTTACCATATGGTTATCAAACCATCCCAATTCCATTTGGTATATGCCACCTGAAATTGATGCCATTAATAATTCCCTCATTCCATAAAATTTGACTTATAATTATAGATTTTTTTACAAGTTTTTTAAATTGTTAAATTGACTTATATAATTTATATTTTGAAAATACAAGTACTGTGACACTTATGATTGACACCCTCGCATAAGACATTTAGTGTGTACATTTAACATTTTCTAGTCTGGTGTAAGGTTTAAGCTAAAAGACGTAAATGAAATTAGTTGGTTGACTGCCACTTTTAAAAAAGAGAAAGATAGGCTGGCACTGCCAGGCAGGATACGCCCACATTTTCGAGAGATGGATAGAGAACAAGCAATACCGAAAGTGAATTTTCCTACATCATTAAGTCCTGTATTTCATACTGTATTGGGAGCAGCCATTTTGTTGGTCAGTTCCAGTCTGATATACCATTTTTTAACAGTATTCGCGTACAACCGGCGGCCATTTTGTCTGTCAATTTTGGTTCAATTTTCCTGAAATTCAAACCTTCCTTAAGGTGTAACGGTGATATAATCAAACGTTATTTTAAATCGGAAAATAATTGTGACCTCCAGAGGGACCAGAAGCTAAAAAAAAAAGGCAATTTTGCGTACAATCAGGGGTCATATTTTCACATTATTTGCGTACAAACGGCGACTATTTTGTCCATCAATTTTGGTCTGATTTTCACGAAATTCAACCTCATTCTTCATTATCATGTAATGATGATATAATCAAACGTTTTTTTAAACCGGAAAATAATTCTGACCTCCAGAGCTAACACATGCTAAAAAAAGCGATTTTTCTGACAATCAGGGGCCATAATTCAGGAAGTTACAATTCAATGGGCGCAAATATCGACAGGAACCAAGATCTTTGGGTTATAAACATACATGTCAAGTTTCATCAAAATCGGTTGAAAATTGTGACCTCTATAGGCTCCACAACCTTGATATAACATATTTTCACACTATTTGCGTACAAAAAAGGGCGATCTTTCGGATAATCAGGGGCCATAACTCAGGAAGTTAAGATCCGATGGGCACAAATAGTGAAAGGAACCAAGATCTTTGGGTTATAAACATGCATTTCGAGTTTCATCCAAATCGGTTCAAAATTGTGACCTCTACACTGTTCACAAGCTAAAAACGTGATTTTTCGTACAATGAGGGGCCATAACCCATGAAGTTACAGTCCGATAGATGCCAATATCGAAAGGAATCGAGATCTTGGGGTGATAAACCTATATTTTAAGTTTCATTGAAATGGGATAAAAATTGTGACCTGTAGACTGTTCACAAACAATTGTGGACGGACGAACGGACGGACAGGGGCGACGACAATATATGTCCACATGAAAATGTGGGCGTATAGAAATACATTTAATGGGATTATGAAAGAACTACCCACTGCATTCCCCTCCAAGACAATGATCGACCATAAAGTTTAGTTCCTCCAACAAATAAATAATTATCCCTGGTCTGGTGTAGTAACACAATTTTGAGATACATTTACACAGAAATTAATAATTTCTTATCAAATGATAGATTATGGTTGTATAGCTACTTAAGTAGACAAACTGAGTGAGTAAAATATGATATTCATCTTCAGATAGCAGGTGGTGAATTTTACTGTCATCCATCATAGTTAAAATAACACATATTTTCTTCACAATACATTTGTAAGCAGGATATTATTTGTATGTGAAGGAAGTTTTTTTAAAAAAAAAAGAATGTATTTCTAAAATCAGAAAATTTAAATTACGTAAACGGTTGCCAGACAGCATTAAGGTGCCATCATTAAAAATTAGGAAAAGACCTAAAGTGACCAGACAGTGGGTTCCAAGTTCTAACTCAGCCATGTATGCTCCACCGGGAGCGTTTGTCTTAGAAACTGAGTGAAATTTCAAATTATTTATTATTGGGAATCATGGATCAATTTATAAGTTATAAAACTGGCAATTTGATCCCACGGCAGAACATTAAAAAATATTTATTATGTGAAAATCTTATCGACTGATGAGAATAAGTCCAATGTTGATCAGCCTCTAAATGAGAACCTTTTGTGTCATCCACGTATCAGAACAATTTTCAAGAATAATGCAGCTACAACTGTATTAGATTGAACATTCAGAAATTGAAGAAATAAAGACAATCAGGCATGCAAAGAACTGCTTTTTAAATTCAGCTATCATATAAAAAGATAGGTTGCCAGGCAACGAAACATACGCCCACAGCAACTAAATCGTCCGGGTAGTCAAAAAGGGTTGTCGCATATTTTTACTTTTTTTTGGTAATGAAACATTTGTAATACACTAAAATCTGATTAAGAGTGACAACTCAATATTATCTGAAAATCATTAGAATTTGTTTGCTTTTTATAAAGTTTTGCCCCATGCTAACAATTAGTACAGGAAACATTTAACATCATGGATTTAGCTGTTCTGTTATCAAAATTCATTGAAAATCAAAATACTTGTTCGTTTCAACACCTGAAGTCAATCGGATGACAAGTTTGACATCTATAGCATCACAAGGTTTTTTGAAGTGATCAAGAGAGATATCTCTGGAAGTAATTATTTGAAATCGATGAAAATCAATAGGTTTCTTCGTCTCGTGACCTTAAAAACTGTGTATAAATTTGTAGTCAATCGGATAATAACATAAGTAATGACGTCACAACCTCGTTTCCATAGTAACGGTAGCCATTTTGATGTTTGATTGCAAAAGGCGGGAAAATAATCTTTTTTTACATGTGAGTTCCACCACAATAATGTGGAATCCTGAAGAACCAGTGTCAAAACGAAGATCAAAGTGACTATAGTTTATGTATCAAGTGTCAGTCTACAATAAGACGCGGATCAGAAGACGAGTCTATAGTCCAGTCAATTTATGATTTTACCCAAAACAAATTGCAAGAAAACGTTTTGATGCATTTTTGAATTTATTTGGGTATACTTTATAAAATCCCCAAAGTTTACCAAATTTTGTGCACCCGAAAGCGGTAAAATCCAATGTACACGAAAACCTTAAACTGTTGGTTTTAAGACCCTCTAAATGTATTATGAATATATAAATTAATGCCTTAGGGGCCATTCTTCCATTTGACGATATAGCCAGTAGTGTTACTGGTGCATAATAAGGGTGAAAAATTATTAAAATCAAAGATGGCTGATATTCGGCATATCAATGTACAAGAAAATTTTTAATGTTTGGTTTTAGACCCTATAGCATAATATCAACACGTAAATTAATTTTTGGGGTCATTGAAGATATATCTGGTGTTGTTGACTGGTTCCTTAAAGAGGTAAAATCTGTTACAATCCAAGATGACGCAATATTTACCTGTAGGATTCCCATTCGGTAGATTAAGATAGGCTGGCACTGCCAGGCAGGATACGCCCACATTTTCGAGAGATGGATAGAGAACAAGCAATACTGAAAGTGATTTTTCCTACATCATTAAGTCCTGTATTTCATACTGTATTGGGAGCAGCCATTTTGTTGGTCAGTTCCAGTCTGATATTCATGAAATTCGAAGCCAACAATGATTATGGTGTGACGGTACACAACCTAAAAATGTGACTTTTCGGCAAAATCGGATAAGAATTGTGACCTGTAGAGAGTCCACAACCATGATATACCATATCTTTACATTATTCGCGTACAAACGGCGACCATTTTGTCCGGCAATTTTGGTACGATTTTCACGAAATTCAAATAATTCAGGAAGTTACGATCCAATATGCGCAAATACCAAAAGGAACCAAGATGTTTGGGTTATAACCATGCATTTCAAGTTTCATCAAAATCAAATTAAAATTGTGACCTATACAGGGTCCACAACCATGATATACCATTTTTAACAGTATCTGCGTACAAATGGCGGCCATTTTGTCTGTCAATTTTGGTCCGATTTTCCCGAAATTTGAACTAAAACCTTCCTTAAGATGAAACGGTGATATAATCAAACGTTTTTTTAAATCGGAAAATAATTGTGACTTCCAGAGGGACCACAAGCTAAAAAGGGTGATTTTTCGTACAATCAGGGGCCATAATTCAGGAAGTTACGAATCAATGAGCGCAAATATCGAAAGGAACCAAGATCTTCGGGTTATAACCATGCATGTCAAGTTTCATCAAAATCGGTTCAAAATTGTGACCTTTATAGGGTCCACAACCTTGATATGACATATTTTCACACTATTCACGTACAAAGGGCGGCCATTTTGTCCGTCAATTTTGGTTCGATTTTCACGAAATTCGAAGTCAGCCTTCATTACCATGTAACGGTGATATAATCAAACTTTTTTTAAATCGGAAAATAATTGTGACTTCCAGAGGGACCACAAGCTAAAAAGGGTGATTATTCGTACAATCAGGGGCCATAATTCAGGAAGTTACGAATCAATGAGCGCAAATATCGAAAGGAACCAAGATCTTCGGGTTATAACCATGCATGTCAAGTTTCATCAAAATCAAATTAAAATTGTGACTTATACAGTGTTCAAAATTGGGACCTTTATAGGGTCCACAACCTTGATAAAACATAGTTTCACACTATTCGCTTACAAAGGGCGGCCATTTTATCTGTCAATTTTGGTTCGATTTTCACGAAATTCGAAGTTAGCCTTCATTACCATGTAACGGTGATATAATCAAACGGTTTTTTAAATCGGATAATAATTTTGACTTCCAGAGGGACCACAAGCTAAATAGGGCAATTTTTCGGACAATCAGGGGCCATAATTCAGGAAGTTACGATCCGATGGGTGCAAATACCGAAAATAACCAAGATCTTTGGGTTATAAACATACATGTCAAGTTTCATCAAAATCGGTTCAAAATTGTGACCTCTATAGGGTCCACAACCTTGATATAACATATTTTCACGCTATTCGCGTACAAACGGCGGCCATTTTGTTTGTCAATTTTGGTCCGATTTTCACGAAATTTGAACTCAACCTTCATTACCATGTAACGGCGACATAATCAAACGTTTTTTTTAAATCAGATAATAATTTTGACCTCCAGAGGGACCACAAGCTAAAAAGGGCGATTTTTCGGACAATCAGGGGCCATAATTCAGGAAGTTACAATCAATGTGGGCGTATAAAAATAGCACAGATATTATTTAAAATTGCAACAAGTCGGCTAAAAAATACAGATTAAAATTGTATTTAGCATTCACCCAGATGTTTGTATAAATGTACATTATTATTCAGATAATAAGATTAATGCCATGCACTTGTACAATATGTCTTTTCTTAAATTAGAACTAAAACATTCAGATTTTTTTTTAGTTTCTTGTACATGGTCAAGAATGATCATTCTAAACTGTTTGTAGTGGCCTTAAAAAAATTCTGATTGTTCTTCTGTTCAAATTTAAAAAAAGACCATTAATTTGACCATTTAGTGTCTTTTTAATGCATTGGATCTATAACTGTATCAATCTAGATTTAGTTTCAGCTGATAAGCCCAACGTGATTAAGGCAGCCATTTGTGTGTCAATTATCTTGTTCAATGAGACTGTAGACTTTCCTTTTACCCTTAGATCAAAATTTCTACCTCTTGCATTTAGCTCTCAAATAAGAAAGTTTTAAAGCTGATGCAGGTTTCACAATTGACCTGTTGCCTGGCTGTTTTCACTGACTTTAACCACAGGTATAGGGGCCTCCTTCAGAAAGTTTTGAAAAAAAAAAATGGAGTTTGACAGTATTCAGACATTGATTGTCGAGAATTGCATGATCACTGGTTTATCTGACCAGAGAGGAAATAATCAAACAAACGGATTTGCAAACCTCGACCCCAACAATTTGACAAATAGATTGCTTGAAATGGAGTAAGTGAATTAAAGTGAATGAATATTTTTGCTAGGATATTTTGAGAAACAGACTGCCGGAAATACAGCGTGGTAGTATTTCAGATACTGGTTTGTCAAGATATATAAATTGAGCTGACCAGATACTGTCTGTCCTCTATCCAAAAAAGAGAGGGAGGTGTCAAACGAACAGTCTGAGTGAATCAAAGTGAATGATTATTTTTGCTGCATTAGACGAATGCACCAAAACTTGGAGGCACATAAAAAGCACTTCTGGCTCACATGTTATTGTTTATTGTTATAGCAGGACTTTTATTGTTATAGCAGGACTCTAAAACACTATTTTGTGTATGAATGTGGCTTCAAAAGATATCACAAATATTTTTTTTTCAATTTAAATTATTACGGTGCATCAGGAGGGGGGGTGTCAAACAAAAGGGGTCATTTGGCCTGTTTGCCCTTCCCCTCCTGATGCACCGTAATGATTTAAATTGAAAAAAAAAATATTGACTAGGTATGATCACTGAAAGGTAAAGAGGGGGTCACTATAACATGACCTATGGGAAACAACTTCATTCCATTTACTGCCCTACACTGTACAAGATGGTACTAATACGGACACAGGGCTCGAAACGAAAGGCGCGCGAAAGCGCTCGCGCACCAACCACGCACCTAAGGTGAAACCCAGGTACATATTTTTAGACGCACCTGAATTTTATAAACAACGCTCCTCGTACAGAAGGCTAACTCACGATTCTCTTTTTAAAATATCACCGACCTTTTAAATGAATTAACGCGAACGCTTTTAGTAAAATTCTCGTAAAAATAATCTATTTTTATTTAACGGTCTCAAGCAAGGCTCGACTCTGCCGTCGGCCTCGGCGGCAATGGCCTCCAAATTTTAGAATTTGGCCGCAGATTCGTGGCCGATTTTTTTATCTATCCATGTATGGTCGCCGATTTGTGTTGGGTATCAATAGTTATTTTTTACTATCGATAATCAGCATTGAAATGTCGATTGATAGTATCGAAACAATCTTTCACGGTCGTAACCAAGAATGGGTTACGTATATAAAAGTCAAAACCATACGATGTTGCGATAGATGTTTTTTGTTTGTCTAATTAATAATAAAGCGTCTCATATTACGTATAAATTGTAGTTAATTTTTAAATGATGTAGCCTTGGCTCTGAATGATGAATTACCATTGATAGGCCGATGTATGCTGAGGAACCAAAATAAAATGAGCACAAGTCGATTCAAAACATTGCGTACGTGAGCCCGACCAATACCAACATGGCAGACAATTTGTTGTCAATTCGCGTGCAAAAATTAAAGAAAAAATTTGATAGCCTAAATAACTTGTTATCCCAAATTCGTAAATTGTTTATTATTATTAAAATAATGTAGCCTTGATTCCGAATGAAGAAATACAAAAGTTTTTGTCATCTATCAGTCATTTATAATGAGCAGACGAATTCTGAAAGTTTAGGGGTAAAACTCCGGGTTATTTACACATCCGTGTATATCCAATTTAGCGAATTCCATGATATGGCGATTATTGTTTCTAATGAAATGAGGGCAAATTTATTTCAACCTTTTAGGGGGTAAAAAAGCTACATTAAGATTGAGACTAAGTAAATATAAAGTGACCGATGTAGGCTATTGTATTATTATACGAAGGATTAAGTCGCAGGAAATATTGAGTCGACTCAATATTTTAAAAATAATAAATATATTGAACGGGTTGTGATAGCCAGGCCTGTAACAACCGTTTGACTGAGAAAAAAAGATGTAAAATAAACAGATTTATAACATAATTGTACACACTAAAACCATCTAAATCAGTACAACTAAATTTAGGCAATTAATATAAACAAAATCTACTTTTGAAAAAACGCTCTCCTAGAATATCTGAGGTGCAGGTTTTTAGGAGAGCTATTTTCAGAATTTGTAATTTTAGGTGCAGCTTTTAGAGCTCTCCATGATTTTATTCCTTTCAACCCCTGCGGACACAGATCACTAAATATTTCTATGTGGTCACCAACCAATGAAGGGCCAGAGTTATGTTTAGTTTTTCTCTCCCTTTATCCCCGTTTTGCATGTCAATTTTTGTTGAGTTTTGTTGAGTTTTTTGGTGTAGAATTGAAGAAAAGAGTTTGAAAATACATTTTCTGTCAGGTTTTGGTGAATATTCATGACTTTAAGGCAGAAGGATACAAGAGTTGTGAGGTTGGTTACGTTGAAAGGTAGGGACGAAAATTGCATGTTTAGCTTGTGTATCTTAAGTTTTTCAAGAAGAACCGCATACATGGTTTTGGCCATACACTACGACATCCAGCCAGATTACTACTTCAATTTCTAAGGAGACAGTTTCTAATGTAATATTTGTAATTTGTTATTCAATATGCTATAATGTACATAGATAATTATAAAATAACCCTACCTCACTGAACCAAAATCTGGGTTAAGTAAATCAGAATCTTCTGTGTGACTCGCTCTTCGAGAAGTATCACAACTTGACCTGTGGGAATCATCAAAACTTGGTCGCCTGGAATCATCAGAATTGTAATCAGGATGTAATGTATCCATTGGGAGTGGCAAACCATCTTTCAGATTTAATGGGTTCTCCATTTTATTTTTCAACCCTTCATTCGCACCACTGAAACATAAAATCAATATACTTAACAAATAATACCTATCATGCCATATCTAAATATGGTTTGACCAAATTATATAAAATTTCAATGTTACTTTAAAATTATTCACAGATAGAGGCTTTTACCAAGAAATAATTGAACGTAAATGGCTAAACTAGAGATAAACTTCTAAAATAATAAATTGTAGCTAGAGATAACAACTGATCAAGCAAGCACTTGATATATTTGAACTTGTCTCAGAATCTGTTCTATTGTAATGTATCACTATTTATATTTTTTTTAGGTAAAGGAAAGAATGGATGCTAATTTTCAATGTACACGGAAAATCATTTGCTCTCAGTAGGATAACAATAACATTATAAAAACATTTATAATATATTTATATCTTTCAGTGTGTGTGTGTGTGTGATTTAATGTCTATACCGACATTCAGTCCAAATCACCTTCATTATATATTGAACCTGATGTTGTGTTAACATCTTAAATTCGTTAAAATAGAACAGGCAAAATATATAGATATGGACGGAGAAAAGAAAGCAAATATTTGATGCAAACACCTTAAACAATTAAACTTGGTAAACAAATTATATCAATTTTTCCAGTTATAACCCATGAAATTTTTTTTGTTACTTTCTACTTTTGCAGGATAATGTACATCATAAAAAAAACAATGAAAAATATAACAAAAAGAAATAAATTATTAACAAAATTCAGACTGCACGTGAGTGGAGAGAGGAATGAAAGATAGGCTGGCACTGCCAGGCAGGATACGCCCACATTTTCGAGAGATGGACAGAGAACAAGCAATACCAAAAGTGATTTTTCCTACATCTTTAAGTCCTGTATTGGGAGCAGCCATTTAGTTGGTCAGTTCCAGTCTGATATTAATGAAATTCGAAACCGACAATGATTATGGTGTGACGGTACACAACCTAGAAATGTGACTTTTCATCAAAACCGGATAAGAATTGTGACCTGTAGAGAGTCCACAACCATGATATACCATATTTTTACACTATTCGTGTAACGGTGATATAATCAAACGGTTTTTTAAATTGAATAATAATTGTGACCTCCAGAGGGACCACAAGCTAAAAAGGGTGATTTTTCGGACAATCAGGGGCCATAATTCAGGAAATTACATTCCGATAGCCGCAAATATTGAAAGGAACCAAGATCTTTGGGTTACAAACATGCATGTCAAGTTTCATCAAAATCGGTTCAAAATTGTGACCTCTATAGGGTCCACAAGCTAAAAACATGATTTTTCGTACAATCAGGGGCCATAATCCATGAAGTTTTGATCTGCAACATGCCAATATCGAATGCAGCCGAGATCTTTTGGGGATAAACCTATATTTCAAGTTTCGTCAAAATCGGATAAGAATTGTGACCTGTAGAGAGTCCACAAACAAATTGTGGACGGCCGGCCGGACAGGGGCGACGACATAATACGTCCACATGAAAATGTGGGCGTATAAAAATAATCCAACACTCTTCTTAAGAGTAGAGGTGTTCATTGGAACCGATTGACCTTTAATATTTTAAGTGGCATTTAATAGATGATGGCAAACACTTTACATTATACCATTCTATGGAAAACTACACTGTCATTATCACTGACAGTGATTCTATTGTCTTTAACAATTAAATAAAATGAAATGATATGGGGTTTAATGTCCTACTGTATGGCAACATTTTCTTCAGGCTAATGAAGATGGAAATGATAATGAAATTACCAACTCTCAAATAAACTTACCAACTCGCAAATGTACATATTTCATATTTTGCATAAAAAAGCAGAGGGCAATACTTTCAATGTGCATCAAAATCAAACTTGTACAAGATTTTGTTATCCTCTAAAGGCACTACAACAAAAGTATATGTATGTGCTTTGCCAATATAAACTGTGACTTGTACACTATTCACAAACAAATATGAATGGACGGAGCCAAAACTTATATCCACATGAAAATGCGAATTCATAAAAATAATGTAAAGAGTCTTTTGTCTGCACAAACTGGGCTAATGAAAATGAGCACATGCCATGCAATGTGCCTACCCTTTAAAGGTTCTTTTACATACACATCAACTAGACACCATTCCTTTATTACTGCTAAAACATCATATACCATACAATATTGTGTATGGCTATTTGCACAGTAATGGGACATATAACTCCCAACATGAAGATTAAAATAAATGTAATAATATGTCATTTATCTAATTTGATTCACACTGAGGGACCATTTTATGAGTTTAAAATTAATATATTGGGATAGCTTAGCGGATTTGCTCCTTCATATGTGTGTTAACGTAACACTACCCAGAGATAGAACCTCAGATATTGAATGATAAATAATGCCCATTTGAGGTTTAGAAAAAACTGTTCAACTTTTTAAAGTTAAAAGTATGTTATTTCCTCTTTATGATAACATTGAATGGACTGTTTATAATTTATTGCCATTACTTTTAAAATTATAGATGAATTATCAATTGGCATAACTCGGATGAAAAGTAACAACTGTTATATCTCTACAATATTTATTTTCTTGATTTAATTATTTACAATAATTTTTATTCAATCTGTGAATTCTGTATCAAACAAACAAATAACAAAAAGATCTGTTGCCAAGCTTTCATCAAAATAAATGCTGGTTTTTGTTCGTTATATTACATGGAAATATATTAACGTTATCAATAACTGGATGGAAAATAACGTTATCAAAAATGTAATGGAAAGAAATAACGTTATCAAAATGTGACAAATGGAATTAAGTAACGTTATCAAAAATTCTAACGAATGAAATCATAACAAATTTGATGTAGAATAGATGTCTTAACATGATATCGGTCGAAATACCAGAGTCTCAATCTGGACGGACTCAGAACCAGGATGTTTACATTCTGAATAGATGCACCAGCTCTGGACATCGATCTTTACTATTTTTAGAACCAGACGGAATTTGAAAACATGAGGAATTGATAGATTTATCAATGTCGGTTTTTGTTCTATTTATTTTCCTCAACGTTCCCTCTGAGTAGATGCGAAAAGTTTTGGAATGTATCTTATCCGAAGTCAAAGGTTATGTGTTTGCGGATGGAATGAATTTAATGTGACGTCTGACATTTTTTACAGCAAATATAACATGGAAATGAGTAATAAATACAGAATTGATCAGTGTAAGACATACTTTATGCCAAATTCTTTGAGTGGACTTATTGTTAACCATCAACACTTTAGACACTATACAAAATGTCGAGCGTTACGTTGTCGTCTCGGATGGAAAATGAGAACAAAATATTAGAAAACTGAAGGAAAGATATTGTTTATTTTTACAGTCCCTAGCAATTGTGGCGTTAACGTAATTCAGCATTTAATCTTTATAGAACAATTTTATGCAAATAATTCCAACAAGAAACTGTACACCAAAGTTTTGTTGAAAATCCGAAGCTTTATCCAATAGCTATTATTTTTCAGGAATTAGGCTCCATCCAAATTATGAGGCTTTCCAACTTTTTTTGAGAAAAAATAATATATAATTTCCATGCAGTTATTTATATTGTCTTTTCTGTCTCCCCAAACATATATCAATTAGAAACAATAACAAAAACATAACAAATATACATATATTTTTATTTACAACATGTCCAAGTTGATTGTTATGTTTTGTCCCTTTACTGTGCAAAGAGTTGTATGTAATAGGCTGTCTGTATAGTTCACAAAATTAAGTATCATCAACAAGAAATCAACTAACATACAGACAAATGTATTGTTTAATGTCAGTTACTCTTAATGCCCAGGGTTACCAGTGACATTAGGAACGTCTTAACTCGGGGGTTCAAATATAAAATTTATGACACCAATTGATTCCTGGTGAATTCTAAAATCTGATGTTATCTGGCACTCAAATGAAATTTGACTTGTATTACTCGTGCTAAAAATACAGCCTGACTTGACCAAGTTTATCAACCATGTTACCCCTGATACCTGTTCCTTTAAAGCCATAATTTTTCTTTTCTCATTTTCCTCCTTTAATATTGATTTTATATTGTCTGTAGTATGGAATACATAGAATATCAATTATGAAACGGCTCCGCTCTATTAATGTAAGAGAAATAATTATAAGGTATAGCAGGTTGTTAGTCCTTCATCATACCAGTTCAATCAATGTCATCATAAAGAACAGTAACTTCTGATTATGAATTTTACTATTTACAATCCAGCTAGTACTACAGAACATTCTGGGGAATATTTTTCAATAACGTTAAAGCATAAAATTAGGTTGCCAGGCAACGAAACATACGCCCACACAGCATCTAAATCGTCCACGCAGTCAACAAGAGTTGTCGCATATTAAGTAATTATCAGAAAATCATTAGAATTTGTTTGGTTTTTATAAAGTTCTGCCCCATGCTAATGTTAAGTGTACGAAACATTTAATATTATGGATTTAGCTGTTCAATTATCGATTTTCAAGAAATTCACACTCAACCATCATTAATGTGTGACAGGGATACAGTCAAATGTTTTTTTAATGCGGAATAAAATTGTGACCTCCATAGGATCCACAAGGTAAAAAAACACGATTTTTGGAACAATTAGGGGCCATAATTCAGGCAGTTATGGTCCAATGTGCCCAAATATCGACAGGAACCGCAATCTTTGAGTTATAAACTTATATTTCAAATTTCATCAAAATCAAATTAAAATTGTGACATCTATAGGGTCCACAACCTTGATATACCATATTTTTACACTATTCGCATACAAACGGCGTCTATTTTGTCTGTCAATCTTGGTCTGCTTTTCACAAAATTCTGACTCAACCTTCTATACAGTGAAACGGTGATATAATCAAACGATTTTTAAAATCAGATAATAGTTGTGACCTCCCAGAGGGACCACAAGCTAAAAAGGCGATTTTTAGTACAATCAAGGGCCATAATTCAGGAAGTTACAATTCGATATGTACAAATATCAAAAGGAACCAAGATCTTTGGATTATAAACATGCATGTCAAGTTTCATCAAAATCGGTTCAAAATTGTGACCTCACAATTCAATTCACACTATTCGGGTACAAACGATGCCCATTTTGTCTGTCAATTTTGGTCTGATTTCCACGAAATTTTACCTCAATCTTCAATACCATGTAACGGTGATATAATCAAACGTTTTTTGGAATCGGATAATAATTTTGACCTCCAGAGGGACCACAAGCTAAAAAGGCAATTTTTCGTACAATCAGGGGCCATAAATCAGGAAGTTACGATCTGATATGCGCAAATATGCAATGGAACCAAGATCTTTAGGTTATAAACATACATGTCAAGTTTCATCAAAATCAGTTCAAAATTGTGACCTTTATAGGGTCCACAACCTTGATATAATATATTTTCACACTATTCGCGTACAAACAGCGGCCATTTTGTCCGTCAATTTTGGTCCAATTTTCACGAAATTCAAACTCATTCTTAATTACTATGTAACGGTGATATAAACAAACGATTTTTTAAATCGGATAAAAATTTTGACCTCCAGAGGGACCACAAGCTAAAAAGATAGGCTGGCACTGCCAGGCAGGATATGCCCACATTTTGGAGAGATTGATAGAGAACAAGCAATACCGAAAGTGATTTTTCCTACTATATTAAGTCCTGTATTTCATACTGTATTGGGAGCAGCCATTTTGTTGGTCAGTTCCAGTCTGATATTCATGAAATTCGAAGCCGACAATGATTATGGTGTGACGGTACACAACCTAAAAATGTGACTTTTAGGCAAAATCCGATAAGAATTGTGACCTGTAGAGAGTCCACAACCATGATATACCATATCTTTACACTATTCGCGTACAAACGGCGACCATTTCGTCCGGCAATTTTGGTACAATTTTCACGAAATTCGAATAATTCAGGAAGTTACGATCCGATATGCGCAAATACCGAAAGGAACCAAGATCTTTGGGTTATAACCATGCATTTCAAGTTTCATCAAAATCAAATTAAAATTGTGACCTATACAGGGTCCACAACCATGATATACCATTTTTTAACAGTATTTGCGTACAAACGGCGGCCATTTTGTCTGTCAATTTTTGTCCGATTTTCCCGAAATTTGAACTCAAACCTTCCTTAAGGTGAAACGGTGATATAATCAAACGTTTTTTTAATCGTAAATCGGAAAATAATTGTGACTTCCCGAGGGACCACAAGCTAAAAAGGGTGATTTTTCGTATAATCAGGGGCCATAATTCAGGAAGTTAATAATCAATGAGCGCAAATATCGAAAGGAACCAATATCTTCGGGTTATAAACATGCATGTCAAGTTTCATCAAAATCGGTTCAAAATTGTGACCTATATAGGGTCAACAACCTTGATATAACATATTTTCACACTATTCGCGTACAAAAGGCGGCCATTTTGTCTGTCAATTTTGGTCCGATTTTCACGAAATTCGAAGTCAGCCTTCATTACCATGTAACGGTGATATAATGAAACGGTTTTTTAAATCGGATAATAATTTTGACCTCCAGAGGGACCACAAGCTAAAAAGGGCAATTTTTCGGACAATCAGGGTCCATAATTCAGGAAGTTACGATCCGATAGATGCAAATATCAAAAGGAACCAAGATCTTTGGGTTATAAACATACATGTCAAGTTTCATCAAAATCGGTTCAAAATTGTGACCTCTATAGGGTCCACAAGCTAAAAAGATGACATTTCGCACAATCAGGGGCCATAATCCATGAAGTTCCGATCCGATATATGCCAATATCGAAAGGAACCGAGATCTTATGGGGATAAACCTATTTCTTCAAGTTTTGTCAAAATCGGATAGGAATTGTGACCTGTAGAGAGTCCACAAACAAATTGTGGACGGACGGACAGGGGCGACGACATAATACGACCACATTTTCGTACAATCAGGGGACATAATTGAGGCAGTTACGATCCGATAGGCACAAATATCGAAAGGAATCAAGATCTTTGGGTTATAAATATACATGTCAAGTTTCATCGAAATCGGTTAAAAATTGTGACCTCTATAGGGTCCACAAGCTTGATTTAACATATTTTCACACTATTCGTGTACAAACGGCGGCCATTTTCTCTGTCAATTTTGGTTCGATTTTCACAAATTTCGAATACAACCTCCATAACCATGTAACGGTGATATAATCAAACGGTTTTTAAAATTGGTTAATAATTTTGACCTCCAGAGAGACCACAAGCTAAAAGATAGGCTGGCACTGGCAGGCAGGATACGCCCACATTTTTGAGAGATGGATAGAGAACAAGCAATACCGAAAGTGATTTTTCCTACAGCATTAAGTCCTGTATTTCATAATGTATTGGGAGCAGCCATTTAGTTGGTCAGTTCCAGTCTGATATTCATGAAATTCGAAGCCAACAATAATTATGGTGTGACGGTACACAACCTAGAAATGTTACTTTTTGTCAAAATCGGATAAGAATAGAGTCCACAACCATGATATACCATATTTTTACACTATTCGCGTACAAACGATGACCATTTCGTCCGGCAATTTTGGTACAATTTTCACGAAATTCGAACTCACCCTTCCTTACGTTGCAACAGTAATATAATCCAAGTTTTTTTTTTTAAATCAGATAATAATTGTTCGAGAGATAGACAGAGAAAGTGATTTTTCCTACAATCAAAGGCCACAATTCATTAAGTTACAATCTGATATGCGCAAATATCGAAAAGAATAAAGATCTTTAGGTTATAAACAAGCATTTCAGGTTTCATCAAAATCGAATTAAAATTGTGACCTCTACAGGGTCCACAACTTTGATATACCATATTTTCACATGTGGGCGTAGAAAAAGGTGATTTTTTTTGACAATCAGGGGACAAAATTTAGGAATTTACGATCTGATGGGTGCAAATATCGAAAAGAACCAAGACCTTTGGGCTATAAACATACATGTCAAGTTTCATCAAAATCGGTTCAAAATTGTGACCTTTATAGGGTCCATAACCTTGATATAACATATTTTCACACTATTCGCGTACAAACGGTGGCCAATTTGTCTGTCAATTTTGGTCAGATTTTCATGAAATTTGACCTCAACCTCCATAACCATGTAACGGTGATATAATCAAACGTTTTTTTAAATCGGATAACAATTTTGACCTTCAGAGGGACCACAAACTAAAAAGGGCGATTTTTTGGACAATCAGGGGCCATAACCCATGAAGTTACAATCTGATACATGCCAATATCGAAAGGATCCGAGATCTTAGGGTGATAAACCTATGTTTTAAGTTTCATTTAAATCCGATAAAAATTGTGACCTGTAGACTGTTCATAAACAATTGTGGATGGACGGACGAACAGGGGCGACGACAATATACGTCCACATGAAAATGTGGGCGTATAAAAAGAAAATGAAGATAGTTGAACAGGCACTGTTTATTAAATATATATTCCCTCAAGCATTAATTAGGTCAACTTATTTTAATTGTAATGTATGATTACGAAATAACAAGAAAAATTCAAATCACAAGACTCAAATTGTCTAATAAGTTAATTATAATTACGATCGTCAACTAACAAGCAACACATTACTATTTTAGAGTGAGCTTCAATTATTCCCATCCAGATGTAATGCTAGCTCTCATCCATTCATCGTCTTGCAAATAAAGCACATAAAAATGATAATGTTAAAATTAATAGATTGTCCAAATTATTGAAAGGGGCTATACTATATACTGGAAAACAACCGGAAAACAACAATTTATATTAATGCCGGAAAACACCGGAAAAACGCTAAATACAGGAAAACACATTAAATACTGGAAATCACTCTAAATAGGCAACTCGGAGCCTGGTCCTCCGGAAAACACACAAAAAACTAAACCTAACCTACAACAGAAAAACGTAACCTTAACCCTAACCCACGCACACAGAGGATCAGGCTCCGGGTTACCTATTTAGGGTGTTAAGTGTTTTTTCCAGTATTTAGAGATTTTCCAGTGTTTTCCAGTATTCAGTATAATATGGTGATATCTGGTTTTCCTGTGTTTTCTGGTGTATTCATGTTTGTTTTCTGGTGTTTTTTGGTGTTTTCCGGTATATAGTATTGCCGTCTTTAAGGAATAAGCTTATACAAAGAAACATATTATGTTGTTGATGGCACTGAAGTATGCGTACAATCAAATATGTTTCATCGAACAAGACAAAAGACAAGACAGAGAAAATGATATTGTCCCTGAGACCTTAAATATTTCTATACCACCTGATTCCATTGTACAGAGATAAATAATTAAAAAGTTAACACAAAGAGGTATTGATCCACATGCTTTTTGTAAGTATAACAGGTCTTTGCAGACTTTCACAGATAAAAATTAGTGGAATGAAAAATAGAATAATGATTACAAAATGGCATATAATCAAGGCTCTAAACAAATCATTACATTTTCCGTATCCCCAGTGATATCGTTCCGTTCTACTCCACTAAACCCCAGGCCTATCCACGGGGAAGACACAGTCAACTTATCTGTGCCACCAATTGCGTGGGCAAAGGGTTAGTAACTCCCATTTTATTGCAAATAAGATTATCGTGGTGAAGGTAAATAATGATGCTAAGACTGGATGTTTTTTTAGTATCTCACTAACCAGTGTTAAATACAGATTACTAAAAAATTCATAGATTATTAAACATGCATTATGCAAGAGCAAAATCTGCTTATTACAAGTCTTTCTTTAGGCCTGAAATCTTGTCTGAATTATTAATTAGACATTAATTAACTTATCTAGACAATACTGAACTCTCAATGTCAAGGCTAGCCTTCGATATTGAATGAATTAGAATTGAATGAATTAGAATCCTATCTGCTGCTTAACACTCATTGATAATTAAACCAAAAAATGGATAATCAAGACTATGCTTTTTATCGTACTGACTTTAGTAATGATGATCAAGGCTAGGCAGAAATTTCCCAAGTCAATATCTCGGTTCATAGTGGATTAATCTGATTAATATTTTCGGCAAATTACCTTTACATTATTTAGTTTTGAACTATTATAGTGAAAACTGCCATGTCTTTATCTAATCTCCCATAATGTATCGTTAAATACCTAAGTATACAAATTGGTTCCCATACTATCATTCCGGTTGAATCCGCCCGAAATATTGGCGTACTTTTCGACGAGTATATGTCCATGAATGCTCAAGTTAACAATATCTGTAAACTCAGTTATTACCATCTAAGAAACATTAGTAAAATTAGGTCAACTCTAACTATTGATGCCATTAAAACTGTCGTAAACTCCCTAGTAACATCAAGATTAGATAATGGCAACTCTCTTTTAGCAGGAATCCCAGATGTTTTAATTAATAAGCTACAAATGGTACAAAATGGTGCAGCCAGGCTTATAACCAGATCAAAGTTTAGAGAGCACATAACCCCTATTTTAATTGAGTTACACTGGCTACCTATATATTTTAGAATTCGATATAAAATCCTTCTTTTAGTATTTAAATGTCTTAACGGCCTTGCGCCTCTTTACTTACGAGATTTACTTGAATTGTATACACTGTCCCGAACTCTCCGTTCCTCCTCTGATACATTAACTTTATGTCCTAAGCGATCGAGACTCAAAACAATTGGCGATAGGGCTTTTAGTGTACGCGCGCCAATTGAATGGAATAAGCTTCCATTTTCTATTAGAAACTCTATGTCTATTGTTGTTTTTAAACAATCTGTCAAAACTTTTTTATTTAAAGAAGCCTTTAGCTTATAACCATGGGTTCCATTTCGGCCGTATATGCCGGTCGGGACCTACGGCTTTGGAAAATGACCGAATCTGGATCAGACCCGTAGGTCATTTTGCACGCCGGAAAAATAGCATATTTTGTGCTAAATCATAAAATCCGGGAGACGACGAAACTCCGTGCGTGGCACGATGTAAACTATCGGGTATAATGAAATTAACAGTGTTGAGTAGCCCACGAATGGAAACCACTGCCAATCAATTATCCTTGTGCATATTGCTCTAATCACAATCAACAAGGGGGCTACATCAAACAGATTAAAAGCTCAACATTTAATCAATTTACTTAGTTTTGTTTTATAATTAGTAATACTGTGAACGTGATCTTTCTTGAGTTGTTGTTACAGCATATTTACCGACTTTCATCATTCGTGCGGCAATTCACTGTTTGAACATCAAACAAATTAAAAACTTTTCTTTGATGTCTTCACTTGATCGCAAGAGTTAATCATGTCAATCTTGCAAATGATATATATATATACAAGAATGTTAGCATTCTATATATCATTTCAAAATGTTGAAATTCCTCACCTCCCAGAATAGCAAAAGAAAGCGAGATGATGATATTGCTGTCAATGAATCCGATTCCCCTTCTTCAACATCGAACCACGAGGATGACAGTTCCGCCCCGAAAAACAAAGTCAGCCGTAAATTCTCTACTAAATGGTTACAAATATTCCCGTGGTTAAGATATGATATTTCCACACAAAAATATGTATTCCCAGGTGTGTTTTTAATCCATTTATTCCGTTTATATAACAATCGGAAGACGTCATTTGGTTAAAACAATGAGCTTTTACGATCGCCGACATTTTGAAATATGTGCAAATATCTTTACATGTTATAGAGTTAAAATACTAGCACGATATTATTTGAGCTCTCAAAATATCAATACGAGTTAATAAATTGATAAGTTTAAGAATTATGTTAATTATTGTACATGTGTATCACTTTGAATTATTTACGTGTACTAATCATTCGGAACTACTTTTTCCCCGTGTATGGAGAAAATAGTCAACCGCCGAATAATGTCACGTACGCCACTGAGAACCGGGATTCTAGCACCAAAACATAATTAAAACCAAGTTACGATGTTCCTTGAGCATGAAAAATCTTGACGAATTAATGAGAATTTCAACCGGCACGTGCTTTACAGAAATGGAAATCCTGTATAAACAGACGAGTATATACGGGTGATGTAGTAAACAAATTAAGAAAATACTGCACTTTCGATAAATGAATGCATCTTGTTATTGTTATACTTTATGAATGCATAAATAACTAAATGATAATAATTGATTACATGTGTTCTTTTATTTACTAGGGGGATAAGTGGGTGGGTATATAAATGTCGATGTGAGGTTGATTTTTTGTGTGACTGTCCTTGGCCCAATTAAAGTCGATCGACATTCCGATAGCATGTAGTTTTTGGCTTCTTATTATGTGCTTAAAATAGCACCACTTTCTCCGTGAGAAAAATGACCGGTTGGGAAAATTTTGAAGTGGAAGCCCTGCTTATAACTGTTTTAAATTTGTCTTAATCTTCTAGTAATTCTATATTTTTACTGTCTTATTTTTACCTCTAGTCATTATATCTTCATTATATGTTGTTTACTTAATAATGTATGATTATATTTTTATTTTATTTTGTCTGTGATACTGTAATGTGATAATTTATAATGTTTTGTAAAGCGCATTTGAGCACCCAGTGAATTGTGCGCTATAAAAATGTTTTTTATAATAATAATTTTTTATAATAATAATAAAAATTGTCATGGTAAGGTGAATTCAAATTGAATTTATTCTGCCATATCTAAATTTAAGAATTGAAAATCAACTTTTAATTACATGTACAGATTAGTCTGAATCTTAGTTAATGATAATTACAAGACCTGAAAATTGTAAGTCAGTTAATGAAGGACAATTATAAATGAAACTGAGGATTGGAGGTTTAGGACAAGCGAGAGGCATGCTAGCTTAATGTTACCAGTCATAGGATGTCTACTGATAAAATATTTTTTCGAACTTGAGCATGATTGTTAAATTATAACCTTATAATCACTGCTATGATCCTGAGTTCTCTTGTGTAGACCCTACCCCCAAACCGAAGTATTGAACCTCAGATTTAAACATAGTCGATAATCTTTTTTGAATCGGTGGGTTATATTAACAAATTCTGTTTAATAAAACATCATGAAAGACATAGCTGGTTAGTAAATGTTGAATTCCTTTAATTACCTTCTAACAGTTGGATTGTTCGGAGTTTTGAGTACTAAAAGCATTGTTAAGAATATATACTGTAATTCTTCAAATTTGAGAAAAAATCATACAAATATATTTTTGGAAAGATCTGGAATTCATCTTTTTGGTGGTAAAAAATATTTAACATTTTTTGTTTTATTTTTTATTTAAACTCATAAGCTGCAAAATGGCCTCCCCCGATTAACATTTCATATGGAACGTCGATGGTTACGTTTAATATGTTATAATAATGAACAATTCATTGTATGGTACTGGTTATTGATAATAAAATTTCAATTAAATAGCTTAATTTTACAGATAGATTTCTGTTTTACACCTTAGATCAAAGTAATTGATGGGAATAGACATTGTTAGAATTCAATTTGTCTGTGTGATGATCAAAATAGAAATACTGCCTTGTTCTTTGTCATTGACAGAATCAACCGGAGTTAGTTTTGAAACTACAATAAATTAAAGGCTATCTTGATTGATGCTTTATTCCTTTCCAGTAAAAATGAGCAGAATTTAACTGGGATCAGCACACACGACAAATTGAATGAGGAATACAGTGAATGTAATGAAAACACCTTTCTTGTTAAATTCACTTAAAAGCCACTGATAGTCATTTGAGGGGGATGTTTAATCCATTGCAGACAACAATTCATGAAAGCTGAATCTCTAGAAGGAATATATGTCAAATAGTGCTTTAATCCTGTTCCATATTTTCAAAAAGCCACTGATAGTCATTTGAGGGGGATGTTTAATCCATTGCAGACAACAATTCATGAAAGCTGAATCTCTAGAAGGAATATATGTCAAATAGTGCTTTAATCCTGTTCCATATTTTCAAAACTGTTTTTTTTTTTTAAGATGTTTTACCACTGACATTTTGTTTTTGTTTTCTTAATTCAATTTTTAAATAATCAATCCACGTCCAGTTTTCTGTGGATTGCTGTGAAAAAAAAATGAATATTAATGCGCAGCATTATATGATTTGTGTTGTGACGACATAAATTGTGTTCACTTGGCTGGTCCAATTGCAGCAGTTGCCGCATAAGTTGCATCCATGCAATGCAATTTTCCCAGTCTTTTGATCATTCGATCTCTTGACAGCACTATGTTCAGTCGATTAAAATTTTTTCAGCTAACACAAAGAACATTACTCTTTATATAAAGTTACCTGAAAAATGTTGGATTAAAAATCACAAACACCACCATATGATCACAATTTACAATACATTGACATAACATGTCAATATAGCTTTTAAATTTAGATGCATAAAAACAAACCAAAATCAAGTACCGTAGTCAACGAGTGTTCATCACAAATCATCAGTGGGCTAAGCTTAACTAGTTAAGTTTCCACCAAACTGTTTGAGAAAATAAGAGGTATTGTCGAATGCATTAAGGCCAAAAATTAGCCTTTTTCACACAGCTAATTAAGTCTTATTTTAAATAAAATTCTAGACTTATGATGAATTAACTTCTTACGAAATAAAAGACAGTTAATGGGTAGAAGAATCTCTGGTACAGTGCAGGCAATGTGATATTGGTGGTGGTATCTTGGTGACATGAAAATAACCAACTCAGTTTTGAATTTGCTGAGACCTGTCTTTGATTGCTTAGTTTACAGAACTAAAATTCACAGATCTTGGTTGTAGCTTGTTGTTCGAATCTTTGTCGATAATGACATTTGAAAATTGTACTTGGGGTAAAATTGATTCACACAGTAGTTAGCTTGTTGATCACTTCTATGAGTGCAATAGATTATGTTGTTTAAAGGGCCATATGAAAGACAGAGTTTTTTGTTATGCAAGGCCTGGTTTAATTCCAGCAGATATTCCTTTGTCTAATTTAAATGTACATTCGGAGGTAGATATTCTTCCTAGAATGTAGAGCTGGGGCGATATCCCTAGAAATAGGTATTGTGATATTTTTTTAAAAATAAAATTTTGGTTTAGCACCTTTTAAATGTAAAAAGACATACCCCGAGAGTATTCACTTGACAATTTTTAATCATATTATGAAAAAGTTTTCAGCATAAATACAGCACCAAATTTGCAAACAAAATTTAATGAGCTGGTTCAAACATAGATATTATAGCCATGAAGACTTGCTAAAAATGTTCATAACAAATTTAATTTCCAGTATATTGACAATCCTCAAAAATTTGTTGGAATTCAAAAATGAGCTGGATATTCCTGTTTTAGCCAAAATCCACTTTTCAAAAATATGGTAAAATATAATAATATATCAATGAACCGTTATATGTACGGATAGACAAATAAATTGAAGTAGACATTAAGTTGTTACTACTTTAACTAATGAGTTAACTAAGATTATAAGAAGGTTGACCGTAAAATACAATACCAGCCTACATAAAATTGTTTTATGAAAAATTGATTTTAATGACAGTTGAAAATTAAAACAAAAAAAAAAATGGTTGGAGTGCCCAAGTTTAGATTTGTCGTTGATTTCATAAAGTAGTTATGGCGCCCAATGGGGTTTAATAGTATATAGGTACACGAATCAGTACCAAATGGTTTATTTATATGAGAGTCAATGTTTGAACTATGTCTTATAACTGTGTCTCTTTAATTACACAATATTTAATGTTTTAAAACCTAGCTACTTTATGGAATCAAAGACAAATTTAAACTTGGGCATTCCAACCATTTTATTTTACAATGCTCTACCCCTGAGTGTTCCTACTTTGGATTTATATTTAGTCTTATAACCCTCTCACAGGTGTTGACTCAACACCCTTAGTGATATACTATCCCTTCTAGTAACCCCGCCAAGTTGTCAAACCTTTGTACAATCCCGGTAAGTGGGTTGCCCACCCCGGTAATCATTCGCAAACCCCTCCAAGGGGTCAACCCTGGTGCATTTATGGGTTTATGGGTAATCCATGTCAATAAATAAAGATAACTGCATCCATGACAACAAAACATTCACCTAATATAGTAATTTCCCAAAGCATCTGTACTTTGTAAAAAAAAAAAGAATGTTTTCAAAAATTCACTCACATGTTGAAGACAAGACCACTTGTAAATCAGTTCATTGAATCAACAAGATACTGTTAAACTATAACAAAGGCATATATGGTTGGTATTATCCTGCAATAGAATCTCTCATGAAATATCATTGATTATCTTCAAGATACAATACAGTCTTCAATAATGAGAAAAATGAAGAGGTATCCATATATGTTCATCCCTCTCTCTTGTCAAAAGCTGAAGGTAAAAAATGACGGTCATTTTTCTCTATAATCAAATCAATCATTAGCGATAATTACAGAAAACAGTTCAACAGCCAATGCTCTAGTTGTTTCACTGTGGATAATGGCCATATCCCAGATTTAATAACCAGACAATTATACATTCCTGTTGTTGCATTACATATTTTTCAAATTTAAGAAAGTGGTTGCTCCCTCCCTCGACTGACCTTTTCCATTCTAGAAGGTAAAACAGCTACCACCCCCATTACATATAATGTTACAGATTATTAAAATAATCCTGTGTGACAATGAAAACACTGTCATTTCAATACTTCTTCAATGGTAAATGAATTTAATTTCCAGGTGATTTAAATTCATTATAATGAATGACTATCTAGACAGTTTCATAGTCAAACGAGCCGGCAGGGGGGCAGCTGGCCTCCCTAACTTTTGGGCAGACGGGTAAAGTGAAAAAAAAAAATTTATTGCATCAACTTGGCAAAATAAAGTGCCCGAAATCTAATAAAACAATAATTTTATGGGTTGAATAGCAGGAAAACACGTTTTCAACCGTCAAATATTCCAAAATTTTCTTCGGGGTCCATACAAAATCAGTTCTGCTTCTTCGCCTCTAGAAGAAAACCGGCGCCGCTGTCTGCAAACCTGAAATGTTTTCGGGCATTTATAGTTTTGCTTCCCTAACTGTCATCAAGCACCAATATAACACTAATTTTACTTTTCTTTTAATTGAATACCACAAATTTATTCTAATTTGACTAGGCATTCAAAATTTAGTCTGGAGCCAGTCTACTTTGTGTGACAATTTTCAGGCATCGATTATTATTTGTGAATGCAGCTGCAACAATCTGATTGAATGGTTGGGATTCAGAGTGGGATTTCGGTTACAAAACCATTGGATATTTTGGGGATTGCTTCCACGGGCTAGAATAGCAGAAAACGAAATGCGGTGGTTAAATTTTCAAAATTTTCTCCGGGAGGGTAAGACCCCAAAACCCAGCGACAATTGATGAGTTGTTTGGAATTCGGGTCAGTCAGGCAAGCTATATTGGTCCAAATTGAAGTTGCTGTATTCACTGCAGGAAAACGTGTTTGCAGCAGTAAAATTTTCTCCAAACGGTGCCTTCTTCGTGGACTGTAAACGATTGATTAGAATTTGAGTCACGCACCTTTATTAGGCTATATTAGATTTACTTTGAAGTTGCTTTGTTCACGGGCTCAAATAGCAGGAAATCGTGTTTGCTGCCATCAAATATTCCAAAGTTTTCATTTCGGGGTGGGGGTGGGTGTGTGTGTGTGTGTGTGTGTAGAAGGTAAGCTCCGTTTTTTCCTTTTTCGCCTCTCGATGACGACTGGCGCCGATGTCTGGAAACCTGAAATTTTTCGGGCATTTAAGGTTTTGCTCTCCTAACTGTCATCAAGCCTGTACGCCTATGTTCGTATTTACCCACTTTGCCACGGTGACCCCACTGCTTGTGACAAGAAAGGCATGACAAGCCAGATCATTCACAAACATTTCAAAGTCAAAAATATGTAATATTTGAATGTGAGCATATAAAAATGTATACTATTTCAATGCAAATAAATATTACTTTCAATAATAAGTTTGTATTATGCCCTGTCTGTTTGTAATTGTTTACATATGCATGGACATCTAGCTCGTACAATCCTTATGGTATGCCGATCATTTCTCATCACTAATACCCCGTTCAGACGCTTATAACTAAACTGGTTTAACTTATCCGGCAATTTAAGATACTGGCACTATACTGGATTAACATTCCTGACCATGTTCCTGACCTCGTCGGTCAAGGGTCAGAGGTAAACGCGCATGAGCACTGATGAAGAACAAGAAGCCGCCATTTTTCCAAGATTGTTATTTACTAAGCACTGCGCATGTCCAGAGTGAAAATATCCGGATATTTTAATCCTACCCTTTCAGACGCCGAAAGTTAAACCAGATAAAAAAAAAAGCTGAATTCAATTCACCTACGGAGGTGGATATTTTAAACTAGTTTAAAATCTCCACATATGCGTTCAGACTACGAAAATTGCTGAATTAACTATCGCGGATAAGTTAAACTAGTTAAACTTGCCTTTCTGAACGGGGTATAATATTAGTGCACATTAGATATATCCTGTTTGGAATGTCTGTGATCAGTTGTCTTAGAGCTACTACCCTCCACGATGCACCCCATAATCCATCCTAATTTTGAATGATTCGTTTCTTTGCCATTGCTTATGGTTGTTCGCCTTTATGTCAGTTTGCCATTGCTTATGGTTTGGGCCAGGTAGATGGATTTTCATTCAGCCCAACAATTATTTGATCCTCAGAAGCATGAGGTTCTTCAGGTAATTGCTTGATAGTTTTTAACAATCACATATCTTTAATGCAATCTGATTACATTTAATTACAGTCAGAGCCTATGCTTCAGTCGTCAATTAATAAATTTAACACCAACTACCTTGTTATTTGTTTTAAGATTTTCTTCCAGGGCAGAATGCACAAATGAAATGAAATGAAATGGGGTTTAACGTCCTACTCTTCTGTACATCTGGGCTAATGGAAGATGGGCATACGCCATACAGTGTTCTATGAGGGAAATTTTGCCCGGGCAGCGGCCCTACGGCCTACTCTAATATCGAATTTCAACTGCCAAGGGATCTTTTATGTGCATGCCAATATGAACAGGGGACCTTGGTTCTTTGTACCATCCGAAAGACTAAACAGCTGTCCTTGTCAGGCCATTTGTTCTGCATCACAGACAGGAGGAAACCACACTGGAAAATCAGAAGCCACAAAGACTGTTTTCACTGGTATTTAATTAAGCACAGCTTGTAGCACAATTATCATTACATTATTTGCTTAATTAAAAATAGGGAGAGACAGAGAGAAATGGGGTTTAACGTCCACTCAAAACAAACTAGGTTATATGTGCAGGGCTTACATATGGTTCAATTTATATTTCATTAATTCACTTTTGCATAGGGGTCTGTAGCATTGGGATGAAAAGGGAGAACCCTGAGAAAACCAATGAAGTTGGACAGATAACCCTACTCCTTATCACATACAACCGGGTAATAATGGTAGTGTGAAAATTACAATATCTATTGATAATTTTTGAACAAAAAATATTTGAAATAAAAGTAGTCTTGATTGTGTATTAAACTCAATTTTTACGTACAGGATACGGCTATAATATTGTACAATAAGATAATAAACATTCAATATGTGATACTATATTTTCTACGATCAATCCTGGTATTGTTTGGGACAAGAAATGCAGAGATTAAAAATAATTACACTATTGTATTCATGACACAAATCAACAGACAGATAATATTAGATGAATGGAAAGATAATGTATTTCTACAATCTTTTTAATTTACAATACATGATGTATCTTAAAGTCAATTAATCTGATGCCAAGATCATATTCCTGAAGTAATTATTTCAATATACTACATTTTGGAGATGTTATTAACCCACATATAATTATAACATCATAGCTTTTCAGCAGCTCCAAGTTGGCTTAAAAAAACTCTGCTAAACCTATGGTAATAATTGGAGAAAGATAAAATGTAATAACATGACCATTTACCTATTGTACTTGCAATATTTTGGTTTCAATCTTCTATTCTAATAGCACTATAACACTATATAGCACTATATAGTGCTATTAGAATAGAAGATTGAAACCAAAATATTGCAAGTACAATAGGTAAATGGTCACGGTTTGAATAGAAATAAATTAAAAAGCAAACGGTTCTGGTTCGGTGCTTAGGTCCAGACGTCAAATGTCTCAGCAACAACTGTCACAGAGCAAAGGTGAAATATGTCACTTTCGTCTAAATTCACACCGTGTCATTCAATTTGGCACTATTCCAATATTTTCACGCTGTCACTTACGGCTAATAATTATATGATATTGAGAGTGAAATAGAATCAGATTTTATGATTTACTGCCAGGTATATTGTGGAATATGATAATGTCGAAGAAATCAACTATTTATTTTTTTTTTGACGTTATGATGCTAAGAATGCGTATACTCGAGCCGAGATCAAGCGTGTCGCCGCCATTTGGATTGGCTCGCTCAAACAGATGACAACAGGAAACATACGGCTAATAATTCTAGACTTTAGAAAGCTAAATTGAATCAAAACTTTTAGGATTTAATACAAGCTAAATAGGGGAATATTACACTGTCGAAGATTTTTGACACAATGAAGCAAAGAAAACGACAATTCCCGTCATATATCCAAAGAAAGGCAGAAATGTTAAATGCCATAGGCGGTGAAGTGACCGTTATTTGGGGTGATATTTCTTTTTAAAAGTTATATTTATACTTACTTACTGCTGCCAACACGAGGGATTATATTTTTGTTTTATTTTTTTAAAAAAAAATCGTAAGAGATACTTTTTCACATTATTTTGCCAATATGATAGAGAAAAGTCATAATTTTAGTGGAACTGGCTATTCAATATTATTTATAATAATATACATGCTACTTTGTAAAATTGAATTTTATATCATTGGAAAGAACACGGCAATGTGTACATTTTTGTAACCGAGTATTTTTATGTATAAAAAATATTTTTTTAAATTATTTGCAATTTTGTAGAGGGTATTAGGATTAACAATAATCCTGTAATTGGCTTAGGGAGATGGGCCCTGCTGGTTCAATGATCTTAGGGTTAGGGTAGCTAATCTTTGAATTGGCTCAGGGTTAAATGGGTTAAGTGCACATATTATTTATTATTATAAAAGACATAAAATATAATACTTTATCTCTCAAGATACCGGAAGATCCATAATCCATGGATTTACGGTCCAATATGCGCAAATATCAAAAGGAACCACAATTTCTACTGTGGATAAAAAATTTGACTTCTACAGTGTCTCCACCAAAATGCTAGTACATATTTTTACACTATTTGACTACCATGAGCAGCCTGATTTACACGAAATTCAAACTCAACAAACATTACAGTGTCATAGTAATATATTCGAACGGTTTATTCAAATTGGATAATAATTGTGTCCTCAAGATGGTCAACAAGCTAAAATACAATTTTTCGTAAATCATGGGTCATGATTCAGGAAGTTAAAATCCAATGTGCACGAATATCGCATATCTAGATCATTGGATTAGAAACATGCATATGAAAATTGTTTCCTCTAGAGTGTCCACAAGCTAAAGCGTGATTTTTTGTACAAGCTGGTGTCATATAATCCTTGAAGTTATGGTTCGATACAGGCCAATATCAAAAGGAACCAAAATCTTTAGGAGATAGTCCTTATGTCAGGTTTTGTCAAAATCAAATAAATATTGTGACCTGTAGAGTGTCCACAAACAAATTGTGGATAGACAGAGAGTGGGATTAATGTCTACTAAACAAAAGCTAGGTCATTTCTTCACTAACATATTGTTCAATTTTTTTCAATAATCTGCTTTCAATTTATGACTAGGGGATCTCTAATACCAGACAATATTAAACAAGGGACCTCTTTTTGATTTTGAATACCTTGTGGTAAAATAAAGGTTTGCTTGTCCATATTTTTCTCCTCAGTATGAATTTTGTCTAGGTATTAATTTCATAAATATTAAAACTTTGTAATAATGGTCTATTTTCAGAATTTCCTAAAACTAAACCTAATGATGTTCAAAGATCTATAATACTGAAAATAATTTATGAGCTACAATCACTTCCTAAATACTTGCAACAAGAAACAGTAAAAGTCTATTTCACTAAAAACCTTTCATGATTCTATCTTTGACAAAGCAGCCAATAACATTACCATTGAAAGATTAAGAAAGAAAAAAAGAAAACAAATACTGTAGAGATCTCTTGGGGCAAAAATCAAATTACTGGGAATTCAAAGGTCAAATAATTTCAATTAAATTACAGCATGTAGAATAAGGTGGGATTACAACAATCTTTGGAAGAATTGAAACTTATTGGGTTAAACAGGCTGATTAAATATGCATAGGTTAATTTACACAAACTATTGACTCTGTGAAATCTCCAAAACATGAAAATTTAAAAAAACATTGACCACCTTTTTTTTTGTTTAATTCTCAAGTATGCACAGAGTTTCCCCGACAAGATATGAATATTTGATGTTGAAAAATCTTAGTCATAAATACATGTTTTATTAAACCAATAAAATATATGTACAGAGAATGGAATTGATGCCAGGGGCGGATATAGGAATTTTCAAGGGGGGGGGGCGTAAAATGAGGGCACTTACTTACTGCAGAGACTGGCACGCCGCTGCGAGGGAGTTGGGGATGGGGGGGGGCAAGACAATTATCCGTCATATTTGGCTCTGAAAAAAAAGCATTTTCAGCAGTAAAAAAGGCACTTTCAGCAGTAAAAAAAGGGCACTGTCGAAAATTGTGTGGGGGGGTGGGGGCGTCCCCCTCGAGCCCACCACTGGATCTGCCTCTGGATGCTTTTTCTTTAATTTTGTCAGAATTGGCTGTTAGAAATGGAAGTGGTGTTGAGTTTGTTCAGGGGATAATGATAACTCTTCCACATCGTGGCTAGTTTATTCTGTTGGAAATAATATACTAGTTGTTAAAGTAATCAATTTATTGATACATGTTAATATAATAACAAACACATTTACACAATTCAATGGCAGTAGTCCCTTTTATTAAATCAAAATTTAAAATGCTGTAATGCATTTGATATATGTTCATCTACACCATCTTCGTAAGTCTAGTGGCTAGCTAACCTGTCAACCCCTATGAGCTGCAATGCAGTAGGATCGTGTAAAAAAATGCAGTAGCATAAAAATGGGTAAATTAGCTCTTCCTAGGATAATTAAGTTAGAAATGATACATTGAACTACAATTGTATTAAACTTTTAAATATCTCTGTATTCCTCATTCTAGAGTTTTTTTTAATGATTAATGATTAGTTGATTGATAATTGCCTATTGTAAAGCCTATATATTATCACCACTGTTGAATCCTAATCAGTTTCTCGAGTGAGCAAAAGGTCTGCCATTTGATTCATATTATCACCAGAGAAATCCCCTAAAGTGAACGACAAGTACAATGGAAGCATCTGTTACAAATATAAAATGAAATTTATATCATTCTATCGGGGATTCAGATTCTGATACATTTATGATACCTGAAATAACAATATCAATAGGTCTATTGAATGCTAAAAACATAAATTTATAGAAAATAAGTCGGCGTTGGATGAGATTTGACATGTAATTACTGAAAGTATATTGTGCAATACCATGCGCAAATAGACTACAAACACCAAAAATAAAATCTGATCTTTGTAAATTCAAACAATGATTATCTAATTTTTAACTCGGTATTCTGACTCACATGTCATGTTTCTATTTGTAATAATTTTATACTGTGAAGACTCAATATTAAAGGAGTTATGAGACAGGCTTGCCATTTTCAATTTATGTAAATTAGGCCCTTCGCCGCCCTGAAAATCAGAGAACTTTGGATAAGTACAAAGAAACCTTCTGTAGCAATTTGCTCAGTATAAATACACTAATACCTTTTTCTGCAAGTATGTGTTTATATTTTTTACCGTATATCCAGTTACTAAATGCCATTCAAAGATTAAAATGTATATCTAGAACAGTTTAGAAATGGACAAGTTGGGAAAACATTTTTCGTAAATTTGGGGAATAATACAGGACAGAATGGAAATTATTTGTTAAATATTTGTTAAATTATCTAATTATATGGAATTTTTGCTTTTGTGTACCTTTCTAATTTTCTATAGCTCATATATTTCTCAAATGCTTTAAAGTTACATTATGGGAGATAAGATAAAGAGATGGCAGTTCTCACTATAATAGTTGAAAACTAGATAGTGTAAAGATAATTTGCTGAAAATTTCAGTCAAATTGTACCACTATTATCCGAGAAAAAAGCGTTTAAAATATTCACATAGCCTCGGTCATCATTACTCAAATCATTAATATAAACAGCATAGTCTCGATTATCCACTTGATTGATTTAATTATCAACGGCCATTGAGCGGCATATATGAATTCAATCCGCCAACATCGAAGGCTAGCCTTCACATAGAGAATTTTTGCTTTTGTGTAAATCCTTTCTAATTTTCTATAGCTCATATATTTCTCAAATGCTTTAAAGTTACATTATGGGAGATAAGATAAAGAGATGGCAGTTCTCACTATAATAGTTGAAAACTAGATAGTGTAAAGATAATTTGCTGAAAATTTCAGTCAAATTGTACCACTATTATTCGAGAAAAAAAGCGTTTAAAATATTCACATAGCCTCGGTCATCATTACTCAAATCATTAATATAAACAGCATAGTCTCGATTATCCACTTGATTGATTTAATTATCAACGGCCATTGAGCGGCATATATGAATTCAATCCGCCAACATCAAAGGCTAGCCTTCACATAGAGAGTTTATTATGGTCTGTTATGTTAATTAATGTCTAATTGATTATTTAGATAACATCTCAGGCCTAAAGAAAGACCTGTAATAAGCAGATTTTGCTCTTGCATAATGCTATTTTAACATGACACCTTGGGATGAATTACAATAAGCTATTGGTACTTTAGGCTGAAATCTTCTGTACAGTAATCCACCTTGATTTGTTTTTAATACATCTTAATGATATTCTATACGTTGTCTATTACTGGAGTCAGTTTTCACAGCGAGTTGGTAGTGTTCTTCTACGCTAAGATTTCAGTGTTCTTAACCAACTCGAAGGGATAATTCAGTCCAAATAAATACACTATTGTATCCAACAAATGCTGACAATGGATTGAACGCAATAATTGTTTTTTCTCCACATTAAATTTCATTTTCTATTGTAATAACTTCTGCTAGTTTTCTGTTATTCTCCATGCAAATATGAATGTGCCAGAAAATTATTTACAAATTTGAAATTTCGTGTATTTTAGCATTGATCGCCACCCCACCTACACACTCACTAAGTAGAGGTTAGTACCACCCAAATGATCTTTTTTCAGGTTACGAATATGAATGTGTCATAAAAAGATAGGCTGGCACTGCCAGGCAGGATACGCCCACATTTTCGAGAGATGGACAGAGAACAAGCAATACCGAAAGTGATTTTTCCTACATCTTTAAGTCCTGTATTTCATACTGTATTGGGAGCAGCCATTTAAGTTGGTCAGTTCCAGTCTGATATTAATGAAATTCGAAACCGACAATGATTATGGTGTGACGGTACACAACCTAGAAATGTGACTTTTCATCAAAAGCGGATAAGAATTGTGACCTGTAGAGAGTCCACAACCACGATATACCATATTTTTACACTATTCGCGTACAAATGGCGACCATTTCGTCCGGCAATTTTGGTACGATTTTCACGAAATTAGAACTCAACCTTCCTCATCAAAATCGAATTAAAATTGTGACCTATACAGGGTCCACAACCATGATATATCATTTTTTTAACAGTATTCGCGTACAAACGGCGGCCATTTTGTCCGTCAATTTTGGTCTGATTTTCCCGAAATTCAAACTCAACCTTCCTTACAGTGTAACGGTGATATAATCAAACGTTTTTTTAAATTGGATAATAATTGTGACCTCCAGAGGGACCACAAGCTAAAGAAAGGGGGATTTTGCGTATAACCAGGGGCCATAATTCAGGAAGTTACGATCCGATATGCGCAAATATCGAAAAGAACCAAGATCTTTGGGTTATAACCATGAATTTCAAGTTTCATCAAAATCGAATTAAAATTGTGACCGTTACAGGGTCCACAACCTTGATATACCATTTTTAACAGTATTCGCGTACAAACGGCGGCCATTTTGTATGGCAATTTTCGTCCGATTTTCCCGAAATTCAAACTCAACCTTCCTTACGGTGTAACGGTAATATAATCAAACGTTTTTTTAAATCGAATAATAATTATGACCTCCAAGCTAAAAAAAGGCGATTTTGCGTATAATCAGGGGCCATAATTCAGGAAGTTACGATCCGATATGCGCAAATATCGAAAGGAAGCAAGATCTTTGGGTTATAACCATGAATTTCAAGTTTCATCAAAATCGAATCAAAATTGTGACCTCCACAGGGTCCACAACCTTGATACACCATTTTTTAACAGTATTCGCGTACAAACGGCGGCCATTTTGTATGGCAATTTTCGTCCGATTTTCCCGAAATTCGAACTCAACCTTCCTTAGGGTGTAACGGTGATATAATCAAACAGTTTTTTAAATCGAATAATAATTATGACCTCCAAGCTAAAAAAAGGCGATTTTGCGTATAATCAGGGGCCATAATTCAGGAAGTTACGATTCGATATGCGCAAATATCGAAAGGAAGCAAGATCTTTGGGTTATAACCATGAATTTCAAGTTTCATCAAAACTGAATCAAAATTGTGACCTCCACAGGGTCCACAACCTTGATATACCATCTTTTAACAGTATTCGCGTACAAACGGCGGCCATTTTGTATGGCAATTTTCGTCCGATTTTCCCGAAATTCGAACTCGACCTTCCTTAGGGTGTAACGGTGATATAATCAAACGGTTTTTTAAATCGAATAATAATTGTGACCTCCAGAGGGACCACAAGCTAAAAAGGGTGATTTTTCGGACAATCAGGGGCCATAATTCAGGAAATTACATTCCGATAGCCCCAAATATCGAAAGGAACCAAGATCTTTGGGTTACAAACATGCATGTCAAGTTTCATCAAAATCGGTTCAAAATTGTGACCTCTATAGGGTCCACAAGCTAAAAACGTGATTTTTCGTACAATCAGGGGCCATAATCCATGAAGTTTTGATCCGATACATGCCAATATCGAAAGGAACCAAGATCTTTTGGGGATAAACCTATATTTCAAGTTTCGTCAAAATCGGATAAGAATTGTGACCTGTAGAGAGTCCACAAACAAATTGTGGACGGACGGACGTCCGGACGGACGTCCGGACGGACGGACGGACGTCCGGACGGACAGGGGCGACGACATAATACGTCCACATGAAAATGTGGGTGTATAAAAATTATTTAAATATTTACTAAGGGAAATGAACGTGCTTTTACTGATATATAACTAACAATATATCTGGAATTCCATATTAAGACCTGTATATTGCACACCCCACCTCCCTTCTTGTAATCAATTGTAATTTAATCGTTTGTTAAGAAGTAAATTTCTTATAGTTACCAGATTTATTTCATAGTGTGCCAGCTTGATTTCAGTGTCTGTTTCCATGTATGTTGATAAGTCTTGTGATATCTTAGATTTGCAAAATATCAAAGATACATCACAAACACAAGGCATTTGTCATTTGACACATTACTTTTGACATTTTACATTTAACTTTGGCTTTCGAGGTACTTTGGCTTTATCATTACCGGAATTAAGAGTCAAGACTTCCTTCTGCATTGTACTTTTTACATATAATCAGACGACAAAACTTTAACACTGCATTTAATATTGGCAGCGATACCCTTTCATCATTGACCTGTCACTTGGGCTCTATTTTTGCAGCCACTGGTAATGTTTATGTTCTGAGAAATTGACAATTGTTGAAATACATGTATGTGAAATTTGCAAGAGAATAATGTATTTTGACTATTTTAATTAAAAACTGAAGAAAAAGCTAGCAATTTTTGAACAGACATGATAATTTTGATAATCAATGTGTAACAAACACAAGTTATCATCTATATAACTGACTGAAATAAAGAGTGATACGATACATGGGCAAATTTCTGCTCACTTATATTTGGAACATGTATTGTCCTTTAAGACAAAGGAAGGCTTTAATTTAAGTAAGATAAAATCCTCAAACTTTCCATTATGTGGGAGAATGAACAAAGCTATGCCTAGGGCTGGACGATATTTGAAAATTTCAATATTGCGATATTTTTTCAAAATTCCTCAATATATTGTCAGTAGTGCGATATTTTGGTGCACCAAGCAAGTGTTGTCGAGAAGCCTTAGAAAAGGGGGTGCTAATCCTCTCCAACAGCAATGAGGCACCCCTTGAGTTTATTACCTTACTGGTTGTTTTAATTAATCATCCTGCATCATATACTAAATATATATTTTATTTAACTAGAACCATGTCATGTTCCGTTCAGAAAAACAGTTGATCATATTACAGCCAATTAGGCCTACTTCTTCAGAAACAAAACACTTTTTATTTTATAATCAGCACATGTATATGAACACAAAAGTGAATAATGAAATTAATTTTGTTACAATATAACATTTATCAATCATTCATCCACACTACAGTTATTTTCAGTTTTGTATCACCTAACAATTATACAAAAAATTAAACAAGCCAACAGTGAGGCTGATGTCCCCCGCCGAAATCCAAAATAAATAGACGACACATATTAATCAATCGCACATTTATTTTTTTCAAACGTATTGAGTTATCGTGTCCCAAAGCATCAACCAATCAAATTGCTTATCTCTGCTTACCCTAAGCGGCAAATGCTCATCTTCGAACTCCATCAAGGCATTGACCTAATAAGCATATACGCCAAGTTTGAACATTTTAACTCAATCAGAAGTAGAGTTATTGTGTTTCAAAGTCTCGACCAATCAAATTGCGTATCGCTCTGCTTACCCTGAGCAGAAAATGCTCATTATCGAACTTATTCAAGGTATTACTGTAATTAAACTATACACCAAGTTTCATCACTCTCACTTAATTAGAACTAAAGTTATCGTGTCCCAAAGCATCAACCAATCAAATTGCTTATCTCTGCTTGCCCTAAGCGGAAAATGCTCATCTTTGAACTCCATCAAGGCATTGACCTAATAAGCATATACACCAAGTTTGAACATTTTAACTCAATTAGAAGGAGAGTTATTGTGTTCCAAAGTCTTGACCAATCAAATTGCGTATCACTCTGCTTACCCTGCGCAGAAAATGCTCATTATCGAACTTAGTCGAGGTATTACTATAATGAAACTATACACCAAGTTCCATCACTCTCACTTAATTAGAACTAAAGTTATCGTGTCCCAAAGCATCAACCAATCAAATTGCTTATCTCTGCTTACCCTAAGCGGAAAATGCTCATCTTCAAACTCTATCAAGGCATTGACCTAATAAACACATACACCAAGTTTGAACATTCTAGCTCAATTAGGAAGAGAGTTATTGTGTCCCAAAAAGTGTGACGGACAGACGGACAGACAGACAGACAGACGAACCCATTTTAATAGTCCCCCAAATAAAATTAAATTCTACTTTCAATTAAATCATTTTAAAGGTTTTAAACAAAAAAAACCCAAAAAACATTTACAGTTTTGTAATGCACTGGAGTTTACGAACCACGCTTGTTAATCTTAGATTTTAAAGCCCCAATAACACTCTTGTTGTAAAAGAATAATATGCCTAAATCTTCATTCTGGTCAACAAATCGTATTATTTTAGAATATTCCAATTAAATGATGATATAAATTTCATCTTTACATACCTATTTCGAAAAATTGGAAAAATTCAACCAATTGATTTGAAAAGTCTAACAAATGTGACTTGGATTTTAAAATATTTTCGGACCCTCTGGACAAGTAAAATAGGTTGTAATTGATAATTTACATAACAGGTAGGACATTCAAATATCTAGTACTTAGAATAAGGGTATTATTTATTTTTCTGGAGCTACCAAGCCAGCAAGAATGTTATTGTCCCTTTAAAATGAAATAACACAAGACGTGATAAATTATGTCTTCTTCAAAATATTAAAACCCGAGAAGAGAAGGTACAAATTACTTGTTTTTCCATTCTTGGTAGCTATGTTTCTTCTACACAGTCTACATAAAATTTTATTTTGACCAGTATCTGTTACATCAATCCGAAGTAGGCACTAATGCCAAATGTGGCTTGTACTAATGCTGAATCTGGCTTGTACAGTTTCTCTTCGGGACTCCGAAGTTGTCCCTTCAACTTCCAACTTCAACCATGTCGTCTGCCATTTTGTAAATCTACCGATAGCTATAGACATCGACGACCAGCCGTAACTTTACAAATTAAAATTGAACATTGATAATCAAGACAAGATAAATGCCGAAAATAGCATCGTTTTTTCCGAGTTTTTTATTTTCACTTTCGACTTTTTTTTTGTTGTCTCGATGTACCATACACGAGATCTCATTGTATACTGTGTGACTGGACATCGACTGGTCCGGATTTACTCGATAAATATGTATATTTCTCAATTAGTCCAATTAACTTTAGTTATTCAGGGGTTTCTAAAGCAAGTTCAGGACTAAATTAAGAGAATATTGCAGTGCATACCGCGGTATATGGCGTCAAACGATGTATTGGAATATTGCGGTTTTTCTGAGGGTCTTAAAATTACCGTCAATATAATTTCCAAACCGCGATATATTGATTTATCGAAATTACCGTCCAGCCCTAGATGCCTATCATCCATTTCTTTTGAATAAAAGAAAGATCCATTGTCAGCAAAATGTGCTAATTTAGAATATGTTTGTACAAGTACGAAAAGCAGGAACAATGGTGCAAGACTATTTTCACTCAACGTGCCCACTTTATGACCTAATGAACAATCTCTGCAAATTTGAAATAAATTTGTAAAGAGCTTTGACCAAACCTAAACCATTATGAAAGCTTGATTGCCCAAAAATTAAAACCAACCCGGCTACATATCATATCATAATCATGGCTTGATTGCTCACATATTAAAACACACTTCGGCTAAATTACTTTATTATAAAATCAATCAACCTTTCCTATATGTATGAATAGAGACCATTTTTATTCACTGTAGGCCTCACACCTACTGACATTCAGCTTTCTATCTGAGATTTAATGTACAGTTCTGATCTAATAGCACTTTCAAATATCAATCTCCAAATACAGTAATCAGATTTGTAAATATATAATGTAGTTTTACAAAAATAACTACATCTAGAAATCAATTTGATGATATATAAATTACCAATTAAAACTATATATTTCTCCTCTTTTTGTAAACACATAGTAATTGTGAACTATTGAAAAATCCAAAATTATTATTTGTGTGCCTCAATCAAAGAATCAACAAACACATCAATGTGTAGTGTAAAATGTCACTTATTGACTATAAACAGATAAATGACTGTAATAAAATTAAAAATATAAACATTAATCAACTGAGCATTATACATGGTAACAAAATTTGAAATAAAAACATTAATCAACGGAGCATTTAATCATTTTAATGATTAAAACATGCAGCCACCTCTACCTATAAATCCTGTTGGGCTAAACTAGAGCCCTGATTTATGCCAAAAGCATTCACAGCTGGAATCCAGCGCAGGATCATGACATAGCCGGGTTATAGTGGGATAGTCATAACATAGCCGGGTGATAGTGGGATGGTGAGAACATTTTACTAGTGTGTTGTTTATTACTACATTTATTTACATGTATGATTTTTGGATAATTAATTAGGTTTTAAATGTACATTTAACGTAATAATGTAATTGAATCAGGTCACATTTTTCAAGAGCATCATATTATTCTTATCCCTATATGAACTCTACAAGATATCATTAAGAGATAAATTACCAAAGGCCGTGGTTTATTTCACGTATCAACCTATGATTTCACCTATAAGACAATGGTTTAGCCATATCGGCCCTGCGACTAATATGACAAAATTAAGAAAACAAGTCGTAAGCTGCTCGTGCATCACATTTTAGTAACTAGGTGCTCACAAACTGGCATTCATTTTGTGCAATGTTGTCAAATAATTCAGATGACAAACTGATCCAAGCACGTCGTCAGTTTGTAGAAAATATGTAGTCAAGTCAATTTATGATTTTATCCCCAACAAATTGCAAGGAAACGCGTTTATTTAGGTTTACTTAATAAAATCCCGAAAGTTTACCGAATTCTGCACACCGGAAAGTGGTAAAATACAAGGTGGTCTTCTTTTGCTTAATCAATGTTCAAGAAAACCCCACACTGTTGGTTTAAGAAGTTATAAATGTATTATGAACATATGATTTAATGCTTTGGGGGTCATTAAAGCAGTAAAATAAGTAAAATCCAAGATAGCCGACATTTGTCAAATTGGTGTAGATGAAAATCCTATATATGAACGTAAATTAATGTTAATGGAGTCATTTTTTTCATTTGAAGAAATATCCTGTGGTGTTCACTGGTCCCTTATTATAAAGTGGTAAAATGTGATAAAGTCCAAGATGGCTGACATTTGCCTTACCAATGTACACAAAAAATCTAAATGGATATTGAACATATAAATTAATGCTCTGTGGTCATTCTTTCATTTGAAGATTATTAAGTAGCCTAGTGCTAACTGGTCCTTAAAGCGGTAAAAAATAAAAATCAGTAAAATACAAGATGAACGACATTTGTCAAATCTATGTACAAGAAAATACCAAATGTCCTCTTTAAGACCCTATAAGTGTAATATAAACATGTAAATTAATATTTTTGGGGTCATTCTTCCATTTGAAGATATATCACGTGGTCTTCACTGGCCCTTTAAAGTGGTATATCAGATCAAATCTGGGGAGGTGGGATGGCCTAGTGCTCTAGATTGCCGCGCTTTGACCTCTAGCTCGCCGGTCACCTCTGGTGTGAGCATATGTGGCATGGAGATAGGGGCGTCTTCTCAACCTCATTGGTTTCCTCCAGGGACTCCGGTTTCCTTCCACTGCTAAAGACCCCTATGTGCAAGCGAATTATTGAAATAAAAAAAATTAAACAACCATGTATTAGTCCCGAAATGACCTAGTTTGTGTTGAGTGGACGTTAAACCCCATTTCTCTCTCTCTGATAAGATCCAAAAAGGGAAGCCATATCTGCCTAACCAATGTAAACAAAACATCTTAAGGGCGGGGTTGCGGGGGGAATCATGAAACCAAGTAAACGTCCTGTTAAACAAAGTCTCCTCAGGTCCAATCCAAAATAATAAAAGATACCGGGATCTGCGCCAATGTCATCAATTAACCCACTCAGATTCCAGTAGTCCTGGTAGAGCGTGGGACGATAAACTGTATTACTGTTCTCTCAACTCTCACAAAACAGGCGGAATTGGCAGACAGATTCCCCATTTCCGATCCCCTCGTTCACAAGAATTTGCCCACTACAATGATCTCAAAAGGCATGATATTGACTCAAATTTTCTTTCCTATGGATTCAGGGTTCACACTGTCGGTCGCCAAAGTCGCAATTTCCGATGAAAAAAATGAAAGTGGCAATTAAAATTTGATTTTGGCGATAATTTTTGCGATAAAGTTTTACAGTACTGGCGATTCATTTTGAGAACTGGCGGAAAAAAATCTTAAAATTCTAATCGTATTCATGCTGTATTAACCATTATTGAGTGTCAATCACGTGGCTAAACACTATAATAAATTAATCAACTGACTGATAATCCGGATCGCGTCACCGAGTAATACTAATCAATTGTCTCAGATTAATGATTAGTTGATTGATAATTGCCAATGATGTATAATCAATTGTCTCGGATTAATGATTTGTTGATTGGTAATTGCCAATGATGTATATTAAACCTGTCTCAAGTCGAAAAGAAGTAAATATTGTGATAGTTCAATTCCGTTTACTGTGGCATCATATACGGCATGTAAAACATACAAGTATGCCTATTGGATATCATTATTTCAAATTATCGTATCATCACTGGTCGAAAACGTATGAACTAGGCTACTTGAATATCGGCGATTACCATCGCTAAAATGTTCTAAAGGTGAATGACGGGTATAATTGTAAGCATTTCTTACAAATATAATTGAAGTACATATCATTCTATCAGAGATTCAGATACAGTTACGGTACCTGAAAATAACAATAGGTCTATTGTACACGCAATCCTTGGACGAGATTTGACGTGTAAATACTGAATATATAGTGCAATACGGCGATGTTCAAAGAGACTTAAGTTACCAAAAATAAAATCCAATCTTAGTAAACCAAAACTGTGCTAAATGTATTATGTAAAGACAGGTTTGTTAAAAGTTGTTGTATATTGTATATATCGGTAATTGTTTTATAATAAGCCTAACTGAGACATAAAATTGTTAGATATTGTATAATTTTTTATCACATATTTTTGGCGGATAAAATATTCAAGTTGGCGGAAAAAATATATTAACATTTCTTTACATAAAAATTATCATCCATTTTGGCGGAAAAAAATTGAAAGCCAGTGTGAGCCCTGCTCGGATTACTTGTGGTAAAGCCATTGTCACTGTCATGTAAGAATATGTGATTTATGATATTAAAACCTTTGTAAATAATAACACTGATTATCTAAATTACCACACTTTATGTTTAAACAGGGGACAAGAGTACTGGTAAATTTTCACAATTTCAAGATCCATTTCATTGCTCTGCCCATGGTGTAAGTTTCTTATACCCAATGCCCACAACATTTAGTTCAGCTATTCTTAAGAAAAAGAAAATGTAAAAAATATTCATGTATATATTCTTGTGAATCTTTTTCTGAAGAAAAACCATCTTAAAATGACAAAAACTCCCTATGGATTAAATACTCACCATTAAAGAATTACACAGAAATAAAAGAGTTAAATCCTAGACTAACAAATAAATTCACGCTTCTTTCAATTCTTGTCATTAGATAGACTTCATTTATCCACATAATACCATTAACGGAAGTAAGATATCAGGAAAGCAGACGATATATTGGCACTGAGACTCAGTCAGTCAGGTATTTCCATTTGAACACAGATCTGTAAGAAGTAAATTAAGGCTTGATATAACCAATACTACACTTAGAATGTGCATCACATGATTTGTCAGATATGTTATATCAAAGTCACAACTATTTCGAGTCCACATCTTCCATTGCCCATGGGCAAGATTACTTGGGAAATATTTTCAGGCTACAAACTAATTGCAATACTTGAGAAGAAAAGAACCACCCTTATATGAAAGTCTATTACAAGCAATGCTAGAATAATAACTCAACTTTCCAATTAAATGATGAAACCTTGCAGCTAAAGTTCACAGCTCTAAATTCTCATTTCTTTTCTTACTTTTATATTTGTTGGATTTAAATACTTTTCTTTCCATTCACATTCTTTAAAAAGGTATTCTAGATAAAAAAAAAAGACAGGTATTCCAAAATTAGTTAAAGGTCTAAACATTATGTATTTCTTATCATGTTTGGAATTAATTTTATTGCAATAAACTCGCTTGTGCTAGGGGCTTTGACAGTGGCCGGAAACCCGGGGCGTAACAAAGAAAACCAACAAGGTTAGGCTGGTGCCCCTACTGCTTGTCATGTACAAGTGTTTGATCAAAACCATACCATCTGAATCAATGAAAGACCTTATGATCTAAAGTATATGCGTTAAGCCACTCAATACCATTAAGGAATCTGACATGTTTCTAAAATTTGATCAACGTGATGTTAAAATTAGTCAAAGATTATATTTACTACATGATAATTTTTTATCTGTAACCATTTCCTGTCATGGTGATGTTTTCCCACCAGACACACAATATTTTAATCCCTTTCCATTCACTGGAAAACAAGATATTTTGTTGACTACAACTGTAAGAATCTAACAACGTGATTTATTGTACAATCTGTGGGATATAAGACCTATATTTTAAGTTTCGTCAAAATTAGACGAAAATTTTGACCTGTAGAGTTTCCCAAACAAATTGTGGACTGAAGGACAGACAGGGGCGAAGACAATATACATCCATATGTGGGTGTAAAAATGCAATTTTTCAAAGTGCTCACTGTCATTAGCTATTAATCAACATAACTTTTTTTTCATAATGAATCGAAATGAACTACCTAGCGGTTCTTTTCAGCATCAAAACATGTATCAAGTGGGTAAATAAGAATAACAGATGTAATTTTAAAATACCATTATGATAAAGAAGACAAACAATGTTTCGACATCAGAAACTATTCTTATTACAGATGTTTTGCTTATGAAGACATGTAATTTGGGAGGCATATCACTGACATGAATTTGTAGCAGGTACTGAACTTTCTGTGTAATTTTTTAAGAATATTACCGACATAAATAATCACAACTGTCATTTACCGACAGGAATCATTATTCTTAGGTATGAAAATAATTCATCACAACATTTCGTCCACTAGCGAGTGTACTAGCAAAATTACGCTAATAAAAGGGACATAACTCCTGAACAAAGACAGTGATTGCGCTCAAATTCAATTTCAAAGAATCATTATGCTAAGGTTTGAAAAAGATTTGTAAAAAATTTGGCCTCTAAGGAATGGAATGCAAAATTATGCCAATTACAGGGTACAACTCCAGAACATAAAAAGTTATGGTCTACTGATAAGAATCATAATCCAATTACAGGGTCACAACTCCAGAACAAAACAAAAGATGGTCTACGGATAAGAATCATTATCTAATTACAGGGTCACAACTCCGGAACAAAAAAAGTGATGGTCTACGGATAAGAATCATTATCCTAAGGTTTGAAATGAAATGTCATAAATCGTTGCCTCCAGAGGCAATGGACTGGACAACTGCATGTCCAGGCTACTTCAAATTTGTGTTAGTCAAAATTTCATTGCCCAACCTCACACAAAATCATGAGCAAAGGCATGGCCGCTTGTTGTTCTGTCTGTAGTGAAAAGCATTCACTACATTGAAAATTTGGAAGTTTGACAAATTCACCAGAATTAATTTTGAAGTTAATGTCCCCTATGTATTAAGGATTTGTCTCCCTTTATCTGTACACCATGTTCTCAATCCACTACATGCACTTCAGTTTATCAACGTTTGGCAAGTTACAACATATTATAAAGCATACAATTTAGGTTGTCTACTTAGACTAGTTGTTAGTCTGATGATATTGTTAAAATTATCAAAGTGGAGCAACTGAATGAGATTTACTTTACTTATCTGTAACAAAAAAGCGTACCTGCCAACTGTCACGCATTTGGCATGAGAATCACATATTCTTAATCATAATCACGCTCTCACAAGCGTCAAGCACATATGGAAATCTCAAACATTTTCATAACTATAGTATAAAAAGAAAAGGGTTTTTCCACGTATGAGTTACATTCGGATAAACATTGATGAGATGCAATTAGTCAAACGTGAATGTCAAGTCGCTCTAATCTGGTTAGTTTTAAGTACCACGCCACAGTTTGGCTAGATGGGTTGGATCAGCCAATGAAATTATTTGTTTCATTACCATTGATCAGAAACCAGAATATCCCCCCCCCCCAATAATTTGGCAGCAAGTTCTGTTTTCTCCAGGTTATTGCATGCACATAACTATTCAATAAAAAGCAAGAGGCTTGATTTCAATACTGAAGTGAGTAGAAGTGAGACTTCTTTAACACAGAATTTCAGAAGAAGAAAACCCTGCTATGCTCTATACTGATCTCTGGGTTAAGAGACTTTTGGCTGCGCGGGTCGCGATTAGATAACTGAACAGCCGATCTTTATTTCGGGTCCATCTCAGGATTTTTGTATCCATGGCATATAAGGTAATTAGACGAGATAAGAGTTTTATTTATACTCTTTCCGAGTGTCTCTTATTCTGTTATCAGTTATGACCAGTTAAAACAAGCAAGATATGCCCATATTTTGCAAGAAATGGATGGGGAAGAGGTAAAATCAATAGGGAATATCCTCTCATTCAAGATCTTGCACCTTAACATATTTCAGTTCCAACAAAATTGAACAAAAATGGTAGTCCAATAAAATCGGTACATATTTGGAAATTGGCGTGAAAAGCAGGGCTATAGCTCTAGAATTTAAAATGAAATGAAATTGGGTTTAACGTCCTACTGTTATGCTCCTAACCTGGGCTAATGAAAATGGGCATATGCTATACAGTGTGCTATGAGGGAATTTTGCCCAGGCAGCGGCGCTATGACCTACTCTTATATCGAATTCCAACTGCCAAGTGATCTTTTATGTGCATGCTAATGTGTACAAGGGACCCTGTTTTTTGCCCCATCCAAACGCCTAGACAGCTGTCCTTGTCAGGCCCTACATCCTGCTTCACTGACAAGGGGAAACCACGCCGGAAAATCTGAATAAACTTTCTTGGCCAATGCAGGGCTCGAATGCCCGACCTCTCGAGGACCCATAAGGTAAAGAGGTGATAATTCGAACAATCAGGAGGTCATAATCCAGAAATTTGTGACGCAATAGGAGCCAATATCGAATGAAACCCAGATCTTTCGATTGTAAGATACAAATTTTGATCTCTCCCGGGCCCATAAGCTAAAGACATGATAATTTGTACAATCAGGGGGTCATAATACAGAAATTTACGATGCAATACGAGCCAATATCGAAAGGAACCCAGATCTTTGGATTGTAAATATATATATTTTAAATTTCATCACAATGGGATAAAAAATTTGAGCCGATGGATGGTCAACAACCTGGGTATTACAATCAGATTTAAATATTAAAGCCACCGGCAGATTTCGTCAAGGTCATGAGATGTAACCAGGACTAGGGCACATTATTGTTGCCAATTGTTAGAGTAAGGCCTAGATCTTGGGTTAGGATTGGCGTGATTCCGGTTTACATCTCTTGACCTTGGTGAAATCTTTAGGTGGCCTTGATATTTAGATCTAATCTGGGTATTACATGCGTTCAGGGGGATGACCATTTGATAGGACAGTTCGGTTTGATTTTCAGGAGATGTGAACTCAACCATAATTATGATATAAGGGTGATGTAATGCCATTCAAACCGGACAAAAATTCGTACAACAAGGGGCTATAATCCAGGAAGTTACGATCCTATATGCACGAATAAAGAAAGGATACAAAGTGTTGTACAGTCAGAGGTAATAATCCAAGAAGTTATGGCTCGATTTATGCCAATATTGAAAGTAACAAAACTGAGATCTTTGGGAAATAATCCCATATCGGACAAACCAAATTGTGATTGATCATACAAACAGGAGTCATAATCCAGGAAGTGACTGTCCTATATCCACCAATATCGAAAGGAACCGAGATCTTGTAAGTTTTATCAGGTGAAATTTGTGACATCTAGAGTGTCCACAACCTTGGTATTTTTATGCATATTTGTGTCCAGTTCAGCATCACAGGATTAACCTATTTAAACCACCATCGACTTTGTTTTAATGTCAAGGAAGTTAAAAAAAAAAAAGAATCAAATTTAACTTCATTGCTGAGTTTATTAGCCAGAAATCGCTCAGAAAGCATCTCTGACGATCTAGACTCCCCCGCCCCCACAAGAGCTTCCATAGTCTATGCGCCCCCTGGACACTCGCCTAAGGACCTAGGATCGTAGCCCCCAAATCAAGAATTGCTTCTGCAGGCCCTGAATATTCTCTTGTCTTTGGCTCACTAAGGCTTTTTTAGCGAGCTTACAATACACCGCCGTTTCTAAATTGTACAGTCTTTGTGGGCAATGTAAGGCTCACAAAAGGAGCTAACATATCAGACGATTGTGTTTTCTAAATTACAGGCATTGAACACGTCCTTTGTTATAAAGACATGATCCGTGTTACACAGACATTCACATACTGCCCAACAAGGTTAAGATTATCTAAAATGTTGTCCTTTTACATTTTTGCTGAGCTTGCTATTATAATTATGTCCCTTTACATTTCTGTCAAGTTTACCTCAGGATAATACATTTTTTCCAGGCATTAAGACTCCTTCTGTTAAAAAAGAAAGCCATTTCATAAGGTTAGTAAATTCCTGAGTTTTTCGGTTCATGCTGGTGTTTGAGACTATTGAAACAAATCTTTTTAATTTGTTTATGAATTGAAAGACATAATTTCTTATAATTTGTTGTCATTTGATTCAGTTAGCAGGAATGGCATCCAATATTGAATTACTATCCAACATTGCTTTGGCAAACACTATGATCTCAGGGAACTTAACTTCACTTTGTAAGAGTCATAAATAGGCCAGAACTAAGGCATTATTAATTATAGATTTCCTTCCAATATGGAGTACCAGTCTATAATTACTGCTTTACATGGTGACTGCATAATATTATAAGATAAGATAAAAGATATTTATTTATTGTATCGAAACATCCATTGAGAACCATAGGCGTACATGGAAATTTTTGACTGGGAAGGGGGGTGGGGTGGTTTTGGTGGTTGGTGCCCCAAAAATGTAGTTAGGTTCGTAGTATGTTAATAGTGGCTTACTGTACTCCAAACAATAGAGGGTTCGAGTTTTAAGATTTCTACTTAATTGCCGAAGTATAGACACTCTGAATTTAAATTTTCCAGCATTTGGAATCCCCCCCCTCCAGCTCGTACACCTATGTTGAGCACAGCATACAAAGATATTCAAAGAAGGCTGATCGTACAGAAAACAATAAAGACTAGAAAGCTGGGTAATAATCATCCTCGGTTACCCAGTGTACTCATTCCGTTCTACTCCACTATACCCTTGGTTAATCCATAGGGTTTCCACGATTTCAAATTAACTGCCCTGGCGGATTGTGATATTTTTATCGTCCAATTCCATAAAGTGTTACATGGAAAGGTAATAGGCGAAGGGAAGTAACTCTCATCGTGTTCCAACAAAGAATACCCTAAAAACATGGCTACCTTATTCTTTTTGCACACTTTACAAATATGTTATTTGGGAAAAATACCTACCGTGTAGTAGAACAATCAGTGTCATTTAAGAATTTCATGTCAGAACTTTCCCTGACATCTTTTTGTGTGCATGTCAATTCTTTTATATTAAATCTATTACAAACTTTGTCATAATCGATCAAACCAGCTGCCACATTGTTTGTAAACAATGTAGTTCTGTGATGTAAAAAATGACACTAAAGAATCTACGTAAGACTGGTTTGTAAACTGTTTTTTGATTGGTTCGTACACTCTAACTACATTCAGATAGTTTGAAATCATGGAAACCCAATGGATTAACCGAGGGTGTAGTGGAGTAGTACGGTAGGAGTACACTGGGTAACCGAGGTATAATAATGTAAATAATTCTAATAGATGTTAAGATTATGTGACAATTATCTTGACCACCCATTTGTTGGCTGAGATAGTAGTTGAGACACCATCTGCAGATATCAGATGAAAAATTTAATTAACAGAGAGACACAGATAGGTATGTCTTAGTTTTAAACGAAAATTAAAAAATTTAATTGAACTGGTCGATTATATTTAAACAGAAGAAACTTCAATGCCCCTTATTACCGGTTAAAAAAATACAAATTCTTCATTTCAGAAACAATTTTATTTGTCACTTTAGATGTCCCAGTAGACTGACTTTCCGACACTTCTGCAAGAATTTTAACAATTCAATACTAAAGATACATTATGGGAGATTAGATAAAGAGCGCTGGTAGTTCTCACTATGATAGTTAAAAAATAAATAATGTAATCGGTATTTGCTGAAAATTTCAGTCAAATTAATCCACTATGAACCGAGATTTTAGCAATTCAATATTGGGGCTAGCCACGATCATTACTAAAGTCGGTAAGATAAAAAAACATAGTCTCAATTACCCATTTTTTTATTTAATTGTGATTAGAAGTCAAACAGCAAATCGGAATGGAATTCAATAAACAGGCTAGCGATGAAATCCAGAGTTGATTATGGTCTGGATAAGTTAAAGTCTAATTAATAATTTAGATAATATTTCAACCCTAAAGAAAGACCTACATGTAAAAGTACAACTAAATTTTCATTTCGTCATGAGGAGAACAATTGAAAATATATGTTTATTACAGATTACTTCTAGATTACAAATCTGTGATTGATAAATAATGTCTATGTATTATTTATCATCAATCAATTTGTGAAATATTGTAACAGATCATGTTTTCAGGGTAAGATTTGAGTTATGTTTTGCTTGATAAAGTAAATATCTTGATTTTTAACTTATTTATCTTTGGAAAAACCTGTATTTCTGTCGTATACTATGGCTGACATGATAACATTGACTGTTTTATAAGAATATCTGCCAAGACAAATAATGTTATACTGTAGATAGAAATGTATATGATTTCCTTTTTGCAAGAAGATCTAACATACACATGCTGATTCAGCATATTTATTCCTTATGTAAATGCTATCATACAAGAAGGAATATGATGCTGAATTTTGAATTTGTTTTTAAATTATCTGTATCTTCTTGTTTGTATTCACCTATTCATACCCAACTTCAAAATATGAAAATACATCTCAAATTTGTTCATAACTTGATCAGCTATTGTATATCTAATCAATTATAACCGATTAAAATAGCCTAACATTCTTTATTAAATTCTCTAATTGTTCCATAAAACTTTTCTAAAATGAAAATACTTTTGAACCTATTTATTTCTTTAATGGAACATGAAATTTATACAAGATGATGTTGTCTTTATAATCATTGATTATTTATCATAAATATTGAAACCCAATAAATTCTCAGATTATCCACCGCCTAAGTCTTTTTCCATGGTTTTTATCTAAGAAACTGTTGTACCATCAATGTTATCAATATACATAAAGCGCTCACTAACACCTAGAATTTCGTTCTACCTTTGACGTTTCTTGAGCAGGCATCACTAATTGTTAGGTTGCAGTTTGGGGTGTTTTTTACAGGTAATCTAGTATTTTTCTTGTAAGATTGGATATTTCTACTTTCTATATATACCAAAATTGCCAACCTTTGAATACAGTTACATTTACTATGTGATGTTTAAGTTTAAGGTTTTGCTAGCCTTTGCTTGTCAATTTGGAATTGGGAACACTTTCTGTCTGGTGCCAGTACATTACTGCAGGCAATCACAACTGATTTATAAGTTTTATTTTGAATTTCAGAAATAAGACCATTGCTGATTTCACCATTGGAAACCACAGCTGCGATTTCAAATACGAAATATCTCAATCTATCGGTTTCCAGACACCAAAAAACAAGGAGAAATTACCCTATTATTTTCTAATTTTCAGCAGCGCCATCATCTAATTTAGTCAACAGTTTCTAATTACCCCAACAGCTGTTTCTCTTAGTGGCTTGCTTCTGCAAAAACAACCATTTGTCAAAATAGCTTTCAAAAAATATATAAAATTTGTAAAAAAATATAAGCTTGAGTCACAAATTACGCCATTTTCTGCTGCTAAAGCAATTTTGAATAGACCTCATTTGTTTAAAGTAGTAATTTTGTTATAACTCAAATAATGTCCAATCATTGCACAGTGCAAAAACATAATATATTATTACAGCTTACTCCTTCATTTTCTAAAGTAAGTATCTTAAATATCTGTCTGCGATCACTTGACAAAATAAACAAGCAGTGCTACATTAACCATGGTGGGGGCCCCCAACCTTATAAAAGTGACCAGAACTTAGGCAGTATTCTTCCACAAATAGGGGGCTAGGGGCTAAATGTTGAAGAATACAAGTCCAGAAACAAATGTTCCTAAATAAGTACAGTATGTTTGGAGATTATCAATGACATTTTTAACAGATTCTGCTTACAGAACTCAAATATAAATGGGTTAAAAAGAATTTGAATGTGTTTTTTTAATACACTTTTCTGGCTAAAAAAAAAAGAGAAGAAACACAGGTACCAGTTGAAAGTATTACGTGGTATCGCCATATAACACTGAATTCTTGGATGCCAATCGTATTACCCATGGCTTTGAAAATCCAAAGGAGGACCTGTTTCACTGCTATTAGCCAATGGAGTTCTCGATCTGACCATGCTCACATAGCTTTTGTGCAACCATGATTTATTGTGTGAGGGCTCTTGGGCCTGGGCCCCACCGTGTCATAAAAACAGAAGCTTAAAATGCTAGAATTATGTGATGGTGCTATTTTATTTCAATAAATCGCTTGTGCGTAGTTGTTTTCAGCAATTGGAAAAAAACGGAGGAAATACGTTAGACAGGCGACCCTACTCCTTATAATGTCTAGATTTAATGTGCATACATGTATTCAGCAATTAGGATAATTAAAGCTGATTAAGACTTGCAAAGTATTATGACTGGCATAAGCTTTATGCCACTTTAAAGTAATTTATAAGTTTTATTCCATGGATATTAAAGTGCCAGTTTTAATTCCAGTGAGCTCCAATTATTTTGTGATTTTATTATTTAACTGAAATCACACTAAACAATTTAGTCTATATAAGACAAGTGCATGTCATTAATCTGCAGTTCATTGGTCGACAAACTATCAGCAGATGCAAGCAAAATTCGCCTTTTTTTTGCAAGAAATGGATAAAGAAAAAGCCAAAAAAAACAAACATGTTTTCGTACAATCAAGGGTCGTAATCCAGGAAGTCACGATCTGAAATGCACGAATATCGCAAAGGACTGAGATCTTGGGGATATGAAGATATATTTTAAGTTTCATCAGAAAGGGATACAAATTTTGACTTTTAGAGGTTCCACAACCCTGGTATTACATACATTTACAATATTTGTGTACAAAGAATAGCTATTTTGTCTGGCAGTTTGGGTCAGATTTTTTACAAAATTCAAAACTCAACCTTCATTGATATGTATCGGTGATATATTTAACATTTTTTAAAATTGAATACAAATTTGGGACTTTTAGCGGGTTCACAATCAAAAATGTGATTTTTCGAACAACCAGAGACCATAATCTAGGAAGTTATGTTCTATGTGCTGGATTATCTAAAGGAACCAAGAATGTTGTGATATAAACAAACATAGCTTGCCAGGCAACGAAACATAGGTCTCCAAGCAGCTAAATTTATCCGGGCAGTTAACAAGAGTTGTCGCATATTAAGTAATTATCAAAAACCATTAGAATTTGTTTTTCTTTAAAAAGTTCAGCCCCATGCTATCGTTTAGTATACAAAACATTTAATGTTATGGATTTAGCTGTACAATTATTAAAATTCATTGAAAATCAATATACTTGTTTGTCTCAAGACCTTAAACTGTTTCAAGTTTCATCAAAATCAAATCAAAATTGTGACCTCTACAGGTCCACAACCTTGGTATCCAATACTGTTACACTATTCCCATACAAGCGGTAGCCATTTTGTCCAGCCATTTTGGTCCGATTTTCACGAAATTCGAACTCAACATTCATTACGGTGTAACGGTGATATAATCGAATGGGTTTTTCAATCGGATAATAATTGTCACCTCCAGGGGGACCACAAGCCATAAAAGGTGATTTTTCGGAAAATCAGGGGCAATAATTCAGGAAGTTAAAATCCGATATGTGAAAATATGGAAAGGAATCAAGATCTTTAAGTTATAAACATGTATTATAAGTTTTATCAAAATCGAATTAAAATTATGACCTCTAGCAGGGTCCACAACTTTGAAATAACATATTTTTACACTATTCGTGTACAAATGACCATCATTTTGCCGGTCAATTTTGGTCCGATTTTCACGAAATTTGATCTCATCATTCTTACCAAGCAATGTTGATATGATAAAATATTTTTTTAAATCGGATAATAATTTTGACCATCAGAAGGACCACCATTTAAAAAGGATGATTTTTCGAACAAATAGGGGCCATAATTCAGGAAGTTACGATCCAATGGCCACAAATATCGAAAGAAACCAAGATCTTTGGGTTATAAACATGCATGTCAAGTTTCATCAAAATCGGTCCACTACCTGGATATAACAGTTTCACACTATTCGTGTACAAATTTTGTCTGTCAATTTTGGTCTGATTTTCACAAAATTCGAACTCAACCTCCATAACCATGTAATGGTGATATAATCAAACAGTTTTTTAAATCGGATAACAATTTTGACCTCCAGAGGGACCACAAGCTAAAAGGGCTCTTTTTCGGACAATCAGGGGACATAATTCAGGAAGTACGATCCAGGGGCACAAATATAGAAAGGAACCAAGATCTTCGGGTTATAACCATGCATTTCAAGTTTCATCCAAATCAGTTCAAAATTGTGATCTCTACACTGTTCACAAGCTAAATGCGTGATTTTTCGTACAATCTGGGGCCATAACCCACAAAGTTACAGTCCAATACATGCCAATATCGAAAGGAACCGAGATCTTAGGGTGATAAACCTATGTTTTAAGTTTCATTGAAATCGGATAAAAATTGTGACCTGTGAATGTTCACAAACAATTGTGGAGGGACGGATGAACTGGGGCCACGACAATATACGTCCACATGAAAATGTGGGCGTATAAAAATTAACAGTTTCATTAATAGTTGAAATGCACCAATATCACAATGTGAAAAAGAAAGCGAATGAACCAGCTTAATTTAACCAGTGAAAAGATTATTGAAGTGTTAAGGTCTATCTTAAGGAAATTTTCTCGGAACACATACTGACAACATCAATCAATTCCTGGGGGAGGGGGGGAGGGTATGTCAGATAGACATGTGAAAAAGAAAGCGAATACACCTGACTAGAAACCAGGCAAATTCTAGCATGTTCTAGTTTTATCGCCTCACTTCAGTGATATCTTGTGCGCCTTTTTGCCCAAATTTCTAATTCATCAGAGCATGATTTTCGTTTTTAACCTTTCTTTTTCTTCACTTTTCAGAGAGAACACCATTATTATAGTGTAATTAGAAAACCCATATGTCAACACAAAAGATGCTGCTGTAGAACCTAGTGTACTATTTACTAATAGAAATATGATTGATAATGAAAGTCTGTTAGATTATCAATTTCTGTATAATTAGGTCGCAGACTGGTTTCTGTTCTTCTGTCAAAGAAGACTTTAGTCATTTCCATATTATTTATTCTGTCTATGGCATTCTGAGATAAAACATGGCATGACTGAACTGTTGTAAGGCATTTTTATTGTTCCATGAAACAATAAACCACTTATTTTGTGACAGCAGAAAGATAAGTTTTGAATAATGTTTTGATTGGAATTTTGTTTGAATGCTGATAATCATTTTGACAAATTGTCAACAGGCAGGGAAAATTTATCAATGACAAAATACTGACAAGATACAATTCCGCAATTACAATCCATCATGTACCATTGATTTTCAAAAATTGCTGCCAGAGTTATGGCCCTTGATCACCATGAAAAATCTTGTGGCAACCCAGAGGCTAAAGTTAATATCTGATTGACTTTATATTTAAACACAGTGTTTGAGGTCAACTGACGAAGAATCCTATTGGCTTTCAATGATTTCTGATAATTACTGCCCTCTCACTTTGACATATCTTGTGGATGCTTTTACAGACCATATAGGAGCTTTTAAGCATGACATGGCCTTTTCATTTTCACTCCCGTATCTTAACATGGCAAATGCTAAGGAAAACGGGGTTTTCCGTCTTTATCTTTTAATATAAAACATATTCTTGAATGCCACCCTTGTTGTAAGATGTGTGTAGCGTGCGTAATAAATTACCGATTTCAAATTATGTCTAAATTAATTTTTTTTCATTTTTATTGAAGATATACTGCGTTGTTGCAGACGATATCATGCTTAGCTTGCACGCGGTCTGCAGATGACCGCTGTACGCAAAAGATAACAAAGATGCATTGATGTATGAAGCCGATTTATATGTTTTGTGTTAATTTTATTGCAAACAATTAATAGATAACATCTGTTTAATTGGTTGTAAAATGCCACGAAATCGAGCAAAAGGGAAGATAATAGAATGGGTTATAGAGTGGTGACCTGTGGCTTCACTAAAGAATTATTCAAGATTCAAGACGATATTAAAATTTTTAAAAGCAGGACCGCAGCAAATCTAAAAAAAAGAGCAAATAATAATCACGCTGTAACAAATACTTCTGTATAGAATGCACTGAGTCAAGTTATATATTTGCATTCAAAATTTGATCTCTGAACCAAATACTGAATTAGAAATTGATAAAATGGACGCAAATATATCATTCTTCATTCTTGGGTTGCGACATTGGAGATAAACTGACTGGATTATTATTTCACAGAGTGTCAAAAGTTGTGCCAAGACGATTTATGTGGTTGGAAAAAAAGGGTTTTAAAAATATTCTCAGATTCAAATTGATCATCGTTTTATTCTTTCTGTAATTCATATTCCATCAAGATGTTTTTTTTTTTTATAAAATGGCCGACGTTTTACTCTGTGCATCAAACAACTATTTTATCATTGGTTAGAGCCGTCGAAACGCGGGGAAATTTACAGTAGCTATTGGTTAACAGCACGCATAGACAATCTTATTTGCATATTACATACTATTTATAGTATCATTAGCTGGAATTATTTTAAGTCGATAGCATCCCACCATGAGCAGGGACCAGTCTTAACCTTGGTTTCCTAAATTGCAACGGCCATTACGGGTCTGGTAAACTTGCCTTATCTTTTCTATATCGAAATTTTTCTAAATATCGGTATCTGGCATTGGTCGGTAAACCTTACATGTATATAGAAATGGCGATCGGATCCATTTTATGTAAAACAAGCTCATTGTACGGCATATTTTCACAAAAAACACACACACTGTCCTGTGTGTTACAGTCTACGAATAAGGCCAGGGTCTGCGCATGACCAAAAATGACGTCAAAATGGAAACCCGTAAAAGCTCCTATAGTTATCATCTGATTGATATTTATACACCATGTTTACACTTACATGTAATCATTTCGATTGACTTTAGATTAATACACATGGATTAAGAACTCAAAATGGGCAGAAGCTGTATTAAAACAGTCAGGGAACTCATCGGTGTGTCAGTATATGAGGCCAAAGAGTCTGGGATATTAGTATGATATTACTGTCCATCTACATCAATTCCACTCTTACTGAAAAATCAGTGTCAGAAAATATCAAAGCATCAAAAAACATGTATCTTTAGGTTATTGCTTGACATTGAAACAAATAGTGATTCATGTTGCAATCTCTGCCTAAAAACATCACTGTGTGAACTGTATTACCTTCATGTGAGAGCCAAAAGTTTAATTTTTTCAAACATGGTCCTGAAAAGTAGGATGTTAATCATCACTCATATTGACATTTTCCATAGGTACTGCAGCAAGTCATCTGTTGTAGCTCCCAAATGATTGTCATCATATGTCAAATGGAGTTTTAAGAACATATGCAATATGAAATGTGTCAAAAGCTTTATAAGTAAAAATGTGAATGTAAATATAGGGTTCATCTTTATGGCCTAAAAAAAAGTCATCAAATTTTAAAAATCTTATTGAGAAAACATCCCTATTTGTATTCACATGATTTCATAAATTTGAAAGTAAACATGATGGTAACTTAGTTATTTTAATATGTGTATGGCATAATTTTAATTGTTTATTAAGTGACTTATGTTCACATTTTAATTACATTTTCCATCATGGAGTTAATCATTCCAAGAACTATTCAGCATGAAAGATTTAACATTGGGATGCTTGTTTTTAATGGTGTTTTCTCATCTAGAAGTGATCAAATTCAAATTTATAGTACACATGGGTAATTTGAAACACATGAGCAATATGTCAGGATGTGCAGTTTTAGAATGGTCAAAACCAAAGCAACTAATATTTACCAGCAGACTGTTTAATTTACCACCTCATTACTAATGGTTCAACAATTACCAGTAACTCAAGCAGCCTTGAAAAATTATTTTAATATCTTGTAGACCATCTGTCCAAATCATTCAACAAAATGACCATTACTAATTACAAGTACAGTTGTAAATGTTAAATGATTCTGCAGGGTAAATTATAGAATTACATACCATTTACATACGTAAATACCAAAACTGTGTAGCATATAAATATTTTCTTATAAGAAAAACATACTTAACAATAAAATTATGTATATGAGGATTACAGTTTCACGTAATATTATAACATGTAAAAAAGACATCCGATAAAATATTTTTTATTATTCAAGAATCAAAATTGAATGGTGAGATTTTTCTCACACATCACATGCCTATGGGATGGCTTAAAGATAATGAAATATTTAAATTGCATCTGGGTCTATTTTTAGCACCTATTGAAGGTTCTTTTACACCAATACCAATAGGATATCAGTCTTTTTCATCCAATCCAAATTACTGGACACTGTTCCTGGCCAGACCCTCCGTCCCGCACCACTGACTAAGTGAAACTACGGCTAACACCAACAGCCGACACCTAAAAGCTCTACAAATATATCCCTTATAGCTTATAGACCTACAACACAACATTGTCTAAAAGGTTGAACTTTCGTGTGAAATATTCCACAGATAACATAAGAGTGTTACCAACTTCACTATTTTATCATCATCTTTATTTTACAGAGATCATGCCCCAGGGTTCGCAAAGCATTCTCAGACTTAAGTTGAGAATTTACTCAACTTTCAATTGCTGTTTAAAAGAAATATCTTTGATCCGGAAACACAAAACTATGCATATAGTTTCTTACATGATACGTTAAAACTTTTTTTTTTTATAAAAATCTATATTTCAGTTACAATAAGGCATACAATTTTGAGTAAATTCTTGACATGTCTGAGAATGGTTTGTGAACTCAAGCCCATAACATAAGAAATCATTTTAATTGGTCTTCATATTATGGTGTGTGTATCTTATGTGAGTACATCGCCATTTAATGCAACATGACAAATACAAACACAGACCACCAGAACTGGTCACCTTTACTTCATGGAATTACTTGTTGATGTAAAGCAAGTGTACATTAATTAATGATCAAGGGAATTTCAATGACATCTTGATGAAACCCAAACACAATAACTGCCTCTTTACCCTCCATTAAGGTTTTCAATCTGTCAGCAAGTTCTTCCTGGCTTGTAGCTAACAGACCTCATCATAGGATACTGTAAGTTTTACTGGATTCTTCTTGATTACTTGGTAAATACCAATGGCACCTTTGGGAGTATTTGATGGTGACTACATTTGATAAAGAAAACAACCTGACCTGTTATGAAGTAACCTGATGCTCTATATTTTGATTCTGCAGCTCGTTTCTCCCTGAGATGTAAGGGCTAATATTATACACTGTCAGTTGTGCAGGATGGGAGGACTGGCAAAGAAAAGTATCTAGGTGCATTGGACTAAAGACAGAGGTACTGTGTACATCTTAGTGTGCAAGAAAAAAAGAACCATAGCCGGGTGCAATGCCGGTACCTGTTGAGGTCAAATGGCTGAGGGAATATATCAAAATAATAGAAGGATTGCATCATTTAATCAGTAGTTAAGAAAAAACATAGTGTTGCCCTATTATATAAATTTGTAGAAACTATGAAATTTTAAACTAATAGCTCGTTCAGATACCTAAGTTGAACTGGTTTTAAAGCCCCTGGGATAGTCAAAAATGTTTAACTTAGGCGTCTGAAAGCAAATGTGGGGTGAATAAACCAGTTTAAAAACCCCAGCTTGTGAGTTGTCTTTGAGAAAACTGTTAGTCTGCCTTCATTTTTATACGCCCACATTGAAATGTGGTCGTATATTGTCGTCGCCCCCGTCCGTCCGTTCGGTCCGTCGTCCACAATTGCTTGTGGACGCTCTAGAGGCTAAAGTTAATATCCGATTGACTTTAAATTTATACACAGTGTTTAAGGTCATGAGACGAAGAAGCCTATTGTTTTTCAGCGATTTCTGATAATAACTATCAGAGTTATGGCCTGTGATCACTTCAAAAAATCTTGTGGACGCTCTAGAGGCCAAAGTTAATATCCGATTGGCTTTAAATTTATACTCAGTGTTTAAGTTCATGAGACAAAGAAGCCTATTGATTTTCAGCGATTTCCGATAATAACTATCAGAGTTATGGCCCTTGATCACTTTTTAAAAAATCTTGTGGACACTTTAGAGGCCAAAGTTAATATCCGATTGACTTTAAATTTATATACAGTGTTTAGGGTCATGATTTTCAGCGATTTCTAATAATTAGTGCCAGAGTTGTGGCCCTTGATTAATTAATGCCAGAGTTATGGCCTTTGATCACATCAAAAAATCCTGTGGACGCTCTAGAGGCCAAAGTCAATACCCGATTGACTTTAAATACACACTCACTGTTTAAGGTCATGAGACGAAGAAGCCTATTGATTTTGAGCAATTTCAAATAATTACTTCCAGAGATGTCTCCCTTGATCACTTCAAAAAACCTTGTGATGCTATATAGGCCAAACTTATCATCCGATTGACTTCAGATTGATACACAGAGTTTAAGGTGTTGAAACGAACAAGTATTTTGATTTTCAATGAATTTTGATAACTGAACTGCTAAATCCATGATAATAAATGTTTCCTATACTAATTGTTAGCATGGGGCAAACTTTTATAAAAAGCAAACAAATTCTAATGATTTTCAAATAATTACATAATGAGTTGTTACTTTTAATCAGATTTTAGTGTATTACAAATGTTTCATTACCAAAAAAAGTAAAAATATGCGACAACCCTTGTTTACTGCCCGGACGATTTAGCTGCTGTGTGGGCGTATGTTTCGTTGCCTGGCAACCTATCTTTACACTATTTGTGTACAAGCGGCAGCTATTTTATCCAGGAGTTTTGGTCTGATTTTCATGAAATTCGAACTCAACCTTCAGTACGGTGTAACGGTGATATAATCAAATCATTTATAAAATTGGTATAATAATTGTGACCTCCAGAGGAACCAAAGGTTAAAGAAGGCAATTTTTCATATGTCAGTGGTCAAAATTCAGGAAGTTACAATCCGATATGCGCAAATATCAGAAGGAACCCAGAACGTTGGTTTATAAACATGCAGATTAAAATTGTGACCTGTACAGTTCACGTTCAAAATTCAAGCTTGACCTTCATTTGGGTGTAACGGTGATATAATCAAAGTTTTTATTTAAATCAGATCATAATTGTGACATCCAGTGGAACGACAAGCTAAAAAAGGCGATAATTCATGATCAGGAAGTTATGGTCTGATATGTGCAAATATCAAAAGGAACCGAGATCTTTGGGTTATAAATATGCATTTCAAGTTTCATCTAAACTAATTCAAAATTGCGACTTCAATAAGGTCCAAAAGCTAAAAACATGATTTTTCGTAAAATCAGGGGCCATAATCCATGAAGTTTAGATCCAATTATGCCAATATCGAAAGTAACCGGAACTATCACATCGTAACTTCATGCTTGTACCCTGATTGTACGCTGTATATTGCTATAGTTTCGAAGAAAGTGGGGGGACTATTAAAATGGCTTTGTCCGACTGTGAGTTATCGGGACACAATAACTCTCTTTCTAATAGAGCTAGAATGTTCAAACTTGGTGTATGTGTTTATTAGGTCAATACCTTGATGGAATTTGAAGATGAGCATTTTCTGCTTAGGGTAAGTAGAGATAAGCAAGTTGATTGGCTGATGTTTTAGGACACAATAACTTGGTGTATAGTTTCATTTCACCAATATCTTGACTAAGTTTGATAATGATGATAGTGATGATAAATAGCGATGAACTTGGTGTATAGTTTCATTACATAATACCTATTGCACACTAAGGCCCTCCGCCCTGCCCAATAGACAAGTGACACCTACGACGAACACCCGCCGCTCAGGGTTATGAGCTATGACAAGCCAATATTTTGACTTCAAATGTTATATAAATTAATAATTAGACATTTATTTAAGTGATAAGTCCATAGACCATCCATGTTGTTTGTAACTGTTAATGGATTGAAAAACGACCTTGCTTTAATAATAACGATTTTATTTAATATTGTAACAATGGTTTCTTCAGCTGATTTTAACCGGTTGACATCCAATGTCAAATCTGTACGGGCAGTAAGATCAAAAATTATGAACATGATATAATAATGATGAGATTCTTCATCTTGGCAATTTATAATCATGTTGCTGTATTTAGAGTCAGAAACTCAAATAAACATCAAAGTGCTCTCTTACGAAAGATTATAAAATTATCAAGGTAATCAACAAAGACTGACGAATGTTTTAAGCTCACCGAAAATTGATTGGTGATTGCTTTTTAACACCCACTGATTAGCTAGGCCAGATTATCCAAGTTAATCAATTCAAAGTAAATCGTGTCACAGAACTGCTAATTGACGTCTTATTTTGAATATTCAGAATACACACTAGGATTTACTCAAAACTTTTTTGGGGGGGGGGGGGGGTTGATGTAATCAGGAAATAAATCGGGACATGAAAATGATGATGGATTTCATAGAATGCTGTGATAATCAAATGCTGAAAATGACAGAGTCCACTGTAATATGTACATTACTGAATACCACTAAATTTGATAGTGTTGATATATTGAAATAGATTCAGAATTTCATCAATAAATAGATTACATTACATATTTCAGTTTCGCCAAATATCCCCTTCATGTCCATCGTTTCATATAATATTTCTCTTATAAAGTCTTTTTCACACTGATTAGTCGATATTGTCTGCTATATACTCCTCAATGGAAGCGGACATTAACTCTCAAAGTCAGCCAATAGGCACTCAAATTATTGAGGCATAAAACATATAGGGCAATTTATCTTCTCTTTAAGCTATGAAGACTTACAACCATTATTGCAGGGTCGTGTTACAGTCCTCTGACAATAGGTTATCTCACCTAGAAAATCCCCACATACAGGTGTTATAGAAGATTTACCCGTTTACCTGTATATTGTTAAGCTACTGTTGAAAGTATAGAAGTGTTTTGATACTCTTTCAATCAGCCCTTATTGTCATTTAGTTTACAATGGTTTTAAGTGTACCTAGGACATGTTCAACAAGTGAGCCCCAGTTTAGTATCAAGGTGACAATACTACTGAGTTGAAGTAATCCTATGGTTGGATTTGTTTGACATAAATAGGATGACTGACTGCTGATATACATTAAAACTGTAGTGTTTGCATTGATGTTAATTTCTTCTCAATAGTTTTAAATAGGATGTATGTAATCTAAAATAAGGTAGGTATAGATTCTTGTAAAAACTTGTATTACATTCAAGTCGAATTTTCAACAAGATTGTCACAATGTCATAATAATATTGACAACAATAACTGTATATGCCAGTGATGAAAAAGTAACTTTTGAATAGGGGAGATGAAAAGATTTGGGGATCAGCCGTATACAGTGAATATCTCATCGATTGTTGGTGCTTTACAAAACATTAGGTTTTAATTAACCAACACACTTTCAACGTTCTACTTAAAGCTCACTATTGAGGTATGGACCCAATACATGTATTTAAAGCCTCAGGGATTCACTTTGTTATATATCTACTAGAAGATAAAATATTTCTATTGATTAAGCCTGGAGTAGTAATTATCTGTGTCTAGAAACATGTAAAAGTAGATGTACAACAAGTAAAGATGCCAGGAGAGGGGTAAGCTGAGCAGACAGTCACTTAATCCTAAATACTAAATTGATTGAAAGGAAGTGTGTGCTTGTAGATAGCATCTGATGAGATGAGTCCCATAGATACACTATCCAAGTATCATTAGAAAACACTCTATCTTCCGGACCATCAAATATAAGGCCAATTGACCACTTGGTTTCACATTTATTATCATTCCCACATGTTCTCTGTGTACCAAACAAACAAATATAACAACTCAGTTTTCAAGAATAGAGTTTTTTTTTGTTCTGTTTTCTCTTGGTAGAGGAAGTATGAGAAGAATGATGTATCCTGCTGTAGTTTTATATTTCGGCTGGCAGGGGGCATTAGTTAAGATTGCTTATTATCAGTAGAGGGTAGAAATAGTGTTGGGGTCATGATCTTGTTGACATCCTGGTTAACCCACAGCACCTGCTCTATTACTTATTTACATCTGCATCAAATCAAACTAGCCTCCCAATGGGCATTCTTTAATCAGGTGTTGAATAGTTATCTCAGCAGAAACAACTTTTATTTTCAGTAGATGTCATTCTTAGAACACTTGCAAAAATATCTCCGAATAATTTATAAGGATGCATGTGAACCGATGCATTCAACATTCATATCTAAATAATGGGGACATTATGATACACTTTTACATTGTCTATTACCTATTTTGGACATTTAAGGTTATAACAATTTATTCTGGCAGTTAATTTATTTGGTTAACGTTTCACTTTAATTTGTGTTTTCTGGAGGTATAATTTCACAGGGACCATCTATTCCAGATACATTTTCTGCATTGAAGGCTGTCATAAAATTTTATTCTATGGTTGTCACTGTGGCGCTAATTGTAAGTCTTCTATGGCTGCCATGATCATCGATTTGTATATTCAATACTAATGGTTTCAGTTTTTATGTTACTGATTCATTTCAAATCGAAATCTAAATACATTGCAGGTATAATATTAGTGGCGCAAAGTGTACCCTTTATGAAATAACTGGTACCACTTTTGGAAAAAGATTTTATTTTCACAACATAGGCCATATGATTTTGCTACTTACTTGGGGGGTTGGAATGGCCTAGTGGTCTAGAGTGCCGCGCTTTAACCTCTAGCTGGCCGGTCACCTCTGTCTTGCGGCTGTGGTTTCGATCCCTGGTGTGAGCGTATGTGGCATGGAGATAGGGGGGCCTTCTTAACCTCGTGGGTTTCCTCCGGGCACTCCTGTTTCCTCCCACTGCTAAAGACCCCTATGCGCATGCGAATTATTGAAATAAAATTAAACCATATTTAGTCCCGAAATGACCTAGTTTGTGTCGATCAGATGTTAAACCCCATTTCTCTCCCTCTCTGCTACTTTCCTACTTGTTATCCGGGACTTCGTTTGTTTAGATCATTGTCTCAGCAATTAGCTGAAGCTCTGTGAGTTGTATCAGTATATACGCTGTTAATTGGCTACAACACGTTTTAAACTTTTCCTTTCAATATTTTTCTTTCTAAAGACTGTCCAATCATTTGATATGCAGTTCAACTAAAGGAAGACATCTCCTCAATCCGTGTGTGCTTGGGGAGACTATGCAGACAAGAAGACAGCTTGTGTCTTTTAAACATTAAATTTTGTCATCATCCCCATCTTTCATGCAAATTGCTTGTAGGTGTAATTGCCGTGAAGTTCATAGGGTACTACCTAATAAAGAATCCTAATGAAGTTCATTGATTTCCATAATTACTGTAACAGTTATCACCTTTAATTGATATGAAACATCTAGTGAACACTAAAAGAGTCTAAAGTTATCATTTCATTGACTTGAAATTTATCAACTGTGTTTTAAATGACTATGACACAAAGAGCCCTATTGGTCTTCAATGATGTCACAGTGCACTGCCATAGGCAAACGTTTTGCTGCATGGCAACCTATCTTATAGTTACTTGAAACACTGTTGTCATTTTATTTTTTGTCAGAAATTGTGGGGAAAATAACCACCAGTATACACACAATTGTAATCATCAAACATTTCCTATCTCTGTGTTCAGGCAATATTCTTATTAAGAGGAATTTATATTAGCTTTGTCTTGTTTTCTAATCCAGTGCATCAGTGTTGTTTTCTAATCTATTACATCAGTGCTGTAAATAATCATAATGTACTTGAAATAAAAAATATTATTTTAATCATATGATGACTATTATTGAAGTTTAAATTTAGTGTATTAGTATGCTGATGATAAATAAGATAAAAAAAATTCTATTCAAAGACATTTGTCAAAATCATATAGTGAACATGTTACTTTAATGAAAATTATTGGTGCTGTTTCTTTTAGTTCTAGTGATTTACTCCTAGTAAAATGCAAAGAGCATTGCTTTATACTTTTATTAAATTGGTAAACTTAATAAACAGTCAGTTTGAATTATCTAATCAATGGCAACTTTATATTTCTGTTAACCTAAATTCAATGGAAATAGATTTTGATGATTGTTTATCGAATATGGCGTTTTAGTCACACACATATTTTGGTCTAGAAGGTTTTATATTAATCAATAACAGATTTTATCTCAATATCAATTGTTCATTTTGGTAACAGTTGTAAAATACTGAAGTAAATAACTTTACTTTTATTATTGTCATATTATTGTTCAATTTATATAGTGCTTCATTACACGAATGTTTCTAATCACATTCATAACAAAAAAAAAAGTTATAAGTATTTGACCAAATACATTTAACTCATTTTATAAATCAAACAAATGGCTTTGTCATTTTATATATACTTTTACAGAAAAATTAGAGGTGGCTATTCAGGGGTTGAAATAGTATAGTTCCAAACCAATTTCGACAGCAATGTTCACCTTGTTGCCTTTCACATACACTGCTCATAGAATAGGTTTTTGACTAAAAAAACACTGTTCAGATTACCGACATAGTAGTGAGTTGAGAACATCAATATAAAATTCGCTTTGTATCAAATTGAAACCATTGAGTAAACATTGAACTGGGCCTGGTAGAGGAAAACATGGATTATGTAACAACGAACTGCAACAGCTATGTTGATTTAGAAGGAGATTTCACCCCAAACTTGTTCAAGTCAGTGCATTTTTCACACAGAAATGATTGTTCGATTCACCCTGAGTAAAGTCCCACAAGCAAATAACACCAAATCTTGTGAAAAGTAACACCCAGCTGTGTGAGGCAACAGGATCAGCAGTGTTTGCAGTTTTTTTATCTATTCAAGGCCAAGAGAATGTACCCTTTTGTTTTGAACAAATCAAAGGCCAACATAATGCTTTCTTTTGTTTTACAATCTAATTAAATAGTAGTTCTAGCAGAAGTCAGGGCTTCGATCTTATACTCATCATCAGACGAAAATAAAAATCTATATCCCGAAAAAATAATTCTCTGCTAAATAATAACACATGTATGGCAAGGTTAAACTTTTGCTGTCACCTAAAACTACCTATGATATTCCAATCCAAATACTTTCTAAATTTGTATTCCTTGTTTAATTGTTATCTAAACATATAACACCAATTCAAAATGTAATCATAAATGCTTGAAAATTCCATCAAAATAGAGCCTTACTTCCGACATCATTTATGCTGAAACATTCACAATGCCATCTCCTGTAATTTGTCAAATCTCAGGACAGTTCTACTTTTCAGATAAATCAACCAATCATATGTGGGTGCCACCTACATTTTTCTATTTCTATACGCCCACATTGAAATGTGGTCATATATTGTTGTCGCCCCCGTCCGGGGGCTCTACAGGCTAAAGTTAATATCCGATTGACTTTAAATTTATACACAGTGTTTAAGGTAATGAGACGAAGAAGCCTATTGATTTTCATTGATTTCCGATAATTACTGTCAGAGTCATGGCCCTTGATCACTTCAAAAAATCGTGTGGACGCTCTAGAGGCCAAAGTTAATATCCTATTGACTTTATAAATTTATACACAGTGTTTAAGGTCATGAGACGAAGAAGGCTATTTTCAGCGAATTCCGATAGTTATCTCTTGATCACTTTGAAAAATCTTTTGTAATGCTCTAGAGCAGGGTTCTTACTTCATTTTGAAATGAACCGGCCACGGGTCGCCCTAACAGATAGTCATCTTTATGCATATTCTATTCACGACCATAATTGCATATCGTATTAAGAATAATATTACCTTAAACCCTGAATATAAACCCTTAATAAACAAAACCTTTGTTTTAATAGCATACTTGTATTCATAAGTCGTAATATTCACACTTTTACAGTCAAATTTCAGTACTTTGCAAAATGCATATTCCTAGTCCTACTTTTGCTTTCATTGTTTCGTCCAACCAAACGGAAGTTATAATTTAATAATAAAAAAAAAATATGAGTAAATACAAATATGTTTTTTAAAACTATTTTTATTCTTTATCACTGTTAAATAAATAAAAACAACAAAATATATAAGCACATATCAATAGTATAACAAGTTAACAACGTAGCACAAATTTACTTCCGTGTATAGTCGGAAAGATGCCGATCACGTGACCAATTGTCTCGATTCAGATTAATCTATTTTTAGTGTCACCTGCATACAGTCTCCGGGATCTAATGCCTTTCCACTTTAGTAAACAATTATGTGGATCGAAGGAAGATAGAGGGGGGCCTTCTAAACTTATCCGCATCAAGTTATCTAAAGTTTCTACGTTTAGACGGCACCTAAGCTTAGTTTTGATAACGTTCTGCTTAGAAAAACACCTCTCACACTCGACACTACTAACTGGTAGCGTCCTCCCTATTTCCATCAGTTTTATTACATTTGGAAATTGTTCTTTCATGGAATTGTTATGACAGCTCACCAGTAATTCGGAATAATTTAGCCCCTTATAATTAAAAATGATCATCTGCCGCATAATGGGCCATTCTGATAACACCGCGTCGGTGTCGTATGGGCAGTTTTCGACTTTGGAAAAATGTTCATTTAAAATAACTAATTGTTTGATGCCGTAATTAGGGTCACTAGTAACATTCTTTGGGTTGAAAATACCGAACGCGGAGAGAATTTTATTGTCGGGGAACCGAGCAGTTATATTGTCCACCACCCTAGTCACTGTCTTTCGTACCCGTAGCGTCTTTATGCGTCCTTGTCATTGTCTCTCCCAAATACTTTGTTGTTGCTACTAAAAACCCGTCCACTGTCTGACTCATACACTCGTATATCTTCCTGACTTCGACTTTGGTTGACCTATATTGGACGTGGGGGGATCTGCAGCTTTTGGAATTTCCAATGACGACGTGCATGCTTGAAGTTCAAGGTCAGCGCCGCCATCACTATCTTCGGCTATATCTCGTTTACGTTTTCTATTGTCATTCTGCGAGGTGTTCAAGTACTTCAACATTGTGTTAGATATACATGATTGAACCGACATTGGATTATATACATTCTTTTACTTGGCATGATTAACTCAACTAAATTGTTTATTTAGGAAACAAGCCGATAAGGATTGAAGCTAAAGGTAATCAGATTGTATTGACGGACACTGTGATGGGTTTCTTAATCGACGAGTAATAATTAACTCTTTGTAATCGGCCGTGATGGGTTTCTTAATCGACGAGTAATAATTAACTCTTTGTAATCGGCCGAAAGTTGATTGATTAATGATACCATAGTGGCCAATTCATGATAATTAACTCTTTGTAAATCGGCCGTCGTTGATTGATATATGATACCATAGTGGCCGATTCATTGTTTTATCAATCGGCTAGATTAAAGATCAAATGGCTAAAGCCGACAAAAAACAGCCAAATAAGATCCATGCTCTAGAGGCCAAACTTATCATTCAATTGTCTTCAGATTGATACACAGAGTTTAAGGTCTTGAGACGAACAAGTATATTGTTTTTCAATGAATTTTAATAACTGAACAGCTAAATCAATGATTTTAAATGTTTCTTATACAAAGTGTTAGCATGGGGTAGAACTTTATAAAAACCAAACAAATTCTAATGATTTTCTGATAATTACTGTATGAGTTGTTAATCCTAATCAGATTTGAGAGTATTATAAATGTTTCATTACCAAAAAAAGTAAAAATATGTGAAAACTCTTTTTGACTGCTTGGCTGCTGTGGGCTTATATTTCATTGCCTGGCAATCTATCTTTAGTATTATTCATTGCAATATTATAACTATGTGCTATAACAAACATCGAGGTTTTTTGTCTAGTATATGCATTGGACGTACTGAAATGAAAACTTATATGTCATCATGTAACATTACGACATAAATGGTGTCTTTTTGACTTTCCTTGTGCTTCAAATTTTAATTGGAGAGATTGTTAATACTTTGCAAACTACAATATTGTCAAAGTTGAATCATTACTTAAAATGACAAAATGAATTTAAATTTAAAGATAATATTCAAATCAAGACAACTTGCCTGTATGAGCTTTTTAGATTTTGTATAGATGAAACATGCATTCTGCAAGAGCTAAATCTGCTTATTACAAGTCTTTCTTTAGGCCTGAAATATTATCTAAATTATCAATTAGACATTAACTAACTTATCCAGACTATAATAAACTCTTGATGTCAAGGCTAGACTTCGATGTTGGCTGGATTCGACTCCTATATGTCGCTTAACGGCATAAAAAAAGTGGATAATCGAGACTATGCTGTTTATATTATTGAGTTTGGTAATGATGACCGAGGCTATGTGAAATATCAACCGCTTCGTTCTAGACTCATAGTGGGTCAATTTGACTGAAATTTTCAGCAAATTACTTTTACACTATCTAGTTTTTAACTATTTTAGTGAGAAATGTCATCTCTTTATCTTATCTCCCATTATGTATCTTTAAACTAAAATTTCCAAGAACTTGGTTCCACAGTTAGGATTAAGTGGGGAATTCTACAACTGATATACATATAAACATAAGAAATCCTGGCCAAAAGAGTAAACACATGTTGTTTAAGATTGTGTATTCAAGACAAAAGGATCTTTGCTCTTGAAATACTTATTGGTTTAATCTGAAATTCTAGTTGTTTATATATTATTTGTCCTGTGTGATAATAGACAATGTTTTTGACAAGATGAAGATGAATAAAAATTGTACACTGTAGACAAAGATGTGATAAAGTTATTTTCTTGTATCATAAGCAAATAAATAATGTGAAAAAAAATATTTTCTCATATGTCAAATTTTGTTTTAGCATTTAAAGTTTTAAAATGTTCCTCCAATGTTTAATGGAATATTAATCTTTTAATTTAAAGTGAAACATTATGTTTTATTATAAAGGTTTTGAAAATCTAATTTTTTACTGTGTCTTTGGCTCCCAATCCATATGTGAACTTTACTGAATGAGGTTTATTTAACGTTTGTTTTGGTGGTCATTCCCATAATGCCGACTTGCCGAGTTTTAGGGGACAAATTTTGGTCGACGTTAAGGGGAGAGAGAGAAATGGGGTTTAACGTCCACTCGACACAAACTAGGTCATATTGGTACTAACGTTTTAATTTCATTTCAATAATTTGCTTGCGCGTAGGGGTCTTTAGCAGTGGGAGGAAACCAGAGTGCGCGGATGAAACTGACGAGGTTGAGTGACGTTAAAGGGTTGAGTGGCCAAGAACAATCCAAGCTGAAGGATAAACCTAATTAAACAGATAATTTGGGGAGCATTTATTATTTTAAGATTCATAACAACCTTTAACACTTAGCACATAGTTTTTCAAATCAATTCTTTAGGTGCCCATGCCATCCCTCCAAGGAGTTATTGGTTCTTCGCGTGGTTTGGTTGTGGTTCCATTGTATCTGTGTAAATTGGCACTCCAACCATTGCTTAACCATACATTAATGGTTGAAGGTTGAAACCATAAATGATAATCCAGCATGATCATTAAAACCATGTTCCCCAAAATTACTTGATCTCCAACTGTTCCCATAACGACGAGCGGGGGAAATCCCATTATTAATATCTTACACCATACATCCGGCTATTTCGTACATAGCCCACGATGTCGTGTTGTCAAACACCATACATCCGGCTATTTCGTACATAGCCCATGATGTCGTGTTGCCCAACACCATAATCCGGCGAATTCATACATAGGCCATGATGTCGTGTAGTCAAGCATCCCTCTTCCGACTCGTGCAGTACACATCCTGTTACACCGAGTTGTAGAAATATCTTTCTCTTTCAGCATGTGTAATCACAGGATGTCACACTGCATCGAGGGGAGAGGGATTACAAAATATAGCTGAGTCTGCCCCTTTTGCCAAATGAAACATTCATAATACTCTGAAATCTGATTAAGATTAACAACTCATAAAGTAGTTATCAGAAAATCATTACAATTTGTTTGGTTTTTATAAAGTTCTGCTACATGCTACAAAACATTTAGAATCATGGATTTAGCTGTTCAGTTATCAAAATTCATTGAAAATCAATATACTTGTTTGTCTCAAGACCTTTAACCCTGTGTATCAATCTGAAGTCAATTGGATAAGTCTTGACCTCTAGAACGTTACAAAAGATTTTTCAAAGTGATCAAGGGAGATAACTCTGGTAGTAATTATCAGAATTCGCTGAAAATCAATAGGTTTCTTTGCCTTAGGACCTTAAACACTGTGTATAAATTTAAAGTCAATCGGATATTAACTTTGGCCTCTAGAGCGTCCACAAAATTTTCTGAGAAGATGATCAAGGGCCATAACTCTGGCAGTAATTATTGGATATCACTGAAAATCAATAGGATTCTTCATCTCATGTGTATAAATTTAAAGTCAATCAGATAGTAACTTTAGTCTGTAGAGTGTCCACAAAGCAATTGTGGACGCCGGCCCGATGACAATATACAACCACATTTCAAGGGGTTAAAATTTTTCTACAAATGAAAACAACTCTCAAGAGATTTATTTTATATGTACTGAGATGAATTAAGTAGGTAGCTATAGTAAAACATCAACATCTGTGTAATCTCATACATCTTCTATCTTCTTTCAAACCTACAATTATATTGGCAGTTTTTATCTGATTTATATCTTTAATAGTCTACACTTAATAGTGATAAGTACATTGACAGTTCTATTGATAGCGTTGACTTATAAAATTTACACTGATGTGGTTCAATTTTTGTTTACTATGTACATATTGTCATTTCATGTTCACAGTTAGTGATATATACTTTTTAAGCAAGTTTATATATAATATATATAATTGTAAATAATCGGATTCAACTTCCAATAATCATTGACCACAGATCAGTTTAGTCATTAACTCTTCATTTTTATAAGGTAGTGCAGTTAATTACTTAACACAACAGCTTTGCATTAGGCGTATGGGGAAATTTTTGACTTCGGAGGGGGGGGGGGGGTGCCCCCAAAATGTAGTTAGGTTCTTAGTATGTTAATAGTGGCTTACTGTACTCCAAACAATAGAGGGTTCAAGTCTTAAGATGTTTATTTAATTGCCAAACTATAGACACTCTGAATTTAAATTCCCTGTTAAATTGGACACATTCAAGAACACAATATTTTTTTACAAAGTATAATTGTGTGCCCAAATTTTCCCAGCATTTGGTGCCCAAAATGGGGGGTGGGGTGGGGAGGGGCGGCCGCCCCCAGCTCGTACGCCTATGCAGCTTTGATAAAATTATCTAGTGCAAGTATCTAAACCTGATCAGCTAAATTTAATCAAAATTTTTAAAAGTGTAAGTCATTTCTTGTACTATTTAAAGATATATATTATTGGAGATTTCAAAAAGAGCTGGCAGTTCTCACTATAAAAGATAATGTAAAGACAACTTGCTGAAAATTTCAGTCAAATTCATCCACTATGAACTGAGAATTAAACAGTGGTATTTTCCACTAAAGGTCACAAGCTAACAATGACAATGTGAGTTGATTATGGTCTGGATAAGTTGATTAATGTCTAATTAATAATTCAGATAAAATTTCAGCCCAAATGAAAGACCTACAATAGGCAGATTTAGCTCTTGCATAAGGTATGTTTAATCTAATCAACTGTAAATCTAATTAATTATTAACTATCTTAAAAATATATCATCTGTGTGGATTCAAAATGCTGTATCCAGCATATTTGACAAAATACACTTTTTTGCTTTTTCAGAACCTTAATTTTCATATACATCTGTTCATCTAATGGTCATATTTCTAAATGAATCAAAAAGGCCTCTTATATATTGTTTCACAATGTTGTATGTGGGTTGTTCCGAAAAAATATAAGGAGTAAAATGTTGTATGTTATTGAAAAAATCAACTTTGTGACTTATAAATCATTAGAAGGAAAAAGGGATGCTATTTAAAAATTACTCATTGTAATTCTTTTATGGATGACAGAACATTTCTTAAAATCTGGATGTTAACTCTATTTCAACATTGATTATATCTTTATCTCTAATTAGTAGGCTACTTGATTTTTCTTATCCCCATATACTTAACTACATTATCAAAGCTTAGCGGTTAATGAGTGAAAACAGATACAGCACCAACTAGTAAACTACAAACTAACTTTTTACATAATTATACACACAACACTTTTCCATCATTTATGCTTTAACTTCAGGTGTATTAGTTGATTTTGTTCCCTCTTCAATGTGTATTGATGAAAAAAGTTCTATATTCCAGTATGTGATATCCATACCGTGATGAACAATGTAAACAACTTTAATCCATGATAAAGTAGTGACAGTAAAATATGCAGCCAGATGCTTAAGATAAGCTGGTTTAAAAAACTAGCAGTGGTTAAGGTAGCTTATCATTGTTGTCTGAATGTAAAGGTGGTTCAAATAAACCAGCTTAAAAACCCCTGTCAGCTACCTGTCGTCTAAGCTGGATTATCTTGGCCAGCTCCACAGGTCTGCTTAAAATTGCTATTTCGGGGGCATGCGTATTGCTTTATGTTTGTTGCAGTTTAAGTATGATATTATGTGCATGTACCTGGCAAAAATCTCTGACTGTGACTGTTAAAGCACTTGTTTGGTTATTAACCCAAAATTCTCAATAGTTCAAAAAGAAATACTGAAAGATAGCATGCATACAATTATTAGTTTGATCTGTGTTTGAAATTGAATGAAATAATAATACACTATACTCATTGTGAATTAATTGAAAAATATGCAAAAATGCTGCTGTCTTGGCCAAATATTTATGGAATAAACTGTGGAACAATTGTATACAATGACCCAAAATGTATTTTGAGTATCTCTTTAACTTGCCCTTATTTGGGTCTTTTTATCAATTTAGTGTTGCACAGACACGTTTTCTTGCCAACAAGATGTGAAAAAGTTGACATTAAGTGCATTTGTGATAAGAGGTGTTAAAAATTTATTGAGCAAGAGACACTTTTTATCTTATCGCAACTGTTATTAATCAAGTGTACAAGACTATATCTTTTATAATAAATTTGCCTGCTTAGGCATTTTGAAAATCTGTAATTGAAAAAACATCTGTGGAAAAAAAAACTTGCTTGTTCATTTTTTACTGATTTGAGTTCAAAGATCATGAATTTGAAACAATCATGAAACACGAGTTAGAATTATAGCTGTTCATGGGTGTTTTGTAGGACTAAGAAATAAAATGTGTACTTCCATTTAATAATCTATTTCTGTATAATAGACTTCAGACAAAGGAAAGCCAGGCTTCAGTTTGAAGACTCAACCACCCCCTGAGGCTAGTAGGGAGAGATTGAAACATGCCGCCCTCTATTGTGAGGTAATAGAAAAACCATCCCTGACTGAGCACATGAACATAGCATGTGATATTGGGCAGATAGCATGTTACATGAACATACAACATTTACCCATTTATTTAGATAACACATTCTATTCACAGTTTTTGTGATCTACTAACTGTAGAATAAGTTGAACATTGGATTTGATATTGCGTTTGGTTTTAAACTGTCTTGTTTTGTTCTGTTTGGACTAACTGAACAGTAGATTATGTAAATACCACTAAGTGCAACTTTTACATACTTCTTTCAACAACTTCACAGATTTGGATTAACATGGATGTCTGAAGAAGGATAATGCATATTTAAATTAAGCTGTGTAATACTCTTTAGTGGAATATGATCACAGACTTGTAAGTAATACATATTTATAAAATTTATGGTTTATATTGATAATATTATATTGAACAAGTTAAAACCTACATGTACATTAAAGACTTTGGCTTTAGAAGATAGTTGTCATAGGCGGGTATGTAAACTTTAAATATTATTGAAACATTAATTAATAATATAATCTAAACGAGGCATTATGTAAGATTTAGATAAAGATATAGCTGCTCTTTGTATTAACCTATTAATGACTATATGTGGAATTAGCACGATATAAATGGATTTATTATTATTAACCTATATTTCAAAATTAGATAACGAAAAATGAATATACTGAAAATTTCAGTCAAATTAATGAATGTTTAAAGTTTCGAAAAGAAATAGCCTGATTTGTCTCAGCCAAATGGGATAGGGGGTGTACTTCAGATCATAAAATTTGTCATCGAGTTTTATCCAAAGCATGTACATCATGACAAGAAGGAGTAGGTTCAACTGTCCGATCTCTTTGTTACTCCCAAAATAACCTTGTAGGTATTGAGTGGACATGATTAAATACCATCTCTCTTGCAAATCTAAGCAATGAACATTGTGTAATTGATAAAGTGTTTGTGCTCTTTGTAAGGGTAACAATAAGACCAGAAGCAAAATTTTGCACTCTCTGCAATTTATTTAAGTTTATAAGGTAGACCAACCAATAGCAAATTAAAATTGTCATGTTTGGAGGGGATAAATGTGTGAGCAAATGTATTGGTAGCCTCAATGGATGTAATTTAGCAATATTTCTCACCTGAAAAGAACACGTTTTACAGTTCTTACTCACTTGAATTATCCACAACAAATTGACAGCCAGAAAAATTGGTGAATTATTGATTCTTAAAGGGCCAATCGCGAAAATATTTTGGATAATAAAACTGCTTAATTTTGTGCTAAAATCGCTTAAAATTCTCTACCTTAGGGCCGAGCAACTAACTCAATATATGTGATATGTTTTCAAACACCTTAACCCTGTTTGTCTTCATCTGGAAATGGAGACCTGTGTGACAAGCTGTATTATGTGGTGTCTGGATAAAATCAGACTTATTTTATAAAAATAATGTGAAGGTGAAATTTACCTTTTGTTATCAAGTGCAGCACATGGGTCATTCACTGTACAGATAGATCACTAAAGGAATAGGGATCTATTATCGAACAACGAACAAACTGATCCGAAATCTTAAGAGTTACGTGTCCGGATAAGCAGTTTTAACATTCACGTCGAAACGACTCAATATTTTGAGCTGAAATTTTGAGGCATGGTAAATATACACCATTCCTCGATTATTCAAGAAACCTAAAGCACTTGGCATAGAGGGGTTCTGGAACTTTTTGGGGACTAATAATAACTATGTATTTAATTTATGCAGTTATTCACTTTGCATCAGGTTGTTTGGTTAACTTTAGTTATCTTTCAAATTTCTCATTAAATCTATAAATTTTAAGAAATATAGACCCCTATATATACAATATTATTGACAGAATTCAACTTCTATTTATGCCACAATATTAACAAATATCTCTATATTGAGTATTTGTAGTTGTTTTGTCGGGTATTTTACTAGCTGTGCACAATTTCACCAATTTTAATCCTCTATTGAAAAGGTATGTAGTTAAGCTTTGTGCTAGAAAATCCATTTCAAAAAACTATTATCAACTCAGTCTATACACTGCATATCTTTGTGACATGTCTATAATGTACAAGAAACAAGCTGTGGACTTACACATTTTATCATGAATTTATCAGATAAATGTATGTATAACTCGATATCCGAATACATGTCGGATAAATTTACAAGTTGAAAGTTAATTCATGTTCATAGATGTACTGTAGATGTTTAATATATACTTCAGAGATAAGTTACTTTACCGGTACATATTTATGTTAAACTTTTATAGCTACTTTTTCACAAGAAAATTAGTTTATCAGTCTACAAACTAATAATTCATAATAAGCATTCACTTTTATAATCGGCCAAAGTCTTTGTGGTCTTGAACCTGTCTCTCCTTTTGTCTGCATCAATAGCTGTGTTTACACTTGGATGCGACGAGCATTCTGTTCTCGGAACCATTCCAGGCCTTGAAAACAAATTGCACCACTTTAATTGGTATTTAATATTTGTTCTTAAGCATAGTCTATGGTTGTGTTCTGTATTGTTTGCTCGATCTTTTTTTATTGTGCAGTTATCCCTACTTTTGCAATTGATTGCTAAAAGTCCAAAGTGGCATAATTCTGAAAAAAGCATGAAAGACACAGACGAAATAGATCTAATTTAAAAATAACAAGATGGGGTAAAAGGTTGTGAGGCTGACTATCAACACACACAAGGTGCATGGTTTTGGAAGTTTAATGTATTTATGTGAAACTGAAGGTCTGTCATTTTGTCAAAAGGCTTGAACATGACAAGAAAAAGGGTTAGTCTGTCCAACTTTGTGGGTTTTCTCCCGCTCCTCTAGTTTCCCCCCACTGCCCAAGTCCCCCTATTCACAAGCGAATTATTGAGATATATTTCTCAAGACCCGAAATAACCTAGTTTGTTTCAGGTGGATGTTAAACTCCATTTTTCTCTCTCAATCGACAGAAATACGAAACATGTTAGACTTATATAACCCCTGTACCAAATATCATTATATTGTATTTAAAAAAATTTGTTAACAAAATATTGGTGTCTAAAACTGAAATTATTTTGGTAAAATAAATACAATATAAATATCTATGAATAAATCTTTACTACTCCACTTGGTGCTATATTCAGTGTTACATTTATTCTCAATGCGATAGTGGTTCAGTTTCATTTTAATGAAAATAATTTGTAAGTATTTCGACCATTTCAACAGAATGTCATCTGAATGCAAGTTGAAAGCTGCAGAATAACTGGCTGGCAATAACTGTACTCCATATAGCAGACACAGTGTTGTGGGGCCAACATGTCTGGTTATCGTGAGGAAACTCTATTTTAACCTGTGACACTAAACATTCAACGCAAACAACAGGCGTAAATACAAGTTTACAGGGATGACTGGGTGAGACATTCCATCCTCTGTGGGACCTGTGAATTGATCTTTTTCCTGTTGATATTGTCGCCTTTTTCAAACAAGATTTAGAGAACATTTTTTTTTCATTTCACACAATTTATTAAGGTTTGATCTTAGTAAGACATATATTTATAAGTCATGGTGTGACAACTTAGCCGATAACAGTTTGTTGATTTCGATGTATTAGAATCGCAATTGTGTACTTAAAAAAATATTCAATGTTACAAAACATATATTATTTGTTATATACAAGAAATAATTACCAGATAATAATGGTTTAGATTAGTAATTTTCATTTAACTCTCTTCAATTATACATAATTTATCTTAACTGTCATGTAATAGAATTTATGGTCATTAAGGTAATTGTTGAAAAAAAGATTCTAAAGGCACAATAGAGGCAAACTTTAGTTTTATCAAAGAAGCATATCAAACCAAACATAAGTTATGGCCATCAAAAGTTCCCATTACTTTCTACAGATTCATCATTTTCTGTCTTACAACATCAGCCATCATCTGAAGAATAACTCATTTCTATCCTTGAATATTGAAGTCACGATTACAATTAACTTAAAATGTTTCTATTCAATCAGTGAGATTACTCGCTGAGGCTTTAATATAAGCATACTTACCTGATGGTGCACCATCTATTTTTCTTGTGAAATCTTAATGTATTTTTTTCCTTATTTTTCAGGTGTTTGTGATTTTGACCTGTTAAGCTTCATGTCTGCCCTGTACAATAGATACAGTGTACTTGTAGTTACCATAGAACAATGTATAGTATAAAAGTGAACAAAAAATATGATCTATTTTAAACATTTGCATTTAACTCAAAATTGAACAAATGTGAATGAAATTGTCAGCACTTCTTATATTTATCCTACATAATTTCTGTGTAATTATGTGCAAAGTACATTAAAATTAAATAGAAAAGTTTATGGTATTTTCAAAAAAATAATCATAAGGTATATTTAGTGTTTAATGAAAAGCAACTCATGGGCTCTTTAATTATCTATGATATATGGAGGTGGTGAAAGTCTGTCAAAAGTGACTAAAGAAGTTTCTGCTACCTATAGTGGTTAGTGTTGAAATTGAGAAATTGAAGAGAAATTGGTTGTTCTCTATCTTAGTAATATCACTGAGCCTTATGGCTATAAGCAGCTGTCAGATACAACTCTAAAACTGTGCTGTACATAAGAAGCCTTTAACTGCCCTATTCCACTCACACATCATGAGTCGATCGTCAGACGTTGAACTGTGTATTACTAAAGTGAGTACTAGCAGCAGTATACCTTGTGTACATAACAAACAATAACAATGAGATATACAGTGATTATATGAAGGTAAAACCAGTCATAACAATGACATAAATTTCATCAAATTAATAAAGGAGGAAGGAAGGAATTAAACAATTGAAAACGAAATGTATCTGTTGTGGTGGGCACTTCCTTTCAGATGGGTGTCAACTACTATATTACTTATCACCTAGCTGTCAAATATATAAATCATGGAAATGAGAGGAATTAAATTACGTAAAGTGAGAACACTTTTGTTTTCTATATTTTCATTTTCCTGTTTTTTTGTGTTACTGTTAAATTTGATGGTAGTTCAGCTTAATTCACCTGAAAATGCCACAAAGTTAAATCTTAATCCTGGATCATTGCAAAGAAAGTTGTCACAGCATCAAAAATTGGTTGTTGAAGACTTAGATAACTCAGAAGAATTTAAAAAACAGTACCAAAATACCAAAGTAATTGAAAGAAAACCACAAGGGATGAAAGAAGAAAATGTGCCACACAAAAGTAACAAAGTTTTTTACAACCCTGTTCAGTACATCACAGAAAAACAGAAACATAATATTGAAATGGATTATAAAATAAGTCAGTTAAAGAAATTGGTTAAGAAGAAACGCCAAGATTTCATTTATGACTATGAACCAGATATAAACAAAGCTTACATTGAAGATGAAGACGAAGATGATGAAGATGATTATGATTATCCTAATTCCAAGGAGATGGACAATTATAACAAGGAACTAATACTGAATAATTTTAATGAGACCAAATTAAATTTTCTTAAGCCAAAATTAAAATTCCATGAGGTTCCATTAGTGAAACCTGTGGAATTAGTGACTAAATCAGTTTTACCAATAACAAAGAAAACTCATGTGATACGTAATGTTGTTGAGGATGGAATTTATTGGTCTAATGAAGTTGAACAACTTATTCCTAAAGGTAAAAAAAAAGTTTTCTTTATTTTGCTTATCCGCAAAACTGTCCACGAAAGTACATTTTTTGTCATAACTAGCAGAATATTGAGTATATTTCTGACAGAAAAAGCAAAGAAGTGACATAATTTCCATTTAAAAAAATTAATCAAATGTGATCTTACTCAAACCAGACATTGTTACAACCAATTCAGTCAAAATAATTATAAAATCATGACATAAATATGTATAATGGTTGTGGACATCATTGCATAATAATGTCAATAGTGACACTCAACCACATCACCCGAACTTAAATTAGTATCTAAATGAATTCTGGCACTAATTAGATGAGAATTGTTTATTAATTATTCCAGTGATTAACATGTACCCTTCAGTCAATATACGAGTCATTATAAACCATGTGGCAAGTTAATATTTCACCAGATGACAATTTAAATTATAATACAACATGTATCAATTGAAATTTTATTTACTTTTTATTACAAGCAATGTAATGTGACATTTATTGCTGGGGTGAAATTTCTGGAAAGATTGGTTTACAATATATATAAATGTAGGGGTCTAATGATATGCTATAATTCAGCTTCAAATCAAGCATGATACACATTAATACCTAAGATAATAGGATAATCTTATTATAATTTTTTTTTTTTTAAAAAAAAAGAGAAAAAATGTTTAATTTGTGATAATTAATAATGTTAATTCACAAAGTAATTATTTTCATAAATAATCTAATCATAAAACAGTCATGTTTTATCAATTTAAGGCTAATCAAATCTTTAGATTATAAATATGAATCATTCACATTTATTCCACTACATCAAACTGTGGGTAAGGCAAATATCAGTAACCTCTCTTTTATAGCTATTGTTTAGAAAAGTGAATCTTGGTTTCAGGTTTCTGTCAATCGGGGATTAGTTAAAAAATAACACCAAGACATAATGTCAGACAGTTCAAATGCCATAACATATAAAAGGTTCAACAAGACATCAACATACTGTAAATATTAAATCAAATATATGCTGGAGTACTACTTTTCCATAAAACATTTGCAGCTAAAATAATTTCTGTATGTTTACTGTCGATCAAGAGTTCTGTAGACTAATAATACACAACTGCACAATTATACAATTTGAACTAAGTAACGATACAAACTACTGCATTATCCAGTATATCACATCATTATACATACACATAACATCATTGTAAGCTGTAAAATATACATAAAATATACACATAGGTATGTCATCACATTACATGCCTTAATTGACAACATTAAACACTGCTGCTCAATTATCAAATCTGTATATTCAATTACATAACCATGGGGTGTTCATCCATTATAGAATGCATTGTGAAATAGCTTTATTTAACGTCCGCTTCCACCGAGGTGATATTGCAGACAATAACATGGTTGTTCTGTTCAGTAGAATGGCAGGGCAGTGCAACTCTTCCTTGGGACTTGTCGGTGAGTATATGACTTGGTCCATTCTTCCTTCCAGATTCCACCAAGGTTAAATAATATCTATTTCTGCATAAATGGAAGCGCATTTGCACAGTTTGATCTCATTATGTGGTGTATTATTTTCATGAAAATATACCTCTTATCACTTTTATCTAAATATTTCTCCATTTCCAGTTTCAATAGGCATAAAGTCAAAATACCAAATTTCTTCAAATACCCACCACTGCTCATCAATTAGGAATAAAGTACTAGACCTGCATGCAGGAATGACGGGTTTCACTGGTGCCACGTTACCCTTAAACATGTTACTTCCGGTGCCAAGTTACCCTTGAACATATGTCACTTCCGGTACCAGCGAAACCACTAAACAGGTTTCCAAATTAACATTGCAAACAAATAAAATGGACGCAGAATCAACAAAATCCAGCAATATCAATTCATTTTATACATTTGTTACTTGTAAATGATCTTGACAAAATTAAATTACCCCCTGTGTTAATGCAAATGTTCAATTAGTCTTATGAAATCAGAAATGGCATACGATATCATATAGTGAAAATTTTATGTAAATCGAATAATAATTGCCACTTTTAAAGACCAAAAAACTTGAAAAGTGACTTGTAGGAAATCGGCTATTTCTCTGCAACCGTACAAGATAGAAACCATTTTGTGGTATCTGTATGATCGTATGGGTTCATTCTATTTGTTGATTGGCATCAAATACTATACTTTGAAAAAGATTTCAAAACAGACTCATTTGAATAAAATATCTGTTTTAGAGGCTAAAAATACAGTTTTTGCCAAAATGACGTTACTTCCGGTGATAATGAAAATCTTAAATTACTTGTATGAAATCCCAAATGGCATTAGGTATAACATGGTGTGACGTTTATGAAAATCGAATAATAATTGACCCTTTTATGGCCCCGAAACCTTCAAAAGTGACCTGTAGAAAACCGTCTATTTCTCGGCAACCGAACAAGTTAGAAACCATTTTATGATATCTATATGACCATATGAGTTTTGTTTATATGTGAATTTAAACCAAAAGTTAAAATTATTAATACATATTAAGTTATTCTTGGTTGAATAAAACATTGATTTAAAAAGTTTAAAATGCATTTTTTGACCAAATGATGCCACTTCCGGTGTCAATTTTAAATTGTAATCAACTTGATATGACGCTACGTGCTTTTTGAATCAAATGATGTCACTTTTATAAAAATCCAATCATAATTGACTATTTTACAGGCAAAATAACGAAAACAGTGACTTGTACAGAACTGCCCATTTCTTGGTAACTGCTTATAGTACAAACGAATTTTAACATACATTTTCTTCGTATGGATTATAGCTACAAGTTTATAAAAGTTACGAAGAAATATTTTAAAATCTGAAAAGACTGAATAGGTTGTAAATAGGCCAATTTTACACCATTTTTAGCCTCTTAATCGAATTTGCTCGAAAATGAAGTCGAAATTAAAAAAACTGCTTCCTACATTTTTTGCGCCTTGAAAGGGCACACACTTTGAGTCAAATAATTTTTCCAAAAAATAATATTTGTTTTCGAAGAAGTAAAATAACTGTCAAAATTGTAGTTTTTGGTAACATTATGCCACTTCCGGTGCTGACAGATAAAACTTTTGGTAATAAAAAAAATGACAATTGATACAACGAAGCATATGAACTTTGTTTTATACAAATCGAACAATAAAAAATTAATCTAGGACTTAAAAACTGAATTAGCCAATGGCGGCCAAGGTAAATTACTGAGACAAAATTCTTTAACATTTTTGCACTAGTCAGATGACCCTTTAATTCTGTGCATAATACGACTAAAAAATATTCATAAATAAAAAAGTTTTTTGTAAAATTTTAAATTTTCAAAATTTGGCGCCTAATATCTTTGAAGATTTACCGAAAATCAAAAATCGAAAGTAGTGTAGCTATGTGCCCTGTCTCCGGCTATGCCAAAATGTATCGAAAGTTAAAATTCAATGATTATTGTTAAAATTACTGCAATATTTTAAAAAACGATAATTTGGTGATTTCGGACATTTCGCATTGTCGCAGAACGTTCAAAATAGCTTTATCCTCTAAGTCACACCCACTTTCCCAGTAAAACCGAAGAAATCGTAACGATGCGACAAGCAGTTGCTGAGATCTACTCAAAACAAAAGAAGAATAATAATAATAAGAATAATAATTTTAACAAAAACAATAGTGTTTCACACAAGCTTCGCAGTGTGAAACCCTAAAAATAACTGTCACCTCTGTTGGTCATTATACCCTTTAACATTTTTTGTACCACTATGCAGTTTGAGTAGTCTTATATTATATTAAAGGGAATACAGCTTTAACTCAATATAACAAACATAAATTGTTGGTCATTTCCAATCAATATGGGCTCCTGTCAAATATTTTTAAGACAAAGTGAACAATTTTAAAACCAGTACATACTGGTGTGTACTCAATGCTCTTGAGCAAGATTTGTTATGAGCAACCTTAATGAACAAGGCTAAACATCAGTGCGTTAACCGAAATGTGACTGGACTTACCGGGGAGCAAACGACTGTTATTCTATACATGCCTTTTGACCTATTTTCCTCGTTTTAAGTTTCAAAGAATTGAGATTTAGCTCCTTTAATAAGAAAACTGTACTGTAGTAAAATTAAAACCATCTCTATGTGGTGGGATATAATTCAGTAACATAAATTTCTATTGATGAAGCATGTTTTACCATTAAATACTGTGAAAATTGCCACATTATACATGGTACAGCTGTAAATTATTAACAACGAAAGGCATGTGCTAGTCATACGTAATTCACCTATCCTGAACTAGGCTTGGTACAAATTTTTACAGTGAACTATGCACATGAGCTGTATTGGTTGCAAGTATTCTCCACCGTATAGACAGAAGGAAAATATTTTCTTTTAGAAAAAAGCAGGAACTCTAATTTCCTTCAAAGCTAAACACTGAAATTTTGACAAATACCAAAAGCCAAAAATCAAATATGAATTCAATTTACATTAAAGGATGCAATGATGTTTAAATAATAACAAAAAGTTGACTGTGTTGTGTATAGGTACTATCTAATTTTACAAATATGAAAGCAAAAATGTTTATTATGTGCATCTGGGATGCGACTGATATTAAGCACTACTCTGGTTTCCAGGCAAAAACGCTAAGGTAGCAGCTACAATAATATCTACATTCAATAAACACCAAAAGGTTATGCAATAAAAGAAAATAAATACTCCACGATCATATTGCTTACAAAAACAGCTCTAAACAGTCAAAATAAAACAGGGGTATTTATCAAATAAACGGAGTGTGATATCTCTACTGATCATCTTATATCAAAAGCCCACACCATGTTTGACCACCTGCTGTTTTCTTACTTGACACTAGACTTGAAACACAGTGTTCAAGATAATTATATCTAGATTAACTGATATATGTAAATTAGGCAATAGTTGAGAAGTGATGGAGAAATACCTGTTTGATCTAATCAGTGAAGCTACCCTGCTCTCACCTCCAAGCAGCAATGATGCCAAGAGCAGAAGTTTATTTTGCACGTAGGTGTCTTGGGGGCACTCATGTATTCCAGATTTAAACTTCTAGTAAATTGTGATAACAAGTGAAGTAAAATGGTCTTATAGCTGCAGTATTTAATTTTATTTAACAACATAAAAATCAGTATTTGCTATTTGTTTGCAATTAAACTTAAAAAGGGATGAGATATTTGTGTATTAAATTACGAGAATTATGTAAATTTTGCATTAATTTCTGATTGTCAGGTATGATGAACTGATGAATAAATATTGTAAAATTGAGAAAATATGGCTTATTTCCACCATGTCTTTTCATTTGTATTCAAAGCTTTAGACAAATTGATTTTAAAAAGGAACACAAAAAACTATTCATTAATATCCATGTTGTAAGGTTTCACAAATGTAAAATTTGAAATAAAATATTCATTAATATACATAGTTGTAAGGTTTCACAAATGTAAAATTTGAAATAAAATCTTATCATCACAAAAGTATTTGAACCAATAGATTTCAAACCCAAAGTTCTTGAAAAGAAATTATCTTCAACATTGCTTTTGACCGCAGATATCAAAATACACAAAGAAATGAAGCAGCATCAAACAAATAATAATGACAGTAAATTAAGTTCAGTTTCTCTGATGTTTACAAAGTGTTGAAGAAATACTAATATTGACATCCACATTAGGCTATATTACTCAATAACGATCAATAAAGAAGAATTAGGATGACAACATTACATCACTAATTGTTGTAAATACTTTGATTCCCTTTCATTACCCAGATAGTACAGACTGAAGTGTTGACTTTGAAACAACATAAATAATTTTGAATCTAACAGTAGCAATTAAATTATCCTTGTATAAAATCTGTCTTAAAAATTAAAAATAAAGAATTCCCCCTCCACAAAAAAAAAAAAAAAAAATACAAACTTTTGAGCTACCATAATTATTCACGGCATTTTCATTTAGTTCTTATAAAACGAGAGTGATAAAATAACAATTAAAAATTTCATCTTTTCCATTTTAGAAAATTGTTTGATAATCTAAATGAAGCATGCAGCTGTAGCTGTAGCAGACAATGTAATGATATTGGATATGGTCAACATGAAATGACTACATGGTATTTCTCTATCATGTTTATGATCTGGTTTGATTTCTATAACAATTCTTATTAACGTTTTTCACTGACGAAAGGAATGTCTTTGAAGACTTCTCTTTTTAAACTTTCTCTGATGCCAAAAGGTGCTGAAATTTGATTTATTTTCCTTTAAAACCCTGGGTAATTTAATGGTGGATACTCAGCATTTTGTAATTTAATGTGTGAAATTTTAGCAGATAAGATCAAAATTTGATAAAATTAGCTTTGAATAATATTCTAAGAATGTTCAGTTAAATTTAAAGATTTTAATGATCTTGTGTTACTGTGTGAAAAACATGGTAAATATAATGTAGCTTTAATTAAACTAAAAGCAAGGGGGAAAATCCGTCTGTTACACTGTCCTTACAGGGCTAGCTTCATACGACACACCTGTGCTTGCCTACTCCATGATCAAACACGATAGCAGATGGCTTCCATCTTGTTTACTGACGGTACTACTTATTTTAAGACAGACTCGGCTTTCCAATTTATAATATCTACGTCATTGGGGATTTCCAATTTATACTCACTGGTTGCTATGACCCGCTATGGCGTTGTCTAGAAACGCGCGTGCTCGCGTTAGTTTAAAATTTTTGCTATACGTTTAACATGGACTATTTGATGTAATTTGCCTGATTTGATTTGGCCCCATTTCCATAAATTTAGGTTGTTTTTTAGAAATTTTTAGCAAATGTTAATCTTAGGTGTTTTTTAATTCTAGCCGAAGTAAATTTTTTTTACAATTTATAGCGAGTTAAGTTATCGTCTCTAAGAGGCGGGCGTAGTATTTTAAATGGCGGCCATTTGCCATCATGTGTATTCTTGAAGTAGGTACACATGATGTAATCGTATGGGCTAGCTTAGTACTGCTTATTGCACACAAAAACACAGTTTTATGGGACAACGATAATCACTACTTTATTATACACAAGCATGTCATTTAGTTGTTTCCAATGCGTAAATGTCACTAAAGGATTAATTATTACACATTTTAAAGTAAAAGTCATGTAAATGATGGAAGATTTCACAAGTAGTGGAAATGTAACAATGAATGACTTCTGCTGTCAATATTGAAGAAAATATATGAAAATATTATATTTTATAAGGGATTTAGATTCTTTCAGTTTAATTCTTAGCTTTCAATTCAACCTAAATGAGTAACAAGACTGCAAGTACTTAAAAATATCCTAAAGCCATATCTGACACATTTCAAAATAGAACTGATTTTATACAGGTACCATGAAAGAAAATAGACAGATAAAATATTTTACAATCCACAACTAAATGTAATTGTATCTGGAAGTATTTTCTACAATACTCATTATTCCTCATATGCTAAATAGTTTGAACATGTTTCCATTAAGAAGGAAACTCTACATTCTACATAACAAACAGTTTAATGGGTTTGGACTAAATATTACTGAAACTAGATACACAGTACTTGAAGTTGTTTTTACAAAATTGTAATAATATTATGGACTTATCATTAGCTCAACATCATAGTATCTCTGTAATGGTAGTGCTGTATTGTCAAAATTTCTGCCATTTTTAAGATTTCGCCTTTCAGAAACAAAGAAAACTTGTCTACTAACAAACATGAAATATACTCAGTGAAATCTGTCTGTGGAATTTCCTGAGTAGAAACCTAAAACTGAAAAACGTAAGATGATTTAGCGATGGTTTCTTAAAATTAAGATGCCCGTCAAGATTTATGCAGCTGTAAGATAAGGTTACACCGTTGAACATTTCTTCCAGTCAGTAAAATTTGACTACTATTTCATGGATTTTATCTTGGGGGATATATATTATATACAAGTTTGTGTATTATTGTTTATGTTCATCACAAACCTGTGATAAATCCTACTTTTTTAAAAGTGCTTTTGGGGTATCAAATATCAAGTATGTGGGTATGATGTATTCTTTCACATACATGCCCGGCTTGTTTGTTTAAAATATTCTTATCAGGGATATCTAAGTTTTTTTTCTCACTTTGAAACCTATAGTGTTTTGATCATGAATAGCGAACACCACCTTCCATCAAATCGAACACCACCTTCCATCAAATCGCTAACTTGAGAAGGTATAAAAAACATTCTCGAAGTATTTAATGACTGGCTTTTTACTAGGTTGTGATATTGTTATCAGTATAACTCTAGTCAAATCCTCAGTACTGTTAGATTCAAGTAATAAGATAATATGTGAATATTAAATACTCTTCTTAACAATGAAAATGAGGGCTTTCAAAGTAAGAAGTATCAGTGAATGAAACAAATACCAATATGACCTGATCCTCTTTGATTAATGTCAACTATATGTAAAGCAGAATGTTGGTGTACATAAAAAGAGTATCGGATCTAATAGTAATAACTTGCTAATCAGCCAGAGGCGGAAAACTCATTACCTAGTCTCACCGTAAATATTACGTTAGGTGCAGAAAAGACGATGCGCCAGGTGTGGCAAGCCTACACTTCAATCAGAGATAGATTAACAGTCTGATTATGGATAACAAATTGTTACTAGTTTATTGAATTACCATAGTGGGGTGCTCAGCATCAGATTTAATACGATTTTCATACTCCAAGCTTATTTATATGTTAAATAGATTTTATCATAAAATAGTCTTCTTGATTACTGTACCATAAATCTGTCTTGTAATAATTTAAAAAATATGTTATCTGCGGAATTCGTCTGATACTCTAAATGTCACAGAGACCTTTCCTTATATATGATTTGTTGAATATATTTTAGTTTAAGTTACTATTAATAGCACAGAATTTCACTTGGCATAGATATTGGTGATACGTATTGAATTTATTATTTTGTTACTTTGTAAATTATGATCTCTTAGGCTGATATTAAATTCATGCACATTTAAACTAGGTATCTTAGATTTCACTGAGTATCTAACAATAAAAGTCTGTTCATTTACACAAATTGAATGCCAGAATGTGAATAAATAGTCTAAATAGCTTGTCTGAAACTTTCTTCTCAAAATAAAAAGCTACTTTGATTTTGCTTAACAGGGTTGCATATTCCATTTAAGGAATTCCACTTGTGGGATTGTATGAGTGATGTGATAATTATTACCATCACTTTTTTACCACCATAAATTATGCCAATATGTAAACATGGATGCTCAGATATGTGGGATAACTTTGAATCTGGGAAGTGAGATAAAAGTTGTAAGTAATACAAATACACTCTTAAAACCACATTCATTTGTCCATGAGGGTGTGGTCTTTACTCAAATATCCTTTTAATTATTAATTATCCAACAGAAAATTAACATCCCACTTTTTTGCCCAAAGCTTGACTGGATTCAAATTTACGATTTACAATGATTCCACAGAAACTTTATGGTTCACGTATTTAATCAAACAAATTCACCTAATTATGTAATTGGGTTTGGTCTACACAGACTTTAAAGCCCACACATTTCTGATCCTAATATTTACATTAAGTTGCCATACTTGTAATTTAGCATTCAACCAATCTAACTCTATTAAATTAATGATTATTACCTTCTTTTACATAAATACATATCTATAGATAAATAATTCATATATGATAATATATCTTTAACATAATTAAGCTATATATTATTGTTCAATTTATGGAAATACAGAATGACATTCAACAAAAGAGTAATGACAAAGTAATGATAATAAAGGTTTATACCTCATAGAAATAAATTTTACTTTTATATGCAATATTATATGAATTTATTTCTTTCATTTTCAGTTAATTAATCTTTCCTTGCATATTTTTGATTTGCATTGTAATCAAGCACATACAGTGTTACATGTTAATATGTAATTAACAGAATCTCACATTATTTATATTCATACAATACTAATTATATTTGTATGGTTACACCTACAAACATACATGTAGGCCTACATTAAACCGACTAGACATCTCTGACTTGGGTAAAAAAAATAAAAGTGTTGATTCAATAATTTTGAAATGTTGGCATATATTTTGCTGTTAATGAATTTCACCCTATATGAAATAAGTGATTATTCCCACGTCCACCCCCCACCCTCAATCAGTCTAAATACCCAATCGCTTATTTCTGCCTTCAGTATATCATTTATTTTTTGTATATTTTGATTTTTTATGTCAGTAGCTGATCAACCAAATAAATATTTAATTTCATCCAAATATTTTAGACTATTACTGATTATTAAGCATATATCAATTCAAACAGATACCATAAATTAAGACAAATATTCAATGTTTTTCTTTCAAAATAGAACTTTGCCAAGAAACATTTTAACACCTTCATACTTGGCTAATTACCCATGGGAAATGTGAAGAAAGCTGACAGGACAGCATGCAGATGCCATTGCAACAAATGCAATATCTTACAAATTTCATTTCAATCTTCAATTTATTTTCAGAATATAATTCACAGTGATAATTGGATCCTGACGAAAGATTGATTTGTGTTTTTTGCACCCCTCTAGGTCATGACATTTATATCTTAATTAAGTAGATAAGTACACAGTTAAAATGCATGTCTTGAGATGATCATTATCCCCAACAGTTATACTGTTAATAGATAAGAAGGGAAATATGTACAAAATTCTCTAAACACTGCCTATCTTTCATAAACAAATGATACAATGGCAATAATGTTTTTTTTACTACAAAACAATTTGTCAGCATTCATTATTTACAGAAATATGCCACATTTAACTATTATTACATACTCGAAAGTAATCAGATACACTTGGGCAAAAAATATTACTTAGTCATACCTGGTAGGTATGTTGGTGGAAAGTATAAATATTATTATAATGCCAAGTTAATTGTATATCATCTATACAAAATGAATTATTGGTTTCACCTTAAATTACAGTATATATTTTGAATAGTTAAAATACAATGTTTATTTTAATTATGCACTGCTTTTGAAATCTCAGAAATAGGCACTCATGATCCTAAGAGTTAGATGTTACTATATTAGTGACGAGTCATTGGTTTATGCTTTCTGGGATTGGTGTATTTTATTGTACAGATATGTACAGTATTATGTTCATTTGGCTTCATAATTACAGATACTTGATGTAGCAAGCAGGGGCGCGGATCAACAAAAATAAGTTGTGGTCAGGGCACAGTCCATGCACGGGCAACTATTGGTAAAGAGGGGGTTGGGTGGTCCACCCCTGAAATATTTTGAAAACCAGACGCTCTAAAAATACATGTAAAAATTCAGAATTCTTTAAAAATCAGGTCATTTTATTTATATTTATAAATGTTAAAATGTCATGAAAGCCAACTTAGTAATAATTCATCATCGTCTAGAGTTTTATTTACCATCATCATAAAAACAAATGGCAACAAAACAAACAAATGGCAACTAATCTTTAAAATAAAAAACCTCTAGAAACTGTAAGAAATTGCAAAAGTAATATTTTTACTATAACATTAAGTGGTAAGAAAGCGATATATATCGTTAATTACAGTGCTATAAATATATTGTGTTTTATCTCTACTATAACAGGTGACTTTCATGGTAAACTCTACAGTATATAAGACTTATCAGTTAAATTGGAATTTGATGAGTTCTTGAATATGAAATGGTCTCACACTGTTGTAAGAAGTTGTCTTTTTTATTGGATTGGACAAATCTATCTCTGTCAGTTGGTGTTCTGTATCAGCATCCTCAAAATCAAGATTTATTTTGGGTGTAAACCTGACACATTGCTAAAATGCTTCTGCAAATCACTTAGACCACAAACAGCGCTGGATCTCAAATTTGAGTCTATTAAAATAGAGTGCCACATTTGAAAAATTATTTGTGTTTTTTCTAAGTTGTACCATGACTGTCTAAATCACTGCATGATGTCTAACCCATGGTGTGTCATGGCAATATGGAGCAAATAAGTTTATTGAAGCATAGAAAGGGACTTAAATATATACCATAGTTTTAAATGCTCCAGATGTTTAGTAAGCAATTTTAGATTACAGATAAGTAAATGTACATAATTTTGGGTTTATTTGAGTTTGATATTTATAACAATTTGTAATGTTTTCCCTTATTGTACGCCAAAAAACTAAAATCTATCAATCAAAAAAAAAGTTAATAGCAAATGACACTTGCCATTAATAGATGGTTAACTCCTGTTTTCTTTTCATTTACAGACCTTGGATTCTGTTTTATTTACAGGGTTTTAAATGGCCATTAGCACATATTTCCTGGCTCGTTAATGAAGAGTTTTAACCTTTGATATACTGGTGCGGATGGTGAATTCATCACTTCCTTTAACCACCCAAACTTGAGTTTCAAAGAAAACTTTGTTCAATTTGTAGTTTTGTGGCTATATTTCACCAATTAAAAGCTGACCTGATTACAATTACATAACATCCTCAACCACTCAACTCATCTTTTTCACACTTTCCTCAAATATGAATTGTAATAACATGATTTTCGAAAAACCTTTGTAAATTCCCGACATTGATAAAATGTGCCGTTGTAGTACTTAATTGTGTTTGTTCTCAAAGCTGTGTATTTAATTTTCATCCTGGCATATTGAGGATTTGAAAGACATAATTATCAAAAAAATTGAAAGGCAAGTAGACCAGTTTTCATTCTTAAATGCACTACATTTCCTGCCATACATGTGGGAAAGTAAATTACATCTATCATATCAATTTCAAAAATATTTCATATATATCTAGCAACTTCCGGTTTGAAACCATATAAAAACAGACTCTAGGTAACGAAAATAATGAAGAAATCTTTATCTCACAAATAGGCACAAATGTTTCCATCTGTTCTATTTTAGTTTAGGTTTCTTCAAAAATAATCATCCATATAATCATAAAGATCTTGACAGAACAATTTTAATATCAGGGGTCGATATATTTGTTCTAAATAAAATCTCATTGCACGATTACTTTAATCTGATTAGCAATCCAATTGAAATAAAATAATAAGGGAAGATCAGGCAAGAAATTAGATGACGGTATATTTGTAATATTTATATACTATTCAAAAAAAGTAGGGGATATTTGATTTTGGGGGCATAATACTAAAATATGCAAATGACTACGAAAAAAGTCACTATAGAACCTAACAGAAGAAACATTTCCAGTTACATGTGACGCCCAAACGCACCAATAGCTACCGCATGGAATGCAGGTGATGCTTGGGATCATCATGGGGGTCCAACCCAAGATTTGCACGACTCTGACTTTGAATGTTACAGTCATTGTGGCATTGAATTCCAGGGTGGACACATATATACTATTAAAAAAAAGTAGGGGATATTTGATTTTGGGGGCATAATACTAAAATATGCAAATGACTACGAAAAAAGTCACTATAGAACCTAACAAAAGAAACATTTCCAGTTACATGTGACGCCCAAACGCACCAATAGCTACCGCATGGAATGCAGGTGATGCTTGGGATCATCATGGGGGTCCAACCCAAGATTTGCACGACTCTGACTTTGAATGTTACAGTCATTGTGGCATTGAATTCCAGGGTGGAAACATCAGTTTAATTGTTTTAGTGACCAGAAAACAAATTTTGATATGCGTCGGCTTACCCAAAATGAAAGGTTACGTGCCCTTGGCATGCTACAGATCGGCACAACACAGGCGGTTGTGGCGCGGACGATGAATGTTTCTCAGTCTGTCATAAGCAGGCTATAGTCCAGATACCGTGATACACAATCTGTACAGGACAGACCACGCCCAGGTCGACCAAGGGCGACAACTCAAGCCCAGGATCGATTTATCCGTACCTTGGCCTTGAGAAATCGTGTCATCACAGCAAATCAGATCAGCGCTCGACTTCAAACAGACACTGGTGTGAGTGTGAGTGGCCAGACGATTCGGAATCGACTGCATAGGAGTCACTTTCGCGCCCGACGTCCTCGCGTGATCCCTTGTTTGAGAGATCATCACATTCAGGCAAGACGTCGTTGGTGTAGGGATAGACAACACTGGGATAATCGACTTTGGAGCAATGTGATGTTTTCAGATGAGTCAAGGTTCACTGTTGATTTTTTGGACAGACGTAGGAGGGTGTGGTGTCGTCGAAACGAGCGCTTCCAAGACGTTAACGTCATCAGACATGATCGATTTGGGGGTGGTTCTGTTATGGTGGAAGAACGGCTTTACATGTTGATGCAGGGCGTGTTACAGGCCAGTACTACCTGGACAACATCTTGGCAGTCCATGTTGTGCCGTTCGCACGACGTCATGGCCGCCGTTTCATCTTCCAGGATGACAACGCAAGATGTCACAGGGCCAGGATCGTTACAGGTTACCTCCAACAACAGAACATCACCACATTACCTTGGCCAGCACTGAGTCCCGACCGCTCCCCCATCGAGCATGTCTGGGACATGCTTGGACAGAGGTTACGTCAACGTCAACGATGTCCAGCCAATGTCCAAGAACTTGCTGCTGCGTTGCAACAGGAATGGGACAATCTGGACCAAAATGACCTTAGAAGTCTCATTAGGAGTATGCCACGTCGGATTAATAAATTGAGGCATTTATTATTGACAATTTAAAAGAAAACATCATTAATAAGAACTTGCCTTTTAGCAAGCTTAAACTACTAAAATTTGAAAAATATCCAATGATTACAAGGATTGATAATAACTAATGAAAACGTTGTTTTTCTTTTACACAGCTGTAAAGCTCCCCAGCTCCCAAGTTGAACTTCTAAATTGTTCATTGTGTAAACTAGAGTGAGAGGGGTTTTTTTTACATTACAATATATTTGATGTGTGTCTTTGGTGCATATTATCTGTAGAATTTTACTTTTTTATCAGGAAAATATGGCTTTAAAAAGAAACGCTTCTTTAACCTTATTTAATTGGTGAGGTTGAGAAAAATTTAAGTGCATTAGTTAATATACATATATATATATATATTTTATTTTCTTATCTTCCAACTTAAAGAAGCAGATGAAATAATTTTCTGTGATCAGACAAAACTATCTTTGAATGATTTAACATATCCATAAAAAAAATGACAGCTTCAGATATCAAGTTAATGATGGCATTTAACATTCTCAAAATATGTCTACTGCCTGAATTTACTCTTTCTTCAGAAAACATGTTTGCCATCAAGTAGTTTGGAATATAGCCAGTTTACCATTTTCAAAAAATATAAGTTCCCTTATGTTTTCATAGTTTCAACCTTTAAAAGAATGTCTAAAACTTTCATAGATATTTTGAATTCTTCACTTAACTTTTTTTCAGTCAACATAATAGCTGATGTGCACCTAGACGTTTCATGGTAGTTCTCTGACCTCGTAGCTACAATGTCTGAGAAATTAACATGGTTGCATATTTGAAAAAGGGTCTAAAATTACAATTACCGGCATAGTGCTAGGGTGACCCACATTTGATATTTCTTGTTATTAAAAAAAATCAAGATGTGCATGAATAAAGCTACATGGATTATTAGCATGATAGATATAATATCTGTCTTGTAAGAATAGTATAGATTTTTTTTTGCGGGGGGGGGGGGGGGGGGGGGGGGGGAAGTCACTAAATTGTGATAATAATGATAATAATGTTTCTTTTTCTTTTTTCTCAAAATAATAAAATCAAAACGAGCAGTATTGACATTTTTTTGTAGATAACACGAATATTATAATCATCAGTACACAATTTTCATCAACAATAAAATAAAAATAAATTTTTGGAAAATAATATTTACCAAAATATTCACAGCATAAAAGCAGTCGAATAATCACCCCTTGAGAAGTCTTCCTTTTTTGGGTCTTAATTTTGTGACAAACATCTGAATTTTCATCTAAAGACAGGACCTCAAGTGTAGTCTAGTCACTACCCGAATCCAAAAAAGGTGTGACGTCATCGGCATTGAAATTCACGGCTTAATTAAAATCTGATAAATGTGGCTGGTGCCAGCAAAATCAGTCACTTGGATCACTTCACCAAAATTGAGTTCTATACATTTTCTGAAAGCCACAACTGTGAGCTTTCAAATGCAACAAAAATTATGTTGATATCTCAAAAATTGACTGAGTTGTGAAATTTTGAAGCTTCAAGGTCAACATAAGTACATTCTGAGAAAACGCAGATTAAAGTCTGGGTACTAAAAATTTTTAAACCATTATAGCAACCAGTATCTTAGGATGGGGATATTGCCTCCAAATTTTTACCGGTTGAAAATTTATTTGACATGTTAAGTGACGACTAATTTCGATTGTTTTAGGGAGAATTTTGATTACGTAACATCCTACATGTTTTATTAAAATCAATTTTTGAGGCATTTAGAGTTCGAATAATTAAAAATGGTTTAGAATTCCGAAAGACAACATTCAAACTATTGTTTGGTGATGAAAACTGAAAATCAATAATTTCACCACTGACTGCCGTATTTTGCCTATAACGCAAAATGAATGATTCCGACTTCCGACTGAAAACGATAATTCCGGTCACAAATGTGTAGAGAATTGCATGTGAGCATTATCATACTGTGTAATAAGCGAGAAATCACTTCGAGACAAGACCACTGAAGTGTGCATATTCGCCATATCCAACTTCTGTACAGAAAATTTTGGGTGTACTGGTCAACCTAACAGTGCCTCATATGTCTGCCCTGATCATCCAACTCCTATCTTCCCAACAATGAGTATATATGCTTTTAAAATGCTTTCAAATTTATTCCTTTCACAACACCTGGCTAACAACTTTTACCAAGTGAACACTATTTTTACAAACATGTATTCTTCATTTTCATTAGGAGACTGATCATGTAATAGCATCCGATAACAGTTGATATGTCCTACATGTAAAACAGGTTTAGTTGTTAACATAATGCTTTCTTATTTCTCAAGCCATTTCTATTACATATTAGTGGGACAAAAGTGAAATCTAAATGAATCTGTATCATCATTTCCCTAAACTGTAATCTGCAAATTAATTCAACAGTAAAAAAACAATCAAATAACAATGACTCATGAACTAGAATTAAAAAAAAAATACATCATATTTTATGTGAAAAGATAACTTCAAAAATTTGCAAGGATATATGTTTAAAAGCATGAACGTACATGTAGATAGTTGGGTGTGTGTCGTGTGTGTGTGTAGTATTGTTAATCTGTCAGAGGCCCCGTAAAAAATGTAGGTATGTGCCCTCCACCCCATAACTTATATGTTATAATTAATGCCCATTTACTTACCTCTAATTTCTTTAGGTCTAAGCTGTGTATACTCAAACATTATAATTATTTATCTGAAATATAGATAAATTGTTTTGGGTATAGCTTTATTTGTCTTCCCCATTGTCTATCCAACAATTCTTGCTTCATAAACAAGAATCTAACGCTATCATCTGATTAACTCAAGAATTTATACACAAGATATCATCCTATTGTCTCAAAATTTATAATGTTAAAACTTCTAGTCATTTTCTTCAATTTCTGATAATTACTGTAGTTATTGCCTTGATGAATTGAAAAATTGTGTCGATATCTTAATGCAGTGCTTACATGTATGTCGACTTTGCACCTACTTTCAACCAGTTGCATGTGTGCTTATGTCGATCATATCAGCAACAGAGAGAAACTGAAATCTGAATGCTCATGTTGACTCAAATCTGATAGGGACCACACTTAACACATTACTGAAGTTAGTTGCAGAATGTTAACATGGGCAACTGGCTTCAACTGAATTATAAGAGGATATTAGGTCAACCTTTAAACAGTTGCATTCAGTTGAAGCCAGTTTCTCTCAGATGCTGAAACGTCAGTTGCTCACGGTTGCTAAAATGCGGCCCGGTCAACATAAGCCTTGTTTAAGACTATGAAGAGGCTAAAATTATCATCTGATTGAAATATAGACGGAGTACAAAGAATCATATTCATTTCACTGATTTTCAATCATTACTGCCAGAGCTATTGCCCTTGACCACATTAAAAAATGACACACTAGAGGCCTGAGTTATAATTTGATTCACACAGTGTTGATGTTCTTAAGACAACAAAGTGTGCTAATTTTAAATACTTTCCAATAAATTAAACAGATACACGTTAACTCGTGATCCATTTCTATTAGTCACCATTAGTGTCTTGTGAATCCCCTATCATTCCCTATAAAAAAAATAAAGTTGTCATGGAATGCTGAGAGAGTGTCTATGTTTCATTGCCCGCCAACATTTATATGTGAATATTAATCTCAATGATCTACCAGCAAACTGCAGCCATGGCATTTTGTTTTTATTTAATAAAAACCATTACCCATTTTGGTTGTTACAATGAAATTATAACACAATAATCATGATTTTGTACATATATTTCCAGGTTTTGATGATGATCAACTAGCCAATTGGACCAATAACATTCGCCAACAGCCAATAAAATCCCTGAAACTACCCACGTGGAATAAATGTGGCCGTGCCAAAAACAGATACGTAATATTAGGTGATGGGACATCACTTTGTGGACGTTACAGGCACCCTCACAACAAATTAGTGCTGGGTAAGTTTGATTCTGCAAAATTCTTATAGAAAGTTAACATTGAATGTAAAATATGTCATAGATTGATTCATTTATGTAATGTTTAACTTTAAAGCAGCTAAGTTGCCTTCATTTGCACCTAAAAATGGACACAAATGGGTTGCAACGTAAATAATAACACAATATGAATGTATATAAACTCATTTACATTCAATCGTTTCTGTTTTTACTGTAATTTCTAATTCGTTATGTTCGGAAAAATACACAAAGTGTCTGAATTGAATGGCAGTCTCTGTGTGTTGTTCAGCACACCTACGGTTGAGAATCACGGTTGAGTGAAAGTGTATATTTCATGGAATTGCAATGCTACTGCTCTGTTCAGTGTTCCCTAATTCTGGTTATTTGCTTTATGTTACATGTAGTAAGCTATTGTTGCTAGTGAGGTATCCATCGATAATCTATATTTTGACTTGCTAAAAACTTGCTGTGACAATATAAGTTTTTTCCCAAACTTGTAGTTAAAGGGGTTTTCTTCAAAATTTTATATTTTCGCACTACATTTGGAGAAACTGAACAACCCATCTTACTCATTGTAGTACATTAATGAGTCTGTAAGGGGATAAAGAATGCTCAAAGAGATAAATTTATATATCGGTCTGAAATTCTGGTCCCAACTGTCTATTCATCTATTATCTTTACGTAATGATGAGTGTCATGATGTTTACCCTACTGTAACATCTGGTTAGAATTCTGTTTGAGGATTCACTTATATGTCCAATGATAATTTTATACTTTCAGGTGAAGTCCTATCATTTTATTTATCAAAATTATTAAAAATGGACAATGTACCTGGTGTGGTGTTGTCTAAGTTAGATTCTTCAACTCCTCAATGGTCTAGTCAGAATCTACATGAAGCTGGTTGGGAAGAAGGAAAATTTGTAGCTTTCATACAATGGATACCAGATATGGAAACTAGAAAGTAAGGAAAAAACATTAGATATCAAAAAACATCAGATCGTATCATTCAATCAATCAATGACATCAATTTATCAAAGATTCCCAACTATGGCATAAATATGGTTCCAATGATAAATAGGATTAATTACTGGTGGACGATTGCATTTTGGTTGTTATTTAGGTTAAAACATTAAGACTTTGATAGCTATCGACACTATTCCAGGCTAATTTAATTCTTAATGAGGAAATGTGCCAAGCTGAAATGTGTATTATTAAAGAAACAATTTATATCACAATACATGCTCATCAAATCATTTCAAGACACTGTCCAAAATACATCACTTTCAATGACACTTTACAAATGTCTTCAATCGTTCCCCTGGTACAGCCTTAAATTAAATACATCCTGTATCTTTAATTGTCTTTTCAGGTCCTATGTGCATATGCCTAAGCAGATATTAGAAGCTTTAGAAAGTAATTCATTAGTTAGTGCTGTTTCTTTAGCTGATGATCACCTTAGTCCACCAGTTTTATCTGATCTTGTTCAATGGGGCACCATGATAATATTTGATTATTTAACTGCTAATTATGATAGGTAAGTCAACTCGCTAGCAATTATTCCAGTTCACCTCAGATTCTCTAGTGTGAGAATCAGATAACATTTGTCTCCCAAATTTATAATGTCTGTTAAAACTTTTCAGTGAAATATCACCCTCCCTTTAAAAGGTTATGGTATTCATAGTGGTCTGCACAAAAACTTTAAAGTTCTATTTGAAACGAGTGGCTAGTAGGATGTCCTCAAGTTTATAAGTTATATAATAATTCCAAATGTCCTCTTATAAGTTATATGATAATCAAAATGACAAATTTGATTCAATTAAATGACAAATGGTGGTTGTATATTGTCATCACCCCAATTTGTTAGTCTTGCTTGTAGATGCTCTAGAGCCTATAACTGATTGACTTGAAGTCTATACATAGTGTTTAAATTCATGGAACATTTATGAACATCATTATTTCAGAGTTGGTAGTATGCAGGATGGTGCTTTCAGAGAGAAAAATCCAGGCATATTGAAGGAAAATATCCGAAATTTAAGAGTATCTCTTCAAAAACAGAAATTATGGTTAATTGACAATGAAAGTGGTTTGTTGGATGCTTATGACTTATTGTACAAGGGTGGTGAAAATGGGAAACAATTCATAACTTTTCATCAACAAATGTTACAAACGATGTGTATTTTTCAGCGATCAGTGGTTCAAGCTTTACAAAAACTACACAAAACAATTGAACCTCACAAAACATTAGAAGACTTTGCTCGACAACAAGAACCATTTGTGGACCAAATACCAAAGGATGATTCCTTCGATATATTCAAAATGATGTTTTCCAAGAGACTCAATGATGTGTTTGAGTGGATACAGTATTGCCAAAATAGATAATTGTGATAAACTATATATTCATATAAAATGTTGATATAGTCCTAAGATGTGGTCATATTTAATTCTACTTCTATCTATTTACTACATATGGGATGTCTTTATTTTGAATATGTCTTCAAATGTTCAAATGTACTAAAATAATATGATTTGTTTTTATATATCTCAGAGAAAACATCGAATCAAATTAAATCTAGTTAGTAGAAGAGACCTTCTGATCATATTTCTCTGTTAATCAGTATTTCTCTGTAATTATTCATTTCCAATCTATATATCTTTTATTAAATTACTTTTCTTAGATTAATGAAATCCAGATGCCAAATTATGTTCTATGAAACAGGAAAAATATATATACACCATAGCCATACAATGTACCCGTTGCGTGTCTCATTCGAATTTAATCAAACAGTACCTAATACAACCATTCATCCCATATTGATTGACAAACCTACACCACAACTAGTGGGTAATAATTATGCAATGTTTATAAATGGATTATGTCATAAAGTATTATTGTCTCTGTGGAAGCATGCATATCTGTCATAATATTGGATGAATGGCTAATTTAATGATCATAGTACTCCTAAATCTTATATGCCTGCACATTACCAGTCCTGGTTTGAATACCCAAATTTTCCAATATTGCTGACGAAATGTACAGATTAGGATATGTCCTGGATAAGGAACACAAATAAGAAATAATTAAAATTGATACTTTTTGGTTGGTTATTAATGTGGATATTCACTGACACTTCACGCTACTAAGTTCTTAACATAGAAGAGAAATTGGCTCATGAAGCTTGGATATGGCTAGCTTCAAATCAAATGAAAACTACATGCATTAACTTGTTCATTTTTTTTAATATCCACCAGTCATCTATGATCTGGTGTTACCACTACTGATGTTTATAAGTTGAAATTTATTGTATCATCTGACAATGTTTATCAGTGCTGAAATTTTAGAAAACAACAAAGGTTTAAACAGATGTATTTGAAGAGACCTGTTACAAAGTCTGGACAAGTAATTTAGATAATTTTCTGAAAATATGACAGTTGATAAGCTGATCTACAGGAGATTATAATTAAACAGCACTGGATTAGTGGATCAAGCCAGAATACAAAGCATTCAAATCCATTCTAATTTACCAAGATATGTCATAATACAGCTATCCTAAATATTGTGAATTCCATTATACAAATGTTGTACAAATATATGTATGTTTGAATATTAGAATCAGAATACTATATTATATATATGTCTATTATATGATGCTATATTTATTTGTCTTTATAATATTGGTGTTGTTAAATATTTAATACAACTATATATTTTGTATATACTATTTGTTAATATTACGAAAAAAAAAAGGATGAAAAAAAAAAAATGTGTTGAGTCTATTACCTTATTATACGCCCACATTGAAATGTGGTCGTATATTGTTGTCACCCCCGTCCGGCGTCCACAATTGCTTGTGGACGGTCTAGAGGCTAAAGTTAATATCCGATTGACTTTAAATTTATACACAGTGTTTAAGGTCATAAGACGAAGACGTCTATTGATTTTCAGTGATTTCTGATAATTAGTTCCAGAGTTGTGGCCCTTGATCACTTCAAAAAATCTTGTGGACGCTCTAGAGGCCCAAGTTAATATCCGATTGACTTTAAATTTATACACAGTGTTTAAGGTCATAAGACGTAGAAGCCTATTGATTTTCAGTGATTTCCGATAATTAGTGCCAGAGTTATGGCCCTTGATCACTTCACTCAAGAGGCCAAAGTAAATATCCGATTGACTACAAATTTATACACAGTTTTTAAGGTCATGAGACGAAGAAATCTATTGATTTTCAAGGATTTCTGATAATTAGTGCCAGAGTTGTAGTCCTTGATCACTTCAAAAAATCTTGTGGATGCTCTAGAGGCCAAACTTAATATGCGATTGACTTCAGATTGATACACAGAGTTTAAGGTGTTGAAACGAACAAATATTTTGATTGTCAATGAATTTTGATAACTGAACAGCTAAATCCATCATATTAAATGTTTCCTATACTAATTGTTAGTGTGGGGCAAAACTTTATAAAAAGCAAACAAATTCTAATGATTTTCTGATAATTACATAATGAGTTGTTACTCATAATCAAATTTTAGTGTATTATAAATGTTTAATTCCTTAGTGTATTATAAATGTTTAAGTAAAAATATGCGACAACTCTTGTTGACTGCCCGGATGATTTAGCTGTTGTTGGCGTATGTTTCGTTGCCTGGCAACCTATCTTTTTGATTCAAATACAACTTGATTTGAAAATATGGCATAAAATTATTCACACACCAGTCAAATCAAGGGTGACCAGAGGGAAGGGGTGGTATAATTTATCAGAAAAAGTTTGTGGACAAGGAATACTGACAATTTGAGTGAATGAACATACATGTAGGTCACAAATAAAATATCTGTGAATATGGGGGATGCTGTGAGTGCCCAAGCACATTCATGTCTTTTGGACAATTTAAGTTCTAGTAATGCTTCAAACTAGTTGGGTAGGGCAGTTTTTAGATTATCTTGGAATATTTTAAGTATAATTAAGCACATGGTGACAAGTCAAACGTTAAAAGAACCAGAAACTTAAAGCCCCAATACCACTCTTGTTGTAACTGAATAATATGTCCCAATCTTCATTCTGGTCAACAAATTGTATTAGTATACAATATTCCAATTAATTGATGGTATAAATTTCATCTTAACACACAAGAAATTGGAAAAATTCAACTAATTGATTTTAAAAGTCTAACGTAAACCTTTTCAAATGTGACTTGAATTTTAAAATATTTTCGAACTCTCTGGACCAGTAAAATAGGGCAGCCAGCAAGAGTGTTATTGTCCCTTTAAAGTAGCTAAGTCTCTAGCTCAGTATCATCCTAAATCTTCAACATTGAAAACACAAATTATTTGTCAATTTTTTTTTTCTAACACTATTTATTCAGTAAATAATTTACATAATATAAATATAATATATATAAATCTGGGATCTGAAAACAAGCCAGGGGCTTATATAAATTCATCTCCCTTAAAGTAACATTGATGCTGTGATCTTACCGGAAAAAGATTGGCCTCTGATATCCAATATTTAAGACAAAATAAACATTTTACCATTGGTACCCCAGTTCTAGCACGAGACTTGAGGAACGAGGCTAGAAACATTGCACCAAATCAAACGGCCTATGTAGACCAGGCCAGATGCTAGAAATTTGCATTTGATTGAGATTGCTGGCTTATATATAATTTCACCGAACATAACTGATTTGAAATTAGCATAAAAACGGAAACCATTGAATGTAAATCGATTTATATCATATCACAGTATATTGTGTCAATTTCTAGTCTAGGTCCCAAATGTTAGCATATAGCTCCATTCAGTTACCTAGTCGACAGTAATATTCTAGTTCACTGTCACTGACATTGTGTGTCGGATAATTCCTTCGGATCTTATTTTAGTGCAGATGCTGAGGCAATTCCTTCGGATCTGATTTTAACAGTCTAACGCACGCAGGGTTTTAATAGGCCTACCCATGTTTAATTTATATATTAAGAACCCTTAGCAACTAACAGGTGAACGAATATCAGCATACCACATTAAATTAAAGACATCGTTACGCAAAGAAAAAGGCGGGAATTTCTTCTGACACACTTCCATGTCAAAGAAAATATTTGATCGAATATTTCCAAATGAAAGACGTACAAATAACAGTTTTTATAGAAAGAAAACGATTTAATGTAGTAAATCGGAGTTAAATACCTTTTAATTTTACTGTGATTTTCTGTTGACAGCAGATCAAAGGCGGCACCCAATCTGAAAACTCTCACATTTCCATTTGTCTCATTTCATTCGATTACTTCCGTTGCAGGGGAGAATACTCCATTGAATGTCCTGGTTTTACAGACCAGAAAGAGCCTTCTTAAAAGACTATTAATTATGTCCACCCGTGGATAAAAATAAAATTATGCTTCTTATAAATATTTATTACATATAATTGTTAGATGTATTTCATTTTGACATTTTTTAACTTTCTTTTGCTTGAAATTATAGGTAGCCTAACATAAGACGAAATTATATCTGTCCGTGTGGGGGGGGGGGGCAAAACATATATTTGCCACAGGGTTGTTACCGGATGAGGGTAAAATCGAGAATACTCCATTGAATGTCCTGGTTTTACAGACCAGAAAGAGCCTTCTTAAAAGACTATTAATTATGTCCACCCGTGGATAAAAATAAAATTATGCTTCTTATAAATATTTATTACATATAATTGTTAGATGTATTTCATTTTGACATTTTTTAACTTTCTTTTGCTTGAAATTATAGGTAGCCTAACATAAGACGAAATTATATCTGTCCGTGTGGGGGTGGGGGTGGGGCAAAACATATATTTGCCACAGGGTTGTTACCGGATGAGGGTAAAATCGAGATATCGTGAAATTCTGCAGAAACGTGTACTGCAGAGGAATGATATGTTTTTAATATATGCATATTATGCACTACCATATCTGCAATTTAAACATGCATTCCGACATCAAAATTAAAACAATTTGGAGATAGAAGTTTCAGTGTTGCTTCACCCAAATTCTGGAATAGTTTGCTAATCATTATCCGTGATTGTAAAACTTATCAAGTTTTAAATCACAATTAAAAACTTACATGTTTAAACTCTCTTATCCAGACTAAATTAATTGATATGTTTTTCACTCCTTTCTTAAAAGCGCCTTGAGCATGCTTATGGATGGACTTGGTGCTCTAGAAAACGACATTATTATTATTATTATTATATAATAATGTAACGTGAATGTATATAAACTGATTTAAATTCAGTCGTTTCTGTTTTTACTGTAATTTCTTATCAGTTATGTTCGGCGAAATACGCCAGAAGTCTCAATAGAATGGCAACTCTAGCGTCTGGTTATTCCAGTCTATACCTAGAGTAGGCCTATTTATTGCGTTTGCTCTCCAAGAAAAGAATATGACGTCACCGTTTGACATAACTTATGGAATATTTATAACCCCGTTCTTCGGGCTCCTTGTTACAAATGGCACTGAAACTCATTATGGTGTACACGATTCGTATACCAATGGTAAAATGTTTATATTTGCTTAAATATTGGATATCAGTAGCCCATCTTTTCCCGGTAAGACCACAACATCAGTGCCCGTTTAAATTGTCAAATAATTCGTGTTTTAAATGTCGAAGACTTTGGATGATATTAAGCTCGAGACTTTAAAATAAGCCCATTTTGTCGGGCAGTTTCGCTCAACCATCATTAGACCTATGGGTAACGGTGATGTATTTAAACGGTTTTTAAAATTGAATACAAATTTTGATTTCTAGATGGACTACACGCTAAAAACGCGACTTTTCGAACAATCACGATTCTGACTGATATATCATACTTTTACACTATTTGAGTACAAGGAGTGGCCATTTTGTCGGGCAGTTTCACAAAATGCGAACTCAACCGTCATCATGATGTAAAGGTGATATGTTCGAACGGATATAAAATGTGATATAAACCTAGGGGATATAAACCTATATTTCAAGGTTGGTTAAAATCGGATACAGACTGTGACCTGTAGAGTGTCCACAAAAGTGGACAGACGGAGGTCAAAGACAACGACAATATACGTCGACATGAAAATGTAGGCATATAGCCTATAATAAAAAATGGAACACAATTACTATGTTAATTAAAGCGACCTATCGCTGGGGGTTCTCTGGACGTTATCAAGCAAATGATGATGAAAATAATACAGAAGGTCTACATGTATATAGTTATATAGGCCTACAAATTAAAAACTTATTTTCCAGATCGTGCTATATTGTGATCTGACGTTGTTGCATTGTTTAGTTGTGTTTGGTATCCTGAACTCTAGTCGCAAATATAATTAAATATCTAAAAACATCTGGGAATTAGAAGTGTAATTATTAAGTGGACGGAGCACAGGCGCCTGAGTGAAACGTGTAAAATATTTAAAAAATAACATCAAGCCATGACTAAGTAGGCCTAGAGGCCTATGTCTATTTAAGACTTAGTGTTACGCCCATGTTCGTTAGCGAGATTTTCAAACAACTGTCAAAGCCGTTCCCCGCCTCTCTCACAGGCCCTTATTAGTTCTAGCCTACATGTCTTTTTGGAGAGGAGGGGGGTGGGTGGGTATTATATATTAATAATGTTCTTCAACCAAAGAGTATGTTTAGTAGGTTATATTTATTTCAGGTTGAACACCACATCATGCCCCCCCCCCCCTGTTGTCTTCTAATTTGTGTTCGTATGGGGCCGCTTTCTATTTCTATTAAATACTTTAAATAGACGGGAGATCTCCAATTAAATTGTAGGATAACTGTATAATAGGGTGTATTTCTTAAGCGGCATAATGTGCATATATTTGCGTAGTCTCGGTCACCCAGACCCCCCTATTGCGAAAATAACAATTACATGTTTAACATTCAATAGTTTGCCTCTTATATAGGCCTAATAAATGTAGAAGAAGCTTTCTTTTTTTTGTCCAACTGGTGGGTCGGGTGGTGGATTGGTTAGCGCGCGCGTTGTGTAGGGCCGTAGGGGTCTGTGATTGGGGCAATTGACGTGGCTCGATTCTTTAGGCTAATACTCTAACCATTGAACCATATGTTAGTCCCGAAATGACCTAGTCTATGTCGATTTGACGTTACCATGGAGGTGTATATATATTGGCAATATATACACCTCTAGATGGACGTTACCCGGGCACCTGTTGATACGTCATAGTGACTGGCGTGTTATTTTTAGATCGGTGGACGGAACACTGAAGCCTTGACAAACCAGTCTAGACCGGATATCGTCTGTCCATTTAGCATGTCGGGGTAATGTCCCCTTTAAATGGCAATAAAACTTATTTAGTCTGCACCAAACCAGCTCATACACTCGAATATAGTTCGAATAAAATGGATGGTAACATTGAAACCGTAGGCCTTGTCGATTTTCCGCAAGAATCGGCAGCTTGCGGATAGTAAAACGTGTTGTTAGGCCTATTATTAATCTATGTTACTCTGTTGACTGAGCAGTACCGGTAGGCCTACTCAGAACTTGCGGATAGTAAAACTTGTTGTTAGGCCTATTGACTGTTGTTGCCAGTACCGATACTCAGACAGAACTGCTGGTTTTGCCCAATTTGGGGTGTTTCTATCTACTTAGCTACTTAACATCATTAGTCTAAGCATGGTCTAGTCCACTAATATTAATAATACGTCATACATAAGAATATTAATAATGACTATCATCGACATGGTTTCCATGGTTAGGATCAAGACGACGAATTAGGCTAATCATCTACTTCTAGGCTAATGTCATGCCATGGTCAAACCTCTATCTCCAAGAGACTAGAGTTCGCCAATGGCTTTCTTTAACCCTTTTATGCCCATTTATCCAAGCAACGTTTCGAAACAAAATGACACACACTCCTGTTTTGTTCAGTAATTTGAGTTTACACTACTCTGTAGTACTACGGTACCATGAAATTTTACGGCTTAGGATACTTATAAGATTATAATTATTTAGCCTACAATTAAAGTACAATACAGTTAATTAAAATTAAATATAATCTTATAGTATAGGCCTATCACTTTTTTTTTTTTTTTAGAATATTATAATAATTGATATCAGGCCTACATATCCTGACTCTTGGGAACCCTTGCTCAAGTCAAGAAGTAAACCCCCACCTTCCTTTTGCATTTAGGCTACACGCGAAATCACTATCGGTAGTGGAATGAAATTCCAATAATGTTTTAAACTTATAGTGGATCTACCGAAAGGGTAATCAAAGTCAATAAAGAGTAAAGACACGCCGAGGCAATATACTATCAAATAGCTGGATTTGTCGTGACCATGTAGTATCAGGAGTTTCGGTTTGAGTCAGCGTAGTCCTGCCTATGGACACATAATCCTTTAAATTAAGCAAGAAATAATGAATCGATAGACCTATGATCTAATTACCTTTGATTATAATTCATGCTTTTTTCTCTTTTATTATTTCAGAAATAGAAACTGATATAAGAACATTGCTTGAATGTCTTCGATGCCACCAGAACAAACCAAAAGCGCTATCAAGAACACTGATGACATTATCCTCATTTCTAACAACAAATGGTACGGAAAATTACAATTTAAAAAAAAAGTAGTTTCTAACGGAATTCCTTAACCCTTGTGCGTATACAAGGGGTATTTTTGGACCCCACGACCATATACTTAACGTTTGTGAGAAATTGGCTCATAATTGTCTAGCGAGAATTTTATACATTGTCAGCTACTTAATTTCGAGTATAATGTTGTAAATAGAATGGATGTGAGGCAGTGGCAACATTCATCATTTGACAAGAAACTTCGAGTATTACGTTGTCGGTTACCAGGGGTCTTGTGGACCCCACTCCCCTTTCCTTTCAACATTTTGCAAGTTACAGGTGTCTAATCTGTTCTGCAATCGGTGCTAGCTTTGTATTAGAAATCATTCTTATTGATGATATTGTTTTGGTTATTCTGGTAATCTAGATCTGAGAGCAAATCAAGGTACACTACCAACCCCATCAAAAGACTATTCTGCATGGAACATGACAATTACGATATTTTTTAGATTTGTATGGTTTCAAAAAAATCTTATAATTCCTATCGTCACTGATAATACCTGAGATATTTTGATCTAGCCTGATTGATTATTGTTCAGTCCTGATATGAAGCTGTAGTTTGGTCGTATTTGAATGAAATTATTCATCCAAAAACCTTTTTTATGTCTGGGGTCTGAGATTACCCCTTGTTACCGACAACGTTTTTCGTGCGACGTGTACGCACAAGGGTTAATCGGTAAATGTCATGTGTAGTCAACATTGTCGCTCCAGTGACCATAAAATTTGTCGTAATTTCTAGATGTCGTATTTTGGTTGTGCCAGGTTGTCTCCTCGTGTTCAGGCTACAAGTCATATTCTCCTCATTGGTCTATCTAGAATCGGACTAATTAACAATACCCAAATGCCACATTTCAGAAGATGCAATTTTATTTTGAGAATAATATTACTTTATATATTTTCAGATGAGGCTAAAGAATATTTTCAAGAAGAAAAAGGTTTGCAGTATGTGTACAAAATATTATTGAATGCTAATTGCACAGAGCTCAAACATGCGTGTATGTTTTGTCTTGCTTGTGCTGTAGATAAATATGGTAAGTCGTTTAGTAAATTGCATTGTGGGGTATGGTAAATGAAATGAAATTAAATTGGGTTCAACATCCTACTTTTTTAACCTCTGCACCGACTAATGAAGACGGACGTACGCCATACAATGTGCTAATAGGAAAATTTTGTCCGGACAGCGGCACCACGGCCTACCCTGTATTCACGGAATCTCGATCTTTCGTCCCATCCGAATGACAAGGCACTGTTGCCTGCCAGAGCCTTCACCCTTTCCCACAGACAGTAAGCTCGCCGGGCTAAATCTTAATTTTCGTCAATGTTGCTGAAATCTAAATACGGTTAGCTGACAGGATTTTTGGTTAGGAAAAGCGTTAAGGTTAGGTTAAGTGTTAGGATTAGCGCTAATCCCATTTATATGTCATTACTCTTACCAAAGTCAAAGTTGGCCTTTAGGTCTAATCAGTTATTTGTATTTTTATTGCAGCTGGAATAAAGACATAGGTTGGCTATTAAAATTGGTGCTTATGATCTATCTACGTTTTTTTTTCAGTCCCCTCTCAAACTATTCTTACTAAGAGTGAAATATTCGACTACCTGCATACAATCTTAGAAGACGGTGACAGACAAAGTGTGAAAATTAAACAGACTGCTATATTTCTTTTACTGTGCATAATTGCAAGCAACAGTAAGATTAATCTCCTTCTCTCTCCCTCTCTCCCTCTCCCCTTTTCTCCCTTTCCCCCTTTCTCTCTCATTATTGCCATTGGCATTCGCCACCCTTACCGTGTGATTTAGTCTCGAACTGCCAGTTATTATGTACATGAGGGAGGCGATCAAATTCTTAGATACATACTCTCTGGTCATATTCAAGGCCGTATGTATTGCGTGGATAAATGTTGGTTGTATGGTTTGTTAGCTTTTAATAATTACTACATGACGGTTCCTAAACTAAATTATAATTTAGATCAGTTTGAATAAAAAGTCATTTCTACGGAAGACCATAAGGGTCAAATGAAAGAAATATATTCTGAGTATCTTGTAATTATAAAATAGTCTATCTTATAATTACAATATAGCCTATCTTGTTATTACAATATAACCTATCCTGTAATTACAAGATAATTTTCTTGTAACTATTTTGTAATTACAAGACACGAAGAAGCTCATTAGGGTCAATCACATGAAAAAATATGTTCGCCCCACACTAAGAGAAAGAGAAGGAACCACGCCAGTTGACTCAATGACAGGCTTTTATGATCCAGTGCGTACATTCAAACCAATCAGCCTCCCAGTCCCCCCGCCCCCCAATCCAACAAAGTACTTTTGTATGTTACGGGATCGGCATCTTTAAGTCGCGCCCTCATTAAAAATTATTCATTAAGTTCTTACTCTCATTAACTTCATCCCCATATTGATATCATTTATTAATGATATATTGATTTCACGCTCTCCTTAAAGATACCTTTCCCCGTGTACAAAAATATATTCAAACTGATAAATCTATCAAACATTTGCTTCAAATCCCCTCATTCGTCGGGAGATATCGCAAGCTATAAATAAACTGTCGTTAAACGCTATGTCAGTCAGCTCATTTCATTGAGGGAGGGTCCATTTTTCAGAATATCATTTTCCTTACCAAAATTCAAAATTTAAAGAAGTTTTCCGCAAAATATAAATAACGTTCTGTGGCTTCAAGGAGCGCATTAAAATTGATGAATCATGATATAAATATCTAGTTGGTGGGAATTGGAGCATGAAACCGGTGTTTGGCGACTTTAAAATTGTTACTCTTGGGCATCTCGGTATCTTGTAATTACAAGATAATCAGATTTTTTTTTTCATTTGATTGACCCTTGTGGGTTTCCGTATATTTCCCTTTTTACTTCAATCAAGCGACTGCCGTACAGCTTATCGGATTCCAAAATTGGTTATCTTTATTGACGTGACTCATGAAATTGATCATAAATGTCAATTAAATGTAAACAATGACGGAAATTAAATAAATAAAATAAATGTATTAACTTCACTATTCAGGCGTTGGACAGAAACTGGCCAGAGAAAGTCAATGTTTGAATGACTTGGTGATAATATTCAGGTAAAGGCAATCCGAATTGTGGATCGTCTCTTTAAAACTTTGATTATGCCAATTTTAGACTAACAAGGTAGTTTCAAATGAATGAGTATCAACAATCGCGAAAAACGGAATGATTAAATGAATGAAATGGGTTTAACGTCCTACCTTTCACCACTAACTGAGTTAATGAATGAAAAGTAAAGATGTTGCTTTGAAACTACATGTAGATACAATTATTCTTTTTAGCAGTGGAATTAAAACAGATCTATTATTTAACCGTAAGCACGGGGAGCTTACCACTCCTCAATTATCTAACCACTGACAATATAATAAATAATATTGTTTTACTAGAAATTTATTATTTTTAAAAGAAAGTTGTTAGAAGGTATGATTGAAAGAGAACAAGGAGTTAGTAGTGAAACATCTAAAGACTTGTGGTGCAGTGTTACTAGTACTCTTAGTATGTGTGTCAACAATCCACAAAATGGTAACTTTATTCAACTTTATAAATACCTATCAATGTATTCACTGTTTTGTTTAAAAATGATATATCAACTGTAAAATGTAAGGTAATAAATCGTGTGTAATTCCTTTCTGAATCAAATCAAATAATTGCCGATGAGAACGGTGTTTTGGTCAATATGGTCGAGGCGGACACGGAAATATATGTTATCCCAAATGTAATAAACTATTGAGAAAATGATGGATACACCGGATTAATACCATGTATCGGTGATTAGTAAAATTTGACTGTATAAATGCTGGAAAAATAGAATCTAAGCAGATTGACTGATAATTTGTTTCGTTTTTCTTCCTTTTTTTTTAGTCTGTATATCAATTTAATCAACGTACTATCACCACGATGGTTTAGCAAGAGGCGTAATAAAGTATTTCAGATGAAAATAACCTCAGCCCTAAACTAAGAAAATTATTTCCATGCGCTTTTCCATCATTGACATTCGCAGCCATGTAAATGTATATGAATAAAAACATTGTCTAAACGATGATTTAAAATCATTCATTAGAGATTGTACAAGTCAAGTGCGCTGTACCTTTTTCCATTTTCATTAACCGCTCCCACTTATAAAAAAAGTCCTCTATTATAAATATCTAAGTATTATTTCAGTATACCCAATTTATTTCTTTCAGTTGAAAATCAACGCCTGTGTTGTATATTATTGCCCCTAGCTTTACAGTTTATACAGACCAATAATAATCCAACATTTATCCGATCTCTGTTGGCTTTTGTTGGATTAACAGTAGCAACAAACGGTAAGCATGGTAACTCTGTTGCGTGTCTCTTAATATGAATCAACATTACGTGTCAAGAAAAGATTTTATTGCAATCCATTTTTCAGACAATACCACACGAAAAATAAAAAAGGGGTAACTTCTGGCATTAAGGATGTAAACCCTACCTCTAGTGCAAAGTTTAGCCAAATTTGGGGTGGGGGGGGGGGCTATTGATGATATTAAAAACGTCTTTTCCGGAAGCTTCATTAGATAATAGATATACAATATTTTTTTCCAAATGAAATTACTGGACATAGTAGAAGTATACAAGGCATTCTGGTGAAGTCCATTTAATTGGTCACGTTTCTACATTTAATTATTACCCGTTTTCATCATGTTTTACAGTAAATAACCAAGGTCGTGTGAGAAAATGTGGCGGTATAGCTGTACTTATATCAAGGATAAAAGATTGGATGAATCTAATAGACCAAGATTGTGATTATGTGTCATTAGCTGTGAATGCTGTTAGCACCATTGACTCTTGTATATCAGATAATGGTAAGTGAAACAATATTTCACCATTCTTTACTCACTCACTGTTTTATTAATGAATGGTTAAATTTAATGAATTGATTCCCCATGTATGACGGATAAATTGTGTTCGAGATAATTGATTATCCCACGGACAATGCTACAGCCAAAACAATACCGTTAGATACCATACATATTGTAACTAATGAATCCTGTGGCCACCTTTCCACACGTGATGCTATTAAAAAATGAACTATATTAGGTTTGGTAATAATGTAGTTAATTGTTTTTTTATAATAACGAACTCTTAATAGACTTACAAACACGGAATTTGTTTCAGAATTAAATGGTAGAGAGTTTGTGGATGTTAATGGGGTATCAGTATTATTTACACTTCTAGACCAACCATACTTAGATGTCACAGAACAGCTACAAATAATTCTTACCTTAGGACACGCTCTTCATTTAAATCAAGGTATTTTTTAAAATATCCTTCATGAATCATAATGAATTACATTGTATTTATTATTCTTTTTATCAGGCGACACAAATCCATTGTCAAATCTAGAACAATGTAATTCTGTTAACACTTAAAAATCTTAAAACCCCTGATAGCCATTTGCTTTTTTCGGATTTTTTTTTAAAAAATGGTTTAATTCGCCCTGAAGTTGATTATGTAACATTTATTTAAAAAAAAACAAAAGCAAATTTTCAAAGGTAGAAATCTTCCGACTTGGATTCAGAGGTTTCCAAAGATTCCACTTCATCATATATTTTTACATAGGGAACTGTTTTCGACTGACATTTGTTTCAGAAATATTTGTAATTTTTAATTTTTGAACAAGTATTAATTGTTAGAAATGGTAGCCCTAATTATTTATATATAATATAATATTTATTTAATGGTGGCTGAAGCAAGCACCATGCACCTTTATCGTTCTATCGTGTTATAATACAATCCTCAGGTAGCATTATATTTCAAATATTCGTAATAATAACGTAAAATTACATATTTATAAACGCCTCCATTTCAAAAGGAGTATTATATCATAAACATACCGTCTGTCAGTCTGTCGAAAATTGACTTGTGAACGCGACAGACGCTACAATGTTTAACGGATTTGTTTCGGTTAAATCAATAAGGTCATGGGAGTACGAGCCCCATCGATACAGCCTTTCGCTTTTACACCCCCCCCCCTTTCCCAAAAACCCTGTTATCGCGATAATGGCTATACAATTTTGAACATGTATTTTGAAGGCAAAATGGATCCTTATCAAATCTGGTCATTATCCAAGATTTTTCTTTAGGATCAGCTGCTGTGGAGACATAGTTATATAGAGTGGGCCTGTTTCCATAAATTGGAGCGATCTTGTGCCTTTAGCGATCATTATGGCCGTCTACCTTGTATTATGAACTTCTTATTTTATTATTGGTTTAAAATTGTTTTCTTAATATAACTCTTTTTGATTAATCTCCTTTGTAGACAGGAACGATCTATTGGAAGTCCGGAATCAACGATTGTTAGTACAACTTCTTACTGAGACACAAGACGAAGAATTAATGAAAGCTATTAAATATGTCCTTCAGGCGGTTTCATGTTAGTGTTGCTTAATAATATCCGTATTTTCAGTCGGTATCAGGCAGGGCTCGTGGTTTTCAATTTCTTGTCGCCAAAATAATTTTGATCTGAAAAATATTCATATTGTTTTCCGCTAACTGGAATATTTTATCTGTCAAAAATGTGTGATAACAAAAAAACAATAATCAACAATTTTATTTCTCACCGATAATTACAATATACAACAACTTAAATCATTTGTCTTTACATAATACATTAGCCCACTTTTGAGATGGTTTACTAAGATCAAATTCTATTTTTGGTGACTTTAGTCTATTTGCACACGGTATTGCACACTATTTACAGGTCAATTCTCACCCAAGGATTGCCAGTTTCGTATAAATTTATGCTTTGCGTGTACAATAGGCGTAATGTACACTGTAAAGGTAGTAGAATCTGAAACCCTGATAAAAAAATATCATTCAGAAGACTTCGTGTTGGACAAGGGGTTCCAAGGGACAGTTTGAAACACAAATTGTACTTAAAGGATAAGTAGGCTAATCCCTATAATTCCTTAATCAGAGGGATTTATCAGGGGCGGGTCCAGTGTGGTGGGGGATATGGACGTTGCGCCCCCCCCCTTCTCAGTTACATAAAATATAAAACAATACTTTGTATGAGAAAGTTTCACGATCTTGTGCTTTATCGTTCATCGTCAGATATTCAAAGCGCGTGATACGGTGATAATGATATCACAATTAATATATTGGCTATGAATTTCTTTAAGACACGCCCCCACCCAGATACATTGTCTTAACACCCCTACATTAATTCCTGGATCCGCCCATATTTTTATTGGTTACTTTTTTCTTCTGTTTTTCAGCCGATGAAAGTGCCAAAGAAAAACAGAAAGAAAACGAAGAAATCATAGATAAGGAAAGGTGATTAGCTTATGGTATACGAAAGAAAATAAATGTTGTTGGGTCCATAATGACTGTTTTGAACAAAACAATTTCTTATGGAGACAAAATTTGATATATGAGCTGCCAGTGTCCCAATAATAGCATTTTAAAGTCATTCTTAATCCGAGCCAAGTACAGTTTCGTCAGAAATTTTCTTTCGATTGGCATTTAGTAATTGAACATATTAACACAAGGTACAATTTTACGGATACACAATTACTGGGTTTGATACTAAACGACGTTTCGACGAGGATGCTCTCGTCTTTATCATTGTTTCAGGATAATCGGAGTAACATTACTAACTTTCTTGTGTGCTCGCTTTATGTGAATATAGAGAGTAAATATAGCCCCAATTATTCAAACAATATTTATTTTCGAACGCCGATAATTAATGAATTTTGCCGATAATTTTTGAAAACTTTTAACATTATGAAAGCAAATTTGGAATATGAGTAGCAATACCAATGCAACAGTACATCAAACTCTAATTTAACACCTCACTAGCAGCCAAGTGGTTTTAATGCAAAAGTACAAAAATAATTTGTTCGCTATGCGTGAACTTCTAAGGTTCGTTTGAGACCAACGCAGATATTTACAATCATCATTAATTTGTCATCTTTTTTGACAAATTAATCATTCAATATATTTGTTTCAATTATGAAGCAATGATGTATAAATGGAATTGTGTCCGTTTAGATTCAGAGTCGTTCTGCGAGTTTTTTGTTTATATTTTATTATCTTGATTAGGGAGACGAGTATGGTGATATTACAGAAAATAACAGAACTATGTAATAAACTTGATGCAATGGACAATGATGTATTAAGTAGAAAGTCTGTTGATGTTCAAAACTGGTTAACAAGAAAAAGCGATGATAATGATGAACAGTTTTCAGTAAAATATAAGGTAATGGTGCAGATTTTTAAAAATATTTTACTCATTACCCAGTACAAGAATTGTTTTTAACAATGCAAAAAGCTTTACGCTTCGTCGACAAAAGACTCTGGTCATTTTCCAGAATAGTGACATTTTCATTCTTCTTCTTCGATTTCCATCTGCAAAGGGTTCTTTTATATGCATGCCATGACTTGACCCTGGGCTCTTAACCCATCTGAATAACTAGGCGCGCATATTTTGTCAGGGTGTTCTGTGATGACCTGTGACAGCAATATGTGTATATCATTCATTTGGAAACAAAGTATACGTAATGATTGATTGTTTTTGTTTTGTTGACAGGCCGAGATTCCACAAACAGAGACAAAAATCAATCGGAAGAAAGGGATACTTTTATCAAAAGAACGGACCGATTTGGAGTCACCTGAAATTAATTTGGAAACAAAGACTTTTTGTCCAGAAGACATCGAAGAAAATTCGGACATAATTACAAAATTTACTAATTTTTTACGTTCTAGTTTTCAACTTTCAAATTCGGCCCAGAACACAAATTGCAACAACAATTCCAGCCAGGAAATTTTGAACAACTTTGATAACACTCACAAACAATTAGTTAATACCCAAAATGATTCAACACCTCTTGCAAATACGGCCAATTGCACATCTTTCAGTTACCGAAATAATTCAACAGTTTTGGCAAATTATTGTAACGAACATTTAGTAGAACCAAATTTCAATAACAATAACGAACAGTTCTACATAGCGAAAAACCCGGTATACAAGTCCTGCGATTTAGATAACAGATGCCACCATTCCACACCGAATCATTGTAAGGATCAAAATTTATGCATTCATTCGGAACTATGTAGACACCCAGAGCAATCGCCAATATTTTGTCCATCTATTGGGGATCGTTTTTGTACTGATCAATTGCTAGCGTCTAGCGATGTTTACAACAAACCAAAATCTACTTCTCCGATAAGGTCTACAGCAGATAAAGCCATTATGACCGGACATACAGTTGAATTAGATTCAGACATAAAACAAACGGAAGATCCAGTTGACCTACTTAATAAATGTCGACCAAAAGAACAACAAAACGGCGGGCATCAAATATTAGAAACAAAGATATTATCGACGAAAGATGCATTCACAAATGTTGATTTAGATCTCGCTGATGAACAAGTTCAAGACCATACTGTAGAAAGGTCGACATTGAACAACCACCAAAAGACCGCGCAGCAGAATGGAACGAAAAAGCTTAATTATAACTCAAGACTTCTAAACAAGCAGTCGGCTGATATGACCCTAAATATACCAAATAAAACCGCAACCATGAGTAATGCGTCGAATTCGTTACGCTCCGTACAAAATCCAAGTACCATTATTAGATCAAAGCTCTATGACCAAGATCTGATTCAAGTTATTGAGTCCAGCGTTGAAGAAAGCAGGGTTATCAAGCAGTTTGCAAAACCAAAGAATCCTCCACTGAGAAGGCGTATCAGACATACCCCGTGTATGGGTTCTGCTCAAGTCACTGGCAAAAATATACAACAGACAATCAAGAGTATGGAGAGAAAGATACTACCATCAAGAGAAGCACACCAACAACCTGTTCGTCAAGATTATTCATGTCCTTCTCCTGCCCTGACCGAGTTTGATTTCAAGCTACTACAAACAGCAAAACCAGATACCTTTCTGTCAAACAGATCTGTTATTAACCAGGACGTGAAAGTGCACAGTATCAGTCAAACGTCTGTTCCCGGGAGAAAGGTGCTTTCTCCAGTAACTACTCCGACATCTTCTACCACAAACAGCTCATTTCTGACAGAATCCGATAGCTATCAGAATACTTCAAATGCTGACGAATCAGTCGCAGGTAAAAATATGAACTGATAACATAAAATACATGAACAATTAATGTTGTTACCTATGTGAATTTCTGGTGCGGGACACTGGTATTTTTATACGTCCTGTCTTTCGAGACTTCATTGATATGATCCCTCGTTGTACGAAAAATCACGTTTGGACTTTGTGGACATTCTGGAGGTCACAATTTTCATCTTATTTTGATGGCACTTGAAATGCATGTTTATAACCCAAAGAACTTGGTTCCTTTCGATATTTGAGCCTATCGAATCGTAACTTCCTGAATTATGGCCCTTGATTGTGGGGAAAAATGGCGTTTTTTAGCTTGTGGTACCTCTAGCGGTAACAATTTTTATCCGATTACAAAAACCGTTTGACACCGTATTAATGGTTGAGTTCGAATTTCGCGAAAATCAAACCAAAACTGTCGGACAAAATGGCCTCCCCGTTCGCAAATAGTGCAAATTTATGGTATATCAAGGTTTTGGACCCTCTAGAGGCCACAAATTTTGACCTGATTTTGATAAAACTTGTGGGGCGTTGGGATGGCCTAGTGGTCTAAAGTGCCGCGCTTTGACCTCTAGCTGGATGGTCACCTCTGGCTTGCGGCTGTGGTTTCGAGCAATGGTGTGAGCGCATGTAGCATGGAGATAGGGGCGCCTTCTCAACCTCGTGGATTTCCTCCGGGCACTCCGGTTTCCTCCCCCTGCTTAAGACCCCTACGCGCAAGCGAATTATTGAAATAAAATGATACCATTATGTTAGTCCCAAAATGACCCAGTTTGTGTCGAGTGGACGTAAAACCCCGTTTCTCCCTCTCTCTTTGATAAAACTTGAAATACATGTTTATAACCCAAAGATCCCGGTTCCTTTCGATATTCGCGCATTTTGGGTCGTAACTTCCTGAGTTATGGCCCTTGATTATACGAAAAATCGCGTTTTTAGCTTGTGGTCCCTCTAGAAGTCACATTTTGTATCCGATTTAAAATAAAGCGTTTTAATATGTCACCGTTACACCCTAATGATGGTTGAGTTCGACTTGCGAGCAAATGGGATCAAAACCGCCGGACAAAATGACCGCCCCTCTCACGCAAATAGTGTAAATATATGGTATATCAAGGCCACAGGTTTGGTCGATTTTAATTGAACCCGAAATACATATTTATGACCCAAAGATCTTGGTTCCTTTCGATATTCGCGCATATTGGATCGTAACTTCCTAAATTATGACCAGGGACGTAAATGTGGGGGGGGGGGGTCGGTCGCAAAATCAGTGCAGTCGGTCGCAAAGTAGAGGTAATCGGCATCAAAATAAGTTTACGTCACGCTACTCACGCAAAACTTTAGTAGAAAAATAGCCGGTCGCAAAATCAGTGCAGTTGGTTGCAAAGTAAATGTAGTCGGTATCAAAATAAGTACTCACTGTATACGTCACGCTACTCACACAAAAAATAGTCGGTCGCAAAATCAGTGCAGTCGGTCACAAAGCAGAGGTAGATGGTATCAAAATAAGTACTCACTGTATACGTCACGCTACTCACGCAAAACTTTAGTATAAAAATAGTCGGTTGCAAAATCAGTGCAGTCGGTCGCAAAATAGGAGCAGTCTTAGTATAAAATAACCTTGTCAACTTATCATTTTTGAAAAGATGTTGTGTTTCACTCTCATTCTGTTGTGAGTATAATGTTAGTCTTACAACAAAATGTAACTCAGCGAGAAAAATAGTCTGTCTCAAAATACGTGCAGTCACTGCAGTCGGTCTCAAACAAAATGCCAGAATAGATCCCAAATACTATATTTTCGTGAATCCGTGAGCCTAAATTGCATACGTCACTCTTATTCTGTTGTAAGTATGTTAAATTGGTCTAACAACAAAATTTCACCAAGGGAGAAAAATAGTCGGTCACAAAATAAATGCAGTCACTGCAGTCGGTCTCAAAAACAATGCCAGAATAGATCCCAAATGCTATGTATTTGCGTGAATCCGTGTGCCTAAATTGCATACGTCACTCAAAACTATAGTATAAAATAACCATGTCTGCTTGTCACTCTTATTCTGTTGTGAGTATGTTGTTCTATGAAATGTTTTCTACCGCGGCAAAAAATAGTCTGTCTCAAAAAAAGTACTCTCCGCAGTCGGTCTCCGACTAAATGAATTAATGAGATAAACATACAATCATAAAACAAGAGAAAGTGATAGATAAGCCTCAAGATTCTGTCCCTTTTCTTATCAACCCCAGTCCCAAAAATTTAAAAGCTCTGTTACATATCTGAAATTGTTTTCGCGCCCTCGGCGCGATTCCATTATAACATCATTCTTCTACTCGGTTACATATCTGAAATTTTTTCGCGCCTGCGGCGCTCGATTCCATTTTAAAATCATTCTTCTACTCCTCAGTTGCCTTATACTGACTCAGCACTATCATATTCTCGATTATAGTGAAAAGCCCAGTTTGTAGTACCACTGGTGTGTGGGGCGGGGGTATGTACATCAGTCGGTCGCATTTTGGCTAAACACCCCCCAAACGAAATCGTTATGTACGCCCCTGATTATGACCCTTGATGGTACGAAAAGTCTCGCTATTAGATTGTGATCCCTGTAGAGGTCACAATTTTTATCAGATTTAAAATAAAACAAAAAACGTTTGAGTCCGAATGTTTCTTACAAAACGGACCAAAACTACAGGACAAAATGACTACCCCATGTACGCAAATATTGTAAATATAAGGTATATTAAGGCCGTGGACCTTCTTGATGAAACTTGATTTGCTTATAATATTATAACCCAAATATCTTGGTTCCTTTCAATATTCACGCATATCCAAACTTCCTGAATTATGGTCCTTGATTGTACTATAAATCGCCTCTTTTTTGAACTTGTTCTCTGCCCATCTCTTGCAAATTGTGGTCGTATCTTGCATGACAACCACTTGTTTGGAATTATTTGCAACAAATCTACCTGGAAGAAGTAGCAACAGAAACAGACTCATGATTCATTCGTTGCGAAATGATGCCGGTTGTTAATGCTAATGAAAATATAATCTTAATATAGCTTCAAAAGGTTTTAGATGACCCTCGAGTGATGTATGCTGAATGTCAATCATTATGGAAAATTATCCATGAGATCTGGTTACTGGTCTATCAGTCCAGTCCTTAGAAAAAAAGACAAATACCTATCAAATTAGTAGATTGTCACGAGATGACTAGCTTTATCCATTATATTTAGATAGATTAGAGGTCAGGTTATCATTAATCCTATATAACTATGCTTTATTAATGAATAGTCCTTTGTTTGCACTCTCTGTCAATTATTGTGTAGCAATATGGCTTTTTACTAATTTTTAAGACGCCTATTGATTTTCAGAAATTTCGGATAATTACTGCCAGAGTTATGGCCCTTGATAACTTTAAAAAATCTTTTGGACGCTCTAGAGGCCAAAGTTAATATCCGATTGACTTTAAATTGATACACAGTGTTTAAGGTCATGCGACGACCCAGAGTTATGGCCTTTGATCACTTCAAAAAAGACGCTCAAGAGGCCAAACTTATTATCCGATTAACTTCAAACTGATACACAGAGTTTAAGGTCTTGAGAGGAACAAGTATATTAATTTTCAATGAATTTCGATAACGGAACAGCTAAATCCATGATATTAAATGTTTTGTATAGCGTTCTAAATGATAGCATGGGCGAGAACTTTATAAAAACCCAACAAATTGTAATGATTTTCTGATTATGAGTTGTTACTCTTAATCAGATTTTAGTGTAATATAAATGTTTCATAATCGAAAAAAGTAAAAATATGCGACAACTCTGTTTGACTGCCCGGACGATTTAGCTGCTGTGGGCGTATGTTTCGTTGCATAACAACCTATCTTTTTTTTCTTTTTACAAATGTTGTTTAATCAAGAATCGAGTGACGAGGTCGTCACTGATAGAAACCACAATAAAAAGAAAATATCTGGCTGCCCAGGTAATAAATATTTTATGTATTTGTCATGAATTATTCAACTGTATTTGACTACCCCAGTTCATAATAAGGCACATTAATAATTTGTTCGGTTCATTTCCTTGATAGTCCTGTCAGAAACTTATTGATTGGCGTAAGTCCTTAAGATTCGAGTAATTTAAGTTTATACTCCTCATTTTAAATCTTTTACATTTCTTTTGTTCTGCCCTGTTTATTAATATACAAACGGAAATCTTTTATTTCTTTATTACCCGTTGATGCAGTTATCTTTTGTATCATTGTAATACCAGATTACAAGCTCTTTTATTCAATTTATGTACGCTTGAAGTTGCCGTGTACATCATTACAATTATAGACGACAAATTATTTTCTTTTCCATTTTCTGTATGAACTTACAATTCCAATAACAGGATGTTGTGTACCAGATCTGGCAACACTTATCAACAGTCGAACTTACAATATTGTTCTTGAATCCAGTACACAGACTTGTTCTTTCCATCGACATATTAGGATATTAGAGAGAGAGTTCATTAAAAACACAAAATCACATACAGCAGGAAGTATACGTGTATTAAGAAAATCAAAAAGACAGAGTAAAAATGAAAAGAACTCAAGTAATATATATGATTTTCAAAGTCCTTGCGACAGAAAGGTTTGTTTATTTATTTAATAATATGGTAGCCGATACATTTTATACATTTCTATTTTTTTATAGTTTATTTGTCTTCCATAGTATAGTTTTAATGGTATTTTAACATAAGTTCAGAATAAATGTTCTTTGGATTTTGTTTTGGTGCATTTGTATGTATAATATGAAATATTTAAAAAATAAATATGTCCAAAAGGTATCCCCACCAGAAGTTGGTGAGTCTAGTAGTGACGAAATATTGGCATGGCGATTAAGGATGAGAAGGAACCAGGAAAGAAGGAACCGTGTAGAATACACAGAGCAAGAAGTAGATAATCTTATAGAGGGCATTGAAACATTTGGAAGTAAATGGAACCAAATTCTTCTTACCTACAAATTCCACCCTTCCAGAACCTCCGTAGATCTCAGAGACAAATACAAGAGTTTGGTAGTAAGTTTGAGCTATTGTTTTTTGGTTTGTTTTTTAAATATAAGTCAAGAGTTAGCATTAAAGCAAAACTTGATATCATTTTGATATCCAGATATTTTCGGGTGTCCAAAATATAGAACTTAATAATAATGTAAAATATGCGGCAGGTTAGTCAAGCGGTAATGGATCAAACCTAACGACATATGTTCTGATTACGTCTTGCACGGATTATAGCATTAGAATCAAAATGGAATGAAATGGGTTTTAGGACACACTTTTCTTCACCAATCGGGATCATGAACTATGAAGGCGTCATATGTAACTTAAACTGTCAATAGCAAAGCGAGTAAAACAAATTAAGGATGCAGTTGATTTTTGTGTAAAGGTCTTAATTTGTAGAATTGATGTCCTAGCAAAATACCTCCCCGGATTTAAAACTTAAATCTTAGTATCTGAGGTCAACTATATATACAAAAGCGCATTTTGATGAAACTTAAATATATATCTTTATATCCCTATGATCGTGTATGGAAACCCCTTGTTATTCACATTTATCGATAAATAATGTCCTTTTGTTTGAAACACCAAGCGCCTTTAATCTATAACAAAATAAGACCAGAATGGTGTCTGATACACTTATAGAAAACTGGAAAAAATGACAGAGCTGGTATGAAAAGAAGACACAAAATACCTTTCTCCATGTGTGAAGAAAGAAGATTGAAAAGAGGAATTAAGGTGTTGGGATATAACTGGAAAGGGATCCTTAAGAACTACAAGTTTTCAAATAGACGAACGGCAGAAGATCTTCGTAACAAATGGCGAAACATGAATAAGAAACAGACTAACAATAACTAGAAGGTTATGAAGTATAAGTTATTAACCAATAGACACCTTTGTTCTGTGTGATGTACATGAAAACATTTACCGTTCTGTTCGAGAATTTTAATTGTTTACAGTTGCTGTCTTGTTGATGTATAGTTTGATAAAGAGTTTGAAAGTCTTCAAAAAAAGATGATAATAAAAGAAAATATTAAAAATTACAGCCAAATTACTTCTTTCGGAGCCAAATTATTACTGGAATAGATCCCGAGCTAATGGAAAAATAGTTTAGAGTAAAATCGAAAAATTGCTAATTAGTGACCTTTGACCTCTTCTTCCGTGTCAGCCAAAAATATCATTCTTATGTTATATTTCCTAATTCAGGGCATATTCTTATATCAAATGCCATTGACACGGAACTTGCTTCCACGTTGAATAAACCAATTTTGGGGGGAACTATTAGACTGGTGGCCAGTCTTCTCCACACACCAAAAATTGGCCAGTCCTCTCAAAAAAAACGAAAAAAGACTGGGCAAATAGAGCTTCATTCTCATCCAGTAGGTCAATCTGCATTATGTAGGTCGTGTGACGTCGTGCACGTGATCACGACATATCTAACATCACGTGATAATAAACATGGCTGTCGACTAACTGGCAAACTGGTGTAGGTGCGAGATGTTTGTTGTGGATAACAGTTATTGTTATTTAGTGATACTTTAACGATCTAAGAATTTTGTTGACGGACAATATCTGTCGAATGAACGGATACAACGTATGAGATGAGGTGAATGAACATAAATGATTACACACGACATCATTATAACAACTTAACGAAGCCAGTTCATGCGTATCGGGACGAAGCCGAATGGAAACAAAAACGTGACATCAGCCCGCAGACTTTATTTACAAATTCGTGTCACGTGACTGGGGGCTTGCTTGACAACTGTCAATCATTCCAAATAAGGAACAACGTAAAACAGGACAGGAACGCCCATTTTATTGTGAAGCTCGCAAATTGTCCAGTCTCTGGTGCTGGTTACAGGTTTACTCAATTTTTTTATTTTATACAAATGGAAACGAAAGTGTTGGTTTACTAAAAATTAATACTTTTATATAAATCGAAATGTAAAATAAATAGAAGAGACTGGGCCAGTCTAGGGAACTATGGGTGGGTCCTCCTACCACACCCACCAATGGCGGTATTTAAGTATTGGGTTTCTAGGGTCTCCTAACCCGTCCATACACCACCAGCATCACAAACCTTCCGCACCTTCCATGTTGAATAAAACCTACCTAGCTTCCGGACTATGAAGAATGCGTATTGTCAGATTCCATTAAAGCGAGAAAGTCAGAAAATGGGGACTTTTCCAAATAAATATGGATTATTCTAAATCCACGATATTCCATATGGGTTCACGAGCAGTCTCTCGACTTTCTCTGACCCATCAATGTGAAATAATAGATATTGCTTTTATGGATGATGCGTTGTAATTGTGGGGGAAATATTTGGGAGACCACATGTGTAGTGACACGTTAGTGTACCTTTGCAGGAATATGTGTTTAAAGAACCTCAAAACTGTTTTGTTTCATGAGTATGTAGAATATCTGGGAATAATAGTGAATGCCGAATGGTGAAGGGTTGCGAATTAGGTCCGTCGTGTCTAGGTTTGGGCACATACCAACAGATGATTATAACCATAAAGGATTTAGTAAAAATGGAATTTCTTTGTATGCCATTACTGAGAACAATCCTTTGCTAAGGATGGAGCGAAAAAAATGTCCGGAGCAGGCTGTAATAGTGATAATTTTATGTTAGATAATTGGTGCTTCAAATGTGGCAATCGGGTCAGTTTTTAAGCCAGTTACAGAATTTAGGGTCTGAAAGGGATTGTGGTCGTGGTTCATTTTACCCAACAATGTAGGTCAGGTTGTATGTATTGGGCAAAGTTTTACCTTAACGGTTCATAATAAGAGCAGATTTCTGTGGGTGTATATGGAATGCCACAGGAAAACGAAAAATCTGTAGATTTTTTAACATGACTATTGATTCAAAATAATTTATTATAAATTGCATAGGATCTTCTGTATTTGAGTTTATTCACTGTGTCATCTCCAGTAGAAATCTTCTATAAATCCATTGATGTTATATTTATAATTTGCTATAAAGATAACTTTTATCTTGTATCCTCACACCAGTCGTGCAACGTTAAAGTTGTCTATGATATTATATCGAAATCTATGGAAAATAATAAATTCTTCTGTAGTACGGTGGATTTCTATAGAATTTACATGTAAATTGCAGAGTATCGTTGCTACGACAATGAGCATTCCACGCCACGTCTCCAAACACTTATCACTTAGCCCAGAGTAAATTAATTTGATGAAATTTTTAAGATATTCATTTTTCATTATCTATTTTTGTACAAGTATAGCAAGGAATGTCAAGCCCTTTATCTAAATTTTACAAAATGCATCTTTGATTTAAAAAAACCCCAACAAAATGATGAAATTGAGTTTAACGTCCTACTGTTCTGCTTCGAACTGGGCTAAGACGGGCGAACGCCATACCACCCGCCATTTGAGTGTGCTATGAGGGAAGTTTTGCCCGGAGGCTACGACCAAGTCGTATATGAATATTATGGTCATTCGAAATGCAGTGTGCTATCAGGGCACAATTTTGCATTGTAAACAATAGAACCATAACGTCTTATCGCTTCTTCCAATGATTTTTCACAAAAATAACATCTACAACTCATAGATTCGACGTGGCATATTGGCACTATTTTCTACGTCGGTCGTGTCTATTTCAGATATATACATCAATTCCAAGCAATTCCGTTAATGTTTTTAGCGTGGGGATTGACTAATAGTTAATTTAATTCAGTTCTAGAGAGAGAGAGAGAGATAGACATGGGGTTTAACGTCCACTCAACACAAACTAGGTCATTTCACAAAAATAACATTACAACTCATAGATTTGAAGTCGGCATATTGGCACTATTTTGTGCGTCAGGCGTGTCTGTTTAAGATATACACAATCAATGTTAATGTTTTGAGCGTGGGGATTGACTAATAGTTAATTTATCCCAGTTCTAGAGAGAGAGAGGAATGGGGTTTAACACCCACTCAACACAAACTAGGTCATTTCGGGACTAACATATTGTTTTTAATCTTATTTCAATAGCAGTGGGAGGAAACCGGAGCGCATGGAGGAAACCCACGAGGTTGAGAAGGCGCCCATGTCACATACGCTCACATCGGGGCTAATCAAGTTCTGCTTTATTTATTTTATCTCTCGATTAACCTGCTACCAAATAATATTAATCCGCAAATCAATCTAAAATCTAGTTATCGGTTGTATAGGGAGATAACTGCATATTCATTTCCATTCTCTGCGAATTATCGAATATTCGTCGCACGTATACAGTGAATGGCCATTGTGCTCTGTAATCCCAGTCAGAATTTGTAAAAATTGCGTTTAAGTTTTAAATTTTGGTTTAGAACTGAGATGGGGGTTAGGGTTTCTGTCTTTAGGGGATTAAAAGTCACTAGCCACGCTTCCGCCCATGCATTGATTTTTTGTAGATCTGTGTTTAGGGTAACTGCGCATGCCTCTGGGTCGTCTATTTTTAAATAAAGAGAAGTGTCATCTGCAAATAGTCTAATGTTTGATTGTATATCATCAACAATATCGTTAATATATAATAAAAATAATAGTGGCCCCAGGACGCTACCCTGTGGGACACCAGCGGGGAAGCCCCTGGAGTCCGAGGAGGTTCCATGTATCACGACGCATTGGTGTCGATTGTCTAAATAATTCTTGAACCATAATAATAACCCCCCTCTGACTCCAGTAGCATCCAGCTTGTGACAGAGTCCGGCATGCCAGACTCTGTCAAAGGCCTTGCTTATGTCACAGAAGATGATCCTGGTATATTTGTTACGATCGATGGCTTGACAAAAATAGTGATTTAGATGTATTAATTGGAAGATAGTAGAATCACCTGTCAGGAAACCACTTTGCAGCGTTGTTAGTATAGAGTTGTCCTTGAAGAAATTAAAGACGTGTTTATATATTTTTTTCTCAAATATTTTAATAATAATACTAAGAAGCGAGATGGGTCCTAAAATCTATATTTCAATATATTACACACCTTTTTATGGAACTTTGGGAGTTTCCCCGCCAAACTGAGCCCCCATTTTTAATTTGTCTCCCCCCCCCCCTGTAGGGGGAATTCAGTGCGTCAAATTCTTATAGATCCCGCCTTCAAACCAAGGTCCGAGAGAATCTGTCTCAAAGTTTACCCCAATAAATAACCCCAAAACACCTCATGGCGGTCATCCTAAATATTTAAATTTCCCCACGGTTGTCAGGGGTGATATCATCCAGATTCAGAATCTACACATATCTAATATATATAATCCAGCTAGAATCTATTTTTTAATATTTTACACACCTTTTTAGGGAACGTTATTAGTTCTCGCCAAAATGAGAATCAGCGGAATTGGCCGTCATTTTTAGGAGGGATAACCAAGTTCATTGGATTCAGCTTGTCGAATTCTTCTCGGAATCACCTTCAATCTGTGACTAATTTTACCCCATTAAAAAACCCAGAAAATACCTCATGGCGGCCATCTTAAATAATTAAATTTCCCCAAGAGTACCAGGGTGACATCATCCGGATTTGGAATCTACACATATCTAATATAAATAATCCAGCAAGAATCTATTTTTTTAACATACAATGAATTACAGGCCTTTTTAGGGAACTAAATTAGTTCCCCGCCATAATGAGCCTCCATTTTGAATTTGACGCCCTAGCGGAATTAGTCGTCACTTTTAGGAGGAATAATCAAGCTCATTGGATTCAGCGGATCAAATTCTTCTTGAAAACACCTCCAAGGCGAGGTCCGAGAAAATCTGTCAAAACTGTTACCCCACTAAATAACCAGAAAATACCTCATGGCGGACATCTTGAATATTTAAATTTCCCCAAGGGTGCCAGGGTGGCATCATTCGGATCCTGAACCTACACCACCTGAAGATAATACATCCAAGGCTCGAAACCACAGCCGCAAGCCAGAGGTGACCGGTCATCTAGAGGTCGAAGCGCGGCACTCTAGACCCCTAGGCCATCCCAACCCCTCACAACTAAACGCAACATTGTGAAACCACCACTATTAATGAAATCAATAAGAATAAAGGAAGTAACTGAACACAAACACCTTGGACTTATTTTTCAAACCAATTGTAAATGGAACAGTCACATTGATAGTATAATTAGTAAAGTGTCAAAATTAGTAAACTGCCTACGCTCCTTTAAATATCGCTTAAACAGAAAATCGCTAAATACCCTATACTCTTCATTTATTCTGCCACACTTTGACTATGCCGATGTAATCTGGGACGGGTGCACCGACTACTTATCTAATAATCTTGAATCCCTTCAGTTTGATGCACTACGCACTATATGTGGGGCAGTTAAAGGTACTGGTCACGCTTCCCTGTACGCGGAAACTGGGTTTATTCCACTCAAAGAACGACGAAATCGGCACAAATTAAAATTACTATACAAAATTATAAACAACCTAACCCCACCCTATCTCAAGAATCTCATAAATCTGGAACCAACAAATACATATTCATTTCAAAACGAAGATAAAATCAAAGAACTTCGATGTCGTACTGAATTATTTTCTAAATCATTTATCCCATCCAGTATAAAGGAGTGGAATAAACTCAGTCCCCCTGTGAGAAATTCAAGAACTCTTAAAATATTTTCAGATCATCTCTCCAAAGCAGACATAAAAATTCCATCTTCTTACTATAACGGTCAGCGGAAAGTCCAAATAATCCATAGTAAATTCAGACTCCGATGTTCTGATCTATAGGGTCACAAGTACCTCAGACATGTTACTGACAGTCCCGCATGCCTCTGTGGTCACTTCTTTGAAGATCCTGATCACTACCTTTTGCAATGCTCTTTACATTCAAATGCACGAAAGGAAACCATAGACAAATTACAATATAACCATAAAAACATAAACTGTCTCTTGTTCGGATCTACAAATTACAGTACTGATGTAAACAACAATATTTTTAATCAAGTACACAAGTTTATTGAGATGTCAAACAGATTTTAACAGACATTAAAACTAGCTCTTAGCAGCTTCATTTTATAGTATTAATCTTAATTAACGTGATGATTTAACCCATATTGTAACATGCTTCAGTGTAAACCCTGCGTTTTGATGGGTCAATTAGACACTGTCTATTGGACAATAACACCCTTCTGTTTTAGTAATGTCTTTTAAAGGGACAATAACATTCTTGCTGGCTTGGTAGCTCCAGAAAATAAATAATACCCTTATTCTATTTAGTAGATGTTTAAGTGTCCTACCTGTTGTGTAAATTATCCATTACAACCTATTTTACTTGTCCTGTGAGTTCGAAAATATTTTAAAATCCAAGTCACATTTGAAAAGGTTTACGTTAGACTTTTCAAATCAATTGGTTGAATTTTTCCAATTTTTTAAAATAAGTGTGTTAAGATGAAATTTATATCATAATTTAATTGGAATATTCTAAAATAATACGATTTGTTGACCAGAATGAAGATTGAGACATATTATTTAGTTACAACAAGAGTGTTATTGGGGCTTTAAAATCCTAAAAAAGCATGTTACAATGTCGATAAACACTTCCTGTTTCGCATTTAGAGGGGTGTTATTGTCCAATAGACATGTCCTGAGATTTTACATTAGAACCCTCGACGCTACGCGTCTCGGGTCCTAATGATCTCAGGACATGTCTATTGGACAATAACACCCCTCTAAATGCAAAACAGGAAGTGTTTATCTCCTAAATACATAATATATTATACATTGCTATCTTTCCTATTATATATGTATTATTATATTTAGGTATGTGTTTGCCATTTTAACTCTGGTTATACACCCATTTTGTTCCTTTGTTTTAATATTATGTATGTATATTATCTAGGGAGAGGGGTTTTACATAGGCTAAGCCTGTTCCCCAATCCCGTTCAGACATTCTGAATAAAATATTGTTTATAAAAAAAGGAGGATTATACATCTTAGAAATGTGTAGATTCAGAATCCGGATGATGCTACCCTGGCACCCTTGGGGAAGTTGAATTATCAAAATGGGACTCAGTTTGGCGGAAAACTATTAGAGTTCCCTAAAAAGGCGTGTAATTAATATATTGAAATATAGGTGTCAATTACTTCCGATATAATCATAAAAATAGGTTCAGCCAAAAGATATTCCAGGTTGTGCTCAATATTTGGCGAGACATAATATAATTAGCAATGTGATAATGTAATACCTCAAACTATAGGTTTTCGTGTATGCCGACTGTGCCACAATGTGCAATGACCGAACGAACATAGTAATAGTACTGCAGAACTACCTCGAAGGCATTCTGCTCATTGTATTCTTATAAGAACACAAAAGCTTCACAGTCAAACACAATCCACCATTGGACCATAGTCGAAAGCAAATGTTGCTAAAAGTTAACTGGTGCTTACTTCTGATATAATAGTGTAGCTACACGTTCATTCTGGGCCAGATGGGTGTTTCTTTCTGGTTATATTTGTTATAATTTAAGACTCAACAATGAAGTCAAAATGTACGAATAGTGCCATTTGACCACGGACATGGGAATACAGTGATGCAATATACATGTGTACAATGCCCAGAGCACTGATACCTTGGCATTTTCTTGAGCTTGTAAATGGAGTTCTCTATGGAACTAAGAGGTTTTGCTGTTTACCACAAATTACAGAATCATAGGAACAAAAGCAGCGAAGAGCGAATTGTCAAGCATACATTATGATCCACTATGACACCCATCCGTGTCACCATCTCTGCTAGAAAACGGACGGCAATAAGATATAAAAAAAATGTTTGCTAGTATGAGTGATCTAATAACTTGTCAGTGAAAGTCCATACCGATTGCGAGTATTCCAGTGACTTAATCGACATTGTGAGGTTGGGCTCTTTTAAGAATACAAGGGGAAGAATATCCTCGATTTAGTTGTTCTTGATACAAATCTTTTTACACTGCTATATTTTTTCATGGTTTCCCAAGCTTAGCTATAATGTCGGGTTTAACTTTGGGGGAATACCCAAGCTCAATTGATTCATCGGGTCCAATTCTTATAGAAACCACTGTCAAATCGAGGTCTGAGAGAATCTGTCACAAATTTTACCTCATTGAAAAAAACCGAAAATGCCTCATGGCGGCCATCTTAAATATTTGAATTTCCCCAAAGGTGTCAATCAGATGGTGATTCTACACATACTGGAGATACATAATCCACCAAAAACCTATATTCCAATAAATTACACACCTTATTTAGGAAACTCCTGGAATTTTGTGAGTTTTCCGCCATTTTGAATTTTGTCCTCTAGCGGGATTAGCCGTCATTTTTTTTAGAGTAATACCCAACTCATTGGATTCAACTTGTCGAATTCCTACAGAAACCACCTTCAAACCATGGTCCCAGAGAATCTGTTATGAATTTTACCCCATTGAATAATCGGAAAATCCGTTATGGCGGCCATCTTGAATATTTAAATTTCTCCAAGGGTGCCAGAGGGGTTTGGTTGCCGGACTATATTTAATAACAGAGTGATTCCAATGGTTTCGGAGGGTATATATATCTGATTGCACCACACACCATATTTAATTTCTGGACTAAAACCATCGGTTTCTCGTCGCAAGGTTCTTGTTTAATCACATCGTCTTTGATAGTATGTCATGAACGAAAATTCCGATCGCCTTAATGCTAGGTTTGTCCGCTGTACATGATGTCTGGCAATGGCGCATTTATAACCGAAAATGGCATCTGTTTTTTTGGCCTGGATCCTGAGCTAATGTGAATATTATATAGTTAAAATACAACCCAGAGTCGACTATAAAGATTTATTATCCACAATTTTACCCTCTGTTGACGAACGAACAACGCCCGGACTATCGACGCCCGGATGATAGAATAGTATAAAAATGACTCGAATGTCTAAAGAAACAATAAGGACACCAACGCTGTATTTATTTATTGGAATATTTGAATTTTATACTGGAATCATTATTTCGTTCTGCGGAGCTACGATGTCTATGCACGGTGGCTTGGTAAGTAAGACTTTTGTTCGCTAACCCAGAGGTCCCGTGTTCGATCCCTTTGTTGGTCGACAAAGTTCATCGGAAATGTCCGGCTTGGTTCCCCTTTGTCTCTAATGCACCCATGGCCTGACAAGGGACAACGAATATTCGTTCACGATCTCTTGTTTAGACAATGGTGTGTAAGTAATAGAACCCAAGGTAGTTGGGATTCGTAATAAGATCAGGTCGTACTGCATACTGTATGATGTATGCCCTTCATCAGTTCCATTTACAATATTGTAACCATATGTTTGGGGGTGGGGGCAAATATTTAAACGCGTGTGCGTTGTATCGTAAGGTCTGTCATTGTGTCAAGTGACGTGGCTTCGATCCTCCCCACTTGTGCGTAACAATCAGAAGGGTCGCCTGTCCAACCTCGTGAGTTTTCTCCGGTTTCCTCCGACTGCTAAAGACCCAACTGCACAAACGAATGAAATAAAATTGAACCATAAGTTAATCCTGAAATGACAAAGTTTATGTCAAGTGGACGTTAAATTCCTTTCTTTACCACTGTCTGTATCCGTGCGTTGACAACACCATCAGCTTGAAGTCAACTGACATTGTTGCTGATTGTCGCCAAGTTTATTTCTCCTGGTATAACTTGATTTGTCTTGTTACAACGAATGACTTTCAAATATCGTTCTCTAAATTTTTTGCTCACGATCAGATATAGCACGGGATTAACACAACATGATAGTTTGGCAGTCATCACAGGTACAGCAGTGACCCACAAGGGTATACCCTGTGGGTGTCCAAATGTGTAACACAATGAAAATAAGGCGTAGGGCATCCAGCAAACCACGAAAACAACAACCAAAGTAAAGCAAACCTGAAATACAAAGATAACATGTGTTTTAGATACCTCATTATTTTATCATCAATCGTCAACGACCATGTGTGTACATACAAAAATACAAATTATATCTTTAAATTATATTTTAAATCTATTCATAAGTGTAGTCTGTGTTATGTGACTGAAGTGGGTTTATATAAGGAGATAAGCAGATAAGCAGATAAGTTTTGGTGTAATGGGAAGGCAAAAGAAACGCCGATGCGACATCCGCTGGTGCCACGTTATCCTTGAGCTAACCAATGAAACCGTTAAACAGATTTCCACATGAGCATGGCACACGTGTTTTAAAACGGATGCCAAATAACCACTGATAAAACAATTAAATGATATGAAATGAAAAGAAATTTGAAAACGTTTAATTACATTTGTATTTAGATTGTCTTCGTTTCCATTATTTGTGTACAGATTTATGAAAGTTATGGCGAAAAAATTCAACATATAAAAACTCTGAATATATACAGTGGGCACTGTTAGATCCGACATAGTAAGGGGTCGTTACAATGTGTCGGATTACACAGAGTACTCATTTTTCTCAAAACCGGAAATATTTTAACTTTTAAAACCGGCAGTATTATAACAATGTAGCTTCGAATCACCAGAACGTTATTCTCTTTGAAATGATAAACCATTCTGTACATTCAAAATTTTATTACATTATTTTTATTTCATTTAATGTGTGTAGCCATTTTGAATAGGTCAAGTCTGTCGTTAATTTATCTTCTTCGTCGTCCTCAGTTGATCGCAAACTTGTCTTTACTGTCACGTGCTCATTGATAATCTGTCGTTCTATGTGCAGGTCGTCGTCACACGGTTCGTTCGGAGAGATCCGTAGTGTGAACAAACTTAGGTTATCTAGGAATATTTTCACGACTATATAGCTTAATATTGCACTTCATTTTCACCATCCAATCTAAATGTCAGAAATACGAAACAGAAATTAAATTATCCGACTTCAGTAGCGTCATCAAAATTGTAAAAATAATATTTGCTTCCGAAAAGACAAATCTCCGATCCGTAAAATTGTAGTCTTTGTCAAAATATGTCACAGAAAAATTTATCGATAACAAAGAATGTGACACGTGGCATGTGGATTGTGCTTTATTCCATAATAATTGACACTTTTGTGGACAAAAAAACCTTCGGAAGTTACTTGCGGGGGAAAATCTCCCATTTATCCGCAACTAAACAAGGTAAAAACCATTTTGGAATATCTAAATGACCATATTCTTTTTATTTATATGATGATTAAATTAAAATTTTCAAAACGTAGCAAAAACAATTTTTGCCAAAATAGCGCCAATTTTGAATTGTAATCAGCTTGTATAAATAAGGCATATTTACTTTATGCATAAAATAGTGGCCTCGTTATTAAAAAAAAACTGTGTCAACATATTGGGCGCCTTAAGTATCAGATTTGTAAAAATAAACAAAAACTAGACCTGCATGCAGGAATGACGGGTTTCACTGGTGCCACGTCACTTTCGGTGCCACGTTACCCTTAAACATATGTCACTTCCGATACCAATGAAACCATCAAACAGGTTTCCACATAAGCATTGTAAACATCAAATAAAATGGACGAAGAATCAACCAAATCCAGCAATATCAATTCATTTTATATATATGTTACTTGTAAGTGATCCTGGCAAAATTTCATTACTTCCGGTGATAATGAAAATGTTCAATTAGTTTTATGAAATCAGAAATGGCATAAGGCATCATAATGGCGAAAATTGTATGTAAATCGAATGAGAATTGCCACTTTTATAGACCAAAAACCTTGAAAAGTGACTTGTAGAAAATCGTCTATTTCTCGGCAACCGTACACGATAAAAACTATCTTTTGGTATCTATATGATCGTATGGGTTCAATCCATTTGTTGATTGGAATCAAATATCATAATTTGAAATATATTACAAATCAGACTCATTTGAAAAAAATGTCTGTTTTGAAGGCTAAAAATACAGTTTTTGCCAAAATGACATTACTTCCGGTGATACTGAAAATGTTAAATTAGTTCTATGAAATCATAAATGACACAAGGTATCATATGGTGAAAATTTTATGAAAATCGAATAATAACTGACACTTTTATAGACCAAAAACCTTGAAAAGTGACTTAAGGAAAATCGCCCATTTCTCTGCAACCGTACAAGTTAGAAACCATTTTGTGGTATCTGTATGATCGTATGGGTTCAATCTATTTGATCAATAGAATCAAATATCACAATTTGAAAAAAATAACAAATACGACTCATTTGAATAAAATATTGCTTTTTGAGGGCTAAAATTTAAGTTTTGAGAAAATGACGTCATTTCCGGTGGCAGCGCAAGGGGTAAAATGGTTTGACATAGTCCACTATGGCATTAGGCATCCAATGGCGAAAGAAAATTGAAAATCGAATAATAATTGATTCTTTTACAGCCAAAATTACGTGAAAAGTGACTCATGCAAAATTGCCTATTTCTCGGCAACTGCTTATATTACAAACTAATTTTCACATACATTCTCTTCGTATGGATTATAGCTACAAGTTTATAAAAGTTACGTAAAAATATTTTAAAATCTGAAAAGCCTGAATGAGTTGTAAATAGGTTAATTTTACGCCTTTTTTCACCTCTTAATCCAATTTGCTAGAAAATGAAAAAGAAATTAAAAAAACTGCTTCCGACATTTTTTGCGCCTTTAAAGGACACACTCTTTGAGTCATATAATTTTTCAAAAAAATAATATTTGTTTTCAAAAAATGTACCTAACTGTCAAAATTGTAGTTTTTGGTAAAATTATGCCACTTCCGGTGCCGACAGATAATACTTTTGGTAATAAAAAAAATGACAATTGAGACAACGAAGCATATGAACTTTGTTTTATACAAATCGAACAATAAAAAATTAATCTAGGACTGAAAAACTGAATTAGCCAATGGAGGCCAAGGAAAACTACTGAGACAAAAATTTTTAACATTTTTGCGCAAGTCAGATGACTCTTTAATTCTGTGTCCAACACGACTAAAAAATATTCATAAATAAAAAAGTTTTTTGTAAAATTTTAAATTTCCGAAATTTGGCGCCTAATATCTTCGAAGATTTGCCGAAAATCAAAAATCGAAAGTAGCGCAGCTATGTGCCCTGTCTCCAGCTATGCCAAAATGTATCGAAAGTTAAAATCCCATGATTATTGTTAAAATTACCGCAATATTTCTAAAAACGATAACTTCGGTGATTTCGGACATTTCGCATTGTCGCAGAACGTTCAAAATAGCTTTATCCTCTAAGTCACACCCACTTTCCCAGTAAAACCGAAGAAATCGTAACGATGCGACACGTAGTTGCTGAGATCTACTCAAAACAAAAGAAGAATAATAATAATAATAATAAGAACTAGACCTGCATGCAGGAATGACGGGTTTCACTGGTGCCACGTTACCCTTAATCATGTCACTTCCGGTGCCAAGTTACCCTTGAACATATGTCACTTCCGGTACCAACGAAACCATTAAACAGGTTTCCAAATTAACATTGCACACAAATAAAATGGATGCAGAATCAACCAAATCCAGCAATATCAATTCATTTTATACATTTGTTACTTGTAAATGATCTTGACAAAATTACATTTCTTCCGGTGTTAATGAAAATGTTCAATTAGTTTTATGAAATCAGAAATGGCATACGATATCATATAGTGAAAATTTTATGTAAATCGAATAAAAATTGCCACTTTTAAAGACCAAAAAACTTGAAAAGTGACTTGTAGAAAATCGACTATTTCTCTGCAACCGTACAAGTTAGAAACCATTTTGTGGTATCTGTTGATCGTATGGGTTCATTTTATTTGTTGATTGGCATCAAATACCATAATTTGAAAAACATTTCAAAACAGACTCATTTGAATAAAATATCTGTTTTGAAGGCTAAAAATACAGTTTTTGCCAAAATGATGTTACTTCCGGTGATAATGAAAATCTTAAATTACTTGTATGAAATCCTAAATGGCATTAGGTATAACATGGTGTAACGTTTATGAAAATCGAATAATAATTGACACTTTTATGGCCCAAAAACCTTCAAAAGTGGCCTGTAGAAAACCGTCTATTTCTCGGCAACCGAACAAGTTAGAAACAATTTTATGATATGTATATGACCATATGAGTTGTGTTTATATGTGAATTTAAACCAAAAGTTAAAATTATTAATACATATTAAGTAATTCTTGGTTGAATAAAACATTGATTTAAAAAGTTAAAAATGCAGTTTTTGACAAAATGACGTCACTTCCGGTGTGAATTTTAAATTGTAATCAACTTGATATGACGCTACATGCTTTTTGAATCAAATGATGTCACTTTTATAAAAATCCAATCATAATTGACTATTTTACAGGCAAAATAACGAAAACAGTGACTTGTACAGAACTGTCCATTTCTTGGTAACTGCTTATATTACAAACTAATTTTAACATACATTTTCTTCGTATGGATTATAGCTACAAGTTTATAAAAGTTACGAAGAAATATTTTAAAATCTGAAAAGCCTGAATAGGTTGTAAATGGGTCAATTTTACACCATTTTTAGCCATTTAATCGAATTTGCTCGAAAATGAAATCGAAATTAAAAAAACTGCTTCCGCCATTTTTTGCGCCTTGAAAGGGCACACTCTTTGAGTCAAATAATTTTTCCAAAAAATAATATTTGTTTTCGAAAAATGGTACCTAACTGTCAAAATTGTAGTTTTTGGTAAAATTATGCCACTTTCGGTGCCGACAGATAACACTTCCGGTAATAAAAAAAATGACAATTGAGACAACGAAGCATATGAACTTTGTTTTATACAAATCGAACAATAAAAAATTAATCTAGAACTGAAAAACTGAATTAGCCAATAGCGGCCAAGGAAAATTACTGAGGCAAAAAATGTTAACATTTTTGCGCTAGTCAGATGACTCTTTAATTCTGTGCACAACACGACTAAAAAATATTCATAAATAAAAAAGTTTTTTGTAAAATTTTAAATTTTCGAAATTTGGCGCCTAATATCTTTGAAGATTTGCCGAAAATCAAAAATCGAAAGTAGCGTAGCTATGTGCCCTGTCTCAGGCTATGCCAAAATGTATCGAAAGTTAAAATCCAATGATTATTGTTAAAATTACTGCAATATTTTCAAAAACGATCATTTGGTGATTTCGGACATTTCGCATTGTCGCAGAACGTTCAAAATAGCTTTATCCTCTAAGTCACACCCACTTTCCTAGTAAAACCGAAGAAATCGTAACGATGCGACAAGCAGTTGCTGAGATCTACTCAAAACAAAAGAAGAATAATAATAATAAGAATAATAATTTTAACAAAAACAATAGTGTTTCACACAAGCTTCGCAGTGTGAAACCCTAATAATAATTTTAACAAAAACAATAGTGTTTCACACAAGCTTCGCAGTGTGAAACCCTAAAAAAACCCCACGAGGTTGAGAAGGCACCCCTACTCCCACGCCACATACAGTCACACCAGGGATCGAAACCACAGCCGCAAGCCAGAGGTGACCGACCAGCTAGAGGTCGAAGCACGGCACCCTAGACCATTAGCCCTGGAATTCCTGTATCTTACCTTGGTCAAAACACGGTCTCTCTTAACTCTTAGCGATATGATGGTCTCTTTACGTGTTACACACATGATCTGAACATAGCAGAAGCACATAATGATAATACACAATGCCACCATGGACACCATAACAGCTATGTAGATACGATCTTGTAGTTTATGACTATACCAGTTAATCGTGCATGACGTCTATAATAAAAGAAATATTTATACATATTATATAATAAAAAAAAAGTTTGATTAATAATTAAAACGGAAATCAATTAGTAACGTCTGCAGATCAATCAGAAGACGACGGAGGGGTTGGGGTGGGGATAACGGTCCGACTAATCTCCGGAGTTACCTGATAGAACGTATTCAAAATTTGATTCATTTGACAAAAACATTCATTTGACAAAAACAATTTATTGCAAAAGTGAACAACAACAAAAGAAAGGTCATCGATATAAATACTCTACCCGGGATATTTATACAAAAATTATATGATTTTATTAAAAAAAAATTGAGAACATTAGGGATAATTAAAATTTGGACAAAAATGATCTTGCCAATCATCGGAAAGAGTGTTTTATGTCCATTTCAATAATACATCATTTTGTCAATTATTGTTAAGAAATCACTTAAATTTTGGATATGATGTGTTCTGAATATTAAATGACCTTCAATAATTAGATGGCTAATTTGATTTTAAATCTGATTAAAATCAGATATCATAAATCAAGAGCTAGTAAACGTTCAAGTGGCACATTTCATTAGCAAACATAACATTTGTATACAAACCAAAAAGGGTTCTTTATGATAATTAGTTCCGGTTATAAATGGTATAACACTCCACACTAATGACTGTATCCATGTCGATGCAATAGCCTTTATCATAAAAACACGTTTTCGGCTAACTGAAACTAAAAATTGTAAGCAAAATTGTAGAATTTGAAAAAAAAACCCTTTAAAATTCAGGCTATTTTATATATAATAATGAAAAACAGAAAATGCCCAAATTACAGAATTTCGATTATAATAACCCTGTCGTCATCGCAATCATATTAAACGCGTTTCTAAAGCCAAGTCGTTCCGTTATCGAACATTTTATTTCACACGAAAGCTTCCTGGATCGTGACATAGAACTATTTTGAGCTAACAATGAATATATACATATAAGTCATGTTACATGTAAACAAGAGTTGATGAGTAAAATAATCAACCTCTGCGGGTCTGACCAGATTATTACACCGATATCAAAAGATACGTGTATGGAATTTTATTATTAAAGACGAAAAAAATTGGAAATCACATGACCAACTTAATATAAGTTAAAGATACACTGTGTAATATCTAAATAAAGAGCTACTCGTTTAAAAATAGGTAATGAAAATGGATATATTGAAAATTCCGTACAAGTTAATTTATTCTGGGCGAAGTTCTGAACGTTTGGGGCTTTTACAAGAATATTATAGTCCCAATTGCCATTGGGTTTCTACAAATCACATCTCCAGAAACAAACCTATAACACCTATCATAACATATAAATCCCATCTTCGTATCGCAGCCTAAAAATCATACCCACAAAGCTGATCTTCACATCTGAACCTACAAATATCATCCTCAAATGTCAATCTGAAAATCCCATCCTTATAATATTTCAAATAGCAGGGTTGATTTGTAAACTAAACTATGCCAGAAATGATAAATAAGAAAAAACTGATTGTCAAACCAATTACTGTTACCAATATATAACTTGCGGTACATGGTCCAATTAAATTCCAACTGATTTTGTGAAACATTTTTGCCATAATCATCAGAAACGTAAAGTGGTGGTTTTTTTTCAAACTACTGTCCACACAATAAACTTGCAAATATGGAAATAAAGGTGCTTCTATAATGAATTCAGTGATTGCTTACATATATATTTCAACACTACTTACATCAATCTTATAATATATCGTACTGTGAAGCTGAAATGCCTAAAATCTCTTATTTTAGAGGCAGCCATGGTGGTTCAAATTGATTGTGTCCCGCTCTTATTCGAAAGATAACATCTATAACTACCTGTATGCCAAAGGTGAACCAATTTCACTTGAGCGACCTGACTAAAAGGGCTTTAACACGGAGGCCACATTATACACTGTACACCTGTATTATGTCAAATTTCTATAGTAATTGTGCGACAATGACGACGTACCTGAATATTTTCGACAGATAACAAGATATCTTTCTACACTAATAGCGCACGAACTTAATAAAGCTGCACATCCAAATAAATAACCAAGAAAACCATATAATTGGCACCCAATATCTCCATATAACCATCTCTACAATAAAATAGTGCGTATTAATGTTTCTAATTAGTTTACCTATCCATTACAAGAGCAACGTCTGATTCTTACAATCACAATCATTGGCGTAGTTAGGGTTGGACATCTGGTCATTTATTTCAGAAACTTAATAATGCTATTTGCGAAATGTTTCACTCAGTTTGTGGGTGGGGGTATGTGGATAGGAGTATGAGTTAAGGGGGGGGGGGGGGTCAAACTAAACTAAACAGTTATATTTGGAAAAAATAATTACACCAATAAAAAGTTCGTTTCCGTGCTTCGTCCTAAAATTAAAATGAGATAATTCAAAATGTTGAATTTTGATTGAGGTCCTATTTATAACCGCATGAAATGAAGTAAAATGGGGTTTAACGCCATACTGCTCTGCTCCTAAACTGGGCTAATGAAGACAGGCATACGCGATAATGGAAATTTTGCCCAGACAGCGGCACTAAGGCCTACTCTTATATCGAATTCCAACTGCCAATGGATCTCTTAGCTAATCTGTACACGAGACCTCAGTTTTTCGTGCCATCCACACGACTAGACAGCTATCCTTGTCAGGCCCTCCGTCCTGCATCACTGACAAGAGGAAACGTTACTTAAAGATACATTATGGGAGATTAGATAAAGAGCTGGAAGTTCTCACTATAATAGTTAAAAACTACATAAGCGATTGAATTTTCGCCCTAGCCTCGGTCAACATAGTCTCGATTATCCATTCCATGATTAAATCATGAATGAAAGTTGAGCAACAAACGGGGTCGCAGGCTAGCGTTGACATCGAATCTGGGTGGTGATCGAGATATAGGGGGTCAAATGTCTACAATGGCAAGGGGCTTTTTTTGAGATATAGGGGGTCAAATGTCTACAATCGGGGGGGGGGGGGTCATCATGTTGACGTAATATATTGATAAAACATAAATTTCTAGGACTGCCCCTAGGCAACTGTTTTGATTTGAGGGGAGGTGGGGATAGCTAAATTTCTAGGGCTACCCATCTTTAAACAAGTGTATGGTGCCTCTGAACAAATGATTTGGGTTTGGTTTTGGGGTGGGGGGTAAATTTGGCGCGAAGTGAGTTCACGTTTATGAATTTCTTAGAGCTTGATAAGTGTTTTCTCGAGTTTTTCGTTCAGTACCAGCAACGTCGTTATAATGGTAAAAACATTACTTTGTACCTAATTCCACTGTACATCTCTAAATATGTGTATACGTTTACCATTGAATTGAGGGAAAGAGAGAGAGGGAAATGGGGTTTAACGTCCACCCGACACAAACTAGGTCATTTCGGTACTAACATATGGTTTAATTTTATTTTAATAATTCGCTTGCGCGTAGGGGTCTTTAGCAGTGGGAGGAAATCGGAGGAAACCCACGAGGTTGAGAAGACGCCCATACCTCCATGCCACATACGCCCACTCCAGAGGTCGAAGCGCGACACTATAGATCACTAGGCCACCCCCCCCACCACCATTTAATGGGGGGGGGTATATGTATTGACCAGAAAAATGTTTTTAGTACTTTTCGAAAGGTCTTGAAATGTACATAAACACATTTCTATAATATGCTCGGGATAGGTATCTTCTAGATGGTTGATATATCAAGCTCGCATTTATCCTTTGGATATGCTTCAGATACCTATTTACATTGTAAATCTTCATTCTAGCTTTGTATCGCAGAGTCATCTTGTTCGATAAATGGTTTTGTAGCCTGTTTCAATATTGCTGCAACGTAATTATTGCGTTTAATGTGCAGCAAGACTACTCAGGCAAGATGGTAATAAGGAAAGAAAGTTTTGTTATTTTTCATCACAATTCAAATTCCTCCAGAAAGTCTTTCTTCCAGTGTCCTCTACACCGTGCAGCAAAATGCGTCACCAGAAACAACATTTGTCTATTCCTGCTTTTTAGAAATTGTTAGAAAGTGGGATTATCTTGAGACAGATAGTCATTGCCACCGAAAGTTTTTAAAGTGTTGAGAATATCCTCGAACTGACGACCAACCACGAGGACACCAAAATATCTTACCTTCTCTTCGCATTGCAAATTGTATTTTGCGTTCTTGCTCGGGTGAAAATAGGCATCCCAATTATTCTCTTTTCAAACGATGATCCAAATCATACAAATTTTGATCGATAATGAGACGAGCAATGTTAGAAAATATCGCGAAGGCGACTTACATCAGTAAATGACACTAGAAAAAGACTTTCTAGGTGAAGAAAATAATAGACCTTTCTTTTCCCGCATGGCTAGAATGAAGATCTATGACGTGAATTGGTGCCGAAACATGTCTTTGAGTTACTGTGTTTTGGTTCACATTTCCAGATCTCAAAGTACCTTTATAATTTAATAATTTGAAGGCTAACGAGATACAACTTTAAGCTCAATTATGAACGAAATGATTTCTGTCCACAAAAACACATGTTGCCATCCGCCATCAACCGCCCACCCCTACCCACGAGCACTCATCACGGCATCCATCCCCACCCAATGGCAATCTTATCAACATATTCAGAGATGTTTCATCAAGCTCTTAGAAAATCATCATTTAAATCAACGTGAACTCATTTCCCGCCAATTTTATCCCCACCCCTCCACGAGCGCGCACCTGCTACCCAACCCATCTCTCCACAAATCAAAACAGTTGTTCAGGAACATGATAAATACTAATTTACAATGACGCCCCCACCCCCGTAATCAGGGGCGTACATAACGATTTCGTTTGGGGGGTGTTTAGCCAAAATGCGACCGACTGATGTACATACCCCCGCCCCACACACCAGTGGTACTACAAACTGGGCAGTTTACTATAATCGAGAATATGATAGTGCTGAGACAGTATAAGACAACTGAGGAGTAGAAGAATGATTTTAAAATGGAATCGAGCGCCGCAGGCGCGAAAAAATTTCAGATATGTAACCGAGTAGAAGAATGATGTTATAATGGAATCGCGCCGAAGACGCGAAAACAATTTCAGATATGTAACAGAGCTTTTAAATTTTTGGGACTGAGGTTGATAAGAAAAGGGACAGAATCCTGAAGCTTATCTGTCACTTTCGCTTGTTTTATGATTGTATGTTTATCTCATTAATTCATTTAATCGGAGACCGACCGCGGAGAGTACTTTTTTTGAGACCGACTATTTTTTTGCCGTGGTAGAAAACATTTCATCGAACAACATACTCACAACAGAATAAGAGTGACAAGCAGACATGGTTATTTTATACTATAGTTTTGAGTGACGTATGCAATTTAGGCACACGGATTCACGCAAATACATAGCATTTGGGATCTATTCTGGCATTGTTTTTGAGACCGACTGCAGCGACTGCATTTATTTTGTGACCGACTATTTTTCTCCCTTGGTGAAATTTTGTTGTTAGACCAATTTAACATACTTACAACAGAATAAGAGTGACGTATGCAATTTAGGCCCACGGATTCACGAAAATATATAGTATTTTGGATCTATTCTGACATTTTGTTTGAGACCGACTGCAGTGACTGCACTTATTTTGAGACCGACTATTTTTCTCGCTGGGTTACATTTTGTTGTAAGACTAACATTATACTCACAACAGAATGAGAGTGAAACACAACATCTTTTCAAAAATGATAAGTTGACAAGGTTATTTTATACTAAGACTGCACTGATTTTGCAACCGACTATTTTTATACTAAAGTTTTGCGTGAGTAGCGTGACGTATACAGTGAGTACTTATTTTGATACCATCTTCCTCTGCTTGTGACCGACTGCACTGATTTTGCGACCGACTATTTTTTTTGTGTGAGTAGCGTGACGTATACAGTGAGTACTTATTTTGATACCGACTACATTTACTTTGCAACCAACTGCACTCATTTTGCGACCGACTATTTTTCTACTAAATTTTTGCGTGAGTAGCGTGACGTAAACTTATTATTTTGATACCGATTACCTCTACTTTGCGACCGACTGCACTGATTTTGCGACCGACTATTTTTTTTGCTGGGGGGGGGGGCACATTTACGCCCCTGCCCGTAATGTTGTAGACATGTGACCCTCAATATGTCGACCCCCCCCCCCTACACACACACCCACACATTTACGCCCCTGCCCGTAATGTTGTAGACATGTGACCCTCAATATGTCGACCCCCTCCCCCCCCCCCCCACATACACACCTCAAACGCCTGATCACCACCAAGATTCGGAATCTACACACAAAAAAAAAATTCACAGCTCAGGTGGCGATTTTCCCCCTTCAGCCATCGGACTATATAATGTTACTTTAAATTTTTATCGCTTCGCAAACTCAGCAAAATAACGCCATTATTTACTATACTGATGTTTTAGCCTTGAGAAGTTAAAACTCCCTGTTCTAATATCAGACGTGGTTATTGTGTCTGCAATTAAAATAGATAGTGTAGCCTATCCAAAATAAAAAAAAGACCGCACTTACACAATCACTCGAAAGCATCAAGTATCGCAATATACGTCCGCATTCATTGTGGGCGTATAAAACAGATTGTTGTAATAGACTTACCCCAGCAAAGTTTGAAGAAGCGACAAATGGAAAACAGCATACGGTCATGGCTACATCAGCTGCTGCCAAATTCATCAATAACATATCTACTGAAGTACGAAATGATTTCTCTGATATAAACATTATTAAAGCTAAACTATTTCCAACCGTACCAAATATACCTGAAACATTTACAAACAGAAGTTATAAAATTAATAATACTACATGCAGTAATCTATAATATAGTTATATCATAATGAAAGTATTTATATCATAATGATTGCCTCTACTTCTACTGTGACATCAAAATACTGTAAGTGAAATGAAGTGAAATGGAGTTTAACGGCCTAGTATTCTTCTCCTACTGGGCTAATGAAGACTGCTATACGCCATGAAGCGAGCTCTGGGGGTAATTTTGCCCGGGCAGTGGCACTATAGCCTTCTTATAATATATCGAATTCCAACTGTCATTGGATGTTTTACATTCACATCGTCAAAACAACTTGTCTATGGCGTAGAGGGCTGCGATGATATTATATGTACATAGTGTAAAGGAAATTCGAAACGTGGGTCATTCCTGGTCAAAGTATGCATCGGCGCATGGTTCGTCCGTTGAAATTTAATTTTTATAAAATCTATAACTTTCTAGGCGTTTTTTTTTTTTTATATCCTGCTTATTTTCAAGGTTTGTGAAGTGTCTAGCAAGAGAATCACATAGTTAAAATAATTATTCAATATTCTCATTTATAGCCAATGGCAACGAGTAGAAGTGGGATGTAATGTACTATAACGCTATTAATGAACACTGTAGCAACCGTGTATTGCCCGTTGCCTGCAAAACCGCGCCACCCATTCACCCCCCCCCCCCACGAACTCCCAAAATCCCAAACCAGGAAGCACTGTCTTTCGCCATATCCACCAATTCCCTGCTTCACGTTGTGTTTTAAAATGGACTTAGAATGGATCTTAGAAAAAAAATGACCACGAACTAAATATGACGGTTTCATTCAACTGTCATGTTCTCTTTCATACCTCTGTTTTATGGGAATTTACTTATATTTTGATATGCTGAAATATGCCAGATATATGCATCGAATTTATGCTTTATAGGCACGGGGAGAGGCTGACCAAGGTACTAATTTTGCATACAATGCAGAGAACATAATTTGTAAAACAATCTCTGACCTCATGCCATCCAGTAGTTCCTTTTGGAACTGTCTTTGAGCGGACGATGTCCACTGACAGTTCTTATCCGGTCTAATATAGCTGCAATATGAATATACGGTAAAATACCGCTCTTCCCCACCTCTATTCTGGGGCTGTTTTAGAACATTAACCTTCTAAAATTTATTTTTCATCACGATGCTTTATTTTCCGCCAAAAGGAATCACCTCTCACTATATTTGACACAAATTTATAATAATGTAACACAATTTTCAAGTAGAATTTAGCGTAGCAATAAACATACGGTTTGCCCATGTTCGAGTCTCGCAATGGCTCATCAGTTCAAACATATTTTTAATCACAGAATTCTATTTGAAAACAATGCTGAATCATTGTAAATGTGTGTCAGTTGTGGCAAAACATGATACCTTTGGCGAATAAAGTAGAATCAAGGTGAAAAATGATAGGATTCCAAACTAGCCTTAGAACAAAGGTGAAGGAGAGCGGTGTTTTCATATTGCAGTTATATAAGGCCGGATAGGAACTGTCGGTAGACATCGTCCGCTAAAAGACAGTTCCTAAAGGAATTAGACATCCAGGTGAAATCTCGTCAGGTTACATTAACCTCACCGTTCTCTGTCTTATAAGGATTTATTTACTATATTCAAATATTTTAGCATCTAAATAGGGGCACTAATTCTTGCTAAGAGGCCGTTTTAGGTAAGAAAGGGAAAAAGTATCGCGTAACCGTGTTTTTGTTGTTATTTTTTTTAAACTGTATCATACGACAAGTCATTGAGTCAACTGGCATGGTTTCAAATCCCTGGTTGTTCGTAGGGTCGCCTGCCTCGTGGGTTTTCTCTGGGTACTGCGCGTTTCCTCCCACTGCTAAAGACCCCTACGCGCAAGCGAATTATTGAAATAAAATTAAAACATATTTTAGTCCCGAAATGACCTAGTTTGGGTCATGTGGACGTTTAACCCCATTTCTCTCTCTCTTTAATTCTGCGGGTATTGGTTGTTTTTAAAGGGACAATAACATTCTTGCTGGCTTGGTAGCTCCAGAAAATAAATAGTACCATTATTCTAAGTACTAGATGTTTAAGTGTCCTCCTACCTGTTGTGTAAATTATCCATTACAACCTATTTGACTTGTCCAGAGGGTTCGAAAATATTTTAAAATCCAAGTCACATTTGAAAAGCTTTACGTTAGACTTTTCAAATCAATTGGTTGAATTTTTCCAATTTTTTAAAATAGGTGTGTTAAGATGAAATTTATATCATCATTTAATTGGAATAAAATAATACGATTTGTTGACCAGAATGAAGATTGGGACATATTATTCAGTAACAACAAGATTTTTTCTTTTCTTTCAATTTTCAGGACCGATGTTATCTTTACCTCTATGCCTGCGAGGAAAACCCAAATTGCACCCCTCAGTGGAAAGATAGATTATTGAAACATTACTACCTAGCCTAATATATCGAATCATCATTTGTTTCATAAGTACTCATTTACAACCTGAAAAACAGCAGCTAACACTGCCTAAAATTGACGAAAAAAATGAGAAAAAAGCCCCTCAAAACACCCGCTTACCGTATCTCAGCTAGGGTCAATTTCTGAGATAGACGGTTTTGGCTATCAAGTAGTCTCATGAGCATGACCAAACCCTATGAATATGAATGGAATCGGCCGACCTCTCACCTTCCTGATTTTGCACGATTTTGCATGGTTTTCTCGTGGACATATCTTGAATTTAAAAAATATGAATTCAAGGGCATTGACGCTTTGATAAGTCCGTTGACATAAAAAAATACCCCCTGCAGCCAAAGTTTTCAAAACCCTTGGTTTTTCCATGATTAGTCTACTGTAAATTTATTTTGAATATCATTATCATTTAAAAACTATTTCCATTTATTTTCTTGGAGGCAATTACAAATTCCAAATTTTTCTGATTTATATTTGGTTAGATTTGACATATTTAATATTTGTTCTTCCATTATGTCAGTACAGATAATTAAATATAGAAATTAATACCCTTTTCTTGTTGAGAGTAATGTATTACCTAGTCATATTGTTTATTAAATTTATGTGCCTATGATTTCTGCTCTTCAAAAAGGTTAACAAATTCTCCCGGGGTTTTATAGGCGTTTGATTTTGTAAACTTCACCCAAGATTGAATAAAAGGGAACATACCTGTAAGTAAAAGGTAAACTCCTATTATAACATACATCCATGGCTTCAATTCGCCTGTTTCATGTATATCACTGAAGTGTGTCTCATTTGTCTCCATCATTACATTCACAGTTCTGTGTGTACGCTTATTTCTATTTCAACACCCCCCAAAAAATCCAACAAACAAAAAATAGTAATGAATCACGTACTAAAGCTCATGACATTTGGTAGGACGGGGACAGTATAATCTCCATTCTTATATTACTGGTAATATAAGACAATTATCACAGGCTTTAGCAGTGCATGATCAATTAACGAAGGTAAAGGTAAGGTTATTACTTTTCGTAAACTAACCAATTAAAAAGATACAATAATGAGCGTGTTGTATTAGGCTACATTAGCATTTCGTTTTAGCGTACATCAAGGAAAATGCTTATTGATTTTCTGTCTTTTCAAGATATAATAAGACATAGAAGAGAAATAGTCTCAGTTGACATTCGATTATATAATCTTATTTTCACATGTCAACATACATACACGGTTTTACACACGCTGGGAGCATTTTCGTATTGTGCTCACCACAGATTAACGGATCTGTTTCGAAAGCAAGTTTATGAATATGAAATCACACAATTAATCAAATCTGCAAGTTTCGTCACTTCTATATTTACTACACGTGGGCGTATTCATTTATGAATGTATTGTTTCTCACCTGGGTCCAAAAGCACTTGAAAGGATTAAAATAAAACTTATTACTACTCTTTGACAGTTATTGGACTACTGTAATACACAGTAAAAGATTAGTAAGAAGTTTCATATCTCTTCAAGCGCCTGTGCCTGGGTCCAAGACAAAAGTAATTCCCACAATATAGATGAAAATTCATATATCAAATAACACTAATGCAAATAGGGACATGCGCCCGCTTGCCCAATGTCGAACATCTTCTGATTCGGTCGAACAATCTTGTCTTGCATGCAAAATAGCAACCTATAACCTAATGTCTGACAGCAGAATAAACACTTAACAAAATTCTCTAATGCCATAAATATATGATTCCAAGCTGTCATATTGTAATTAGAAAATATGATCAAAGAAATGAAACAGACAAGGCGAGAATATAACCGATAACATTATTATATCGCATTGAGGTTTATTTGCGTTTATAATTAAACGTGTTAATTAAATTGTGGCGTGTGGATTTTGTGTTTTATTTTTAGCCAATAATGATAGTTTGTGGAATTTCAGATGGGGTTTTAAAAGAAACATAGTCAGTGGTTGGAATTAAAGAATTGACAGGGCTAAGACGGGGAAAAGATTATCAAAATGCTATCTAAATTATTCAAAGAAATATAAAGATAGGTTGCCAGGCAACGAAACATACGCCCACAGCAGTTAAATCGTCCGGGCAGTCAACAAGAGTTGTTGCATATTTTTAATTTTTTCGGTAATGAAACATTTATAATACACTAAAATCTGATTAAGAGTAACATCTCATTATGTAATTATCAGAAAATCATTAGAATTTGTTTGCTTTTTATAAAGTTTTGCCCCACCCTAACAATTAGTTTAGGAAACATTTAATATGATGGATTTAGCTGTTCAGTTATCAAAATTCATTGAAAATCAAAATACTTGTTCGTTTCAACACCTGAAACTCTGTGTATCAATCTGAAGTCAATCGAATATTAAGTTTGGCCTCTAGAGCACCAACAAGATTTTTTGGTTTGAAGTGATCAAGGACCACAACTCTGGCACTAATTATCAGAAATCGCTGAAAATCAATAAGTTTCTTCGTCTCATGACCTCAAAAACTGTGTATAAATTTGTAGTCAATCGGATATTAACTTTGGCCTCTTGAGTATCCACAAGATTTTTTGAAGTGATCAAGGGCCATAACTATGGCACTAATTATCGGAAATCGCTGAAAATCAATAGGCTTCCTTGTCTCATGACCTTTAACACTGTGTATAAATTTGAAGTCAATTGGATACGAACTTTGGCCTCTAGAGCACCCACAAGATTTTTTGAAGTGATCAAGGGCCATAACTCTGGCACTAATTATCGGAAATGGCTGAAAACCATAGGCTTCTTCGTCTCGTGACCTTAAACACTGTGTATAAATTTAAAGTCAATCGGATATTAACTTTGGCCTCTAGAGCGTCCACAAGACTTTTTGAAGTGATCAAGGGCCATAATTCTGGTAGTTATTATCGGAAATCGCTGAAAAACAATAGGATTCTTTGTCTTATGACCTTAAACACTGTGTATAAATTTAAAGTCAATCGGATATTAACTTTAGCCTCTGTGGACGCCGGACGGACGGACAGGGGCGACGACAATATACGACCAAAATGTGACCGACTGATGCACATATACTAAAGTTTTGTGTGAGTAGCGTGACGTTTACAGTGATCACTTATTTTGATACCGACTGCTCCTATTTTGCGACGTATACAGTGAGTACGTATTTCGATACTGACTACTCTATTTTGCGACCGACTGCACTGGTTTTGCGACCAACTTTTTTTTTTGCTGGGGGTGTACCACCACCCCATACCCTCCCCCCCCACATTTACGCCCCTGGCAACGGCTATTCTTTATGTATTTGTAATTCCGCGGGTAAATTTTTTTCGTCACATATCTCATTGGCGCGTCTGGTTAAAGTGGTCATGACGCTTTTCTTAAAGGGACAATAACATTCTTGCTGGCTTGGTAGCTCCAGAAAATAAATAATACCCTTATTCTAAGTACTAGATGTTTAAGTGTCCTACCTGTTGTGTAAATTATCCATTACAACCTATTTTACTTGTCCAGAGGGTTCGAAAATATTTTAAAAACCAAGTCACATTTGAAAAGGTTTACGTTAGACTTTTCAAATCAATTGGTTGAATTTTTCCAATTTTTCAAAATAGGTGTGTTAAGATGAAATTTATATCATCATTTAATTGGAATATTCTAAAATAATACGATTTGTTGACCAGAATGAAGATTGGGACATATTATTCAGTTACAACAAGAGTGTTATTGGGGCTTTAATTTGATGCGCATGATTTGGTCAGTGTGAGTTTGTTGTCAGTTTTTAGTCACTAAGGCATTAAGAAATTAGAGATTGTGAATTTTATCTTCGTTTCTTGATTTTTCAGATGTTTGAGTAGAACTTCAGGGTTGTCGTTTTGATTGGGGACCACAAATGCATCATTAACATTGTGGTACCAACAAAGAGGTTTGATTGGGGAAGTCTGTAATGCATCAGTTTCGAAACTGGTCAGAAATACTTTTGACAGTAGGCTATCGACAGCGGGTTACCCATAGGTATGCCATGTTTAATATCCATACGTAACAATTGAATTGTAATGGTATTATCAGTGGTACGGGTGGGTCTTTACTAAAGACTCTTTAGGTCACCAATTTTCTTTTTATGTATTTGGAGTGTCGGAGCTGTGGTTATTTTGGTGAACTGGTCTATTGCAGCGAAGGAAAGAATGATGTCGTCTGGTGGAGCTGCCACTAGTTTATAGCACAAATCGCTGAAGTCAGCAATGGAAGACTGCTGATTTTCCAAACAAACAACATTTAAATCATTTACAAAATGTTCTATTCTAAAAAAAGCTAGATTATCTCATATACTAATCCATGAAATTTGTTGCAATGACAGCTGCCAGATATTTTTGATGGTTGGATTAACTGGCAAGGCATTCCTATTTGACCCACCTCTTAACCTCTGAAAGGTAAGCCTGATTAGCTTTTTACAGACAGACCCACTGCAAAAAAGGTTCATTATATTTACATGCATCAAGAATGACCATCGTCAGACCTTTTTCATTGGTGTGGTACCACCGCAAGACGCCCCATCCACAAAAGCTGAGCTAGACTAGCTCATTTACTAAGAACACAAGCTTGTTAAAAAATTCAAGCTTATTCACATGTATCAAGAATATTGACCACCATACATGTTCCAAATTTTCCAGCACCCAAAGTCTAAGCAAGATAAGACCATTTACTGACCACACGAAACTTGTTGCATAATCCCCAGGATTATTCTTGTCTATCAAGAATGGCCATCGGCAGACATTTTTGGTGGCGGAGTACATTACACATGACTGATTGTGAACTCTGGGCAGAACAATACATTTTGATCTAGAAGAGGTGTCATGTACCAATGGGAAATTGGCACTAAGCCACTTGAGACAGACCTAATAATCTAAAGTGAATATGTTAAATCATTTGGCCCCCAACCCCCCAACATAGTAGGGATCAGATCTGGTGAATGCATAAAGATAACCACACAACAGCATCGAACAGTGCTTTATCCAAATGGGCAACTTTGTAGTTGAACAGTTTTGATAATGTTGCTTGCATGAAAATTGCCTAGAAGAGTTTCATAATATGACCATTCATCTAAACAGTTACAATGACATCTTAATGTTCTCCATTATTTATTGTTTGTACATAGTAAGCTAAATAAATGATCTTTGAATTACAACAAAATTATATATCTGACAAAACATCAACATAAAATACATCCAAATCAATTCCTTCTCTTTCTGTATAAATTAATACAGATATAGATAGAAACCTTGTACAAGAGTTAAATACTTCTACAGATATATTGTAGTTATTTTTAAAACAAAATTGCAGGCACTAACATCCAAGTAGAAATGAAAAATAAATACCAAAATTGTAGATTTATTCCAAAGCTATGGTATTGAAATACTATTTTTAATGAGGAAATCATTCAGCACATTCAATATACCAGTAGTTACCATTCTCCAATTATATATGATATTCGACTCTCAACGAGTCACACATTTTACATTATAAAGTCAAACTGAGGCTGCCAATCCAAATGTCAAAAAGACTTTGTAAGAAAGCTCTAAAACATACTGGTTGGTAGTAGCTTTCGACATGGTTTGTATACGCCCAAGTGAACAATCTCATCAACAACTAGTATTCCCGAGCTTTAACAGTTATATTGTGAACAAAAAGATTCACAAAATGTGTTTGTAATTTATAATTAGATTAAAAACTCAAAGAAGGAGCATTATTATTTCTAGTATATTTTCCGTATAATAACTAAATTGTAAAGCAGATACCTATATACATATATTTATGTATCATACAATATTCTGTCTTAAAGACAGAGTAGCTCAGTGAGTGAGGCACTCATGGTCTAATGTATATGTTGCCGTGCACGTAATAGAAATCTTTAAGTTGGTGTCTTATGAAGAGGAGGAAACACCACTTTCCAGGCAAAATTTCCCTCACAGCATGATAGTGAATAATATGAGAATGAGATGCCACAACACAAGACATATATTTATGTTTGAAAAGTATTCCCATTATATGCATATAAGGATTATCAAGTTCTTCACGAAGTAATGGACTTTAACTATCTTAGGGTTAAATTAACAAAGTTGTAGCTAGTCTGCTCAATCTGACCAAACAGAGAATTCATATGTTGAGATTATTGTCTCCATAGACAGGATACTGTCTTTGGTTTTGATGATGCAATGTGAAATACAATACAAAATATTAAAATTTTTTTAGACATGAATTATATAATGCTACTTTGAAATGATATTCTTCGTAACTGGACAGAATGGTGCAAAGTCAATTACCAATCTACTTTAGATATAAAATAGTATCAGATTCTAGTTTAAATATGCTAGAATAAATATTAAAGGCTATAAATATAAAAGATTTTGCAAAAAAATACATATCAATATTTTTAAAATTCATGTATGATATGCGTAGGAAAGTTAGATAGTGAGTAAATGAAAAAGATTATCACAGCTAATCAAATGCATCAGTTTTATATCAATAACACACTTTAGTAAATAGGAAAACATTTTACAAAAACTCTTTGACTAAATGAAATATATCAAATTTGATTTAAAAGTATGGTGGTTTTGATGAGGGGGGTTTAATAACTTATTTCAAGTATCTGGAAAAAATCACAAAATAATAAGCATGACTCGTTATTTAACAACAATATAAGCTTGTTATTTCCATAACTTATAAGCTTCTTTAAAAAGGAATAGCCCAGTAATAATGGTAATAAAAGGCTGAAAAAGAAAAATCAATAACAATGGAACTGTTCTTGGTCATATATAATTATCAGAAATTTAAGATACCAAAATGATTTAAACAGACAATATGTACATTTGTCTAGTTCGAATTACATAATAATAATAAAAAACACCCAAATGTTCGAAATAAGATAATCAATTGTTTTCTGCTTTTTTTCTAATTATTAAAGAATGAGAGATCATTGGTATATTGCAAATTTAACTAAAATACAATCTTCCATTTTGTATGACCACTTTTAATGTTACTTCCTTGACCATTGATGCAGGCTCCATTATTTATAATTTAACAAGAGTTGTGTAATTAGGGTAAAATAAATTTATAAACAAGTTGCCACCATCACTTAACAATGCTTCTCCCTCTTATCATGAATCATATGTATATTAAAGGACATAATAATATCAATTCACAGCACTATGCAACTTACATAAATTCTCTCTAAATTTGTCAACAATATGAACACAATTTGATATTGTTATTATAAAGTATACCAATTCTTCAATCAACGTAAATTTGACTCTAAATATTAAAAAAGAAAAAAAAAAAAAAAAAAAAAATATTGATACAAAACAATATAGATATACATTATATAAAGATTACTATTACTTAATAAAGTCCTTTTATTATTTTAGTAACAGTAACGTAACAAAAAGATATTTTACTATTTTAGTAAATAAAGATTTTCTACTTTAATTTATTTAAACTGTTGGATGTTTTACCTACAATCTGAATCTAGTATTTTATACAAATTCTCTGACAAACCATTGTAGCAGGAGTTATGTATTTACTTGACGAATATTCAACACTGCCAAATAAACTTGTTTTGAAACCATTTACTTGTAAATTACTGTTTTACTAAATAAATGATGATATAAAATGATCACCATATATTTTTTCTGTAGTATCATTTTAAACTATAATGTACATTAAACTCTCATTACAATTGTTGTAGAAGCAGTGTATATATTTAAACATCAAGTCTTGGTCATCACTTTCATATTTGAGATACGGAATGTAAATTTTTGGGTAAAGCATTTTTTTTCCTGTTACGACAATGGGGGAGCCACCTGAAAATATAAACACAAAATTCATAAATATACATAGGTAAGAGAGTTAAATGGGGTTTAATGCCAAGACAACTGCACTTAGGTCATTTCTAGACAAAACATATATTTGTAATACTTGCTTGTGCACACACGTCTTTACTGGTGTAAGGAAACCAAAGAACCCAGGGAAGATTCACATGGTTAGGCAGGTGACTTCTCTCCTTGTCACATACAAGTGTTGAAATCTTCATTACACATCTATCATAGCAATGACCTCTGTGTTACAATTATATTTGGGACGTTTTAAAGGTGTGTTCCCACTTTGCCGGAAGACTGTTAATCCTTTAATTAGGCTTTCAGACTTTCGTCTGAAAGCCTATTGTGATTACTAAAATTATTATTATTTTTTTTTTTATTATTATTTACCGCGGGAGCCTATTTCTCTATGATCAAAAAGAGATACCGATTTGCGGTTCATCTTACTATCGTGAAACCAGGTGGTGGCTACTCAATAAAGCAATTTTCAAACTGCTGCGCAGGCCGGAAGTGACCGAACTTTGTACGTTGTCAAAAAATTGAAAATTGGCTATAGTTTCATTAATTCTTTTCCCATTTTCAAACAAATCATATTTTTGGAATCCCTGAATCTTTTCTGAGACAATGGCTATCTCACATTTTTCAATTTCGAACATTCGTCTATGACTTTTATCGTTCGAAGATTGAAAACATGTTGTTCACGAGACAATTTTGTTATTTTTCAAAATTTTCAAATTTGACCTACATTTTTGGATACCTGAAGTCCATCCGATTCTAGAAATATAAGTTTCATTCAGAGTTATCGCCCTTTATTTTTCGATTTTTTTCGAATTTTCTTCCCATTTTGTGAGCTGTGGTTTCGTTTTACGGTCGAATTGATGTTTCTGAAAGTTATGGAACATGAAGTTATAGTCCAATACCAACTGATAAAGCAATTTCGACAAGAATCCTTAAACCGGAAGTGGTCGAAATAGTGTGCAATATTTTGAAAAAAATGCAAAAAATGGATGGTTTGGTGGAAAACGCGATTTCTCCGTCCGAAATCAACAGATAAAACAAATTAAGGTACCGTTGGATGTCAGGAGGAATGGACTATCGTATGATACCCAAATCACACGGATACGATGAGCAAGAAGCAAAATATGGCACGCTGAAAAATCACTTATTTTCTGATTTGGAGCGTTTTTGGACGCCTGTATCTCGAAAACTTAACTGCAACTTTTTTTTTAACTTTCTCTATCGAGAGTCCATTCGATAGTCTTCTGAATTATGCCATCCAATAAGACATTGAAATGTCTGGAATACGATAAAAAAGGGACTGAAAATCAAAAAAAGTCGAAAAATCGTGAAATTTTGGAAAATGCTCTACTATATTTTTATTTTAAGAGATTTTCAAAAAAAGGTTGTATATTCAGATAGCTGACCTAATTACGATTCTAACGGTGTATAATATGTATGTAGTTATTGAAATTTAATTTTCGATATTTTAAATTTTTTGCATTTTTGGCACTTTTGAACATAGGATTTCTCAGGGGCATTTTATCTGATCAGAAAATGTAATATATCATTACAGAGCCCTCTGGCCATTTTAGTGCCCAAACCGGCTATTAAAACTATTCCGACAATAATAACCAAACCGAAAGTATTCAAGAAATGAAAAAAAAGAGTAAAAACATTGTCGCACTTGCGAAAAACTTGATTTCTCCCTTAGGTAATAGCGTACCAAAAGAACTAAAGTGTCGTTGGATAGCCCTATTAATGGACCATCATATGGTATCTAAATAATGTGATTTCAATGGTAAGGAAATAAATTATTGTATGCCAAAAATCTAGTATTTTCCGATTTTTTAACATTCTGAGACGCCCTTTTCTCGAAAACGACGCCGCAGATTTTTCTTAAACTTTTCTGACTCAAAGTCATATCGGTTGTCTATATAGTGACTCCAAAATGAAAAGCATTGAAATAAAATAAGTGGTCCAAAAATGGCCTCAAACTTTGAAAAAAAAATGAAAAATCGTTAAATTTTTGGAAACGCTCTTTAATTTATCTTTTTTTCCAAAACTACTCAATGGATGTTTCTGACACTTCTGGTACAGAAAGTTAAGTATCCAAAGAACTTTGTAAAGCTATCACAACAACGATCGTAAAGCCGGAAGTAGTCGAAAAAATGTCCGATATTTTGAAAAAAAATATTTTTTTTACGAAAACCTTTTTTATTTATGAATATTTTTTGATGATATTTTACACAGGGTTAAAATATCATCGTACTTGAGCAGAAATGAGAAAAAAAAAATTGTCTCGGTAATTTGCGTTAGCCGCTATCGGCTAATTTAATTTTTCGTATCCAGAAAAATTATTTATTGTTCGATTTGTATAAAACAAAGTTCATATGCTCCGTGGTCCCAGTTGTAATTTTTTTGGTTACGGTGAAATTTTTCTGTTGGCAACGGAAGTGACGTAATATCAACAAAAAATACAATTTTGACAGTTCGGTACCACTTTTTGAAAGCAAATATTATTTTTATTCAAAACTGATATAACTAAAAGGATGCACCCTGCAAAGGTGCACAAATTCCTTAGCTCATATTTTTTAATTTCAATTTCATTTTCGGGCAATTTCGAATGAAATGTAAAATAAAGTGTAAAATTCAGTTATTTACAATTCATTCAGCGTCTTCATATTTTGAAATATTTATTTGTAATTTTCATAAACTCGTAGCAATAATCCAGACGAAGAGAATGTGTGCGAAAATTAGTTTGTAATATGAGCAGTTGCCGAGAAATGTGCAATTTTGCATGCATCACTTTTCACGTTATTTTGCCTATAAAAGAGTGAATTATTATTCGATTTGCAATATTTTTTTTCCATTAGATTCCAAATGCCAATTTGGACTTGGTCAAGTCAATTTTACATTTTCACTGTGACCGGAAATGACGTCATTTGGGCAAAAACTGTATTTTTAACCTAAAAAACTAATATTTTATTCAAATGAGTCTGCCTTATAATATTTTTAAAATTATGATATTTGATTCCCATCAACGAATAGAATGAAGCCATACGACCATACAGATACCACAAAATGGTTTCTAACTTGTACGGTTACAGAGAAATAGGAGATCTTCTATAAGTCACTTTTCAAGTTTTTTGGTCTATAAAAGTCTCAATTATTATTCGATTTTTATAATTTTTTTACCATTTGTTGCCTTATGCAATTTATGACTTCTATGAACCAAGTTAACATTTTCAATATCACCGGAAGTAATGTAATTTTTGCAAAAACGTATTTTTAGCCTTCAAAACAAACATTTTTTTGAAGGGATTTATATTTATTATTCGTTTAACTTTATAGCGTCTGACTCTAATGGGCAATTCCATCATATCGATATCAAGAAAAGGCTTCTAGCATGTTCCCTTGTCGAATAATAACCAATTTTCCCAGGGTCACTTTTAAGTTTTTTACCTTCTTAATTTTAGCTTATGGGTTATAGTTTAATTATTTATTGCCCGATATGTATAAAACAAAGTTTGTATTTTGTATGTTGCGAATTTTCGACTTATTCTTCACCTATAAAAATTTCTTTCGGCACCGGAAGTGACGTAATTTTGCCATAATTTACAATTTTGACCGGTCTTTTCGCCAGCAAATTTTACTTTAACATATGATAGAGGGTGTCACTGAAGCAAAACAACTAAAGTATAGTTTGGTAACTCAATGGGTCGGCTATGGTATAATAAACTTCCTGTATGATTCCTGAAAGCCGGTTCAGTGCTGCTTGCAGGTCTAGTTGATCTTAAAATTATACTCTGTTTTAAAGTTCAGCTTTAATGAGCTCTTTGTAATTACAAGTTCATTAAATTAATAAAACAAGAACAATCTTATGTCGAAATCACCATTTCAGAGATATTATTTAGTGGTACCAAAAGGCCCCTGAGTTAAGAAATATCAACAGCTTGATACGAGAATTGACCATTTAAAACACAGTTATTAAATGGCACTTTCAGTGTAAATCAGTATGGAAGAAATATTTCCTATTTAGTGGGGCTGTAAAATGATTGTTATGTTATAAGGTATTTATTTATAAATTATATAATGCTATTTAAAAAAAGTTACTTGTGTAAACTCTAATGGTTTTTATATGTGTAAATTAATGTTATTTAATAAATGTTAAATTTGCTAAAATCAGTACATTTTTATATGTGTAAATTATTTAATGTTATTCAATAAAAGTAAAATTTGTTAAAATCAATACAGTTTAAAAGATATGGACTATAGTTTATAACACTATAGTTCTGGGATTAACTCTGGATTAGCGACAAGTGAGAAAGAACACCCTGTTTTAAATCAGTTCTATCACATATGTGATAATGACTGACATATTTGCCCTTTAAGATTATTTTTGTTGTTGCTTTGAGCATTTTCATTCTTTGAAAAAGTACCACATAGCTTTGAAATAGTTACAATTGACTAGAATCAACATTTTACACCAACTGATCAGATTTATTCACTAAATACATCTTGGACAGCTTATCTAATAATGTGTAGTAACCATTACCTAATTTCTTAGCTCTATTATCTTATTTATATCAAGATATTCTTATACTTACCACACATAGCTGTCCATTTTTCCCTTTTTTAATATTATATGTTGAACCTTTAGAGAATTCAATAAGACCTTGTTTACCACTTAACATATCATGATTAATACTGAAAATAAAAATACAAATCATGATTAATACTGAAAATAATGAACAATCATGATTAATACTGAAAATGAAATGAATCAAGATTTAACATCATACTTTTGTAATCAAATAACACAACTCTCGAGTGGTTTTGCTTAAAATGTTGAACACAAATAAGCTTCGGCCTTTTACCAATCTGAAAATACTGTTTAAATTTTAAAGAGTCAAAATAATAAATTTAGTCTCTAGTGTGTCAACAAGAAATTGTGAATTTCGACAGGGCTCGGCCTTGTCCAACCAACCTTTATAATATTCTGTAATGAATTGTTTCCTGGAAATAAGTTCACAAGCTTTAAAAGCGAAGATGTGAAAGGAAAAAAAATCTAGAAGTTTCTTATTACATACATTAATCAAGGCATCATCATTTCTGACAATAATTAATAGAAGCAGACACACTATTTTCTGTTGTACTACAATCATTAACAAAGATATATTACCATAATATTACTTTTTATATAAAAATTTGGCCTACAAAAATGGAATTGCTGAGCTATACAGTAAAATTTATCAAGATCAGTAAATGTCCATTAGTGTCATTTAGCAATTTATCAATTCTGTATTATAATCAAAGTTTCCATCAAAATAGCTAATTACATTGCCTACACAAAGTCGTTAGATAATGAAACATGACATTGTTAAGTAGAAATGGTTGGAATGATATATGGAAGCATGTCAATTTACAGTAATCAGGGGAAAGATAGAGTAGTGTGTACAGTATAAACACATATAGCTTACATATATATATATATATATATATATATATATATATAATGGCATAAAAACCAACAGTGCCTTAGAAACAGATTTCTTCAGTATTAACACGCTTTATAAATGATGATATTATTATTCTGTTTTAATAAAGACTGTATTTTTGAATTAGGTGAACCTGTTTAAGCGTTACTCATAATAAAATAATGGGATGCCACCATGAGTACACTGTCTTTCAATTTTGATAAGATTCTCTATTACCACTATTTGAACAATTACAAGAAACTTGAAACATAGCTTTGCCAGACAAGAACACACACCCACCAGCAGCTTTATGATAAAAAAAAAACCAAGCTTGGAAATAAGGCACCTGTCACTGACAATATCGGCACAGATTCAGGCTTTGTTTGACACAAAACCTCTGGTGTCTATCATTTTGTTCGGCACTGATTTGTTTTTTTTATTGATATTATTAATGCATGTCCAGTTGAAAATGTCAGGTGGGTCATTCCATATCAAGTGGACCAATTTTGGGGGAATTGGGAAATCCACTCCCTCAAAAAATTCTGGAAAAAATATATGTTAAAGTACATGGCCTAAAACTACCAAATACCAATTTTCAGCTTTCTAGGTCAAATATTGGCTGAGATATCACCATTTGAAAACATAACGCTAACGCTACAATATACGTCCACATTCCTGCTTTGATTGATACGGTACTTTGTCAAGAAGGCTAGGCGTTTGGTTTGTTTAGCGTTGAGGGTAGTGCACCAACATTAATAGTTGCCGTCCTTAGAGTATAAGGAATAACTATACCAAGATAATCCATTCAGAATTGTGCCTTCCTAACACTAAAGGCAAAAAGTGAGCGCGGCTCTGCCCCTGGGGGTCGGGACATTCATCAAAATCAATAGTGGACGCCCTCAGGCTATAAGGAATACATAAACCAAGTACCAAGCTGATTCATTCAGAATTGTGGCCTGTAAACGACAAACACAAAAATTGGTCGTGTCTTGCCCGTGTGAGTCGGGACATGCAGTTGACGTCCTTAGGCTATATGGAATACATATCCCAAGTTTAAAGACGATCCATTAAGAATCGTGGCCTGTAGACAACACACATAGACACGAAGTAAAAATGGGCATGACTCTGCCCCTGGGGGTTAGGAAATCACCAAAAACAATAGGGGTCATCTTTATGCAGCCTGTAGGCGACAGACAAACAAATACACGGAATGGGTGTTGCTGTCCCATGGGGGTCGGGCATGCACCCAAAACAAAAGGGGTCATCCTTAGGGTATAAGGAATAAGTATTTTAAGTTTCAAGATGACCGATTAAGAATTATGGCCTGTAGGCGACACACAAAAAGAAAATGGGCGTGACTCTGCCCCTGGGGGTTGGGCTTGGGCATGCACCCCAAATGATAGAAATGTTCCTTAGGGTACAAAGAATAATCATTCAAAGTTTCAAGATGATACGTTAAGAAATGTGGCTTGTAGACGACAAACAAATAAATACAAGGAATGGGCGTGGCTCTGCCATTGGGGGTCGGGCATGCACCAAAAAACAATACGGATCATCCTTAGGGTAAGTATACAAAGTTTTAAGAAAATACAGTTAGAATTGCGGCTTCCAGGCGACACAGAGACACACAAAAAGAAAATGGGCGTGGCTCTGCCCCTGGGGGGTTGGGCATGCACCCCAAACGATAGGGATCATCCTTAGAGTATAAAGAGTAAGTATACAAAGTTTTAAAGAAAATCCAATAAGAATTGTGGCCTGTAGGCGACACAAAGACACACGATAAGAAAATGGGTGTGGCTCTGCCCCAGGGGGGTTGGGCATGCACCCCAAATGATAGGGGTGTTCCTTAGGGTACAAAGAATGTGTATGCTAAGTTTCAAAATTATAAGTTAAGAAATGTGGCCTGTAGACGACAAACAAATACATACTAGAAATGGGCGTGGCCCTGTCCCTGGGGGTCGGGCATACACCAAAAACAATAGAGATCTTCCTTAGGGTATAAGGAATACGTATACCAAGTTTGAAGAAAATCCAGTAAGAATTGCGCCCTGTAGGCCACACAAAGACACACGAAAAGAAAATGGGCGTGGCTCTGCCCCTGGGGGTGGGGCATACACCCCAAACGATAGGGATGTTCCTTAGGGTACAAAGAATGTGTATGCAAAGTTTCAAGATTATAAGTTAAGAAATATGGCCTGTAGACGACAAACAAAGAAATACTAGAAATGGGCGTGGCTCGGCCCCTGGGGGTCGGACATGCCCCAAAAACAATAGGGATCTTCCTTGGGGTATAAGGAATAAGTATACCAAGTTTGAAGAAAATCCATGAAGAATTGCGCCCTGTAGGCGAACCACAGACACACACACACACACACACACACAGACAGGGGCGACGGCATAATACGTTCACATTATGAATGTGGACGTATAAAAATGGTTGCCAATTGGTAATAAAAATTCTCTTATTTCTGTTAGGTTTTCAGCTCCGTTGTTTATATACTTCTAAAGTGTCTAGAACCCCCTAACTTGGCAATATAATAGAACTACAAACATAGATTACGATTCTTTGAAAAAAACTGGGAAGGGGGTATCCCTACTGTAAGGGTTGCCATCAAAGTTGGAAAAAATAAGCAAATATTTTATTTTTCACGACTTTGGAGTGCTCTAGAAAAGCCATCGTTGTGTCTAGAGGTCTAAAAAATGCTGTATACACTCCCAGACGGTGGAATTTCGATATGGAATTGAATATAGGACCATATGATGTTATATCCCAAAGATATCAGGCCTCAAAGTTGGTTTCCCGCTAAAATCTCGTGAAAAGAATTTTCTGTTATTTTTAAGCCAGTTATCAATAGCCAGTAGCGGGCTAGTGATACTGGGAGACTTTAATTTCCACATTGATCATCATTCCCTTTTAGAGCCCATAATTACATCAACTCAGAGAAATGGCCACACATTGGATTTGGTTATCACAAGAGAAGATATTTCAATACAACTGGAGATCATTTAACATCTGAGCATTTTCCTGTGTCATAGATTCTGTGTTTTACAAAGTGGCTCAACAACTATCAAAACTACTGCCACCTCTAGGGAAAACGACTACTTCATCAAAAAACCCATATTCCTGAAGCAATGGCCCGAGAAATCCCTCTCTGGCCATTGCTGGAATAGCGTCTGTTTCTTGAACTTATGCGGGAGTGAGTCTATTCTTTCCTTCAATGAAAGCTATCACTTAAGTACAGCAACATGACAGTCCTTCGTTTAATCTGGGTCTTCCCTAAAACTTTAGACAGTTATTTAAGGTATTAAAAACGGTGAAAGTATGTTCGTTTCCAAACAGTATTGTTTACATTTCATTCGACTTGATAGCCTCGTTTGTCACGCAATTAGTTTTACTGCAGTATTCTGCTATACACGGGTTAATTAGGCATAATAAAATCGTGAACCATGACGTAACATTATGTAAACATATTTGGTCCAATATTGGCACTCGTTTTAAATGTAAAGCTTTTGTAGGGCAGCTAGTGATTGGTTGGTAGACGGACTACTGACCAATCAAAAATTAAAACAACAATATCCACTCAAAATACCAGTGTGTAGTAGGATTACCTATAATCTAATGCAACACTGCGCGGAGTATGCAAGATATCTGGCTGACAATGAATCTCCTGTTGAAGAATTATCCGTAGCTAAATCTTCGCATATCATCCAACAATTTTTTGATGAAAGATGCTATTGTTGCCATAGTGCCAGCCTACAAATTTGGACTGTATTATGTGTTTTTATGTAATACCAAAGTCGGGTGATTTACGCGGAATTTATCGTCTGCTGAGGCCAGTGATCGCGCTCTCCCGTGACATTTTTCTCGAATAACCTGTATCAAGTTCATTATGACTTTGATCCTGTCTAAGTTTATGTTATTTAAATGGTTTTGGATTCCTCTCACTTTATCATTCCGATTCACTGACCTATTTTTGTCGCACATCTTATAATTATAGTAAGAATAGCTGCGTCTGGGGTGATCAAGACTTTGATTTTTCGGATGTTTACATTCGGACACGTTGTGGAACTGGCTGCCCAGACATCAATTTTTTGATTTAAATTTCTTTTTAAAAAATTGTGACGGACAAATTGACAGGAACAATGGAAATTCTATCAAATATTAGTTTTCGGTTCTTCATTAAAAGCAGCAACACCCGCCCTTTTCTGAGTTACATAGTAATGATATCATATATTTCAGAAATAGTTTGACTTACTTTCCGTCTGTGGCTACTTGGACAACATCATGTTTATGACCAGCTATAGCAATCTTAGTTACTGCCTCTATCACATAATCACTCTGTAGGATCAAATCACCCTAAAATTATACAAGTTAAATATAAACACCGACTGGCACCAACATCCATGTTATAGTCAAATATCTCATTACTGATAGAATGATGTACATAAAGAAAAGGTTTATAGTTATGTTAGAAGACATCTATGAGACCCATTCTAGAACTTAAGTTTATGGTATGGTTAACAGTATTGACCAATGCTCAAAATAACATTCACCTTCAACAAAATAAGTGTATAAAGGACTTTTAATTCAATAAGATATGACCATGATGACCATGCCACCATTATCTATTCAAATCAAACAATACAAAAAGCTCACAACATGCTAAATTTAACCATCAATATTGATATCAACCAAATTAAACTAGCAACTAAATAACTTCACAGTTCAGTCTTAGGTAAAAAAAAAAGGACAGAAAACACACAACATATATAATTAAATTGATTTGAAAATCCCTTGTACCATAACAATTTGAAATTGAGCCATTGAATTAAAAAAACAAAACAAAACGAGACCCCATGCATATTACTAAAACCCATACTTGACCATGATAATACCAATACTATGCTCATACACTAAATAATATTATAAAACTGAACCCCCTTTGACATTTACATTTCTGATTAACCCTTTGAATTTATTGGCTCATATTGTTTGATTTATTAAGGAATCTAGATTAAAGACATGCCCTTTATCCAGTACAGAAATAATATCACATGTAAATACATTTTTCCTAGCTGTAAAAAAAAATTAAATCAGCCCAAAATAAGACATTCATGAATACCTTTTTACTTTCACCATCCTCATTTAATTCGTCATCTGACTTTAAATTTAAACATGAAATGAAATGAATTGATATAGGGTTTAACGTCCTACTCTTCTGTTCTGACTGGGCTAATAAAGAGGAGCATATATCATAGTGTGCTACGAGGGAAGTTTTGCCCGGGCAGTGGCACTATATGGCCTACTCTTAAATCAAATTCCAACTGACAAGGGATCTTTTACATGAACGCCAATTTATACATTAAACAACAGTTGTCCGACCCATTTGAACGATTAAACAGCTATCCTTGCCAGGGATCGAACACGCAACCTCCAGACTAGGGAGCCAGTGCCTTGCCCACTTAATTACCGTGGCTCTCCTGTAAACATGAACAGAAAACATGGGAGTATGATTGATGAGTACAGACCAATACAAACATATAAATATTTGGACGAAACTCAATGATATGAATTCTGATTAGATGATTATAAGAGGTGTTGAGTGGATAAAGAAGAGATAACAGAAAAGGTTGTGAATCAATTGATTGTTGTTTTTCCACGTTATGATGAGTTTGAAATAGCAGCTTGATTATTATGAATGGACATTTGACCATTAGGTTGAAGCCATCTGATTGGATGACATAATCATGGAGTGGATGCTTTATGTGATCATTCCTTAACCCTTACATGCCCACCATTTTGGTGCAAAAAGATTTGAGTATGTCCGCCATTTTGTTAAAGATAGTCACCAGTCTGCCCACCATTTTTTAAAAAAAAAATATGATAATGAGCTATAACATTTTGAATGCCTGTGACTCTTTTATTTATGGAGATACCGTTTTTAGTTGAAACTTATCTAGCGTATTGGTTGAACTATACATTGACAATTGTTAATTTTCAAACATGTGAAATGTTTTGGGGAAAAAAGGTTTTTTTTCACGAAAACCACCAGATTTTGACGATTTTTTATCTCCTACACATTTTTTTCTCTGGAAATTTCATAAAATAATGTGAAGTATTTGCAATAGTACTTATGTGCTACTTTTGCATGAAATTGTCTTACTTATATCCTACCATAGAAATAGATACTGTATATTATATTGTCCCTTTATAGTCTACTTTGGAATGATCAATAAACGTCAATTCAAAGAAAGTAATATCGCAAAGCGGGATGTTTGGCACACAAGTTTTGTACAGACTCTGGGTCTGTTTTCGGGGTATGTACTTGTTATTTACTCGAATAGTACAAACTGCATCGTAGGCCCTTTGTTTATCTGGTGTCTCCTCCATAAAGCGAGCAAGTCCGACCATCCTACGTATTGACATTGTCATTGTCCTCAGGTTTTGACGATCACTGTAACTCTCATTTCAGCTGTCCAAAATTGGTTCGTAGTTAAAATTCATCGCCATTTGTGTCGAGATCTGAGTCCCCTGAACCGTTATCTATAAACATTTCTCTGATTTCATATTCAGTTGATGTCTTAGCCACCCTGATATCTAAAAACGCAGCAAATCGAAAGTAGAACTTCATCACGTGTTTACTCATAAATGTACTGTAGAAACACTGGGTTATTTATAGATCATTGGAAAGCGTGTGAACAGACGAAGGCAGTCAAAGTGGAGTCAGACTACAATGCGGAACGCCTTTTTTACACGGAACGAAGATCTGAGGCATGTACATCGCTCGCAAAAATGCGAGATTGGGAATACTCAGCCATCTTTCATCGCTCGCAAAAATGTGAGATTGGGAATTTTCGCCCATTCTTATTTCTCGCAAAATTGCGAGATTGGGAATTCTCAGTCACTTTGGGCCTCTCGCAAAATTGCGAGACTGGGCACGTAAGGGTTAAAGAAGTAGGAATTCAAGAACTATCGTGGAAGTAAGTCATACCCTTGAGATATTATTAAATAAAACAAGCTCTATAATTGTTATCATTAAATTGTAAGTTACAGTGCACATAAAACAAGCTCTTGTAATATTATTATTAAATAAAATAATTCTCGAAGCGTTATTATTAAATAAGACAGCTCTTTAAGTGTTAAATACATGTAAGCTGTTTCGGGTGTTATCATTAATTAAGACAGCTTTCTGAAGCAAATTATGTATCAATTTACCTTGCTTCCATTGTCTGTTATGTTAACTGTCAATACAAACAATCCATCTGTATATGGACTAACAATAACGCCTATAATAAATGTACAAATTAGTTTTAATTTCATATAAAGCATAAAAGATTGACTGGATTGATCTTACCAACATCTGGATAAACATAAGGAACCACTTGAGAGAGAGAGAGAGATAGGGTTTAATGTCCACTCAACACAAACTGGGTCATTTCGGGAATAACATATTATGGTTAAATTCTATTTCAACAATTCACTTGCATGTAGAGGTGTTTAGCAGTGAGAGGAAACAAGTGAACCCAGAGAAAACCAACAAGGTTGGAGCCACTGTGTTGTAATGTCTACAAAAAATTTACACGTGTAATGGAATGCAGCTTTACATGACATTTTCAAATATCATTTTCTCACAATTAAAACATTTGACACCAAACTAAACTAAACTGGTATTCCAATACATTTATTGGACGACCATTACGAGAAAAAAAAAAATCCATTGTATCTTGGTGCATATTTGCAATTTTTTTACCTACCACTAAGGTGCTGGAAAGGGAGCTTATCTTTTACTTTAAAATCTTTTTCATTTAAAACATAAATATTTTTTTCTGTTACTATCATCACTCTGTTTCTGGACTTGTAACCATGACGATCATATTTGGTAACTGCTGAACAATACTACAAAAAATTAAATACATACATATCATGTTGCATTATTTACTAGCATCAAAATCTAAATAATTTACGGTAATTACCAAAATGCCACAGTATGATCCCTAAATTACCAAACTGCCACAGTATGTTCCCTTTCTACAAGCCCTGTGATCTGTGTTATTTTGGCCAACAACTGCGATAGAGGTTCAGTTCAGACATGAGACAACAAGTCAACAGTGAGACTGATGTCCCTCCACTGAAATCTCCAAATAAAAAGATGACATATTTATCTTTTCCAAATGTATTGAGCAATCAAACTGATTATTTATATGGATAAATAAGAGACACTAACACTGTTTTCATCGTCAGATGTTATGGGACCAATGTTTCGAAGAAGTAGGCCTACCATCTTCTTCTTCAAGGTAATAAAGTCTAAGCATCAAATGTTCACAATAGAATTCAGTTACGGTTTTAGAGTACCTGGTAGTGAATCTATATTCTAAGTTCCATCACTATTCCTAAGTTAGAATCAAAGTTGTCTTGTCTCAATGTTAATCAAAATAGCCACTTAATGAACATCTACATAAAATTTAAACATTCTACCTCAATTAAAAGCAGACGTTTTATTAGTTCCTTTGGGAAATGTCTCTGATCAGACTATGTCCGCTGACAGTTCTTACCGCCTGCTATATAGATGCAATATTGAAAATATTGTCAGGTGTGACAAAAAATGATTCCTTTGGCAAGCAAAGAAGAATCAGGGTAAAAAATAGTCGGTAAGGATTTAAAAAAAGCCTTAGGCAATAGGTGCTAATGAGCGGTATTTTCATATTGCAGCTATATAGTCAGCAGACTCCGAGACAGGACCCATTTTAATAGTCTCCTGTTCACCTCGGAAGGAGGGTGGGAGTGACAACAAGACTGACTAATACATGTTTTGATATTGTCCTTTTACCTTATAATGAATGTGACAACCAATGGTTTCATTAAGATTAGTCAATTATTCAATGTAACAAATCTAATTATCTCTCTTATATATCGATACACATGTACATTCTAGGTCAAGAAATATTTATTAATTTTCTTTAAAACCTCCACAAGATATCTGGATTTCATGTCATTATTTAATTTCCAGATTAAATACGAATTTTCGTTTCAGATGGTATTATTGTGTGGCATTGTTTTCCCAAAGATGTACGCTTCTTCTCAGTCCTTGTAAACTTTAATAAGCATTTTTGGTGTAATTATTCACTAGATTTTACATAGATAATTTCAAGACAGTACATTATTTCAAAATGAACAGATAATATTTTAATTTCATTATCACATTTTGGATCAGGTTGCCAAGCAAAATTAGCAGATCAAGACTGTGAAAGGTAAAAGTCTATAACTAGTAGGATTATTGGTAAACGACAGTCTAATATGTTAGTGATAACCTGCTGGGCTATAAATACAGTGCACATTTTACAGATTTTTTATCACTCAACATGATCACTCTTAAACAACAATACTGAATACACCCATGTAGTCTCTTAATTAAGAACATGTAGCTGACAATCTATTGTATTGTGCATTTTGTCTCAAAACTATAATTATTTGAAAGGGTCAAACATAACAACATATCGCAACCTGTTGTATACTTGGTATATATCTGATTATTTATGGATAATGGAAAATCACTGACAATAACAGTTAGATCATTGTAATTACTGATAATATTATCAAATCTCTATCAGTTGCTAGGCAACATAACAGTTACTTCCTGAGCACACGGCCATATTTGATGATTCTAATTTACCAGCTCTTGAAAAACATTTTATGCCAACAAAAAATGATTGCTATATTCATATTTATGCACAGAAGGAAAGGATGACCTAAATGTGTAAAAATCACAAACTGATAATCATTCTTTAGAGAGTGCCTTCATTTTAGGAATGTATTGTTAAATTTTTTTTTTTTTTTTTGATAATTGATGTAAACCAAAGTGGCACATGATGGACTTTCTGGTTAAATTTTTAACTTAGGCAAGCTATATATATTTTTACATTTGTGAAGGTGTATTACAAAAGGGTAAATAATTTTAGAAAATGGGTCAAGACCAAAATATGTTGTTTGACTTTGCCGTGCAAGTGATATTTAGCAGGTAATGTCACCCAATGGAGAAACAGAACAATAGTTTAGGTGAAATGTTTTTTTCACACATCAATTTTCTCTCCTTCATCAGTAGTACCGGTATATGTCAATATGGGCAAAGAAAAAAAAAGGATAAACATCTTGCATTTTTTTAGTGAAAGCACAGATATCGGAATACTAAGTAACTGAAACATATTGTGAGTTGTTTGCTACAGTAAATTACAAGTCACAAGAAGATATTAAATGAAAAATCAGGACTTACAATAACTTTCTCGTCGAACTGTTTAACAGTTGCATCAAATACACTGTTTTTCAAGGCTTCGTGGTGAGCAGCTGAAATGGAATCAGTTAAAAGATGAAAGTAAAGTTTCTGAAATACATATTTGTCAAGAGTTTTTACGATTTGTAATGATGGTATGTTATGGAATCCTTTGAACATTATATGTATATATATATTCTTCTACATTAAGGATATTATCACTAGTACTCCTGTGATTTGGAAACTGATTCATTATTTACTATCAAAACTTTGTATATCACTTTCATGATCAGTAATCTACAAATAGTTTATAGAGAAATATGGTTACACATAGTATAGACATATTTTGGTTTAACAATTCTAGTAATGCCAGCAGCAACTCATTTTCAACCATGTGCAGAATTAAAATTCTTAGCTATGATACCTGTGTTATCTACAAGGTTTATCTTACCAAGTCGACTGTCAATAAATGGTTCCTTTATGCTGAATTTATATGATTCTTTCTTGCCTTTAAATAAGCTTTCTGCTATCACTTTCTGTTCCAACTACAATTATAAAACATCATAAAGTTCAGACATACATGATTATCTTTTTTTAATGATGACACAATGCTCGTTCATTTGAAAATTATATTTCACCTATTGAGATGTATACACGGTCAATATATCAGGTAATACATATTTTCACATAGGTTTAAAATATTTACCTGTATTTTTTTGGCAGGTTTCAAATTCTTGACGTATTTCAATACTAGATTCTTCATACACAGTTTATGTAGATCATTTGATGACTGGAAAAAAAAAAAAAAAAAATCAAAAACATTTCTACTTTTATTTTCCAATTAAAAAATAACCCTTAATCTAAAAAAAAAAACCCAACAAAACAATCAGAGCAACTGTAAAAAGAACCCTTGAGTCTCATATTCCAGAATATTCTTCAGTCAAATGCCAAGTACAAATCAGATAAAAATTGTGAATTCTGGCTAGAGTGCCCACAAGTTAAAAATTGTGACCCCTACAATGTCCACAGACTAAAACATGATTTTTCGTATGGGGCCATAATCCATGAAGTTATACATACCAATTTTGAAAGGAAATGAGATTGTGGGAAGATAAACCTACATTTCAAGTTTAATCAAATTCGGACAAAAATTGTGACCAGCTGAGTGACAACAAACAAATTGTCGATGGATGTTAGCACGTAGGTGTATAACAAAAAGGAAAAAAATAAATTCAAGGTTACCTCTTCCAAAAGCTCTGGTGCTTTGGGCCATTTCTTGTTTAAAACATTCTTTGGCAATTCATTTGTGAGCTTTTTAAGGAAATTCCACTTGGTGTATTGAATAAAATGTTTGTTTTCATCACATGCAGGTTTCTTTCTGTTTATAAAACCTATGATAAACCTGTATACACAAAAGAAATATTAACTACAATAACATATTTATTCCAAGAACATTTAAAGATATATTATGTAAGATTTAGATAAAGAGCTGACCATTCTTGATATAATAGTTCGAAAGTAGACTAATGTAAAATGAATAATTTGAAAATTTCATTCAAGTTACTTCATTCTGTGCCACATTATCAATGTTTGTAGTTTTGACAAGATGTGTGCATAGTGGTAACCATGGCACTGGCATATTCAAGACTTAGCCTGGCATTCCCATTTTCATATTAAATGGCGAACAGTTTAAATCTAGAGTATCCGATGACATTGAGATTTGATTATTGTCTTGTTTTGTTAATAAATGTCCAATTTATAGTTTATATAACTTTTCAGGCCGAAAGCAAGACCGGCAATATCCAGATTTAGCTCTTGCATAATGTATGTTTAGATATGGTAAAAGACAATGAAGGGGAACTGGGCAGCATGATATAAACAAAACAATTGACATAATTAGAAACATATTCCCAGAGAATTATACACTAATAGCACAGAAAATTGAAATATATTCAAGAAAATGTATATACAGTAGAATCTGCATTATAAACAGCCACTTAAGGGAATTTTCACGACTGACCGCTTAACGTTAGTGGCCTCTTAATAAAATCTCTTGTTTTTTTGTGCTGACATAAACAAATATTACGCTTGGATGCATCGGAACAAACACTAATACTTGCATCAGTAAATTTGGCCTTCGCTGAATCTCGGACATAACTTCTATAAACTTGTCATTTTGTATCAACCTTCAATACTACTGTCTATCATTGTGATGCATTCGATAATATTCATCCATTTAGTGAAGGAAATCGAAGAACTAATTTTATTTTATCCAAAAAGCACATGAACAATAAAAGCCTCACTGATTTTGTCACCAATTCCCAGGGGGTGTAACTCTGTATGTAATATTATAGGAGGCGCTAATACATCTAATTAACAACAAAGTGGCAATGGAAAAAGATGCTAGATGATTGTGACAAAACTTGTCTTTTCGTCGGTACTTTCAGTTTATTCAACCAGTATCAAATCATGTTCCGTTACGTGTGAAAACAATGATCAGATTAGTCGTTTAATAAAACAAAAGATTAATCAACAGATAATCCAAAGTTAATTGGTATTTTCACATTTCTTTTTACCTGATCGGTGGGGGTCCAGTTAATTAACAAATACTCACAGGATTAGCGGAGGTGTTACGATGAATGACAAGATGGTATCATTAAACAATGGCCGTTGAATGGGCGATGTTTCGTACAATTTATTAGCAAAATAGTGACCGCTTGCCGCGTTAGAGGAGTGACTGTTCAATAAAGAGATGAAACAATAGAATTTTTACAGGGGGGGGGGGGCAGCTCATACAGATTCTACTGTATGTGGTCTATTACGTAGAATGTGGGATAGCCATTGATGAAAAGTTGGGCAAGATGTGTTCAAATTAAAGTGGTCGCTTTCATGGTAAAGAACTAGGTTAGTTTTTTTTTCAATCTTTACATACATTAAAATTTTATCCAATTGTCAATTTTATCTAAGTTTGATAAAACAGTGTAATAGAAAGGTTTATTTTACTTTCTGACATCTTGAGCAGCTTTCTTGCGTTTTGCCAATAATTTCTTGGCAGCATATCTTCTCCAATGACACTGAACAATAATAGCTGTAAATGAATCAAAATAAATATATAATATATCTATATGAATGTGTCTTAATTAGCTACATTTGCTTTTATAATATTTCTCTTAGTTATGATGAGTTCCGGACTATTATGTGTAGAAAATGTGTATTTCAGATGCACTGAAGGAAGTATTAATTAGCTTTTATTTTCTTTGTTAACTCAAAAAAACCCATATTCATGATCTTGATAGACCATAATATGTAGACAACCATCTGTATATCAGAAAACAACTTAACTGAGAAATTCAAAACCTTTCCTTCACCAATTCAATATTCTCTTTACATAGTTGATTTAGAAAAAAATCCACATAATCCTACCTGACAACCTCATGTGTAAAAATTTCTTTCTTTGTGCAAATCCTCTGTACTGGGATTGAATTTGAGTTGCTGTAAAAAATCAGTAAACAATTGGTAAAAAATAAATCAAAAACTACCCCCCTCCCCAATCAAAAAAGAGAGGCAACCACAGCATACAAAAGTACTCCTACACAGCAGCTATGTATGATCACCAAATTCAATTATATCAAGAATCCTTGCAAGAAATCTGACTTCTATCATGATTCCAAGTTTGGAAAAAATTGTAGCCTCTGTCGCATTAACAAAAAAAAAAGGGTTTTGGAAAAGGAAGGGTAACTCGGAAAAGGGTTTTGTCTTTTCATGACCCCATGAACTTAGGTGGCCAACAATGGGATCATACCTAGGGCCTCAAGATTACTGATCGATAACAATCACATATTTATTTAATAATATATAATAAGTACACATTTATTTAACAATTAGTAAGTGTTTAACAGTTTATTTAACAATAAATACAACTTATATATTAGCTGCTATTTTAATAACATGGGGGATGAAACATCCCGGGGTGAAACGGTCATGGGATGAACTGACCCGCATTCGTTCCTTACTCACTGAGTCACTGCAGCTTCCAATCATAAAAGTAGACAGTCTTTACAAAATTTCATCTTACTTAAAACAGCTTTAAAAAATTACCCTGATTCTTCTTATGCTATTGAATGCCAAGTTTCTGTTATCTAGATTGAAACAAGTGAAGTTTGCAGTCAGAGAACTGGTCACTATTACTGTAGGCACCAGTACGTCAGAGCCACATGTGTTGAAAGGGTTAATAAGAGACAGGTCAATTTGTTGGAAGAAAATAATTTTATTCTTAGCTTACCTAAATCATGTTTCTTTAATTGAAAGGCATCTTCTGTTGCAAATAAAACTCGAGGGAATCGGATAAATAACTTAGTCCTGAAATAAAATATAATGAACCTTTCTTTTGCTTCTTTTAAAATATATAATTGAACAAATATTTCATAAATTATATTTTAATGTTAACAAAAAATCAAACATTCAATGATTTTTCAAATTGGAAATAACCTTTTAATTGGAATCACATGGAGATTTTCATGTCCTCAAGCCTTCAACTTGTAACGTGTAACCTAGTTTTCTGAATAGTAAATAACTACCAACAGGATGACAGCTATAGCAAATAACTACATGTACCAATGGCATGACAGCTATTTCTTGGACGAGATAATTTCAGAATATCAGTCCCCCACCACCACCCCAAGTTATCTAAGAGGGATTCTCATTGTTTTATTTCACGAAAATCCTAGGTTTCAGGCGCGGATCCAGAATTTTTTGCAGGGGCGGGGTCTAGGTTTGATGATTGCGGTGGGCGTAGCCAACCGTCGCCAGCCCTGAAGGCGCTCAACCAATTAAGGCCCTGATGGCCCTCCCCCAGAAAAATTTGGTAAATTAGATTCAATTTGGTGCATTGTGACGTATTTCTGGAAGGTAAATTCCAAAATTACAGGTTTAAAAATTGCCAATAAAATCGCATAAATTTTTTTCAAACCTGAGCAGGCCGCAACCCCCCCCCCCCCGTCTGGATCCGCGCCTGGGTTTATATTTAGAATAATTTGTTTGTACTTACTTTCCCATTCGGAAATCATCTTGTTCATAGTTCAAATAATTAACTAATTCTGCTGTTCCGTCTTTAGGTGAACCATGATAATGTGGCCATGTTGATGGACACAGGCACTTATATCTGAAATATTGATTAATAGATTAATAAAATGATTTCTAGTAAGGTTTATTTCAGGAATATTCTTTATAGATATGTTTTCTTAGGAATGTTTAAAGACCACAATTAGATTGCCTCTGCTTAACTATACCCTCAATTGAGGAAGCTCTTACACAAGACAATAAACATGATCATTTACAAAGTAAAGCCAAAATCCACCTAACACGAGTTGTCATGAGAAGAATTTAAAGATGAAAAGCACCGTTACTCTGAATTCAAGAACCTATCTATAATTAAATATACCTGCGAAGAAATACTTCATAAGGTCGTCTATAAGCAAATCCTGCTCTTCTAACACGTAAGTTCTCCATTAAGCCAAGATATTTGACTTGATGAGTTACAATCCTTTCATCAAAAACACCTGAAATTTTATAATATTTCACGATTAATTTTTTAAATGATATTGCAATGATCAAATTTAAAATTAGATTGATAGCTTCATCGATTATCAAAGATATAGCAGACATCCACATATTATCAGGTCTTCATGTTAAATGTACTTATTACTCGGACCATGAACTGAATGGTTCAGTATTCACCAAGTAGGTAATTCTCAAAAAAGTATTATCAAGGATTATCCGACAATTTGATTGTTTTTTTTTGATCACCATGTAATAATTAACTGTTTGTAATTTGCCAAAAGTAGATTGATAAATAGTGATATTATTAATACTTGATTTGGGATTTTACATAGAATAGGTGACATCCAGGTCTTGTTTTTAAATGATGTTAAGGGAATTAAAATCTCTTGACACACGAGAGACCATGAATTGTTTTCAGCAGGCCTGGTTTTAGAAGTACCTGGCAAAATGTCAGGAACTAATAAAATAGTACCAGACATTTTCAACTTAGTGCCAGACATATCAATAAAAGAGACAAATCAGTGCCGGACAAAATGACAGACACCAGAGGTTTTGTGCTTGAAAAAGCCTGAATCTGTGGCTGACATTGTCAGTGACAGGTGCCTTATTTCAAGGCTTGGCTTTACGGATTAATATAGAATGGAAATCATAATCAAGAAATACCCTCTTTATTCGTTGATTTCTCAGTTGTTATTTGTCAGACAAACAACCATCTTTCTCTACTTTAATAGTAAGTGCAGGGGGACTGCACTACATGCAAACCGAACCAAAAAGATGAACCTGCGGACATGACACTAACTACATTGATGTTGCTAGCAATAAACAACAAATATCAAATCAAGTGAATGGATCCGGGGCAAAACATAACTGTTCACTTTGCTGTAGTCCCGGGACTGTAGTCATACTACTCATACAGGCTACACTCAAAATGAAAAACAAAATCATTTTCAAGGGAGATTCAAGAGTGCGACAGATCATGACCAAATCATGAAGAAAAAACAAAAAATAATGAAGTCAACGTGCTCCTTTCCTTCAACTCATACTAGACATCAATCATGCTGCATATCTGAATATATTATACTGTATATACTACTAGAAATGTACCTGCTCGTTTATATTCATTAGGTTTAATACATCGTACATAAGACGGTTCTTTAGACATTAATATGTCCATTAACATTGATAAACTAGTTTTAAACTGGGTAGCTGCCTGAAATGACAAATCAATGTTTCCAATAAACAAAACTTTGGCCAAAATGTTAAGTAACAACTGTTAAATAAATGTATAGATTCTATAATAATATCAGGGTTCAATTAGAAGAATTGTACATGCATAATCTTGGAGTATTTTTTACAATATATTTGACGGAATACTGAATCAGCATCTTTGGTGAATCAAACCAGAATCATTAAGACCTATTAACAATTAATTAAAATATTGAAAATTTCAAGCTAAAAATCTTAAAACCTGAAAGCCAAAATTCTTATTCACACTAGTGTATATTCATATTTCTGTGGTAACTGATTCAATATATAAATATGTGATAATGTTAACCACTAACAAAAGCAGATTGATATTTAGGTTGTACACAAAAAATACTCTAGTTTTTAGACAGTCTTCCAAAATCATCTCAAGCAGGCATATATATTTGTGTTTATATTTTTCCAAGGATTAATGTGGCTATATAACTTACATGTATCACAAACATCACATTTAACGTTCTACATATATCTCATCAAGTGCCAATCAATTTATATCTTTTTACTTTTTGAAGTAAAAACAGGTCTATTATGTAGTTGAGTCACAGGCAATGGTGGGATTTCAAAATTTTTCTTGTCGGACATTTTTACCGAAAAAAAGGGACAGAACTCTTATCATTTTTTTAAAGAAGGCAGTTTTTAGACAAAACAATAAAATCATGTGTCAACAAAATATTCAAATTCGTACGTAATAAAAACAATAGGTGCACTTCGTTATTTTTCATATCTAATTCCAGTACGGTATTCTAATTTATGCTAGTAATAATATTTCTAAAACATTATGTGATGTCGTAATACAATAGAATGAAAGCCGACTGCCGACTACTGTTGATCCGTACTGTTTCAAATTCCTCAAAAAGTACTGTATTTTCGGGTCATTTAATGCGATACATTCTTCAGCGGAAGTTTGGCATTCGTCTTATGATCCGTTTCGGCTTATATACAGAGGATAAAAAATGTTATACCCATATTCGTTTGGCAGTAAACATCGGTCCTTGTGGTAGGAAGAACGAGTGACGCCATCTGCTAAATAATCACACTCACACACACTGAAATCAAGCACGCTCTACCATCTAAAACAATAAAGTTTTTACACTATTCCATTCGACATATTCTCAACATTGTCTACCGTACTTATTTCTTTATTTAAAAACATAAACCTCATTAAAAATATGATCATAAATCCGACAATATGCCATCAAAATAGAATCTTTTCTTCGACATTAGACGCGTGAAATTAGTCACGTTTTCATTCGGAATCTGTCGAGGTTTACCGAGTGGTATTCATTTCATAGTTTCACAAGTTTCCCGAGATTTCTACTTCCGTACTTTAAAACAAGGACAACTTTGCTCTGAGAATTCTAAATATGTTTTGAACGACGCAATTTTGATAACTTCTTTTTAAAATCGGCAAGTTTACCCAATATGTAAACCCATACTGCATCGCAATTTCATAGGCGTAGGTACATTACATTTACCGTAATACAGCCGCGGCTAGATGTAGAGTAACAGAATTCACCGAGGTTTGCAGAGTGCTATAACCACGTGCGATCAAAAACTATAACCATGCGATCAGAAACAGAGTTAGCAAGGTCTAGTTTTTTTTTCAGATATATATATATGTGTGTGTGTGTGTGTGTGTAATAGGTTTATTCTACGCTCGCTTCCACCAGTTGTTGTTGTGAAATATACAACTAATTTCTACCTGCTGCCGCCCGACATCAAGGAGATTATAATAGTAATACATCCGACAATGGGTCAATCACGTAGATTAAGTTTATGATCACTGTTGTTGTATTGATACATATCACACCAAAGGAGAAGCAATGACTTCTGTTCAGGATTGGATTAACGAATTGTCCGATAAAGGATTAAGGCAGATTAACTAGTTAATCAAGGTAGATGTTAGGTGGTATAACACGGTAAATATGTTACCCAATCAATCCAGCCTATTATCAACGATAATCGGATCGAGTGGTAATAATACACCCAGTAAACTATAGTAATTTTGGAATTTTGAATATTATTCACTATATCTTGAAGTGCGATTGGGCATATTTCAGGTCAGACAATTTTGTGCATTTTGAAATTGCCGTCAGACAAGTCCGGAATATATGGGCAAAATCCCAACCCTGGTCACAGGCATAATAAATCTTACCGCAACTGATATTATCTACGACAAAAAGTTAGAAAGATGAATGACTACACGATTTAAAACAAGTAGTGTTTTATAACTTACAGTTTCTGGTCGTTTTTTACTCTGTAATTCATCTGCTGGGAAACATTCGGATGTAATCAAATTAGTTGTCTGACTCATAGCCTGCAAAATTTATTGAAATAGTTTCAATATCTAGCTTTATTATAATTCAACCATAATTTGAATACCATGCATAGGGCTGACCATATTACAACCATTGTATACATCAACATCTTTCTGAAGACCAACATATTCAAGTCGGTATTACTTTATGAGATTGATTCAAGGAGTCAAACAAATAGAACTGAATACAATCTACATATATTTATCAACACTGATTTCATAAGGACGCTGCATATAAAATTACCAAAATGTATATGAAACCAGGAAATGTGGGAAAGAACAAAACAGACAGCCAAAGGTGAACCTATTGAAGAATGCATTACAAGGCAGGCGTCGGAGTGGAACTCACAAGGCAGCTGAAAGATAGGATTAATGACGACCTAGGAAAGAATGGTGGCTTGTTGGGAAAAGAAAAGATAGGTTGCCAGGCAATGAAACATACGCCCACACCAGCTAAATCGTCCGGGCAGTCAACAAGAGTTGTCGCATATTCTTACTTTTTTCGGTAATGAAACATTTATAATACTCTGAAATCTGATTAAGATTAACAAGTCATAAAATAATTATCAGAAAATCATTAGAATTTGTTTGGTTTTTATAAAGTTCTGCCCCATGCTAATGCTTAGTCTACGAAACATTTAAAATCATGGATTTAGCTGATCAGTTATCAAAATTCATTGAAAATCAAAATACTTGTTCATCTCAAGACCTTAAACTCTGTGTATCAATCTGAAGTCAATTGGGTGATAAGTTTGGACTCTAGAGCGTTACAAAAGATTTTTCAAAGTGATCAAGGGAGATAACTCTGGCAGTAATTATGAGAATTTGCTGATTCTCAATCGGATATTAACTTTGGCCTCCAGAACATCCAAAAGATTTTTTGAAGTGATCAAGGGCCATAACTCTGGCAGTTATTTTCGGAAATCGCTGAAAATTAATAGGCTTCTTCGTCTCATGACCTTAAACACTGTGTATAGATTTAAAGTCAATCGGATTTTAACTTTGGCCTTTAGAGCGTCCACAAAATTTTTGGAAGTCATCAAGGGCCATAAACTCTGGCAATAATTATCGAGAGAGAGAGAGAGAGAAATGGGGTTTAACGTCCACTCAACACAAACTAGGTCATTTCGGGACTAACATATGGTTTAATTTTATTTCAATAATTCGCTTGCGCGTAGGGGTCTTTAGCAGTGGGAGGAAACCGGAGTGCCCGGAGGAAACCCACGAGGTTGAGAAGGCGCCCCTATCTCCATGCCACATACGCTCACACCAGGGCTCGAAACCACAGCCGCAAGCCAGAGGTGACCGGCCAGCTAGAGGTCGAAGCGCGGCACTCTAGTCCACTAGGCCATCCCAACCCCCCCAATAATTATCGGATTTCATTGAAAAACAATAGGCTTCTTCGTCTCATGACCTTAAACAACGTGTATAAATTTAAAGTTAATCGGATATTAACTTTAGCCTCTAGATTGTGGACGCCAGACCGCCGGACGGACGGGGGCGACGTCAATATACGACCACATTTCAATGTGGGCGTATAAAAATAAACGTAATCAACAAAAGCTTACTGTGAAGCCCCACAAGCAAAAACTTGAAGAGTAGAATTCAGATTATATCCTTATCACTGAATTATCAATTTGAATATAAAATTCTGTAAGTTGTATTGTTGGACCTATAGATAAGTGATCATACAAATAATTGCATTTTAATAGTTTTTCAAGGCTTTTTGAATTGAGTTTTTGTCCAGCTCAATAGTATTAATACGCTAATCAGCAGCAATGTTGCTCACTACCAAATTAATGTCAACAAGTTTAAAAAAACTCAAAACATAATGGTTGGAAATCTACTGTGAAAAAGAAAGAACTAAAGAAGAATATGGCTGGTAATTAGATTTTGCAAAGCAACATTTTACATACCTCTTTAAGATCACGGAATAACAGATCATTGTTTTTATCCAAAAAACCTTTAACATTATATGTTACATCTCCAGCATAATGAATCAATCGGAATTCCTATAAGTAAAAAAAAACCTATTATTATTAAATACTTTCAGCATATATGTGCCAGATACTGCCTGTGACTATGTTCCAGATATCCTGCATTCAGTAAAATTCACTAAATTCAATGAATGAAATTTGTCTCTTAAATACATGACAATAATTAATACTGTAATAAACTAATCAAACTGACACTTTACTCAACCAATTAATAATTACTGTTTTTGCATGATGTTTATTTATCCCCAGAAGGTTTATATTTGACAAAAAATGATATCTTTTAAAATTCCCAAGGCAAATAAATAATGCCTTACTAGTTTCATTACAGTTGACAACAATATACACAACTAACTTACATCTCTTTGTATAGTCTTTCTGGTACTAGAACTAGCTATTTTATGGCTAACAAAATGTGGATGTTGTCCAATAGTTTCTGATAATTTTTCTAAGAAAGTTTCATCTGAAGGTTCACCAGGTCGTAAACATTCTTCATCCTAAAATCATAAACATAAAGGTTTTATAGGTATGGTTTTAGTTCACATCAAAATACAAGCATCAGCTACATTAAATATTTCTGTATTATTCTGTTCTATTTGTGTTTGCCATCCTTATAAGTTCATTAACCATTTCTATACTTATGGTTGACTCGTTTGACTTCATCTATTTGGTGATGCAACCTTTCGCTATGTATTTAAAAAATTGTTTTAGGACCAGACACAGGCATACATTAGATAACTTTTAAATGTAACAATGGTTAATTCCTTCAGGAATATTTAAATGCCAAGATTAACTCTTAATTTCCATGTTAATCCAGTCAATCTGTAAAGAACTGTACCCTGTAGTCATGGCTAGAATTGTCAATGAAACTCATTAACAAATTAAATGTTGTAGGACTCAAAGCCATACATCAAATTAAATAAGGTATTAAAATCCAAGTACAGTGAAATCCCTCTATTAAGACCACATGTGGGACTGTCTAAATGTGGTCTTAATAGTGAGTTGGTCTTATTACTGAGTGAGCATGATTTAGACAAATTCAAAGAAAAACAGACAGTGTTAGGTAAATTATATACAGTAAAGACATACTTTGTTACTAATATCAGATGTAATGTTAAAACACGTCATAATAATTATGCATGTTATAAAGTCTTTGATCACGTTATAATTTTTAATTCATAATGCTTCCTTTATTTATCTTCATTTTTCGATTAAAATCCCGCAACCACCCTTTAAACAAAAATTATGTCATCCATGCTATTTTATTATTGGATCTCCACGTAACCGGCAGACGAAAAATGTTCAAATAATAACCCTGCCATCCAAGCTTTTTTATTATTGGATCTTCACGTAACCGGCAGACGAGAAATGTTCAAATTTCTAAACATGTTGCTATTTTGACACCAGAACAAGTTTAGCCACAAACAGAGAGCGTTTTATCTGGGAGGCCACGATAATTCACTCCTCTCTCATCCATGTTGTAGATATCCCGAGCATCGTAACCAATGACAATGTCAGGTACACTATCAGTCCATTCTTTCACAACGTCGTCATTTACGCTACCACTTTCAACGTACATCTTGTAAAATTAATTGTTGTCTTTCTCTAAATCTACTTTTTCACGAAGCGTAGGACCGGAGATCATCACATCATTGTCACGCACACGCCGAAGCCACGCCCACATCTTCCATCGGCGAGCGAACACAGAGACGTTTCCTGTCGCTGTCTCTATTTTCTTCGTATCCATCGAGAATTTCTGCCTTTCTTTTCAAAATCTGTAATTGTTTTTGGCTTCTACCCTCACTTTCTTTTGATAAGTTCTACTTTTACTTTCGGGCTTAATTCTACACGAGTACGCTTATTACTACAGATTTTTTCCATTACACAGGTGAAGGTCGAATAACAAATGATACCCTTTTGACAAAATTTAATCGTACAAACAGATGAAGGCCGAATAAAAAATAATAATCTTGACAAAATTTACTCGTATAAATTGTAAGAGTTTAAATCACTTAATCATTATTAATTACTCTATCTAAATTAAACAAACAATGAGAAATTCCATTGTTTAAAAAATGAAATCAACAAAGAAAGATTAGCGGCTCGTTAAATTGTTGCGATAAATCAGTCAACCACGACTGTTTGATCTGTCGTTAGATTGACTAATCCCTGTCAGTGGTCGTTATCGTTTTGATCTTGGTCGGGAGCTGATTAATCCCAATCAGTGGTCGTTATCGCGAGTCACAAAAACAATGAAATTGACGGATTGGGACGGGCTTCGGTGGTCGTAATCCGTAATAGTGAGTTGCCCGTAATACTGAGTTCAATTTATAAGGAATATTGAAGAAAAAAATTGGTTCTTTTAATATGTGGTCGTATACGTGAGTTGCCCGTAATTCTGAGTTGGTCGTTAAGCGGGATTTCACTGTACATGTAATGAAGTCCCAAAGTATTTTCTATTTCAATGAAATGTTAAAAATCTTACCAATATTGCAATGATGCCCATCGGTTTTCCTTCCACTAAATCACAAATAATCTTGTTATTAAAATATTGCACTGGTTCCCACTGAAATATCATATATCAATTAATAAGAATTGAACAAAAGTTGATAAATGTAACATTGACATGTTTAAGTTACATAAGTCACAATATATGGAGATCTTGTAATTAGAAATGAAGTATTACAAATATATTTTGTTATAAAATCTGAAGTAAGACTTACCTCAATTCCCTCTCTTTGATATTCTTCCTGTTCAGATTTTAATGTCAACTGAATAAATAACTGCTGTAATTTCTCATTACAATAATTTATACAGAACTGTTCAAAACTGAAATAAATATAATTAGAAATCTATGAGTGGCGGGTAGCTGTCCCAGATTTCTCTCAAGAAGCTACTAGTTTCGTTCATTTCGAACTCGTCAGGCTTAAATGAAATTGTGCGGGTGTTCCCTTTATATAGTCGTTGGGGACCAGAGCACAAAAAGGGTCCCCGGATGGACCTGCGCAGTGCTGTGTCACCAGAGCAACTGCTTCCGTTTATTGTGAACAGAGGGACAACTAAAGAATTGTCGTTTTAAAAAATGCTGATTTGCATACACTCTAAAGCTCCCAGCCCATTTGACTGTGTCGTTTAAAATTATATAAACCAGTGGAAATCATTAGGATAACCGGACTGGGTTGTTGAATGATGTGATATGTGTACTAAGCTTTTATAGTATTACATTGCATAATTTGGAACTCATCCGGACATGTACACTTAGTCTATAAACAAACTTAGTAATCAACTGATATTTGGCAATTGTGCTGTCGGGTTATATTATCAAGAAGTGATAAAAATGCCATGTATATCGCGTACATTGATGCGATAAACAGGCCGGCTCTCTAACTAAAATAAAAGAACCGATCAACTCTATCGTTACAGGTTTCCCGTTTATAACTGTGGGATAGGGAATATGACGACCTGTCGCGTATTTCTTCTGCTGGTTTTGGGAAAAAATCAGAAGTAATAGCACTACGGTTTATAGTGAAATTACGAACCTTAGACATCATTTCTCGCGTTGAGAAATGAGTGAGCGACAGTCGCCATTATGACGTCACGGGAATTCCCATACCTGTAAGGTGAAAGGCCATGTGCCAAATATGTTGATAAAAATTGATAAAAGAAGGTCCTGCAAGTAATATGCACAAGAGAGAAATAGCTAACAGAATTTGAAGAAAATAGTGCGGAAGGGTCAGTGAGAAGAAGATATAAATATAGGTTTTCATATTATTGATCTGAATAGGGATTGAGGAACAAAGGTTGTCGTATATCTATTCTTTTGTAAAAAATTGAAGCCTTATAAAAAATTTGAAAATAACATTGCTTAATTGCATAACAAGCCAACAGTGAGGCTGATGTCCCCTGTTGGTATCCCAAAATAAATAGATGGCACATATTAATTAATTGCACGTCTATTTTTTTCAAAAGTATTGAGTTTCATTATAACTCAAGTTATTGTGCCCCAAAGAATCAACCAAGCAGGAAATGCCCATCTTCGAACTCCATCGAGGCATTAAAATAATAAACACCTGCACCAAGCTTGAACATTCTAGCTCAATTATAAAAAGAGTTACTGTGTCCCAAAAAGTCTGACAGACAGATCGACAGACAGATCGACAGATGAACCCATTTTAATAGTCGCTTGCTCTCTTCTAAATTAGACTCTATACCTATTGACAGAAAGAAAATGGGACAGTGATTTTTCTATAAAAAAATAAAATCTCAGAAAATATTATTGTCAAGTAAATAAAATAAAAAACCAAGTACGAACAATCCATTATTCAAAAGTCCTAAAAAACGGTCGAGTCAAAATAGTGTAATCAGCAAATGGACTGATCACCGCGTACAAAATACACGACAAACACTGGTAACAGGTGTCTAGAAGAGTAAGCTAACCCTGCCTGGCGCCACACCCTCAATAGCTGCATCCAAACTATTAGACGAAATTTAAATATAATAGCATGATTGGCCTATTGATGTCAGTCAGGGTAAGTGTTCCTAAACGCCTGTATTTTGTTGGCTTTGGTTGGTAAAACAATGAACAACAATCATACCTTAGTCACGTGAAAATCGGCCATATGTGGTTCATATTAGCACATTTAACTGCGATTTGGATAATCCGGTAAAAAAAAACCAAAACGTCTTGCTGATATTCAAAATATGTTAGGTAAAATAATAAATAAATTATCTGGTGAAATAAGACGATCTTGTCACGGTTTGGGACCCGCACTTGGCATGTGAATTCCAGGTACCAGTATATATTAAAATCTGGATCATACATTAATGGATTCCCTGACCAGTTGTTAGGTAAATTTAAATCTTCATTGAAAATAATCCCCTGATAGAACACCGAATACATACACAGAGAGATAAACAGTGGATATTTTGACATATTAGTTGGAATTAGGTCAATAAACCAGTTCTAAATTTTATTTTATACACATGCTGACAGAGGCTTGATTTGTAAAATATTATTGAAGCCTATATCCTAGTCGTACTGAATTTTATTTCATTTTATTTTATTCATAGTAATTTCAGTTATGGTTGTCAAGTAATCACTGTACCGTTTGTCTATCATGATATCGATGAATGAATAAAAACTCTTGCAAGCTACGTGACGGACAAAAGACTATAAATTGTGTTATGAAGAAATTACACGGTGCCGTATCAGTTTATTTGGGTATCAGTTTATTTTGGCTAAGACATTTTCTGGCTATTACTTTTTACACTATTTAAGTGTTTATCCAAAATTAATTAAGATTCCCACAGATTGCATATATGATAAACCATTTAGATTCTTGCAAAAAATGACAAATTTCTAGCCCTGCTGAACAGTGGATGGTGACAACAATATAATAATCATACATAAGATTTGCGTGTATAATAAAAATATTACACATACCTATTCACAACAAAGATTTCAAAACCATATATATCTAATAAACCCATCAACGAACATTTTAATTTATCCTGAAAGTAACAAAAACCAAAATGATATAAAGTATGAAATTCTGTAAAAATGATTTACTTTCTATCTGTTCAAGTGGAACTAAGTTTTATTCAAAGTGCTGCTAGGTCTCTCATAAGTTTTTGTTTCAAATAACAAAGCTAGCACAGTAAAATACTCCCAACAACCTGAAAATATATGTAATCTTCAGTGTTGACAAGGAATTGTGCATTTTTCAAAGTAATCAAGGGTCATAACTCTGGCAGTAATTATCGGACATTGCAGAAACTCAATAGAATTCTTCCTCTCATGACCTTAAACACTGTGTATAAATTTTAATTCAATCCGATATTAACTTTAGCCAATAGAGTGTTCACAAGATTTTTCAAAGTGATCAAGGGTCATAACTCTGGCAGTAATTATCGGATATCGCTGAAAATCAATAGGTTTCTTAGTTTCATGACTCTAAACGCTGTGTGTAAATCTAAAGTCAATCGGATATTAACTTTAGTCTCTAGAGCGTTCACAAGAAATTGTGGACGACGGATGGACAGACAAGGGTGACAGCAATATATGACCACATTTCCATGTGGTCATATAAAAAAAATAATAGGGTATAAGGAATAGGTATGCAAAGTTTCAAAAGGATCTGTTAAGAATTGCGACCTTTAGATGAAACAAAAGACAGACAAACATTGGACGTGGCTCTGTCCCAAGGGGTCAGGCCTTCACCAAAAATAATAATGGTCAGTCTTAGGGTATGAGGAATAAGTATAAAAAAGTTTTCAAGACGTTCGATTAAGAATTGTGGCCTGTAGGTGACACACAAAGAGAAAATGGGCGTGGCTCTGCCCCTGGGGGTTGGGCATGCACCCCTAACGTTAGGGATGTTCCTTAGGGCACAAAGAATAAGTTTCAAGATAATATGTTAAGATATGTGGCGTTTAGACGACAAACAAACAAATACAAGAAATCGGCTTGGCTCTGCCCCTGGAGGTCGGGCATGCACCAAAACAATAGCGATCATCCTTAAGGTATAAAGAATAAGTATACAAAGTTTGAAGAAAATCCAGTAAGAATTACGCCCTCTAGGTGAACCACAGATACACACCCATACATATATACACACACACACACACACACCCTGACAGGGGCGACAGCATAATAGGTCCACATTGAGAAAGAGAGAGAGAGAGGGTTTAACGTCCACTCGACACAAACTAGGTCATTTCGGGACCTACATATGGTTTAATTTTATTTCAATAATTTGCTTATCAGGGGTCTTTGTCAGTGGGAGGAAACCGGAGTGCCAAGAGGAAACCCACGAGGTTGAGAAGGTGCCCCTATCTCCATGCCACATACGCTCACACCAGGGATCGAAACCACAGCCAGCTACAGGTCGAAGCACAGCACTCTAGACCAAGACCACCAGGCCATCCCAACCCCCGCTCCACATTATGAATTTGGATGTATAACGATATATTATCATATTGACATGTGGGCAGGCAAGCAAAAAAAAACATATCTTTACCTTTTTGGCTAAAGCTTTGTTGATTTTTTGCACCATCCAAGTAAAAAGTCGATCATAAATCCCCTTAGCTAAGGCATCTCTGGCATACATAGCTTGATCCACATTCAATGGTGTTTTTAACTACAAGAAAAAATCTCCATATTAATTAAAAATTGATTTCATCCAATAAAATAAAGCTTTATTTGTAAAATAGTTAACTCAAAAATACTGTAATAACAGCATGGTATATAAAATTAAAATACAAGTAAGACAAATTGGAGACAAAACAAGAATTTTTATCACAAAATAATGGAAGAATTATATCAAAGTGTATAGCATATTCAATTTGTAGAAACTCTTCAGTAAACTGCAATATTAAGATACAAATTACCTTTTCTCCTCTAGCATCTATTGTTCTATTATGTAAAGCTGATTCTAAGGTATCTCCTTCACATCCTAATAACTGTAACATAACATTGTATATAATTCATAAATATTCAATATAAAGCAAACTTAAATAAATACAATTTTAATATAAATGTCAATAATACCAACTTAATGTTGATCACTGGGTCATTTGTGTAAAGTACAAATGATTGGTTTGTGATGGAGGTCATGCCAGGAGTGAACCCAATATAGGGCCTACCAGTATAGTTGATGCATGTTCAGAGTTTCTTGAAATTATCTGAAATAGTTTTTTGCACCCCGCTCCAAACTGCCAAATGGAGTCTACTGATAAGTTCAAAGAGTAAAATTTAAGAAAAATATAAGAATAAAAATCGCCTGACAAATAAGCCTGTTCATGAACAATTTTGGTGAAAATGATCTCAAATAGTAAACAAGTAATATTTGTAGCCGTAGTATTATTACCTGTGCTATAACCAGTCCCTGTTTATGATCTGTTAATTTAGCCATTCCAGTCTCATTAACCTCATAGGTTAAATCACCTAGATGTAAAACCGATGCCACTATACAATATAGTGCCTGTTAAAATATATAAACATCATCATTAGGCCTACACCTATAATCACACTAAACATAAATTAATTACTCGTTCAACCAGCATAAAAACAAATGGTTGCTATACAAAATACCCCACAGTCCAACATTACGCAAGAGATGGACGGAGATAAGGGAAAATCAATAGAGCTATTCCTAATAGAATATGAAAAAAATATGTTAGAAACTATAGCCTGTATCACATTTGCAAGGTTTTCAGAAAAGATAGGTAACTCCGGAACATGGTCATGGAATACTGAATATTAATTTGGTTCATCCTCTCATGACCCCAATACTTACCTCCAAATTTCAAATAACTCTGTTAAAAACTGTAGCCTCTTTCGTACAATCAGGGAATATAATCAAGAAAGCTACAGTTCAATATGTGCCAAAATAGAACCCCTATGCCATCTTTGAGATATAAACAAATATTTTAAGTTTCATCAAAATTGGATGAAAACTGTTCTAACCAGGAGATTCAAGGTTTGATTCCTTCATTATGCTGACATAACTCCTTGTGGAGGGCTGTGTTGTCTTACTGACTAAAATGAACTATAGGCTAAGGGGAGTAACTCTAGAAATTGTGACATGTTTCTCCTGTGGTCTTTATATACATTCTTCATATTTTCTAAATGGGATGAGACTTTACCTGCGATGATATCAAAAAGAAAGCCATTAATTGACTGACTAAGATTATTTGTAATTAATGCAAAGACACCCAAAAATGCAGAAGACACAAGTGTGAGATCTATAAGAAAGCACATCACACCATTATTCTCAATTTCAACAGGATGACTTACTTCCCGTTCTTTCTCAGAAAAATCACACGTTTCCATGGCTTCCTGTATAACTCGTAAATTCTGGTCATCATGTGTAACATCATTAGAGCAATTACCCTGAATCATAAAATAGCAACAATAACTTGATATTGTTCACTAGTCAATTTTCTTCTTTGTAAGCAGCAACACAAAAATGTTGAATTTGGGATACCCGGTAAATAAAAGTTTTCATAGAAGTACATTATAAACACTGTACTGGAAACTTTAAATCCATGAACAAAATCTAAGAATATCATCAATGCATGAATAAAAGTTACCTATCACATAAAATATAATAGTGTGCATTGTAAAGTTGATGTCGTTCACATATGGATAAATAATGTGAATAAATCGATCAAAGTCATCACTTTATAAAAAGCCGGCCATTCCAAAACGAATAATAAAAAATGAATATATCAAAAAATTTCTAAATGGAAAACAAATTTATCCACTATAAATGAAAATGGAAAGTTGCAATATTATTTATTCATGTAGGTGTATACAGTAGAATGTGTAAGAGCAGTCACTACATTTCAGCAACATCTCCTTGTAAGCGGTCACAATAAATTCCCACCATAGAAATACTTTGGTTTCATCTCTTTAATAAACATTCACTCTGCTAAAGCAGCCAGTGTCACTGTTAAGTTATTCAATGGCCATTATTGATACCTTTCCGTCATACCGCATCTACTAATCCCAAAATTAACAGTTAATTATTTGGCACCCACCACTCAGGTCATAAAAAAAAAACGTGAACATTACAATAAACATACAGTCAAAGCTGAGTTTGTCACAATCATCTGGTATCTATTTTCCATTGCTCCTGTGTGCGCTGCTAATCAAGTTTTAGAACCCCAAATATTACTATGGAGTTACACCCCCTGAAAATCAGTGACAATTTCAGCAATATAGTTGTTTTGAAATGTGCTAGGGATTTTCTTCATAAAAAAGAATAAATATTATTGATTACTTAACAAAGGTTGACAATAGTGTTAATGTTGGTACAAAATCACATGTTTAGGGAGTTTGTATCGAAGATTGAAGTCAAAGAATTTTCTTAAACGCTAGTTTCAGCGATGGCAAAATTTACCAATGTGCATATGATACAGATTCTATCGTCAGTTTGATAATATAATTGATACATCTATTTTAATGAACTTCGACCTACCTGATTTAAATAGAAATATTTATCTGGATTTCTGTCTAATTTCAATTTCTCTAATAAAGCTGGACTACCCCCTTGTATTAACTGATAAAATATATGAAAATTTCTTTCTCCCTGACCTTGGTGTACAACACGAGACTTCTCTAATAAATAATTTAAAATATGACCTCCCACTGGTGCTCCCTGAAATAAAGAAATATTATTTTAACATTTTAATACAAATCTGGTAATAGAATTATTCAAATGACTGTCCCGTAAATTAATATTTGAATACTAAATAGTTCTAGTCATACCTTATAATCAAACTGTATATCCATGTACTTTCCAAAGCGGCTGGAATTATCATTTTTGTTTGTTTTGGCATTTCCAAAACTCTGAAATGAAATAAAAAAACAAATTCTTGAATCCAATTATTTGTAAACATTTTACCCCACCCCCCCACCCCTTTAAAAAAAAAGAACACATATAATGTTACATCTTGGAAAATATGCTATGCTCATAATTCTATTTTGTTCTTGAAATATAAACAACTTCAAGATGCATTAAGCAAGTGCAAAATCTGCATGTTTTCTTTCCAGCTTAAAATGTTACATAAGTTATTATACATTTATTCACACACTAGGGACCGGGTATCATTCAGATTTGATGAAAAACGGAAAGAAACTGAGCTTACCATCTATAATCTAATACACATATTCAGTTAATAGATCACCGTCCAGAAAGTGTTAAATACCATAAAGATTCATCAAATAATGCCCAGTTTATGCTACGGTTTAGTTTAAGAAATACCATTTAGTTTAATCGAACATCTAGTTTATGACCATTTAGTTTAGTTTTGATATAGGTTATCCAGTTTATGACCATTTAGTTTCATAACCTAGACAACTGATGTCAAACTAAACGGCAGTACAAACTGGGCGTTATTTGATGAATCTTATGGTATTTAACACTTTCTGGATGGCAATCTATTAACTGAATATTTGTATTAGATTATAGATGGTAAGCTCAGTTTCTTTCCTTTTTTCATCAAATTTGAATAATACCCGCTCCTTAGTGACATGGCAAGCCATTTATAATTGATTAACATTAAAATGGACAATCAAAACTTTATCTATTATTGTAGCAATTTACTTGACAATCAAAATAAAGTGAGTTGATAAAAATTTTGGATATATTACACATGTCAATATCTTGCCAGAACTTCAAACATTCATCTTAAAGAATAAAGTCAACTGATCAAAATTTGGATATATACATTTTTCATAATTGTTTTTTAATGGCCAGCTTTTTATCTAAATCATACTACTTCAAGTTTCTCAACAGGCTTTAGCTTGATAAAAAATTTCAACATTCACATTTAGATAATGCAGCAGCAACCTAGTATGGGGTTGTTTAAATTCATGTATACAAGTTGAACAATTCCATGTCGCCTCAACAATTCCAAGCAAACAGCAATAACCTTTATTTAACACTTTTTCCTGTTTATTCACTTTCTCAAATTAGTTAAATGCCAATTCTTCAAAAGCTAGGCTTTGCTTCAGAAGAGGAAATAAATACACCTATTTGCACAGATTAAGGTCTTTTAATACACATTCATTTAACTACTCAGAAGAATCAAAGAGAGCAACCAGCGGCTGCCAGGCAGGATACGCCCACATTTTCGAGAGATGGATAGAGAACAAGCTAAAAAGAAAGTGATTTTTCCTACAATAAAGGGCCATAATTCATGAAGTTACAATTCGATATGCGCAAATATTGACAGGAACCAAGATCTTTGGGTTTCAAACCTGAATTTCAAGTTTCATCAAAATCGGATTAAAATTGTGTTCTCTACTTGCCAACAACCTTGATATACCATATTTTTAAACTATTCGCTTACAAACGGCAGCCATTTTGTCCCGCAATTTTTGGCCCAATTTTCATGAAATTCAAACTCGACCTTCATTAAGGTGTAACGGTGATATAATCATAGTTTGTTTGTTTTTTTTTTTAAATTGGAGAATAATTGTGACCTCCAATTAGTTAAAAAGGCGATTTTTCGGACAATCAGGGGCCATAACTCAGAAAGTTACGAATCGATATGCGCAAATATCGAAAGGAACCAAGATCTTTGGGATATAAACATACATGTCAAGTTTCATCAAAATCGGTTCAAAATTGTGACCTCTATAGGGTCCACAACCTTGATATAACATATTTTCACACTATTCATGTGCAAACGACGGCCATTTTGTCCATCAATTCTAGTCCGATTTTCACGTAATTCAAACTCTCTCTTCATTACCATATAACGGTGATATAGTCAAACGTTTTTTTAAATCGGATAATAATTTTGACCTCCAGAGGGACCAAAAGCTAACAAAAGCGATTTTTCAGACAATCCTGGGACATAATTCAAGAAGTTATGATCCAATGGGTGCAAATATCGAAAGGAACCAAGATCTTTGGGTTATAAACATACATGTCAAGTTTCATCAAAATCGGTTCAAAATTGTGACCTCTATAAGGTCCACAACCTTTATATAACATATTTTCACACTATTTGCGTACAAACGGCGGCCATTTTGTCCGTCAATTTTCGTCCGATTTTCATGAAATATGAATTCAACCTTCATAACCATGGAACGGTGATATAATCAAACGGTTTTTTAAATCCAATAACAATTTTGACCTCCAGAGGGACCACAAGCTAAAAAGGGCAATTTTTCGGACAATCAGGGGCCATAATTCGGGAAGTTACCATCCGATGGGCGCAAATATCGACAGGAACCAAGATCTTTGGGTTATAAACATACATGTCAAGTTTCATCCAAATTGGTTCAAAATTGTGACCTCTATAAGGTCCACAACCTTGATATAACATATTTTCACACTATTCGCGTACAAACGGCGGCCATTTTGTCCGTCAATTTTTGTCTGATTTTCACGAAATTCGAAGTCAACCTTCATAACCATGGAACGGTGATATAATCAAACGGTTTTTTAAATCCGATAACAATTTTGACCTCCAGAGGGACCACAAGCTAAAAAGGGCAATTTTTCGGACAATCAGGGGCCATAATTCAGGAAGTTACAATCCGATGGGCGCAAATATCGAAAGGAACCAATATCTTTGGGTTATAAACATAAATGTCAAGTTTCATCAAAATCGGTTCAAAATTGTGACCTCTATAAGGTCCACAACCTTGATATAACATATTTTCACACTATTCGCGTACAAAAGGCGGCCATTTTGTCCGTCAATTTTGCTCCGATTTTCACGAAATTCGAACTCAACCTTCATAACCATGCAACGGTGATATAATCAAACGATTTTTTAAATCAGATAACAATTGTGACCTCCAGAGGGACCACAAGCTAAAAAGGGCGATTTTTCGGACAATCAGGGGCCATAATTCAGGAAGTTACGATCCGATGGGCGCAAATATCGAAAGGAACCAAGATCTTTGGGTTATAAACATACATGTCAAGTTTCATCCAAATCGGTTCAAAATTGTGACCTCTACACTGTTCACAAGCTAAAAAACATGATTTTTCGTACAATCAGGGGCCATAACCCATGAAGTTACAGTCCGATACATGCCAATATCGAAAGGAACCGAGATCTTATGGTGATAAACCTATATTTTAAGTTTCATTGAAATCGGATAAAAATTGTGACCTGTAGACTGTTCACAAAAAAATGTGGACGGACGGACGGACGGACGGACGGACGGACAGGGGCGACGACAATATACGTCCACATAAAAATGTGGGCGTATAAAAACAAGAAAAATAACTTTGTGAAATTCTTTTGTCTGCATGCGTTTAATCTCGACACATAATTTCTAAACTTTATGCACAAAACATTACTTCTGTATTTCAGAGATGCACTATAATCAGTTTCTATAAGTTGTCCATCATGTTTCATGTAGAATTGAGCATTTTTCAAAATATTTAGACAATTAACAAGTGTATGATTATCAGTTACAAATTTACAAGAACAGTGAGCTACAAATCATATGGATTACCTCTAATATAGGGTTCGACTGTAATAATCTATCCTTAACTCTTTCTACATCTACAGAATGTGTACTATTAGCGGCTATGTATTGTAAGATTTTCTTTGAAGCTTCTGTTTTACCAGCACCAGATTCTCCTGATATTAAAATGCACTGATCTTTATTTTCACCTCTCATAGACGTATAAGATGCATCTGCTATAGCAAAGCTGAAAAAATAAACGCACTTAAAATTAACAAACAATAAACTTGCAAAAGCTAAATTCTTTAACATAAGTACATGTACATGACTATTGAAGGTAAATATACATTCTAAGACTATCTATGACCTAACTGAATTAATACATGTATATGTCCTTTGTCAGTCCTTACAAATATGACAATGATTGCATTTATAAGGGGCGGATAGGGCACTACTATGACTACATTTTTTGTTAAATATATTATCCAAAAAAATAAAGAAAGAATAAATTCTGTAAAATTTGGCTATGTACTAAATTTCTACCAAATACCCAAGCTTGAGCTAATATAATTCCTGAAAAACAGAACTTTCATTGATTTTACGTCCATGAATTGCCATAATTAGTAAAAAATAAATGGAATCCCATAAAATGCAAATTTAACGTATAAATATGCAATGCACAGCAGTGTACATTCCTTCAATCAAATAAGTTTAACCTAAAGGTTTTTAAGAAAACACAGTTTTTTCGTTCATTAAAAAAAAATACAGAAAATCCCACGAAACAGAACAGAAATTCTATCTACAGCCGTGTAATGTTTTATCAAATATTCTAAAGTTTAATCTAAATAAAAAAAAATACAGAAAAAACAAATATAAACATGACAGGACAGAATTTGTAACATGTGCATAAAACAGGGAACCTATTGAATTTTTGTGCATTTGGTAGTTTCTTTAGGAACTGTCTCTAATCGGACGATGTCCGCTGACAGTTCCTATCAAGCCTTATATAGCTGCAATAAGAAAATACTGCTCATCCCCAGCTCTGGTCTATTAAGGCTATTTTTGAATCCTTACCGACTATTTTTCACACAGATTCTTCTTTGTTTGCCAAAGGAACCATTTTCTTGCCACAGCTGACAGTGACACACAGTCATAATGATTTAAAACTATTTTCAAGTAGAATTCTGCGATTGAAAACATACACAAAATACGTTTGAACTGAACAACCATTACGAGACCCTAACATGCACAGATCACATATTTATTTAATTGTTAAATTCTACTTGAACATAGTGTTGAATTATTATAAATTTGTGTCAGATATGACGAGAAATGATTCCTTTTGCAAAAAATAAACATTTGCAGTGAAAAACAGAAGGTAAGGGCTCCAAAATATTAAGAACAGAGGCAGGGAAGAGCGGTATTTTAATATTGTAGCTATATAGGGCTCGATAGGAACTGTCAGCGGACATCGTCCGCTCAAAGACAATTCCTAAAGGAACAATGCATGAGGGTGTCTGTGTGTGAATGGGGATGAAGAGGCACCCTGGGCGGATCCATACTTGTATTAGTAAATCATATTATATACATTATATAATTGAAGAATAAATTACATTGCACAGAGATTTATATTTTTAATGGTACCGATTTAATCTGAAATTTTCTGCTAAATAAATTGAATGGCATGTCATAACGCTTCAATGTACAGGATTTGATCAAAAGTGTTGATAAAGAAGGATACTCATACAGTCAATGTGACCTAATGTAGTTTACAATACCCAACATAAATCAACATATGGCATCCATGTTGTTTATTGACACTCAACATAAAAACATCTTATATTGATCACAAGTCTGCATTGTCGTCTGCATTTGACTGCACAACTCCGACATAAACAAACACGTTAATGTTGTCAAAGTCAGGGAGCTGGAAGACATTTTTCGTAACAGACAAGATAGAATCAATGAGTTAGACTGATCTCGACTAATGTTGATATCAAGCTAACCCTTTAACATATTCTTGTTTACATGTTTCACAAAACACCAAATTTATCATTTTCTCATTTTTTATGGTTAATCATAAATATTTTAATTACATGGGTTTTAGAACATTTTCATACTTTTCAAGCTTAATCATAAATATTTTAATTACATCTGTTTTAGACTATTTTATCTGTATGTAATCTCATACATCCATTTCTCATTCAGCTATAAAAGCACGGCTGTTTAAAAGGGTGACTCTTCTTAGCAACAGATGTTTTTCTTTTTAACAATTTTTCAAAATTCACGGTAAAAAAATCTTATAATTCCAAACAAATGAAAAACTTCTCAACCTTCATTTCAACTTTTTGAAATGTAATATTTTATCTCTTGGTGTCCGCCTTCATATTAATGTTTTTAAGGTACCTACCATACAATCAAGTTTTATAATGTAAGTTTATCTGTACGTAGCATCAAATGAATAATGCTTTCTATCATTTGGGAATTTATAGGGCCAACCCAAAATAGAAAAGCTGTTACAACAAAATTAATTAAAGTAAAGTTTTCATAATAAATATAACTTGAAGGAACGTGTTGGTTTTATAAAAGCTGAATATAATGTTGGTTTCTTAAACATATATTTCTCATGAGTTAAATCTGCCTGTTGCAGGTCTTTCTTTAGACCTGAAATGTTATATTAACTGTTAATTTTAGACATTTATCGAAGTGATTTCTGGTTAGTCAAGTGGTACGATAGTCTATAAATAGCCATCGCAAGTGAAATTCTATACACATCTATCAACTATTACAGCCGTAAAAAAATCTATTGTTGAAGATTCTGAATAGCAGTAATATTTAGCTTTTTGGTTATTACAGCAGCTTTAAAAATTACACTCGTTTTATTTTTAAAATTGCTTTATAATAGCAGCATCTTTTGGTTTAGTACAAATAAAAACATGTAGCAGTAGTTTCATTTTACTTTTACAAGGTTTTTAAAACAATTGTCAAGATGCCTAAAGTTTCTAAATTCAATTTTTTTGTTCAAGCTTTCTATTATGTTTCGTAAAAAAGTAGTCTTGATTATCCCGGATGGTCAACCAGACGGAAAATTGTTTGTAGACTGGTTAAATGAGACTAATTTAAAAACAAGGGCAGATAACCTATTATTTATCAATGGTTAAATGGTCAAAGCTTATAAAGTAGGACATGACTATTTATTTAGAAACTATAAATGTGTGAAACTGATTTAAGGCTTGGTATATATATAAATATTGTGGTGAAATTGTCGAGCTATTTTTTTTAAATGAAAATATTCAATTTCTCATGGCTAATTATGAAAACAAAAATCAAAATGAAACCACTAGACAATCTCACGACTTGGATTTATATGATTAAAAACAGGCTCATCAATTAGATTGTGTGAAGATGCTGGCAGACTTGTTTACATATGATGCTCCATAGATCAATGGAATTTCGGTTTATCAAATACTGAACGTAATTGAACCATTTTTCGATCGATTACAGATTCAATTTTTTCAATATTGTACTTTACAAGGGATTCCTTTATTTCTCAAATCATATTTAGAGACTTTCAAAGAAATAAACCTATTTAAATTACTATACTTGAAACTTGTTTTGTCAATATTTGATTATACTTTAGCTAACAATAAGATGTTCATGCTGCAATGACTACTCTTAGTTTCGCAATTCTGTTTTCTCAGAAAGTTGGGTGAATATGAAATTTCTCTTGAGGTAAATGTACATGTATTTTTTTCAATATATTTACCTCTTTCAAATTAAATCCTCAATAGAAAAGTGTGTACATGAATAGGTCATCTATCAGCATATAGAGCAGAAGAAATATTGGATGTCTCCAGCGGTTCAATTTTGCGGACAAAACCCAAACTAAAAGTCTGATCTATAAAATTAGTTTTTTCAAAAGTCAAATAACTAATAATGGCTTTATGTAAACTCAGTATTTGTTCATCACAGATTTTATTCTTTAACAGTATAAACATTCATTTAAGATAGATGGAGAATAGAATAGCAATTCTATAAAACAAACCATCAATAGGTTTAGGTAAACTCAAAATTACGGTAAATAATTTGTTCCTACATGATTTTAATCTTTGAAAGTATGCACACACATTTAAGGTAGATGGTGAATATAATTGCAATGATACAGATTCTACTTTAAAACATCAGGGCGTAGTCTTTTAATTCAGTCTGTACTACCTACACAACCTAATGGAAATAAACATTGATTATCTTATTATTTCTACTCTAAATCTATTAAACAGAGATAAGAAGCAGGTAGTACAACCAACAGAAAAAACATCAATGTACGAATATGAGAAAAACAGCCTAATGAGTCTAAACAAAATCAATATCACAATACTGTACATTTAAATAAAGTCTTCCAATGTCTTAAGCTAATTATACGTATAAACGTGTATATCGTACATATGGTACAGTCTCTTAAATTATACAATCAATACTTCTTTACATATAAAAATATGTTCTATTGAAAATCTCAAAATCAGTTACATGTACATAGTATATGTACTCTTTTATGATAGTTTTCACATCTTTAATAATATACTTTAGGTATGCAATGTGAGGGAGTAGAATTTGGCCAGAAACAGTGACAATTACAACTACTCTGTCTCCTTTTATGTTGAATTTCTCCTGATACATGGACCTAAGCTTTTCCTAAGTCATCTACCGTATAATAACACTTTTTACTTGTCATTTCTTTCAGGCTTGGATATTGACAACGGACAATATGATCTGGTGTGATTTCAGTGCCCTGTGCTATAGGATATTATCTGGTGATTTATTATTATAAACTTACTTAAGTCTTGCTTATTATAATATAGCAAATATCAGCCTTCTGAACGACAGTCGTTTGTAATATAAGCCTATGTTAACGGTAAAATAAATAATGATAAAATATTAATTCTAATGGTTCTCAAAAGTCAATACTTAATAACTGAAATTAAAAAATGCAACATCACAGAGAATATGATATCAAGTTTATTATACTATTCAAAAAAAGTAGGGGATATTTGATTTTTAAGTGTTATTAAAGTCACCTAATGAAACTGACGAAGAAACAAATGACAAATGAAATGAAGTTCACATTCATCGATTTATTCCAAATGATCGTTAGACTAAGTAAGGCACAGACTGACCATTATAAGGGTAAAATGATACCCGGGGTCAAACAGCAAAGTTACCACAGCATCACAACAAAGTCAGTAACGGGTAAATCCTCCTCTGTTTGCCAAACAAGCATTGATCCGACGTGGCATACTCCAAATGAGACGTCTATGGTCATTTTGGTCCAGATTGTCCCATTCCTGTTGCAACGCAGCAGCAAGTTCTTGGACATTGGCAGGACGTTGTTGACGTTTACGTAACCTCTGTCCAAGCATGTCCCAGACATGCTCGATGGGGGAGATGTCGGGACTCAGTGCTGGCCAAGGTAATGTGGTGATGTTCTGTTGTTGGAGGTAACCTGTAACGATCCTGGCCCTGTGACATCTTGCGTTGCCATCCTGGAAGATGAAACGGCGGCCATGACATCGTGCGAACGGCACAACATGGACTGCCAAGATGTTGTCCCGGTAGTACTGGCCTGTAACACGCCCTGCAACAACATGTAAAGCCGTTCTTCCAGCAACAGTGATGCCTCCCCACGCCATAACAGAACCACCCCCAAATCGATCATGTCTGATGACGTTTACGTCGTTTCAACGACGCCACACCCTCCTACGTCTGTCCAAAAAATCAACAGTGAACCTTGACTCATCTGAAAACATCACATTGCTCCAGCGTCGATTATCCCAGGGTTGACGATCCCTACACCAACGACGTCTTGCCTGAATGTGATGATCTCTCAAACAAGGGATCACGCGAGAACGTCGGGCGCGAAGGTGACCCCTATGCAGTCGATTCCGAATCGTCTGGCCACTCACTCTCACACCAGTGTCTGTTTGAAGACGAGCGCTGATCTGATTTGCTGTGATGACACGATTTCTCAAGGCAAAGGTACGGATAAATCGATCCTGGGCTTGAGTTGTCGCCCTTGGTCGACCTGAGCGTGGTCTGTCCTGTACAGATTGTGTATCACGGTATCTGGACCATAGCCTGCTTATGACAGACTGAGAAACATTCATCGTCCGCGCCACAACCGCCTGTGTTGTGCTGATCTGTAGCATGCCAAGGGCACGTAACCTTTCATTTTGGGTAAGCCAACGCATATCAAAATTTGTTTTCTGGTCACTAAAACAATTAAACTGATGTTTCCACCCTGGAATTCAATGCCACAATGACTGTAACATTCAAAATCAGAGTCGTGCAAATCTTGGGTTGGACCCCCATGATGATCCCAAGCATCACCTGCATTCCATGCGGTAGCTATTGGTGCGTTTGGGCGTCACATGTAACTGGAAATGTTTCTTCTGTTAGGTTCTATAGTGACTTTTTTCGTAGTCATTTGCATATTTTAGTATTATGCCCCCAAAATCAAATATCCCCTACTTTTTTTTAATAGTATATATTAGAAATAGGGGTACAATAATTCTGAAAATAGGGTTACTGTGATGGAATAAACTGATTAGATTATTATAGTGAATATGGATTTACTTACATGTGAGGGGGCAACTCATAGAAATTGACATTTCGATATGTTTGTATAAATTCTGTGTTGTAGATATCTAATTCATGATATGGATTTATAGATACTAATACAGGACCAATGTATGTCTGTAAAAATAAAACATAACATATCAATACTTATATCTCATAAATTACAGGTATACAAAGCTTGAGGATCTTTATTACAATACTAATATGTAGTATTCTATTTATCTTAGCACATTAACATCAAATGATTATAAAGATAGCTATGCAAAGAATGGAATACACCCCATACGTCTCAACTGCAGCTTATCCGTAAGGATAATCTCTTTCACATGGTTTTCTGCACACACATATCTCTAGATCAGACAGTCCTAGATTTCTGAAAATGAAAAGGGGTGCCTCCTTTCTGATTCCAATGATTGTCACCAAATTTGAAAAGCAGTACTACAATGTAGTCTCAAACAGGTGAACTAGGTTACCAGAATAGGGTGAGGTAAGTCTGGAACGTAATATCCTGGAAAGCTGAATATCAATAGGATTCATCCTCTCATGACCCCAATACCACAAACCAAATATGAAAAAATCCATTACAAACTGTATCCTGTCACGTTAATAGTATTCGGAAAGTGGGAGTGGAGTGATAAATTTTCATTGATACTGTTCATAACCAACTCTTCAAACCAAATTTGAAAAAAAATATGTTATAAAAACATTAGCCCTTATCACGTTAACGAGGTTTTTGATAAAGTGCAGACAATGAGTGACTGTAGGTTACGAGAAAACCAGACCCCCAAAATTGTCAATAGTTTGAACCTGTTTTGCTGTTAAAATTGTTTACAATTTTGTCTATAGCTAATAGCAGACGCATCTTTTTGTGGTCTAAGGAGCAAAGCACCCAAGAAAATTTTGCAGTTGTAAGCCCCAAAAGATTTGGCAATTTTAACCTGTTCTGTTAACACATTGTTTACAACTCCAGCATCTGAATTGGCTTAAATTCTATTTCCCACTTACAACTTATAATCTGTTCCCCATGCAAAGCTTCTTAAGGAACTGAATATATATTATTCTATTTCAATGTATGGTCAATAAAATTATTTACAATTCCATCTCTAGATATCAGCAGAGAAACAATTTTTGCAATTTCAGTAGAATTTTTTCTTTAAAGTTGCTGAGATTCTATTTCCCATAAACAACTTGTATATTGCGCCTTTGCCACCCCAACCAAAGCTTCCTAAGAAATCAAATATTTATATATCATTTCTAGTTAATAAATACTCGGCAAATGTTTGTGATTTTGAAACTGTTTTGCTAGTCATCAGTGTAGAAGCATCTGTTTGAGGTCTAGAAAGCAACAAAGATTTGGGAATATTTTGTTTCTGTATTTATCATTGACAACCCATATTTTGAAACTTTAGCACCCACTGGTAAGCTTGGTGGGATTATGTACAGAAAATCAAAATGGCACAAAGGACAAATAAGGTAAAAACTATACATGTCCACTGCGGACATATCAGACCTTGGCACCCAAATACACCTCCCTTCTTTCAATATGACCAGTGTCCTAAAACCAGGGTAAGAAAATCAACACTAGGTGAAAAAATGTTACAGTTATTACATACTTTGTCTTGAAAATTATACTAAAGTTACTTACATAGATGAGATTCCCTTCAAATCTTTTACGTAGGTTATCAAGAAAGGCATCTTGGTTGTGATAATCTTCTAGAAGAACAAAATCTTGTACTCCAAGATGGTCTCTCTTGTGTAGCTCATTCTCCATATTGTGCGTAGATATATAAGTGCTTGTGCAGATGTTATTCTCTTTCAGATGACTAGAAAACTTGTGATTTCATTTAAAAGGTGATCATTTTCATCGCATCAGGTTTCTTCTGAAAAATAAGACGCCAAAACACTATACGCTTTATCATCAAGTTGCAATTTGGTCAGTCATGTTGTATTTTATTGGTAATTTAACTTTTTAAAAATTATGATCATAACTCTGAATTCGCCTTAACAAGTCACAATCATGATAAACGATTCCCTTGTTGCATGCATAACACTCACAAATACTAGAATTATTAGATTCTCACAGTAGCATCCTGACTGCAATAGTAACTGGGAAACAATTAAGCTATCTTAAAAGCACAAACTAATTGTTAATTGCATGTCCCTTGTACTATTAATAGAGCCGTACTATTAATAGAGCCACTTGATTTCAATACTTAAAGTCTCTATATGTCATTCATGGAAAATATAAAATTTCTGTAACCTATCTAATAGACTCAAATTGATTATCTAATGATTAAAGGTGCATTATGCAAAAGCTAATTAAGTCAGCAGGTCTTTTTTTCTGGTTTTGAATGTTATATAAATTCTATTTATTAGTTATTTAGTCACATGACAATCCCACAAACAACTTGGATATTCAATGAATTAGACAATGCACAGTATAAGTATTTAAGCATACAAACTTTGGAATCTAGCACTTTATAAGAACCCTTAAAATCATCATTATTTATATCTATGTTGAATATTATTACAGCACCAGTGAACCAGCAGTTGCCATGCAGGTTACGCCCACATTTTCGAGAGATGGACAGCGAATAAGCCAAAAAGAACATGATTTTTCCTTCAATCAAGGGCATAATTCAGGAAGTTACGATTCGATATACGCAAATATCGAAAGGAACCAAGATCTTTGGGTTATAAACCTGGATGTCAAGTTTAATCAAAATCGGATTAAAATAGTGACCTTGATATACCATATTTTTACACTATTCGCGTACAAGCAGGGGCCATTTCGTCCAAGCTTTTTGGTTTGATTTTAACGAAATTCAAACTCTACCTCCATTACGGTGCAACAATGATATAATCAAATGTTTTTTTAAATCAGATATTATTTGTGACCTCCAGAGCGACCACAATCTAAAATAGGCAATTTTGCGTACACTCAGGGGCCATAATTCAGGAAGTTACAATCCGATATACGCATACATCGAAAGGAACCAAGATCTTTAGTTTAAAACCATGCATTTAAAGTTTCATCAAAGTCAAATTAAAATTGCGACCTCTTGGTTTGTCATATTTTAACATTATTTGTGTACAAGCAGTGGACATTTGTCTGGCAGTTTTTGTTTGATTTTCATAAAATTCGAACTGCAGAGTGTTCTCAACCAATTGTGGACAGAGGGACAAACAGGGGCGATGACAATATACGTCCACATGAAAATTGAGAATATGAACAGTCAATCGGGAATACAATTTGGGCTTTTCTCGTCAAAACTTTTAACATTCATAACTTTGCTCAATCAAGCAACTTGATAAGAATTTTCAATATACAGTGTATTCATTTGTCATTTTCTTTATCTAAAACTTATATTATGCCTCTTAAATTAAGAAACAAAATCAATTAATATCTCCTGGTTTGAATTTTGGATCTTGTGTTTTCTTAGAATATATACAGCTTTTATGATCATTTACAAAACTTAGATTTGGTATATATATTATATACATGTATTAGGCACTGAATATATATACATTAAAAATATATAATAAAACAAGCAGGCTTATAACAAGTAATAAATATTTCATAATGCACATGACACTCCAATATCATGACATCAGTGTTCAATTAGCCAAGTTCCTGTATGGCTCATTAATTGGCATCCATATTACATCAACAACTGGTACTAAATAATTAATTATAGATTTTTCACAAATTGAAGCATAAATTCCTCATATAATCTGGGTGTGGAAAAAAACTCAAAGCACAACACAAACATGTCTACTGTAAATAAATGTGTGCACCCTTTGCCACAAATTACTCAATGTCCTATCACTCTTTCTGCAAACATTGTTTCTAAATTCTTCATATGGTCTTAAATATTTAATAATCATCCAAACAATTCTTTAGGGTGTGCAGGAACAAAATATACAGGGTACATGCATTTAATAAGCTGAAATAAGAAGAATTTATTGCAATATAAGACCTTTTGTTTTGTGGTATAATCTACATGTCAAAATCAAATTGCAGTACACCAAATACAACAGACAGGATATAAGAGTTCTCTCATTTACATTCTTACACTTTACAACACTAACTGGCAACTAAACAAACATCTTCTGGAGAAAGTAACAACACTTACAACTGTCTGGGCAACAGTTTGTCTTGAGCATCACCTCCAAAATCCCAATTGAATTATACATGTAGACAAAGTGTGATAAAAAAAAAAAAATTTGTGCTAATTAGTATGTATAAACAACAAATTATGGAAACAAGAGAATTCAACCTCTTTAATTTAAGTCAAAATAAGTATTGAATTGGGTTCATCTGATGTGTTGTTTTAATTAGTGAGGTGACCAATTTGATTAAATGGAAGTTGGCTCGCTTACTATTTTAATGTTTGTCACAAATTCTAAATTTTGTATTGACAGTGGAACACAAAATCAGTTATATCTTAACACTGCCTTCATCTATTGACATGAGCCACAGTGACTCAGTAGGTATAACCTCATACATGATCCCGCGGTTAATCCTGGCTCTCAAGGTAAGATTGGGAACGTTTTTTCCAGTCTGATTTCCCCTTGTCATAAGGGCAAAGAAAAGTGTCTAGTAGTTCGGATTGTAAAAGAATCCAAGGTACACACGTGTACTTGTTGGTACTCATATGAAGCAATTAAACCTGCACAATTGGAATTCGATGAACAGTAGGTCGAATTGCCACTGCCTGCCAAAATTTCATCACACACTTTAAACCCCATTTCAAATCATTCATATGACAAATATTTTCACCCCTAAAACACCTACATATCCAATTAAAAACTTTTTCAAAGGCCCAAATGAAAGAGGGGTATTATGTAAGAGCTATATCTGCAAATTGCACATCTTTTCTGGCTTCAGATTAGTTCAGATGTTATATATTCACCTACAGGCCAGAGATAATCAACTCTCTAGGTCATCGAATGGTTCTGATTATTAGTAGATAAGAACACTATTGTTGTCATTTAGAAGTTTGATAACAAAAAAGACAATCAATATTTAGTCTTAACCCTTGACCTGCGGTTCCCGAAATATTCCGGGACCAGCACGAGCCCTCCGTATGCGGCACCCCGAATATTCCGGGATTACAGATTGTATTTATTTCCAGGTGTTTTAATATAGTTAACTCTTATGTTCAATAGGTGGTGTTTCACGAAACAAACGAAGCGCAGTCGGCTATCATTCTTTTTGCATTGTTTATATTTTTTTCGCTAATTTTCCTAAGATTTGGGGGACGTATGTGGTGATACATGTACAACAAAAAAAAAACAGTGACGGTATGTCACTGCTAACTGCCTAGGAATTGTTGAACGTATTATTTAACGATGAAGACAGTAGTTGAATCAGATTTTTACCCAAAATGATCCCGCAGTGAATATTCGCTTGGCCACTACAATCACTGATAAGCATGACATCGACGAGGCTTAATGAGTACGGCATATTAACTTTTTTACATTTTTTGGAGGTAAAAGAAAAATAAATAAAGACGTTTGAAGTATTTGTAGTTAAAAAATATTTCCTATTTAGTGTAAATGGGTATTAAAATGAGTAAAATGCATCATTTTGCCCGAAGCAGTTAGGTGTTAAGTAAACATTGCACGAGCAGTTGAGCCAATGACAACCGCCGCGTGCAGTCAACGCACATGCTGTGGACAGTCATCTGTTACAGAGATAATTCGTAAGTAATTCTCTGTGAAACAGATTGATTTTTACCGTATCAGAGCTACGAATCTGATTTGCAGATACTAGTTTTAGTACTAGTAGAGGCAACCAGCGTCATGCATGTATACCAAAAACAATTCAGTTGACGCGACATATATGGCGTGAACAATTCAGCAGCTTAGGGGTTAAATGTCAAGTAACATTTCTACGATAGTAAATATTCTAAGCTACATATACATTGTCAAAACTTTAAACACTCATAACTTTGCACAGAATTATGTAATTTTACTGAACTTTTCACATGTATATTCTTTTTTTATAATCTAATTTTGAACTATTACTTCTATATGAAGAATAGCCAGTTCTTTATCTTACATAATGCCCCAATAGTCCTTTAATATTGACACCATATAATATAATTGTATCTAAAGTAATACAAACATTTCATCTATACCACGCCATGTACCAGTACATGTAACACAAATGACCTTTAAAAGAACACCAGAAATTGTAAGCTGAATATAATGTGAAATTTCTGTGTACATATGTAACTATCAAAAAGTCATAGAATTTTATTAAAACTGAAACATCAAGTTTAAACTTCTTCCAATGCTATAAGATACCTACCTACATATATCACTAGCTTAATCTAATCCTGGTTATAAGTGTATTTAATACTTCCTGGTTTTATGTTTATGTACAACAGTTTCACTTCAATGAACAGAATAGTGTACTGAAATTGAAGTCTTTAGGAATCAGATTTCCTTTCATCGAGTTTCCAGAAAATAAATACCTACATATAGATGTATATAGTACAACCTTTCTATTAAATCACCAATGCAATGTCTCAATAACCATATTTGTTAAAGTAGAATATTTTATTATTTATTACATCGTATTATGTGCATTAAAAGTGTGCTCTCACCGACATGTATGTGTCCATGGATGAGTAATTGACAAAAAGAATTATTTGTCTATTGAAGGACAATGAATAACAACCTCTTATAAATTTTTTTTGCAGCCTTTATTTATATTCATGTAAGCTCTAAACCCCAATAACAACAATTGTTGCCAAGTTTCCAACATCATCAAATACTATGTAAAACCATCCAGAGTATAAATAAACATGTAATTGTACCTTTTAATAACATAACACATTAATTCATATTCAGGGGGTGTTCATTTGCAAATTCTTAAACCCCATATACGCATTTAAATTATTAACATAAATCTAATACAGTATAATATGTTTGATTATATTTAGCTTCAGTGTATATTAAACTAATACAATATATACTATTTATTGTTCACATTACTAAATTTAGTTCTACTCTATATATGGCGGTATATTAGATTCAAAATTCTAACATAGTGGCCTATTATCATCTAATTTTTAAATTCTATTCATGTAATTTTTAAATTAAAACAATGTATAATCCAACTTCTTTATTTGTTCAATGTAATTTTAATTCCATTTCATCTTATTTCTCTTAAGGAAACGAGCAATGTCTACTTCATTGTCGCTTTTCATGTTTAGTATTTGGCGATTGAGCACCTGATCGGGACCATTATGTTGATACAAATGACGCGCTCTATGTCTGGTTGAACGGTTTGGCTCTTCGTTAGGTTGAATGGTTTGGCAGTGTTATAATTAAAAAAGACATCAAACATGAAATGATTTGCAAATACTCTGGGCTAATGATGATGGGCATAGGCGATGCAGTGTACTATGAGGCAAATTTTGCCCAGACAGAGGCTCTATGGCCTTCTCTTATTTCGAAGTCTAATTGTCAACAGTATCTTTTACGTGCATGTCTGGACCTCGGTTTTCTGTACCATCTGAACGACTATACACGCCATCTGTCTTACACCACTGATAATGGGGAACCATGCCAGAAAATCCTGATGAACTTTCTTTGCCAAGGCAGGGATCGAACATAGGACCTCCAGGTTAGTGAGTCAATGTGCTACACAGTGAGTCATTGTATCATACAGATTATGACCATAGTTATAATCATTACGCTCATTTGGAAGCAAAAGGAAATGAAATGGTGGTTAATGTTCTATTTTCTGCTCCAACTGGGCTAATGAAGATGGTCATAAATCTCAAATCAAACAGGCAACTTAAAATAAAGACTGACTTACTGTAATATTATTAGCCTACATTTTACAATCTGAACACCTTCTCTATTTTAGAAACAACTGATACACATATCATCATGACAAGTTGTATGTTAAGATTTGGTCAGTACATGTATGTATCATCCATCAAAATCTAACAAGACAAAACCAACACCTTCTGTCAATCTACAAGTACCTGTAGGCTAAAAACTAACCAATATAATATCAGATACTTACATATGTCTTTCGATATACCTAAACGCTGGAAATTTGAACATACCTTACTTTCCATTATACATGCAAGACAATGTATAAGTGAGTGTAGTCTGTTATGAGCAATTCATGAATTACGACAGTAATGACAATTAATAAACATACTGTTTCAAGATCTCATTAACTTGTTTAGACTAAATCATTGAATTATTAGACGATTTGAGTCTTTGATTTAATCATTCCTTGTCATCATAAATATTACACTTTCAAATCAGATAAACATAAGTCTAGAGGTTCAATCATTGAAGCTTCAATAAACATATCTTTCCTAATTGATCGAAGTGTACGTGTCACTTCGATTACTGGTTTCTAGATGGTTAACAATGTTTGACTTTTACAGAATGTAGCTCTTCAACAGGTGTATCAGATATATCAGAAATGAATAATTTCATATAAATCAAACTTCTAACTATGCTGGTTTTCTAAGCTGATCTTAATGTTTCCACTGCTATTACCAACAATGATTTATCTAACATATACAATTGTCTTTTTAAATCAAAGATAGAGTGCCAAGTCCAGAAACAGTGTCTAGCTGTTGGAATGGACAGAAACTAAGAAGTCTTCTATATGTTGGCATGAACGTAAAATATCTCTTTTGCTGTTGTTGCAAAACTTTTCTAAGGGTACATAGTGTAAGCCTGTCTTCATTAGCCTTATATTGGTGAAGAAAAGATGGACGCTAAGCCCCACTTTATCTAGATAATATACACACATTATTTGTACATAAATTTGCAAGCTCTGTCAACTTGTCAAATAAAAAGATAGGCTGGCACTGCCAGGCAGGATACGCCCACATTTTCGAAAGATGGACAGAGAACAAGCAATACCGAAAGTGATTTTTCCTACATCTTTAAGTCCTGTATTTCATACTGTATTGGGAGCAGCCATTTAGTTGGTCAGTTCCAGTCTGATATTAATGAAATTCGAAACCGACAATGATTATGGTGTGATGGTACACAACCTAGAAATGTGACTTTTCATCAAAATCGGATAAGAATTGTGACCTGTAGAGAGTCCACAACCATGATATACCATATTTTTACACTATTCGCGTACAAACGGCGACCATTTCGTCCGGCAATTTTGGTACGATTTTCACGAAATTAGAACTCAACCATCCTCATCAAAATCGAATTAAAATTGTGACCTATACAGACTCCACAATCATGATATATCATTTTTTTAACAGTATTCGCGTACAAACGGCGGCCATTTTGTCTGTCAATTTTGGTCCGATTTTCCCGAAATTCTAACTCAACCTTCCTTACAGTGCAACGGTGATATAATCAAACGTTTTTTTAAATTGGATAATAATTGTGACCTCCAGAGGGACCACAAGCTAAAGAAAGTGGGATTTTGCGTATAACCAGGGGCCATAATTCAGGAAGTTACGATCCGATATGCGCAAATATCGAAAAGAACCAAGATCTTTGGGTTATAACCATGAATTTCAAGTTTCATCAAAATCGAATTAAAATTGTGACCTTTACAGCGTCCACAACCTTGATATACCATTTTTTAACAGTATTCGCGTACAAACGGCGGCCATTTTGTGTGGCAATTTTGGTCTGATTTTCCCGAAATTCGAACTCAACCTTCCTTACGGTGTAGCAGTAATATAATCAAACGTTTTTTTAAATCGGATAATAATTGTGACCTCCAAGCTAAAAAAAAGGCAATTTTGCGTATAATCAGGGGCCATAATTCAGGAAGTTACGTTCCGATATGCGCAAATATCAAAAGGAAGCAAGATCTTTGGGTTATAACCATGAATTTCAAGTTTCATCAAAATCGAATCAAAATTGTGACCTCCACAGGGTCCACAACCTTGATATACCATTTTTTAACAGTATTCGCATACAAACGGCGGCCATTTTGTATGGCAATTTTCGTCCGATTTTCCCGAAATTCGAACTCAACCTTCCTTACGGTGTAACGGTGATATAATCAAACATTTTTTTAAATCGAATAATAATTGTGACCTCCAAGCTAAAAAAAAGGCGATTTTGCGTATAATCAGGGGCCATAATTCAGGAAGTTACGATCCGATATGCGCAAATATCGAAAGGAAGCAAGATCTTTGGGTTATAACCATGAATGTCAAGTTTCATCAAAATCAAATCAAAATTGTGACCTCCACAGGGTCCACAACCTTGATATACCATTTTTTAACAGTATTCGCGTACAAACGGCGGCCATTTTGTATGTCAATTTTAGTCCGATTTTCCCGAAATTCGAACTCAACCTTCCTTAGGGTGTAACGGTGATATAATCAAACGTTTTTTTAATCGAATAATAATTGTGACCTCCAGAGGGACCACAAGCTAAAAAGGGTGATTTTTCGGACAATCAGGGGCCGTAATTCAGGAAATTACATTCCGATAGCCGCAAATATCGAAAGGAACCAAGATCTTTGGGTTACAAACATGCATGTCAAGTTTCATCAAAATCGGTTCAAAATTGTGACCTCTATAGGGTCCACAAGCTAAAAACGTGATTTTTCGTACAATCAGGGGCCATAATCCATGAAGTTTTGATCCGATACATGCCAATATCGAAAGGAACCGAGATCTTATGGGGATAAACCTATATTTCAAGTTTCGTCAAAATCGGATAAGAATTGTGACCTGTAGAGAGTCCACAAACAAATTGTGGACGGACGGACGTCCGGACGGACAGGGGCGACGACATAATACGTCCACATGAAAATGTGGGCGTATAAAAATGATATCAAGTGTTCTAGAAAGAGTAAGCATACAGATATAATTACTGTATACATCCTGTAATCTGAAACATCTCACGGTCAAGATATAATCGACCTATTATAAAACAGTGTTTAGGTTTTATTTACCATATTTTTGGTCTAATGGCAATGTGGTATTTATTCAGGAACAATTACAAACTGTTTGATGACAGGTAAAATTATTACCTTGTTTTGTATAGATCAAACAGTGATACCACAGTGATTATCAACATGAAAAAAAACAAGTAATTCATCAGAAATAGCATGAACTATGTTCCTGGTAGATTCTGGTTTAAAGTTAATAAAAATATTGCGCTTAGCAGTGCAGATTAAAGTAGTTGATCCTGATCAAATGTAACCCAATATATTAGTCCATGTTAAGTATATTTTTGTATGCATGTATATTGAGGTATGTGTATGTTTTGTATACGTAATATGCAATATGCAAATAAAAGTTAAGTGACTGACATTTCTGTCCATTGCATAATACACGGTTCATTGTAACAACTTGTATTAAAAGATGTATATATTTACTATTTCCACCTGGACAGTTTTATTTCTGATAAAATATTAGATTGAGAGTGATTGATGAGTTTTAAGATATATAACAGTATGAGGAAATCCTATCTTGACAACTAGTAGATCTGACAAGTATAGCTATAGGTGGTAAATACCATTTAATATGAAGAGAATACTGCCCTTCTCCCTTCAAAACTGTTTACACTATTAAAATGCTTAATGTACAGTACAATTGCAAGTAAAATTGGGAGAATACATGGAAAAATATTTGAAAACCTCACAAAAGGTCAACACATGATATACATTACAAGCTTTCTACTAATGTGATAAATGTCCAGCTTGATCTGTTAAAGTGACACAAACAATAAACACTATGTTCAGGGTTAATGTCCACTGTTAAAACAGTGTTCAGTTACTTGTTTAAATTGCTTAATCTAGTGGGAAGAATGTTTGACCTACACCTACAAGTAGTAAATGAATGAGTACCAGTAAACTTGTGTTTGGCATACCATTTGATTTAGTCTTCAGAGTTGATCGTAACATGACATTTAAAGCTATTTGTAGGCCTGTAAAAAGATCAAGCTTTCCATGTAAATTCAACATGTCTGATGGAGCTAATTGCTTTTTGTATCACACCTTACAGAAATTTGTCATTCATTTCAATTAAATTGCCATCCCATCACTTACTAAGAAAAGGTCATGGTAATTTGAGGGACTATGGAACACTGAAAAAAATTTATAATAATCAATATGCAATCACTTGTCAAACAGTCTATGTATTAAACAAAAATAGGTTGCCAGGCAACGAAACTTACGCCCACAGCAGCTAAATCATCCGGGTAGTCAACAAGGGTTGTCACATATTTTTAATTTTTTCGGTAATGAAACATTTGTAATACACTAAAAACTGATTAAGAGTAACAACTCATTATGTAATTATCAGAAAATCATTAGAATTTGATTGCTTTTTATAAAGTTTTAACACACGCTAATAATTAGTATATACATGAAACATATAATATCATGGATTTACCTGTTCAGTTATCAAAATTCATTGAAAATCAAAATACTTGTTCGTTTCAACACATTAAACTCTGTGTATCAATCTGAAAATCTGAAGTCAATCGGATGATAAGTTTGGCCTCTATATAGTGTCACAAGATTTTTTGAAGTTATCAAGGGAGATAACTCTGGCAGAAATGGATGTCTTCGTCTCATGATTGTAAACACTATGTATAAATTTGAAGTCATTCGGATATTAACTCTGGCCTCTAGAGCATCCACAAGTTTTTTTGAAGTGATCAAGGGCCATAACTCTGGCAGTAATTATCGAAAATCGTTGAAAATCAATAGGCTTCTTCGTCTCATAACCTTAGACAATGAGTATAAATTTAAAGTCGATCGGATATTAACTTTGGCCTCTAGCGCATCCACAAGATTTTTTGAAGAGATCAAGGGCCATAACTCTGGCACTAATAAATCGGAAATCGTTGAATATAAATAGGCGTCTTCGTCTCATGACCTTAAACACTGTGTATAAATTTAAAGTCAATCGGATATTAACTTTGGCCTCTAAAGCGTCCACAGGATTTTTTGAAGTGATCAAGGGTCTGGCACTAATTATCGGAAATCACTGAAAATTAAATAGACTTCTTTGTCTCATGACCTTAATAACTGTGCATAAATCTAAAATCAATCGGATATTAACTTTGGCCTCTAGAGCGTCCACAAGATTTTTTGAAGTGATCAATAACTGTGGCACTAATCATCGGAAATCGCTGAAAATCAATAGGCTTCTTCGTCTCATAACCTTAAACTCTGTATATAAATTTAAAGTCAATCGGATATGAACTTTGGTCTCATAACCTTAAACACTGTGTATAAATTTAAAGTCAATCGGATATGAACTTTGGCCTCTTGAAGTGATCAAGGGCCATAACTCTGGTAGTTATTATCGGCAATAGCTGAAAAACGATAGGCTTCTTCGTCTTATGACCTTACACACTGTGTATAAACTTAAAGTCAATCGGATATTAACTTTAGCCGCTAGAGCGTCCACAATCAATTGTGGACGCCGGATCGATGGATGACGGACAGGCGGACATTACAATGTGGGCGTATAAAAACGTAATGTTGTAAGCTAGTTGTCTTGAGTGTCAGTTGACAGAAGAACCTCCACATACTCAATTAAAATTTTGTTATAGTCTAAATACAGGCGTACAGAGTGATTTTTTGTAGATGTATAGATTTACCAGTATATATTATCGGTAGAATATACAGGAAAAAACCACAATGGAAAATGTTCAGCATTATCTTTACAAATACTGATATACGTTCCCGTGTACTAAAACCACTGAAAGACAACTATCAGTTATACAGTAAACTTTGCATAAGTTGGATTCATATAAGTCGGATCTTTGCTCAACTCAGATCAAATCGTTTGGACCCTTTTCTGCGCGCAAGTCAGATTTCTTAAGTTGAATCAATCCACTTGATCTAATTCCGGCTTTTTTCTTTCGCCTAAGTTGGATCGGCAGTATCTTCAGAATTTGACTAAGTCAGTTTTGTCCCGATGGTCTAAAACATGGTTAGGTAGCCTACATGTATTCCATGCACAGAGCCTATATTTTGACACAATATCGGCCTATTTGACGTGACACAATAATAGAAACTTTCCCGGAAAATTTGAAACTTGCTGTCTGTTGTACGAGACACTTTCCAGGAAAATTCAGGACATTTTTCAAAGTTTGCGACAAAACAGAAGTTATCTACTCTCATCAAAACCAAAGCTTTTGCAGTTTATTTCTAATTGAGCTAAGATTGAATTTCGGTGTTCAGCTAACTCATATCTTTGCTTAACTTGGATAAAATTGGTCCTTAGATCCAAGTTATGCGAAGTAAACTGCATATACTTCATTAGATCCACTCTTTCTGTCTACAATAGCTCATCCAACATAACACTATATAACTACAAAGGACTTCCTGCGTGTGAACATTGACAGCATCCTTTAACTATTACATGATATGATTCACCACTTGTGTAATCTGCTTCAATCCCACAGAGATATGCAAAATAAAAAAAGAAAAAAAAGAAGAGTTTTATCTGTACATCAGATAATCCAGTCAGCAGGACTTACTTACATGTACACTGTTCAATAGCCACAGAATGATAAAAAAAATATAAAACAGAGACTTGCCAACCTTCCTGAAACAATATCCATTTAAACTAGTAATCCTAGCCCCTCTAAAAGTACCCGTATTGTATTGACTTTATTACCTAGTTTTATTACTTACTATCATACTAAATCATTACCCAGTAACAGTATTTACCTACACATACCTATAAACACTTATCTCACCTATACCATAATCAGGTCATTTTATAAGGAAAGTTTTGTAAGTAAACTTAAACTATTATAAGATCAAATGATAAATATTGCCTACGTGACTGTACAGTTAATGTTTTTGATGGTAGCAGTAGTTATGTGAATAATATAAAACAATGTGTTCATCTTCAACCACATATTATATCATGGTACAAACAGTATTAATCTTAAAAAAAAGAGACTTTTTTTACCATTTGTTATTAACCCTGATCTAATATTTTAATAAGGATTGTGGGAAAACACTGCTGTATACTTATAAACCAACTGCTGTAAGCTTATGATTATATTCATATGATCTGAAATGGAATTTTGATTCTGTTTCTTTAAAGCATGAACATATAAGTTTAAGTGACAAAGACAAGCACCACTGACAAGGAGAGAGCAGTAAGTCTCTCGTTCACCACAGGGATTGATCCTGGAACCTTGCTAGAGTGAGCCTTCACTTTACCCTTTGGCGGATCCAGGATTTTATGTAAGAGGGGGGCGTGCTGTCCCACTAGGGAGTGTGAATCCCAGCCCTCAGTGGGCGGACTGACAGGCAATCGACCCAACCAAGTCACAAAATTAGGATTTCCAACCTCAACTATTTTTGTTCTCCTTTCCCACGAGAATATATGGAGCTAAATAAAAATTGTTCGCCACCACAAAAAATAGAGGGGCCGTGCGGCGGGTGGGCCCCCCCCCTCGGATCCGCGCCTGAGAGATATAAATGTAATGTAGACTGTTGCCGCCCATAATGCAGTAAGACCAACTATTTTATAATTAGTTATCAGAATGCAGTTTACACATAAATAACTTTTACTCAAAATAACTCAATTACATTGCATTTAATAAACCTCTTCATATATTATTTCACACAGACTTTATATTGAAAACTATGGAATCCTTATCTACCATGTGGATGAATATTTGTGGGTAAATATTTATTCATTTATTTATCATATTGTATATTCTATTGTCGAAGAAGAGTTGGACAGAAATAACCAATATATAGTACATGATCTAAGATTCAAATCTAAGTAAATATGGTAATCAATCCTTAATACTAAAATGTATACATACATGTATTTATGCATATACATACATAATTATATTTCACAATTTCAATGCCAGATTTAGCAATATCATACTCAAAAATATATTTTGCAGGCTTGTTATATAGTACATGTACCGTATGTAAACAAAGTAATTTCTATCATCTATGGATGAATATAAACATTGCAAGTTAAAGACATAAACAACAATTTGTGTTAAATATGTAGAAATGCCATGGCGCCAATGCTTCCCACCATTTTTGCACTGAACTCTCTTTTAATGATTCAACTTTTACAATATTGTAATTTGCAAGGAATTCAAAATCCCTCAAATCATCGGCTGTATAAGCTCAAACGTTTCAATCATCTACTACATGTGACTACATTCATTCAAAACAGCTGTAGGAATAGGTTTCACCAGCACAGATCTCCAAATCACTATAGCCCCGTTTACACTTGGCTGCGATAAGCGTGCTGTACTGGGCACAGTACTAGGTCGCGATAAATTTCAAGAAATTGATCCGTTTACATTACTCTAAAATAACTGGTCTCAGAACCGTGCCAAGCATGCCAAATGTGGAACTCTTCACAGAAAAGTTAATTTCAGTCCCTCCACAAATTACCCAGATGAAAACAATTATGACGACTGATTTAGTTTGAGCAGTCATTTTGACAGAACTGATGACAGAACTGTCAAAGTTTGCAGGGAAAAAAGGTCAAGGTTCATTTGGCACATGCGCAGTAATCCGCACTCAGACCGGTTAGCGTTTACACTACGTAAATTTAAACCTAGCCGTTTTTGGTACAGTTCCGAGACCACCTTATTTCAGTGGGCCAGATTGGCACGGCACGCTTGCGTTGGACCCGTTTACACTACAAAATAATTAACCGTGCCGTACCAGGAACGGTACCTTTCACGCCTAAAATTTGTAATGTAAACAGGGTTTATGACTCAATTTTATTATAACTCTTACTGAACAAGAGTATTTTGTCCCATATGGTGTATAAACTACCCCAATGAATAAATTTTTATACACCTTAATTCTAGAACTGACTTCAGTTTATTGATCTGCTAGAACAACACAAGTAATCTATTATTACTTTACACCAATAATATAGTTTATGTATTGACTTCTATTATCACCACTTGAATACATTGACATGTATAATAACTCCCACAGGGCTTGCCACTAATTATACATTATTCAAAATGAAAAAAATAGAATAAAATAAATTCTTTTTCTCCATATGTATCATTCTTATACACTTACCAACAAATCAATGCTTGGAAAAATGAAAATTAACAATAAATTGATCCGAACAATACAATAATTATAAGAAAAGGCCTTCATTTAAAGAGCAAATAAACAAAATTTCATTTTTGATGAGAGGTAGAAAGGGAGCATTCCGAGCAAATAATTTCACAGGGACAAAAAAATGCCTTCAAACACATATTTGCCTCCTCTGCTTGCTAAAAGTTGGGTTTATTCTTTATAGTGACATAATGTGTCTCAACAATGATAAAATCGTATCAGTAGATAATCTTTAAATCTACAATTCACACCTGCCTAATTCCTGTAAACAAACATCATAATCCAAAAACTAAAAGTCAAATACATGTATATACCTTTTGGGTAAAACTACTGGTAAGTTGGCACAAAATACACCTTCTTCTGTGAAGACAACAAATTAAATGTAAGTATATATCATCAGCAAACCTCAATACTATACTCTTATATTACAAAGTAAAATACTCCACCCATTTATTATTGATTGATAAATATATTAAGAGCTTGCATCTAGTGGAATAACGTATATTTCATTTAACCAGATAGTGGACAATTTACATGGTCGCCACTGATTATTATGTGTTATTAACCTTTGTTAATTAATACATATCAAGACAACACAAGGTAACACATAGATATATAAATAAGGTAATTCATAAGCTGTATTAATTTCACAATTTTCTTCTGTTAAATATGCCACAAACTGTACCCCTGGAAGTGGTAACATAGTAGTACATGTATCAAATGGTAATGGCTACGTACCAAGAACTTTTTCGCCACACAAGCTGTGAGTGTTGCACGTAACAAAATAAACACACCCACATGTTGAATATTTCTAGTAGTAGGAGCAGCTTGCCAGAAAGATCAGAGTTAACCTAACTGCAACTGAGTTCAGATCTAACTAGATGGGATCTGCTCGTTGGTCTCATGCTTGTTTGTCAGAAGATGGTGGTGACATTTTATAACAGCTTTATTATTTTGGGACTAACACATGGTTCAAATTTATTTAAATAATTCGCTAGCGCGTAGGGGTCTTTAGCAGTGGGAGGAAACCGGAGTACCCGGAGGAAACTCACGAGCCAACAACAACCAATTTAGAGAAATTACGGTTTAAAGATGAGTGTTAAACAAAGAGCACTGAATATAAGTCACAGATTTTCATCAACCCCAGTTCTCAAACCCCTTGCTTGAATAGACTCTGCCGAACATATCAGTGTGCCAATGGAAAGAGAGAGAAATGGGGTTTAACGTCCACTCAACACAAACTTGGTCATTTCAAGACAAACATGGTTCAATTTTATTTCATTAATTCGCTTTTGCATAGGGGTCTTTAGTAGTAGGACCTTGAGAAAAACCCACAAGGTTTGACAGGCGACCCTACTCTTTGTCATGTATAACCAGGGAATCGAAAATCACGCCAAATGACTCAATCACAGACCTTTTGAGCAGCTAAACATTTGGCCTTCCACCCCCACCCCCCTGCATGTCAATGGACCTGCTTCCAGATTACCTCTGTGAATTAATTCAACAGTATATTCAAATAATCTCAGTTAGTGATATACCAAAGAGCAACCTGTTGACAAAGAGTATTTGATGTTGTATATAGTAATGTATGTTCTAAGAGTATGTTTTATGGATTTTGTGATATATAAATGGACATATTATTTTGTGGATAAGATTGACAGATCGCAACACAAACCAGGAACTATGAGAAAGATTATTTCACCTAAATTCAAGCATTACACACCAGTCATCATCAGAGTGGAATCCACAAGGCAAATGAAAATAAGGATGCTTAATGAGCAAGTAAATATACCATACATTAAATACAATTGGCTGCTCAGAGGGAGTAAAAAATAAAATAGCATTGGACGATTATCAACAAAAATCTACTGTGAAGTCCCAATGTTAAAGTGGAAACAAACAGAACTAAAAAAGTAGAATTCAGATTAAATATATTCAAATAATTAACTCCAATATGAAATTTTGTAAGTTATGTTCTTAGATGTAAACATTAATGCTTTTGTGCAGATATTTGTTGACAACAAATTGTTTTACAAGGTTACTCGAACTACACAATAGATCACTGAACTGTAAAGTTCTGGTCACATATCTATTTATAATTTTTCCAGGTCTGGTAATAAAGGTTTTAGATGTACCTGACAAAATGCAAGGCACTAAAGAAATGGTACCTGACATTTTCAACATAGGCGGGCATGTGTTGATAATATCAGTAAAAAAGACAAATCAGGCTTGTTTTTCTATACAGATGTGTTATATTTTAAATATATGAGCTTATTATGCAACTCTCATGAAGTAGTGTTAATAATGAAACAAGATATTGGAGTCAATAATTATCAATATGGATTTTGATATATAACAATTCCTTACAGCGCTACATTTCATTTTCAACAACAAATCATTTATATATTATATCACCTTGGAAACTGGTTGCTGTTGGTAAAATGAACAATGTCAATACGATCATAAATCAATATCATATTAAACATTTTTTTCTAGTTTTAATAATGATATCAAAAGATTATTTATTTGATAATTAAAGGATATTTCATGATATTATGGTAAGTATACACTTGTAATATTGTGCAACTGAACAGTAATTTCCTTCATAGAGAGTCTGAATAGGTACATAATTCATAATTATTGATCAATGATTTTGGTTAATAATGTTGGGGACTTACATAATCATTTCTCATTATTAATAGTACCCAGAGACAGGTAGGTGTCTGGGCTCCTACAACAAAACCTGATACAATACAAATACTGTTTATATACCTTTCAAAGGGGAGGCTGTAAGCTATATATCCATCTGTACACTAAGTGCTTCTTAAAAATTCAACAAGCTGATGTCACAGCCTCAGTCCCAAAATAAGTTGATGACATTCATTAATTAGTTCAAATTGCATTCCATTATGCTTAACCTCAGCTTGAAATATTTATGATTAAACTTATTAGTTGAGGCACTGAAAACCATACACAAAGTATCATCCCTATACTTGAATCATGTACCATTGACAATCAAATTGCTTATCCCCCGCTTGGCGCAAGCAGGAAATACTTACCATCAGACATGGCCAAGACATTCAAATAATGAATATGTACAAGTCTAAACAGTTTAATCTCACTGTGCCACCTAATCAACAGGTGTTATGGGGTAGTGGTGTAAAAATTTAAGTAAACAAGGGATTATAGACTGTATCTTTATTAGTACTGTTCACCTACATGTAGTTATGATTCAATTATTTTAATGATTAAAATAAGTTAAATTCATGTGTCATCGGTTAACGAATATCTTAAATATTATTCCGCCCTCCCATTTGTGAGATTATGTGATATAGACAACGTTTGGTTAAAGCCCTAGAAAAAGCCGATTTGGAGGATGACAATATTTTAAAGTTTGCAGATTATGTTACTGAACAATGGATAGAAAGCGATGGAGGGGCTATGTGGAATCACTTCTTCACGGACAACTAATCAGGTTGAGGGATGGCACAGTAAATTGAAGAAGACCGGAACAAGCCACGCAAATATATTTAAATTTATTAACGTTGTGTTGAAAGAGCAGACTTTTACTGAAAATACCACAGTTCAATTCGACAACAGGGAACGATTGCCACCTAAAAGACGAGAATATAAAAGAGTATAAGAACCTATTAATGATCTAAAGATCAAACTGTTAAATGAAGTAAAATATAAGTGCAATTGAATATACTAACGTCATATCACATTTAGTTGGGTTAAGATTCATGTTTGATACATGTATTTGTTGTTACTTTTATGTAATTTATTGTGAATAAAGTTGTTAATTAGTTTAAACCTAGTAGTTTTAAAAAGCAGACTATACTTTTAACACCATTGTATTCGATAATCCCCTTGCTTGATTAATTCCCCCATGAGAACAATAGCGGGTGGCACAGTGATATGTCTGAAAATCAATAGGCTTCTTCGTCTCATGACCTTAAACACTGTGTGTTAATTTAAAGTCGATCGGATACTAACTTTGGCCTCTAGAGCGTCCACAGGATTTTTTGAAGTGATCAAGGGCCATAACTCTGGCACTAATTATCGGAAATCACTGAAAATCAATAGGATTCTTCATCTCATGACCTTAAACACTGCGTATAAATTCAAAGTAAATCGGATATTAACTTTGGCCTCTAGAGCGTCCACAAGATTTTTTGAAGTGATCAAGGGCCATAACTCTGGCACTAATTATCGGAAATCGCTGAAATTCAATAGGCTTCTTCGCCTCATGACCTTAAACACTGTGTATAAATTTAAAGTCAATTGGATTTAAACTTTGGCCTCTAGAGCGTCCACAAGATTTGTTTAAGTGATCAAGAGCCATAACTCTGGCACTAATTATCGGAAATCACTAAAAATCAATAGGTTTCTTCGTCTCATGACCTCAAACACTGTGTATAAATTTAAAGCAAATCAGATATTAACTTTGGCCTCTAAAGCATGCACAAGATTTTTTGAAGTGATCAAGGGCCATAACTCTGGTAGTTATTATCGGAAATCACTGAAAAACAATAGACTTCTTTGTCTCATGACCTTAAACACTGTGTATAAATTTAAAGTCAATCGGATATTAACTTTAGCCTCTGTCCGACGGACGGACAGGGGCGACGACAATATACGACCACATTTCAATGTGGGCGTATAAAAACAATAACAACAATTCATGAAACCATACAGGTCTACATGTATAACCCCCTTTGATCTGTATGGTTTCAGGACTTAATCTATGAACGTATAAGTTGTCAATAGGAAGTATGGAATAAAGTTTCAGATGCATGGAATTACATTTGTGCTCTCTGCCCTTGAAGACAATCTTAAAACAAAAAATAAACATAAGATGGTTGGTGTGAAATGTCTCATATATATAATGATGTACTACCAATTAAAATATACATGTACTGACTGCTAACTACTTTTATAAAGGAGTGGTGGCCATGTGGTATATGATCCCATAAAAGTAAAAGCAACCAAATGCTGTAAGTAGGCAATAATTTAGGAATGTTAGATTAGATTTCTGTATTACTTAATAATATGAACACAGATACACTAGAAATATTTTTTTTTTCAGACAGGGATTTTCTTAAAAAGGGATCCACTTAATGTAGTTGATTTAGGAAAGAGAACCCTGGGGGTTGAGAATTTTAGTATTTTTTGAGAATTTTAGTATTTTTTGACATTTTTAGTATTTTTTGACAATTTTAGTACTAGATATGCTTATGATTAGATCTAGTTTGGTAATGCAGTCAGTTTAATAGAGAAAGCTATCTGTCAATATAACAAGCTTAATAAACGCATAGCCAAGTTCAGTGTAAAAAAACAAAGTGCTTTTAGAGTTATAATTGATCCTTTTGAAGTCTGTTCTTGCTTGATGAATATTAATACACCAAGAAATCTTAATTAATCATTATTTTCGAAAATACTGGGATCTAACATATATTTAGGACTGAAATGAACACAAAGACTATTGGTACCTGTTTAAATAGTGCTGATAACATTGAGTGAAATGGTCTGATATTATAAATATAAAGCACTTAACTATCATGACTATGTCACCTATCTGATACCTTTTTAATAGAGGTCACACAATTAGCTCAATTTTGCTGATGCAGATGTCAAAGTTGTCCAGGTGAAATATCCTATTGTTTAGTGATATTTTCAATCAATTTTTATTATGTAATTATACATACAGTATACTATACTACATTAATGTTTGATAAAGAATCAAGATGAACAATTGTCCAAGCCACATATGGTTTATTAAAACTTCTGAATTATAGAAATTCTGATAAAATATAAATTTCAAGAGTGCAATAATATTGACAAATTTTACTCAAACGATTTTTTATCAAGATACTGTAAATAAAACTACATGTACAACCAATGAAATGCTGTTTTATGTTTAATTTTTGAAGGTAAACGTTTTTAACTAAACCATATACTATTTTGTACTTTCCTTCTCGACAAAGGAAATGGCATGATCTGTGATAATATTACTAACATCAATATGTAGACCTTGAGTAATAATGTATCATATTTTAATGAATCCTTACCATTGATATGTATTAGTAGCAAAAACGGTTTGTATAAAAGTTACTCTAATGTCAAAGCTAAACACTGGTGTAATACTAATCAGTTGTGCATATGTATGCATAATATAAGTGTTTTAAATGACTGGTTTTAAAGCCAAAATGCAGATTTTCTTAAAGAATTGAGGTACCGGTAGGTGTATATTTACACATGTAATATTTATCTCATGCTGATCTACATTTTCTTGCTGTTTAAAAAAATATCAAAATAATATCTATTTTAACATGATACACTTCTCCGTTAACTTAAATATTTGAGGATCCTTAAAATAGAGTATGCAGTCTTTGTTAAAATGTGATAATTTGAAGGATTACAACAGAGTTTCTACTTTCAATCCAACTCCTAAAGAAATTTTGCAAACAGTTTGTCATTCAAATAATATAACAAATATAAATATTAGGGAGAGATAGGACATCTTTAGAAATTTGTAAACTATAAAGATGGAGGTAGGCCTACATGTAGTCCACTGTTAAGAAATTTATACATGTTCCCTCAATTAGAATGATTGGCTACTCCAAGACTAGGTTATTTTCTTGAAAGATATTAAATAATTTTCCAGTATAACATATAAATAATGTATCTTTTTAGTCTTGCCAGATTATTAAATGAAGTTGTTTCAGGGATATACTAGTAAAGTAAAAGAGTGATACCATATAAAAAGTTTCTATTTATCCCAGTCCACTGTGAACAGTACACAAAACCAGTGGCGTGTTTAACTATTTCCACGGACCATATGCTACATGTATTTTTAAAAGATACTTATTTTTGATGAATTAGAAAAGAACAAAATGTGTATTCAAAACAATACATTTTTTAAAACTTAATTTCAATAAACTCCTATATATATGCAAGCTCTATCTACAACAAAAATAGGTTGCCGGGCAACGAAACATACGCCCACACAGCAGCCAAATCGTCCGGGCAGTCAACAAGGGTTGTAAACACACATTTCAAGTTTCATCCAAATCGGTTCAAAATTGTGACCTCTACACTGTTCACAAGCTAAAAAACGTGATTTTTCGTACAATCAGGGGCCATAACCCACGAAGTTACAGTCCAATACATGCCAATATCGAAAGGAACCGAGATCTTAGGGTGATAAACCTATATTTTAAAATTGTGACCTGTAGACTGTTCACAAACAATTGTGGACTGACGGACGGACGGACGGACGAACAGGGGCGACGACAATATACGTCCACATGAAAATGTGGGCGTATAAAAATTGGTACAATCATAATAATATAGTAAAATGCAGTCTAATTTTGTTGTCATCGATGGATTAGTATTCATGCTCTTCTTTAATTGATCTACTGTCTTTAGCCAGCCAATAATTGGCAAACACTTTCTGTATAAAACACAACAATGGTTTGATTATAGGTTAACTGAAGTCATCTTGTAATGCTATTTAATTTAGGCCAAAGATTTTATTATTGTCTGAAAAGTTAGGTTTTTTTTCTCATAGAATCGTGAAGTTATGTTATGTGTATAGGCAACTATAGGCGTCTAGGTACAATATTTGGAGCAGGATGACTGCCGACAAATTTGACAAACCAGTGAGCATTACAACACCATGCACACAAACAATGTTAGCAACCTATGCACTGCTCTGATGTTTGAAGTTCTGTATCATTTTTTAAATGGTTGACTTTGAAGATATTATCAATCTTTCATAAGATTTAACTGCTTCCTTAAAAATCTAATTACAATGGAATCAAGACAAATTTCATATTATTGTCCAAATTTATTTTCAATTATACAGAAAATGCCGTGACCAATTTTTCCATGATTAAAAAAAGTACATTGTAGCATAGCATGATACAGAAGTCTCTTTGTTTGAAAACATTATGACTAACATGAGAATGAGTAACAAATTGTTTACCAGATTAATGGGGTAATACAGTCTGTCTGACAGATAATAGTACTACATGCATATTAATATGATTCCTGCTTTTAGTTCATCAACATGAAAACTGTGCTGATAATAAAAAAAGTAACTTAAAACTAGTAGATTTTTCCAATAATTCATGATAAAAAAATAACATAAAATACTGTTCTGCAGTTATCCAAATAATCCAAAAAATACATGTATTACGTATGGTGATTAGATTAACATTATGCCTTGATTTGATAAATTGTCCATTATCTACAGTGATTTTACATGAATATTATTCAAGTATGATGATTCATTTGGAATCAATAAAACCAATCGTAAATGGCTGTCGAGCCAAATCTCAGTCTGACGAATTGCAAAAAAATATACTTCATCATCACAGCCATAAACAGAGAAAGTTTGGTTCAAAAAGTCATGAATGGGAATACAGAGGTTTCCGTTGTATCTCAGCAATAAATAGAATGAGCAAAGCCATGCCAACTTTCTGTGAATCATCGACTAAAAATAACAGCTGATATCAAAGGATTAATGGGCTACTGGCCTCACAGATTTTCAACCAAATGAAAGTTATCTTCATTAAACATAAACTTTAAGAGAAGTTGGCAGATGCATGGAACTAAAATTTAGATGTACATGTTCAACCAGCTAATGAAATGTTATAAGACATTCTCATCTCTAATCTTTATATAAAATTTACCTACTGTATACCAAACACCAATTACATGTACATTTACCGTTACTTCAATAATAAACCTAATTTGAGTTCATTTGGAGATAGTATATTTCCTTCACATGTCTGAAAGTTGTGTAGACTGCAACATTTTATAATTTCACTGAGGATCGAGGATTCTATTGAGGCTTGCTCTACAACACATGTTGGTATGCACTTACTATTTGGTCTTCAAACTATTGTGAAACTGCCTTTATCAGTGGATTGGTTACATGTAACTGTTGAATAACTTCTACTTGCTTCTTGACAAACCATTGTTATTTCCCTTGGTAAACAATATTTTCCTTTGAAATGAACCAACTTAAAATATTTCAAAAGAGAGTGAACAACTACTGTATATTTGCTTTGGTTGTGACCTGTACCATGTACAATGTACTCACAAATTTAATTATGACGGCTTTACCATTACATGTACAAACATAAAACCTTTTGTTTGATACATTTTTAACTAAAGAGACACAAGCATGTTGATTTCTTTTCTCACTTAGTTAAAATCAAGATGTCTAATGCACTAAAATCTAAATTAATTTTAAAACTTCATGAGGTAATAACAGGTGCCTAAGACCAGGGCATACCACAATTATGCTTCCGGTACATATATGATTATAGTATGTGATAGAACAAGTCATTTGATCTCCAGGGAAAACCCTGGTCAGCATGAATTTCGTCACTGTCATCATATTTATAGTCGCCACAAGGGAAGATTTTGAGATCTCCCCACATCTATTGTTTGCTTCTCTGTATCTATTTCTATTTCTCAGGCAATAGATTGTTTTTCCTGATCATTACAATTTTTGCACTCTATGTTATGGTACCAATATTTATGTACCATATTATTAATTACAGTAATAAAAGTGAAAAACACATTATACAGGTCTTCTCTTGAGCCTCAACCATGGGGGAAATTGTATAATATCTGAAGGCCCAACTTACATATGTTTGTCCATTATATTATTTTTCACTTGCACAAATTTGTTACACAAAATGATTAGTACAAGAATTTACCATATAGCAATTATAATATAATGTTACAACAAATACTCTGTACAATGTAGTAAGATTATCTTTTCATCAATATTTAGGACGGAAGGATAACAGATTGTGATGATGCTACTACAATCCTGTAACCTAATAAAAACTGGAGGGAAAGTCCCCAAATCATAAATAACATTGAATTTGAGTACCTGTATATAAATCAACCACCAAAATCTGACAATATAGCCAATTATTCACATAGTCTGAAAATTTTAAATCAAAATACTCATCTAAAGAATTTCATTCTTCAATTACAACTATAAGTTGCAAGTAAATTGATAATTGCGAAGACATTATTACATAGGAACTTGCATGGTCTATGTATGGGTGGACATTCATGTTGAACTCCTTATTAAAAATGTAAAGTAAACTGCATAGGGCTTCAGATAATTGTACAAGCCTACAGTCTGTATAAAACTAAATTTAGTTCTATCATGGACCTTATTATAAGGTCCATGGTTCTATGCCTCCAGTAAATGATTTTAAGAGTTTTTCACTTTAAAAACGAAATTAACTAGTTTTCATGATTAAGTAAGATCTGTCTTGTACTTCAATCAACTGTCTACAGAACAGATCTAGAACTTAGAAGGGTGTGGGAGAATGAGGTGTGAGAGATGGAATTTTAAAGTAATTGAAATTAATGAAATAAAAAACAAATTAACACTATTGAGACTGTTTTAAAATAACAAAAACTACCAACCCGAGAACATTATTTTTTAAAGCAGCAAATTTAAAACATGGAACAACATGCTAAGTTTTCGGTACATGTACTGTAGGCGGTCTGCCGAACAATGTAATTGCGAGACAATCCCTTAAAACTTAAGAATGCCTAACCTATACGTTAATCCTTCTAAACAACAGAATTCTTGATGAATGGTCGAGCTTACCTGCTTATGTCAACGTTACGGCAGCGATAGAAAGAGCGAAGAAGTATCTTCATAGACCTGGGCTATGTGAATGTCGGCATAATGTAAACGCTAACCGGCATGTTATCCGGCTGTGTACTGTTGGCTTACAAGTTACAGTTACACATACAATTACAAAGCACGATCCTTATTTCGTGACATTCAATAATTATGACATAACCAACAATATAACATATTTTTTTAAAACAAAACCCCCCCATCAGCCAATAATTGTCATAGCGCGCGACAAAGTAATTATGTTGCCTGATAATAAAAAGTTGTCAAAAAGCACCCACCTCAAGGCGAACTTTGGGTATTCTTTAGCACACTTTATCTGACAGCTTCTACCGTCACTGACTCATTTCCATCACGTGACTTAGGGTGTATCCCACGCGGAAGAGAGATAAGTGGCCACAACAGAGAGATTGATTTTGTCGATGATGTGATAAACATTCCATTAAATTATAATATAATTTTAAAGATTTATAATATATCATATTGACACCTCTCCAACAGGTCTACACTGGTTTAAGAGTCCCCTTCCGTATGTGTTATTGATATCTACACCCCCTTCATATAATGAACTCGAATCTTTTCTAAAAATAGAGAAAATCAACGTCTAGACAACGTGAGCAGTATTCCCCTCCTAGGAAAATGGCGTCCGATATTGACGGTGAAACTTGTATTGCTGTTGTAAACAATATTCCTCCTTTCTACCATTCGGTGGATTTACGGAATTTTTTCTCACAGTACATAGAGAGTGGAAGATTTGACTGTTTTCATTTTAGACATCGACCTGAAAAACAAAAACCGTCTAAAGTGACGCAATGCGAAAATGGACATGAAATTGAAAGTCAAAGTGTAAACAAAAATGAAAGTAGCAGTAAAACATCCACGACATGCTGTGTAATACGTGTGAAACGACATAATTTAGACGATTTACTTAGACTTTATAATAAGGAAAACTGGTTAGCTAAAAGTGGAGAATCTTTAGCAAGTGTCTGTTATATTTCAGAGATTAGACTTGAGAAGAAAAATGAAAATACACCTAATAGTAATAGTAAGAAGAGTAGGCCTACTACTACTACTAGTTCAAATGGTAAGCCTTTGATTTTTTTAGGATTTAATTAATACATTATAATATAAAAGAAAAGTGACTACCGGTATAGATTTTAGGTGAAATGTTTTTAAACTGAATTCTAGAGACAATTACACATAATGTACATGTATTTCAATTAAGAATTTAAGTGCAATGCATTGTTGTATGAATGAAAACATTAACATGGACCCCAATTATGGCAATACCATCAGTCCTAAACTGTAAGGCCAATTAAATCATTTTCATGGTCCTTATATTAAAATAAATTAGGCTAACAATAGATAGATAGATAGATACCGGTAGTTTATTACATAAAACACCCATTTCGGGCAGCTAGTAAATAGTACATATTATGCATACAAAACAGACATACATGTACATAAAAAGTGAATATGTAAACAATATGTTGACTTCACCAGGGGATCTTGAAATAGTTCTTTTTAATTACAGGGATTGAAAGAGTTGTGTACCGTACCAGTACTTGATTAAAGGTTCATGAATTTGCTTGTAGAACAATGACATAACTTCTTTGAATGTCGTTTTAAACACATATTAGTTTTTACTTTTTGAAGAATGTGACATTTTCCCCATAAGATGCACTTGGAATCTGTGTACATGTTGCCTAATGAAAGTAGTAGTATACGCTGTGTTGAAAAGGTTTGACATTCAAGCTGTACAAAATTATGGTAGTCTGCGCATGTTCATGTATGCAATCTTTCTGGAAAACTCAACATCACTTGCAATTGAGCAGCATGGACTTCTGAGAGGATATTCTGTTTTGACTTTGTATCTGATTGAACTTGGTTCCTTGTGAATTGTGAGAAATTAAAATGCATCTTACAATCGAGAATGGATTTGCCTTCTTGCTTCACTGACTTTTCATTGTCTTTATGGACTAAATTTGTACATTCTACTAATAAGTATTACTGTACCTTTATTATTATTATTTTTACGTGTACATGGATGTATTATTATTAGATCTATGTAGTACCGGTACTGCATCAGACGTAACATCATTAGATCTACGGAGTACTGCATCAGACATAACATCAGAAATATAAGGAAATCAAAGGATCACTCACTTATACCTTTAATCAATTTGAAAAATCATGCAAATGCGTGGCAGCCTAAAGTTTTCATCTGATTATCTTTAAGTTTATAATTTATAGACAAAATTTACAAGTATATCCGATGATTGGCGATGATTACTCAGAGTTCTAACCCTTAACTTTTTAGTTGTTAAACTTGTTATCAAATTCATTTGAAATTTATACACAGTGTTTATGTTTAGGATGCAGAATAGTCTAGTTTTTAATGATTTTCAACATCTCAAAGCTTAAAGCCCCAATAACACTCTGGTTGTAATTGAATAATATGTCCCAATCTTTATTCTGGTCAACAAATTGTATTATTTTACAATATTCAAATTAATTGATGATACAAATTTCATCTTAACACACCTAATTTAAAAATTGGAAAAATTCAACTACATGATTTGAAAAGGTTAACGTAAACCTTTTCAAATGTGACTTGGATTTTGAAATATTTTCGAACCCTCTAGACAAGTAAAATATGATGTAATGGATAATTTACGCAACAGGCAGGACACATAAACATCTAGTACTTAGAATAAGACTATTATTTATTTTCTAGAGCTGCCAAGCCAGCAAGAGTGTTATTGTCCCTTTAAGTTCTCATCTGATTATGGATACCCTATGCCAGCAGTAGACTTTCTTGTTCAAGCTTTATACTAATTTTAGTATGTATCTATTTGTAGATTTTTACCAAACTAGAAATGAAAAAAAGAGAATTCCAGAAGAAAGAACTGATTTCACTGAATCTGACCTAATGAAATTACCAGAGTTAAATCCCCCACAAATGATGCCAAATGGAAATATAGGAACTCCAACGAAAATATTCCTAAACTTTATCAGAGAATGCAGATTACCTCCAAAAATAATTCAAAAGCTTGGACTTCAATTCCCACGAACAAAGCCAAGGAAAATGTTTGGTTCTGTTCCATTTGATTATGGCAGTGAAGTAAATGATATCACGAACAGTTCTGATTCTGAATCAGAAATAGTGTCACCCGAAGAAGATAAGTCTTTCTTAAATGCCAAAAGCAGATTTTTTCCTTCTAAAACATCCACAGTACAACAAGTTTGTGAAAATTCTACGCATTCAAATTCAAAGCTAAATCAAAAAGAAATAGACCCGTTTTCTGTGCCTACAAGAACTAAATTACTACAGGATAAAGAGTCAACTGCTTCAACATCTGTAGATACGGGGAATGATTATTTATCAAAAAGAATGGCAAAGAAAGCCGAAAAAAGAAGAATTCGAGAATTAAAAGCAGAAAGAATTGAAGAGAAATTGATTGGCGATAAAAGTGAATCGGAAGAGGTAAGGGAGATAATTCCTTCTGTTGAACTACAGGAGCAATTATTTTTAAAGCAATAACCTTGAACCTCATACTTATAATAATGTCATTATCATCACACAATCACAGTTATGATCAATTAACATTCTGTTGGTTCCAATCTTTAGTCACATAGGGGACCGCATTTGCAAGGAGGAATTCTGCCGGGTCCCATTTCAATGTGGGTGTATAAAAACAATTGATAAATTTAAAATTTGGCAACTTACACATACAGTTTTGAATGCATGAATGCATACAGAAAGAAAAGGGGGAATAATGTCAGGTCCGCACCAACAGGGACATGACTGTTGAATGTTATAATTATTAAGTGCCGGTAGTATAGTTAAATTTCTCTAAGGATTTTTATCTTTGTCAGGATAATGATGATTGTGAAGAATGGGAACGACATGAAGCAAATTATGATGATCCTTCCAATCAAGCTAGAAATAATGAAAGACTATTTGAAGAGAGAATCGAGTTAAAATGGGAGAAGGGTGGCAGTGGTTTAGTCTTTTATACAGATGCACAATACTGGAAAAAATTTGAAGGAGGTATGAAATCATGGGGAGCAGAACAAACAGGAAAATTGACTCTACTAGGTCAATGGTTGTAATTTATGGTTTAAATGGTTGTAATTTATTAAATGCAACATGACCATTTATTTAGTGATGATAAACAAGGCACTCGTTATACAATCATATGAACACATATATATATTATGTTGTGGCATAATTATTACATATATTTGGAGATTTTTTTTTTATGGTGAGGCATTCTATGTATAGATGGTATATACAGAATTTGAGACCAATTCGCAAAGTCTTTCTAACAAATGTTTTATGATTTTTTCCGCCAAGAAGTTTAATGAATGCTAATGAGAAATACTTACTCAAATAGCTTGGATTTTCGAGAATTATTCCAAGTTTTTTTTTGATTATTTTATTATTTAAATAATTACCTTTACAGTGATCATGTTGCTTTAGCTAACAAATACAAGCTCCTCATAGTTATATTTTGATATATATAACTATTTATTTTTATACACCCACATTTTTATGTGTACACATATTGTCGTCACCCCTTTTCGTCCGTCTGTCTGTGTTTCTGTTTACATATTGTTTGTGCACACTCTACATCTGATTATGACCAAACTTGAAATATAGATTTCTCACCCAAAAATCTCACTTCCTTTTGATTTTGCATTTTGGCCCCTGATTGTACGAAAAATTTACATTTTATGTAGTGGACACTTAGGGACCAAATGTTTTATATAATTATAATTAAACTTAAATTATAGGTTTATACAGTATATCCCAAAAGATGTCCCTTCCTTTTGACAGTGACACATGCTGGATTATGGCCCCTAATCGTATGCACAATTACTTTTTAGGGTTTCATGCTGTGTTGGTTGTGTGAATCACTATTGTTTTTGTTAAAATTCTTCTTCTTCTTCTTATTTTTTTTTTCCCCAATTTGCTTATATCTCAGCAACTACCTGTTGGATCGATACAATGTCTTCAGTTTTACGGGGAAAGTAAATCCACGAAGATGACGTTTTTTTTAACTATTGCCATTATAATTTCAATGATCATTGGATTTTAGCATATGATGCATTTTTACATAGCCAGAAACAGGGGACATAGCTATGCTACTTTTGATTTTTGACAAATCTTGGAAGATATTAGGTGCCAAATTTTGAAAATTTAAATTTTTACAAAAGTCATTTTTATTAATGAATATTTATTCATGGCCTTTTACCCAGGGTTAAAGGGGCGTCTGATTTGGGTAAAAATGGAAACAAATAATTTATTCAAATTAGTCGTATTTGTTACTTGTTTAAAATATTGATATTTGATTCCAATCAACTAATAGAATGAACCCATACAATCATAATATAGATATCACAAATGTTTTCTAACTTGTTCAATTGCGGAGAAATAGACAATTTTCAACAGGTCACTTTTCATGGTTTTTGGTCCATAAAAGTTTCAATTATTATCCGATTTTTATAAATATTCACTGTGTGCTACTTAATGCAATTTACCATTTCATACAACTTACAAGTAATTTAAGATTTTTATTATCACCAGAAGTAACGTTAATTCGACAAAAACTGTATTTTTAGCCTTCAAAACAGATATTTTAGTCAAATGAGTCTGATTTATAATTTATAATGTTTTTACAATTATGATTTTTGATTTCAATCAACAAATAGATGGAACCCATATGATCATACAGATACCAAAAAATGGTTTCTAACTTGTACCCTTGCAGAGAAATAGACGATTTTCTACAAGTCACGTTTCAAGACTTTTGGTCTGTAAAAGTGGCAATTATTATTCGATTTCCATAAAGTTTTCACCATGTGATGCCTTTTGCTATTTCTGTTTTCATAAAACTAATTGAACATTTTCATTATCACCAGATGTAATTTTGTCAGGATCACTGACATGTAACACATGTATAAAATAAATTGATATTGCTGGATTTGGTTGATTCTGCATCCATTTTATTTGATGTATGCAATAATAATAATAATAATTTATTTTTATATAGCATTCTACACATTCGTTTCAGAAACGCTTTACAAGAGTTAAAAGTCAAGTGATAGACATAATAACAAATGAAATATAATGTATAAGATACCTAAATAAAAGATAAAAAATAAAATGATATATAAGTTAAAACATTAAATAAAGATAGGCTGGCACTGCCAGGCAGGATACGCCCACATTTTCGAGAGATGGATACAGAACAAGCAATACCGAAAGTGATTTTTCCTACATCATTAAGTCCTGTATTTCATACTGTATTGGGAGCAGCCATTTAGTTGGTCAGTTCCAGTCTGATATTCATGAAATTCGAAGCCGACAATGATTATGGTGTGACGGTACACAACCTAGAAATGTGACTTTTCATCAAAATCGGATAAGAATTGTGACCTGTAGAAAGTCCACAACCATGATATACCATATTTTTACACTATTCGCGTACAAATGGCGACCATTTTGTCCGGCAATTTTTATTACCATTTTCACGAAATTAGAACTCAACTTTCCTCATCAAAATCGAATTAAAATTGTGACCTATACAGGGTCCACAACCATGATATACCATTTTTTTAACAGAATTCGCGTACAAATGGCGGCCATTTTGTCTGTCAATTTTGGTCCAATTTTCCTGAAATTCAAACTCAACCTTCCTTACGGTGTAACGGTGATATAATCAAACGTTTTTTTAATCGGATAATAATTGTGACCTCCAGAGGGACCACAGGCTAAAGAAATGAGGATTTTGCGTATAACCAGGGGCCATAATTCAGGAAGTTAGGATCCGATATGCGCAAATATCGAAAAGAACCAAGATCTTTGGGTTATAACCATGAATTTCAAGTTTCATCAAAATCGAATTAAAATTGTGACCTTTACAGGGTCCACAACCTTGATATACCATTTTTTAACAGTATTCGCGTACAAACGGCGGCCATCTTGTATGGCACAAAGTAAAAATTTTAGGGTAAAAGTTGCCTGCTGAATAAATAGGCTTTAAGACCACACTTAAATGAATTTAGTTCCCTTTGCTGACAAAGATGATGTGGATGGTATGGCGCTATGGTTGAAAAGGCTCGCCATCCATAATTTTTACTGGTATGTTTAGTGTCTGTACTTATGAGAGCGCAGAGTTCAGAATTTTCAGATCTTAAGGCCGGCCTTCCAGGAGTAGGTCATAAATGATAGGAGTGATGCTCTGTCTACAGTTTACCTGTGCTATTAAATGAGCTGCTGAATTTTGAATTGATTGTAGTTTGTCTTGTTGATAGTTGGGGATGCCAATAAGTAAGCTGTTGCAGTAGTCCAATTTACTAGTTACAAATGCATAGATAAGTTTCTTAGTTTCTAGGCCATATACCTAATTTTAGCAATTTTGTACAGTGAGTAAAATGCAGATCGACACAGTTGTTTTACTTGTGCTTTCATGTGACCGTTGTCGTCAAATAGTATGCCAATGCTTATGTGGAAACCCGTTTAATGGTTTCATTGGTACCGAAAGTGACATATGTTAATGAGTAACATGGCACTGAAAGTGACACAAGTTCAAAGGTAACATGGCACCAGTGAAACCCATCATAACTGCTTGCAGGTCTAGTTTAGCTTGTTCTTGCAAAATGTGAACGGATATCGCAGGGCAAACGTTTGTTAGCAAGAGTACAAATATTATTTTGCAGATTTTGATGAACAATGTGCTGATGATTGGGATGTTGATATGAGTGGTTATTATGAAGACGGAGCAGGAGATAAAGATGCCCGTGACCTCATCACAATGAGACAAGAAAAGCGACGTAGGGATGGTATTGCCAGCAGAGACCGGTTCTTGGAAGAGAAGATCGGTAAATTTGAAAAATTTACAAAAGGTGTTGGTAGAAAAATTATGGAGAATCAGGGATGGAAGGATGGACAAGGTTTGGGAACAACAGCTAACTCTGGCATTGTTAATGCTTTAGAAAATGATGGTCAACATCCGCGAAATAAAAAAGGTTTAGGGTAAGCCTACTTACACATATTCTGACCAAGACATGTATTACTATTTTATACACACTGTCAATTACGTCTAAATTTATGACCCATATTTTACTTTGTTGTTATTCTCTTGTTTGTGTACAAATATCTTTGTGTTAAACAATTTCAATCACTATAAACCAGTGATCGTTATCCCATCAAAATTGTACTGATTAATGTTTTCCACAATCTCTAAATACCACTAAAGAAAGATTATATCTTTTTGTTGTTCATTGAATTATTACATTGCCCCTATAGTGTAAACTCTCCTGTAGGTTGAATTTTAAATTTCCAAGAATCATTCAGTCATCACCCTTTAAATCTTAACAGAGATACTGCCTCTGTTATTTATTGTTCCATTCACATCATTATGAAAGGGGTTGATTGGTGTACTTTTCTTTATCTGCTAAGCAGTTTTCTATTCATATTTACAGTATTTTAATTATGTTCTTTTTTATATGATTTACAGGTTTAATGGTGAAAAACTTAAAAAATTTGGTCCAAGTTTTAAAAAGAAAGCTAAGAATGATCATTTAATAACAACAATATATGATGACCCTAGTGTTACAGATCCCTCAGAACCTTTATTACGGAGAAATGAACCATATATTATAAAACATACACCTGGTATTAGTCATATAAACTTTATGAAAAGCTGTGAATAGAACACTGATTTCGTTTTTACTAATTGTAATTTTGATATATATATTGTCTATTTAAAATGAATTCTAGAAATTTGGACAATTTCATATGTATTTTAAGGTAAATCTTGCTGTATATTATTAAGGACATCTGAACATCATTAAAACTTATTAAACTTGGTCTGGCTTTTTTTTGTAAAGATGAACGTGAGGGAAATCGAGTGGTTTAAAGTGTGTGCTTTAAATCGTAAGGTTGGTCATGGAATCAAGTTGCATGGGTTTATCTTAAGGAGTAGGGTTACCTGTCCAACCTCATCATGGTTATTGAAATAAAATTGTACCGTATGCAGTACCTGATCAGGGTTTATGTCAGTTGCATAAAGTGTAGTGAATGTAGGCTTTGTCTGATCGTTTCCCATGTGTGTAAGACTATCGGCAGTCCTGATCAGACATAATCACAGCAGGGCAAAAATACCTCATGCAGGCAGTTGTGCTTTTGGATATAATTATCCATATTTTTTTTCATTCATCTGTTATGAACTGTTTGCATCTGTAAGATAATCTGGCATTGACTGTACGATGGTACCAAAATAACTTAGTCAAATAATCATTAAACCCCATAGCAGAATAATAATTATTTTTGTTCAAGACACTTAAATACACTTACAAGATTAATTCCCAAGTGTTTAAGGGGGTATTATTTTCAATATAAGTATGACAAATATGGTATAATATGTGGGAAGTAGATACATCCAATTCCTGAAAAACACCCATTAGACCAAAATTGTGAAAGGTTACAGTATATCCAATTATATAAAATATAATTTTACAGCTTGGGGTAGTTTTCTTCTGATTAAAATGTTTTTAGAGGGATTTAAGACAAACTTTTGATAGATAAATAAGTTTGAAAGTGTTTTCAATCCAAATATATTATCACATCACAGTATGTTGGAAGGTATCTTTAAGAATTGATTAATTTTAGATAAATGTTTTTATAATAAAAGTACTTTGGATTGTGTATAAAGAGAGAAATGGGGTTTAATGTCCACTTGATACAACCCAAGTCCTTTCAGTACCAACATGGTTCAATTTCATTTCAATAATTCACTTGTGCTTGGGGGTCTGTAGCAGTGGGAGGGAAACGGAGAAAAACATGAGATTGGACGGGCGACCCTACTTGTTGTAATGTACAAACAGGGTAACAAAACCATACCACTTGACTAATGACAGACCAACTGATCCAATATGCACACTATTGCACACATTAACCATTCAGCCACCCAATCCTCTGGATTGTGTAGGGTCTTTTTATTTAGAGGGATTGGCACAAACATACAACTGACTTTTCCCAATTATAACATGTTTTGGAAGGAATAGGAGTTAAAAATCCTTGTGTTATTTGTAATAAATGACAAAATACTAGTTATTTAAGTAAGATGTATAGGAAATAGTATCAGAAACGAAATTTGAATGGAGAGAGTCCATATATCAATATCCAACCATAACCTCATCGTGTGCGGAATAAATATTGAACTATTACTTAGATCTTTATTTTATTAGATTAAATATTAAACAACAATAACAACTTGCACAGATCAAAATGAACCCGTCAAATTTTCCTCTTTTTATGTGGCATGCTGTTCAAAAATCTTTCAAATCTTGACAGCTGTTCATCTTGTTTCTGAAGAAATTCTTGATGTTGAAATATTTGTTCTCGTTGTAATTCAACAAATTCTTTTATGAAATCGGTAATAGGTTCAGAATCATTCAATCTTTTCCTTGATCCTCTTTTGCATGAATGAATGCAATTGCAAGAATCTTCTGAATCTGAATTATTTTCATCAGAAAGTAACGTGTCGTCATTATTAGTTTGTAAAGACTCCATTTGAGCAATGACTAGACTTTTTTCGGGCGATTTTTCAAAACTTTTATTACTGGCAGATGTATTTATATACTTTTTTAAAGCAGATTTGCAGAATTGGTTTATTTTGGCTAACTTAACACGGGTTGTATCAGCATACATTTCATGAAATTCTTGAAAATAATCAAATGGTCTAGAACTTAAGCCATCTTGGGATGCCATAGCAATATATGATCGTTTTAATGATTTCCATTTGTTGATTGCTTGATTAGTAGTTACTTCCCATCCATCATTTCGCATTTCCTCTGCAATTTCAGCCCAAACTTCAAAATGGACCTTCCTTGTTAGAAATGCTGGTTCTTTTTCTATACGAAGCTTTACAAGAACATCTGTTTCTTCTTTGGTCCACATTTTTGGCAAAGTGTTTTCTGAAAGTACAACAGGATACAAATGGTATGAGTATACAAGAGTTTGTTTGCTACATGTATGTGAACTCCTAGTTTAGACATTAGAATCTGTTCATCACTCAGATTAGCTGTATAATTTATACGCTCAGAATCAAGTTTATCTGATGTTAAGTGTAGTGGAAAAACACTAATAATATCTCTCTTTAACTGAAAGAAGTAGTGGAATACTGCATTTTATCAGTGAAATAAAAGTGTTATTCCACTGGCTAGAAAAGTAGTCCATGTTGTTTTACCTAAAATGATTGTAAAATCATAAAATAAATAGAACATTTGTCGTTCTGTCGTGAATAACATATTGTATTTCATCTCCAAGCAAGAAAACGTTTATATTTTCACGAATGCGTGGCATAAGTTTTCTTGCTTCTCGATGAAATAAAATATGCTATTCACTCTAAAACGACAAATATCCGCTATATATTTTGTTCAGTTTTTAAACATGCATTGTGCAAGAGCTAAATCTGCCTATTGCATGTCTTTCTTTGGGCCTGAAATATTATCTAAATTATTCATTAGACATTAATTAACATATTCTGACCATAATCAACTCCCGATGTCAATGCTAGCCTGCCATATTTACTGGATTAGAATCTGATTTGCTGCTAATTTTTCATTCATGATTTAATCGTGAAATGGATAATCAAGACTATTTTTTTTATTGTACAGATTTGAGTAATGATGATCGAAGCTAGGCTGAAAATTTAATAGCTTAATTCTCGGATCAGATTGGATTTATTTGACTGAAATTTTGAGCAAATTCCCTTCACATTATCTTGTTTGTAACTTATATAGTGAGAACTCTCAGCTCTTTATCTAATCTCCCATAATGTATCTTTAATTTTTTTATGTTCAATTTACTTCTCTTCCAGTATTTAACTTATTTCCTATGTTTACAAATTTTAGTGTGAGCCACAGTGGTTAAGTGGGCTCACTGGTCTGGAGGTCACATGTTAGATAACTGCACTAGCTGGGATTTTCTGGAGTGGTTTCCCCTTGCCAGTGGTGCAGGATGGAGGGCCTGACAATAGTTTCTGCTGCCTGTGCAATAGTTTCTGCTGCCCATAGCACACTGTATGGCGTATGCCTGCCTTCATTAGCTCAGTAGGAGCAGAACAGTAGGATGTTAAACCCCATTTCATTTCATATACAAATTTTTTGTCTGAATTTATAATACATATACCTTTTATTTTATATGGCTCCTTTGGTTTCTGTCCAGAATTTGTTTCTTTCAATGCTGATAAAAAATTAGTTCTGTAGGCTGGATCTACACAGAAAAAAAAAAGAGAAAACTGAGAAGAAACACCTTTACATTGATAGTTTGTAACAATATTGTAATATGTTTCGCCTACACAGTATAACATACAATATCTGAAAGTAAGTGTATCGTAATATTTTATTGATTAAATTTTTTAGCTTACATTTTTGCTTACATTTTAATTGTTAAAATCACTGAAATTTTGTTCACAAATAATGCCTCTACAGATCTATGGCAGTATATTAGTGCCAAAATTCTAACACGCTATCGTCTAATTTCTTACTTCTGTTCATGTAATTTCTAACCTCCATTCATGTAACTTCTAACTTCCATTCATGTAATTTCTAATTTAATACAATGTATAACCCAACTTCTTTATTTGTTCAGTGTAAATGTCGATACTGTTCCAACTTGTTTCTATTATTTAAACGAAAAATGTCTTCTTAATAGATGCTTTACATGTTAAGCATTATTTGTTCAGTGTAAATGTCGATTCTGTTCCAACTTGTTTCTATTATAGATGCTTTACATGTTAAGCATTTCTCCGGGTCCTCCTGTTTCCTCCCACTGCTAAACACTCCTACGCGCAAGTGAATTATTGAAATACAATTGAACGGTGTTAATACCGAAATGACCTGGTTGGTGTCAAGTGGATGTTAATCATGTCCCCATCCCTCTCTCCCGATGTTGTTTTCAATTTTAACACTCAGGCAAGCCTCAATCTGACGAAGAGCGAGTCGTTTGTATCAATAGAATGGTCCCGATCAGGTGCTCAATCGCCAAACTGAGCACATGGTGGCGACACCAAACGACATCATAATGATGGTTGCCAGGTAGAAGTATCATAATTCTAAATGTGTTTGCCGTTCATGCTTAACATGTAATACCACAATGAAGTAAACATTTTTCGCCCCAATAATAGAAATAAGATGAAATAGAATTGATATTTACACTGGACAAATAAAGAAGTTGAATTATACATTGTCTTAATTTAGAAATTACACGAATGGAAGTTAGAAGTTACATGAATGGAGGTTAGAAATTACATGAATAGAAATAAGAAATTAGAGATAGCATGTTAGAATTTTGGCACTAATATACTGCCATACAGATCAGGACAGTCATCAGTTGATAGATTGCTGATGGTTAACAGACTTTCTAGAACACAAGCCAGAAACATATAAATCACTTTATTTTCAGTATTAATAAATAATATATAGCATATAATATGCTTACACTGAAATTTATAGTCAACCCTCTCAGTCCACAAGCTGAAGATATCATTTTATTGTCTTCTAATATAAATACACAGTTATGTGACTAAAGTTATCATCTGACTGACATATACACAAAGTTATGGCCCTTGATCGCTTTGAAAAAACTTATTGATGCTCTAGTGATAAAAGTTATCATCCGATTGAATAGAAAACTAAACTGGTATACACATAGTGTTTATGTCCAGAACTGGTACGAGTCAGCAGTAGACGGCATGATTTTACTCTATCACAGTCTATTAAGACAACATGTAATTTTTTAGGAATATTACTTACATAAATTTGAATACCACACAGGAATTAAATATTGAAAATACGAGGGGTACCAATTTTTAAGGTATGCAGTAGTCGACACGCTTTCAATTGTCTTAAGTCTTATGTAACATGTAATTTGTAGGAATATTACACTGATATATATTCGAATACCTCGTGGGAATTCAATATGAAAAAAAAGAAGGTGTGCCTATTTTATATTACGTACAAATTTTAATTTTTTGTTGACATGAATTTTAATCCTGGTCAAAATATGTCTGCTTAAATAACGATAAAAAAATGTGCCCCCTTTTTTTCAGTAAAAATGTCTGACAGAGTAAATTTTGATATAGCAATCTCTCCAGAAGTCCATTAATTCTTAATGATTTCCTACAATTACCACCAGATTTTTCTTGAACAGAGTTATTTTCCATTGTCTTGAAAATGATATGATTTTGAAGCGCAGAACCTGTATAAAAACTAAAGTACACATTGAAGGTTACATCCTTTATGGTCTGCTCGGACGACTTAGCTGCCGTGAGCCTGGCAACATATCTTGTTCATTACTAAATAATTATAAATTAATCTTAATACAAATCTTACAAAACTTTCAAATTGATAAACTTTGCACATCTGAAATACATACCATTTTGTATTTTGTCCATTTCATCTTGTGAAACGATTGATGAATATGTTGTACCGTCAGCATCAGTTAACTGTAATTGTATATTTTCACCCTTTTCCCTGCAATAATGATAAATAAAATGACATTTTCTATTAACTTGCACCATACCAAGATTTACATTTTACAATTATGTTTGCTTCATCCCTTCAATCTACTGATATCATCAAATTCTAATAAACATAGTTTTTGTTGATCGAAATTAAAATGGCTGATAGTCTTGGTCTGTGTTATTATTGTTAAAGAAGTACTTCAGTTATTATTGTTATTTTATTACAGATGACACATATAGGATTATTTAACAGATTATAAAATGGTTCTTAGTCTCAAGAGATAAGACTATGACAACCAGGCAGCTTGTCTTAATTCTAGTAGTTACAGGGAGATAACTACATTTATCAATAGGCAGTACTACTATTACACATACCACTAGCTATAAATTATAATTGGACGGTGTTAAGCAAATGTGATTTAACCCTCAGTTTGTAGTTTTGAGTAAAAGCCGAAAATAGAAAATAGGCGAAAAGGATCTAACCATCGACATACTTACCAGAAGAATGATCTAACCCACATAGCATTGTTCAGCGAAATGCAAATTCCAAGATAATAGTGATTCAACCCACATAGATCCGATTAGTTTAATAATTAAAGGGAAATAGATCATTTTGTAATGTTGTTCTATTAAACAATCTATAAATAGTTCTGTTCTATTAATAGATATCGGTTAGAACAATATTGCATATCAATCGTCACAAATTCTTTAATCGAGGCATGTACTAAAATGATTTTTGGAAATTTGAGGGTTAGGACACATTTGCATAACACCGCCCAATTACCATTTGCTTGTATTTTATCATCATTTCTACAATATACAACCTGAAATCCTTCAAAAACTCTATCCCCATATCGATAGGGATGATTTGTAGCAAGTTTGAAAAAAATCATTCTAAAACTCTAGCCTCTACTTAACAAGACATTTTCTGATCAGAATGAAAGTGTAACTAGACCTGCATGCAGGAATGACGGGTTTCACTGGTGCCACGTCACTTTCGGTGCCACGTTACCCTTAAACATATGTCACTTCCGATACCAATGAAACCATCAAACAGGTTTCCACATAAGCATTGTAAACATCAAATAAAATGGACGAAGAATCAACCAAATCCAGCAATATCAATTCATTTTATATATATGTTACTTGTAAATGATCCTGGCAAAATTTCATTACTTCCGGTGATAATGAAAATGTTCAATTAGTTTTATGAAATCAGAAATGGCATAAGGCATCATAATGGCGAAAATTGTATGTAAATCGAATGAGAATTGCCACTTTTATAGACCAAAAACCTTGAAAAGTGACTTGTAGAAAATCGTCTATTTCTCGGCAACCGTACACGATAAAAACTATCTTTTGGTATCTATATGATCGTATGGGTTCAATCCATTTGTTGATTGGAATCAAATATCATAATTTGAAATATATTACAAATCAGACTCATTTGAAAAAAATGTCTGTTTTGAAGGCTAAAAATACAGTTTTTGCCAAAATGACATTACTTCCGGTGATACTGAAAATGTTAAATTAGTTCTATGAAATCATAAATGACACAAGATATCATATGGTGAAAATTTTATGAAAATCGAATAATAACTGACACTTTTATAGACCAAAAACCTTGAAAAGTGACTTAAGGAAAATCGCCCATTTCTCTGCAACCGTACAAGTTAGAAACCATTTTGTGGTATCTGTATGATCGTATGGGTTCAATCTATTTGATCAATAGAATCAAATATCACAATTTGAAAAAAATAACAAATACGACTCATTTGAATAAAATATTGTTTTTTGAAGGCTAAAATTTAAGTTTTGAGCAAATGACGTCATTTCCGGTGGCAGCGCAAGGGGTAAAATGGTTTGACACAGTCCACTATGGCATTAGGCATCCAATGGCGAAAGAAAATTGAAAATCGAATAATAATTGATTCTTTTACAGCCAAAATTACGTGAAAAGTGACTCATGCAAAATTGCCTATTTCTCGGCAACTGCTTATATTACAAACTAATTTTCACATACATTCTCTTCGTATGGATTATAGCTACAAGTTTATAAAAGTTACGTAAAAATATTTTAAAATCTAAAAAGCCTGAATGAGTTGTAAATAGGTCAATTTTACGCCTTTTTTCACCTCTTAATCCAATTTGCTAGAAAATGAAAAAGAAATTAAAAAAACTGCTTCCGACATTTTTTGCGCCTTTAAAGGACACACTCTTTGAGTCATATAATTTTTCAAAAAAATAATATTTGTTTTCAAAAAATGTACCTAACTGTCAAAATTGTAGTTTTTGGTAAAATTATGCCACTTCCGGTGCCGACAGATAATACTTTTGGTAATAAAAAAAATGACAATTGAGACAACGAAGCATATGAACTTTGTTTTATACAAATCGAACAATAAAAAATTAATCTAGGACTGAAAAACTGAATTAGCCTATGGAGGCCAAGGAAAACTACTGAGACAAATTTTTTTAACATTTTTGCGCAAGTCAGATGACTCTTTAATTCTGTGCACAACACGACTAAAAAATATTCATAAATAAAAAAGTTTTTTGTAAAATTTTAAATTTCCGAAATTTGGAGCCTAATATCTTCGAAGATTTGCCGAAAATCAAAAATCGAAAGTAGCGCAGCTATGTGCCCTGTCTCCAGCTATGCCAAAATGTATCGAAAGTTAAAATCCCATGATTATTGTTAAAATTACCGCAATATTTGTAAAAACGATAACTTCGGTGATTTCGGCCATTTCGCATTGTCGCAGAACGTTCAAAATAGCTTTATCCTCTAAGTCACACCCACTTTCCCAGTAAAACCGAAGAAATCGTAACGATGCGACACGTAGTTGCTGAGATCTACTCAACACAAAAGAAGAATAATAATAATAATAATAAGAATAATAATTTTAACAAAAACAATAGTGTTTCACACAAGCTTCGCAGTGTGAAACCCTAATAATTCTAGAACAAAAAGTTGTAAAACCCTAAGTATGCAATCAAAAAGTCTAGTCTCTATCACATTAACAAGCAATTGTTGATGCGAACCAAGAGACCAAGTCACGATTATATGTACACCCAAACTATGTGAGTACAAAAAAAAACCCTCTTGTTTATAACTACCAGTACAAGCGTTATAGCTATCCAGAACTTGAAACCTAAATATCCCCCGAACTTCATCGGAACTCAGATACAATTAAGTCAAAACGACTGTACAGTAGACTGCTCAAATATGGTTCAAATCCGTTTAGTCTTACAAAGTTCAATCAATGTTAATTGAAATGTCCTAAATATGCTGCTTGGGCATAACAAGACTCTTTGATCGGTAGCAGAGAAACCTAATGGGCCTGGTATAAATCTAACTGAATCCAAGTCGTGAGATTATCTAGCATTGGTGTTTTGGATTTGGATTTCATAACTAAATATAAATACTTGGTTGGGACCTAGAAACTGACACAAATGGGTTGCAATGCATATAATAATACGAATGTATATAAACTGATTTACATTCAATCGTTTCTGTTTTTACAGTAATTTCAAATCAGTTATGTTCGTCAAAAAATCTGCAAGAAGTTCAATCGAATGACAACCACTGGGGTCTGGTTATTCCAGTCTACACTGGGCAGCGGCGCTGCAGCCTAATCTTATATCAAATTCCAACTGCCAAGGGACCTTTTACGTGCACGCCATTGTGTACACGGGACCTCAGTTTTTAAATCCAACCTGAACGACTATACAACTGTCCTTGTCAGGTCCTCCATCCTGCATCACTGACAAGGCAAAACCACGACGGAACATCTGGATGATACAAGAGTAGGTTGTGTAGCGCCGTTGCCCCGGCAAAATTTCCCTCATGGCACACTGTATGGCGTATGCTTGTCTAACTTGTCTTCCATTAGCCCAAACTAGGTGCAGAAGAGTAGGACGTTAAACCCCATTTCATTTCATTTATTTATCCAATTTCCCATAATGCCCCTTTATTTTTAAGGGATCCCAACAAAATATTTTTCTTTTTAAATGACACATATTCATAGTGATCAATCATGCACCAGTTTCCTAAATCAATCAATTTTCAACTAAATATTTCAAAATTTGTTCAGATTAAAATGAAAATAAAACAGCTAAAAATTGATGTAGCCTCTAAAAATATAGAAAGCTAATTTTGTATTAAGCCTTTGGCATTGCATTGCTGTAATGTAAAATAATATAGAATAAATCCCACAATAAATTAAATCACAAATGAACTAAAAAGTAGGCCACCCATGGTGGAAATACCATTCAAACTAGTAAACTACAATATCAAAGAATCTTAGAACATAAAATTAGTATCTAAATATCTAACAGGCTATAATAATGCGTATCTTAATCTATGAGTTGATTAGCACAAGCTGTAGTAGGTTAATACAACACGGCTAAATAGAAGTGAGAATTTCGTCGTGAATTCCGCTCCATAATCTGTTCTTACACCCGCTCGACCGTCCCGTGTTCTTGTCGGAACACTATGCATGTTCTTGGTTGCCTTTCTAACACGGCATTGGTGGTAAAAATTGTATTTATCACCGCCTTCATTTCAAAAATAAAATACAAAGCCACGGTTGTGCTATTTATCGCAAAGAATGATAAATTAAGTGTAATTAAACCTACAGCGAGTTCATGTCTTCGTCCTGTTCTGTGTTCGCCATTTTGATCTAGGTTCACGGACAGCTTAGCGCGTTCGATCATAACGGAAGTTGTTGTTGTGGACTTAAACAAGTGATTCTTTTTGTTTCAATTCATGTCTATCCATAAGTAACACGCAGTTGTGCCCTATAATAATATATTCTGGTAGCATATTTAATTCAAAATTCGTTATTTGTTATGAACTTTTGTTCATCTCGTAGAAAACGATATTATTATAGGCCGTAGCCTATCAGAGGGGGTAGCCTACATTGCACTCCCAGAACAATAAGTCGCCCCCAGAAATGGCGCCCCCTCCCCCATCAAAAAAAAAAAAAAAAAAAAAAAAAATAGACAGCTTTTCAATTAAAAAAAATGCTAAATGCTACACTAGATTATGGAATCTAGGAAAAAATGTCACAGGTAAAATAGTCACAGTAAAAAAAAACACAGTAAAAATACACAGGTAAAAAAGTCACAACTTATGCCGAGGGCTATATAGGCCCTATATTGTATAGTAGAGTGAGTAGGCCTATATCTTTGATCTTTTAAGTTATTTGTCTTTGAGTTTGAGTTGGATGGAACATTAGAATTAACAAAGAGTATTGAAGTGCTAGAATGTTGAATGAGCTAGACTAATTAAATGTCTGATGTAGCCTACTGATATGTCGAAAATGTGCTATAATGCATTAAAATGTCAGATGTGCTGATATGCCATATGTGCTAATACGTCAAATTAATGTGCTATGATATCAAAATGTGCTGATTTCTAAAGACTAAAACAGTCTGGTTACATATGGGTAATGAACATAATATGTGTAATGAAAGGTTATATATTTATGTTATTGTTATTGAATTTGAGATGTAATAAAAAAAACTGTGACTTTTTTTACCTAGGCAAATTTGTGACTTTTTTACTGTGACTTTTTTCCCGCGCACCAGATTATGATCCCCCAGTGATGCTCTTAAGGCACCAATCAGTTCAGTTGGTTTTAAGGGCGCCCCATGTTGGCCCTTAACAAGACCTTCTTTCAATTTCAGAACTCACGTCTCGGGTAGGCCTATATGGCACTCACCACTCTGATCTGCTACACCCTCACTTCTAAAATTTTTCATACGGTCGCGTAACACCTGTATAGTTTCCCATAGGAATTATACAGTTTCGGAAGGCGTATGTGTCCCATTTCTATAGGACGAAATTCTATACACAGTTTTGGGGGCCTGTAGAGTATATTTGCCGGCATCCCTGTATCACCTAAAACAAGCAAAACTAACCCAATACTATCAAATTTTGATCACATACTACCCACTATCGTCATATAACAACATTATATAGTGTCAAATAGCAAAACATTACGTTAATTACTGCGGCGAATATTCGATAATTCGCAGAGAATGGAAATGAATACACTCTAAACCCGGCGTCCACTTTTAGAACACCAAATACGCTATTTCAGAACACTTTTTTGAAACACTTTTTGAACACCCTGACGCGTCTTTTTTCTACCAGAACACTACGTGTTTATTTTCAGAACAGTATGTGTTCAATTTTAAACGTTTTTCCCTTTGGGTTTTAGACCACATTTGACGCGTAAAATGTGTTCTGTTTTATATCTCCCTTTACAACCGATAGATAGATTTTAGATTGCTATGCAGATTAATCACCTTCTTTTGTGTTTCAGATGGTTTTAAGTCGACGAAATTAAAATAATAAAAAACAAGTATTTTGAAGTATAATTCCCACGGTATAACTAATTATTTTTGAAAAAATTCAATTGATACACACATTTTGCAGTATTATGTTGTAGTATTTGGTAGAATGTGGTGATATTGAGGTGGTACTGGGGTGGTAATATATTGGGTAGTATTGGGTAGAATTGGGTAAATCGTCCCACCCTTTGCAGACCTGAAAAATATTCAACAGTTTAAATAGCAAAAAACAGGCCTATATCCCTCCTTTGGATTAATTGTAAAATGTTATTCTGTAGACCTATATTTTAATAGAACTTTCTGTAGATAATTTTGCAGTTATGCATTGGAAGGATTACTTTTGGGATTTGGGCCACTACTGTTTTCTATAAGAATGAATAGCCTACAATAGAATTTTACAACTGGAGGGGGGTGGGTTGATGAGAGGTCTCCGAAAGATTATAGTGTTTCTCCATGTTGGGAGTGTTCTACCTTTTGTGACAATTTTCGAGTAGCCAATAGATATACCGGCTATATGTCGAACTATTTTGGTGGCCGAAAATACAGTAAAACACAAAAAATTTGTACGTACTGCTTCGGGCATGATGCTATTGAATATTTCTACATTTGTAGTTGAGACTCGGGTATAAGCAAGATTCACTCTTAATATGCCGAAATTAAAAAATAAAAAAAAAAACCTTCCATAAAACTGAAATAAAACTGATTTGATGTTCATGTTGACCTGAATTTAATAGGCCACATTCAATTATTAATTTCAATTAATTTTGTGTAGAATAAAAGTAGGACAACCCTATATTCACCGATCCTACAACTATTTGAGTATTTAGGTCGAAATACTAAACAGATATAGCCTACGTACAGGTTCGATGACAGTTAGGGGGGGGGGGAGCGAAAATTTTCGAGTTTACAGACAGCGACCCCCTCCCCCCTCAAGAAAATTTTGGAATATTTGACGGGTGCAAATACGTTTTCCTGCAATTTCAGCGCGTGAACAAAGCATATTCAAAATGGTCTAATAGCTTAATTAAAGTTCCAATTTCATATTTTCTAAGAAAGTCAAAACATAATTATTTCCATGTCTTTTGCTCAAAAGGTTGTCAACTCACTATTATACGATCACGGGCAAAATTTCACATGCGTTAAAATGGCTGACACAGGCTAATTGAGGAAATAGTAACTCAATTACCTCCCTTGTTTTCCCATTCCTCTCCATGGGCGGCCATCTTCAAACGTTTGAATTTGAAGTTGAAAATGATATTTTTACCAATTTCTCAACTGGCAATAGTGAATTATAGGATTAATAGGATTATTCTTTAACAATGTAGGACTGTTTATAGGTACAATCTATTTTAGGGCTTTATTTTAATACATTTTAAAAATATATCTTAAAAATTTGCTATTGGAACTTTAAGGTGACTGACTCGAATTTCAATCAATCATTTACAGTTCACGAAAACGGGAAAATTTTGAAAATTTAACTACCGCAAACGCTATTTCAGACTGTGAATATAGCAATTTCAATTTGGTCCAATACAGTCTACCTGCTGACTCGAATTCCAAACAACCAATCAATCGTCGCGGGGTATGGAGGCCTCGCCCTTCCGGAGACAATTTTGAAATTTTGACCACCGCAAATGCGTTTTCTGCTATTCTAGTCCGTGTAAGTAATATCAAAAGTATCCTATGGTTTTGTAACCGAAATCCCACTCCGAATTCCATGCATCCAATCAGACTGTTGCAGCTGCGTTCACAAATACTAATCGATGCCCGAAAAATGTCACACATAGTAGAGTGGCTCCAGACAAAATGTTTTAATCCATTGTCAACTCAGTACAAATTCGTGGTATTCAATTAAAAGAAAATTAAAATTAGTGTCTTATTAAGGAAGCAAAACTAGAAATGCCCGAAAAAATTTCAGTTTTTCAGACAGCGGCACCGGTTTTCTTCGAGAGGCGAAGAAGCGGAGCTGACCTTGTGAAGACCTCTCAAGACAATTTTGGAATATTTGACGGTCGTAAACGCGTTTTATTGTTATTTCTGTCCGTAAAATGAAAGTTCGGGTACTTTATTTTGCCAAATAGATGAAGTAATTTTTTTTTATCACTTTGCCCGTCTGCCCGAAAAGTCAGCTTGCCCGAAAGTAAAGGGGGCAACTGCCCCACCCCCTGCCCCCTGCCCCCTGGCTCGTACGTCTATGCAGATATAGATACAATTTCGATCGGCCTTAAATTGTTAATAAGTTTATTGTTATCTGTTTGTATATAACCCTCTGTTACATGTTTTGTTGATTGTAACATTGCTTCATTACGGCGGGAGCATTCTTATTGAAACGTTGCAGTCAGGGGCGGATTGGGGCCGGGAAACGGTCCGGGCTCCCGTGTCGGAGCGGCCCCTTTTACTGACCGAGGAGCTCGGAGGGGGGGGGGGGGGTCCGTGGGCTCTCCCCCTGGACATTTTTGAAAAATGAACCCCAAATATGCGATGTCGTGCAATATCTGATAATAATCTCTGTCAAATAATATATTTCATAAATCGATTAACTTAAGCCAAAACCACGACCTGCAAGTAATTTACAACCACCAGTCTGTGAAATTATCATATAGTCACATTATTAATTAACGTATTATCATTGTATCGTCAAGTGTGAAGAGAATTTAACTGGTTGACCATTTGATTAACCAGTTAGAAATATTGAATCAGCAGGAATATTTTCATTGAAAAATTGTGTTGTGTTGCCGGGAGCGCTAGTTGATTCCTCTTGTGATGGAAGGCCACAAAACACATTGGTACAGAGTGACGAAAATGAAAATCATAAAAGCTGCATTTTAATTTTGGATTCTGGCGTATCCCCACAAACAGGGTGCAGGTGACTTAGTAAATTTGCGGGAGACAGTGTCGGGTGAATCCGATAAAATTTTCGGTTGAAATTCGTATCCCCATTGCAGGATTCAGAAATCTGACCCACACCCCGCACACCCGGTCCAGAAGGTCTATTATACCAGCCCATTCCAGACTCCAGTACAATATGATCATCATGGCTCCATGGTCGGTCCCGTACTTCCCTCTCCCATATAATGTTTAGCAGAAAAGGGTTGTTTTTTTAGACGAATTGGACAAAATTATTTATTTTCATTTTTTGTCCGACCGGCCCTTCGGGGCGATCGCCCGACCGCCCATGGTTACAGTGAATGTTATCCATAAAGCAGTCTGTTATTATATATCGCTTTCACTAAATGTCACTCAAAGATATTGCTTTTGACTTGTATTTCTTTTGAAAAATTATATACATCATTGGCCTAGCAGTGGGCGAATCAATACTACGGTATATAAGAATTACACATACCAACATATAGAGAGGTTATTACTGTGACAGCCACTCCGTAGTTCGAAAAGCTTATAGGTGGATTAAAAACAACACGCTACACATTTGATGAAAGTATATGAAACCTTAAACACTAATCTGTGGTTAAACACACAGAAAGGTCGATCTAAAGGTAACCATTGTAACATTAGGTACATTAACATACACCGGATGAGATGGACAATATAATTTGACTGGAGTTGTTACACGTGCTATACGAGTAGTAATTTGCCGTCAACTTTAATCGATTTCCAATCAAAAAGGGTTCTTTAGGGTGCGGGAGCTACCAACCATGAGGATTTTCCGTCATGGTTTTCCAAGGTCATTGATGCAAGATGGGCGACCCGGCAAGGTTTTATAAAAGGAGAAATGAGCCTATTCGTTCAGATGGAACAAAAAACGAGACCCACTCGTGAACTAATTACATGTGCCTGTAAAAGAACCCGTGGCAGTTGGAATTCAGTGAAGAATAATTGGAAACGCCACTTTCAGGGGGAAATTTCATTTATAGTCATGTTATGGTGTATGACCGTCTTTTTTATCCCCATTTTAAGTACGCGAATGGACCTCGGTTTGTTTTTATCCCACCCCATCTGAACGACCGGGCACACTACCCTTGCCAGTTGCCAGCCCCGCAAGAACGACCACCAGAGAGAAAATCGAAATGTTCTTTATCGGAATTTGAGCCCGGTACATTCTAGCCAAGAATCCACTATCCTGACCACTATTTCGATAAAAAAAACTTTGCCAGCTTCCCCAAACCCACCAAGTTGCTAATCACAAACTATTGTGACTAAATCAATCAAATATATTATATTATTCAAGAATACATATTTATATAATAGCTGCTTTGTGACCCAAACAATTCAAAGAATCCAACTAAGATTAACAAACCAACGACAGTCAACTGTTTGAAGGTCGAAACTGCAATTGCCAAGCAGATGCGAAAAATCAAATCAGTGTGTCAGTACGTATATAAATAGAACGTAAACGAAAATTATAATTTGTGAACTTACTAAGTACACGAAATATATTCAGGTATCAGAGTGACGCCACACCCTGTCTCGTGCACGATAATCGTCTCGTCCAAAATGGGTACTAGTATACTACTAGTAATTCAACCACGCAGACAGAATCGTTAACTAGTAGTACTAATTACGTCTATGAATCCAAAAGTATTGACCTCTAGTGTACTCTTAATCATTCTGTAACACTTCCTGGTCACATCAGTTGTACCTCTGTGTGGAACTTCGATAGATTTAAATAAGTCGATATGTATAAATATGACAAAGTCATAATTAGTACAAGATTATTTTTTTTTTCTGTCGATCGTCCCGAACTCTTGTAAATATGAATTTTCTTAGAGGGTTTTAAATGTAAATTGCAATTATTAGCAGTAATAGAGTCTTAGTCTTTATTAGTTGTTACTATAGCAGGTAACAACACTCCAGAGGCAACGAGCCCCACCCACCCCACCCCTTTCCACATATTTTAATAATTCTAACAACTTTCGGCGAATTGACGTATATGTGTGGTCAATAATTAACCATAATCCTGTTAGTCCAATGAAATGTGTCAAATGTTATATTTTAATTTTGAATAAACATGACCTTATACGCGAGAGACCTGTCTCATTTGATATATAGTATATTCGTGTCAGTATCTTTCTAACTAAAAAGACTTACTTGGATGTGACAACTTTCACTCTAAAAGTTAATCCAGAAAAGTCAAGTAGTTTCTGTTTTACGGACAATCGCGAATCGCTTGACATTTTCGTACATATCAGCAAAGAGAAGGCTATTGGGGATTGTTGCTTTCCTCTCTACTGAAGACGGAGTTTTTAGAAAGGGATGATGGAGCGCGGGCTAGTTACCGCCATCAATAATTTTATCCCGATGACTCTTCTATATACAGTAAGATTCTTGAATTTTCTTCAAATAAAATAATATGATTTATTACTGAGCGTAAAGTTGGGGTTTATTACATTAAAGTTTGAATTCAGGCCAGAGATCAGTGAAGGCGGGTGATATTTATGAAGATAGTGAATAAAGTTCCTTATTGCATCGCATGTTATTGCGTTAGAGGCGTTGTTAATCTTACATGAGTTAGTAGTATAATTTATCAAAAATTAGGTTTGTAATGGCATTGTAATACATCTTCTGTCCATGCATGAAAATATTATATCCCTCTGAATAATGTATTTCTATTCCCAATAACGTTTCTCTCTATTTTAGGTATTGCTATTTTTAGGGTGCTATACAAATTATGTATTATCAGGAACAACTAGTAATACTGGTACAAGTACTACTACCACCGGGATAGATCCATGTGCCGTAAGTACAATATAACCTATACATAGCCTTTTAGCACCAAAAAATCTGCAGATTTACTATGTCCTAGTCGTAATTTTGATTTTGGTTGGCCAGCACTGTTGGCTACACGGTTGCATGTTGCTTATTTCAGTGTTTGTTTCGTGCAATGATCTCTTCCTCTGAAAAGGCCAAATACTCCCTAATATATATATATATATATTTTATTGACAGGGAGCAATATGTCCCGTGGGAACAAAATGTCGAATTATGCAGACTATGAAAGTACTCAAAGTTACTTGCGTTCGTAAGTATAATAAATTTATATTTTCTTACAGGCTCAAGATATAGGTTCATTCAACAATTTCAGTTTCCGATGTGATAGCAAGTGTATAAAAGTCATTATTTTTATAAACTATTTCTATGTTTCGTTTATTATTTTGTTTCAGCCAAGAAAGCTATGTCACAAACAGGAAATTGTCCAAGAGGCCGCCCAGTTGTGAAAATATCAGGTCGAGACCTACACTGTACCACGAGTTGCCCTTCGCCAACCAAATGTATTGGTAGTAGATGCTGTCCTTCAATTCCAAATGTTGACGCGAATGGCAGTGGCGGAACGTACATCATGCAGGAACCGATACTAGGGGTAGGGGGTGGAGCATACAACATGCAGCCCAGTAGTACAGCAGGCAGTGGTGGTACTGGACAAGCAACTGTCATTTTAGTTCCCACGCCTGTTGGCGGTGGTGGTATGACAGGCGGCATGATGATGCAGAAGCCGCCAATGATGCAACCACCTATGATGATGCAGAAGCCACCAATGATGCAACCACCTATGATGATGCAGCAGCCGATGATAATGCAACAACCAATGATGCAACTCCCAATGGTGCAGCGGCCAATGATGCCGCCCCCAATGATCCGACCCCCGATGATGCAAGGTGGAGGAAGTTATGGTGGTGGTGGATATGGAGGTGGGGGTGGACATTACGGTGGCGGCGGTGGTGGTGGATATTCTGGCGCCGGTGGTGGTGGTGGCTATCATGGTGGTAGTCATGGTGGAGGTGGTTATGGTGGAGGTGGAGGAAGTTATGGCGGGGGACATGGAGGAGGTGGTGGTGGGGGTGGATATGGAGGTGGTGGCGGTGGACATGGAGGAGGTGGTGGTGGTGGATATGGAGGAGGTGGTGGTAGTAGTAGTGGATATCAAAGTAGTGGTGCAATTCTCGATGGAGCCCATTCTCATTCTGGTGGGGGAGGGGGTGGATATAATGGTGGTGGGGGAGGAGGCAGCAGTGGGGGATATCATAGTGGAGGCGGGGGAGGATACAATGGTGGTGGGGGAGGAGGCAGCAGTGGGGAATATCACGGTGGCGGTGGAAATAGTGGAGGATACAATAGTGGAGGAGGTGACTTAGATGGAGCCCATTCGCACTCCGGTGGTGGAGGTAGAGGCGGAAGTGGAAGTAAGGTTGGATATTCTAGTAAACATCGACCCCAAAAACGTCCCCAGGGTAAGTGTAATTACATAACTTTGAATAATAGATCATCGCTTTTTATGGCGATATACATATTTTAACATGGGCTTTTGTTTTCATCTTAGAATACCTCATAACATTTTCCGTTTGTTTGATAGATTGATTTTATGAGCCAAAGTATTCGGTTCTACTTATTTGTCTAGAGATCTCCACAATCAGTAGTATTGGGTATGGAAAGTTCAATCATAAACAGCCTTTTTATCATATTCATGTTTTCAGGTAAACCAGGTAGTTGTCCAAACCATGTTCATGATCTTGGTGGGTGTTTTACCAGATGTCAGAATGATTCAGATTGTGGTGGTTCAGATAAATGTTGTCAACAAGGATGTTCTAGGATATGTCATCATATCTAAATAGGAACTTTCACTGATGTGTATATGATATATATATTGAATATTGTTACTTAAGAGGGGTAATATTTTTAACCATCAGGGTCAGGGAAACAAATTGAAAGAAAACAAAACGACTACTAGTATGTACGCTAGATGCCACGAAAGTCGCAATTTTTCTAACAGATCAACAAAACATTTATCAAATCAATAAAATTTTACACCTTGGTGATAACGCACACGACGATTCAAATTCAACCTGCAATGTACGCTAAAACAGAAAGAAAATTATATTTTCAGAAATGTTGTTAAAAAACCTAAAGCCCTGTATTATTTTAGGATTCTTACAGTGTCATTTTAGTCATTTTATAATTAATGATATTTTACTGATTTGCAAATAAGTAACAGGAGACCTTTAAATACTAACCAGAACTTATTCGCGTTTACCAGAAAGACACCCGTAAAAGGAGGCATTGATGTAAAATCGCGTTCTTCTGAATTCCTACAGATTTCTAATTCTAATCATTTGAATCATTTCGACGAACAGACAACAGAATACATCTTAAGTGGTCGTTGGCGTATTGAAAGCAACAGTCGTATGACCACAATAAAGGGCACCATAACACTTAATATTTGCAAAACTTTATGTGTTAGGGCTAAACTGTAATAATACACTGAATTGTAGTGAAAACGTAACTCTGATTTGACCGAAAGTATTGGTGAAGTTTTGTTAAGTTATGGTGCAGCTGACCTGTTATTTTGGCTTGATTGTAGGCTAGACACAATAAAAACCAGAAAAACAAACGGAGAACATAATAACTTTATAGGTAAATGCAGGCAGGTGAAGTAAAAATCAAACTTACATCGCTACACGCCGTCATCGCATAGAAGAAATAAGCCCCCGGGTAGCTATTTGTGGGGCCATTTTCTACACTTGTTGTCACGATGTTTCCCGTAGGCCTGGTGCCCATGCCATCTTGAATTAACAATGGCGCTTTTCTCTGGAACCTCGAAAGTAGTAAAATTTCGAATCAGTTCTTTTCTGTGTAATACGCTAATAACACTCCAAATTGAATGACAGTCACTTGTGCCTGCTTAGTCCATTTTTACAATATTATTGATAATATTAAAGGGACTATCCCGATTTGAACTGAGACAAACCTCCCACCCCCAAAAAAAGAAAAAAAACACCAAACAATCTGAGCATGTATGAAATTTCAGCGACAAAATAAAAGGAATGGTGCTTATTCGGACTCGTAACCCTTTTAAGATTTAGGGTAAATCTTTTCGCTGGGTGACCTAATAATCGATTCCTGTTCCTTTAGCGGTCTATACAATGTATGATCCATGTGTTATATTTTATAACGAAACCTACACATTACTTATTATAAAATAAAAGGCTGATTTTATCTAGACACCGTTTAATGCAGCTTGGGACACCGGTCTCCATTTCCAGGTGAAAGCTGACGGGGTTAGGTTGTTTGAAAGCCTATCACATTATTTTAAGTTAGTTGCTCAGCCCTAAGGTAGAGGATTTTTAGGCAGTTTAACACAAAATTAAACAGTTTTATTCTCCAAAATATTATTGGGAATGGTCTAATTTAGAGGTTTAGGTCATTTAAGGTTGTCAACATTGGTACATCGTTCCGTCTTCCACGGAGACGTAGGTGTTGTTCTGTCCCTAGCTGCTACCGACATTCGTAATTTTTAACAATCTCATTATGTCGAATCCAGTATGCGGTCGTGAAAACGCAATGATCACATGACATCGTAGTGATCTTTTATTACATCCAGAATTGCAAGATTATCATTTTTTGTTTTATAAAAGTGGTGTGTTTTCATTGCATCTTAGTATAATTCGGTTATATTTAACCAACAAATTATATTTATTGATTTTTTTTGTGTCGTTGCATGCAAAATAGGCGTTTAGTTCATTAATTTGCATCCTTTTTTGATTTAATCTTAAATAAATGTAATCTTCTTTTAATTGAATAAAAAAAACTAACTGGAAAACTGAATTGCATTTATTTTTCTTGGTGAGCGTAGTATTGGTTAAACCATCTGTTTAAAGCTTTAAACATATTAAAACTTACTGTTTTATAGTTCTTTTAACAACTACATGTATAAAAGGCACACGAAACAAGGTTTTACGAACATACTTATATAACACATTTTTACCTCTTATCTAGTTTTATCAAAGACTAAACATTTTTTTATGATTTTTTATGAAAGGTATTGATAAAATGTTTTATTAACTTTGAGTTATGTGTTTTTGTTTGCGATCAGTTTGTCTCTTCCACGTAGGGGCGTTACCCTGGCGTAGGTAGTGCGCAGGGTGACTGCATGATGAGCTACGCAGCGTAAAGACTGCGGTTCACAAAGACAAATATAAGGATTAAGACAAATATTATATTCCTATTATTTGGCGTCACTATTTGCATCACGTTTGTGGATTTTGTCAACTTTTATAAAAGTTATAATGTACTAGAAATTGAAACAAATGGGTTTTTTTTTTATTTGTGTGTGTGTGTGAGAGAAAACCCCTTAACTCACTGACCCAGAAGTCCCGAGAAAGATCTCGGTGATGGCCGAGAGAATTCGTCGGGAAACCTGCTTTCTCTTGTCAATAAAACAAGACGGGTCTGCTAAGGAACAAAAAACCGAGGTCGCAGTCACAAGTTGGCGGCACGCACACAAAAGAACCCATGGCAGGTGGATGAAAAGTAGGCGGATAATAAAATGCCCCATACCACATTGCATGACGCATGACTGTCTTTAGCTGGTACAGTAGTAGAGAGAGAATGGGTTCAATGTTAAATACGCGACCCCATTCCTTGCAAGGTACAAGTTGGAAATTGAGACCACACAGCTTGTCTCAATGACAGACCTCACAATCGAAAACATACGCCTTAGATCATTCAGACCAACGCTACTATTACAAATATATTTATCAATCAAATGCTGGTTGCATATCGTTAAAAGTTTACAAGTTAATTATCCATGAAATCTGAGTGCCTAGATTTCCCTTTCCACCAATGGCGACTAGAAAGGGTTCACAACCGCCTAGCAAGTGTGTGTACGGTTATGTGCCTTCCCTTTGGAAAAAAAATGTCCCCCTTTCTGAAGATGTGGCCACACATTCCTATATTGCTCTAATGCCAAATGTTTTGATTTCTGTTTTAAAACGTTCGAAGTCTGCCATCATTTATGATGACAATGTAACATTTAGTCCCACAACCCACAACCCACAACGGTGAAAAATAATTCAATATTTCGTTTTACTTGCCTTCACTAGACTAGAATCTGGACAAGTTGTTATATTACCGGCGTTTCGAATGAAATGAGGGATTAACCAATGAAACGGTCTGTTGCAGCGACTTCTTGGTGTGTCATGCACGTTACTTGGTGTACACATTCCGAAATCTTCGACCGTGGCGCATGTGGGTAGATATGGGCACTGTGATAAGTCTGAGGTATTCAAAAAAGATCTGACGTCATAGGGTCAAAAGTCGTTCATACGACCCCTGATACGACCTCCCAGTACAACTTGTCAGATCTTCATGCAGTATGGGCCATTGAAAGTATAAAAAACGAAACGAAATATGGATCTGTAGTTAAATGAGATTGAATTTTACGTGAATATCTTTGAATCAATTATAGCGGTAAATGCTGTCTTACCGAGGTAGTGCAAATGTTTTCTTTGTGCAACACAAAGAATCAAAGCTGTCCGCCATATTAGAAATAAGCCTACGTACTCGAGTCACTAAGTTGCGTTGCTGCTATATGGGCATATTTTCCTCGTAGTGTTGAACATCGAGATCTCGTTGGTACTTCAGTCACGTTGTTTGGGACTAACAAAGTTGTTTTATTTCACTAAACCACATCTGATGAGACGCAAAGACAGACTACGGTGCAAGTTGGCCCGTTGTAATGTTCGCAATGTTCTTAGCCCAGCAATACAGTTCCGGTAGATTACGGCCTTCCAGTGAACAACACACGATAGCTTGGTGATGATATCCTTTTACGTCCCCTGCAAATGCACCATTCCTTAGAGGCAGACTACATGATTTATGTGGATGATGACGATATATTAATATACCCTCCAGCGAGTTTCAGGCATCGATTTGCAAGAGCTCTTTCCATAGCAAGCTGGCAAGAATTTCTCAAAACACTCAAGGGTACCGAGGTTCATCCGGCAGATTCTGAAAGAGGACATCATAGGCTACTAAAATCAATCTCAAAAATACTTTGCGTATAATTTCCATTTTCACTCGAAATGTTGGGTTTGGCGATCGGGCTATATATATTATCTGTTGGCGTCTATCAGTTTACTGTATATATCCATAAGTATATCTCTTGTCATTTTTACTGTATATATATTTATAAATTATTTTTCGTATGTTTCAAATTTTAGTATAAAAACTTATAATTTTGTTTCTTTTATCAAATTGTTTTACCAATAAGCCTTTCATAGGCAAAATATCGTTTTTCTGATGAAAAAAGAGAGAGAAATGGGGTTTAACGTCCACTCAACACAAACTAGGTCATTTCGGGACTATTATCTGGTGAAGCAGTAGTCAACCAATATTATCCGCAGGAAGCGCCTCTTTAACTACAGAGGCTTAAACCGTTATCACAGCAAGAGGCCGTTAAATCACCCACACTAGTATGTGCTATAACAACATGATCTGTTAAAGCACGCGCTATGGTAATGGTTGATATATCAATATTGGCCTTCGACACATCCAAAACAACATTTTGTGATTGATCACCACTTCTACAATTCTACAAACATAGACGTATCTCTTGATTTTAAACAATCACATTTCCAATCATACTGATGACAATGTTCACAAAACACAGATGTACAAGATTTCTTACCATGTCCTTGTTGCTGGCACCTGTAACATCTAAAATCTGGACAATCAGCAATCTTGTGACCAGGCTGTAAACAAGAGAAGCAAACCTCTTGATCATTGTGGCGAACAGAATATGACGTACCACCGAAAACAGTCGCATAGGGTAAACTGGCGACTTCCTGAGGAAAGTTCACTTTTAAAACCCTTGTTCCGTCATACTTCGTCTTACCATTCCCATCAATGGTTTTCCTAGTAATAGGGACCACGGGATTCACTCCCCAAAATTTAAGTTTTGCAAATAATTCACTATCTAATGTAGACCGGTATGTTCATGAAGGAAACCACCTTAATTCTTGAATCTATGAATTTACAATGCAATCCTCCTTCTTCAGTTTCTAAACCATTTTCAGTCAAAGTTTCAGCAAGTTCATGGTTAATTAGAGTCACGCCATAGGATTCCCTACATGGGACACATGCTAGCACACAATCAGATCCAAGTGAATCTTCTACTATTTGACCAATTACTTCTGTAGCACGGATTTTCTTAACATCATTCACAAACACTTTAACAGTATTTCTTTTCACAAGCATGGTAGAGTCAATAAGGTCAGAAGTTATTGCTGAAGTGCTTGACCCCGACATTTTGAAAGTTAACAAATGGCTGTGAAAACAGCCGGGGCAAAAACGCCCCTGAAGCCTACCCGAGGTACTCTATATAGAAAATAATATATCCAAACTGACACTAACAACCTGGTATTTCTAAATCTCCAACCATAAGTATGGAAACCTAATAATTACCTCGATTAACAACGATTTGTGGAGACAGATATGGCATATGCAATACATCTTTCCTCCATCAAGAGTCAACCGGAAGCAAATCAAGATTTTTTCGACATTCTGCCTAATAGTTTGGATGCGGCTATGGCGGGTGTGGCGCGCCAGGCAGGGTAAGCTTACTCTTCCGGACACCTGTTACCATTGTTTGTCGTGTATTTTGTAAACGAGGAGCAGTCCATTTGCTGATTACACTATTTTGCCTATAATTCTGTCTAATGGTTTGGATTGTTCGTACTTGGTTTTATTTTATTTATATAGAATGTTACCAGTTTGCTTTATACATCTACTTCCATTATTAACCACATCTAAATACCTGTAGTAATTAAAAATCTGAAATATGAAAATAAATATATCATTCAAAATATGTTATCGCAGACTGATAAAGTAAAATTGAAATGAAATAAAATCAACATAAAAATTATCTTAGGGAAATTAACAATGCCCATTCTTCTTGTGTCTATTTAAAAGAATTGAAACAGTTAAAAACGAGAGGACCTGGAGAAAACCCACGATATTAGACAGACGATCCTACTCATTGTTACATACAGCCGCGGAATCGAAACCACGCCAATGACAGACCTTAAGACACAGCGCACACATGCTAACCATTCGGCCATGAAACACCCCTATTCTATTATAAATTTTAGCAAATATTAATCGAAAAGCAGAAGGTTTATTTTTTTTTTCAATTTATTGCCATAATATGCATTTTTGAAGATTTGATTGATTTGATTGCAACATGTTCTTGTCTTCGTTTGCATAAATTTACAAATGAAGACTCCAGGGGAAAAATTGGTGATGTCACGTTTTCTGACTTTTGAGTAAATGGAAAATTCCAGTTTAAACACTCATTTCTTCTGTTTGGAAGATTTGCTTTTGAATATTCCAAGTTTCTATGAAGAATGATGCATTTAGTGACAAGTGTCCAATCAATGATTTACCGATAATTTCTTGTGTCACAATAAAGCCCCTATAACACTCTTGTTGTAACAGAATAATATGTCCCAATCTCCATTCTGGTCAACAAATCGTATTATTTTAGAATATTGCAATTAAATGATGATATAAATTTCATCTTAACACACCTACTTTAAAAAATTGGAAAAATTCAACCAATTGATTTGAAAAGTCTAACGTAAACCCTTTCATATGTGACTTGGATTTTAAAATATTTTCGAACCCTCTGGACAAGTAAAATAGGTTGTAATGGATAATTTACACAACAGATAGGATACTTAAACATCTAGTACTTAGAATAAGTGTATTATTTATTTTCTGGAGCTACCAAGCCAGCAAGAATGTTATTGTCCCTTTAAGGTACCTCCCATAGATTTTGCTACCTTAAAGGGGTAATTTCATATTTTCTAAGAACGTCAAAACACAATTATTTCTATGTCTTTTTCTCAAAACTTTCTCAAAAGGTTGCCAACTCACTATTATACGATCATGGGCATTATTCCCCAGGCATTAAAATCAGTGACACAGGAAATAAAAACACAACTACCTCGCTTGGTTTTCCATTCACCCCCATGGAATGGCTATCTTCAAACGTTTGAATTTGAAGTTAAAAATTATATTTTTGCCATTTTCTCAACTGGCAATCGTGAATTATAAGATTAAAGGGGCTATTCTTTCACAAGATAGGACTGTTTATAGATACAACCTATCTTAGGGCTTTATTTTAATACATTTTAAAAATATAACTTAAAAATATGAAATTGCTACTTTAAACTGGCCTTTGAATACCTCCGCCCTGCATCACTGACAATGGGAAACCACACCGGAAAATCTGGATCAACTTTCTCGGCCAATGCAGGGATCGAACACCCGACCTCCAAGCTAGCGATTCGGCGTCACTTGGGCACGTGATCTCCATAAGTGAAATTCGATAGTTAAGTGACTATCTTGTGAGATATCCTCTGAATGCGGACACTGTGGAATAAAGAAAAGCGGGTTCATGGAGTTATTTAATACGAGTCATCTCCCTTTATTCGAATCACTCCACATTATCGAGGTTCCGTTTACAAGATAAAGCTACTGAACGATGTTGAACATCACAGTTTTTGCTACGCTCGGTCAGATGGAAAATTTGCGAAAAAATATCTTCTCCAGCTCGAAATAAGTATGATTCGTTGGAAATTAGAAATCTCCAGCGTATATACAGAAGCAACAAATTCTGGCGCTTTCCCAGACGGACACATGCCAGTAAAGCGTCAAAAACTATAAAATAAAAATTTTACAGATGGTGGCGATGTGAAAAAGAAAGCAAACATGTCAGACTTGTGACCAGTCAAATTCCAGCAAGTTCGAGCTTTATGGGAGACTGGGGGAGAATGGTCACACGCTCGACGCGCCGTATAGCGACAAAACAATGAACCATAACTCAGATTCGAATTTTTTTTAAAAAAAAATATGGATTTGGTACAAGGATGGGCCTCCATTGACACCTGGCGCGCCTTTTTCTCCCAATTGAAACGTTCCGAGAGCACGTCTTTTTATTTTTCAGAGTACGGTTTTCGCTCATCATAGCTATAGTCACCAAATCTGGTAAAAATGTAATTCAAGCACTATTCTTCAATTCTAGACCAAAAATCAACAAAATGCAATGCATAAAGGGGATGGGGAGCTGGGATACAATCGGGAAAAGCAATTACTGCTCTTATTCCTACGGCGATTCAGGTTCGGTTTTTTACGACCAAACTCCTGTCTCTGTCTCTGACTATCAAAATCTGGTCGTTCAGATAGCTATTTTCGATCATACGATAAACCGCGGCCCCCATGCGCAAACAATTGACATTTGGAAGATTTGACCCCCAAGAATCCGATATTTACAGGTTCAAATTGAATTCACTCCCATCTGGCCTGGCGTTCCCATACGGAATATAAACAGTGTTGCTTTGTATCCTTACGTCATCATTGGATGCTAGCGTACCATTATTTTACATAATGGATCGGTCAATGTGCCAAGCGTACATTATTTACACTAGTTGAAATATTGGAGCCGCTCGACATATTTCATTGAAATGTACGTGCTTGATAGTGTCTGTAGTTGTTTTTCCTAGTAATGACAATTATGAAATTAATAGAACTTAAAACATAGTTATGACGTCACCCTTTCATGTTTTTAACCAGTATATAGGCGAATGTACTCTTTTCTTAAACAATCGCCTATTATTTATAAAACTGTCCATTATTTAATGAAAATAATGGACAGTTTTGTTAATAATAGACACTTATCTGAAAAATGAACATGTGTTTTGGGATAATTTATTGCCTGAACAAATTAAATTACAGTACATGAAATTACTTTAAAAAAAACCCATAGTTACCGAAATGTCACGTGAACGAATATCGATTTCACGTGTTTGTCTACATAAAGAATTCCACTTAAATCCGTCCAATATATGTTACATGTCCGTTTAATAGTAAGTTTTATTCGCCCACCCTTCTTTGTGGACACTCTACAGGTTATAACTTGAAATATAGGTATGTATCCGAAAGATCCCGGTTCCTTTGGGATCACACTGGCTAAATGGTTAAGATATAACTTAAAATATGAAATTTCCCGCTTTAAGCCAGGACCATTACTTACATGCAATTCGTGAGTAATTCGTAATTTTTGGCAAAGGAACTATTCAATACCAATTCATGCATTTAGGCTAATGTGGGTATTCCATATCTAAAGTAGTGTGCAAGGATATTTTTCACATGGCCAAGCATGTGCAAAATAGAGCCTTTGAATATTTAACCTTAAAGCGGTAATTCCATATCTTTAAGTTATATTTTTAAAATGTAGTAAAATAAAGCCTTAAAATAGATGGTCTCTATAAACAGTCCTACCTCGTTAATTAAAGATTTTTTTTTAAACAATATTTCAATATTTATTCACAGAAGCTAGATTGGAGAACAGGCAGAAGCCTATAGACCCCCGAAAGATTTTTTTTTTTTTTTTTTTTTTTAAACAATATTTATTCACAGAAGCTGGATTGGAGAACAGGCAGAAGCCTATAGACCCCCTCTCCATATAATTAAAGATTAATCCTATTAATCCTATTATTCACTATTGCCAGTTGAGAAATTGGCAAAAATGTCGTTTTCCGCTTCAAATTCAAACGTTTGAAGATTGCTAATGCATGGGAGAATAGAAAAACAGGGGAGGTAATTGTGTTATTATTTTCGTAGGAAATAATGCCTATGATAGTAGTGAGTTTACAACCTATAAAGCAAAAGACAAGGAATAATTATGTTCTGACTTTCTTCGAAAAAATGAAATTATCGCTTCAACCTTAAGCAGCGAATTCATATCAACACTCTTAACTGTTTCTCATTTATATATAATGACTAACGAATATTAGAAATAATATTGTATCATTGAGCATTATTTTCCCAGTTGTACCAAATCATGTCTATAATCCGTTCGAACGGATTATTTATAATCATATTTTCAATTTCATCATTAGGCTTAAAATCATTACTCCCCATCAATCCGGATTTCTCCCTAACAACTCCGCTATTTACCATCTTCTTGAAATGTACAACTATATTTGTAAGGCTCTCGATAAGGGACACGAAGTAAAATCTGTCTTTTTCGATATTAGTAAAGCCTTCGATAGAGTTTGGCATCGCGGGTTATTACATAAACTATACAGCTATGGTATCCGTCATGACACCCACAAATTGATTACTAATTATCTCCAGGATCGCGAGCAATGTGTCGTCTTAAACGGTCAACAGTCTCTTACAAGAAATATCTCTGCGGGTGTGCCGCAAGGATCGATAATTGGTCCGCTTTTCTTTCTCCTTTATATTAATGACCTAACAAATAACATTTCATCCAATATACGCCTATTCGCTGACGATACCTCATTATTTATAATAATAGATAACCAAGTCTCTGCTCAAAATAAATTAAATGCTGATCTTGAAACGATTTACAAGTGGGGTTTAAAATGGAAAGTTACATTCAATCCGTCCAAAACTACTAGCCTTACCTTCTCCAGGAAACTATCACCTACTTCCCTTAAACTAAATTTCAATAATGTTATTCTAACTGACGAAAACACCCATAAACATCTCGGCGTTTATTTCAATAATTGTTGTACTTGGGATACCCACATAAACCACATGGTAACTAAAATTAGCAAAACCATTAACAGCTTTCGTTCACTAAAATATCGACTAAAACGTAAAACCCTTGAAATCATCTTCAAATCTTTTATCCTACCACTTTTCGACTACGCTGATTGTGTCTGGAACAACTGTACTAAAGAAAAAAGTGACCAACTAGAATCGCTACATTTAGACGCTATTCGAACTATTACAGGACTTCCTCGTGGTACTTCTCATAATTTACTTTATAATGAATCTGGATTCTCCTCTCTTTTAAAAAGACGCTACTATATGTCTATATAAAGGGTTATGTATGTTATATGATTGCATATTTTCTTTTCTTATATGGGTTTATCAATGACTTATTTTATATGTCTATATATGTCTATTAATTTTCCTTTTAAACAAAAAGGTGAGCAGCTCCCCCAGGCAATCTGGGACACGTCACTCACATTTTCACAACTGCACAAATTATGTCCAATTATGGCCAGACAAATACGCAAGCAAACAAGAACGTATACACGGGTTATTAAGCATAGGGCGTGACAAGTTCAAAGACATCTAGGTTATTCATATTGACGATTCATTTCATATCATACAACGTATTATATTGGCAACCCTTTTCTCTTATTAAGAAGAAGAAAAAAAACTGTAATGTGATTTATTAGCGACTGAATGTCGATATGATGCAAACTTTTCCGTAGTTTGAATAACCCTAGTAACTGTTGTTACCAAAGGCGTTTTATAGCTGAGGTGCTGGAGGTGCGAGCCAAAGAAGTTGAACAAATAAAACGGGAGAAAAATGCTAAAACCGACGAGAAAAATGAAATGTACCCTAGTTAGGGAGGGCCCTAAAGGCAGACAAAAGGGCCCCTCGTCTGACAAAAGGGTCCCTCTGGGCTCTGGCCAATGGAAAGCCCCCCCCCCCCCCCCCCGAATCCGAGTCAATCGTTTTCTTTACACTGTTACTGTCCAAGCCACTTCTGAATGAGGCTTTGCACTGGTATGAAAATCATCAATCAAAACACACACACCCCCACCCGGACCCCCGCGAAAGAGGGCCCTCAAAATAGCATAACCTCCGCCATGATAAACCTTAAAACGCCCCTGTATGTTACGATTTCCCACGTTAACAGCTACACGACTGAATTGAATCACACCGAAAACACAAAATTTAGCTATCGAAAGAGACGGATTTAGTTTAAAACATCGTAATTAGCACCAATCTTCACCCTTGATGAAAATCATCAATCAAAACACATACACCCCCACCCGGACCCCCGCGAAAGAGGGCCCTCAAAATAGCATAACCTCCGCCATGATAAACCTTAAAACGCCCCTGGATGTTACGATTTCCCACATTAACAGCCACACGACTGAATTGAATCCCACAGAAGACACACAATTTAGTTATCGAAAGAGACGGATTTAGTTTAAAACATCGTAATTAGCACCAGTCTTCACCCTTGATAAGCTTTAGAGTGAAAACATGACGAAACTTTACGTTGAAGTCAATGGGGCAATAAATATTGCCTCGGAATATATAATCAGTTGTATAGCGGCTTCATATTATATTACCTATGTAGATAAATGACAATAATGTGGCTTAGTATAAACAGGGTTATAACCATATTTAGGCATCAAAAAATTAATGCCATTCAATATAGAAATGACACCAGTGAGCTAATACTTGCTATATATATATACTTATATATTAAAGTAAATAAAACACAAGTACTTCTACAAGTACAAGTGTTTACGGTAGATAAATAAAAAAAGTACGTCTAGGTAAAAAATATACATATAAATGTGTTGTTAAAAGAGCTTGGATACGGCTTGGATTTAAACAGTCGTCGATTTAAAATTGAATCAATAAATGGCTGAACAGCTACCAATTTAAATGATCTTCAAATTTAATGGCAGAGTGATACTGATATCTTACACAACAGGTGTGGCCACAATTCGATGATGGTCAACGAATTAAAAACTAAATGCATGCTAATAACTACTCAACAGGAAAGAAAACGACCCGTAACACCAAATTTATTGATAAACCTTAACAACCGTGCGATTGAAAATGTTCCAACTTTTAAATTGCTTGGTGTTCAGGTCGATAATAATCTAAAATGGAACGATCACGCAAATTGCATTTCAAAAATATTTCAGTTACGAAAACTGCAACTATTCTTTCCATGTAAATTCTGATCAATATTTTATAAATCATATATTCAGACAAATCTCGACTACTGTTCACCTATATGCAATATTGTATCTCTTAAAGGGACAATAACACTCTTGCTTGTTTGGCAGCTCCAGAAAATAAATAATAGTCTTATTCTTGTTTAAGTGTCCCACCTGTTGTGTAAATTATCCATTACACCCTATTTTAAATTAGGTGTAGTAAAGATGGGTTCTAAGCAAAGTATTTATCGGGTGGTTAATGCCAATAAAAGTATGGCAATTTTGTATATGGAAAGTAGAGATATCCAATCTTACTAGAAAAATACTGGATAACCTGAAAAACACTCATGGGGCGTATACAGGACAAAAATGTAAATGTTCCCCTAATCAACAGCACGACGATTAGGGCTATCCCCACGCGTGACGTCGAAGGCTGCGCGAGTACATTGAGCGCTTTGTGTACATGTTATTAAACTCTATAAAGAGTTAGACGTACAACTACAACACTTTCTGAGAAAAAAATCACGGAACAAGACGCAGGCAGTGGATGATCCGAGAATTTAGTTAGGATTCGATATTTGTAATAAATAGTCAGCGATAACAAACAACATCATCTTGTGCATGCAATGGATTCTCACCCGTCTCCACCCGCCGTTGCCATAGGGACGGAGGGGGGTAATCCCCTAACGCAAACATGGCCTCTTTTTGGTCGATTTTCATAGCAGGGTATACTTGGCAATTACAGTGTTTTAAGAAGGATTTGAAGCAAAATTATGATAAATTAATTAATTTGAATATGTTTTTAGTCCTAATATTATATCATCAAATCACCCAGTTTGTACCCGGGAATTCAACTTTAAGATGAAATTTGAATCATCAATTAATTGGAATATTGGAAAATAAGATTGGAACATATTATTCAGTTACAGCAAGAGTGGTATTGTACGGAAGCCTCCTGGTGCCACGATTATTTTTTTTAGCGTAATTGTGACTTTTTTTTCTCCTAATTAGGACTTTTTATCTCCTAATTAGGACTTTTTATCTCCTAATTAGGACTTTCTATCTCCTAATTAGGACTTTTTATCTCCTAATTTGTTTAGCGTAATTGTGACTTTTTATCTCCTAATTGTGACTTTTTATCTCCTAATTAGGACTTTTTTATCTCCTAATTAGGACTTTTTATCTCCTAATTAGGACTTTTTATCTCCTCATTATGACTTTCTATCTCCTAATTAGGACTTTTTATCTCCTAATTAAGTAAAACAGTAGTATTTAAGTGAAACTCTTCGCGCTTGGTGGTATAATCATGGATGAACTTGTGATGCCAGTGTAGATTCTTCGTTCAAGTTTATCGCAACCTCCCAGAAATAGACTAAAATGCTATCACTACTCGTCAGAAATATAAAATATACTCATCACTACCAATTAGAAATATACACAAAAATCATCACTTCCCTTTAGACATATCCAGAAAAATCATCACTACCCTTTAGACAATTTCCACAAAACTCATCATAACCTTATACAAATTTCCACACAACTCATAACTATCCTTCAGAAATGTCCGCAAAACCCATCACTACCCTTCAGAAAGGTCCACAAAACGCAACACTACCCTCTAGAAATGTCCACAAAACGCATCACTACCCCTTAGAAATGTCCACAAAACCCATCACTTACCATTCGAAAACTCCACAAAACTCTGAACTACCATTTATAAATACTAGTATATGATAGTAGTAAGTGTTGTTTATAGTGGTATATATTAGTAGTAAGTGTTGTTTATAGCAGTATATGATAGTAGTAAGTGTTGTTTATAGCAGTATATGATAGTAGTAAGTGTTGTTTATAGTAGTATATGGTAGTAGTAAGTGTTGTTTAAAGCAGTATATGATAGTAGTAAGTGTTGTTTATAGCAGTATATGATAGAAGTAAGTGTTGTTTATAGCAGTATATGATAGTAGTAAGTATTGTTTATAGCAGTATATGGTAGTAGTAAGTGTTGTTTATAGCAGTATATGGTAGTAGTAAGTGTTGTTTATAGCAGTATATGATAGTAGTAAGTGTTGTTTATAGCAGTATATGATAGTAGTAAGTGTTGTTTATAGCAGTATATGGTAGTAGTAAGTGTTGTTTATAGCAGTATATGGTAGCAATAAGTGTTGTATATAGCAGTATATGATATAAGTAAGTGCTGTTTATAGCAGTATATGATAGTAGTAAGTATTGTTTATGGTAGTATATAGTAGTAGTAAGTGTTGTTTATGGTAGTATATAGTAGTAGTAAGTGTTGTTTATAGAGATTCACTTACTACCATTGTACTCAATTAGGAGATAAAAAGTCCTAATTAGGAGATAAAAAGTCCTAATTAGGAGATAAAAGGTCATAATTAGGAGATAGAAAGTCCTAATTAGGAGATAAAAAAAGTCCTAATTAGGAGATAGAAAGTCCTAATTAGGAGATAAAAAGTCCTAATTAGGAGATAAAAAAAAAGTCCTAATTAGGAGATAAAAAGTCACAATTAGGAGATAAAAAGTCACAATTACGCTAAAAAAATTAGGAGATAAAAAGTCCTAATTGGGAGATAGAAAGTCCTAATTAGGAGATAAAAAGTCCTAATTAGGAGATAAAAAGTCCTAATGTCCTAATTAGGAGGAAAAAAAAGTCACAATCACGCTAAAAAAAATAATCGTGGCACCAGGAGGCTTCCGTACAATACCACTCTTGCTGTAACTGAATAATATGTTCCAATCTTATTTTCCAATATGGTATTTATAGCAGTATATGGTAGTAGTTAGTGTTGTTTATAGCAGTATATGGTAGTAGTAAGTGTTGTTTATAGCAGTATATGATAGTAGTAAGTGTTGTTTATAGCAGTATATGGTAGTAGTAAGTGGTGCTTGTAGCAGTATATGGTAGTAGTAAGTGGTGTTTATAGCAGTATATGGTAGTAGAAAGTGTTGTTTATAGCAGTATATGATAGTAGTAAGTGTTGTTTATGATAGTAGTAAGTATTGTTTATGGTAGTATATAGTAGTAGTAAGTGTTGTTTATGGTAGTATATAGTAGTAGTAAGTGTTGTTTATAGAGATTCACTTACTACCATTTTACTCAATTAGGAGATAAAAAGTCCTAATTAGGAGATAAAAAGTCCTAATTAGGAGATAGAAAGTCCTAATTAGGAGATAAAAAGTCCTAATTAGGAGATAACAAGCCCTAATTAGTAGATAAAAAGTCCTAATTAGGAAATAAAAAGTCCTAATTAGGAGATAGAAAGTCCTAATTAGGAGATAGAAAGTATTAGGAAAGTCCTAATTAGGAGATAGAAAGTCCTAATTAGGAGATAAAAAGTCCTAATTAGGAGATAAAAAGTCCTAATTAGGAGATACAAAGTCACAATTACGTTAAAAAAAATCGTGGCACCAGGAGGCTTCCGTAGTATTGAGCCTTTAATACTGTCCAACGACAAAGTCACAATTACGTTAAAAAAAAAATCGTGGCACCAGGAGGCTTCCGTAGTATTGAGTCTTTAATACTGTCCAACGACAAAAAACGAACATTCAGACTTATTTTAGATATAGACCGCACATAAAATTTATCTACTGAACTGGCATTGTGGATCTAAACTTATTAAAAGTTATGGAAAGACATTTATTAAATATGTTTCTCCTACCTTCACAAAGTAATCTATCATCGTAGCCCGGAGTATTTAAGACTAATGATCTGTTCTCTTATTCTCAGACCTCAGCTTTCTGTCGTTAAAAATAGTTTAAAATTCAAAAGATCCCAGTTATACAATTCATTGCCAGATAGTATTATAAATATTATCTCAATCAACATGTTTCGTAAGCATATCTATAAATATGTAGGGGCTTCATAATTTAATATTTCTTGTCCATCCATATTTTATCGATCTATGTCCTCAGCTTCCATGTTGATCTATGTACATATATTTTGTAAAATACTATTGATAATTCTATTCATACCCCTCATAGGGTAAATAATTTTCATATTTATCAAACAGCACATCTAATATATTCATTATCATTATGTAAAGCATTTGTTCTGGATTTTATGCATGGTTGATGTTGTTAAAATGGCAAATTGTAAGAAAGCCTCAGGCCTAATTTTCTGCACTTTTGGAACAGATTCAGGCAATTATTTCAGATTACAAGAACACTGTTAAATCCTGACCATGACCAAAAAAACTTCCCAACCAATTCTTCTCCTGATTAGCTTCCAGATCCTTGCTCACAATACGTCACATAGAAAATTGTTAAGATAAGAAATGGATGGTTAACTGAAAGCGATAAACCAAACACTTGTTTACATTATTTTGTCAACACCAGCAATTCTAACCAAATTGTCGTTTGTTTCTGAATCAGAATTATCAAAGATTGTGAATCAACCAGGTTCTCAATCATGCAGTTTGAACCCAATTTTAACCACAGATCACAGGAAATGAATGTAAATATTGTGTTTTCGTCCCTACAGACCATATCATCTGGAGTACCTCAAGGGCCAGTCATTGGTCCCATTTGTTTTAACCTTTATACCAAACCACTTGGTGACATTATTAGCCACAATGAGCTTTTTTCATCTCTATTCCGACGACTCACAATTGTATATTTCTTTAAAGCCAATCGAACGTCTGTTTGATCAATCTAAACAGAATATTGAATCATTTATATTAGATATTAAAAACCTGGCTCAGTAAAAACTTTTCAAAGCTTAATGACGATTAAACAGAATATATGCTGGTTGGATCAAATGTTAACATAAATTAAATGACGTTTCTGTTCAAGATGGTAATTCTAACATTCATTCATCTATCCATAGATTCAATTATCCATAGAATCAAATTAGTATTACCTATAAATTGGGGACTTCAATTCATCTATCCGAACATTCAATTATCCATAGAATCTCAAATTAATAATACCTGTAAATTGGTTACTTTAATTTCTATTATCCATATAATACCTGTAAATTGGTTACTTTAATTTGCGTAATATATGTAAAAATAAGAAATATATGCCTGTTGGTGCTACCAACAGGCATGTTGATCCTTATACGCTTCAAAAACTTCAAAACTCTTCTGCTAGACTAATACCAGGCACTTCCAGTAGTCCGACAGTTTGGTAGGTTGATGTTGACGTTCTGAACAAAAGCGCCGCCCATCTCCAGATACTATCTATTATACTGGCTTTTCATTTTTCATATTCACCACTTCCTCCAAATACAGTATGGTGACCATCTTGGATCATCAAGATTTTCTCTATATAAAAACCAATTTTCACATATATCTGCGCCTAAACCACTTAAGGTCATAATCTTTATATCTAAAATTTTATTTCTGTGGTTAAGGAATGCAATTATACCATCTTCCGCCGAAATGTATTCTATGGCAGCTGTCTTTGATCGTCTGGACTTCCGATATGTAAAAACCTATATTGTATCTGCTTTAAACTACTTCGTATACAATTATACCGTCTAGGAAAGAGTGATTTTATTTACACACAAAACAGAAAACTTTCTAAAAACCACTTAGTACACCTATATCTACCTATGACTCAGCTTCTGGACCTTGGTCTCTTCAGGGCCATAGAATACTATAATACCATCTGGAAAAGGATCAGATTAACCAAAAAGCGAAACTGTCGGGTAAGTGGGAAAATCGGTATGCTCTAAATGCATGGTAATCAATGCAAAGAAATATAACATCACTGTTATCAATAATGGTGAAATTTATATTGTTACACACATAATTTATACTACCGATGCAATATTTCCATTGACTTAAGTACATTTAGAAGAGACTGATTTAGTTGTTCTCAACTTATATTAATGACGTTTTCCAGGTCACATGAATGTTGCCTTTTTGTGTTAATAAAAGTAATGTGGTCCTTTTCTAGATGTTATAAATGTAATTCCGTACCTTCAGAATTCAGGTTTATGTACAAAGATGACGATAGTTATACCCATTTTTTCAACTTATATGTACGTTTACATTTTTACCGTTGATAAAAAGCAATCTAATCTTTTTCAAGAGGGTACAAACTGTATTCCTGGTCTCCGCAAATGTAGTTTTAAATACCAAGATGTGTCCCTAACTGGTTTCGAAACTGAGATATTGGTAGATAAGGGCTGTCATAATATATTTGGAGAAAGAGATACCTTTCTTATTCCATGTACTTGTAATTATTGACCCTATAAACCGCGCTGTTATATTTCCAGTAGTCTCCCTCTTCTGAAACTCAGGTCGTAAAAACTATCGCTTTATTCGGCTGTATGGTATTGTCTGAACTCCTCTTCATTAGCCCAGTTCGGAGTAGAACAGTAGGACGTTAAACCCCATTTCATTTCATTTCTGAACTCAGCAAGATGTGTACGTTATTTCTAGAATTTCTGATGTCACTTCTGCAACTGCGTAGCTACTCTATAGGTCACCAATGGTATAATATATCGTGGACCTAGTTAGATAGAGCCTATCCTGGAGCGAAATCTTGTAATCCATGGAGAATTTCGCATAATTAGATTTTTGTTTTGATGCTATTTTCGAAATAGTGATAGATGGTCCTAAATTATAATGAAAGGGATAGTCGAACGAAGTGGCCATATTTAATATTGAGGTCAATGGGGGCAATAAATTAATTGTGCTCCGTAATCAACATAATTTGTATAAGAAACAGGGGTTAATATTCCCCCCGTCTATTAAAGCACATACAAACATTCAGTTAAATTGTTTACCAAGTACACACCTATATAGTGTGACCTATATAGACATATATGGTTAATATATTGAATAGATCTGATGACATTAAAAATAGAAATGACTTCAGTTTGCCGTTATTTGTATAAAAAGGGGGCGTATAGTGGAGTACAATACACCTGAAAAAGCAGTTTCTTAAAACTGTATCAGGGCACTTACATAAAAACCTGAATGTGTAACCAGCGACACATAAGAAAGTAACGCTCATTGAATACGGGTAAGTTCAAGTTTTCCATAGCTTCTCTCAAAACTATAGTATACATATCAGGTATTACAAATCATAATTTCGCTGGTAATATTAGACTAGAAACCTTGCGATGTATTTTTATATATCAGATAACTTTTTACAAAAAACGGTTAATGCTTTTCGCATATTAATATTTTTAGAAGCGGTCACTATATGTTCTTTGGTTGTTGGCTTCGAAAACAATAGATGCTATATTGTTTAATTATTGATATTATTTACCATTTTTCACATCGGTGCACTATTGTTGAAATTAGATATTTGAGTTCTTTCCACTCCTGAAAATTTTGTCCGCAAAAGTTCCACAATAGCAACGAAGTTATATATCAGATTTTAAAAAAATGTAATAGAGGTGTAATGAACAGTAGTTGTGGAAAGTTATAATTTAATTTCTAAAATAATTTTTGAAAATGACCAAGGAAATTAAAATTGTTCTACTACGCAACGAAACCAGTGGCTGTAGTCGTTACTGAAAACGCCTTGTCAACGCTGTTTACGATGATAACATTAAGCAAGGTAAAGTATAAAATTCGGAATATAAAACTAAAATGGCATATTTTTTTGTATATCAATACGTAAAACATTATTATCTCTTTCTAGATTCATCATGAAGCTCGCAGTGCTTCGTGCAACACTTTTCATCGGTATCTTAGCTTATGCAAATGCCTATGCTGGACACCAAGAAAAGATACCAAATGGTGACCATGTACCACATCCCTGTAAGCCTAATTTTATATGGAAAGGCGTGGGGCATTTAAAAATGGGAGGCGGAGGCGATCGAAATAGTTTTGGAGAGGCATTCGCAGCTGCTGGTCATACGGTAAGAATTATTTACAACATTATGTGAAATGAAATATCATACTTCAAATTATACCAGAAACACTGAGTTAGGTCTAGTGCTGTTTATTTGAGTAGTTCACATAACTAACAGACTTGTTATGCACATAATAAAGCTACAATACGTTATTGTAGTGGAACTGCAGGATTGTATGTGGAAGACTGTATACATTATATGTGAAGTGGAAGGTATCATGTTTATACCAGAAACAGAAAGACTGAGTATGTTGTATGGAATGTATAGAGAAATGTATTATGTTCTTTCAGTGGACTAAAGCATTATGTCAAGCTGATTCAGATGGAGATGGTAAAACTAACGGCGAAGAACTGGGTGATCCGCAATGTACTTGGAAATCAGGCACTGTTCCTGATGAGGTAACGGGTATCACGCATCCAGGTGTTTGTGACCCCTGGGGAAGTACCCAGTGTAATGATAAGAATTCCTGGGTTAATTGTGATAGCGAAGAATTTAAATGCCCTGCAATACACGAAGAAGGTAATGTTTCACCAAGAACTATTGTTTACTTTATATCTCTTTCTGAAAAAACAACTCAGGATTGTATTGTACCACAGCGACAAGGAGAACGCATTGTACCACAGTGATAAAGGGAACGCAACACTCAGCATTTACAAAAAACAACCGCGAAAAGTACGTCTGTAACATAACAAGAATTGTGCAGGTGACATTCTTGTATTACCGACATTAAGTATTGTGATTAAGATTAAGAAAGCTTGGTATCTTTTCAGGTGTACAAAAGATGGATTTGCGATTCCCATGGTTCAATGTTCCCGATAAAGAGACGAGTTATTATTGTATGGGTTTTGAATTACCTAGTGACGGAGACTACCATATGATTGCGACTACGCCAATTATCAATGAAACACGAGTGATGCACCACATCAGTCTTATTGCTTGTGATGCTACTGGTATGTTTAATATTGTTTTGGCATTTAAAACAAAATCCATAACAGGGCCGATGCCATTAAATTACATGTAGATTGGCAATCTGTTTCACGGAGAATTACTAACTAATTATCTCTGTAACAGATGACTGTCCACAACACGTGCGTTGATTTCACGTAGCGTTAGTCATTGACTCAACGGCTCGTGCATTGTTTACATAACACCTGACTGCTTCGGGCAAAATTATGCATTTTACTCATTTTAATACCCATTTACACTAAATGGCAAATATTTTTAACTACAAATACTTCAAGCGTCTTTATTTATTTTTCTTATACTTATCAGTGATTGTAGCGGCCAAGCGAATATTCAATGCGGGATCAGTTTGGTACACAGTGACTTTGAAACCAAAACACTGTGTAAGATTGTTTATTGGGCAAGAGAAAATGGGGTTTAACGTCCACTCAACACAAACTAAGTCATTTCGGGTCTAACATATGGTTCAATTTCATTTCAATAATTACCAGTGGGAGGAAACCGGAGGACCCGGAGAAAACCCACGAGGTTGGACAGACGACCCTAGTCCTTGTCACATACAACCGGGAGTTCGAAACCATACCAGTTGACTCAATAACAGGCATTATGATACAGTGCGCGCACGTGTTTATTGGGCAAAGAACAATTTACACCAACTATCGTAAATATACACCAGTGGATAACCATGCCTTATAGTTGCCCAACTTATAATGGAAAATGGTCGTTATTACCGTTATACATTACCCATACATAACCTTGTTAAGGATTTGGGTTTATGTCCTGTGAAATCTGAGACTTTCCCTTTAAGATAGAATGTATTGGAATTGTGGTTACATATTTCAATTCAGCTAAGGCTTTGACCAAGCCGGAAGAATGTATGATGGGTTTAACCGGTTGTACACAACAAATAGGATTATGGACTTTGGGCCTACCAGGAGAATGCTTATATAAGGATGCTGGTTTCAGAATAGGCTTAAATGGTATGAAAAGGGGTGTACTTCAGGTAAATTTAAAATGACAAAATACTATTAACTGGAAGTCTCCAGCTAATGCTTCATATCTGTCTCACCAGATTGATGTATTATTTATTAACGTATTATAGTAAACATGTCCATAAGTCAAGAATCCAAATGAAAGATTATTGTAATAATTCTATATTGCAAGGGAAGAAAACTATCTTAATAGATAAAAGTTTACAATTTTGGACGACAATTAAGTAATTATATTTCTACAAAAATTCAAACCGTGAAATTTTTAGCCATTTTCTTATCACTAAATCATTTTACACCAAAGTTATGCCGATCTATGAAATTCTCTAGTTTCATTGGACCAACCCAGAAAAGAAGACTGATTTGTGGGATTCGTCTGGTATGAGTATCTACTACACGAAGAATTTAAGAAAATATAATGCTGGTGCCTGGTCCACAGGTCAACTATATCTTGAAATTCCACCGCTGATGCCCAAAGTCGTTCAACAGTCAACTTGTTCTTCCAGCTGTACAAAGAAAACATTTAATGGTTCTATTTTCTTAACCACTGGACTGAATCATATGCACTACCTCGGTAAGATAGCTTTACCTATATATTTCCATTTTACCAAAATTAACGCTGTGCATTCATTCTAGAATATTCATATAAAGGAAAAATGTTAGGTTCTATGACTTACAATCTTTAGCTTATTCTTAAGACAAAACTCATACCGAAATTTTCTCCCTTGAAAGGTCATTTTGGATCAGGTACTGGTCCCCTAGCGCTACTCATCTCATGTTCTTGGGGACTTAAGGCTACGTAATACGTAAATTCATTCAAAATCGATTTTCGATATGGCGTCACAAGTCAAAGATCACTTTGAGGATGTCTTACAAAAATCTCGGTCCATAGTACGCTTGTATTTATTGTTATGCATGGACCTTTACTCAGCAATATCCTATGGCAAATAGATTCCACATAGGAAGGATATAACAATAGGAACCAGCTCACTGATATTTAATTGCATTCCTTTTACTATGCACCGACATTGTTTTCCATCCATTATATTTTAACATTTTAGGTATATCCCAACATGTAAAATTAACAAGGACAGATGGAACGGAAGTGATGTTAACTAATGATGAAAAATATAGCTACGATACTCCAGTCTTGTACCAGTAAGATTTATTTTTGTGTTAAAGATATATTATGGGAGATTAGATAAAGAATGGCGATTCTCACTATAATAATTAAAAACTAGATAACGCAAAGGCAATTATTTGCTGAAAATTTCAGTCAAATTGACCCACTATGAATAGAGCATTGAGCAATTGAAATTCCCGTCTAGTGTCGATCATCCTTAATAAAGTCGGTACGATACAACGCATGGTCTCGATTATCCATTTCATGATTAAATCATGAAGTAAAGTTATGCAGCAAATCTATGCAATAATCTACTATACATCGATGGTTTTTTATGGTCTGGATATGTTGATTAATGTCTAATTAATAATTTAGATAGCACTTCGGGCCTAAAGAAAGACCTGCAATAGGCAGATTTAGCTCTTGCATAATGTATGCCAAATCCCCCCCCCCCAAAAAAAAAAATCCACGCCTTCCGATTTTTCCCAAAAATGAATAGTCCAATCCATTTTAAAAATAGACTATAAATGACATATGGTGGTGTTAGCCCCAGTCAGAGACCTGTTCAACCGTTTAGTCACCATATTGTATTTTACAAAAAATCTTCAAACCGATATTCAACCGCCACTGTGGTTTTGTTTTTAACCTTCACCATATAGCAAGAATTCTTGGGGAGTGGATTTTTGAACTTTGTTTTCCTTTACTTCCGGTTTTACTTTGAATATTCTTCGATTTTTCAACTTCTATCTAGTGTCTTGGACTTTTATTGACCATTAACCTTGATCATGCCCATGTAAACTAACACTATCAAAATGTGCGGTCTTGAAGTATAACTTTCGGTTTTATTAAGAGTTCCAAATGGAAGTTTTTTTCCACTCTAATAGGTATTGGATGTTATTATACACAATAATTCATGGTGTAACTCGATGGTTGACGTGACAAAGCCAGTGCTAAGGTCAAACTCCCGGAGTAGCATTAGTTTCTTAAAATAATTCAATAGACACAATTTAATGTCACTAATATGGTAGATACGCAAGACAAATGGATTATACAAGAATACTACACAACAAGACAAATATAGCCAGATAATACATGTGTATTGGTTCCCAAACATAGCCTCCGATATTTCAGAACTCGGCCATAAAATTATATAATATATTAAAATTATAGAATTATATAATATATTATTCCATGGATATTAATAACATGTATTATTTATTCTTCTCTAGGTATGAGACTCCAATAGAAGTTAAACCAGGTGATAGCATAGAAACCGTTTGTACCTATAGATCTATATCTAGAAAGACGACCGCTGTATATGGAGAGGGTACCTTTGATGAGATGTGTTTTGGTATTTTTAATTATTACCCAGCCGAAGCACTAACATCCCCTATGTGTGCAACCTTAAAGGATTTAGATTTGTGTGATTTCATGGATATGAAATGCGATTATATAGCCATTGGAAACTTTTCACACCCAGAAACAAGAAAGTTGATCGACAAGGTTAGTATGTCCTTTGGGCTATATACAAAACCATAACATGGGGTTTATTAACAGTTTTAAAAACTTGTCTGGTCTGTCTTGGACTCATGTTTCGAAGAATTGTAACTATTTCATCGCGCTTATGTTTCAGTGGTAAAGCGTCACTGGCTGGCAAGAAATGTGGGTTTAGTGATTCGATGGGGGTGTTTGGAAGTTCCCTGTAGAAACTTGATATTTGTTTGGGTGGTTCGAAAAACCTGTACATAAGCACACTGGCTGTTTATACATCTATAACGGTAAATCTGTTTGACCTTTGGGGTATATGCCGGGAATAACTTGCGAACTGAACGTCGGGTGCGGCCTTGGATATATTCAGAGAATTTGGGGTTATTCTTCCAGAGTAGTTTCTTTCATAAGAAGAAATGATATATATGGTTTTTCAAATGGGAATTCTGTGGTATTATCATTTTGCGTGCATGTAAACATAAACGTTTTATAAGCAAGATAAAGAACTCGACTTCGGTTATGCTAGGGAAAAAGACTTCAGAAAAAGGTCCTCAACAGAAAAACTACCGTTTTCTACGGAAGCCCATAAGGGTCAATCAAATGAAAATATTCTGACTATCTTGTAATTACAAAATAGCTATCTTGTATTATAAGATACGGAGAAGCCCGTTAGGGTCAATCAGATGAAAAAAAAAATTATTTCAAGGTCGTCCCACACTGATTTATCGGATAGTTATAGGCCAAAGAAGTGTGTGTGTGTGGGATAGAGAGAGAGAGATAGAGAGAGGGAAAAAGAGAGAGAGAGAGTGAAGGGGGAGGGAGATGAGGAATGGGGTTTAACGTCTACTCGACACAAACTAGGTTATTTCGGAACTAACATATGGTTTAATTTAATTTCAATAATTCGTTTGCGCGTAGGGGTCTTTAGTAGTGGGGTGGGGGTTGGATGGCGAATGGTTAGCACGTGCGCGCAGTATCATCAAGCCTGTCATTGAGTCAACTAGCGTGGTTTCGAAACCCCCGTTGTACGTGATAAGGAGTAGGGTCGCCTGTCCAACATCGTGGGTTTTCTCCGGGTCCTCCGCTTTCTCCCCACTGCTAAAGACCCCAACGCGCAAGTCAGGCGCGGATCCAGGATTTTTTGCAGGGGGGGGTCTAGGTTTGATAATTGCTTAACTAATTGCGCTCAACCGATTAACGGTAAATTAGATTCAATTTGGTTCATTCTGATGTATTTCCGGAAGGTAAATTCCAAAATCACAGGTCTAAATCGCCAAATAAATCGCATAAAAAATTTTCAAGCCTGAGCAGGGGGGGGGGGGGCGGACCCCCTGCCCCCCCCCCCCCCCTCTGGATCCGCGCCTGCAAGTGCATTATTGAAATAAAATTAAACCATATGTTAGTCCCGAAATGACCTAGTTTGTGTCGAGTGGACGTTAAACCACATCCCCCTCTCTGTTTAGCAGTTGGAGGAAACCGGAGGACTGACAACCTGATGATGCCGATCCCGTAACATACAATAATACTTCGTTGAGCTTGAGGGTTGGCAGGTCGATTTGATAGCACATGCGCACTGTATCTTAAAGCCCGTCATTGAGTCAAATGGCGTGATTTCGAATCCCCCGTTGTACGCGTCAAGGAGAAATGTCGCATGTCCAACATCGTGGGTTTTCTCCGGGGCCTCCCCTTTCTTCCCACTGCTAAAGATCCATATGTGCAAGCGATTATTGAAATTAAACCATATGTTTCCCCCCCCCCCAACACACACACACACTCTCTTTAGCAAGTGGAGGAAACCGGAGGACAGGCGAGGATGGACAGGCGAAACCACGCCAGTTGACTCAATGACAGACGTTAAAGCACGCATGTGCTAACAAATCGACCATCCAACCCTCCAGCCCAACGAAGTACTTTTGTATGTCACGGGATCGGCATCACCAGGTTGTGTCCTCATTAAATACTATGCATACTCTAATTGACTTATTCCCTCATTAATATCATTTATTATGATACATTGATTTCATGTTCTCCTTAAAGATACCTTCCCCGCGTACAAACTGTGCGATTTGATGATATATTTGGGCTAAAAATATATTCAAACTAATTAATCAATAAAACGTTTGCTTCAAATCCCTCTCAAAACATTGTATTCGTCAGGAGATACCGCAAGCTATAAACAAACAGCTTTTAGACGCCATGTCAGTCAACTTATTTCATTGAGGGAGGGTCCATTTTTCAGAATATCCTTTTCCTTACTTACTTTTCAAAAATTAAAATTTAAAGAAGTTTTCCGAAAAATAGAAATAGCGTTCTGTGGTTTCAAAGAGGCATTAAAATTGATGAGTCATGATATAAATATGTAGTTGGTGGGTGTATGAAGTCAACGGTATTTATGGGCGCGTGAAATCGGTGTATGGTGACCTTTAAATTGTCACTCATGGGCTTCTCGGTATCTTGTAATTACAAGATAGGTTATCTTAGGTTATCTTGTAATTACAAGATAGGCTATCTTTTTAAGATAGCTATCTTGTAATAACAAGATAGCCTATCTTGTAATTACAAGATAATCAGATTTTTTTTCATTTGTTTGACCCTTATGGGCTTCCGTAGTTTTCCTTTTTCTCGGGTTTTTTTTTCGGTCTAATACATAATGCTATTTTCTACTGTTTCCATAAATCCACGTCTCTACCAATACAAACAGTATAACTTTAAACTAGATCAATAACCACCCAATTATAAGCATAATTAAGAGATTATTATTTTATTTTAGGTGATGTCAAAATGTTCTTATGAAAACCATTGTCTTCATGGATGTAGAGACGTTGTTCAAGACATCATTGCTAACCACGATTGTTTTAAGGATGGCTGGACTGACAGCATTTATTCTTATTTAACCTCAGATAGGTTACTTTCCACAAAAAGCTCAAATGACACCATCGAAGCTTTTCGTTTCGTTGCTGCCATGAAATCATGTGATTGTGCCACAGAGGTTCCACTCGAATACGTTGCTCCAAATTCTAACACGAATGTCTGTAGTAGAAATTTAAGTTACCCCACTATTGTATTCGCTTGCTTGTTTGTGGGGATAGCATTGTCCCGGAAAGTTGTCCAATAAGTCTTGTTTTGGGTTGAAGGAGAACTTCCAGATTTTACAAGGTGTCTTTTAATATAATTGAGAATACAAATCAGACACCAAATATGAAGAAATGTCCGATTTACCTTCTCTGAAAGTTTGAAATACAAATAATATAGTTTTAAGTATATATATATTAAACGCCAAAATGAAAAGATTTCAAATTATAATATTGGGCCGTTTCGGAGTTATCTCTACATTAATTTGCTTAATGGGGTACAGTTTGGGGATATATTGAAATGTTGTCTTTCTTTGAAAGACGCACATTTAAAATATTGTTACACATGACCAGAATTATCCAGTTTATTCACATTTAAAAATGTATCTAAAGACTGCAACTTAAATTGATATTGTATTCACCCTACTCATCATTAAAGTTATTCTGTCAAGACAATAGATATTGTTTAAACGAAATAATTATTTTTTTTTTTTTGTTTTTTTTTTACTTTTTCAAGTGTTGATTTTTTTTAATATCAAAAAAGACGAGTTGGAGATTTTATTTATAACACAATCCTTTTTTACATGCACAAATAAATAAATATAATTCTTTGGTGTAGATTTCACTTTTACTGAACCTGATAACATTACAGCGTAGTGATACATCATCCCTTGACAGTAGTTTACTTATATATTGACCCAGCATTTCCTTCAAGGTGAATTAAATAGAAACAGTTTGTTTTTAACAAAAAAAGGAGATCCTTTTTAATTTAAAATAAGTGGTTTCTTTATAATAAAGAAAGAGGATATTGTAGTAGGTTTTGTAATTGATCATAAAAGCGATATCCACTGTCAAATGTGTTATTGGGTGATAAATGTTTCTAAACCATTCTACCAGCTATGACAAACTTAATTAACAGTGCCATTGTATCCCCCTTCTTAAAAAAATCAAATTTAGATACCAACCTTGAAAAATATCGTCCGGTATCCATTCTAAGTTTTCTATCCAAAACCTTGGTGTGAGTAAAGTGTCACTCAACTCACAATTCATATCTGTGATGATAACACCATGGAACAATTTCGGAGTGTCTGCAGAAAGTTCATCTCTATGTTAACGACACGCAATTTTATATTTCGTCCGAGCCAACTGAAAGCCATTTGGGTCAGAATATTGCATCATGCATATCAGATATTGAAACCTGGATGCGTAAAAACTTTTTAACGCTTAATTTATCAATGGAATTTCAAATTAAAAATATCTGTAAAACTGGTTACATTAATTTATGTAATATATGAAAAAATTAACAAATATCTGTCTTTTGGTGCTACCAAACCCTTTGATTTTTTTAGCTTGTTACGCTTTGGTACTCTTGCTAATCATTTTTATAAGCTTCAAAACACTAAAAACTCTGCTGCTAGACTGATATCAGGCACTTCCTGTAGTCCGGCAGCAATAGTATTTTGATATTGACGTTCTGAACAAAAGCGCCGCCCCTCTCCAGATACTATCTATTATACTGGCTTTCCATTTTTCATATTCACCACTTCTTCCAAATACAGTATGGTGACCATCTTAGACCATCAAGATTTTCATTATGTAAAAACCTATATACCATATATTTGCGCCTAAACCGCATAAGATCGCAATCTTTATGTCTGAAATTTCATTTTTATGGTTAAATAATGCAATTTTACCATCTTGAAAGGGCACCCTATATATATTTCGATTTTCACGACTTCTGCCATGTAAAATCTATAATATACCCGATTTTTTAACTACTTAGAATCGCAATCTTGGTGTATAAAACTACACTATCCGGATCAAGGAATACAATTATACAGTCTAGGAAAAAATGATTTACACAAAAAAGAAAACTTCCATTCTCGCTATTGACCCCTATACGCTTCCATACTTAATGCAAGGTAATCAGTGCAATGAAATATAACATCACTGTTATCAGTTATGGTGAAAATATATTGTTACACACATAATTTATATTACCGATGCAATATGGCTAAAGTACATAAAGAAGAGGGGCGTGGGGTGAATGGCCGAATGGTGAGCGTCAACTGGCGTGGTTTCGAATACCCGGTTTTCGTGGCACGGAGTAGGGTCGACTGTCCAACCGCGTGGGTTTTCTCCGGGTACTCCTGTTTCCTCCCATTGCTAAAGACCCCTACGTGCAAGCGAATTGTTGAAATGAAATTAAAACGCATATGTTAGTGTCGAGTGAGCGTTAAACCCCATTTCTCTCTCTCACACATTAAGATGATTTGGTTTTCCTCAACTGATATCAAGGGCTTTTTTCAGGCTACGTGTAATATGGTCCTTTTCTAGATGGTATAAATGTATTTCCGTACCCTAGAAATTAACTTTAATGCACCAAGATTGCGATACTATCTGATTCCGAAGCTCATCATATAGTTATACCGATTCTTTCAATTTATATGAACGTTTCCCTTTTTTGTGTTGATAAAAAGTAATCTGATCTTTTTCGAGATGGTACAAACTGCATTCCTGGTCCCCGCAAATGGAGTTTTAAATACCAAGATGTGGCCCTAACTAGTTTCGAAACTGAGATATTGGTAGATAAGGGCTGTCATAATTGGAGAAAGAGATACCTTTCCTATTCCGTACCCTTGTAATTATTAACCCTTTAAAAGTCCGTGTTTTTGAGCCAATGCCTTACTCACTGAGTCATTGCAGGAGGGAGGATGAGCAAAAATTGCCTTTTCAGAGATAAAATCGTCAGAAAAATCACAATATGTTGACTTATTATCAACTTAATATTGCGGTATCTATCGCGCTATTGACCCCTATACGCTTCCATAGACAAGCCCTCTGGCACGAAGAAACCACGATGCAAAATCCCAACCAGAAAATGTGTTGTCGGGTAAAAATGTCGTATTGTCGGGTATAGTGATGTTGGATTAAAATATTGTGATTTCGTTGTGTCAGGTTGTCACCGTATGAAGGTCGACATGACGATACTATTCAGCCACCATACATGACGACACAATGATAAATCATGTACTTCAACGCGTTTACAAGCCTTGTGGTAACTTCTCGGACACATTCGAAATTACGGACAAAAAGCTATAATTTACGATCGCTTTTCACCATATAATTCTTGACTGTATTACGTTCAGAAAGATAAAATGTAAACGTGGAGATAACATTACAATTTTCTGACATTAGTTATTGTATAAGCTATGGCGGGAGGGTTAAATTTGATCTGTTTGAACAATTTCGAGTCCATGCCAGAAAGTTTTTCTTTTCCTGGGGATTTGTGTTGTGTTTTGTGATCACACCATAAGGTTGGTGACCCTACTGCTGACTTTTGGTCAGGATGTTTTTTGTTTTATTCTGAAATTCAAGTCGCAACAGCTATCGCCTTATTTGGCTGTATGGTGTGGACTGAACTAAGATGTGCGCGTTATTCCTAGAATTCTTGATATTCCGGCAACGGCATAGCTACTCTATATAATTCACCAACACGTCCCGCCCTTCCTAAAAGAGAAATCTTGTGATTACAAGAGAGCTTCGGATTTTTGTTTTGATGCTATTTTTGAAGTAGAAGCAGGGACGGATCCAGGAACTTTTACGGGAGGGGATTTGCCACGTTCCCTGTTAAGGAAATCAGCTATCATCGTCTCTAAATTACATAGGCATACATACAAATTGAGAGTTTTAAAGAGAGAAATCAGTTTTATATTGATGTAGGATCACATTGTGGTTTAATTTCATTGATGCAAGGCATTAATTTTTTTATGTAGCTGAGCAGGATGGGGTTTGGACCCCCCCCCCAAAAAAAAACCCCTCTCGATCCACCCCTGAGAAAGGTCCTGGGTTATGATGAAACGGATAGCTGGGGGTGAAACTTGATATTGAAGTCAATTGGCTTTAAAGTTGCATTCCCGGGTACAAACTGGGTGATTTGGTGATATTAGGACTAAAAACATATTCAAACTCATTGATTTATCATAATTTTGCTTCAAATCCTTCTCAAAACACTGTAATTGCCAAGTATACCCTGCTATAAAAATCGATCAAAAGAGGCCATGTTTGCGTCAGGGGATTACCCCTCTCCGTCCCTATGGCAACGACGGGTGGGGACGGGTGACAATTCATTGCATACACAAGACGATGTTGTCTGTAATCGCTGACTATTTATTACAAATATCGAATCCTTATTAAATACTCCGATTATGTACTTCCCGCGTCTTTTTTCGTGATTTTTTTTTTATCTCAAAACGTGTTGTGCGTCTAACTCTTTATAAAGTTTATCAACATGTACACAAAGCGCTCAATGTACTCGTGCAGCCTTCGACGTCACGCGTGGGGATAGCCCTAATCGTCGGACTGTTGATTAGGGGAACCCTTACATTTTTGTCCTGTATACGCCCCAGGGAATCCAGTATTTTTTCTTCTAAGATTGGATATCGCTACTTTCCATATATACCAAAATTGCCATACTTTTAGTGGCAATAACCACCCGATAAATAATTTTCTGGGACTCCATCTTTAAATAATTTGTGCTTCGTTATCAAACATTTGTATAATAAGAAATAGGGGTTAATATTACCCCGTCTTTTCAAATATATACAAACATTTAAGTGAACTGTTTGCTAAGTATAAACCTATATAATAGAGTAGCCTATTTAGACATGGATAATATATCGAATAAATTAGTTACCCGTTATTTGTATAAAAAGGGAGCGAATAGTGGAGTACAATACACCTGAAAGCAGTTGCTTACAACTGTAACCGACCACATATAAACTTGAATACGGGTAAGTTCTTGCTTGTGGACTTGTGAAAACAATAGATGCTATATTGTTTAATTATTTGTATTAATTAACGTTTTACTCAAAGCTTCATCGGGGCACTATTGATAAAAAATAGTTTCAAGGATGTGCTTTTTATACGCCCACATTTTCATGTGGACGTATATTGTCGCCCCTATCCGGCCGGACGTCCCTCAACAGGTCACTATTTTTATTTGATTTCAATGAAATTGTAATGTAGGTTTATCATCCTAAGATCTCGGTTCTTTTCGATATTCGCACGTATCGGACTTGAACTTCATAGATTATGCCCCCTGATTGTACTTTTTTAGCATGTGCACACTGTAGAAGTCACAATTTTGAACCGATTTTGATGAAATGCATGTTTATAACCCAAAGATCTTGGTTCCTTTCGATATTTGCGCATATCGGATCGTAATTTCCTGAACGATGACCCCTGATTGTACAAAAAATCGTCTTAGTTTAGCTTGTGGTCCCTCTGGAGGTCACAATTATTATCGGATTGATAAAACAATCTGATTATATCACCGTTACATTGTAATAAACGTTGTGTTGAAATTTTGTGAAAGGAACCAAAATTGCCGGACAAAATGGCCACCGCTCGTACGAGAACAGTGTAAAAATAGGGTATATCAAGATTATGGACCCTGCATAGGTAACAATTTGAATTTGAATTTGATGAAACTCGAAATGCATGTTTATAACCCAACGAACTTGGTTTCTATCGATTCTTGCACATATCGGATCATAACTTGAATTATGGTCCCAGCTGATCATACGAAAAATCGCCCTTTTTTGGCTTGTGGTCACTCTGGAGGTCACAACGTTAAAAAAAAAAACTTTGATTATATCACCATTACACCGTAATGAAGGTTGAGTTTCAATATCCTGAAAATCGAACCAAAACGGCCAATCAAAATGGCCATCGCTTGTATGCGAATAGTGTAATTATTGTATGGTATATCAAGGTCGTGGACCCTGCACAGGTCACAATTTTAATCCGATTTTGATGAAACTTGAAATGCATGTTTATAAACCAAAAATTGTTTCCTTTGTGCATATCGGATTGTAACTTCCCGCAAAAATTCTAAAATATTAACGAAGTAATATATCCGATTTATTCTTATCATTACATTAGATACTTCCCCCGCGGATCACAAACACTGGGATGTGTGATGCCCGCTACCTCATGAGAAATGGTGCCTGATTTATAAGTACATGTAACTGTGGTGTAAACAGCAATTTACTTAGCAGAAAGAACTGTAGAATTGATTTCTAAAATAATTTTTGTAATTTTGTAATTTATTAAAAGATCGACTAGTCTCAAACTGCTCTACTATACAACGAAATCAATGGACGTGGTCGTGATTGAAAAAGCGTTTTCAAAGGATAGTTACGGTGATAAAATTTGAAAGATGTTCAACCACATTAAAGGAGCTAAGTCTTTAACTCAATGTCATCCAAAATCTTCAACATTGAAAACACGAATTATTTGTCAATTTAAATCAAAATTGATGATGTGATCTTACCGGAAAAAGATGGGCTCCTGATATCCAATATTTAAGAAAAAATAAATATTTTACCATTGGTACACGAATCGTGTACCATAATGCGTTTCAGCCCCAGTTCTAGCAAGAGACTCGAGGAACGAGGCTAAAAACATTGTACCAAATCAAACGGCGCATGTAGACTGGAATAACTAGACGCTAAAAAAAATGCCTTCGGTTGACACTTCTGGTTTATTTCGCCGAACATAACTGATTTGAAATTAGAGCAAAAACGGAAACAATTGAATGCAAATCAGTTTATATACATTCATATTACAGTATTATATGCGTTGCGATCCACTTGAGTCAATTTCTAGGTCCCAAATGTTAGCGATTTAGCTCCTTTAAGTAAACAAAATAACGAAATATAGCAGACGAAAATCGAATTTTAAGCCAGATTTTTGTATATAATACGTATCAAATTATTATCTCTTTCTAGATTCATCATGAAGCTCGCAGTGCTTCGTGCAACACTTGTCATCGGTATCTTAGGTTATGCAAATGCCTATGCTGGACACCAAGAAAAGATACCAAATGGTGACCATGTACCACATCCTTGTAAGCCAAATTTTATATGGAAAGGCGTGGGGCATTTAAAAATGGGAGGCGGAGGCGATCGAAATAGTTTTGGAGTGGCATTCGCAGCTGCTGGTCATACGGTAAGAATTATTACAATAGAGAATTTTGGCAAGCGTAAATTCCTAGTACGTATCGCGTATCCGTATGCATTTTGTATGTGACGTCATCAATGTGTGTGTATTACTCATTCGTGAAACGGCACGCGGATACGGCAGCCCGTATCGAACAGCTTTCACACGGAGAGAGTCCGTATAACATTGTTGTCTTTTTAGACGCTGAAATGTTGTAACATAGCGTTTTTATGAATCTTTGTGTATCTTAAAACACTGAGGTGTATATTTGATGTGAATTTAACCATAATAAAGACTGGAATTTAATCATTATTTTTGATGGGTTTTTCTCGGAATTTTCATTCTTTACCCGTCTGTCTGTCTGCACGCTGGTTGATCTACGTGCTAGATTTAGGTAGATATGGGAACTTGCAAATCTTTAAACAATGTGATTCTATGGCAACGGGGTATAAATGATAAATTAGAGAAACGCAAAATTGCTGTCGAGTCGAAGTCAAAGGTTTTTTTTAATAAAATGCGACATTAATTTTTTGTAATAGCTCACGTTGTTGATGATCTTGGTAGATAACTGCCATCATGCTGTACAGAACTTAGCTCAGCTCAGTGACGCATACGAACGCGACGCAAGAACCTGCCAAAACTCTAAAACTACTCTGACGCAACGTGTCACGTACACGATACGGATACGTGATACGGATAGGGAAATTAGAGACTTTTGGCAAGTGGTATTTCTCCTATTCGTATCACGTATCCGTATCGTATACGTGATACGTTGCGCAGGGTAGTTTTAGAGTTTTGGCAGATTCTCGCGTCGCGTAGCCTACGTGTATGCATCACTGAGCCGAGCTTAGTTCTATTACAGCACGGTGGTAGTTATCTACCAAGATCAACATCAGTACTAGTCAAGTGCCTAGCCTACAATTTCCCAGAGTGAATGAAGTCGCTCGACTGTCGCTGAGCTATTTGAAAAAATAAAAAATTAAAGTCGCATGTTTAAAAAAAACACATCATTTACAGATTTAGAAGGTCCCATCTTGAATTTATCACGTAGTTCAATCAGCATACAGACAGACAGACGGGAAAAATATGAAAATTCCTGTCTTTATTATGGTTAAATTTTCACATAAAATATACACCTCCGTGTTCTAGAATACACATATAGATTCATAAAAACGCTATGATACAACATTTCAGCATCTAAAAAGACGACAATGTTATACGGACCTACTCCGTATGAAAGCTGTTCGATACGGGCTGTCGTATCCGTGTGCCGTAACACGTATGAGAAATACACACACATTGATGACGTCACACGCAAAATCCATACGGATACGCGATACTTACTAGGAATTTACGCTTGCCAAAAGTCTCTAATGCCACTTGCCAAGTCTCTAATATTGTTTTAAATGAAACGTTATACTTCAAATTATCAGATATTACTATAAATACGTCTTTAGTATAATAAAAGGGTTCAACCTTGCTGATAAATATTTGTATTAATTATGGTGTGTGTGTGTGCGGGGGGGGGGGGGTGTACGTGGTAATATACGCTTATTAGGTCTAGTGCTGTTTATTTGAGTAGTTCTTGATATGGACATAATAAAGCTACAATACGTTATTGTAGTGGAACTGCAGGATTGTATGTATACATTGTATGTGAAGTGGAAGGTATCATGTTCATACCAGAAACAGAAAGACTGAGTATGTTGTATGGAATGTATAGAGAAATGTATTATGTTCTTTCAGTGGACTGAAGCATTATGTCAAGCTGATTCAGATGGAGATGGTAAAACTAACGGCGAAGAACTGGGTGATCCTCAATGTACTTGGAAATCAGGCACCGTTCCTGATGAGGTAACGGGTATCACGCATCCAGGTATTTGTGATCCTTGGGGAAGTACCCAGTGTAATGATAAAAATTCCTGGGTTAATTGTGATAGCGAAGAATTTAAATGCCCTGCAATACACGAAGAAGGTAATGTTTCACCAAGAACTATTGTTTACTTTATATCTCTTTCTAAAAAAACAACTCAGGATTGTATTGTACCACAGCGACAAGGAGAACGCATTGTACCACAGCGGCAAGGAGAAAACAACACCCGGCATTTACAAAAGAGAGTCGTGAGATGCACGTATGTAACATCACAAGCGATGTGCGGGTGAGATTTCTGTACTCCCGACCTAAAGCATTGTACAGAAGCCCATAAGGGTGCCCATAAGGGTCAATCAAATGAAAAAAAAAATCTGACTATCTTGTAATTACAAGATAGACTATCTTGTTATTACAAGATAGCCTAAGATAACCTATCTTGTAATTACAAGATACCGAGATGCCCATGAGTGACAATTTTAAGGTCACCATACACCGATTTCATGCTCCCATAAATACCATTGACTTCATACACCCACCAACTACATATTTATATCATGACTCACCAATTTTAATGCGCTCTTTGAAGCCACAGAACGCTATTTCTATTTTTCGGAAAACTTCTTTAAATTTTAATTTTTGGAAAGTAAGTAAGGAAAAGAATATTCTGAAAAATGGACCCTCCCTCAATGAAATGAGTTGACTGACATAGCGTCTAAAAGCTGTTTATTTATAGCTTGCGGTATCTCCTGACGAATACAATGTTTTGAGAGGGATTTGAAGCAAACGTTTTATAGATTAATTAGTTTGAATATATTTTTAGCCCAAATATATCATCAAATCACACAGTTTGTACGCGTGGAGGTATCTTTAAGGAGAACATGAAATCAATGTATCATAAATGATATTAATGAGGGAATAAGTTAATTAGAGTATGCATAGTATTTAATGAGGACACAACCTGGTGATGCCGATCCCGTGACATACAAAGGTACTTCGTTGAGCTGGAGGTTTGGATGGTCGATTTGTTAGCACGTGCGTTCTTTATCTTAAAAGTCTGTCATTGAGTCAACTGGCGTGGTTTCGAATCCCCGTTTGTACGTGACAAGGAGTAGGGTCGCCTGTCCATCCTCGTCTGTCCTCCGGTTTCCTCCAACTGCTAAAGAGAGTGGGGGGGGGGATAACGTCCACTCGACACAAAAGAGGTCATTTCGGGACTAACATATGGTTTAATTTCAATAATCGCTTGCACGTATGGACCTTTAGCAGTGGGAGGAAAGCGGAGGACCTGGAGAAAACCCACGATGTTGGACAGGCGACACTACTCCTTGTCGCGTACAACGGGGGATTCGAAATCACGCCAGTTGACTCAATGACAGGCTTTACGATACAGTGCGCATGTGCTAACAAATCGACCTGCCAACCCTCAAGCTCAACGAAGTATTATTGTATGTTACGGGATCGGTATCATCAGGTTGTCAGTCCTCCGGTTTCCTACAACTGCTAAACAGAGAGGTCATTTCGGGACTAACATATGGTTTAATTTTATTTCAATAATGCACTTGTGCGTAGGGGTCTTTAGCAGTGGGAGGAAAGAGGAGGACCCGGAGAAAACCCACGATGTTGGACAGGCGACCCTACTCCTTGTCACGTACAACGGGGGTTTTGAAACCACGCCAGTTGACTCAATGACAGGCTTTACGATACTGCGCGCACGTGCTAACCATTCGCCATCCAACCCCCACCCCACTACTAAAGACCCCTACGCGCAAACGAATTATTGAAATTAAATTAAACCATATGTTAGTCCCGAAATGACCTAGTTTGTGTCGAGTAGACGTTAAACCCCATTCTCCCTCTCCCTCCCCCTTCTCTCCCTCCCCCTTTTCTCTCTCTCTCTCTCTCTCTCTCTCTCTCTCTCCCCCACACACACACACTTCTTTGGCCTATAACTATCCGATAAATCAGTGTGGGACGACCTTGAAATAATTTTTTTTTCATCTGATTGACCCTAACGGGCTTCTCCGTATCTTGTAATACAAGAAAACTAATTTGACTGTCTTGTAATTACAAGATAGGCTATCTTGTAATTACAAGATAGGCATTCTTGTAACTACAAGCTATCTTGTAATTACAAGATAGTCAGAATATTTTTTTTTTCATTTGATTGACCCCTATGGGCTTTGGCTATGTTGCAATTACAAGATAGGCTATGTTGTAACTACAAGATAGTCAGAATATTTTTTTTTTCATTTGATTGACCCTTATGGGCTTCCGTACATAAGGGTCAATCAAATGAAAAAAAAAATATATTACAATTACAAAATAGATATCTTGTAGTTACAAGATAGTCAGTAGCGGATTATCAGTGAGGCTGATGAGGCTGATGAGGCTGCAGCCTCAGGCCTAAAGATTTTGTAAAAAGAAAATTTTTAGACTTGTCTGATGCGATTAAAAACGCATAGACAATGAATGTTAGGGGGTGGGGTTTCGGCCCAACGGGGATCAACATAGACCCTGACCCGAAATTAATTAGCCCCACGCCTTTTTAAATAGGCCCTCCAGAAACTGTCGCCTCAGGCCTTGGTGGAGCTTAATCCGCCACTGAAGATAGTCTATCTTATAGTTACAAGATAGCCTATCTTGTTATTACAAGATAACTAGACTTATAGCCTATCTTGTAATTACCAGATAGCTAAATTACAAGATAGTTATAAGAAATGGCTATCTTGTAATTTTTTTCATTTGATTGACCCTTATGGGCTTTCGCAGTATTGTGATTAAGATCAGGGAAACTTAATATCTTTTTCAGGTGTACAAAAGATGGATTTACGATTTCCGTTGACCAATGTTCCAGATAAAGAAACAAGTTATTATTGTATGGGTTTTGAATTACCTAGTGACGGAGACTACCATATGGTTGCGACTACACCAATTATCAATGAAACACGAGTAATGCACCACATCGTTCTTATGGCTTGTGATGAGACTGGTATGTTTAATATTGTTTTGACATTTAAAACAAAATTGGACTTGCACGTAATCCATAGCAGGCCCGATTTCATTAAATTGGCTTGATATCCAATTGGTGTCGAGTGACTTTGAAACCAATACACTGAGTAAGATTGTCTATTCGGCAAATAACAGTTTACTGCAGAGATAGAGAAATGGGGTTTAACGTCCAATCGACACACACTAGGTCATTTCGTGACTAACATTTTACTCCAACTATCATAAATATACATCTGTTGATAACTATATTTGCCCAAGTTATTATGGTAAATGATCGTTACGGTTATAGTATACAATCACTCATACATTTGAACGAAAAGTTTTCCGTGACGGGTTAGATAACCTCGTTAAGCAAAACGCACGGTATTTGCGTTTATCATTGTCACATTTAAGCATGCCCTGTGAAATCTGGGACTACTCCTTTATGATAGAACATATTGGCATTATTTTTACACATTTCAATCCAGCTAAGGCTGTGACCAAACCGGAAGAATGTCTTATGGGTTTAACCGGCTGTACGCAACAAATAGGATTATGGACTTTGGGCTTACCAGGAGAGTGCTTCTATAAGGATGCTGGTTTCAGAATAGGCTTAAATGGCATGAAGAGGGGTGTACTTCAGGTAAATTGAATTCGAAAATCAATGACAAAATGCTTCATATCTCACTCACAAGAGTGATAATTCTTTTCATGTTTTACCAGATTATATATTAACGTATTATAGTAAACTAGTCCATAAGTCAAAAATCTAAATGAAATATAATTGTATAATATTTCTACAAAAACTCAAACCAAGAATTTTTTTTAGCTATTTTCTTATCACTAAATCATTTTACATCAAAGTTATGCCGATTTATGAAATTCTCTAGTTTCATTGGACCAACCCAGAAAGGAAGACTGATTTGTGGGATTCGTCTGGTATGAGTATCTACTACACGAAAAATTTAAGGAAATATAATGCTGGTGCCTGGTCCACAGGTCAACTATATCTTGAAATTCCACCACTGATGCCTAAAGTAGTTCAACAGTCAACTTGTTCTTCCAGCTGTACAAAGAAAAATTTAATGGTTCTATTTTCTTAACCACTGGAATGAATCATATGCACTACCTCGGTAAGATAGCTTTACCTATATATTTCCATTTTACCAAAATTAACGCCGTGCATTCATATAAAGTAAAAACGTTAGGTTCTTTGACTTACACTCTTTAGTTTATTCTTAAGACAAAACGCATACCGAGATTTTCTCGCTTGAAAGGTCATTTTTGGATCAGAAACTGGTTCCCATGCGCTTCAATTTATTCTTGATATGGCGTAAAGAATGACCGAGATGACGTCACAACTAGTTCCTGAACAATAATATACTCGTACACTGTTAGAAAAAAATCTGGTAAATTTACATGAAAATTACTGGCAACAAAAGTTGCCAGTAAATTTACTGTAAATAAACATTCAGTTGTAATATTACAGTGTTTCTGTAATTTCACCTTTTGTGTAATTTTACCTGAAAACAGTAAATGGAAAATATCTATGAGTTTGTTTTTTAACTTTGGACTGTAAATTCACCGCAACACTGTAAATAAACGGTTACAGTAAGTTTGTTTTTTAACTTCCAAATGTAAATTTACCTAAAAAAAAGTGATTGAAAAATTACAGACAAATGTTAAAAAACAACGCAATGGTCATAACTTCCTCCCCCCACAGGTTGAAACCGCCAATCGTCGATGATAGTTGGCGGTTCCAGGCATTCAGATGTAAGCCTGCGGTACTGTCTATTGCAGGCATTGAAACTGCTTTAGAGACAGTCCAGCTAACACTGGCCAATCGGTTTATTTAAGCGTCTTCAAGTGACCTTGACTACGATATAATTTTAACCTATGGCCGGAAAGTAAAAATATTTTCAATACGTTTATGAACATACTTACAATCTGATTATTTTACGATGAAACATAATACACGTTATAGGTCGTATAAATAAAGGAAATTAGATATACATAACATGCAGTATACAAAATTTCACAAAATGTGATTGTCCATATTATGGTTAATAAATTAGAATGAATACTATTAGAAGATAGTTATTAGGAATTGTTCGTTGCTATGGAATACTAAAATAAGATAAGAGACAACAAATTTACCTTACCGATAAGTAGATTTACCAAATAATGTGAAAAAACGTAAATCTGCAAAATTACCTTCTGGTTTTGCTATTTTCAGTGTTATATTTAAATACTTAATATGTATTTTTACCAGGTTTTAATGTGCCCTTGATTTCATCAAAGTTCGTTGTAAAAGGAGACTGAAACTTGGTAAATATACATCATTTTTGTAAATATTCCAAATATTTTATGACAAAAAAAAAATATTTTAATTGCTGTAATTTTACTCATGTTTCTAACCTGAAAGTTTAAAAAATGTAGACGTACAATCTGTAAAATTGCATGCTGGGAGAAAATAAATTTACCGAATGCGACAACTACCAATATTTTAGAAATACATTATGCCCATGGCAGGTCTTTCTTTAGACCTGATATTTTATATAAACTATGACTTAGGCATTTATTAACATGAAAAGACCATACTCAACTCTTGATGCCATCTTAGGTGTCAGATTTTCATTGGTGATTAAATTCACAAAAGGATAATCGTGACGATGTTTTTATCGCACCGACTGTTGTAATACTGATCGGTAATATCTCGGTTCAGAGTGGAGCAATTTGACAGATTCTCAGCATATGCCCTTTACATTATCTAGTTTTTAACGTTTGGGTTATATTTCTAACCTAAAAGTAAATTTACAAAATAATGTGAATAAACTTAAGATCTGTAAAATTACATGCTTGCTTATTCATTTTCCGTTCTGTTTGTAAATATTACATATGTTAGAATGTATTTTTACTGTGTCTATTGTAAAAAAAACACGAAACTCGGTAAACATACATGAAAATCGGTAAACATACACGAAACTCTGTAAAAATACGTCAGACGTATTAAAACTACTATACTGTGGCGAATATACCGACAATTAAGGTACAAAAACTACTTATAGTACTGTAATTTTACAAAAATTTCTAACAGTGTACTTGTTGTTCTACATGGACCTTTACCCTGCAGTAGTCCATGGCATAAGGATTCACCGAGAAATTGGGCTAAATGTACGAGCTTAAGACATTTCGTAATATATTGTAAAAACATTCGGGCCTATACCCCTCTTGTTGTTACAATATATTACTTAAAGGAGCTAAATCGCTAATATTTGGGTCCTAAAAATTTATGGGTCGCAAAGCATAAAATAATCTTATATGAATGTATATATTATTATAAACTGATTTACATTCATTCATTTCCGTCTTTACTCTAATTTAAAGTAACTTTTGTTTCGGGAAATACACCTGAAGTCACAATAGCATGCCAATCTCTAGCGTCTGGTTATTCCAGTCTACATTATTGCGTAAGTTCTCCATGCACCACCGTCTAGCCTCGTTCCCCAAGTCCCTTGTTAAAAATGGGCCTGAAACGGATAAAATTTTTTTATTTTGTCATAGTGGATATCAGAAGCCCATCTTTTCCCCGTAAGATCACAACATCAATGTTGAATTAAATTGACAAATAATTTGTGTTTTCATCGTCGAAGATTTTGGATGATATTGAGTAAGAGACTTAGCTGATTAAAATGTCTTGCTCTCGACCATTAAACAGTATTAAGTACACTCTTATATTTTTAGGTATATCCCAACATGTAAAATTAACAAGGACAGATGGAACGGAAGTGATGTTAACTAATGATGACAAATATAGCTATGATACTCCAGTCTTGCACCAGTAAGAATTAGTTTTATTAGCTAATATAAATCGTTGTATAAAAAGTAACTGAAAGCCACAATGTAGCACTGTATATTCAATCCAAATTAAATTTTCAAAATGGCCTGGGAGATCAATAAGCTAACAGATATTGGTGTATATTCAAAATAACATTTTTATGCGCACATATTTTCATGTGGACGTCGTCGACCCTGTCTGTCCGGACGTCCGCCCGTTTACAATTTGCTTGTGGACACCCTACAGGTCACAATTTTTATCCGATTTCAACGAAACCTGTAATATAGGTTTATCTGGATTCCTTTCGATATTGGCATGTATCGAACCATAACTTCATGGATTACGGCCCCCGATTGTACGAAAAATCCCGGTTTAGTTTGTGGAAACACTAGAGGTCACAATTTTGATCCGATTTTGATGAAACTTAAAATGCAGATTTATATCCCAACGATCTTGGTTCCTTTTCATATTCGCGCATATCGGATGGCAACTTCTTGAATTATGGCTCCTGATTGTACGAAAAAGCACGTTTTGGTTTGTGGTCCCCCCAGAGGTGACAATTTTTATCCAATTTTTTTTAAAAAAAAAAAAAAAAACGTTTTAGTATAAAACCTTTACATCGTAATGAAGGATGAGTTCGAATTTCATGAAAATCGACTAAAACTACATGTACCGGACAAAATGGTCACCCTCGTAAGCAAATAGTGTAAAACATATAGTATATCAAGGTTGCGGACACTCTTGAGGACACAATTTATATCCTATTTTGATGAAACTTTAAATTTATGTTTCTATTACAAAGATCTTGGTTCCTTTCCGTAATCGCGCATATCAAAACGTAACTGCCTGGATTATGGTCCCTGATTTTTCGAAAATTCACATTTTTAGCTTGTGGACCCGTTAGAAGTCACAATATGTATTCAGTTTTAAAAATCTTTTAAAGATATCACCGTACCACACCAATGACGGTTGAGTTCGAATTTCGTAACACGAAGGGTGTGGACCCTCTAGGGGTCACTTTTATCCATTTTGATGAAATTTAAAATGTATGTTTATGTCTCAAATGCCCCAGTCCCTTCCCATCTTGTCCCTGATTGTACGAAAAATCGCTTTGATACCATTTGTTCTCTATCCATCTCTTGGAAAATGTGGACGTATCCTGCCTGGCAGGCGTTGGTTTTAATATGGACAAACCAACCATTTAATGTGGTGGGCGATATGAAACTAGTCCCAAACGCAGACGCCCGGAGTGGCATAAGTTTCTTAAAATAAATCAAAATAATAGACTAAATTGTCACTAATATGGTAGATACGCAAGATAAATGGATTATACAAGAACACTACACAACAAAACAAATATAGCCAGATAATATATTGGTTCCCAAACACAGCCTCCGATATTTTAGAACTCGGCCATAAAATTATATAATATATTAAAATTATAGAATTATATAATATATTATTCCATGGATATTAATAACATGTATTATTTATTCTTCTCTAGGTATGAGACTCCAATAGAAGTTAAACCAGGTGATAGCTTAGAAACCGTTTGTACCTATAGATCTATATCTAGAAAGACGACCGCTGTATTTGGAGAGGGAACCTTTGATGAGATGTGTTTTGGTATTTTTAATTATTACCCAGCCGAAGCACTAACATCCCCTATGTGTTCAACCTTAAAGGATTTAGATTTGTGTGAATTCATGGATATGGAATGTGATTTTATAGCCATTGGAAACTTTTCACACCCAGAAACAAGAAAGTTGATCGACAAGGTTAGTATCGTCTTCGGGGCTATATACAAAAAACATAGCATGTGGTTTATAAACAGCTTCGAAATTTTAGTTGCTCTTGAGCTTCTGTTTCTCGAAATTGTAGCTATGTAGATTGAGTTCTATCTTTCGTCTCGCGCTGGGGCATGATATGTGAGTCTAGTCATTTAAATGGCTCGAGGATGCGGGTGCTTGTAATTCCTCTAGAAACTCTATTTTTGGTGTAAAATACTATCTGATACTGTTTCCATAAATCCACGTCTCTACCAACACAAACAGTATAACTTTAAACTAGATCAATAACCACACAATTATAAGCACAATTAAGAGATTATTATTTTATTTTAGGTGATGTCAAAATGTTCTTATGAAAACCATTGTCTTCATGGATGTAGAGACGTTGTTCAAGACATCATTGCTAACCACGATTGTTTTAAGGATGGCTGGACTGACAGCATTTATTCTTATTTAACCTCAGATAGGTTACTTTCCACAAAAAGCTTAAATGACACCATCGAAGCTTTTCGTTTCGTTGCTGCCATGAAATCATGTGATTGTGCCACAGAGGTTCCACTCGAATACGTTGCTCCAAATTCTAACACGAATGTCTGTAGTAGAAATTTAAGTTACCCGAAATTTGTATTCGCTTGCTTGTTTGTGGGGATAGCATTGGCCCGGAAAGGTGTCCAATAAGTCTTGTTTTGGATTAACGGAGCAGTTTCAGATTTTACAAGGTGTCTTTAAATTTAATTGAGAATACAAATCAGACACCTGTCCGAAAGTTTGAAATTCAAATAAAAAATATGGTTTTAAATATACAAATTAAACGCCAAAATGTAAAAATTTCAAAATTATCTCTAGATTTGCTTAATGGGATAAAATTGGGGGATCTATTGAGAGGTTGTCTTTCTTCGAAAATCACACAGATGCAGATATTGTTACACATGCACATGGCCATAATTATTCAGTTTTATTTCTTTAAATGACGTTGTTTAATATGGAAGATGCGAGTGGTTGGATGTAATTATGATATACATACATGTCGACTTCTATATCCAAAACTCGAATAGATATTATGTGTTCTGTACCAAGAGGAGCGAAACACCATTTACGATGTTATTCGATATTAATAGAAAATGTCCCCATTTTTCAACTCATCGAATAACAAAACCTACGGCTGAAAAGGCCCATTTTATTATTTTTATTGAGCAAATATTTAAATTGTTTAAAATAAGGATTTCAACTCTATAAACACAATAAGAGACGAGTGGGCTTATTCTTTCACAATAGTACACACGATTTGAAATGGGTCAAGGTTATGTTCATAAAAACGCCAAGGTCAATATTTGTCAGAGTCATGTGACATATAGTAATTCATACAAAGATGATTATGAGTAAAAAATCTATTATTAGAGTTAACTTCATAAAATAGGGGCACACCTGTCTTGTCATGACAAAACCTAACAATACCCGACCCTCAATGGTGTAAAGAACACCATGTTCCTTAAGCAACGTCCGCGAGTTTTACAAACATCTAACCGTTGCTCCAATACTCAGCAATTCCCGAACTTTTACGCCGGTTGTGTTTATACGTCACTAATTAGCATGGGTCGTGGCACATAACACAATGTAATAAACATGGCGGCCTCCATAGAAAAAGAAACGGACAAGTTTACAGCCGTTGAAAGTTTTTTTTCAATTGAGAAACTCACGGACCCCCCCCCCCCCCAAAAAAAAGAAGCAATTGAAGCAGTTTTAGGAACTAATGATGTGTTTATTTGCGCGGAAACCGTTAGTGGCAAGTCTCTTTGTTATGAATGTGATAATTCTCCGATATTTTGAACGAAGGAATCCGATAGGCTCCAAGCTGGGCTTGTTACCCAAACAAACTTAGTGCCGAACTATGAGGGGTATTGTGAAGGGCTTAATAAGATGTACGTAGTTAAGGCGAGATCAAGCCTTCTATTGACGATGAAAGAACACAGGCTTCTTTTTTTATCTTCCGGTGTTTCCACTCAGAAGAATCTCGCCCCCCCCCCATCCTAAAAACAACAACAATCCGGTCATGGTAGCGCAAAGGAGTACACGAAAAGAGGAACATCATGTCTATATGAACAAAATGAAATGAATGAATGATCATGCAAAATCTGGCCAACTTCTCAAGCCAGAATTATATAGTTTGAAAGGTGTTTACTGACAAAATATATACTCGAAAACGTCGGCGGGACAACACCCCTGTGGGTCGGGCTTGCATCAGTAAGTTGGTTTAATTCTCTCTTTGAAAGTAATGATCAAGCCAATTTGAACAAAATCCATTAAGAGTCGCAGGGGCGTTTTAAGGTTTATCATGGCGGAGGCTATACAATTTTAAGGGCCCTCTATCGTTGGGAGTCCGGGATGGGGGGAATCTATTAATCTATTTAGCAAAGAATTGATCGCACCGCCAAGCCAGGCCACACTGGGAGGCCGAGCCACCTCTTTACCGAATAGCTTTTAGTAGGTTTTCAGAAAAGATGATTTCTTGATTGGTGATTTTCATGACAATGCAATGACTGCATTCGCAATCAGTAGTGGATTCGACAATAACAGTGTATAAAAAACGAATTACTAGGACTCGGGCTGGGGGGGGGGGGGGCTTTCTCTTGGTCAGAGGGGCCCTTTTGTCAGACGTGGGGCCCTTTTGTCTGCCTATAGAACCCTCAATAACTAGTGTGCATTTTCATTTTTCTCAGCAGTTTTAGCATATTTCCCCCGCTTTATTTTTTAAACTTCTTTGATTTTTTTTGATAGGAGGCTGCCTCAGCTATAAGACGCCTTTGAAGAGTCGTGGCCTGTAGAGTGTGTATTAAAACCAAAGTGGGCGTTACACATCCCGTAAGAGTCGAGTATGCCTGAATATATAAATAGGTATCATCCGCTTATTGACATATTTGATAACGCCAAGGGGCACTGGAAAGAAAATCATTGCATATCTACCTGAGGTCGGGTGCATGTTTAGGTGTCATCCGGTCTGGATGAATTTTACTCTATAAAATGGGGATGGGTGTCCGTGGTCAAGTAGAGTATGGTTGGTTTTCCTTCATGGAGGTGTGGCTGTCAAGTCGCTTTTAAGTGAGATGTTTAGTGTGAATTTACGTTTTTCTCCGACTATTACCAAAACCTGACAGAAAATGTAATTTCAAAACTCTTCTTAGAATTTTACATATATTATATACACTACAAACCCAAAATTAATTTATATACTTTGTTCATTGCATGTGTCGGAATCGTTCTTACAGTTATGTAGGTTTTGCCTGTTTTAATATTCTCTGATAGGTTGTTCATATAATATATACAACTGGCGTTAGTTTTTTCTTTGGCGCGGTTATATTTCATAACAACCTGCCATGACGTCATCATAGGTTAATTTTCGGTTCATATCAACCGCTGATGACAGCTTGATATTTTCTATCAACCGCTGATGACGTCATCTCAGGTCGATATAATTATATTCGACCCATATCAATGACCAACCGCTTATGGCGTAGATGATCGAAATAATACAAAGATTACAAGAAATAAATTGTTATGTTACAGTTTGTGAGAGAGAGAGAGAGAGAGAGAGAGAGAGAGAGGAGAGAGAGAGAGAGAAATGGGGTTTAACGTCCACTCAACACAAACTAGGTAATTTCGGGACTAACATATGGTTTAATTTTATTTCAATAATTCGCTTGAGCGTAGGGGTCTTTAGCGGTGGGAGGAAACCGGAGTGCCCGGAGGAAACCCACGAGGTTGAGAAGGCGCCCCTATCTTCATGCCACATACGCTCACACCAGGGCTCGAAACCACAGCCGAAAGCCAGAGGTGACCGACCAGCTAGAGGTCGAAGCGCGGCACTCTAGACCACTAGGCCATCCCAACCCCCGGTACAGTTTGTAGCATCCAGGACCGAAATAGACGGCGTACTTATCGGCATAATTAAATCGGTTATCCATACTCCATGTCTAAGATATCTTCAGAATTTTCTTTTCGCCCACATTATTTCTCCACTTGAAAGTATTTATCGCTCAAGGGTTCCTTTGTAATGTATAATATGTGGAGACGTTCCACTTAACACAAACCCGTCTCTGAACAATCACGGTCCATTTTCAGAATTATCGTAAAAGATTGCCTTTTGATCCAAATTTTCTTCAGGTTTTGGATAGACATTCATCATTTGCATTCACATCTATTCCATCGTTAGTATGTTGACTAAAAAGGATTATGTATTCGTCTGACTTCGTTTTACTATCCATTTTGTTTTTGCTTTCAATTCAACTACTCCAAAATGGCGACATATACACAAAAACATGCACGTGATTACTTCCGTGATTTTCGCTATTTGGCGGTTACTATCGAGGAATCATCCAATCACTGGTGCTGTTTTAGAAGCACCCATTAAATTTAAGGGTGAATGGCGTTGTATATGTCAGATATAAACCTACACTTCCTCGGATTGTTATGATAGAGAACACTCGGGTAGGTTAATATCATATACATAACAGTAAGTGCAACAGACCTGCACCACACGTAATTTACACAAAATCAAACATATAGACAAGACACAATACGCAGATATCACAAACATATGGTGGCTGATTGGTATCATGTCGTATTGTCGTGATGTCGCCTTTCATAACGCGACAACCCGACATCTACCCGACAACACGACATCACGACATTTCTACCCGACATCACGACATTTTTACCCGACATTACGACACTAAAAATGTCGTGATGTCGGGTAAAAATGTCGTGATGTCGGGTAAAAATGTCGTATTGTCGGGTTGTCGGGTTGTCGTGATGTCGGGTTGTCGTGATGTCGGGTTGTCGGGTTGTCGCGTTATGAAACAAAAATCTGGCAATAAAGAAAATGGTTGATCAAGTGGAGGTAGATTCACACTCACATTGCAATTTGAGTTGCATTCGTATCCATTTGTATACGTCCACATTCATAATGTGAACCGTCTTCATTAGCTCAGTCGGATCAGAACAGTAGGACGTTAAACCCCATTTCAGTTCATAATGTGAACATATTATGCCGCCGCCCTTGTCTGTGTGTCTGTCATTGAGTCAAGTGGTGTGGTTTCCAGCCCAAGCTTGTCCATGACAAAGAGTAGGGTCGTCTGTCTAACGTCGTGGGTTTTCTCCGGGTGCATGCCCTACCCCGCGGGGTGGTGCCAATTCCGCTTTTTTTGTTATTATTTTGTCTGTAAATATTCTACAGGTTGCAATTATTAACAGATTTTGTTCAAATTCGGCATGATCAATCATTTCAATAACATGATGGTACCTATATATTAATATTTAATATTTAGTCTGTAAACACTCTACAGGCCGCGATTCTTAATGGATTTTCTTCAAATTTGGCATGAGCATTATTTTTAAAGAGATAATGGCACCTACTGATGTAAATGCCATTTTGTCTGTAAATATTCTACAGGTTGCAATTATTAACAGATTTTGTTCAAATTCGGCATGATCAATCATTTCAATAACATGATGGTACCTATATATTAATATTTAATATTTAGTCTGTAAACACTCTACAGGCCGCGATTCTTAATGGATTTTCTTCAAATTTGGCATGAGCATTATTTTTAAAGAGATAATGGCACCTACTGATGTAAATGCATGCCCGACCCATAGAGGCGTTGTCACGCCCACTTTTCGTGAATATTTTGTCTGTAAACACCTTTCAGACTGTAATTGTTATGAGATTTTAATCAGATTTGGCATGATTAAGACAGGATGGTAAACACTAAACACCCTACAGGCTGCAAATTTTATACGCCACATTGAAATATATCAAGAGCCATAACTCTGGTAGTAATTATTTGACATCGCTGAAAATCATTAGGCGTCTTCGTCGCATGTACTTACACACTGTGCATCAATTTCAAGCGAATCGGATGACAACGTTAGCCTCTAGAGCGTCCACAAGATTTTAAAAAGTGAAACGTGATCATGGACCATAACTTTGAATGAAATTTATACCAAGTGTTTATGTTCATGAAACTCTGGCAGTAATTATCTGGCAGTGAAAATCAATGGGCTTCTACGTCTCATGGCCATAAACATTGTATATAAATTTAAAATCAATCCGATGATAACTTTAGGCCCCAGATAGTCCACAATCTGACCGACGGGCGGACTGACGGACAGACGGGGGCGACGACGATTTATTTAAATGTGGACGTATGAAATTTGCAACCTGTAGGGTGTTTACCATTCTGTCTTGATCAAGCTAAAACTGAACAAAATCTCGTAAGAATTACAGCCTGCAAGGTGTTTTCAGACAAAATATTCACGAAAAGTGGGCGTGACAACGCCCCTATGGATCGGGCATGCATTTACATCAGTAGGTGCCATTGTCTCTTTAAAAATAATGCTCATGCCAAATTTGAAGAAAATCCATTAAGAATCGCGGCCTGTAGAGTGTTTACAGACTAAATTATAATATAGGCACCATCCTGTTATTGAAATGATTGATCATGCCGATAATAATGAATTGATTGAGAGAAGACATTGCAGATCATGTCTGCAAACTCACAGGGGTGAAATTTGGTAATTACATTGTCTACAAAAGCCAACAGATCAAGAGAAAATAATCCTATAGCGAGCTTGAAAACAAGAATTTCAACATGGCGACCGGGTCACACGCCGGGTGGCATTCTGATGTTTGGTCAAGTTTGTACTATGGGTGTGCTCTGCGATTATTGGCATCGCTCTGTTTCCTTTTGATAATCAGTGGTATAGAAACGAACCCAGGTCCCGGCCCATCAACAAGACAAGCCAAAATCTCGACTACAGGGGAACTTGTCACACAGAAGTCAATTGATGATGTCATTAGCAATGAAGAAATTAAAGGTATGTTCTCAAGTTTATCACAACAAATCAAGAAATCTACAGAGGTTCTGAGAACAGAAATTGAGCAACTGAGACATGAGGGCTCGGAAAATCACAAAATAATGAATGAAACGGTTGAGAAACTAAAGGGTGAAAACCGACTCTTATTAACAAAAGTGCAGTATTTAGAGAACCAAAATAGGAAAAATAACTTAATATTCTGGGGAATAGAAGAGATAAGTGAAACTGAAAGTAAAGAAGTCAGTGAGCAGAAAGTCAGGCAATTTTTGGTGAATAAATTAGATATTGAATGTGCTGTGTCTGATGAATCATTACAGATAGAAGATATTTTTAGAATTGGAAAAAAAGAAGACTAACGACACAGGTTCACAGGATATGAGAGATAATGGTGAAATGCAGCAGAAGCCCAGAGGTATCTTAGTTGAATTTGATAGATATAAACACAAGAGGATAATACAAACAGCTATAAAAGGGAAGAAAGACAGAATTTCTACAGTTAGAATAAGTGAAGATTACAGTTCAGAAGTAAGAGAGGCTAGGAAAGCACTAATGTGCTTTAGTGATGAACTAAAATTAAAAAATCCAGATTGTAAGACACTTCTACTCTTCGATAGTCTTAAAGTCGGAAGCGATATTTACAGATTCAAGGCTAGTGACAAATCAATTTTTTGCACAAATGGACCTCAGGTGGCAAGTCCCGACCAATGATATCCAGGCCTGGCCCAAAGCACTCAACATGTACATACTTTGAAATTTCTTTCATGGAACATTGGAGGACTACAAAAACTAAAACATAGACCAGATATAGTGAATGACTTGTATAACTATGACTGTATACGTATACTAGAGACCTGGTCAGCCTGTGATCAGGACTGCGAAGGTATTTTCAAGAATTATAAACATTTCAGTAACATAGGGCACAGGACCTCCAAATTTGGGAGGACTCCTCAAGGCATCTGTGTATATTTATCTAAATACCTACAGAAATTTGTGAGGAAGGTTTATATGAACCACAGTTCATGTGTGATTATTATATTTAGTAAAACATTGTTCAATATAAGTCATGATATATTAGCCTGTTTTGCATATGTCCCACCGATCTCGTCTAGTATTTATAGTACATTATATGAAGGAAATATAAATGGTATTGAAATATTTGAAGAAATTATCTCTGATATCATTGAAAGTTATGATGAAAATTTAGAAATAATGATAAATGGAGACTTAAATGCCAGGACAGGTAATTTATCTGACCTCACTAGCACACATGAAGATAAATACCTCCCAATAGGTGATTTAATCCTAGGTGATGATGACTTTGACACACTAAGACTCTCCAAGATGTAAATATTAATAGTTTCGGAAAACAATTAATTAGTATGTGTAAAAAATTGAACATTCATATACTTAATGGGAGATTAAAGGGAGACAACCAAGGAGAATACACCTTTGTGTCACATCTAGGCAAAAGTGTAATAGACTATTGCATAACTAGTTCGTTATTATTTCAATATGTAACTGACTTTAGCGTACTCTCAACTGATATTTCAGACCACTTCCCAATAGAATGCATATTTAATGTCTGTAAAAGTTATAAAAAGTCTGATATTGCTAGAGAATGTTTGGATCCAAAATTGACCTATAAATGAAACCAAAACAAAGCAACAGATTTTAGAGTAGCATTACAGGAAATTGTAACAAATGGTGAATTATCTCATTTCTCTTTTGTTGTAGAAAACAGTGTAAATGTGAATGATGCAACAAAAATCTTATGTCAATCAATACAAGATGCTGGCAAATGTATGCTTAGAAACAACAAATCTAAGAATACCAATTGTCAACCTATTTGGTGGACCAGGGAATTGTCTGATTTAAAGGCTTTAAAATACATAAATCTAAATAACTATAGAAAGAGCCGAAAGCGTTTTGACTTAGACATATACCTACAAACCAAAAATAGGTTCAAATCACTTTGTGAAGAACAAAAACAGAAACTAGGTAGAGATAGGATAAATAGTCTTATAGAGATAAAAGATCCATGTTCAGATTTTGAGGCAACATTACCCAGATGTTATAAGGTGTGAAGTCGAGGTGTGAAGACGTGTTATAGAGGTGCTCTCCTCGCTTGACTAATCACTATTTAATAACAAGGATAATTTTGTAGGGTTTTTTCCACTGTGTTATAAAAAGAACATTAATTCGTAAAATGATTTGTGATTTGGACGCTTGGAGAGCACACATTGGATGTTATACTCATAGGATAGCAACCAGGAAGTTTCGGACTCAAGGTCTACATCTAAATATGACGATATCACTCTTGTTTGTTGCAAATGTACTTCTAATAATGGCCGGAGATGTCGAGAGTAATCCAGGCCCTGCTACAAGGCAAACCCAGCTTCCAATAACCGGTGAGTTAGAATCTATTTCAAGTCGAAATGCTATTAAAGACCTAACTCTAGTCGTATCTGCTCTAAAAGACGAAGTTGCTAGTTTAAGAGGAGAGGTGCGGGAGATGAACATCAAGGATGAAGTACTTCAGTTGCAAAGTGAACTGAAAGAAGTTAAATCGGCGACTGAGGGGTTCAAACAGAGAATTGATTCAACGGATAATATATTGAGACAGAAAAATTTGATATTTTATGGTCTAGAAGAAAGGAACGACGGCCAACGGGAGACTTGGGAAGATGGCGAGAAATTGGTTAGAAATGTTTTGATTAATGAATTAAAGTTAGATGGAGCCGATGATGACAGTTTAGTAGCCATTGATCGAGTTCATCAAATCGGAAAGAAAACATTGAACAGTAATCGCCCTCGCCCAGTCAAAGTTTGTTTTCATCGACTCAGAACAAGAGACTTAATACTGACTAAATCTCGAACACTTCTCAAAGAATCCACTGTCCATGTTTCAGAGGATTATTCAGAACAAGTTCGCTCAATCCGAAAAGCACTCATACCTCACTTACAAGAGGCCAAAAAGATAAGTGAGAACTTTGTCATTCTGAAATACGACAAGTTAATTATAAACAAAGATGTATTTACATTTAACCTTACTAATAAACAACTTGTTCAAATCAATAAATAGCAACCCAACTTGAAAAATAACAAGAACAATTTTGATAAATTAACTTTTCTGGCTTGGAATATTGAAGGCCTGTCCCACAAACTCAACTCGTATGGTGACGAAATTCACGATCTTATCCAAGATTATAATATAATAGGTTTCGTTGAAACATTCCAAAAAACAAAAAATGAATTTGCGCAAATTTTTCCTGGTTATAGTGTCTTTGAGTGCATGCGAAAATGTGAATCACTCAAGTCATCGGGTGGTATACTCATGCTTGTGAAAAATTCTCTCCAAAAGTATACTAAACAAATATTAAATGACGGAACATACGAAGAAATGGTATGGTTACACATTAATACAACAACGTTCGGTCTTAAAAAAGACATTGTAGTTGGCTGTATTTATACACCTCCTAAAGACTCGATTTTCTACCAGAATAAAGATTTTGTATGTAACTTATCAGCAGTCGAATCGGCACTTATTTCTATACAACTTCTTTATGAAAACGTCGATATTGTTTTAATGGGCGACATGAATGCTAGAACGAGGTTGGACTTGGACTACGTGAAGTTTGATAAACCAGATCACATTCCGGGTCTAGAATCTTTTTACGAGATATTCGCAGAACAATATGTTGAAATAGACGTACCACGTAAAAATTCCGACAGAATTATTAATCCATTCGGAAAGCATTTGCTAGAGATGTGCTGGGAAAATAATCTAGTGATATTGAATGGTAGAAAACCATCTGATAGTAGAGGTAACTTTACTTATGTAACTTCAAGCGGTGCTAGTACTATAGATTATATTCTTGTTAGTAACAGCCTCTTTAAGAGTATTACTGACTTTTGTGTTCTGACACCTGATATTTCCAAACATTTTCCAATATCATGTACTCTACAAATATGTCTGGAAACGTATACTGACAAAGTACATAACGCAACAACGAGATACAAGTGGAAAGGTGATTTTGCAGACAAATTTGACGCCTTCATAAATACAGATGATTTCATAGATAAACTCGAATATATAAGTGACAATCTTGATTTGACAACTATTGATAATACCGTCCTTGACCTTAGCAAATTATTACAATCCATTGGTGATAAATCCAATATGAAAACTGTGTCTACTTCGAGTACAGTATCCCGCCGGCAGCCACCGTGGTTTGACAGTAACTTACGGTCACTGAAACATGAAAGGTGCAATTTCTTAAATACTTTTCGTATTACAAATAGCCAACGAGATCTAGAACGATACTTAGATGCCAAACATTCCTTTAAAGACAAGTATAAGCTTAAAGAAGAACTCTTTAAAAAATCTATAATCGAGAAATTGTGCGATGAAAAAGACTCCAGTGTTTTTTGGTCAAATATCAAAACACATTTTAACACAAATAAAGCCCCGGCCGTCAATATAAGTATTGATGATTGGTATGATCATTTTAAAACGTTATTAAATCCGACTGTAGATACATCGGATGTTAACTTTGACAATTTTGTACAACAATATGTGACTGAACACGAAAGCAATCATGAACAAATCGTAGGGGATCCAGGTTATGCCGAGCTAAACCGCGAAATTTCAGAAGCAGAAATTATACATGCGATAGGAAATTTAAAGGCGGGAAAAGCTCCAGGTGAGGATCTGATACCACCCGAATTTTATAAACGCGCGGTATCTCAACTGTTACCATTGTTACATAAATTATATAACTGTATATTAAGTTGTGGTACCATTCCTAAGAATTGGTCCAAAAGTATTATACATCCTATGTATAATTATCAACGAACGGCTAGTTAAATGGTCAGACGAGAATAGCTTACTAGTTGAGGAACAGGCTGGTTTTCGTCGAGGGTATTCAACCATTGACAATATATTTACACTTAATGCTATTGTTCAAAAATATTTATCAAAACCCAAAGGTGGTGTGCTTTATTGCGCCTTTATTGATTTTTCTACCGCGTATGACTGTATCTCTAGAAGTAAGCTATTCTACGTGCTTCTTAAAAGAGGACTCAATGGACGAATTTATAATTTATTATGTAATATTTATAAATCAGTCCAATCCTGCGTAAGAGCAAATGGTACTCTGTCGGATTACTTTGACTGTCTCTCAGGGGTAAAGCAGGGTTGTGTACTAAGTCCTTGGTTGTTTGGAATATTCATTAATGAACTGGCACTAGTAACGAAAACGGAAAGTGGCTCTGGGATCTTTATTAACTCCAGCATTGATGATGTATTCTTGCTTCTCTTTGCGGATGACTTGTCTCTTTTGTCAGATACACCAGGTGGGCTTCAAAATAAATTAGACATTCTACAGAAATACTGCAGTAAGTGGAATATGAAAGTCAATATTGAAAAGTCTAAAATTGTAGTGTTCAAAAATGGAGGTGTTCTGTCCAAAATAGAAAAGTGGCACTATCAAAGTAATCCGATTGAAGTTGTAAATAGTTATAAGTATTTGGGTATTGTCTTTTCAAGCCGTTTAAAATGGAATGTGTGCTGCAAAACTCTATCAATGCAGGCATCTAAGACACTTAACGTCATTAAGTTATGCATTTCAAAATTGGGTAGTAGAAACGCTAATATAGCCTTTAAATTGTTTGATTCAATGGTTTCTCCTATTTTATTTTATGGTGCTGAAGTTTGGGGCACAGAAAAGATACCAGACATAGAACAAGTTCAAACTAAGTTTTGTAAATGGATACTTTGTACAGGGTTAAAAACAACAAATGCTCTTGCAAGAGCTGAATGTGGAAGATACGAACTCTATGCAAATTATGTTTGTAAACCTATTAAATACTTCTTTAAATTAATGTTAATGGACAGATCTAGGTTACCTAAACTGTGTTACGAAATGCTCTATAATCAGGATTTAAATGGTCGAATAAATTGGTGTTCAAGAATTAGAAATATATTGTTTAGATACGGATTTGGTCATGTTTGGATAAACCAGGGGGTCGTAAATGTGAATGAATTTTTATTCCGTTTTAAACAGCGTGTCAGAGATGTTGGCTTACAAGAGTGGCACGAGTTTACTTCGAACTCGCCCCGCTGTATGTTTTACTCTAAAATAAAATCGGGAATATACCGGGAATCTTACTTAATAAACGATCTATCACACAAACTACGTTTTGCATTAGCAAACTTTAAATGTTCAACACATTTACTTGAAATTGAAGAAGGACGTCGGACTAAAATCCCGAGGGAAAACCGTGTTTGTAAAATATGTAATTTAAATCAAATCGGTGATGAGATTCACTTTATGTTAAAATGTCCAATTTTAAATGATATAAGAAATAATTTTTTACCTCGATGGCTAATTGCTTCCCCAAATGAATGTAATCTTATATCTTTATTTACTTCAAACGATCCGGTTCTTATTCGAAATTTGTCTATCTACATTTCAAAGGGAATGGAAATCAGAAACGAAATACTTAAATATTAAAATGTATCTGATTGTGTAATATACTTTCGTACCAAATTGTTCTTTTTAGTTCTAGTTATATTATATATTTAAAAATATTTTATTAAATGGTATATTGATAGTTATGGAAAACAGTGATATAATTGTAGACTATTATATTTTCTTGATTATTATATTGTATATGAACTAGTCAAAAGCCAAGACTTTATGATTGTATTTATATTGTATCATTATCAAATATATGTGATTGTACTATAGGCAAATGCCTTAAAGTTGTAAATAAATTATATTATTATTATTATAAAAGATCCAAATGACATGTGGAAAAAATTAAAGTATTTTAACAAAACCAACTCAAATAACAGTATTTCAACTGATCAGTGGTTTGAACATTTTCAAAATCTCTTAACTGAGGATAATACACCAAGCGGGTCAGCCTTAAGGGAGGAAATAAATCTAACCCTGAGTTACCCCATCGAAGTTGTTTCGGATATTTAAGATAATCCAATAAGTAACAAGGAAATCATAAACGCACTGAATCAGATGAAAACTGGTAAAAGTGGCGGGGAAGATGGTCTTGTAATCGAGATGTTCAAAACCACCATTGATATCCTACTTCCTTGGTTATGTTCATTATTTAATAAGATCTTAATTAGTAGTACGTTTACAGATAGCTGGAGCAGGGCTGTAATATATCCTATTTATAAGAAGGGTGATGTTACCAACCCATGTAACTACAGAGGCATCTCCTTATTAAATGTAATGGGTAAAATATTTACTAAAGTTATAAATAACAGACTTATAATTTGGGGTGACACTGAAAATAAATTCAAAGAGCAGCAAGCAGGATATAGGCAGGGCTATGCAACAGTTGACAACTGTTTCTCCTTATATGCTGTTGTGCAAAAATACCTGACCAAAACAAAAGGGCGATTATACTGCATCTTTGTGGATTTTTCATCAGCGTTTGACTTAGTACACCATCCCACCTTACTGTATACACTTATTAAAAATAAGGTCAGTTCTAAAATTGTTAAATTACTGAAATCTATGTATGAAAATATGAAATCCTGTGTTTTAGCTAATAATGGTCTCTCTGAGTATTTCAGATGCACAATTGGCACAAAACAAGGTTGCATGCTCAGTCCCTTTTTATTTGTCATGTACTTGAACCAATTTGTAGAACTATTAGAGAAATGTGAATGCAAAGGCATTTATATAGATGAAAGAACGCCAAATTTAATGCAACTGTTATTTGCAGATGATATGGCAAATATCTCAGACACTGTAGGGCAATTACAAAAACAAATTGATGTATTGAATACTTTCTGTAAAGACTATGGCATGAAAGTAAACACAAGTAAGACTAAGGTGTTAGTATTTAAGAGAGGAGGAAAGTTAAAATCATATGAAAGCTGGAGTTACCAAGGCGAGAAACTAGAGGTTGTAAATGAATATAAGTATCTCGGCCTATACTTTACTAGTTCTCTGTCATGGTACAAATCTATTAATTCATTATGCCTGTCAGCTAATAAAGCTCTTTTTATAGTTTGGAAGTTTATACATAAGTATAACCTAGATCAGGCAAAGTCCTTATATTTATTTGATCATATGGTAGTGCCCATTCTGATCTATGGGGCGGAAATTTGGGGATATCAACTATATAAACCAATAGAAACAGTACAGAACAAGTTCTGTAAGAAACTATTAGGTGTTAAACAAGCAACCCCAAATTGCGCCACATTGGGGGAATTTGGCAGATTACCACTGCACATTATCTATATGACAAAATGTATTAAGTATTGGTTAAAGTTACTTTCTATGAACAAAGACAGGTATCCAAATAGATGTTATGAGATGCTTTATGCGCACCATAACGTTGGAAGAGTAAATTGGGCCACCAAAATTAGAGATATGTTATATAATTATGGTTTCCAATATGTTTGGTCATATCAACAAGTAGGAAATAGTGACAACTTCCTAAGCATGTTTAAACAAAGGGTCATAGACTGTAATATACAAGAATGGCACTCTGCAATACGAACCTGTTCAAAACTAGATTTTTATGCAGAAATTAAATCATTGCTAGAACCAGAAAAATATTTATCCACTATAATAAACAAATAGCTTTAAGTAGATTTAGAGTAAGTAGCCACAACCTTGCAATAGAATCAGGTAGAGCTATAGCAATGGAAAGAAATGACCGGTTGTGTAAATACTGTTTAAATGAGAGACATATAAGTACAATTGAAAATGAATTACATATGTTAGTTTACTGTCAACTGTATGACAACCTGAGAACTACTTGCAATGTCAACAATTACTGTAAAAGTGAGAATCATGTTATAGGATACTTGCAGAGTACTAACTGTGATATAATCTGTAACCTCAGTAAGTTTATTTATAATGCTATGAAAAGAAGAGAAAACTACTTCAGTAAATTAAAACAATGAAATCATGATAAATGTAAGGTTATGATGAAACTGTGTTAATAGTGTTGGTTTGTTATGTTTGTAAACTAAAATAATGAATACCTGATATAATGTGAGGCTTTGGTGAATCTATGTAAATAGTGTTGGTTTGTTATGTCTGTAATTTTATGATCTTGTCTTGAGTGTACTATGGGCCCATGGCCTGAATACTTATTGAAAATAAACTATTATTATTATTATGATCATGCCGAATTTGAACAAAATCTGTTAATAATTGCAACCTGTAGAATATTTACAGACAAAATAATAACAAAAAAGCGGAATTTGCACCACCCTGCGGGGTAGGGCATGCACCCGGAGAAAACCCACGAGGTTAGACAGACGGCCCTACTCTTTGTCATGGACAAGTTTGGGCTGGAAACCACACCACTTGACTCAATGACAGACACACAGACAAGGGCGGCGGCATAATATGTTCACATTATGAACTGAAATGGGGTTTAACGTCCTACTGTTCTGATCCGACTGACCTAATGAAGACGGTTCACATTATGAATGTGGACGTATACAAATGGATACGAATGCAACTCAAACTGCAATGTGAGTGTGAATCTACCTCCACTTGATCAACCATTTTCTTTATTGCCAGTCTTTTGTTCCATAACGCGACAACCCGACAATCCGACATCACGACAACCCGACAACCCGACATCACGACAACCCGACAACCCGACAATACGACATTTTTACCCGACATCACGACATTTTTACCCGACATCGCGACATTTTTAGTGTCGTAATGTCGGGTAAAAATGTCGCGATGTCGGGTAGAAATGTCGTGATGTCGGGTTGTCGGGTAGAAATGTCGTGATGTCGGGTTGTCGGGTTGTCGCGTTATGAAAGGCGACATCACGACAATACGACATGATACCAATCAGCCACCATACAAACAAACGAACATATCTAATTAAATATACATTATGGGCGATTAGATAACGAGTTGGCAATTCACTATAATGGTTAAATACCAGATAATGTAGAGGCAATTTGCTGAAAATTTCAGTCAAATTGATCCACTTTGAACCAAGAACTAAACGAATGAAAGTTCCGCTTAGCCTCGATCATCATTACTAAAGTCGGTAAGACAAAATTAGTAGTCTCGATTATCCATTTAATCGCTAACCACGAAGGAAAATTTTGCAACAAATCGAACTACAACCCAACAAATATCGCAGGCTAGCCTTGACATCGAGAGTTGATTATGGTATGGATAAGTTAATTAATGTCTAATTAATAGTAACATTTCAGGCCTAAAGAAAGACCTACAATCGGCAGATTTTGCTCTTGCATAATGTATGTTTAAGTACAGAGTGCCAGGTTCAAGATATAGGCCCACAAAAAAAATTCAAACCAATAATAAAGCAATTATGCACGAGGGTCGACGGGTGAACGCGGAGCAAAACAGTAAGACGTTTAACCCCATCTCATTTCATTTCATATTAACAATTAATTATTAAATAATTTGTTGTACTCATTGTAGAGTACGGGTTTCAGAAGTAGATGACTACATCAACGCCTTTATACAATCCACATTCAAGTCGTTTTTAAAATGACAAAATCAACATATTCAACTTTTTGGCTCCATTAGTCGCATCAATGTCATCCTTATCAGTGAATGTAGCGGTCTAGCGAATATTCACTGCTGATCAGTGTGTATTTTTCGCATTGCCTTTACTATTATAGAATATGTCTAGAGCTGCATGATTTAATTGTTTAATACATACTTAATATATGTTTAACAATTTAAATTAGACAGAAAGCTTTTTAAAGAAAAGGAGTAGGGTCGCCTGTCCAACCTTGTGGGTTTTCTCTGCGTCCCCTAGTTTCCTCCCACTGCTAAAGACCCCTACACGCAAGCGAATTATTAAAATAAAATTAAACCATATGTTAGTCCAGAAATAACCTACTTTGTGTCGAGAGGATGTTAAACCCCATTCCTCTCTATCTTTTTAAAAGAAAGTATTAATAAATCAATTTGCACTTAACAAGCTGGTCGTATCAAGTTGGTCATGTCCTGGCTATAAGAAATACTGTTCAATTATTAAGTTCAGTGTTACATAATTTTGGGTTGTTTATAATAGTTACACTTTGTCTCCATGTTCGTTTACATGTACTTATATAACGGGTGTTTAATGTTTTATTGTAGTTTTCACGGTAAAATTGGTTCTGCAATAATAAAATACAGAAGAATTCCTTTTACCGTCAGCTGGTTGATGTCTGAGTCCCATAGAAAGTCGTCATACTGCAAAACCATCGCTATTCTTACAAGACAAGTACCCGTAACAAATAACCATGGATGAACAAGACAGGGTAGCTCAGGCGATTGGTGGAACACAAGCCCACTGGCAAACATAGCCTACTACAAATCTAAATTACTTAAATAAAAATACAAGATTGATAAACTTTTTAAATATGTTAAATCTGGAATTCAAGAAAAATCTCTGCAGCCATCTGTAACAAACATTTTATAGGAAAATAAAGGTAAAAGTTCACGGGGTATATAAAAAAAAACTTCCGTTAATTCAGTTTCCTCAAAAAAAATTTATTAGTAAAACAAGGAATTAAATCAGAGACATGAAATGAAATGGTGTTTAACGTCCTACTGTTCCGCTCCGACTGGGCAGACGCCAATACAGTGTGCTTTGAGCGAAATTTTGCCCTGGCAATGTTGATCTGGCGGAGGCACTATGTCCTACTGATTACTCTTATATCGAATTCTAACTGACAGGAGACCTTTTACGCGCACGCCAATGTATACACCTATCCTCTGGTTTTTTTTGTCCCATCCGATAAACTTTCTTGGCCAATGCCGGGATCGAACACGCGACCTCAAAGCTAGCGACAGCCAAAGCAAGGTTTAATTACTAAAATGTTTAGTATAGAGCAAGAAACTGGACGAAAAATACCTCAATCAAAGGGGAAGTAGACGAAGTGGAAGCTGAACTTCAAGCTATTTCCGATAAGTTGTGTGCATTAGACCAAGGTGGTTAATACATATTTATTCTCGAAAGAACGAACCGAAAGATATGTTCAAGATGAAAATGACAACAATCAGCTGGGTCATTATGAATGTTTCTGTAGGTAGTGACAAAACCGGTCCTGGTTTTTGGTGGACAGTACACTTCCAATGATCGGTTATTTTGGTTTTAATTCGAAACTTGTTATTGTCACAAGGTGCGTTCACACGCCAGATTTAGGCGCCCCATTCAAGTTGCTGAAACCCTAACTGAATCTGAAATAACAAGTCCGTATATTTTTCCCAGTTCAATCAGGAACAATGTTCCAAATGGGTTATTCGCAATTAATATTTGCGTGTGGCGATTCGTCATACATTCAATTGTTTCCATTTTTACTCTTATTTTATACCAGTTATGTTCGACGAAATACATAAGAAGTCTCAGTCGAATGGCAATCCCTAGCGTCTGCTTATTTCAGTCTATTGCGCATGCTCTCCGGGTAAGAATATGGCGTCACAGTTTGAATGGCTTGTGGAATGTGTCTTGCCTCGTTCTTTGAGTCTCTTACTACAAATGGCACTAAAACGCATTATGACACATTATTCGTGTACCAATGGTAAAATGTTTATTGTGTCTTAAATATTGGATATCAGAGGCCCATCTTTTTCCGGTAAGATCACAGCATTAAATTGACCAAAAAATATGGAAGACTTTGGATGATACTGATCCATTCCTCGCGAATGTACTTCATATCTATATATCTTGCCATCGACAAGAAGAAAACAGAGGATTTTGGAACCTGCTTTCAACAAACTTTATTTTGAGAGATGCACAAACTTCAAGATTCTGGCAGATAAATAGAACAATTTGTTTCTTGTTTCCTTTCAGTTACTATATTATGGTGGTTCCACATGACCGAATAAATCTCATATGGCAAAGGATCTCTAGTATTTTCCTATTGACTTGAATGTTAATTCTTGTATCTTTCAGTGACTCTAACTTTTCCCCAAAACTTTCGCGGGGTTAAATGAGCTCTACCAGAGATGGAGCAACATGTGGCAACCCCTTGCTCAAAACGGGTATGAGGTTGATCATGGAAACCTTGAGATATACAAACTGGAAGTAACACACAAGTAAACACACAACTGCCCGCTCTACATTTCAAGATGATGGATATTCACCAAAACCTGGTAGAAAATGTATGTTCGAACGCTTTACTTCGATTGTACATGAACAAGTCAACAAAGCTCGCCATGCAAACGGGAGAAAAGGAAAATTATTTTAGAGTATATTTATCGTGTATATACGTAGTCAGTTAAACGCTCGTTTAAATAAATGTGTTTTAAAACAATATGGGGGGGGGGAGTTTTTAAGTATTTTTGAAACAGGTTTCGAAGTGTTTTTCTTCTGTTATGCAAGTTCTTTTTCGACGTTCCAGAGTAAATGTAAGGTGCTAAGACAACCTAAAGTTTTAAATGTTCCTATTATTAATAAGAACAGGTATCGCTGACATTTTATTTTTTCCTAGTGCAAAAACTATTGCAATTTTGGTAAATTGAATTAAGATGGACAAATTCAGTATCTATTTTCTAAATAAACATAATTTTCTATAGTTTACTGAAATGGGTGAGAAAAGACTAAAAATAACTTTGTACCTTACTTCATTGGTGACGCCGCAGGAATAGTTGTTGATCTGTGTCAATATGTTTTGAAATTCGACAGATAACTCAGTTCTGTATCTCCGAGTTCAGAAAGTTCAAACATGAACAGGGAGGTGCTGCTGGCGTGGTATTGTGTAGTATTGGGTAGAATTGGGTAGTATTGGGTAGAATTGGGTAAATCGTCCCGCCGAACAGGGAGATAACACTCTAACATGATCTAACCAAACACTAAGTTGGTAAATCAGTCATAAAGCGTGAATGTTCTTAATCCAATCTTTATCGAGATTAATATTTCAAGCAATTGAGTCATATACAACGTACGGAAAAATAGTTATGTTAATCTAGCAAATATTTACCATACACATGTTGATCTACGTTATCTCGGAAAAATCAATTAGAAAGAAATTTGGACATATTTATTTTCTAATAAATCAACATGAAAGAGGATTCTAATTTAGGGAACATGATAAATTGGCCCATCTTTGATTATTCAAACAAATACGACCATAAACGGGAGATTTACATCAGTGATTTCACAACTCGTCGATGAAACGTTTTACTTTCATTTTAGTATAATAGGCAAATCTTATTATATACAAAGGTATAACACAATCAGACTCGCTCAACTCCTTATTCGACACCACCTTTAGAAAACGAAATGATAGCTCCTTCTTGAAATTCCGATTACCTTGAACCAATGCTCACGATAAAGGTTATACACATTCAATAACTATATGAATTATAAAATGAAGAAGGTTTCATTATTAAAAAAAGTATGATAATATATTTTTACATTACTCCTTTACTGAAATATTCACGCTATAACATAATCGGTAATAAAGCTAAAAATAGGCCGAACGTAAGAATTGAATGGTGTTGATCTGATGTATTATTTTGTTTAGTGGTGAGACTCCATTGCTTTGTTTACTGATTATAGTTTAAATTTTGGCCTACTGTGTCTAGTGGAATACACAATTGGTTAAAATACCAAATGGTCAGCCCTAAGATAAAACAACATATCAAATCAGATTATTTCGATGATCGTATTTTTACCCACAGATGTCAGTTTGAAGCTAAAGTCAACATTTTCCATATTATTTGCAGTGAACCCGAATTAGAATTCAATATTGTACATTTCAATCCATATCAATGTTGTTGCCGTGAAAATGGGATCCTGGTATGCAATATGTTAGATACAAAAATGAACTCTTATCAGTACACGACTCGTGTATTCAATCATTTCCGGCGCCATTTGTAATATGAAATTGGTTTTGTAATATGATGGTATCATTTCAGACAAATGGGTCAGAGCTGTTTTCAAGAAAACTACAATTCGTGTATTCAATCAATTTCCGGCGCCATTTGTTATATGAAATTGGTTTTGTAATTAGATGGTATGATTTCAGACAAATGAGTCGGAGCTGTTCTCACGAAAACTACAACTATACCATCCCTTTAAATAACCCTGCCAGTACCATATGTTAACGTGTATTTTTGTTGGAGTTGCCTTGGTTTTCAAGGATACATAGAGATAGTATGAGATAAATGTTTTAAAAAAATGTCATCAGTTGCTTAGTCATGTTTAAATTGGGAGATAATCACAAGGGTTTGGACAAACACGACCCTTATATATAGGTGCGATGGGGTTAAACAATTCGCAGATAATCTGGTTAAGTACAATAAGTCAAGCTAGGTGTGTAACATTTTGTTTTGGATAGGTAAGTAATAATTGTCGTAAACAGTTTTTTTTTTTAATATGTGTAATATTTTTAAAATAATTTGTGTGGTAAGGTTAGATCTATACAAACCGAAGAATCATATTATGTGTTATTTTCAAAATAAAATGCAATAGATTTAATCTATTTATCTCAATTTATTATTGGAAATTCAAAAAGATTTTTCATTGGTATAAGTAAAATCAACATATAAGTATTTGAACGTATATAAAACGCGACTTTATCAACAGAATGTGTTGTAATTGTTATATATTGACATCAATATAAATTGCTACTCATTTTAAAAAGCTACACCAGAAGAAACTTATTGTGTTATCTGAAATTTTTATACTCCCGCCAGTAACAGATCTAGAAGCTGCGAATAAGGTAGGATTGCGATAGTTGACCAAATCTAATGGGCTATAAACAATTTCACCTCACAATAAAATTACGTATTTTGGTGACATGCATTAAAAATGCTAAAATAACACTGTTCGTCCCCGAGTAGAACATAGATCGTATTGCCTATGTAGTTGTTCGCCGATCAGTATTTCTTCCAAAAGCCTTTCTTTTTATCAAATTGACATAAAGTTCATGTCCTTTAATGATTGTTATTGATTATGGGACAGATTTTTTATGTGAACCGTAGAGCCGCTCTTATTTATAATAAGTACTTCTCGATTTCTTGACGTTTCCAATGGTTCAAAAATATTTAATTTTCTAATGAATCACAATGCCTCAAGCTATTGGGCGACTTAGTTGCTATTGGCGAATGTTTCGTTTGTTGGCAACCTTGGCTCCGTTTACTAAAAAGTGCCGTTGTTGGGCGAAATCCTTCTTGGAAAATTCAATGTTTACAAACTTTTCCAATATTTAATTTTTATTTCTTACAGAGAATATGAAGCTAGCAATGCTTCGTGTTTTTGCAATTGTCACAGTCAGTATTGTCTATGCAAATGCTTACGCTGGATATCAAGAAAGGATACCAAATGGTGACCATGTACCACATCCATGTAAACCCAATTTTATCTGGAAGGGTGTCGGCCATTTAAACATGGCTGGTGGTGGAGAGCGGAACGTCTTTGGTCAGGACTTTGCCAAAGCCAACTATGAGGTTACAAAATTTGATTTCTAATGAAGATGTCCCAAATATAACTAAATTATTTATATTGCATTAGCCGTAATTATAAATACAACTATTGTCTTTAACAAGTCGCGTGAATCACAACCGTACATATTCTTTCAATCCCAAGGAACATAGTGTTACTCTTACTTAGTATGTATGTGTCAGGTCAAATTATTTTGAGTTTGGTTTGGTATAACCGGCACTGTATCAATGATTTGTTTATCAGGTTGATGCCTGTTGTTAGCCATTACTTAATGTGGGTGTAGACCATAGTCCCAAACAACTATGATTATATCTGTGCACAACATGGAATTTTTGTTTTCGGTAAAGTGCAGCCAGGTTTCTTCGGTTTGCGCTTCTGACAGATAAATGTATCGCCGAGGAATTAGAATGTATGTATGAAGTATATAAATAGATGTATTATGTTATTTTAGTGGACTGTAGAATTATGTCAGAAAGATTCCGATGGAGATGGTATGAGTAATGGCGCAGAACTGGGAGATCCAAACTGTGCCTGGACACCTGGCACAGTTCCTCGCCATGTGACTGGTATAACGCATCCGGGTGTTTGTGATCCGTGGGGAAGTGAGAAGTGCAACGAGAAAAATTCCTGGGTTAATTGTGATAGCGATGAATTTAAATGCCCTGCAATACAAGAAGAAGGTAACTAATAATTACAAATTTCAAAATTAAATTAAGAATATTATTAATTTTAATAAAATGAAAATCTACAATCTATGTATATAATAATATAGGTCGTTTGTTTCAGGAGTACAAAAGATGGATTTACGATTCCCATGGACCAATGTTCCAGATAAAGAAACGACTTATATGTGTATGGGATTTGATTTACCAAATGACGGAGACTACCATATGATCGCAACTACACCAATTATCAACGAAACACGAGTAATGCACCATATAGTTCTTCTTGCCTGTGAAGACGATTGTAAGCTTCCATTTTCCCCATTTCAAAATCCTTGTTAAATAAGCTGATTTAAACCGTTAAAGAAGCTTCTAGAAACATATTAATAACTAACTGTACACTGGTTAACTTTACTGTTATGTTTACTTTATTAGAAGACATGGCGAAAGCAAATCTCCGTTAATCAAGGAAATTTATTCAATTAATTCTTGTCTTAGACATTATAGCCATAACAGTCGCGATTAGAAGTAAACATGACCTAATTTCCATATCCGGTCAATCCCAAGATGTATTTAATACCCGTTGATATCTAAAGTTCGAGTGTTCTTCTCTTATCGGTAGTAGTGTTAGGATAAGATTAACCACTTAATCCATTGAACAAGAATTGATAACGCAAAATTTCATATTGTTTGCATTTTGTTGTTACCTGAATTCACCTTTATTCAGAATCAGCCACATTGATTTAATACAATTCTTAACTATACAAGTTGTCTACAGCATTTCCAATGTTATGGGTATTTTGAAAGATGGCGTCCAGGGATGTTGTAATAGGTGCAGTCAAAGCCGTATATAGGGCTTTGTGTGCTGTGACTCAAATAAAATTAATATTGATGAATTTACTTCTTTGAAGTGACGATACAGTCCCCGCATGTTTGAGAAGTTCTAAATTACTGACCTGTAGAGCTCTTATAAATTGCGCAGACAGACAGTCTGGATGAAATGGAGATACCGAATTTTGTCTATATACTACATATTAATTCGTAAGACATCCCTTCGTTACGACAAACCTTGTTTATGTGAAGGAGCTGCTGGTCATATAGAATAGGGGGAAATTACGCACGCGCCCATCGCACGCACACATAACTATAATATAGTATACATGTATTAATAAATGATCTCAGATATAATCAAACCCGACCCCATTTGTTTCTTTTTATTATGCATGTGAATATATTTTATTTTGAATACGAGTATATATATTTCATTTTGAATAAGAGTAAATATATTTATTTTGAATAAGAGTATCATAATTCGAATATGTATATAATTATATAAATTATATGTCTGCAAACTGCTTGGTTCTGTATTATTCGATAAAATTATAGTTTTTTTTTTATTCATTTAAAGCCGAGCAAATAGCCAGCCCAAGGGAATGTTCGATGGGGTTAAGAGGTTGCTCAAAAGCTATAGGAATATGGACATTAGGTTTACCAGGAGAATGTTTTAACGAGGAGGCTGGTTTTAGAATTGGTTTAAATGGTATGACTAAAGGAGTACTTCAGGTATGGTATCTTTGGCTAGTTTATAAGGCACCACACTTCTATTGCAAAGACGCCAGAGAGTGGAGTATTCCTTTATATTTCATACACCATTACATAAAATTTCAGAAACAAACATTTCTGGTTCGCACAATCTGGGCATATACGGTAACAATTCAAGCGACAATTTGCACATATACTGTACATAAATACTTATATCTAAAACTATTATTGGGTAATAAAAAAGATTATATGTTATAATATGGCTAACAATGAACGTTACATCTCATTAAACAGTTTCATTGGACCAACCCAGAGAGAAAGGCTGATTTATGGGATGCATCTGGTATGACTATCTACTACACCAACAAGTTGAGAAAATATAATGCCGGCATCTGGATAACAGGTCAAGTTTATCTTGAAATCCCACCGTTGATGCCAAAAGTTGTCCAGCATTCAACTTGTTCCTCGCATTGTACCAAGAAAACGTTTAACAGTTCCATCTTCATTACGACTGGTTTAAATCATATGCACTACCTGGGTAATTTTTATATTTCATTAATCCGTTTGATTGTTGAGGTCTTGAGACAAGGGATGTGGTGAGTAAATCAGCCAAGAACCCCATGTACACAAACACACCTGCGTGTCAGATCGTCCACATACAACTTTGCCCACATGAAAAGTTTGGGTAATTTTTCTACAAATTCAAAATGCGTTGTTTGAGTCGTCAAGGCGGTATTGGTTATGCCATCGTCCTATTGTCTGAAGTTTACGCCCCTATTACCACAACACAATGCCGCTCTTGTATTGCCTAACCCGCGTTACCATTAAACTAGGAAGTATTTATATATGTTAGTAGAAAATAGTTATTTATTTAAACAGTTAAGCAGAAATTATTAACATGTTTTAGGCGGACAATATTTTGATACTTAAGTGGGTACAATCTATTTCTCGGTTGATAAAATATCACTGGGTGCAGCCAAATTAACACGTTCAAGGCCGATGCTAAAATGTCCATTTTCCGACAGGTATGTCCCAATATGTGAAACTAACAAGATCAGATGGATCTGAGCTCATGATCACCAATGATGAACATTATAGCTACGATACACCTGTGCTTAACCAGTAAGTGTTTTTTTTTTATTATAGTCAAATTTTCCAACTGAAACTGTTAGCGACGCGAGCCGTTGGGATCACGTGTGTATGAGTGATAGCGATGTAGATATCCGAGAATACTAGTCCAATTTTATTATAGTCACCCAATATATTGTGAACTTTTAATACCCAATAGAAATATTATACCTTCGGACACCGATAAAAATGAGTTTTGTGTGCTGAATAGTCAATGTCTATAAAGCAAAGTACCACCTACTTTATTATATCCAGGTACGACACTCCAATAGAAGTTAAACCAGGTGATAGCATAGAAACCGTTTGTACCTATAGATCTATATCTAGAAAGAAGACCGCTGTATATGGAGAGGGTACCTTTGATGAGATGTGTTTTGGCATTTTTAACTATTACCCCGAAGAGGCTGTTACGACAGGGAGTTGTTTGACGCGCAAAGATTTTGAATATTGTGATCTTTTTGATGGGAAATGTGATTTTCGAGCTCTTAGAAATATGTCTCACCCCGATACTAAACAATTAATGGACAAGGTTAGTGCGTTTAAAGTTCCATTCATACAAATTACCCGAAAAGCTCGGGGACAAATATTATGGCTGTAACCGTGAACGGACGGGGGGAGGGGGTATCAAGTTGGCAGTTTAAGGATAGTTCTGGATTTGTCCCACGATACGGGATTTTTTTTATCCAAATTGGGGAAAATTTATTACGGGAGTTATCCAGACTTTTTAAAGTATAGCTATTAGGGAGGTATTGTTCTCATTCGATTTACTTTCGTTTTTCTGTTCAGGTAATGGATAAATGTTCCTATCAGGGAGAATGTCTTCATGGTTGTAGAGATGTTGTAAAAGATGTGCTCATAAATCACGAATGTTTTAAGAATGGATGGGCAAAGGGTATTACGTACAACAATTTACTTTCAAGAGGAGTCGATGATCCCGATACACTTCCTGCTATGCGCTTCGTAGCTGCTATGCAGTCATGTGACTGTAGTACCGAGAACCCTATTAATTACGCTGCGCCGATCCGTGAACCCGAAACATCCAGTTCTGGTTACGCCATAAGAATGTCATTTACTCTATTAACCAGTTTGCTGCTCTTGAAATCCATGTAAATTTCTGTATATTGAAATTGTACTTCAGGCCTCACTTTTTATTTTAACCCCATTTTTGACACGGATTCATATTTTCTTATGCGGGACTTAGTAACGATAAGTTGGAGTTTTAGACAATCTTTATGTGTATTAATTGTTTATTTGGAAAATAAAAATTATATTTAAACAAGGAAAGATCCTTTATGGGGTGTTTTACTTTTTAAGGTTTAAAAAGATTATCTGCAAAATGTCAAATACACCGTCTCTGTAAAGGCAGCCTGACACTTGCACGACTTTTGGCCACGATTTTGTCATGCGAATCAGTGTCCACATTGACAAGAACTGACACGACGAGTTCACGCATAGTTTGCACATTGCTTATGCACGTCCCGCATTGGCACGACGAGTTTGCGCAAATCGGACGCTGTCGTGCCGACTCGAGTCGTGCCAATGCGTGCCACGGAATCGTGCAAGTGTCAGTCTGGCTTAAGAATAATCTGAATTGCAATTTCTGTTCCTAAGAGCACAAGAGAGTGAGAGAGAGAGAGAGAGAGGGAGAGAGAGAGAGAGAGAGTTTAACGTCCACTCAACACAAACTAGGCCATTTCGTGACTAACATATGGTTTAATTTTATTTCAATAATTCGCTTGCGCGTAAAGGTCTTTAGCAGTGGTGGGGAAACGGAGGACCCGGCGAGAATCAACGAGGCTTGTCACGTACAACCATGCAAGTTGACTCAATGACAGGCTTTATGACACAGCACGCACGTGCTAACCATTCAGCCATCCAGCAACACTGATCAGCAGTGAATATTCGCTAGGCCGCTGCAGTCACTGATAAGGATGACATCGACGAGACTTAATTAGTCCCCATATTAACTTTTTTACTCCGACAAATTAAATTCTAAAACATTTTTTGTTGTGTATTTAGAAGAATAAGAAAGACGTTTGAAGTATTGTAGTTAAAAAGTATTTCCTATTTAGTGTAAATGGGTATTAAAATGAGTAAAAGGCATCATTTCGCCCGGAGCAGTTACGTCGTATGTAAACAATGCACGAGCCATTGAGCCAATGATTAAAGCCGCGTGGTGCCACTGCACATGTTCAAGACAGTCATCTGTGAGATAATTCGTAAGTAATTCTTTTTGAAACAGATTGCCATCCAATCCCCAAGCACAAATGGGCTTTATTGTACATGTATATGAAAAAATGTATTAACAGAGGCTTGATCTGACTATTCACGTATAGTATTTAAATGAAGTTATGGCCACATTACTTTTTACAGAAATTTCGTAACATGCCAGCTGTTTATTATTCTTGTTCTCATGCCCTAGATTCGTTACGAAGCCAGTAATGATAGTATAGTTAAGAAAATAATAATGTGAATAGGGACAATCATTAATTTGTACTATTGCACCGTTTCGGGTTTTCAACACTTTATTATAATATCCAATAATAAAAACCATAGAATATCGTAGCTAAAAACAAACACATCAGTATATATCAACGTTATTGACAACTTTCTAGTAGCTAACGTTACAGGTGGTTAAGATGGTTTAGAATAAATTAAATTATAAAAGACACATGCCTACGGTAGCTGATTTAGGACACGCAAAAAAATATTTTTATATCGAACGCTCGAGATAGTTAAGTCGAGCGCTCAAGACAGTTAAGTCGAGCGCTCGAGATAATTAAGTCGAGCGCTCGAGATACTAAGTCGAGCGCTCGAGATAATACAACCGATCACGTCTCTACCGATGTTTTAAGCTATAATTATGATTTGTGCTTTATATTAAATGATAAACTTGCAGAATAAAGATTCATTTGTTTATTTTTACAGCCTATTCAAAGCTCATCCAAAGCTGCAGTTACGGAGCGGATACCCCCCCCCCACACACACACATATTTACCCTCTTCCAAGTGGGGAGTCTATCGCATGTTATTATACGAATTAGTAATTGTATATATCGATGTTACAGAGTTTTGCTATGAAAGACTGACATTTCCTCTTATCTAGAACAGGGCGGAGGGCTATACAAGGACATGTGTCTAGTCGTTCGGATCGGACGAAAAACCGAGGTCCCGCGTACACGTAAAAGGTCCCTTGGCAGTTGGAATTCGATAGACCGTAGCGCCGCTGCCCAGGCACAATCTCCCTCATAGCACACTGTGTGGCGTATTTCCGTCTTCAATAGCCCAGTTTAGGAGCAGAACAGTAGGACGTTAAACCCCATTTCATTTTTTATGTAGAAGCACAGGTCGGATCCAGGGAAAGGAACTATTTATAAATCATCTCCGACGTCAACTCTTTCCAAGAATTTGAAAAAAGTGACACTTACCTTCTACAATAAATACAATTAGCTTCATATTCAAAGAAAGGACAGTTCTGTGTGGGTGGACACCAATATATTTCAAATTAAACCGAACCTTAAAAGTATTAATACTGACAATAGTGCTCTAAGTGATACCCTACCTTCCGTACTGTCTCTTGTAAATTTATGTCAACAACCCGTTACGAGCACGCCATTAAAGGGAAAGGGAAACAACAATTTACTAGAAGTTACTCAGCCACTAATTCCGGGCCATGTTACTACTGTAAGTGTTATATCAAACAATATACCTGAACTGAACTATTTGAACGAACTTTCTGAAATTATCAACCGAATCAAATATAGTAAAAACAGTTAATGGCAAATCAACAAGTGCCTGTAGTCCAGCAATTCAAGATAAATCTACCAACACATCTTCTATCTATACCGCTGCTAAATGTGTATCAACTGGTGCTGATAATAATAACAATAGGCCTATTACTGATGTGTGTATTTCTACCGGTGCAAAATCAACAATAAATTCGACCAACTCAACTACTAGTACCAGTTCAACGAGATATCTAGAAAAACCTATACCTTTCAACTTTAGTAAAGCTAAAACACTGTCAATAGGAAGTTTAGCTACAGCTGGTATTAAAACACCTAACATTACAAAATTATTCGATCACGAATGCGTAGTTGACACCAATCGTGGGGCCTACTATACTAATATAAATGATAGACTTGTGCAACTTTTAAATTGTAAGCACTCACTTAAAAACATTATTATATGTGCTGGGGAGGGGGGGGGTGATATTTCATTATATACAACTGGTAGTAGTTTTTTTCTTTGATGTCCATAACAGTTATATCTTATAACAACCTCTCGTGACGTCATCAGAGGTTGATATATTCGGTTCATATCAACCGTTGATGACGTCCTAAGAGGTTGATATTTCATATCAACCGCTGATGACGTCATTACAGGTCGATATATTCGGCTCATATCAACCGCGCTTGACGTAGATGATCGAAATAATACAAAGAACACGGAAATAAAATTTTATTCTTTTGACAATAAAAAAAAATTGTTTTGGTACAGTTTGTAGCATTCATTCAGGACCTAAATAGACGGCGTACTTATCGGCTTATTTAAATCGGTTATCCACACTCCAGTCCATGTCTAAGACATCTTTCATAATTTTCTTTCTGCCCAAATCATTTCTCCACACATCCCAAGACGTGAAAGTATTTATCACCCAAGAGTTCCTTTGTACAGTATTTTTGGCTACGGCTACAATCCACTCAAAACAGTCGGTGAAATCTTTCTCTGAACATACCGAAAAGTAACCTTCAGTCACGGTTCATGGTCAGAATTATCGGAAAAGATTGCCTTTTGATCCAAATTTTCTTCAGACTTTGTATAGATCCTCATCATAGTTGCATTCACATCTATTCTATCGTCAATATGATGACTAAAAGGGATTGATTATTCGTCTGACTTCGGTTTACTATCCATTTTGTTTTAGCTTTCTTCAGTTCAATTACTACAAAATGGCGATTGTATAAACAAACACGTCACGTGCTGTCGAGCAATTAACCAATCACTGTTGCCTTTTTTTAGAAGAGTCCATTAAATTTAAGGGTGAACGTTGTATATGTCAGATATAAACCTACTCTCCCTCGGATTGATATGATAGAGAACACTTGGGCTGCGCCCGCGTGTTCTCTATCACATCAACCTCGGGTAGGTTAATATCCTATGCAAATAATCCCACTCAAGAGTTCTGTCATAAAAATAACTGCACGTTTATTGATGTATTTACACACTTCTACCAAAGATGTCCAAAGGATGTAATGAAACGTGACGGAGTTCATCCTAATTACAATGGAAATGATCTATTAATGAATATTTTAAGTAATACTCTTGTTTCAGCTAATTCAACTGATGCCCATGAACATGTACCTGTTAAATCAACAAATTACTATGAATACTATGACTATATAAGATCTCGCCAATATGAGTACAGGTGTAATGTATATAACAATAGACCATTGCACGATCCTTATTACTTCCCAATATAAATCTCCCCCCCCCTATCATAATTATTCTTAAGCTAAGCTTGTTTATTCATAATTGCCTGTACTGTACCTTGGCAGTAACCCAAATCAAACTTTCATTATTCAATGACTTTTCCATTTTCTCATTGGACAGTTTTCAGGTAATTGTGTGTCCTTATTTCCAGTCATTTATTAATTTGTTAATTATGATTATTATGAATACTGTTTTAGTCAAGAAAGGTCTACAGATTGCTCATCTAAATGTATGTCATTTCTGAACTAGGTGTTTTCCCTCAAAATTTTGATATACTTGGACTTTCTGAATCACATTTAGATATATCTGTGACTAATGAAGATATTTCAATCCCAAACTTTCAACAGCCTTTCAGGAAAGATTCTTGCAATGTAAGTTCCTCTGGAACACTTCTGTATGTTAGAAATCATATCATATGTAATCGTAGGTTAGATTTAGAACATGATAATATTGAGGCTATATGGATAGAAATTACTTTTAAACAATCTAAACCATTATTACTTTGTAATATTTATCGTAATCCCTCTTCTTTATCTTCCTGGAATACTGACTTCTCATTTATGATAGAAAAAACATGGAATTCTCACTGTGAGATACTATTATTAGGAGATTTATATATTGACTTATTACATAATCATAATAAATCTTGGACCGATCTTCTTGAAATATATGGTCTACATCAAATTATTATGTCACCTACTAGAATTACTTCTTCCTCTAAATCACTAATCGATCATATATTTGTATCTGAAACTAAAATGTCAAAGAATCTATTGTTTCTTCATACTCAATATCAGACCATTTCCCTATTTGTTTTACTTGGCAAAAGAAAGGTGTAAAATTCCCCAAATCTTCACATACTAATATCACTTATCACTCATTTAAACATTTTAATAATGATTTATTCCTCTGTGATTTACAATGGGCTCTATATAATTCTGTATATGATCACTGTGATCCTAATACTGCACTGGACAACTGGTATAATATTACACTGTCCATTATTAATAAACGTGCCCCTTTAAAAACCAAACGAGTCAAAAATGTTCATAAACCTGATCGGATAACCCCTGAAGAGTTTCATTATGTTCATGAACGTGATTTTCATAAGAAAAAAGGCAATACTCTGCAATTTAAACATTTTCGTAATAAAATTAAATCTCTTATTCGTAGTAATAAAAGGAAATGTCTTGAATAATTATTAGTCACTGATCGCAAAAACAGTAAACAAATTTGGAAAGCCGCCAATACTGCTAATTCTGAGGGTAAATCTCATGATTGTTCTTCCATTCCTGTTGCCCCTGATATTTTTAATGCTCATTTTGTTAATGTTGCAAAGTCCATTATACGTAGTCCATCAAATCATTTAGATCGTTCTACCTCTAATGTGATATCTACATTTGTATCTAATCATCTTGAAAACAATACCTTGTGCCATCTTCCCTACAGTTTGAAATTAGATGTATTCCAATATCTTCATTCTCTTGATACTTCCAAATCAATAGGATTAGATCAAGTTGGTCCTCATTTTCTTAAACTTGGTGCTCAAATTCTTTGTGATTCATTAACATTTATTTATAATCTTTCAACTTAAGAATCAAATCATTACTGATGTATTACAATTATTTTATAACGCTCACTTTAAATCACATCTTGACTACTGCTCTACCATTTGGGACTCCTGTCAAATTTCTTCTCTTCATTATCATTTAAAATTATATTCAACAAACCTATTATTAAAAATAATGCGTCTGATTCTTCATATTCCATTCTTTCAAAATCTTTAAAACTGCCTACCATTCAACAACGTCATTTAATGAATAAATATATATTTCTGTTCAAAATATTAAACTATAAAAGTCCAAATTACTTATGTTCCTTATTTCAATTTAAAAATACTCCTTACAACTCTATAAATCTTAAACTACAAATTCCACATCCAAATTGTACTAAATTTAAACATAGTCTTAGCTATAATGGACCAGTTTTATGGAATTCACTTCCAAATAATTTAAACTCATTACATGTTCTCTTAACTTTTAAAAAATCACTGTATACTTATATCCAAAATGTTATATAACTATTCTGTATATTTAGATTTAAACCATTATCGTTTTCTGCATTTGATGTTATTTGGAATGTAAAAAAATACATTTTTATACGCCCACATTTTCATGTGGACGTATTATGTCGTCGCCCCTGTCCGTCCGGACGTCCGTCCGTCCGTCCGGACGTCCGTCCGTCCACAATTTGTTTGTGGACTCTCTACAGGTCACAATTCTTATCCGATTTTGACGAAACTTGAAATATAGGTTTATCCCCAAAAGATCTCGGTTCCTTTCGATATTGGCATGTATCGGATCAAAACTTCATGGATTATGGCCCCTGATTGTACGTAAAATCACGTTTTTAGCTTGTGGACCCTATAGAGGTCACAATTTTGAACCGATTTTGATGAAACTTGACATGCATGTTTGTAACCCAAAGATCTTGGTTCCTTTCGATATTTGCGGCTATCGGAATGTAATTTCCTGAATTATGGCCCCTGATTGTCCGAAAAATCACCCTTTTTAGCTTGTGGTCCCTCTGGAGGTCACAATTATTATTCGATTTAAAAAACCGTTTGATTATATCACCGTTACACCCTAAGGAAGGTTGAGTTCGAATTTCGGGAAAATCGGACGAAAATTGCCATACAAAATGGCCGCCGTTAGTACGCGAATACTGTTAAAAAATGGTATATCAAGGTTGTGGACCCTGTGGAGGTCACAATTTTGATTCGATTTTGATGAAACTTGAAATTCATGGTTATAACCCAAAGATCTCACTTCCTTTCGATATTTGCGCATATCGGATCGTAACTTCCTGAATTATGGCCCCTGATTATACGCAAAATCGCCTTTTTTTTAGCTTGGAGGTCACAATTATTATTCGATTTAAAAAAACGTTTGATTATATCACCGTTACACCCTAAGGAAGGTTGAGTTCGAATTTCGGGAAAATCGGACGAAAATTGCCATACAAAATGGCCGCCGTTTATACGCGAATACTGTTTAAAAATGGTATATCAAGGTTGTGGACCCTGTGGAGGTCACAATTTTGATTCGATTGTGATGAAACTTGAAATTCAAGGTTATAACCCAAAGATCTTGCTTCTTTTCGATATTTGCGCATATCGGATTGTAACTTCCTGAATTATGGCCCCTGATTATACGCAAAATCGCCTTTTTTTTTAGGCTTGGAGGTCACAATTATTATCCGATTTAAAAAAACGTTTGATTATATTACCGTTACACCGTAAGGAAGGTTGAGTTCGAATTTCAGGAAAATCAGACCAAAATTGCCATACAAAATGGCCACCGTTTGTACGTGAATACTGTTAAAAAATGGTATATCAAGGTTGTGGACCCTGTAAAGGTCACAATTTTAATTCGATTTTGATGAAACTTGAAATGCATGGTTATAACCCAAAGATCTTGGTTCCTTTCGGTATTTGCGCATATCGGATCGTAACTTCCTGAATTATTCGAATTTCGTGAAAATGGTACCAAAATTGCCGGACGAAATGATCGCCGTTTGTACGCGAATAGTGTAAAGATATGGTATATCATGGTTGTTGACTCTGTACAGGTCACAATTCTTATCCGATTTTGACGAAAAGTCACATTTCTAGGTTGTGTACCGTCACACCATAATCATTGTCGACTACGAATTTCATGAATATCAGACTGGAACTGACCAACAAAATGGCTGCTCCCAATACAGTATGAAATACAGGACTTAATGATGTAGGAAAAATCACTTTCCGTATTGTTTGTTCTCTATCCATCTCTCGAAAATGTGGGCGTATCCTGCCTGGCAGTGCCAGCCTATCTTTATTATTCAGTTTCCTTGCATGTATAATATATGTGTATGTTTGTTTTGTCTGTTGACATTTAAGGGCAGAATTGTAAACAGACTGCAAAGCCTAATTTTTCACCCTTGTGAAAATAATTTGTTATTATTATTATTATTAGCTTAAAGACCACGTAAGACGACATATCGAAATTCAATATACGCATAGCCAATGGTTGGTATATCCATTTAACGGCAAGTTCACAACAATCTGATTAAAATTAAGTCGGCTGTTAACGTCTTAGTAACCGACACGCAAAAACGCTTTATAATTACGACCTTTAATCAGGTTGATTGGCTGGTGACGTCACAGGCACTACACATAAGGATATGCATTATCTATACAATATATCACTGTCGGTAGAATATAGCACTATCAATACCCACACGTGTTGACAAGCGTCTTATTGACGGTCCGATTACCACGTGACTTGCCTAATTATAATCACCGAATTATTGTCTTACATTGTTATAGATTAGACATTGTGATTTGAATATTCTAGAATGAATTTAAAATACCGTATCATGCCGCAGATCCATTTAAGTGTCCTTTGTTTGTATAGGCCGCGTGACACATGAATACGACTCATGCACGAGATTAGCGTATTTACCGGTAATTTGGATAACCCAGTAATACTTGATATCCACAACTACAGAAATGCAAATGGTGCCAGTCATTTGTCTGCGATTTAAAAAAAGTAGGGGATATTGGATTTTTAAGTGTTATTAAAATCACCTAATGAAACTGACGAAGACACAAATGACAAAATGAAATGAAGTTCACATTCATCGATTTATTCCAAATGATCGTTAGACTAAGTAAGGCACAGACTGACCATTATAAGGGTAAAATGATATCCGGGGTCAAACAGCAAAGTTACCACAGCATCACAACAAAGTCAGTAACGGGTAAATCCTCCTCTGTTTGCCAAACAAGCATTGATCCGACGTGGCATACTCCTAATGAGACGTCTAAGGTCATTTTGGTGCAGATTGTCCCATTCGTGTTGCAACGCAGCAGCAAGTTCTTGAACATTGGCAGGACGTTCTTGACGTTGACGTAACCTCTGTCCAAGCATGTTCCAGACATGCTCGATGGGGGAGAGGTCGGGACTCAGTGCTGGCAAAGGTAATGTGGTGATGTTCTGTTGTTGGAGGTAACCTGTAACGATCCTGGCCCGGTGACATCTTGCGTTGTCATCCTGGAAGATGAAACGGCGACCATGACGTCGTGCGAACGGCACAACATGGACTGCCAAGATGTTGTCCCGGTAGTACTGGCCTGTAACACGCCCTGCAACAACATGTAAAGCCGTTCTTCCAGCAACAGTGATGCCTCCCCGCACCATAACAGAACCACCCCCAAATCAATCATGTCTGATGACGTTAACGTCTTGGGAACGCTCGTTTCGACGACGCCACACCCTCCTACGTCTGTCCAAAAAATCAACAGTGAACCATGACTCATCTGAAAACATCACATTGCTCCAGCGTCGATTATCCCAGTGTTGACGATCCCTACACCAACGACGTCTTGCCTGAATGTGATGATCTCTCAAACAAGGGATCACGCGAGGACGTCGGGCGCGAAGGTGACCCCTATGCAGTCGATTCCGAATCGTCTGGCCACTCACTCTCACACCGGTGTCTGTTTGAAGACGAGCGCTGATCTGATTTGCTGTGATGACACGATTTCTCAAGGCCAAGGTACGGATAAATCGATCCTGGGATTGAGTTGTCGCCCTTGGTCGACCTGAGCGTAGTCTGTCCTGTATTTAAAATACCGTATCATGCCGCAGATCCATTTAAGTGTCCTTTGTTTGTATAGGCCGCGTGACACATGAATACGACTCATGCACGAGATTAGCGTATTTACCGGTAATTTGGATAACCCAGTAATACTTGATATCCACAACTACAGAAATGCAAATGGTGCCAGTCATTTGTCTGCGATTTAAAAAAAGTAGGGGATATTGGATTTTTAAGTGTTATTAAAATCACCTAATGAAACTGACGAAGACACAAATGACAAAATGAAATGAAGTTCACATTCATCGATTTATTCCAAATGATCGTTAGACTAAGTAAGGCACAGACTGACCATTATAAGGGTAAAATGATATCCGGGGTCAAACAGCAAAGTTACCACAGCATCACAACAAAGTCAGTAACGGGTAAATCCTCCTCTGTTTGCCAAACAAGCATTGATCCGACGTGGCATACTCCTAATGAGACGTCTAAGGTCATTTTGGTGCAGATTGTCCCATTCGTGTTGCAACGCAGCAGCAAGTTCTTGAACATTGGCAGGACGTTCTTGACGTTGACGTAACCTCTGTCCAAGCATGTTCCAGACATGCTCGATGGGGGAGAGGTCGGGACTCAGTGCTGGCAAAGGTAATGTGGTGATGTTCTGTTGTTGGAGGTAACCTGTAACGATCCTGGCCCGGTGACATCTTGCGTTGTCATCCTGGAAGATGAAACGACGACCATGACGTCGTGCGAACGGCACAACATGGACTGCCAAGATGTTGTCCCGGTAGTACTGGCCTGTAACACGCCCTGCAACAACATGTAAAGCCGTTCTTCCAGCAACAGTGATGCCTCCCCGCACCATAACAGAACCACCCCCAAATCAATCATGTCTGATGACGTTAACGTCTTGGGAACGCTCGTTTCGACGACGCCACACCCTCCTACGTCTGTCCAAAAAATCAACAGTGAACCATGACTCATCTGAAAACATCACATTGCTCCAGCGTCGATTATCCCAGTGTTGACGATCCCTACACCAACGACGTCTTGCCTGAATGTGATGATCTCTCAAACAAGGGATCACGCGAGGACGTCGGGCGCGAAGGTGACCCCTATGCAGTCGATTCCGAATCGTCTGGCCACTCACTCTCACACCGGTGTCTGTTTGAAGACGAGCGCTGATCTGATTTGCTGTGATGACACGATTTCTCAAGGCCAAGGTACGGATAAATCGATCCTGGGATTGAGTTGTCGCCCTTGGTCGACCTGAGCGTAGTCTGTCCTGTACAGATTGTGTATCACTGAGAAACATTCATCGTCCGCGCCACAACCGCCTGTGTTGTGCCGATGTGTAGCATGCCAAGGGCACGTAACCTTTCATTTTGGGTAAGCCGACGCATATCAAAATTTGTTTTCTGGTCACTAAAACAATTAAACTGATGTTTCCACCCTGGAATTCAATGCCACAATGACTGTAACATTCAAAGTCAGAGTCGTGCAAATCTTGGGTTGGACCCCCATGACGATCCCAAGCATCACCTGCATTCCATGCGGTAGCTATTGGTGCGTTTGGGCGTCACATGTAACTGGAAATGTTTCTATAGTGACTTTTTTCGTAGTCATTTGCATATTTTAGTATTATGCCCCCAAAATCAAATATCCCCTACTTTTTTTTGAATAGTATATATTCATTATTAGTTATATTATATATATAATAATAATAGCCATTTCTAAACACAAAGAACAACTTTTATCGTAACTCCATTTGAAATTCACAGCGAATATGTAATTTTTAGAAGACTATGTATAACAATAGATCGCCCTCATTTCACGGCCAATCAGTGCTGGGAATCTTATTATCCTGTACGGTTCCATGCACTACGGGCGAAAATTGCACGGGATCCATGGACATGAATATCAAATACACTTGATCAAATGTGGGTTTTCTGGTGCCGTTTGGTGAGTCATTAAACTGTAGATGTTATTGTAACATACCTTTATTATTTAAAAAAAGTTAAACGATGTTAGACATTATAATCTTAACTTATCACAAACGTATATCCATCCAATGATTTATATTTAGATGTTTAAACACTAATCAACAAATAATACGAGGCTGCTTTATTACAAAAACATCGGTGAACAAAGCTAACTAATCTGGTCGGTGTAAAAAATGATAATTACCTAATCAGCATTCGTAATTAGTTTATGACCCAATCTCTGTGCAACATTAGTCTGATTGATTTATGGCAGGAATAAACGACGCTTCACTTGCCATCAATACACGAAGTAGTCAGATGACCCTTCTCAATCTGTTATCCCATTAAGATGGTTACCAATAAAATGTATTTAGACTGTTAATTCTGACGTATATTAAGATATTTTTTCGTATTTCATTTTTACGGTCTATGAAGTAAAAGTCGCATGCAGAAAGAAAGTCGTCATACGACGATAACGGATTGTCATTTGCAAATCACGTTTCAATCATTTAATGTTTATGATACATTTGGCATGACCACATCTTTTTACTCCCGTACTCTTTTGTTCTGGGTAAATTAGAGCCACAATACTCTTCTGAAGAAAATGTATCTCGAATCGTTTGGACTGCACACACGATGGTAGAGGGTATTTAATCGCTGCCGTGAGAAAATAGAACGACCGTACATTATGAAACAAATTCTAAATTAGAACAATACTCTTCTGAGGAAAATGTACCTCAAATCGTTTAGACTGCACATGATGGTAGACGGTATTAAAAACGCTGTCGTGAGAAATCAAAACGACCGTAAATTGAATCTTAAAATGAATTACACAAAAAAAAAAAATTCCGTAGTCAATTGTTTTATTTAATTAGGGGGGTTAATAACGAATCAGTCAGGCGTTAATGAATAAACACACCGGCTGTACATAGGTAATTAAGGAATAAACATTCCGAATATGCATTCGGTCACTGTGACGTCACTGGCGTCTGAGGGGATTAAGAGTATTTTTAATAATTGGCCAAGTCGTTTTTACGGGAGATCTATATTTGCGACTTTGAGTGGCGATATCTGAATTAATTTTCATCAGATTGACGTTAAACTGCCGTAAAATGCATATAGTAACCAATGTCTATAGGTTCAATCAATTTAGTTTTCTCATTTTATGTGCTCTTGGCAGATGGAGTAGGCCGTAGCGCCGCTGCCCGGGCAAAATTTCCCTCGTAGCACACTGTTGGGGAAGGCGGGGTAAGTTGAGCGTAGGGGTAAGTTGATCCACCCCAATCCAAGGAGTCACTACATAGTCTGGCATGACGACAATGACTTAAATGGATAGCCAATCAAATTTCTTCAACGTCAGCCATTTTCTTTGAAAAATTGGAAGCAAGAAGTTCAATTCACAGAACAAATTCCAAATTTGAATCATAAAAGTAAAAAGTGTACTTTTAAGCTAAGTGCCCACTTTCTATATGTTCTAGATGGTTTAAGTTTGTAAACTATGTGTCAGTTACTAGAATAGACATGACTCTTTAAGCCTGGTAAGAATTTCGAATTGACCAATGAGTAGTGTGTCTGTACACGTGTTGACATCCCAGGTCACATGTGCAGGAGTAAGTTGCTCCTCTCACACTGGGATAAGTTGAGCCTGGTTCAACTTACCCCCATTGTTTTTGATAAATGTGTGACATTTCTATCTGAACTAAATACAGTCAAGAGTTGAATTAACACACATATTTCAGTTACAAAGATTAAATTTATAAGTATAAAATGGGATTGCATGGACAGTTGATGAGGTTTAAAAAAAACTTGCACAAAAAGTTTAGTTCCTGATAAAATATGAATTTTCAGTCTGTCTCAAAATTGCGAAGGGTTGTTTCCTGGTGAAAGTTACAATCAGATTGTAACATTCAAGAAAGTTAATGTACATTCAGAAACTCAAAAGACATAATTATGCATAAATAGAAATAATGGAGTAGCTCATACATAGTTTAATGTGTTAATTTGTTCTGTGTATGTTTCAGAAGAATAGAAATGCCACCTAACTACAAGAGAAAAACCAACCGGGGTCAAACTCCTAAAGATATTATGGAACGAGCTGCCAATGCTGTTGCAGGTGGACAAAGCATACGTAGTACAGCTAGAGAGTTTGGAATAGATAGAATGACACTTAAACGCTACACTGAGAGGCAAGATGAAGACAGACAGCTTGGCTACACACCTATGGCCTTGTGCCATAAGGTGTTCACCCCCAACATGGAAACAGATTTGGCGAATCATGTAAAACACTTGGCAGATATGTTTCATGGTTTATCAATGAATAGATGTGACAAGAAAGCTGGTTTAGATTGGTGGCTTGGATTTAAGAAAAGACAGAACTTTGCTATAAGGTCACCTGAGGCCACCTCTTTAGGACGTGCAGTGGCATTTAACCGACCAGTCGTTGATGAATTTTTCAACAATCTTAAGGCGGTAATGGACAAATACAAGTGTTCACCAAGAGACATCTATAACACAGATGAAACAGGCTGTACAACTGTTCAAAATGCAGGATCTGTTGTGACTGAAAAAGGAAAGAAACAAGTAGGCGCAATTACTTCAGCTGAACGCGGAGAATTGGTCACTGTTGCATATATTGTTAATGCTATTGGCTCAATTGTTCCTCCTTTATTCATTTTTCTCAGAGTCCACTATAAAGAGCACTCCATTAGAGGAGGGGGAGGGGCGACTGAATGTATTGGTGCAGCTACAAGGAGTGACTGGATGAATGAAGATACATTTGTGGAATATCTAAATGACGTTGTCAAGCATACAAAATGTTCACCAGAAAACAAGATTCTCTTAATCCTTGACAATAATGATACACACATTTCTCTCAGGGCTGTGGACCTTGCTAGGTCTCATGGCATGGTGCTCCTTACCATACCTCCTCACACCCCACACTGCTCAGTGTATGGACCCTTTAAGACTGCTTACAACCGAGCAATGGATGCATGGCTACGCTCTGATCCGGGGAAAACAGTGACAATCTATGAAATACCTACCTTAGTGAATCAAGCTCAAATGATTGCTTTGACGCCATTGAATATAACTGCCGGATTTAGAGCGACGGGAATTTACCCTTATAACAGTGATAAATTTACTGAAACAGAGAGAGAGAGAGAAATGGGGTTTAACGTCCACTCAACACAAACTAGGTCATTTCGGGACTAACATATGGTTTATTTTTATTTCAATAATTCGCTTGCGCGTAGGGGTCTTTAGCAGTGGGAGGAAACCGGAGTGCCCGGAGGAAACCCACGAGGTTGAGAAGGCGCCTTACTGAAACAGACTTCGCAGCAGCCATAGAAACTTCTCAGACTCCTGCTGACCTGCCAACTAACATTTCTGCATCTCAGCAACAGAGAGATAATGAACAACCATCCACCTCGAGTACATCCGATTTACCAATTTCAGTGGATGCAATGCTACCTACTTATGTATCACCTTCTGTAGTCTACCCAGTTCCTAAGGCGCCTTCAAAACAGAAAACAAATTAATAGAGGTCGTAAAAAGGGTAGTAAAAAATTTCAGTGGATGCAATGCTACCTACTTATGTATCACCTTCCGTAGTCTACCCAGTTCCTAAGGCGCCTTCAAAACAGAAAACAAATTAATAGAGGACGTAAAAAGGGTAGTAAAAAATTCTGACTGACACACCAGAACGGCAGCAAATAGCAGCCATGTATGAAGGTCGTAAGCGTAAGACACAAGCTAAAAAAATAAAGACACGCATATTTAAGAATGATGGTAAACGGGTGTGTACACAAGCATTTCAAGCTTTAAGTTCCAGTGACACTGACTATGAGGACTTAGAAATAGAGGTCGACATGGACGATGAAATCATTGAAGGCGACTTTGTTGTGGTCAAATGTGCAGAGAGAAGAATTTAAGTTTGAAGTAATTTTTCTACAAAAGGTTGCTGGAAAAGTGGGAAATGAAAACCAGTCTTTGTTCCTAATCCCACAGACGAAGCGGGATTTGAACTAGAAGATGTCGTGTACAAGCTACCCAGCCTAAGACTGCTGGAAGCTCTTCCCGCTGTTCTGGACAGCTTGTCTTTGATTGTGACTTGTTCAAGTGGCAGATTAATTGTTGGCATATTGAAGTGTTTGTTTCATTTAATTTTATGACAAAAGATTAACTTACCCCACAATTTGGCACAATTAACCCCAGTGGCTGGCTAAACTTTCCCCTGACGTGGGACAAGCTGAGCCAGTTGACCTACTGTTTTCTAAAGGTTATCATTCATTTTTAATTAATGCTACAGATCTATAAATGATAACAAAATGCCCATAAAAAAAGAAATTATGCAATAACAAAATAGTTTATGCAATTGGAAAATATAGTGAGGAGTTAAATAGTTTTAAGTCAATTTCGGCTCAACTTACCCCGCCTTCCCCTATGACGTAGGCCTATGCCCGTCTTCATTAGCCCAGTTTAGGAGCAAAACAGTAGGACGTTAAACCGTATTTCATTTCAATTATCAAATACATCTAAATCGACTAATTGCCGGGAAGTTAATGTCATTGGTCTATTTATAACTCTATGCAGATCATAGAGATATATATAGAAACTCTGTGATGCAGACGAATTCAAGGTGTAATTCGCATACCAAAAATGTTTTTATGACGTTAGAGAGCATCGTACTCTCAATTTACCAATTATAATGTGCTTAGACTCGTACTTAACTTGTGCTTACGTAAGAACGGTCTTGAGAATTTTCTAGAGACGGTATTTTATAAAGTTTTTTACGTAAGCGAAAATGACGCTTACTTTTAAGAATTTTCTAGGAATCGGCCCTGGCTAGCGTCTTACCTACTTAACCACGTGATCCCCTGATGCTTTGACATGCAAACCAAAAAACAAAAAACGCAAGCACATGCAAACAGACGGAATCATTGAGAGAGCGCCTGATTTTAAAGTAGCTAAGTCTTTAACTCAATATCATCCAAAATCTTCGACATTGAAAACACGAATTATTTGTCAGGTTAAATCAAAATTGATGATGTGATCTTACCGTAAAAAGATGGGCTTCTGATATCCAATATTTAAGACAAGATAGATATTTTACCATTGGTACACGATTCGTGTACCATAATGTGTTCCAGCCCAGTTCTAGCAAGAGGCTCGGGGAACGAGGCTAGCAACATTGCACCAAATCAAACGGCGGATGTAGACCGGAATAACTAGACGCTAGAAATACGCATTCGATTGACACTGTTGGCTTATTTTGCCGCGGATAACTGAATTGAAATTGGAGTAAAACGGAAACCATCGAATGTAAATCAGTTTATATACATTCATATTAGAGTATTATATGCGTGGCGACCAACTTGTGTCAATTTCGAGGTCCCAAATGTTAGCGATTTGTCTCCTTTAAAGTGGCCCGCGTTTGTGTTGTAAATAAATGAAATGTCTTTAGTGTAGAAGCGAGATATTCTATAGCATTCTTGTCAAGAATATATTTCTTAAGGATTTTATGTCTTCCAAATGTCTCTTGGGTATCAAAAGATGTAGTAAATACCGTCGAATACATGTAACTATACGGTCAGCCATATTGTTTGAAGCAGAAACAGGCTTAATGTTTTAAGTAGTCTTTCAAGTGTATGAAGGCATTTTAGTTCTCATGTGTTGGGATATGTGCCACATTCCATGGCCAAAAATGAAGAAAAACCTAAATTTTCTGCGATCCCGGGCGCGGCCATCTTGGATTGGATTCCAAGCTTCATCAAAGTGACCAGTTTTGCTCGAACCGGTTTACTGCTGCTACCAGCGAGCATGGGCGAATGATTTGGCGAAGAATTGGAGAAAGCTGGCTTACCCTGTATGAAAGTAGTTGGTCATTTCATAGAGAATCGGAGATTTATAATATGGAAAATTCACCAACTTTGACTCGTGATTTCGCATTGAATGAAACGAGGTGACAGAGATTTTATTTCTTACATCGATAGAGGGGGTCGAGCTGTGCATGAAACCATTTCGATATTTTGACCTACCCCAGCATCATAGAAAATAGGGCTAATCTTCGAAGGTGTATATTTTCTATTTTGTTCGCCAGATGATACAATTTTGCTGACCATTACTACCAGAGAATAGATGCAATCATAAGGTCTTTACATTGGGGCACAGGAAGACCCCCACTAACATCACCAACCACCACTATTTTCATCCAAACCTTTGACTCGCCAGAATAGGTGGCTGAAAATTGACCAAAAATGACGTGAAAAAGGGCAAAAATGTCCAAAAATCAATCTGAGGCTATATCTCAATAGCGATTAAATTTTGAGACCGGCTGTTCTGGCTGTGAAGTGGTCCAGTGGAGTCGATAAAATCCCCCCGAGATGAACTCGATCTGCCGACCCCCACCTTCCCACCTTCTGCATGGTTTTCTCGTGGAATGACTCTTAAGTATCTCAGAGCCAAAAACGGTTTTCAAATTTTCAATTACAGCCTTAACCCGGTTGATTGGCTGGTGACGTCACAGGCACTACACATATACTATACACATTATCTATACAATATATCACTGCCCGTACCATATAACACTATCAATACACACTATTAGTTGACAAGCGTAACTTCCCTAATCATAATCACCAAATTATTGTCTTACATTGTTATAGTTTAGACATTTGCGATTGTTATATTTTAGAGTGATTTTAAAATACCGTATCATGCCGTAGACACATTCAGCGTCCTTTGTTTTAATAGGCCGTGTGACAAATGAAGACGACACATGCAATTAGTATCGCTGCCGTGAGAGAAGAGAACGGCCGTACATAACGAAACAAATTCTAAATTGGATCATAAATTAAGATGAATTACAAACAAATTATTCCATAGTCTATTGTTTTATTTCATTAGGGGGATTAAAGAGTCAGTCAGGCGTTAATGAATACACACGCCGACTGTATATAGCTTCACGGCCGAGTCGCGCTCTCGAGGAATTTCAGTGCCTGAAAGTCCCGGCCCTGGAATTCTTTGGGCCGACCCAATGCCCGTCTCTGAGTAGGAGAGAGAAGCGGGGAAGGGACGAGCCGGGCTGTTGTTCCTCGAGACGGCCGATGCGTGGCCTCGCGGTCGAGTCTTGGTTGGAATTCCCCGGGCCGACGAGCTGGGCTGCCGTTCCACGAGACGGCCGATGCGAGACCTCGCGGCCGAGTCTCGGTGGGAATTCCCTGGGCCGACCGAGTGCCCTTCTCGGATTTGGAGAGAGAAGCGGGGAAAAAGACGATCAGGGCGGCCGTTCCTCGAGACGGCAGATAAGTGGCTTCGCGGCCGAGAACCACAATACTCTTCTGACGGAAATGTATCTCGAGTCTTTTGGATTGCACACGATGGTAGGGGGACTCTATCAAAAAGTCACTTTAAAACACAGTATTAAAATTGCTGTCGTGAGCAGGGAGGGTGGGACATTATTTAAACAATCTAAATTACAAAACAAGTTATTTCGTAGTCGACTGTTTTATTTAATAAGGGGGATTAAGGAATCAGTCAGGCGTTAATGAATACACACGCCGGCTGTATATAGGTAATTTTTAAGGAATTATTAAGGAATAAACATTCCGAATATGCATTCGGTAACTGTGACGTCACTGGCGTCTTAGGGGATTAAGAATGTTTTCGATATAAATTGACCAAGCCGTTTTTACGGCAGATCTATATTTGCGACTTTGAGTGACGATATCTGAATTAATTTTCATCAGATTGATGTTAAACTGCCGTAAAATGCATATAGTAACCAATTAATTGGTTACTATATTAATTGGTTACTATATGCATTTAGGGCTTGCTTACCAACCTTAAAGAGCACATAAAACGAGAAAGCTAAATTGATTGAACTTATAGACATTATATAATGCCTATAAGTTCAATCAATTTAGCTTTCTCGTTTTATGTGCTCTTTGAGGTTGGTAAGAAGGCCCTATACCTTGCTTGGGACTTGCGCTTACATGTAGATTGACAATTGTATGAACGAAGTTGTGCTTACGTTTTTTCTTGGAATACATAATAAAGTGCTTGTGCTTACACTGAAGTCTAATTAAAATCTAAGCACAAGAACGTTCTTAAGAATTTTCTGGGAACACAAAATAAGATTAGTGTACTTAATTGCAAAGTCTACTTAAAATCTAAGCACAAGAACGTGCTTAAGAATTTTCTATATAAACCATATCACTCATTCACTTCGAGTGCGGGGGTGCGGGAAGATTGATGGACAATGTATCTATATTGTTATGGTCGACAATTCTTACACAGGGCGCGGGGGGGGGGGAGCTTCCCCGCTCCCACCTTGGTTACGGGCCTGTCAGGACTGGGTTAATATTATCTAATTCTTTCTCTTTTAAGGATGGCTTTTGTGTAAGTAATAAATCTTCCCACTTTGATGATAACGTAACTTTTATAATCATTTTAAGAAACCTTTTATCTGTATCAGCTTAAATTTCCCAGTAAATGTTGTATTTACAGTATATTATTGTTTACTGTGCAACTTTTGCTTTCGTCTTTTAAATTACAGTAAACAAATTGTATATCTATGTATCATATGAATAAATATATTTGTATTTTGAATTTTGTTTTGTGCATGATACGCAGTGTCTGTTCAATAATAACAATAATACATAGTATTACTATGACATGCTAAGTGCTTGATACGCTTGAACTCCTGTTAAATCTTGTACCTAATTCTTGACACGGATTTAGTCCCAGTTAGACGCTGTACCTAGTTTTTGACCGATCTCCTGACAAATAAACACACCTAATGTTATTGGTAATAAGTGCGTGACAATATATATCATGGTTATTTGTACTCCTCGCACATGGGGAAATCAGGTGACACGACGGTTTTTATACGCCAACATTTTCATGTGGACGTATATTGTATTGTCGTCGCCCCTGTTCGTGCGTCCGTCCGTCCGTCCACAATTGTTTGTGAACAGTCTACAGGTCACAATTTTCATCCGATTTCAATGAAACTTAAAATATAGGTTTATCACCCTAAGATCTCGGTTCCTTTCGATATTGGCATGTATCGGACTGTAACTTCATGGGTTATGGCCCCTGATTGTACGAAAAATCATGTTTTTAGCTTGTGAACAGTGTAGAAGTCACAATTTTGAACCGATTTGGATGAAACTTGAAATAAATGTTTATAACCCAAAGATCTTGGTTCCTTTCGATATTTGCGCCAATCGGATAGTAACTTCCTGAATTCTGGCCCCTGATTGTCCGAAAAAAATCGCCTTTTTTAAGCTTGTGGTCCATCTGGAAGTCAAAATTGTTATCCGGTTTAAAAAACCGTTTGATTATATCACCGTTCCATGGTTATGAAGGTTGAGTTCGAATTTCGTGAAAATCGGGCCAAACTTGACGGACAAAGTGTCCGCCATTTGTACGCGAATAGTATGAAAATATGTTCTATCAAGGTTGTGGACTCTATAAAGGTCACAATTTTGAACCGATTTTGATGAAACTTGACATGTATGTTTATAACCCAAAGATCTTGGTTCCTTTCGATATTTGCACCCATCGGATCATAACTTCCTGAATTATGTCCCCTGATTGTCCAAAAAATCGCTTTTGTTAGCTTGTGGTCCCTCTGGAAGTTAAAATTATTATCCGAATTAAAAAAAACGTTTGATTATATCAAGGTTTCATGGTAATGAAGAGAGAATTTGAATTTCGTGTAAATCGGACCAGAGTTGACGGATAAAATGGCCGCCGTCTGTACGCGAATTGTGTGAAAATATGTTATATCAAGGTTGTGGACCCTATAGAGGTCACAATTTTGAACTGATTTTGATGAAACTTGAAATACATGTTTATAACCTAATGATCTTGGTTCCATTGCATATTTGCCCATAACGGATCGTAACTTCCTGAATTATGGCCCCTGATTGTACGAAAAATCACCCTTTTTAGCTTGTGGTCCCTGTGGTCACAATTATTATCAGATTTAAACAAACGTTTGATTATATCACCATAGTTATTGGTGAGTTTGAATTATGATTTTCTGATGATTACTTAAAATGCAACAAATCTTGTTGACTGCCCGAAAGATTTGGCTGCTGTGTGGGCGTATGTTTCGTTGCCTGGCAACCTATTTTTGTTGATAAAAAAAAGGGTTCTTGCAAATACCAAATAACCTATTTATTTGTGTTTTGTATGTTCTTTTCACACCCTGTAAAATATTCTACTGTCTGTTCCAGGCAACACTACAACTCGAAAATTGCTTGCTATTTCTTCAGTTTTTAATTAAAATGGTTAAAACTTAACGACCTACCTGGAATGGCCACCCCATTACTTTCTTCGTTGAACCTTAACGCCAATAAGTTCGATAAAATCATCTATTCTCTTGTAAATTTCACATATTTCGAAACACCCAATTTCCCAGAACATAAACATTGACTCTGCGCATGATTAAATTGGGTCACTCGTATATCATGTAGGGGTAGAAGGTATTCCACAAATCGGGTGCATTCGGTTAATAATACTTTGGGCGGGAGGTTTCGCACCGTCATTTTGCGGCAGTAATACTTATTTTCGATTATTTTCAGAGCTTTTTTTTGAAAACGTTTCATGCAAAATAAATCCATTCATTATTACAATATCAACCATTTGTGTGTGCGTATGTTTTGGTTCGCTTTATTTGGTTTCCGGTATTTTAATATTCCTTTGTGATATTCATAGAATTGCATGTCTTCTAAAATATTCCTCACAGAACACCTTTTTTTCAGCATAAGGTAACGTTTCGGATGAAGTGTAACTATTTTACGATATCTTATAATTTTATGGACTAGTATCGATTATCGGTATCCATTTTTCTTTATTTCCCCGTTCGACAGGCGCACACGGTTTGTTTCAGATATTGTCGTTGAATAGATAAAAAACTAATCGTAAAAAATATAATATGAATGGGAAGCGGGGAGATTAATTAATGAAGAAGTACCACCAGTTGTCATTTCATTCGGAAGTGACAGTGAGTTCGAGTATGAGAGTGAACACAGTGTCAGTGGAGAGAGTGAGAGTGAAAATATTGCTGAGAATATGGATTATAATGCATAACTGGATAACGATGGTGTTGCGAATGAAGAATTGGGTACTGATAATATAGACGTGTGAGAACCCACCGAGAAGTGAGTCGGATGCGATTGTTGTTTGGGTGGACAGTGATTTGTGTGAAATGTGGATGCATGCGAAATGTACTGGCAGGGAGATGTTTTGAAATCTGTAGATTGTGTACGTAAATTGTATAATAGATAGCGTGAATGTAAGGCAAACAACTTCAGTGATGTATATAGTTGGAGCATTTTCTTTGAATTTGTGAAAATAAAGGATTTCTATAACACAGTTTATTTCTGTTTTCTTGTTTAAAAGGTAGACTTGCAGAAATTTGATGAAGTTCACGGTTAATCAATATAAATAAACTAAATGTAAAAAAAAAATAACCCGTGGTCTGAACACAAAAACGCAATTACATGCCCTTGATCTAACAGAAGTTGACCTTGTGTGGCTACAGCCCCTTTCCGTTTTCTGTCAAAGCATCATTTGCTTAGGGGCCTTTCACAAAATAATAAAAAACTAAATCAAAAAAGAAATAGACTAGACTATCTAAAAAAATACCGTATTAGCAAATTTAATATCTAAGGCAGTGGAACACAAAACTGTGGTCTGAAACCAAATAGAAAAGTTATATTACTTCACTTAAATAGCTCTTTTAAGCAAGTTATATTCTACTAGGTCGAAACAATTATCTAAAAATTCAGATAGGACGCAATGACTCAGAGCCATATCCACACCCCTTTTCGATTTGGTGTATGCTAAATAATTAGTTCAAGCATGGAAGACTTCAATACCGCGAAGTAAATAAAGAGGATTTTTCAAGAGAGAAAGGTTACATAGCTTGATCTGAAATTGGTAAGTTTTAACCATTTAAATTAAAAATTGAAGAAATAGCAAGCAATTTTCGAGTTGTAGTGTTGCCTGGAACAGACAGTAATTAGATATATCCAGTCTTCAAACTCTTCAAGGGATTGAAATAAATTAAAATAAAACTTCTTACTACTGCTTGACAATAATACATGTACAAGAATACAAGGTATTTCAGACGCCATCTTCAGATGATAGCATTTTAAGTTTGATTTGTTATTAATAACGCTGTAAAAGGACCAATTTAATTACATCTGAATGTGAATAATGATCAAATAACGTCTCGTTGGCAATAAAAATGACATGAAGTGTTAGAACTAGTGAGTATTGTGAGATGATATCAGACGATACATGGTATATCAGTCATAACAAAGATGGCGTCTGAAATACCTTGTATTCTTGTATTACAGTCAAGCAGTAGTAAGAAGTTTTATTTTAATTTATTTTAATCCCTTCAAGTGCTTGTGCTTCATCTGTTTAAGTTAGTGCAATATTGTCGAAATTCGAGGCATCTGGCAAACGTAAATTCCTGGTCCGTATCGGTTTCGCGTGTGACTTCATCGAGTGTGTATTTGTCATACGTAAATAATGCCTGGGAAAATACATATTTTCGAAATAATGTTCATCTGGATGTAAAGACTGGAAGCAGGGATTTAATGATATGGAGGCGGGGTATGCCATAGTCATGTGCGTCAGTTTGACCCCACACGTGTACGTGACAACGAGTATGGCACTAGAGACTTTTGGCAAACGTGAATTCCTAGTACGTATCGCGTATCCGTATGGATTTTGCGTGTGACGTCATCAATGTGTGTATATTTCTCATACGTGTTACGGCACACGGCTACGGCAGCCCGTGTCGAACAGCTTTCATACGGAGTAGGTCCGTATAACATTGTCTGTCGTCTTTTTAGACACTGAAATGTTGTATCGTAGCGTTTTTATGAATCTATGTGTATTCTAGAACACGAAGGTGTATATTTGATGTGAATTTAACCATAATAAAGACAGGAATTTAATCATTATTGTTCATGCGGTTTTCTCGGAATTTTCATACTTTTCCCGTCTGTCTGTATGCTGATTGAGAACTAGGTGATAAATTTAAGATGGGACCTTCCAAATCTGTATATAGTGTGATTTTTAAATAAGATGCGACATTAATTTTGTTTTCTTTTTTTTTTTAAATAGCTGAGCGACTGTCGAGCGACTTCATTCACTCTGAGAAATTGTAGGCTAGATACTTGACTAATACTGATGGTGATCTTGGTAGATAACTGCCATAATGCTGTAATAGAACAGCGGCCTCGCTTCGTTGGCTTTATCACGTGATAGAACTTGAGAAGCGAGGCCGCTGATGAGCGAGACTCGATCACCCAGTTCCTATGCACAAATAGAGTAATGATAGGTTTATAAAGGAACTGGGTGATACAGACTTCTTTTGACCTATTTTCGGATTACGTCCGGTCTCGGGAAGTTGATTGTCGATAAATGATAGCGGTTCAGGTTTGATTTGTTATCAATAACAGTGTTAAATGACCAATTTAATTACATCGTAAGGTGAATAATAATCAAATAAAGTCTCGTTAGCAATAAAAATGACATGAAGTGTTAGAACTAGTGAGTATTGTGAGATGATATCAGACGATTCATGGTAAATCAGTCAAAACAAAGATGGCGTCTGAAATACCTTCTTGTATTAAGCAGTGGTAAGCAGTGGTAAGAAGTTTTATTTTAATTTATTTTAATCCCTTCAAGTGCCTGTGATTCTAAGTGACTGCCTAATCTATCCCTCTATAATATCCATATTATGACGTTATCTAAACGTCACAGGTCATGATGTCACATTAACAAACAAGCAAGGAAGGAATTTTTCTCACAGTAACTACATGTATTAATGGTTAAACCTCTTAATTGATTACGTATCCATTGTTTAAAATTCCCTCCCGCCACTCCCTATTTTATTTCATTTTCATTTCAGGTTGTTGGGCGCATTTTACCCCACCTTTGCTTTCCGTTCTGTCATTTATTCAGTTTAGAAAAGTTATTTTGGAAAATTATATATGTATATAATGCATGATATTGTTCATATGCGGTTACTGAATAAATGACCTTTTAACAAACAGATTCTGTTTTGTCAAATTTTTTGCAATGGGCAAGCAAACTAGCTTGTTCTCTGATTCTTTGTGGGAGGATATAGCGATAAAAGATGCTTGGTGTTGTGTCCGTCGCAAACCTGGCAATCATAAAATAGATTTTAAAATGAATGACAGTATTTTTAGTTCCTTTATATAAAAAGATGGGGTATTTTATAAAATCTTAAAAATAAACATGGTTACGTCATATCCAGTTCCTAAGATTAACATAGATACACGCATTCATTAATATAAAAAATACACTATTCTTTCAAAAAATATAGTCTTTTGTTAAAAATATACTAGTCTTAAAAAATATACTCTTTTTTTAAAACATTAAGATCTTATCAAATATTCCCTTTTAGATCATTTTAAAAATTAAAATCTTCTTTTAAAGGTATACTCTTTATTTTCTAGAACAGTGATTCTCAACCAGTTTGCCGCACGGGATCTCCCCAAGTGTGCCGTGAAATTTTGAACGGCACGCTAAGAAAATTTATCACAAAAGAAGCCATCTATTTGACTGTTAAATCGAATCATTGCAATAACATAAGTTCATAACTGTGTTTTCTTAGTTTGAGTCATTCTATGTGTCTAAGACTAGTCTACTGTAGTTATATGTCGTCTATGACTTGCCATGTTTCTATTTTGCAAAATTCAAATATTTTTCAAATATATTTAACCAGGCGTGACGCTATTTTTTCATGTGTCCCAAAGTGTGCCGTTGGCAAAAAATGGTTGAAAACCACTGTTCCAGAAATATAATAGACTGTGTCTATTTGAGTTTAAAAAAAGAAATATAGATACATTTAAAAATACTATCTGGTTCTTTATAGAAATAGAAAGCGGTAGCCTCAACTCAGATGAATTGTGGTAACCTCATCTCAAAGTAATGTGTAGATCGAACAGATAAGAACCAAATAGAAGGCCACGTTGTTATTGTTGCTTCCATTTCCATCGTTGACGTCATTGTCCTTATTATACTCGGTATACTCTTGGTAAACAATTGGGTTTTCAGTTTCGAATTCACAAGACCGCATTGCATAAATCAATTGATATACTTCCACTTTGTCGCTTAAATATTTAAGTAAAGTTTTGTATGTGAAATCTGCCATTTTGCTGCTAAAGCAACCATTTGTTTTCTTGATCTCATCAACAACAGCTCGGCATCCATGATAACAATCACCAGTAATTGAACATTTTGACATCACCTATAATGCGCAATTGAAAATACTAATTTTATACATATCACATAAGTTTTGATAATTTTTAAATACTGAAAATCTACTAGCTGTAAAATTTCCTTCGTTTAGTTTCCAAAATGGTATCCCGTTTATTCCCCTTTGCATGGTGCCAGAGACGGGGATTGGAGGTTTGGGCGAAATGTTTACCAGTATGCTGCCTCAACTTTGTTTCCAACTTTTTCGTTAAAAACAGCAATTTATACAATAAAGTGGACTGTTTAAATGGCATCACAATACGTAAGGCAATTATTTAAATTAAAATTTATGTCATTCAATAATAGACATTTAAAATCCATTAAATTAACCGTCTGCATAAACATACATTGAACAAGAGCTAAGTCTGGCTATTGCAGGTGTTGGCCTGATATTTTATCTAAATTATTAATTAGACATTAATTAACTTTTCCATACCATAATCAACTCGCGATGTCAACGATAGCTTGTGATATTTACTGGATTAGGATCCGATTTGCTGCTCAACTTACATTTATCATTTAATCATGAGTTGGACAATCGAGACTATGTTTTTTTATCGTACCGACTTTAGTTTTGATGATCGAGACTAGGCCAGAAATGCATTTCAGCAAATTCTCTTTTTATTGTCTAGTTTGTAACTATTATAATGAGAACTGTCAGCTCCTTATCTCATCTCCCATAATGTATCTTTAACCTTACGAAACTTACCTTTTCATATAATGCGATTGTATCTGGGTGAGTCATATTAAATAGTGGGGCCATTTTGCATCCTGTTTCCCGATAATCGCAGAATTCCAAATTGCCTCTGGTATCACAAATACCTTGGATGGCATCAGCTGGGTAATAGTTGAAAAAGGCAAAGCACATTTCTTCATATGTTCCTTCTCCATAGAATGTAGTTTTCTGTCTACTCATTGATTGGTAAGTACAAACTGTTTCTAGACTATCACCAGGATTTAAAACAATTGGTGGTTCATACCTACAGTAAGATATCATGGTTTTATTTCCTTTCTATTTCAAACAGGTCTCAAACTATTCCTAAAGCACTCTACGCTAATCATATTCCTGAAGCAATGGCCCGAGAAATCCCTCTCTGACCATTGCTGGAATAACGTGTGTTTCTTGAACTTATGCGGGAGTGTGTCTATTCTTTCCATTCAATGAAAGCTATCACTTAAGTACAGCAACATGACAGTCCTTCGTTTCATCTGGGTCTTCCCTAAAACTTTGGACAGTGATTTAAGGTATTAAAACGGTTAAAGTATGTTCGTTTCCAAACAGTGTTGTTTACATTTCATTCGACTTGATAGCCTCGTTTGTCACGCAATTAGTTTTACTGCAGTATTCTGCTATGCACGGGTTAATTAGGCATAATAAAATGACGTATACGTTATGTAAACATATTTGGACCAGTATTGGCAGCTCGTGATTGGTTGGTAGACGGACTACTGATCAATCAAAATTTAACACAACAATATCCACTCATAATAGCAGTGTGTAGTTGGATTACCTCTAATCAGACGCAACACTGCGCGGAGTATGACGCTAATAGGCCTACTGGTTTTGTTTGATGTAAAGAAAGACTGACTGCACAAAACACAGACAAAATCGGTTAAACAAAGCTGCAGTCTAAAGAAACTATACAGATTGCAAGAAATAAACAACAAGTATCAAATCAAGTGAATTGTCCTGGGACCAACCGTAAGCGTCCACTGTGTTGTTACAGTCCAATGTCTGTCATCATACAAATCATGTCATTACAGTTTTTAACGAAATACATCTCACAGGAAACTTTGAAAAGGCGATCAAAATTTGTCTGGTAATCGATGTCGAGACAAAATACTTACGTATAGTCAACAGGATTATCGTATCTAAATTGTTGATCATTTGTTAACATTTGTTCAGTACCATCTGCTCTCCTCAATAACACATGTTGGGCTATACCTGAATAATATAATAAATACATGAACGTATATTAAATACAATATATTTGGGTTATAGTCGAACAAAATATAATAATCACATTAGTGATTGTACATTTATATTTCAATCATAATTTACTCATTTCTACGTATTAGATTCTTTCTTGAAAACGAGATATTCAAACATGCATTATGCAAGAGCTTAATCTGCCTGTTCTTTAAGCCTGAAATGTTATCTAAACTATTAAATACCCATTAATTAACTTATCCAGACCATAATAAACTCTGGGTGTCTACGTTAGCCTTTGATGTTGACTGGATTAGAATCATATATGCTGCTTAACGCTCAGTGATAATTCAATCAAAAATTGGATAATCGAGACTATGCTGTTTATCTTACTGACTTTAGTAATGATGATCGAGGCTAGGCGTAAATTTCAACCGTTTAATTCTCGGTTCACAGAAGATCAATTTGAATGAAATTTTCAGCAAGTTACCTTTACATTATCTAGTTTTTAACTATTACAGAGAGGAATGGCAAATATTTATCTAATCTCCCATAATGTATCTTTAATCTTGTTGAATTGTTGCAGTGTAATAAACATAGTGATTGTATATATACCAAGTATTATAGTATTAGTTTATAGATCAATGGGAAATTAAACACCCATTATTCTAGAGTATTAATCAGAAATCATTCAAGTTAAATTTATGAAACCTTCTAAACACACATAAGTACTGAACATGTAACGTTTACGACTCTAGACAATTTATAAGAACAAACGCTGTAACATGGTGGAATTATTGAGAGGAAGTATACTATTTGATTGTAGCCAGGTGACACCTCTAGGCTGCATTATTATTTTATTTGCTAAATACTAGCATGTCTACCTCTATATCTCCCAAAACATGCGCGAGGGCCGTAATGTTGATAACTGAGTCATCATGTTTCTCGCAGTGGCTGTACTTTCCGACACAACAATTAACAATTTTTCACGGCAACTACTGTCAATTCGACACATTCCCCAGTAACATTCACACACTGTTACACAATTTTGTTGTCATTTTGTGTTTCACTTACCCAAATAGTGCATGTGGTTTGAACCTCCTGTGAGGTAGGCAGACTTTTTGAAGATTTTCTTCGTACATCTAGCACTACAAGATGATTGCTGGACAACTTTAGGTAACAAGGGTGGGATTTCTAAATAAGTTTGTCCAGTTCTGAATACACCAGCATCATATTTTCGTAGATTCTTCGTATAATAAATGGCCATTCCAGAAGCATCACTGAGATCATATCGTTTTTCCGGATTATTCCAATGATACTAAAATGTCAAAACGGAACTGTTATAGATATTCCTTGATAACAGACTCCGTACATTTTGTGCGCCGGCGGAGTGAGCAAGATACCTAAACATTATGAAGGCTGAATTCTACTATATTAATCAAAATTATGGTGTTACGTAAATTGAAATTCTTTAAATTTACTCAGCTAAAGAAATATCTCGATCATTTTCCAACCTGTCAATAGTTGGTATTGAATATTTTAAGTGAATTGGCCAATGTTTTCGCATTTTGACACGTCTAACTGTTTTACCCAATTGTCTTGTTAAATCTGGGAATTTCCCTTTATGTTTAAATTATATATTCTAGCAGTTGGAGCGGGTTGTTAAATGGTGATTAATTTCAACAAATTATTCTCATTTACACAGACTTATTGACCATTAAATGAGCAAGTTCTTTATGTACAAAGTATTAAGATAAAATGATCAGTTGAGGCAAAGATTAACAAACCTGGATAAGAGCCTTTTTAGCAAAACCCTTTCCTATTCTAAAACCTGCTTCGTGATGTAAACATTCACCTGCTGATCCAAGTGTCCAGCCACCAATCATAGTGTCACAGCCACTGCCCATACCACATTCCTGAGGTTCTGTCATTGTTGGAGCTAAAACATATAAGTTTGTGCTATAACTTGACTAGGGGTTTTCTCGTGTAGCGCTTACAGAATACGTCAATATTAAGATGACTAGGGCTCTTTAATTAGGGTAAAACAAGTGTCGATTTAATGAAATCTGGTGTGTAAATTTGCTTACAAAGTAGCTACGTCTATATTAAAGTGTAAAGTCAACAGAAACAGGTATGTTTGTGTTTCATAGTCGACAGCTGAAGTTAAGATCAAAACAACACCCTAGATTAACCCAATTGAACACATTATTTTGTCCTGGATCAAACAAATTTAGCATCATCTATTACCGTAAACAATCATCAGTAATTAAGTGAGGGACCAGGCTCGGTATACTGAATCTTCTTAAGCATCAGTTCCGCGTTGCCGGAAACAAAAACAAAAGTACCAGCCTTTTATAAAAGGCCAGAAAAAAATTGATTATAGCCTCTAGTCAAGCGTGCAATTTATAGATACACAAAAATCAACGCATCCCTTTTCATTACTGCAGATAAATTCTACTAATTAATCAGAGATACACATGATTGGTTACCCAGTACATTACCACCCATTTATCATAGCAGCCAGGGGCCGCATTATTTGGGTAGCCGAAATTATGCAACCTTATCCACTTTAATCGACTCCAATGGATTCAAGACTTTTGAGTGTTGTATTAATAACAGCTTATGCTCTCGCTAGACCGGGGTTACGTCTTTACTGTGCTGCTGCGACCGTACGGTGACCAGAATATGTACAAGGTGGCCGACAATCGTGATCACAACGCGAGAAAATGACCCCAAAAATTAGAAACTTTAAGAAAGTCGCGTTCTTTCCGCGACATATGCGATTATATGTATATCTGTTCTCAATGCGCGCCCATCATGACCTCTCCGATCTTATGGTGTTTCTATTGAGATCATCGGTGCTCTAACTACGTGATCACAGATAAGCTGGTCAGAATTTTGGAAATTTCAAGATGACATACACATTGATTTACCTTTAATAGCAAATCGCACATGAAAAGCGTGATCACCATTGGAACGTAATGCAAGATTGGTAACTGCGCCATGGTTGTATTAAAAAGTCCATAAACACAGTGGGAACCCCATTAGATGTTGAGGTTATATAAACGCGCACTGTCTTTGGGTAAAAAAAAAACGTTGGCAAAAAGTTTTTTTCTCTTTTTGGAAGGGCATTCCTTGACTGGCATATCACAATACGTCAATTTTTTCTTACCAGCGTCAGAACATGCATATAGCAGCATATGATGCATGACTCTAGATTCGTTAATGATGGGTTTAGTTGCAATCATATGATACTCCTCGTCACTTGGTAAATCAAAGGTCATGCATAAATAAGTCGTCTCTTTATTGGGGACAGATGTCAAGTCCAATCGTAGGTCCATTCTCTGTGTACCTGAAAGACAGAAAGTAGAATAAACATACATGTAATACCTTACGAGGTATAATTTTAAGTAAAGCAGTTAAATATTCAGTTCCGACAAATTTCTCTTTTTCGAGCGGATCTATCTGAATGACATCGCTGACGAATATTTAAAATTAAAGATACTAATCAGAATTCATTATTGCTCCTCCATTTCAATGAATATTGATTTGGTTATCTTGTCATGCCATTATAGGAGTCTAATCTACAATATTTAACACCCAATCAACATTTTAAAATCACTGCATGAGTTGTGAAGGTCAATGTTTCGAGCCCCATCTGTAGTGAGGAATGAAGAACATATTACAAAACACTGCAGAAATAATTAGTAATGACCGATTCACAAAAGACAAAATAATAATAAAACACAACGTGTGTTGGGCTGTCGTTTAATTTAGACAGAAAACGTATTTTGCAGAACTTCTTTAAGTGGCATTTAGTAATTGAACAGTAAGACACTAACACTATTTATGGATTAACAATTACTGGTTTATTAACATGCAATTGTTTATCCATAAATACTGTTAGTGTGTATTTTGCAGAACATAATTTATTTAGACATTACAGTCATTTTTTTTTATTTAAAATCTAATTTAAATCAAATGTAAATCTAATATACATTCACATTACAGTAATAAGTGCTTTTATGACCATTTTTGAAGTATAAAGCCACACGTCATTTAAACTTGTCGTTATTTAAACATAGAAAATAGCTCACCTTCCTCGTCAATAGCTGGACATGTTAAAACATCACTATCACAATTAACCCAGGAATTTTTCTCGTTACACTTGGCACTTCCCCACGGATCACAAATACCCGGATGACTCAGCAGTGTATCACGATCTGGGGCTTTCCCTTGTTCCCACTGACAATTAGGATCCCCCAGTTCTTGACCATTACTCATACCATCTCCATCGGAATCTTTCTCGCATAATTCTACAGTCCACTAAAGAACATAACATCACACGTCTATTTATACATTGCATATCCTATCTTTCTAATATTGTTCTATGGTCATTGACATTACATTTATATATACATTACATACATAGTTATATGCCCCACTGACATAAGGCCTACATTAGTTATTAAATATACGTTGGTCCCATAAACACCTAGTTGGGTGTGAGGAATATGGGTTGATTGGGGCCGGGTCCGTAGCCAGCTCATAAAACTGGTGGTGGTGGGGGGGGGCTACGGAACTTTTTGGAGGGGCTAAGGATGTGCCCGGTTAAGAACACTACTAAGAAATCATTATTGTTGGCGAAATATTTAGGGTGACTAATTCGATTTTTTTTTTTGGGGGGGGGGCACCTCTCTAGCCCCCCTCCTCCCCCGCTCCGTGGCTACGGGCCCGATTGGGGTCATTATCATCCTACTGCTAATCAAGACACTGACAACACCGATGAGACGGGGAAAACCTGCTTGTAACCATGTCATATTATACTGTAACATTGTATTCTATGGGATTATACAAACATAGATTTATTGGCGACAAAGACTGGTGGTTTATAAAAAGGAACACAGAAACACAAATAAGTCAGGTGACACCCAAAACTAGCCGACTTAATTAATAGATTCCTAGAGTCACAAAATAAACCAAATGTTTACTTAATAAAAGTACGTGAAACATGATTCGGGTCAATACTTTTAAGGTATACATGTAGCCTACTTAGAAAAACAAACAAAAATAAATGTATTTTAGAGAGATACCAATCGTATATAAAAACTATTTAGAAATATACAGTTTAGGCTTGATTTATATTCTCTACACTTCTTGTATTCTTTCCTACGGAAGCGTAATAGGGCCACATATTTTTTTATTATTCTATTTTCAAGTTAGTAACTTGAATTTTCAAGATACTAACTTGAATTTTCAAGTTACTAACTTGAATTTTCAAGATACTAACTTGAATTTTCAAGTTACTAACTTGAATTTTCAAGTTACTAACTTGGTTAACTAACTTTAATTTTCAAGATACTAACTTGAATTTTCAAGATACTAACTTGAATTTTCAAGTTACTGTTACATTATAAAATAAGCGTTTTGATCTAATGATATAGTATGTCATGCAGTGCTTTAGTCAATGGACGGCACGGTTATAGACCTCAATGACAAAGTGCGGGAGTAGCCTATTCGATCACGCAGGTTTCCCCCCTGCAGCGAAATTACTCCCCGCACATTATGGTGTCGACGTGCCATAAAACACCATTTATTCATTCATTCATTCATTCATTCATTCATTCATTCATTTTAACAGTATTGAGCCCTATAGAAAACCTTTTTGAAGTACAAAAAAAAATTAAATGACAAATCAAACGTCCCAGTTCCCAGTTCTAAAAATAGTCTTTAGTGACGTAATACACGCCCCCCCCCCCCCGGATACCTGCCCCCGGATAACCCCCCTCCTTTTTAGGACTTTTACTCCGAGGACATTTCCTGCTGAAGACATCTTCCCTCCTATGACATCCCCCCCGGACTTTTACTCACTGGACATCTGCCCCCCTGGGACATCTACCCCCAGAGTTTTACCCCCTCCCCCCCCGACATTTTTCCTCCGGAACATCTGCCCCCTAGGACATGTCTGCCCCCCGCCACCCACCCTTTAGAGAGAGAGAGAGAAATGGGGTTTAACGTCCACTCGACACACACTAGGTCATTTCGGGACTAACATGGTTTTAATTTTATTTCGATAATTCGCTTGCGCGTAGGGATCTTTAGTAGTGGGAGGAAACTGGAGTGCCCGGAGGAAACCCACGAGGTTGAAAAGGCGCCCCTATCTCCCTCCATGCCACATACGCTCACACCGGGGATCGAAACCACAGCCGCAAGCCAGATGTGACCGGCCAGCTAGAGGTCGAAGCACGGCACACTATACCACTAGGCCATCCCACTCCCCCACCCTTTGGAACCCTGGACGTGTAAAATAATGAACTGTAAAAAAAATTATACTTATTTTACATTGTTTCTTGGAGTACCTCGTAACACCCTTTAGAACCCTGGACGTTACGAGGTACTTCAAGAAACAATGTAAAATAAATATAAATTTTTTACAGTGCATTATTTTACAGGTCAATGGTACTGATAAGCTACGCCTTGGTCTGCCATCAGAATATTGTTTATAGCACGTCGACACCGTAAATCATGTCAATCTACGTGTTATCGCCGATAATCTGCTTATGTTGTGGGAGTACCCCTAAGTGATCGGGTAGGCTGCTCCTGCACCTTGTCACTAAGATAGCAGAGAATGGGACTAGAACCCTCGACATCATTGATGGCAGACCAAGCCGTAGCTTATCGGCCACCCTACCCTCTCCCCAAGAGTCGCCTTCTACGACACGCTTATAGGAATGGGGCGATGGACGCATTCTACTATCTAACTCTGTACTATTGACCTGTAAAATAATGCGCTTCGACCTCTAGCTGGCCGGTCACCTCTGGCTTGCGGCTGTGGTTTCGATCCCTGGTGTGAGCGTATGTGGCATGGAGGGAGATAGGGGCGCCTTCTCAACCTCGTGGGTTTCCTCCGGGCACACCGGTTTCCCCCCACTGCTAAAGATCCCTACGCGCAAGCGAATTATCGAAATAAAATTAAAACCATATGTTAGTCCCGAAATGACATAGTGTGTGTCGAGTGGACGTCAAACCCCATTTCTCTCTCTCGCTCTAAAGAGTGGGTGGCGGGGGCAGAGATGTCCTAGGGGGCAGATGCTCCAGAGGAAAAATGTCGGCGGGGGAGGGGGTAAAACTCTGGGGGTAGATGTCCCAGGGGGCAGATGTCCGGTGAGTAAAAGTCCGGGGGAAGATGTCCTTGGAGGGAAGATGTCTTCAGCAGGAAATGTCCTCGGAGTAAAAGTCCTAAAAAGGAGGTGGGGGGGTATCCGGGGGCAGATGTCCGGCGGGGGAGATATCCAAGGGGGTGGGGGGAATGTCGTGTATTACGTCACTAAAGACTATTTTTAGAACTGGGAACTGGGACGTTTGATTTGTCATAGTATCTTGAAAATTCAAGTTAGTTAACTTCAAAATTCAAGTTAGTAACTTCAAAATTCAAGTTAGTATCTTGAAAATTCAAGTTACTAACTTGAAAATTCAAGTTACTAACTTGAAAATTCAAGTTATTAACTTGAAAAATTGAAAATAGAATTTAAAAAAAATGTGGCCCTATTACGCTTCCGTACTTTTCGTATTGTTTTATTATAAATAGTTTAGATAATCCTTTGATTTAAAAATGTCCGCAATCCCTTGGCTTGTTTTCACGGTTCATTTAAAGCCAACACAGATTTGTTACTCTGCAACTTTTATATTTTCTTTAGTTTACAATTACACTTAATCTTGTCTTGAATAGTTCCATATTTAGGTACGTGTATTTTAAACAGTTACTGTGACTTTCGTCCAAAGTTTAGTTATCAATTATATATTTAAACAAATTACTAATTCAATTGAATGTTTTATTGTCTTATTTTGTTAGAACGGATATATAATGGTATGATGAAATACAAAACCCCCGTTAAAGGATGTGTATATACACCCTACCTGATGACCAGCTTGAGCAAAATCTTTACCAAACTGATTTCTGTCACCTCCACCAGCTTGGTTTAAATGACCAACACCCTTCCACAGATAATTTGGTTTACAAGAGTGGGGAACATTCCTCCCATTAGGTATTTTCTCCTGATATCCAGCATGACCACTGACAAAAGCCACAGTAGTGGCTAAAATCAAAGCTAGGAACATTTCTCGTTTTACACCTGAAAATAAATGTGGTAATCTGAAATGTTAATGTAAGCTTACCATGACAGTATATTAGGATTATAAACCAACGGATCGTTCCATTATACTAGTAAGCCGGTTTTCATATAGCATTGACCATCAACCGTGATAATAAAGTCGGACTGGGTTCAATAAACATACTTTATTATATACAGAAAAACATAAGATGTATAATAGGTACCCAGTAGATGCTGGTGCCCCCACATAAAGGCCTAAATGTAATTCAAAATAATACACAATCATGAACCATAAACAAAATTAGTATTGATCAAAATGAGGTTTTATACACACCATAATTAATTGAGACAAAGTAGAAAGGCGACAGTAAAAAGCTCATTAAAAGTTCTTGAATGATCTTAAAATTATTTATCTTAAATTTGTCACCTCCCCATGATATCTTCAGCACGCGCTTAGTTGGCTTAATCAAGCTTCAGTGAATTTAAAGTTTCAATAGCATATTTTTAAGTTATATTTTTAAAATGTATTAAAATAAAGCCCTAAAATAGATTGTACCTATAAACAGTCCTACATTGTTAAAGAATAATCCTATTAATCCTATAATTCACTATTGCCAGTTGAGAAATTGGCAAAAATATCATTTTCAACTTCAAATTCAAACGTTTGAAGATGGCCGTACATGGAGAGAATAGGGGAAAACAAGGGAGGTAATTGGGTTACTTTTTCCTCAATCAGCCTGTGTCAGCCATTTTAACGCCTGTGAAATTTTGTCCATGATCGTATAATAGTGAGTTGACAACCTTTTGAGCAAAAGGCATAGAAATAATTATGTTTTGACTTTCTTAGAAAATATGAAATTGGAACTTTACGTAAATTGTATTTTCTCGCTGTCCAAGCTTTTTTTTTTCATGCATCTATTTGTTGAAATAAAATAAAACGAAGTACGAAGAATCCAAACCAAATAACAGTTGTTTTACACTGACACCAATTCGCGTCTCATATAAGAAAACAAATTGCACTTTTAAACAAATCCTGTTTCGACCATATTGTAAGTAATACAGCACAGTGCTGTTACCAGCCACTAACTCACACGGGAATACGGGTTTTACACTGGCTAAACCTGTTCCCCAATCCCATTCAGACATCCTGAATGAGATATCGTTTAAAAGAAAAAAAAATCACATAGTGATGCAAACACTTCATTGAAAGACGCGTGCCCTTGAAGATAAATAAATTAAGGACATAAAAATTTCGCAAGATGGCATAATTATTATATTAGAAGCTTATGTGAATTATAATTGTCGAAGGACTAGCATTAATCCAGGATCTGACTATCGTTCCCTGGAAAAGTTTGAATTGGCAAAAGAATTTTGAAGAAATGTTTTGTGGGTGTCGAAATAAGTATTTTGAAATCGGGTGAACACTTATTATCACGTGGTAGGTTATTCCTCTATGACGTCAACAAATATGGCCACCGAGGTTATATCAATTTTATCCTACATACTTCAATTGTCTGTAAATTTCAATGAAATAAAGGCCAGAATGAACCCGTTTAAGTGAACTTATTTGAAGAACACATTTTTGGATAAATTTTCATCAATTTTGAAGCAAACACACGCTACATGTTTTAGTGAAAACATGGAAAAAGTACAAAAATGTAAAAAAAAAAGTAACTCATTTACAGTGCTATAACAATGGGAAATTCTTTAATAACACCCAAAATAGAAATCTGATCTTTTAATATACATGTATTGAACTATTTGTGCATACTAATTTATGAAGTCAAGCATAGTTACCCGAAGATGGGATATCTTCTTTCTGCCTGCGAAGAAAAATACCGAGCGGAATCTCTCACATGCCTAGCGAACACATACTAGCGTCAATAAAACCTATATTTATACGTATTACGGTAATAATTGTTACCTTCATAATAATAACATTCTAAATATACTAAAATATCACAAACTATGAACTTGGCAACAAACAGTATTCAAAGCAGCTTTGGTGGCAAAATGTGTTTCTATATCACAGAATCAAGGGATTTTCTTCTTTTTTTTTAAATGGGGTTTAACGTCCACTCAACAAAAACTAGGTCATTTCGGGACTAACATATGTTTTTTATTCCATTTCAATAATTCGCTTGCGCGTAGGGGTCTTTAGCAGTTTGAGGAAACCGGAGTGCCCGGAGGAAACTCTAGAGGTTGAGAAGGCGCCCCTATCTCCCTCCATGCCACATACGCTCACACCAGGGATCGAAACCACAGCTGCAAGCCAGAGGTGACCGGCCAGCTAGAGGTCGAAGCGCGACACTCTAGACCACTAGGCCATCCCAACCCCCCGAATCAAGAGATAAATAAACTACCAGACTGCAAAATTTCATAAGCCTCCTATATTCAGGACGCCTATTTCACACATCATATTGTTTTTATATCCATGTTGAACTTCTCTATAAACATCTATCTGCATTATAAATTTATGAAAATATTCAATCAAAATACCAGATGTTAATTTATATGATGATTTTATGTAATACAAAAAACACCATTATCTTTCTGCATGCAGTGACAATATTTTGTGTATTGGATTAAACGGAACATACTTTTTTTTCTTTTTTTTTTTTTTGTAGCTGTGATTAATACGAACTGTCATTTTATATAGAATATTTGTACTGATGATTCAAGTAATGCAGAAATTTGCAACACGTTTTAACATCATATCGTTCCCCTCCCTTTTTAGGGATGGGCTGATGTCTAGTGTTGATGGTTGATGACAATAATATTGTTGTGGCAATCACAATAACTTGTGAAATAATTGATAGACAGTTATCAACCTGTGGTTACTATCGGTCTAGATGATAATACCACGGACGGATCGGGGGACCAACGCATGTTTATATCCCAAAGATATTCCTCTCGATATTCGCGCATACCGGATCGTAACCTCTCGAATTCTGGCCCCTGATTGTACGACAAATCGTATTTTTAGCTTATGGTCCCTCGCATCGTAACCTCTCGAATTCTGACCCCTGATTGCACAACAAATCGTATTTTTAGCTTGTCGTCCCTCTAGGGGTCACAATAGAATTATTGTCTGATTTTTAAAAAGGGGTTTAAAAGTATCACAGGAACAACGTAATGTCAATTGAGTTCGAATTTCGTGAAAATCGCAGGGACGGATCCAGGAATTTTTGCAGGAGGGGGATTGCCAGGTTTCTGTTACGGAAATCTGCCATTTGTAGGCATACATACAAATTGAGCTTTTTAAACAGAGAAATCATTTTTATACTGATGTAATTTCATTGATGCAAGGAATTTTGTTTTTCATGTAGCTGCCCCCCGCCCCTCTGGATCCGCCCCTGAATAGGACCAAAACTGTCGGACAAAATGACCGTCCTTCGAAAGGACTACCATAGTTCAATTGGATAACGGGGGACGATTTCCCCCTAAAAGCCGGAAATATAAAAGAGTAGAAGAATCTATTAATGATCTAAAAATTGAACTGTTAAATGGAGTAAAAAGTGCAATTTTATATAATACTGACGCCATATAACATTTAATAGGGTTATGATGGGGTATTCCCATATCCCCGACTCACGAAAATATGGAAGGTCGACAGCGGGGCCCTTTAATGGGTTAAAAACGGATTAAAAGCATTAATGAGGCAGGGACCATTCATTATTATAGTTCAGAATTTAACTCGCTCACCAATTAATAAAATGAATATAGTTCACATAAATTGTATTGGAGGAAAGTTCAACAACTGGGTCTGCAAACTTCAAACCGAAAAGAAAAAAAGCAAATTCATTAAACGGTGTATCGGGATATCATTACTACGCGTGACTGATGTAAGTATTTTCCCTAAAACTCGGCGAGTCGGCGATATGGGAATGAACCGTTATGATTTATGTACTACTACTACTACTACTTGGTGTTTAACGTCTGCTTCCACATAAGTGATATCGCAGACAAGACTTAGGAGAGCCGAAGTTGATTCCTGTTTTTTAGAATATGATTTTGCAATCTTTCCGTTTGGCTTTAAGCCATGGATTGGGTTTTAGTGGGAAGTTCTTCCCTTTATGTAATAAAAATAACATATCATTTGGTAGATGATCTCGTCTGCTCCTGGATTAGTTGATGTCATCGTTTGGGGTTAGTGTTTAGGTGCCAGGCCCGTCTTATCGTGGCCTTCCCTTACTCCACTATCCCACTCTATGGGTTTGGTATCATTTTTATACGCCCACATTTTCATGTGGACGTATTATGTCGTCACCCCTGTCCGTCCGGACGTCCGTCCGTCCACAATTTGTTTGTGGACTCTCTACAGGTCACAATTCTTATCCGATTTTGACGAAACTTGAAATATAGGTTTATCCCCAAAAGATCTCGGTTCCTTTCGATAGTGGCATGTATCGGATCAAAACTTCATGGATTATGGCCCCTGATTGTACGAAAAATCACGTTTTTAGCTTGTGGACCCTATAGAGGTCACAATTTTGAACCGATTTTGATGAAACTTGACATGCATGTTTGTAACCCAAAGATCTTGGTTCCTTTCGATATTTGCGCCTATCGGAATGTAATTTCCTGAATTATGGCCCCTGATTGTCCGAAAAATCACCCTTTTTAGCTTGTGGTCCCTCTGGAGGTCACAATTATTATTCGATTTAAAAAACCGTTTGATTATATCACCGTTACGCCCTAAGGAAGGTTGAGTTCGAATTTCGGGAAAATCGGACGAAAATTGCCATACAAAATGGCCGCCGTTAGTACGCGAATACTGTTAAAAAATGGTATATCAAGGTTGTGGACCCTGTGGAGGTCACAATTTTGATTCGATTTTGATGAAACTTGAAATTCATGGTTATAACCCAAAGATCTTGCTTCCTTTCGATATTTGCGCATATCGGATCGTAACTTCCTGAATTATGGCCCCTGATTATACGCAAAATCGCCTTTTTTTTAGCTTGGAGGTCACAATTATTATTCGATTTAAAAAAACGTTTGATTATATCACCGTTACACCCTAAGGAAGGTTGAGTTCGAATTTCGGGAAAATCGGACGAAAATTGCCATACAAAATGGCCGCCGTTTGTACGCGAATACTGTTAAAAAATGGTATATCAAGGTTGTGGACCCTGTGGAGGTCACATTTTGATTCGATTGTGATGAAACTTGAAATTCAAGGTTATGACCCAAAGATCTTGCTTCTTTTCGATATTTGCGCATATCGGATCGTAACTTCCTGAATTATGGCCCCTGATTATACGCAAAATCGCCTTTTTTTTTAGCTTGGAGGTCACAATTATTATCCGATTTAAAAAAACGTTTGATTATATTACCGTTACACCGTAAGGAAGGTTGAGTTCAAATTTCGGGAAAATCAGACCAAAATTGCCATACAAAATGGCCACCGTTTGTACGTGAATACTGTTAAAAAATGGTATATCAAGGGTGTGGACCCTGTAAAGGTCACAATTTTAATTCGATTTTGATGAAACTTGAAATGCATGGTTATAACCCAAAGATCTTGGTTCCTTTCGGTATTTGCGCATATCGGATCGTAACTTCCTGAATTATTCGAATTTCGTGAAAATGGTACCAAAATTGCCGGACGAAATGGTCGCCGTTTGTACGCGAATAGTGTAAAGATATGGTATATCATGGTTGTTGACTCTGTACAGGTCACAATTCTTATCCGATTTTGACGAAAAGTCACATTTCTAGGTTGTGTACCGTCACACCATAATCATTGTCGACTTCGAATTTCATGAATATCAGACTGGAACTGACCAACAAAATGGCTGCTCCCAATACAGTATGAAATACAGGACTTAATGATGTAGGAAAAATCACTTTCCGTATTGTTTGTTCTCTATCCATCTCTCGAAAATGTGGGCGTATCCTGCCTGGCAGTGCCAGCCTATCTTTATTTACGGAGTAGTGTTTAGGTGCCGAGTACGTCTGACCGAAACTCCCCCTTACTCCACTATCCTGCTTAGTTTGGTAGATGTCATCTTTGTGGGATTTGTGTTTAGGTGCCAGGCCCGTCTTATCGTGACCTCCCCTTACTCCACTATCCTATTCTGTAGGTTTGGTGTCTGTTTTTTGGCGGAATAGTGTTTAGATGCCGAGTCCGTCTGATCGTGACCCCCCCCCCCTTACTCCACTATCCTGCCAGTTTGGTATAAATCCCCTATGTAGTTTAGTGTTTAGATGCCGGGCCCGTCTAACCATGACCCCTTCATACTTCACTATTCTACTTAGTCCAACTGTGTCCATTAGGGCGTGGATTTGTTCGAAGATTTGCAGTTTCAGATCTGGTCTAGGGAAGACTAGGTTCTTAGTGTTGAATGGTATGTTGTTGTTCTCCATTATTCTCACTAGTTCCCTTCTCTCCTCCTTGTATACCTCGCAGTCTACCAGGACATGGTTGGTGGTACATTCTTCCCCGCACTCACAGACGATGACTTGGTGTTTGTGGTCTCGCAGCTGCTCTTTCACCCTTAGTTTCGATATAAATCTGCATATATCTCTTCTAGGGTGATTGGTTGCTGTCTTCGTGTAGATCTTGTCATCCAGTCAGAATCTGTATGTGTCAAGTTCAACGAGTTGTAATTCCCAGATTGAATTGACCTGTCTTTTAACCATACTGTAGATTTCCGTGGTGCTGTAGTCTATGGTGCGGAGTGGTGCTGTATCCCTGAGACCTTCGTTGGCGAGTCGATCTGCCTCCTCGTTTCCTCTAATGTTGACATGTGATGGAATCCACACGAGCTCTACTTTGCTTCCCTTCTCTAAGACCCTCTGGTACAGCTGCCTGATTTCCAAAATGACTTCTGGCCTTGAGTCCGAGTTGCCAGTTTGGATTGAAATCAGACTGCTCAGCGAGTCCCTTGGAATGACGAATTTACTAGTCTTTTGATGGGAAATCCATGATATAGCGTCACGAATGGCCACAAGCTCTGCAGTGTACACCGAACAGTTATTGGGCAGTTTCCTGCTAATTCCCTGTTCCCCGTTTGGCAGGTATATTTCAAACGAGCTGGTGCCCCTTTCAGGGTATGATTTATGTTTGATACATTAGTAATGTAACATTACGTATTTGTTGTTGTTACTTTTATGTAACTTATTGTGAATAAAGTTGTTAATTAGTTTAAACCTAGTAGTTTTAAAAAGCGGACTATATTTATAACACCATTGTATTCGATAATCCCCTTGCTTGATTAATGCCCCCATGAGAACAAGTGAGATGTCCTCATTAGCAAGTATTGTGCGGGTTATGTCTTTAATTACAAACAATAAACTGTAATTACTATTTGAGTAAATTGGTTGCTATAAACTAGTTGCTAGGAATACATAATGTAGATATAAAAAGGAAGACATCTAATACAGTGTTTGTTTCATTTTAAGACTTATAACCACAGAACTTTAGCTTTTACAGTATTTATTTCGTCCTGGTGACTTCTGGCTTGTTATGATTTCGTTTTGTTACGAATGTTACATGTCTTGAAACTCACGACAGAACATTCCAATCACCTATAAGTGACTGCATGAAACATTTTACCATGCTTCATAAGCCAATCAAAGCTGGTACTGCATGATAGATTCTTTTAAGCTGAAATCGGTCTAAGTTTGACAACGAAAATTGGTATTTTCTGCCCTCCACCCACCCAATTTTCGACACTGTCTTTTTTTTTTACTGCTGAAAGTGCCCTTTTTTCAGACCAAAATATATCCTTTCCGAGCGTTTACTTAGACGAAAATATCAGCCAAATAGCTCTTGGAATGTCTACAGATGCAAGGAAATGACGGATAATTGTCTTGGGGGACCCCCCCCCATCAACCCCCTCGCAGCGGCGTGCCCCGTCTCCGCAGTAAGTGCCCTCATTTTGTGGCGCCCCCCCCCCTTTTCAAAATTCCTAGATGCGCTCCTGGTCTTGGTCGGAGAGGTCACATCAACCCAAAACAACTAAAAAAATATAATCAAATTTTAGCATACATCCTGCCGCATTATAATGCTCCAACTTGTTATTAACAATAAACATGTCAAGACTTGCCTACTAAGTAACAGCTTTTCTGAAAACCTAAATAACAATGTCTACTACTTACTCAATATATACATATCTATATATCAATTTGTCACTATACATGTATATATACAGAAAATAGAAATGTCATGGTCTATTTCCTTTGTTAACAATGTGTGAGTAATGTTAAGTGTTTGTACGTTAGTCCACTTGTACAGCAATCATCCTGAATTTTAATAATACCCATCGGCTGTATACATATAAAATATGGTCGAGTTGTTTGATACCCTCGGTGGAAGCGGACGTTAAATAAAGCTATTTGATACCCACTCTTGTCTTGGATTTTGGCGAGTTCCGCCTTTTTCACTATCAAGTTAAAATAGTTAACCTTTGCTAATTGTTATGCGTACAGGAGAAAATAAGTTAGAATCATGAACGACACGCCCACATTTTCAAAGAGATGGACAGGGAAAAGCTAACAAAATGTGCATTTTCGTACAACCTGGGCCCATAATCCAGGGTGTTACAGTCAGGGGCGGATTGGGCCGTCGGGGCGACCAAGCGATCGCCCGAAGGGCCGGTCGGACAAAGAATGAAAAAAAAAAAATTGTCCATTTCGTCTTAAAAAAAAACAACCCTTTTCTGCTGAACATTATATGGGAGAGGGGGGTATTGGACCGACCATGGAGCCATGATGATCATATTGTATGTGGCCGGTTGCTTTAACGGGCCGCCACGCCATCACTGAAATCTGGAATGGGCTGGTATAATTGACTTTCTGGACCGGATGTGCTGGGTGTGGGTTAGAATTCGGAATCATGCAATGGGGATACGAATTTCAAGAGGAAATTTCATCGGATTCACCCGACACTGTCTCCCGCAAATTTACTAATTATTAAGTCACCTGCACCCTGTTTGTGGGGATACGCCCGCCAGAATACAAAATTAAAATGCCGCTTTTATGATTTTCATTTTCGTCACTCTGTACCAATGTGTTTCGTGGCCTTCTACATCACAGAAGGAATCAACTAGCGCTTCCGGCAACAAAAATGGGACATTTTTCAATGAAAATATTCCTGCTGATTCAATATTTCTTGACGATACAATGATAATACGTTAATTTATAATATGACGATATGATAATTTCACAGGCTGATGGTTGTAAATTACTTGCATGTCCGGGCTCCTCGGTCAGTAAAAAGGGCCCCAATCCGCCCCTGGTAACAGTGAAGCATGCGTCAATATCAAAAGGAATGAGATCTTTGGGAAGTAAACACATATTTCAAGTTTCACCAAAATTGGTTAAAAGTTGTAACTTTCAGAATGTCCACAAGCAAAAAAGAAGTTTTCCGTTCAATCAGGTACAAGAATTCAATGTTACGGTCCAATACATGTAGATATCGAAAGGAATGGAGATCTTTGCGATGTCAACCTACACTTCAAGTTTTTTCAAAGTTGGATAAATATTGTGACCTGCAGAATGTCTAAAAACCTGAACGGATGTCCCAACGGACAGGAGCGGCGACAATATAAGTCTACATGAAAATCTGGGCTCATAAAAATCTCCTGCTCCTAGCATTGCTAAGGTGCTCTGTCATAAAAATAGGCAAATACTTCGATAATTTCCATTATAAAAATATGGGTTACAGCATTATTTCTGCTTATAACTTTATAAAGTATCTATTTAGAGATACTTTAGAAAGACCCCCCCCCCCCCAACACACACACAAAAGTACGGTATATAGAAAGTGAAAGAAAGATTGAACATACCCTCGATTGTGTCCACTCTATGGTAGTATGCAGCTTTGTTTCACCTGTTGCCACCTATAGGGTGATATTACAGACAAGTAGAAAATGCGGTGAACCGAAAATACACGGTTGTTCAATAAGACTTTGACTATATACACAATGTTATAATCCCTCATCACGTGAGTTGCCATTCACGCATAGCCACATGACCAACTCAACCAATGTACTTACTAAACCTGATTATCCAATTAACATACGAACAGTACACCACAATCCCTTGATCAGAGGGGTTGGGACGGCCTACACTGTTAAAAATAAATGTAAAATTACAGTGAAAAATATGTAATTTATTTAACAGAACTGTATTTTTATTACATGTAGTCTGTATTAATACCACGGTATGTTTTTATACTATAAATTTACTGTAATAATGAGGTTACGTGGGATTACTGTAAAATGAAATTGGTAAATTAACAATAAAAGTGTAGTTTTACATATTATAATTGTATTCTCTTTACATGTAACCTGTATTTATACAACTGTGTTTGTTAACGTACATGTATCTTGTACCTTGACTACTTTTTATGGGTAATTCTACTATTCAAGCATGTTTAAATGCAGGATTTGTGTATAATTTACAGAAAACGTGTAATTGTATTTCTCTTTAGAACTTTAACATTGATAGACATTTTAAGGCATCGTTACTTTTCGCCTTAAGTCACAGTGGCTAAGTGGGTAAGACGCCGACTCACTAGTCTGAATGTCGGGTGTTCGATCCCTGCATTGGCCGAGAAAGTTCATTCAGGTTTTCCGGCGTGATTCCCCCTTGTCAGTGATGCAGGGCAGAGGATAGGACACTGGCATGCACGTAAAAGATCCATATTAACCGGTTAAAATTATATGTATATTTACAATTGTAAGTATACAGTACTTAAAATATCACATAGTTTGTTAACTCACATTTAAAACGATGTAAATGCACATGCATGCATGTGACTCCCCAAAAGACTGTTCTGTGATAAACTGTATTGAGCAGTGTGTTGATGAGATACGCAGTTGGATGGGTTCAAATATGCTGTCACTCAATGATAACAAGACAGAAATAGTATGTTTCTCATCAAGGTTTAAGGATGTCGGCATTCCTCCATCTAATTGTGCTGTGCGGATTGGTGATGTGCTTGTTACCGCAGCTAACTCTGTCAGGAATCTGGGTGTGATGATGGACTCGACTGGAACAATGGACACCTATATCACCAGTTTATGTAAGGCAGCGTCTCACTCTCGGTGGAGAATTGGTAGGATCAGGAAGTTTTTGGATCAAGCCAATACCGGGAAACTCATTCATGCATTTGTGTCATCTAGATTAGATTACTGTAATAGCCTGTTCTACGCCAGTTATAGTTACCAATTTAAAAAGCTTCAACACATTCAGAATTCAGCAGCACGTCTAGTAATAAAAAGGCCACTTTCACGTAACACTAACATGACACCTATCCTACAGGAACTTCACTGGTTACCGGTTGAGGCCCGTGTTGAATTTAAAGTTTTGTGTATAATTTTCAAGCTAATTAATAACTGTGAGACCGCTCCAGTCTATCTTTTAGAACTTATCAACATTGATCAACCCGTACGGAGACTTCGAAGTGGTGATGGCACAAAACTTACTTACCCAACTGTCCGCCCTCAACCGTCACGAGCTTATGGAGATCGATCGTTTAGCATATTTGCACCTAAAATATGGAACAGCTTACCACCCGCATTAAGAATAATTGACAATTTGAATTCTTTTAAACGTGCTCTTAAAACCTATCTTTTTAGAAAATATTTATTGTAAAGTTTTACTTATTGTTTCTGTTACAATTTACAATTTCAAATAGTTTTAAACGTAAATCTTAAACTTAAATTTGTATATACATGTATATGTATACACCATTTTTAGTCATCTGTCTCATTTACACATTTTAATAGTAAATATTTTTTAAGTTCAATTTGTTTTAATAGATGCTTTACTATTTAATAATTTTTATTGTAAATTTATACATTTCAAATGTTAAATTTTGTTTGTACAGCGGTTTGAGATTTTTTGTTTTAATGTAAATCGCTTTATCAAAAATAAATTATTATTATTATTATTATGTAAAATTACATCAAACTTAATGTAGAAATACAACCATATCGCACTTTATGTGAGCTGTATATAAACAGAACAATGCCATTTGAAATAGTATTTTTACAGCAAATTGTAAATTAACTCTAAAATAGTGGCAATACCTGTCATTCCCTCTTTGGCCTCATGTAAGATTACATCAAACGTAATGTAGAAATACAACTATATGTCAGTTTACATTTTGTGAGCTGTATATTAACAGAAATGCCATTTGAAATAGTATTTTTACAACAAATTGTAAATTTACCATCAAATAGTGTTGAACTCGATTATTCCCCTTCGACTACATATCGAAAAATATTTACTGTTAAGTCAGTAAGATAAGTCTTTTTCAGAGAAATAGCTTATTCAAAATCTGAATGCACCTATCTGGCGTGTAAACACACTGATATGTCATACGTAAGGTTGTGTGGGACATTTTGCATTGTATCATGCCTTCTATTCTTTCCATAATAAGAGGCTGAACAATAGGACGTTATACCATATTTTATGTGTTTTCTTTCCATTATCGAATGGTGTTTTGCATGCTCTGGCTGAAAGGTCCGCAAAATTTTATGTGTTTGCCAGAATCAAATATAGGACTACTTGGCCGAGTTGGGACAAACACATTCCCTTCGAAGTGTATTTCAAGTAAATATACACTTCAAAATTGTATTTTTACCGTAAAAAGACTGGCAGAAAGTTGCCAGTGAAATCACTGTATTTTAACACCACGTAAATTGACAGTAGGTGTACATTTACAGTGAATGTAAAATAACTATGGGGTAAATTTACAACCACTGTGTAAATTTACAGTAAATGTAAATTTACATCACTTTCTATTTACAAGCACAATGTAAATTTACATGGAAGTTATTTTACACTCACTGTAAATTTACATGCTGTTTGTAAATCTTATTTACCGATTAGGTGTAAATTTACAAGTCAGTGTTAAAATACAGTCATTTTACTGGCAACTTTCTGCCAGTCAATTTACGGTAAAAATACATAAAAATTATTTACAGTGTAGTGGTCTAGAGTGTCGCGCTTCGACCTCTAGCTGGCCGGTCACCTCTGGCTTGCGGCTGTGGTTTCAAGCCGGTCACCTCTGGCTTGCGGCTGTGGTTTCAAGCCCTGGTGTGAGCGTATGCGACATGGAGATAGGGGCGCCTCCTCGACCTCGTGGGTTTCCTCCGGGCACTCCGGTTTCCTCCCACTGCTAAAGACCCCTACGCGCAAGCGAATGATTAAAATAAAATGACACCATATGTTAGTCTCAAAATGACCTAGTTTGTGTTGAGTAGACGTTAAACCCCATCTCTCTCTCTCTCTTTCTCTCTATCCCATGATCATAATCCCATGATTTATATACATATATATAGTATATATTATTGAACGATTATGACGAGATTTAAATTAAGAGACTCAACAATTTACTTTAGGGCAATGATTCTAACTACTCTTCAATTCCATAATATTACCAGAGTCGGTCAAGTCAGTAGATTGACCATAATGTACCTCCCATGTATTATTGAGCGTATCCCTGAATCAGTGCCCGAGAATATAGAAGCGTATACCATTCATAATTTCTACTTTTCGTCCCTTCAAAACTCGAAAGTTGAAAAGTAGAATTACGAAAAAATGTAAAGTAGAGACTCTTCCGGGGCGAAAGTCGAAAATAAGAAATTAAGAAATAACGAGGTCGCTAATAAATTCTAATTTTTGAGTTGCATTACAATTTGCTGCAAAAATACTATTTCAAATGGCATTTCTGTTAATATACAGCTCACATAAAGTAAACTGACATATGGTTGTATTTCTACATTAAGTTTGATGTAATCTTACATAAGCTTTGTATTCATGTACATTTACATCGTTTTAAATGTAAGTTAACAAAATATGTGATATTTTAAGTATACAGTGTACTTATAACTGTAAATATATACATATAATTTAACAATTTACATGGTAGCTTGGTGTTTTGTCCCATCCGTACGGCTAAGCAGCTATCCTTGCTCGGCCCTTTATCCTACATCACTGACAAGAGGGAATCACGCCGGAAAATCTGGATGAAATTTCTCGGTTCTCGTCTGAACCACTTAGCCACCGTGGCCCCCTCATAAGTGGACTATAGACTAAAAGTAATGAAGCCTTCGAAGGTCTATCAATGTTAAAGTTTTAAAAGGTATGCAATTGCGCGTTTCCTGTAAATTGTACACCAATTTAAACATGTTTGAATAGAAAGTTAAAATACAACATACATGTACGTAAAAAACATAGTTGCATGAATACAGGTTACATGTAAAAAATAAATACAGTTCTAAATTGTGTATCCACAATTTTAGGGTTAAATATACAGTATGGGAGACTTTGCTATAACAGTTCAAAAATAGATGATGAAAGAAGAATATACTGAAAATTTCAGTCAAATTACTTTATTCTGAACATTGTTATCACCACTGTAATTTTTGACTAGAAATGGGATTGCATTCTCATAAAAATCCACCTACTAAACTCTCTCTGTCGTGTCGTTCATAATTCATGCGTAACATTCAATATGTAAAAGTCATGAAATAATATGAATACGCCCCCCCCCCCCCCCGACTTAAACATGATAAACATTTTATTGGTGTGATGTTTAGTTTAACCCCCTAAATATGCTTAAAAAGTGTTTGCAGAAGACTAAAATTTTATGGGGGTGTGGGATTGCCCCCCACCCCCACCCACGCTCACACTCTCCCTATTACGCTACATCGTGCCACCGCCTCACAGATTGTCAACATTTTATATAATTTCATTTGCTGCCCCCCTCCCCCATATACACATGTATTTTACGGCGACGTCTCTGGACATGTTAACGTCTTTGAAACATAAAGATTCATCGTGACCCCAGGAACCTTTGATATCAATACCATGCTTATGTGTATATATTTGAGCAATACAATGGTGCTTATGATTGATGTCTTTCAAAGTTCTCGCGGTTATCAGCGTGCCATCATTTTGAACTGCCAGAACTTGCTTTAATGTTTTTACCTGTGCATTGTCTGGTCTATTAAATATGCAAATAATCGAAACCACGCCAGTTTACTCAATGACAGACCGTATGATAGAGCGCGCACACACTAACCATTAGGCCACCGAACCCCATTTCCGACGGTAAGGTCATGCAGTTTTATTGTGGTGTGTAACGCCAAAAGGGCGCCAATATGAATAGACCCACACCCATTCACGTGTGTTGAGAGGTGGTGATACAGCCAGTTGCCCGTTCAACGGGAAACCCAAGAATGAAAGGAGTTAACCTCCCAATTGGGACATTCCCAGAAATCCAGAAAGAGGAGAGTAAAATAGTAAAATGAGGATAGGGAAATCCCTAAAATGGTAAGAAAAATCCTGATAAAGTACCGGATCCTCTTACTACTAAATTGGTTTTTCTTTTTCTTGGGTTGTTTTCTTCAGTCTTTCTTTGCTCAGCATAACCTCAGTCTCGTGCTTTATCCTACACATATTATATTTGTCAAGTTAAGTATAGCAGGAAACCATCAATGACTGTGTTTGCATGGTAAGGGATTTAGAAAAGAAATACCAGCAGCTGCCAGACATGATACATACACCCACATTTTGCTAAGAGATGGTTAGAGAAGAAGCTAAAATCAAACGGAATTTTTAGTACAATCAGGGGTGGGAAAAAGACATTATTAGTTAGTATAGAACTTAACTGCAAGACATGACCTTTAATATTAAAAGTTACTAAAAATAGAAACAATTTGGTGTCCGAGACAAGATAACATGTTCGGCGTGTATTCGACCAAAACCAGTGCGTGTTGAGTCAACCATGTGCTTGAAAGAGACCATGTGTGTTTTTGAACATTTGAAAAATGACTATATATGAAAATTGAATGATCAGAATGTATATGATTGAATAAATGTGAAAACTGTCTTTTTATTTTAATGGTCTTAATCCAAAGGGAATATATTCAAGAAAGTTATGGTCTAAAATGCGTAAATATCAAAAGGGAATGGGATCTTTGGGATATAAAAATATGTTTTAAGTTTCATCAAAATCGGATAAAAATTGTGACCCCTACAACCTTCGTATTGCATACTTTTGCACAAGTTGCGTTCAAAGAGTGGCCATTTTGTCGGGCAGTTTCATTTCTATTTTCTGGAAGTTCGAACTCCAAAAGCTAAAAACGCAATTTGTCGAACATGCAGGAGCCATAAATCAGAAAGTCACGGTCTGGTATGCGAATATCGCAAGGAACTCAGATCATTGGGTTATAAACTTACAATTCAAGTTTCAACAAAATCAAATAAAAATTGTGACGCCGTATTGGGTCCACAAACCAAAAAGTGATTTTTCGTACAATCACGGGCCATAATCCATGAAGTTGCGGTCCGATACATGTCAATATCTTTTGGAGATAAACCTATATTTCGCTGAAGTCAGATAAAAATTATGACATGTAGAGTGTCCACAAACAAATGTTGGTGTATAAAAATTTCACTTCATGCTAAGTAATTTTATTAGCCGGAACTCGTTCTAAAGGCGTCCCTGCCTATGTAGATCCAAAAAGATTCCGATGCACTGTCGGCCTCCGGACCCTCGGCATAAGCATTAGGATGGTAGTACCCAATTGCTTCCGCCGGCTCTGCTTTTCGGTTTAGCAAAAATAGGAAATCAAGTTTTGAAATATTTACACAAGCTTGGTCATATATGATATTTTCCTCGAATGTTTTCGGGTAATAATACATAGCAACAATACAATTTCAAGTCGTATGATATTCATAGTGTTTTGTATTCGTCTGCAAAGAAATCCTGTGAAGTTGATATCGTTGACTTAGATAAAGACGAGAGTATCATCGTCGAAACGTTACATGTTAATAAGCCAGTAAATGTTATCCATAAAAAGTGACATGTATGCAAGAGCGTTAAATGGCCTTTACGAGGAATGATACAGGGGGGATAACACTGTTAATGTTAATCAGAAGGCGCTTCTGCACTGCCTCAAAGAGTAAGGTTTTTCTTGGCTGTTTTCGGTATTGTCCGTCGTCAGGTCCTCATAAATATTGTTTAGTGTGTTGCTCTTCAATTACTAACTGCCATTTAAAGAAGTGCTGTTTGTCATACATTGTGGAATATGCCTCTCCTCATTCTTCGAGTTCCTTGTGACAAATGGCGCTGAAACGCATTTTTTAAATTCAGTTGCCTTAAATATTGGATATCAGTAGAAGCCCATCTTTACCCGGTAAATACACAGCACCAATGTTGATTTAAATTGACAAATAATTCGTGTTTTCAAGACGGACTACTAAGACGACTTTGGATGATATTGAGTTAGAGACTTGGCTACTTTAATTTGTTGTACATTATGTTTTTAATGATAATATTTTGTTCCTCTTTCAGTGAACAAGGGGATTTAGTTGTTAAATAATGAAAGTTGTGTCAAGTCACACCATCAATGCTTACTTATTTTTACCTACTCCCGGATAGTTGGTTCAAAGCTATAATTAACCAATACCGAAGTCTGCAATCGGCTGTTGACCATTGCTCGGTTCAGTTCTTGTAAATAAATCTATCAGTAATAAAAGACATGGTATTACCGCTTCAAGACAAATCTGTTCCCGTTGATTTCGCAGTTTGTCATCAATTCCACAGATCCATCTTAACCAAGACGTCTTATTCAATGGTTTAAACAAAAACATAGGCATGCGAGCCAGGGGAACAGTGGGCAATCGGACTTTTCGGAGAGACGGGTAAAGTGGAAAACTAATAAAACTCTAATTTACTTTTCATTTAATTGAAGACCACACATTTGTACTGAATGAACTATGGATTAAGACATCTTATCTGGAGTCACTCTACTTTGTGCGACATTTTACTGGCATCGATTATTATTTGTGAATTCAGATGCAACAGTCTTGATTGTACGGTTAAAATTCAGGGGCCAGTGTCACGAAATTTTAACTAAGATAAAATCCAAATTTTAGTTATTTGATTGAACAATAATATATTGATTTTAGTTCTTAGCCAATCAAAATTGAAGTGTCTACTAAAATTTGGATTTTATCTTTAGTTAAAATTTCGTAAAATAGGGCCCAGGTCGGCAAAGAGTGGGATTTCGGTTACAAACCTATTGGTCGTATAACTTTAAGGTTGAAGTTTCTGATATTCTCTCGTCACTTTATTCAGGATTTTATAGTGTTTATTGAATGATCACTGTATAATTTTTAATCATTTTCTGCATAATACATACTAAACATTAGTTTAGAACAATCAATTCTAATGAAAACAAAAATCATTATTATAAGGCTTAGGTTCATATGTCAACAGTGTCAGATCCAGTGTTGGTTATGAGTACAGGTTTCAACAAGAAAATAAAGAGTATAAAATGTGACATTATTTACCAGTAAGAGCGTAAAATATTTCCAGGAATCAAAGGCAGAACGAGATATTGGAGTACGTATTTGACAATCAACTTTTTGGTCATGATCTTAACAATGGTTAGCACGCGCGTGCCGCATCATACGGTCCGTTTTTGTTCAGAACAAATCTTTTTTTTTTAAAGAAAAAAATCTTCCTTTTAGAAAAATCTTCATTATGAAAAAAAAATTCATCTTAGACTTCTTTACATAAAACATTTGAGAGAAAGTGAATATAGATCAATTTAAAAAATATAATTTGTTTCTTTATATGAAACTGTTGAAACAGATATTATGCTATGTTGTTATTACCGCTTTCATTTCCATTGTTCATGTCCTTGAACTTACATTATACTCTTAATAAACAATAGGGTGTTCAGTGGCGAGTTCACAAGACCGCATTGCGAAGACAAATTTATAGGCTTCCAACTTGTTACTTAAATATAGTAGTAAATTTTTGTACGTTATTAGTATTACATTGCTGTTAAAACAACCATTTGTTTTCTTGATCTCATCAACAACAGCTCGGCATCCATGATAACAATCACCAACAATTGAACATTTCGACATCACCTACAATGCGCAATTGAAAATATATGTAGTGTGTATCTCAAGGACGGAGTCGGCCAAGCAGACGAAAATTAACCATGGGAAGTTAAAGGCGTACTCTGACAGAATGTTACCAGTATGCTACAAACAAGCTAGAAATTCTCCATCCTAAATCCAACATAAGGGAGGATATAGAGTCGGGTAAAGAGACGAAAAGCTACATTAGGCCCTGTATCCATAGGCTGTTCCCTTGTGGCGTGTTCCCTTGTCGCGTCGTGACCTTGTGACCTGACCCTGTATCCACCTGTATCTATAGGCTGTTCCCTTATGGTATGTTCCATGTACGATGGGAAGATAGATAAACGAAAAGTATATACGAACGTTGATGAGAAAGCAAATAAACACAAGATACAACTACACTAAGCGCCATGGAAAACGCATTACTTAGTTTTTCGTCTAACAAAATGATCCTGTAAACATATCTTATTTTATTATGCTTCTTATTGTGAACAATATATTCAAATGGGAACACATCAATAACAACACATTTGTACACTTATGGATGTTTAATCTGTAATCAACGGTACAAAGTCAGAGGGGTCAAAACCAAAAGTACGACACAGATGTCAGAGGCGCGTGTGTCCTCCACGGGCTCTTACGCGCGCTGTGCAGCGACGTCGCATGGAATTAACCAATGTTTGAAAGAAGGCCTGGGACAAGACCAGCTTCTAAAGCATCAATGGCGTGCATCTGTGTTCTCTGATACCGACGGCGTCCAATCTCATCCCAGACATGTTCTATCGGTGGCCAGTCCAAGACATTGATGTTGTTAGCAGCCGGGTAGTCCATACTGACACGGGCGGTATGCGGACGTGCATTATCCTGTTGGAAATGCTGAAGTTGTGCGTGCGCTCGAAACATCGGAGCAACAATTGGTTGCAAGACATCATCACGACAGGCTACAGCATTAACGCGACCCCTGCAAATGTGTTAGGGGGTCCGGTGATGAAATGTGAAGCCTCCCCACACCACTACACTTCCCCATCCCATCGATCCGTTTTAAGACGCAGCATTCTGCAAGACGTTCCCCAAGACGTCTTCACACACGCTGACGGCCATCATCGTGATAAAGATGAAAGCGACTCTCATCACTGAAGAGCACACTTTGCCAGTCTATTCTTCTCCATGTCTACCTAGTGAATGTTATCCATAAAGCTGTCTGTTATTATAATATATCGCTTTCACTAAATGCCATTTAAAGATATGTCTGGTGTCCTTGAGCCCATATCAAACGCCGCTGGCGGTAATGATCCTTGAGGATAGCTCGAACATTAGGTCGTCGTGCACTGAGTCCTACTTCTCTTAGACGACGTCTTACGGTGTTGGCACTTACTGGTCCATGTCTTCCGACGACTGTTGCACCTGTTCGAGTCGCTGGTCAGAATCTGTCACGCAGATGAGTGACATTAAGTTGAAAACATCCTTTTAAAGGGCTCACACACAATGCTGCACGTGAATATGGGATTTTTCATGTGCATCTCGTGCAATTTTTTTTTGTGCACACGGGCCGATATTTTTGCCTTTGGGAGAATTGTGTGAAACAATAGTTCATAGTATTGCATAATATTATACATACAAAACCACCTTGTAATAAAATATTTGGGAACAAAAGTAATGCGTTTTCCATGGCGCTCAGTATAATATATATCGTTATGCGAACAGTTGTTTTATTGATAGCTCGACGATGAACTTAACTACTGAAAAACGGAAGGGTGAGGAGGATGTCGCTATTGCATTTACTTTCCTCTTTGATTCTTATCTCAGAAGACAACATGTCTTCAGACAACGCCCACGGTGCTGGGTCCGGACATTTTTTTGGAACTCGCAATAGACTGGCTGAATTTCATACAAGTTTCCAGGCCTTGAAAAAGACAGGTAGATGTATCTCTATACAATATCGTACTCGTAATTGCGTGTTCCCTCTTGTGCAGCTGCAAAAGAATGGACAAATTCATTGTCCGTGTTCCCGGCCACAAGACCACATATGTTCCCTGAGTACAACCTATGGGAACATGCACATTCAAAAACAAAGGTTCTTTGTCCTTGTGGTGCGTCACAAGGGAACATACCACAAGGGAACACGCCACAAAGGAACAGAGTATGGATACAGCGTCTTAAAGTCAATGAGACTACAAACATCTAATGTAAACCACATACACGACAATTATAATATCATGTTTAAATTGTATTGCAATAAGGCAGTCAACGGTCTCAGTTCAAATGCGTGACTTTTAATACTATATTGGAAACTTACCTTGTCAAATAATGCTTTTGTATCTGGATGAGTCATATTGAAAAGTTGAGCCATATTGCACCCCGTTCCATAATAATCACAGTACTGCAAACTTCCCTCGCTTTCACAAGAGCCTTGGATGGCATCAAGTGGGTAATATAGGAAATATGACAAACACATTTCCCGGTACGTCGCTAATCCATAGAAAGTAGTGTTCTGTCTGTTCATAGAGTTATAAATACAAACTGTTTCTAGACTATCACCAGGATTTACAACAATTGGTGGTTCATACCTACAGTAAGATATCATGGTTTTATTTCATCTTTACGGTATTCACATGAGTGACATTTTCATCTGGCGTCTTATTTTTGTTTTAAATCACAGAGTATTCTTAATGTTGTGAAACGCACTTACATGGGCCATAGTTCAAATTCATCTGCGATTCGGTTGATATTTTTGCAATAACCCCATGTGAAAAATGGATATTACTAGCTTGATCACCTCCTAATCCCCTTTGCACAATCCATAGGTAACCCAGCCCCACGTGAGAAATGTGTAATCAATAACATTTAAACTGCTACAATAAAAGTATTCCTTACAAGCTTTTGGTGTGTGTTAGGCTTTTTTGGTTTTCTGGCGTTGCATCCCAAACTACTTTTTAATTCAAATCTCTATTCAACCCCCACCCCCTCCCCCTATATTAATGCCCCTATCCTTCGCTTCAATTTTTCTTTCTCTTATTTCATTCGATTTACCTTATTTTTTACTTAACGCGCTTCCTTCTTTCCACCTTTAACTAAAATCCTAATCTAGATAATAATTTTTCTTTTATTACATTGCCAGCTGATCATTTAAAATTTATATTCAATACATACTATTCTGGAAGCAGTTTTATATAAGTATTAAGTTGCTTGTTACTGTATCCAATTTATTCATATTATTCCCTTCATCGTTGTATATAAGAATTCTGAATAAATACTTTTTTTTAAATCAATAACCCCATGCTAATTATGTCTTTTAGTAAAGTTGTGTCGTAAGTTTGGACTGCATAATGGTACGCCTTTACTTACGTACTGAGAGTAGGATTATCATATCTATATGGTTGATCATTTGTTATCATTTGTTCAGTACCATTAGCTCTCCTCAATAACACATGTTGGGCTATACCTGAATATAATAAATACATAAACGTATATTAATACAATATTATGTTTCAACAAATTTATAACAACTGATTTGCAAATCACAGTTCTTCCCGTCCATTTAATTATAAATCAGATGATAAATATTGTACTTATGATGGCGACTGCCAAGTTTGTAATCTTCAGTAAAATATTCCCTTTCTTTAGAGTATGACATGAGAAGAATGCAGTGCTGCTATAATAAGTTTAATAAGAAAATTTAATCGTTCATTGTTTACTTACCCAGATGGTGCATATGGTTTGCACCTACTGTGAAATAGGCAGGTTTTTTAAAGATTTTCTTCGTACATCTAGCACTGCATGTTGACTTCTGGACAACTTTAGGCAACAATGGTGGGATTTCCAGATACTTTTGTGCAGTTCTAAATCCGCCAGAATCATATTTTCGTAGATTCTTGGTATAATAAATAGTCAGTCCGGAAGCATCACTCAGACCAGATTGTTTTTCGGGATTATACCAATGATACTAAAATGGCAAATGATATCTAAGTAACACCACCAAGAGACCCCATACTAATCATAGGTAAATATGGATGTCTATAATGCTAACCGAATGTATTTATTTAGACATAACTAAACGCTCTTTTAACATGGTTATTATCATAAACCTTCTTATTGAGACCAAATAGATTTTATTTAGCAGAACTTTGCCTATATAAATCGGTTTCATTTTGAAAGTCGACAAAATTTCGCCCCCCCCCCCTTACATACCTAGTTTTTTTTTAGGTAAAGCAATCATCACGTGTTGAAAGTTGTCTTATTAATTCTCGTGATAACTCAATATCATATTTTTGAATATTGTATAGTGACCAGAGATGATTAAGGTTACGCTTGCCTTCAATAAAGAGGCATACACATAATTTGATTCAATAGGTCTAATTTTATAAGTAAGTCGTGTATGAATTTGGGTTTGGTGTCTATGTATGAACTTTGATTCATAAACAACTCATTTTGATTCGAGTTAGACCATTCGGCCACCACCTCTAAAAATTTGTGATGAAGCAATCCAATGGCTTCTTGAGTTGACGAATCCATTTGACAAAAAAAAAAATGTTAACTCGACAGAGACTACAGATTTTAACAGATATTAGAGTCAGTTGTTTCTGTTAGCGAGATGGATATCCGGCACCACCACCCCCTACCTTACCATTTTACAAAAACTTTGGTAGCTGGACTACAGTTTTTAACAGATAGTTTTTTTCAAATTTGACGTGGATCACTGGATTCAGTTGCGAGACTTTCTGTGAAGGAAATGCACCCCCACCCCCACAAACAATACCGTGCTGATTTTCAGCATTCTATATTATGTATGGGAAGAAGATAAGATCACATTTCTTTAAAATATAAATGATTCTTATCAAATTTGGTCACCACCCACGTTTTCCGTAACGATAAGCTGCTTTCTGTGTCACAAATAATTTTCGGGACATAGCTAATGTTTGACCGTATTTCCAATTTCGTATTTTAGCGTATGGGATACTGGTTTATTTCGGACCAATTGTTTTGTGAAATCCAAAACATTAAATATAACAACTATAAGAAGTGTGATTCGCGATGAAAAATATTTCTGTCTTATATTCTGTGTTCAGAGTGGATCAATTTGACTGAAATTTTCAGCAAATTCCCTTTACATTATCTGGTTTTTAACAATTATAGTGCAAACTGCCAGCTCTTTATATAATCTTTAAATAACCCAAATTGTACTGAAGTGAAAAATTAGTTGATCACAATAAACAGTTGGTTCAAAAAATAAAGACAAACAATTACTAACCTCGATAAGTACCATTTTGGGAGAATTTTTTCCTTTTCCTATTCTAATACCTGCTTCGTTATTTAAACATTGACCTGCCGACCCCATGGTCCACCCACCAATCACAGAAGTACAGGCAGCGCTCATATCACATTGCTGGGGTTCAGTCATTGCTTGAGCTGAAAAGTGTAATTTTATTGTGGTATTTTAAGTTTTGAGATTACAGATATATCCATAAGTATCCTACAACCACTCCAGATTAACCCAATTCAACACTTTATTTTGACCTGGATCAAACAAATTTAGCATCATCTATTACCGTAAACCATCACCCACAATATCAGTAATTAAGCTAGAAACTCTTATCTACAGTCACAGAAAGTTTTTTTCCAACTACAATACCGTAAAAGTTGAATCTCTAATACGAATATGAGTACAGCAAGCGAGATACGTCCACATTTTGGACAGAGAACAAGCTATATAACGACGATTTTCGTACAATCAGGGACCATAATCCGAAAAGTTACAGTTCGATACGCGCAAGTATCGAAACGAAATCAAATCTTTGGAATATAAACATAAATTTTAAGTTTAAAAAATTGTGACTTCTAGCGGGTCCACAGCCCTAGTTTTACCTACGTCTCACTATTTGCGAATGAACGGCGGCTATTTTGTTGGACAGTGTTAGTTCGATTTTCACGAAATTGGAACTCAACCTCCAGTATGGTGTATATAACGATCCAAACACGCACAATTTTTTTTTTTCATCAATAATATTGACTTCAAATTATTTGACGTGCTTTTGATCGGGTGTGGGCGATATTGACAGCCTAAAATTAATGATGTCAATATATTGTTCTAGAATCTAGATAGATGTGTGTGTGGGGATGGGGGGGGGGCGAATGGCTAGCGCGTGTGCGCTGTATCATAACGTCTGCCATTGAGTCACCTGGTACATACGGCTCTATATACGGCTTTGACCTGGTGTGGTTCCGCGACAAGGAGGAAGGTCGCCTGTCTAACTTTGTGGGGTTTCACCGGGTCCTTCGGTTTCCTCCCATTGCTAGTGCTAAAGACCTCTTGGCGCAAGCGAAATGTAGAAATAAAATTAAAGAGAATGTAAGTCCTGAAATGAGCTGGTTTGTGTCGAGTGGATGGCATTTCTCTCTCTTGATAGATAGTGTTTGCGCAATTCATCTAATGTGGCAACCCTTACAAAACCTCGCTCTTCCAATGGTATGACAGTACAGATCATCATAGCTTGTTCGCGTATAAAAGATGTAACAAGCTCCAGAAGCTCATTTGTCTGGAAGCTGACGTTAAATAAAGCTATTTCACACACTAGAAGCTCATCCAATGAGTCTCAGTCCATTCAAAAAACAACCCATTATAGTCACTTTCGCAATTTTTCTAACATATTCAACCCGCTGTTGAAACCATTTCTTCAAGGTCCTCAATTGGTCAAGGACAGTGCAATTGGACCGTCCCTTGTGACTGTTGGATTCACATATTTTAAGTTCCATCCAATCTGATTAAATTACAGATCAAAATTTCGATGGCCTCTACATGAAGATCACACTGATCAGCAGTGAATATTCGCTAGGCTGCTACAGTCACTGATAACGATGACATCAATGCGACATAATGAGCCCCCAATATTAACTTTTGTCCTCCGACAAATTAAATTATAAAACTTTTTTTTGATGTATTAGAAAAATAAATAAAGCCTTTGGGGTATTTGTAGGTAAAACGTATTTCCTATTCAGTGTAAATGGGTATTAAAATGAGTAAAAGGCACCATTCTACCCGGGCCAGTTACGTCTTATGTAAACAATATACGCGCCATCAAGCCAATGGTTAACGTCGCGTGTTGTCATTGCACGTGTTGAAGACAGTCATCTTTTACAGAGATATTAGAAGACTTTAGAGGAAGGTCAGCTATCATTACAGCGGTTTTTGACCCTATGACATCAGACATTGATGTTTCTGAAATGAAATGAAAGGGGGTTTATTCCTACTGTTCTGCTCCTAAACTGGGCTAATAAAGACAGACATACGCCACACAGTGTGCTATCAGGGAAAGTTTGCCCTGGCAGCGGCGCTATGGCCTACGTCCAACACGAACGACTAGACAGCTGTCCTAGTCAGACCATCCGTCTTGCATCACTGACAAGGACAGACCACGCTGGAAAAACTGGATGAACTTTCTCGGTCAATGCTGGGGTCGAACAGCCGACCCCCACACTAGCGAGTCATTGTCTTACCCCTTTGATGTTTCCAGTGGGTTACCCACAGTTCCGTGCACCTCACGCCAACACACCCACCGTAACAGACCGTTTCACTGGCTAATTCATCAAGTCATCCAGAACGCAGGCTATATGACAACTCTTCCAGATTCCAGTGTAGTAAAGGCAAATAAAACGAAATTTGGAAGTATAAAAACGAAACGAATTATGATATGTGTTTTAATCAGATCGAGTTTCATCAAAATCAGCTAAAAAAAAATGCGACCTCTAGTCAGAGACTCCAAAAGCTAAAAACGTACGTTATATTTCGTATAATCATGGAAAATAATCCATGAAGTGACGGCATCGAGAGGAATCGAGATCTTTGGGATATAAAATCGGATAAAACTTGTGACCTGTAGAGTGTCCACAAACAAAATGTGACCACGGACGGGCGAACAGGGAATGGCGACAATATGTCCACATAAAACCGAGAATACAACTGGGCAGTATAACTATAAAATATTGGTTAACTGTTCATTACCATTTTCATCGCAGGCAAATATCATCATATGATGAATTAGTTTAGATTCACCAATAATGGGTGTAATTGCAATTACATGATACTCCTCATCACTTGGTAAATCAAAGGTCATGCATCTATAGGTTGTTACTTTATTAGGGATGGAGATCAAATTCAGTCGTAGGTCTTCTCTCTGTGTACCTGATCAACATAAAGTAATATATTTTTAATAATATCTTCATACTGGTCATTTCAGATAACTCAATATTATCATTTATCAATGGTTTTCGGCATGAAAAACATCAATTTAAATTCGATATTGGTCAAATTCAATAAATTTAAATTTTGTTATCTGGCTGTGAAAATATGCCTCCAGAAATCCAATATTTAGACAAGCAGCATTTGAAAAATAGTTACCGGCGAGGGGTTTTCTATGGTTTCTTCAAAAGTCAAACAAATTTTGTTTAGACTGGACTAACCAGGCGTAAAAAACAACTAACTTTTACTGGTTAAACTTGCACACATTCCAAATATAATTTTAAAACACAGATCATTGCTACGGTAGATGCCCCAAAAGATTTGATGAAACGGGAGTGACACAATACTGGAAAAGGCTTGTACTTGTTTTTTTCTATTTATTCTAAACTTAATGAAAATATAGTCATGCACAGATATTTCTCTTATTTTCGTTTTATTTTATTTTATTTAAAATCTGAATGTAAATCAAATTATGTACCTTCATATTACCGTAGTATTGTGCTTTTTAACCCATTTTCGGGTTCAAAACAATAAGAGTTATGGACCCTTTAAGGGGTAGACATTTATGTATTTATACTCACCTTCCTCGTCAATAGCTGGACATGTTAAAACATCACTATCACAATTAACCCAGGAATTTTTCTCGTTACACTTGTCACTTCCCCACGGATCACAAATACCCGGATGACTCAGCAGTGTATCACGATCTGGGGCTTTCCCTTGTTCCCACTGACAATTAGGATCCCCCAGTTCTTGACCATTACTCATACCATCTCCATCGGAATCTTTCTCGCATAAGTCTACAGTCCACTAAAGAACATGATGATAATTATATATTCCATTGACACAACAAGACGGGTATGAATTTTTATTTATCACCCAATCATTTCTTACATGCACAAATAAATAAATATTTCTTTTGCTATAGAACCCGATTACATACCGGTGTAGTGATACATCATTTATATTGACCCAATGTTTCCATCAAGGTCAATTAAATAAAAATAGTTCATTTTAAATAAATAAAAAAAAAAGTTTCTTTTAATTTAAAAAAATGAACTGTTCTTTGAAAATAAAAAAAAAGTATTTCTTTTTCTATAGGTCACTTGATTGTAGCAAGGGTCTACCAAACTTTCTAGTATTCAGAGGCCCTTTTTTACTGCTAAAAGTGCCTTTTCTCAGACCAAAATATGTCCGTTCCGAACGTTTACTTAGACGAAAATATCAGCCAAATAGCTCTTGGAATGGCCACAGATGCAAGGAAGTGACGAATAATTTTCTTGTGGGATCCCCACCCCTCAAAACCCTCTCACAGCGGCGCGCCCCGTCTCCGCGGTCAGTGCCCTCATTTTGCGGCGCCCCCCTTCAAAATTCCTAGATACGCCCCTGGTATTATCCAGTCTTATCATTTAAATCAATGTATTTCCTGGCACGTCTCCATTTATTTTCTTTATTTCGCACCTTTAGTTGTCTTCAATAGTTCTATATTAAGGGAAGGGTTATTTTATAGTTTACATGACTTTCCAGTCCATATACATGGTGGTAATTTAAACCAATTCAATGCAATTTTCTTGTTTAGTAATGACAGGTTGTTTTTATTGACATTATATTGTATTCGAAAATACAAATTTTTGATGTATAAAAATACACCATAATCTACTAAAGGGGAGGGTGATTCTGTGTAGAACGTGGGGCACAGTAGTTTTTCATCCCGGGAAAAGCATACAGTATGTTTACATCCTACCTTATGACCAGCTTGTGCAAAATCTTTACCAAACTGATTTCTGCCACCGCCACCAGCTTGGTTTAAATGACCAACACCCTTCCACGGATAATTACATTGACAAGGATTGTGAACCTTTGCTCCATTAGGTATTCTCTTCTGATATTCGGCATGACCACTGACATGAGCCACTGCAGTGGTTAAAACCAAAAGACAAAGCATTGCAAGTATCACGTCTGAAATTAATGTTGTAACATGAAATATAATAATAATATCACCGGAAAGTATTTACATGTAAATAGCATTAGATTACAACAGAGAGATACGCAATATACATGTAGCCTAATAGTTTACAACTTTGTTAAGTCGAGGCTGTGGTGCAATAGAATTGGTGTTTGTATCATGCGTATACACTTCTCAACTTCATTCTGGTTATTAAAAAAAGTTATAAAAATCATACTCAGTACGTTTATATGACAATCTCGTGATTTATATAATGTAAACTAGAGAACGGTACTTCACGTTTATTCAAGTTAAATTCAAGTTAACCCGTTGTGTTGACGAGTCTTAAAATCGCATTCCATTCCTTTGCCTTCAGCAATAAAGGGCCATTTTCCTTGTCTGTTTCATAATAATTTCGCAGTACCCTGCACACTTTCTTATCATCGCTCTACAGCTTGTATCTGATTTTCTGAAACTTTCGTCAAAATGACCTCTTTTTTTTTTTTGCCGAAATGCCCACACTTTTCGGATTATTCTGAAAATTCAAGAAACCTGTATTATAACAAGACGTGGGTCAAACTTAAAAAGTTGGGGTTATGTCCCTTTTTGTGATTATGGACCGGTCAGTGGTTTTCAGATGAAAGCTGACGGTATTGTCAATTTGCAGGGAAATAAACTCTGCTGTAGAGATACTCCGGCTTATACACAGGCCAATCGGTTATACTATCCAGATTTAAAAATACATTATGGGAGATTAGATAAAGCTGACAGTTCTAACTATAACCCTGAATTTACCGATTGAATTTTGGGCCTAGCCTCGATCACCATTACTAAAGTCAGTACGATAAAAAAAACAGTCTCGATTATCCATTTAATCATCAATGGGCGTTGACCAGCAGATCTTGTTCTAAGTTAAACATGCATTATGCAAGAGATAAATCTGCCTATTGTAGGTCTTTTCTTTAGGTCTGGAATGTTATCTAAATTATTAATTAGACATTATAATTAACTTATCCAGACCATAATCAACTTTCAAAGTCAACGCTAGTCTCTGATATTTACTGGATTATGATCCGTTTTGCTGCTTAACTTTCATTCGTGATTTAATCATGAAATGGATAATCGAGACTATGTTTTTTATAGTAACAACTTTAGTTATGATGACCGAGACTAGGCCGAAAATTCATTCGCTGAAATCTTGGTTCGGGATGGATCAATTTGACTGAAATCTTTATATAAGGTCTAATTAGTAATTTAGATAGCATTTCAGCCCTAAAGAAAGACCTGCAATTGGCACATTTCGGTCTTGCATAATGTATGTTGATGAGGTGAAAATACAACCTTCTCACGGATGAAAATAGTTACATTCTGATTACCGGATGATGTCTAACAATACACTTTATATACATCTTATATATAATGGAAATTAGATATACATGACTCGTAATATAACAAACGTTACAAAATATTAAACTTAGTTTTAATCTAAGCAGGTTTTTATGGGTCATCCTCAAGAGGCTGGTCATTTATGACATCATTACTTTTTCTCTCATGAAAACTTTCACATCTTATCATCTTATTATCATGTAACTTCATATTATCACCTCTATTGTCATGTTTGATATGGCTCTTGGAAAAATAAATAAATAAATACAAATTAATAAATAATTCTTCATATTATGGTTAATAAATTGAAATGAATAATATAACATGATAATTATTAGGAATGTTTATATATGCAACGATTACTTATTGTTTTATTTGCAAACAGAAATAATCTCTAAATTCCCAGTCATTACACCGTTTATCCAGTAAAATAACAGCCTTAAGTCCACAAGATAACAGATCAGGTTTCTTAGATTGCGGGCCAAGACCAATAACACGTAGAAAATAATTATCTAATACTTTAAGTTCATTAGATAAGACCTCTCTGTACCTATACAGAATGGCATGACACATCCTTACGAAGCTGTGAGAATAAACGAAACTATAATAAAATGTGCAGTCTTTCCAACAGCAACAAAAAGGCTTATGTGTTCACCTAGTTAATAGAACCGTGTACAAACTTTTATCACAGGGTCCTTCATGTAGTGAAGAAATTCTATTTTCAAAGTCTGGATAGAAATGGAAATACATACCAATTGTAGTGAACTGGATCTCCGGATAGAGCAGATTACTGTGGTAGAGTGGGCCTGGCTCTATCCGTTGGTTCTGTTGAGGGTTCACTACTGTAGAGGTGTGGGAGTAGCCAACCAAGCAGCTGGCTCAGAAAGACTAACACCAGATTAATCAGCAACTCTCTTTATTATTCTCCTAAATACAAAAATAGCTAGCAACTCTCTTTATTAATCTCCTAATACAAAAATAGCTCATTTCCGACCAACACTCGCCAGCACTAAACGCTCCTAGTCGGGCTCTCGAAACGCTCCTTGTCGGGCTCTATTAATCGCTTCTTATCGGGCTCTGTAAACGCTCCTAGAAGGGCTCTCTGTATCGCTCCCTATAAGTCGGGGTCAGACTATAACGCTCCTTGCCGGGCTATCTCTATATCGCTCCCTATAAGTCGGGGTCAGACTATAACGCTACTTGCCGGGCTATCTCTATATCGCTCCCTATAAGTCGGGGTCAGACTATAACGCTCCTTGTTGGGCTATCTCCATAGCTCCGAACCGGGCTCTATTAATCGCTCCCTATACGTCGGGGTCAGACTCTGTTTTACCACTTCTATGGCTCGATTCAGACTACGACTTCAACTCCGACTACATTCCGACTACAACTAGATTCCGACTACTGTGCTACGAGGCAAGACATGGGGTATATACCCTAAAATCACGTGATGTAACCACGTGGTACAAGAAACACCTATCAATCACAACCACGTGCAGCCAACAGATAGCGGGCTAATGACAGCGCGTGTAAGGACGTATTTACGAAAATGAAACAACAATATACATAAGCATTAACATATAGGCGACACAATAACAAAGCTACAGTTCTTAAAAATGTACAATTAAATTAGATAATTATTAATTACTAAATACTAACTGTGAGAGGGAAACGGCCTTCCTCGCCCAGTGACCAATAAACAATGACTGAAACCTGCGCGATGAGATCGTCTAAACTGAGGACGCGGATCGGGCTATAAATATGCGTATCAGATCACCACATAACCCACGCCTCCGCCTAATGCGTCCCGCATTATACAAAATGAACAAAAGTTACAAAAGAGTTATGAAATAAAACACATAAAGTATCAAACACATCTATATATAAAACTATGAAGCAACTGTACTGTCACTTCCTAAAATTAAAGTTTCTCAAAATAATTAAAAGTTCATGAAGTTTCACAGATATCACAAACGTTCATCCACCATTAGGGTTCCATCAGTAACGTTCGTGAATAACACAAATCACATCATAACCACAAAGTCTCTAATAATAACAGGATAAACTCTAGATTTCCGAACATCTAATTAAAGAGCACCATTATTCTATTAACACACATAATTCTCCAAGTAATGAGGACGTCGTGATAGTCGACCGGTACGGGAACGGAAACCTAGCCTTAAAGGATAGTCGCCGTCAGTGTCTTCGTCATTATCGCCAATACAGCCATCAGAGAGTTCCTGGTCAGACTCCTGCTCCGATACGACACTGTGATAATCTTCTTCCGGATCAATAATAATTCTCCTCCGATACTCTCTAAGACGGTCTATGTGGACCACTTGTCGTCGGTCGGATTCTTCGTCCAAAATTTCGTAAGTTATGTCCGATATCTTCTTCGTGACACGGTACGGACCACTCCAGTGTTTCTGTAATTTGTTCGGAATCCCTTTCTTCTTCACAGGGGAATACAACCATACAAGTGAATCTTCATATAACGGCTCTCGTCCCTGCTTTGGATCGTAATAATTCTTCTGTCTTCTTAATTGTCCGCTAAGGTAACGTCTCGTAAACGAATGTGCCTCTTCCATCGTCTGTCGAAGAGCTCGACTCCAATAATGGGTCTCTTTGTAGACTTCATCAGGTGGCAAACCAAACTGGAGGTCGACAGGTGTATTTACCTCTCGCCCAAGCATCAAGCAATTCGGAGTACTGTTGGTAGATTGATGTACCGTGGAACGATAGGCAAACATGACATAGGGCAACACGTCATCCCAGTCATCTCCTTTTTCTTGTACATAAGATGACAGCATCGACTTCAGAGTTCTGTTCATTCGTTCGACTTGACCATTTGATTGCGGGCGGTATGGCGTCGTTCTGGTTTTGTTGATACCTAAAAGTCTGCACATCTCCTGAAAAAGTTCACTCTCGAACTGTCTCCCTTGATCCGAATGAAGTTGGCGGGGGAGTCCAAACCTCAGGAAAAAGTTCTCCACCAAAACCTTGGCAACCGTTATTGCTTCCATATTCGGCATCGGGTAGGCCTCAGCATACTTAGTAAAGTAATCGGTCACGACCAAAATATAACTATTTCCTTGAGTGGTAGCAGGCTCAATTCTTCCAACGATGTCGACTGCTACTCTCTCCATTGGTGCTCCGGCAGTGTATGCTTCCAAAGCAGCTTTTCGCTTCCTAAGTTTAATTGGAGAGCAAATATTACACGTTTTCACATAGTCTTCTACATCGGCTTTCATTCCTGGCCAAAAGTATTTCAGTTTTATTCGGTCTATCGTCTTCGTTATACCCAAGTGAGCGCTCGTTGGAGGATCATGTGAAAGAGCAATAATTTCACTTCTAGCAGCTAAGGGTACAACTACTCGTTTTCGTAGGGGACGTAATTCTTTTCTCTCTTCTAGACACAGGACACCGTCTCGAACATGAAGTTGATTCCATTTGGACCAAAGTTTCTTCACCAGTATGCTCTCTGGAGATATGGTTTTCCATTCTGGTTTAAGATCACCTTCCTTCCAATCAATCACCATTGAAATATCTGGATCAGCTCTTTGTTGATCTTTCATCCTTGTATTTTCAACTTCTATAACGTTCACTGCTCCTGGTATTCTCGCTGATCCGTGTGTTTGTCCACACTGAACACAAGGTTTCCTGGATAGTGTGTCAGCGTTTCCATGGACTCTTCCGGCTCGGTGAACAATATTGAAATTATAAGCAGCCAACACCTCGAGCCATCTGGCGAGTTGTCCTTCGGGGTTCTTAAAGTGCAGCAGCCACCGTAGTGCTCCGTGATCAGTTCTTATCTCAAATTTTCTTCCATACAAATATGGCTTAAAGTACTTTACGAAATATACTACAGCCAAGAGTTCCCTTCTTGTTACACAGTAGTTACGCTCTGCCTTACTTAAGCTCCGGCTCGCGTAAGCCACGACTCTTTCTTTTCCGTCGATAATCTGGGATAGTACGGCTCCAATGCCACACCCACTAGCATCAGTATCTAGTACGAATGGAATGGTATGATCTGGATAAATTAACACAGGAGCGCTCGTAAGTCGATCCTTTAGCATTTCAAACGCTTCTTGGCACTCCGAAGTCCACAAATAGGCTCTTCCTTTCTCGGTCATTTTATGAAGAGGCGCTGCTATTTTGGCATAACCTTCAATAAAACGCCTATAGTAGCTGCAAATTCCCAAGAAACTCCTAAGCTGTGTCACATCGGCGGGAACTGGGCATTCTCTAATTGATTTCACTTTATCTGGATCTGTTGATACTCCCTCTGGCGACACAATATGCCCCAGGAATTCTACCTTATGCTTCAACAGGAAACACTTCGAGGGTTTCAGCTTCAAACCAGCGGCTTCAATCTTACTAAAGACTAGATCTAGGTGCTGTACATGCTCAGCAAACGTCTTTGAGAAAATAATCACATCGTCTAAATACACTAAGCAGATGTCCCACTGTAGTCCAGCAAGCACTGACTCCATAAGCCTCTCAAAAGTACTTGGGGCGTTGCACAAACCGAATGGCATGACTCTGAACTGAAACAGACCGTGCATAGTGGTAAACGCTGTCTTAGGCTTATCCTCTGGCTTCAGCTCCACCTGCCAGTATCCTGACAATAGATCTACAGTTGAAAACCATTTGACACCTCCAAGGCAGTCTAATGTTTGATCAATCCGTGGCAAGGGGTACGCATCTTTCTCGGTAACCATATTTAGTTCTCTATAATCCACACAGAACCTAAGGGATCCATCCTTCTTCCTCACCAATACAATTGGGCTCGCCCAAGGACTCACTGAAGGCTCTATCACATCTCTCTTGAGCATGTCTTGCAAAAGAGTTTCAATATCCTTTCGTTGATGGATAGGGACTCGTCGTATCTTTTGTTTAATTGGTTTCGCGGAGCCTGTCTTTATCTCATGTTTCACTTTATTGGCTCGTCCCAAGTCATCAGATGAAGCAGCGAATAAAGTCTGATGGCGCGCCAAAAGTTTTCCAATATCCTGTGCTTGCTCCGTCGTTAATCCTTCCACTGAACGGCTATATAAGTCTAGTAGATGCCTTGGGAGGTCATTACGTTTCTGCTCGGCTCCACCATTAATGACTTCTGCAGGTTTCTCCACAATATCAACGGGGGCAAAACTTCCAACGGTCACATCTTTGTGTAACGTCTTTGCACTATCTGAAGGATTCATGACTCTGATAGTAAATTCATGTTTATCTTCTTTCGCCTCAACTAAAGTACGGGCAGGTATTACATTATTTCTATTTACAAAATCTTCAACGGGCTCAATTATTCCAGGGGTAGACATGAAGAGCTTCGACTGGTTTCCCTTCAAATAAGCTTTGACCAATTGTTCATGTTTCGGGGGTACTGTAACTGTTTCAGCTAATTGTATTCTGCAAATACCAATAGAGCCTTGCATCTGAGCGGGATGCTCTACATCTTCGACTGTCAATGATTTCCCAGTGATATCCAAAGTACATCTGTGAGCTTGCATGAAATCAAGTCCAATGATACATTGGGATCCAATCTCGGCAACTACCGCTTCCTGTCTGTATTCAGCTCCATTCAGATTAAAAGTGAAAATGGACTTCCCATATGATTTTAATGATTCACCATTGGCAGCTTTTAGGACTTGTCCAATTGGTGATAACTCTGGTCGATTCGAGATGCTCTCATACAATCTCAATGAAACGATTGTCAACGTTGCACCGGTATCCAAGAGACAATAAGCGCGATTACCACAAACCGTGGCAGCTATATGTAGACCAGACTCGCTTGGTTCACGGAACACAGCTGAAGAAATTCGGCTCTTTATCCTACGCCTCCTTGAAATTCCTCTATGTTCAGCTCTCCGGGTACCGCACTGACGAGCAATGTGTCCTTTTCCTCCACATCGAAAGCATGTTCGTTGATCACCAAAACTTGCTCCGTCTCTCCCTGTTGCGTTAAATTGGTGTCTGCTGGCTTCTGCGTGACGTTCTTTCGGTTCTGGTTTAACATTCAAGGTCTTCATTTGCTCTATAGTACTTTTCAGCTCGCAAATCTCCTTTCGAAGTCTCTCGATTTCTGATTCAGTCTCAACAGCTCTTGCACGACTTGGTTGTTGACCTCGATTACTTGCATACATAAAAGCTTCAAATTCAACTGCAACCTGGATTGCTTGCTCTAAGTTCGATGGTCTTGATTGCTGAATTCTCCAGACCAATTCTCTGTTCTCTTGTAGCGCATCAAAGAATGCATCTCGTGCAAGGACATCTTGTAGCTCTAAAGTAGCAGTAGGGTACGCTAGACTCACTTTTCTTCTAACCGCCTGTCCCAGTTCTGGCAGGGTCTCTCCAACTTTTCTGCGCATGGCTCTAAGCTCTGCTCTGTACATCTGGGTTTGGTTTGGAGGTAGAAATCTATTTCTGAGAGCTTCCATTAGTCTTTTATAATTTCTTCGCTCTTCCGTCGGCATCGATGGCAACACAGATTGCGCACTGCCCTTTAAGACTCCGGCCAAGTACAAAGCCTTCTCTGTTTCATCCCATCTATTCAATTCAGCACAGGTCTCGAAATGAATCTGATAATCCATAATTGAGCTCGTTCCATCAAATGGCTGAGGAGTAATCATGTTCCTTCTGGGCATATTAGACTTCCTCTGATCCTGCTCTTTCCATTTGGTGTTATTCAATTCTGTTATACCGCGGCTCGGTCCAGAAATAAAATCTTGCTCATCTTCACTGGGCTTCGGCATTTCGTGGTGATAAAGTTTCTCATTTCTAATTAAATCCGGACTTCCCATGACATCAGGAGTCGCCGCTCCGACGGGGGCTCTACAATTACTTGGTGACCGCCAGTTATCACATACTGAAGCTTCAGAGCTGTTCCTTGGAGTCAACATATCCGACTGTTGATAATTTAGTTCTTTCTTCTGTTCTGTAAAACCAGCATCAAATGATTCTTCAGCATTGGCTCTGGCTCCCGACAAATTATTCATCAGGCTCTGTGCATTTGGACAAACCGGTTTCGCTCTTTGTCTTGAGATCGTATCGCGAAGCCTTTCTAATGCATTCTTCCTCCTTGGCTCTTCTGTGGATTCTATAGTTGAGCTAACATCAAACTGGGCAGCTCCTCTCTCAGCTCTGAAATAACTCGGAGAAGTCTGGCTATCTGGCTCCATCCGATCTGTCTGTCTGGATCCTGGGGGTGGTCTATCTGTATCCTGGGTTTTCTGGTTCCGTCTCGGGGTTTGTCAATCTGTATCCCACCTCTGCCACCAGAAAACTTCTGTAGTGAACTGGATCTCCGGATAGAGCAGATTACTGTGGTAGAGTGGGCCTGGCTCTATCCGTTGGTTCTGTTGAGGGTTCACTACTGTAGAGGTGTGGGAGTAGCCAACCAAGCAGCTGGCTCAGAAAGACTAACACCAGATTAATCAGCAACTCTCTTTATTATTCTCCTAAATACAAAAATAGCTAGCAACTCTCTTTATTAATCTCCTAATACAAAAATAGCTCATTTCCGACCAACACTCGCCAGCACTAAACGCTCCTAGTCGGGCTCTCGAAACGCTCCTTGTCGGGCTCTATTAATCGCTTCTTATCGGGCTCTGTAAACGCTCCTAGAAGGGCTCTCTGTATCGCTCCCTATAAGTCGGGGTCAGACTATAACGCTCCTTGCCGGGCTATCTCTATATCGCTCCCTATAAGTCGGGGTCAGACTATAACGCTACTTGCCGGGCTATCTCTATATCGCTCCCTATAAGTCGGGGTCAGACTATAACGCTCCTTGTTGGGCTATCTCCATAGCTCCGAACCGGGCTCTATTAATCGCTCCCTATACGTCGGGGTCAGACTCTGTTTTACCACTTCTATGGCTCGATTCAGACTACGACTTCAACTCCGACTACATTCCGACTACAACTAGATTCCGACTACTGTGCTACGAGGCAAGACATGGGGTATATACCCTAAAATCACGTGATGTAACCACGTGGTACAAGAAACACCTATCAATCACAACCACGTGCAGCCAACAGATAGCGGGCTAATGACAGCGCGTGTAAGGACGTATTTACGAAAATGAAACAACAATATACATAAGCATTAACATATAGGCGACACAATAACAAAGCTACAGTTCTTAAAAATGTACAATTAAATTAGATAATTATTAATTACTAAATACTAACTGTGAGAGGGAAACGGCCTTCCTCGCCCAGTGACCAATAAACAATGACTGAAACCTGCGCGATGAGATCGTCTAAACTGAGGACGCGGATCGGGCTATAAATATGCGTATCAGATCACCACACAATTAAAAGCAGCTATTTGAAACAAGTCGAACGGAACAACAAAATGCAGCTATCGACTTTTTGAAATTACTGCCTGGTTTGTCAACCAGATGGTAACTTTATTTCAGATCATTTAGTTGCTTTGCTCAGGATAACTCAATAAACGAATATCTTAATGCTGACGAAAGAAGTTTAATCTACAATGGATCACCAAATTCATCTGAAAACTGAACGTTGAACAGACTGACGTCAACAAATAATCACGCTTTACATTCGGTGTTATAAAAAGCATGGATATAGCCCCTCCTATTGGCTGGTCTCCCATGACAGATATGCAGTTTCCACCATCCGGTCACCCACCAACATTTCCTTATAGCAACACATATCATACTAGAGTAAAACATCCAGCTATCTGTTCCTGTGGCCAGGGACGTGGTGAGCCAGGATTTATATATATTACGTGCGGGGTATATCTAGTATCATGATTATAATGTTGCAATCCGCATCGAAACCGCATGATCTTTTGACATTTGAAACGGAGCACAAAAGCTTAAAGTAGCTAAGTCTCTCACTGAATATCATCCAAAATCATCGACAATGAAAACACGAATTATTTGTCAATTTAAATCAACATTGATGTTGTGATCTTACGGGAAAAGGTGGGCTTCTGATATCCAATTTTTAAGACAAAATAAAAAAAAGTACCATTGGTACATGAATCGTGTACCATCATGCGCTTCAGGCCCATTTTTAACAAGGGACTTGAAGAACGAGGATATACGGTGATGCATATTCTTAACTGGAGAGAATACGCAATAAATACTATGTAGACTGGAATAACCAGACGCTAGATATTTCGTATATTTCGCTGAACATAACTGATTTGAAATTAGAGTAAAGACGGAAATGTTTGAATGTAAATCAGTTTATATACATTCAGATTACATTATTATATCCATTGCGACCCATTTGTGTAAATTATCTAGTTCCCAATAGTTAGCGATTTAGCCCCTTTAATATGGCGCAAAAACTAAAAAACATGATGCAAAAGCTCATCATTGCGTCCTTCTCATTGAGCCCCTGCTAGTGTAAACACATATTTCAAAATAGTCCATACAGTAAGTGCATTAGATATAATAATATGGTGATCACATGTATTATTATACTAATATGGTTATCAAATATTAAAGTGGCGAAGTGACACTTTAAAAACACTGTCTATAATTTTATGGGGATCAAATATTTAATAGCGTTTAAACAATAGTTATCTATAGTGGATATCTTGTTTATGGTAATTCCATTCCAATATTTTAATATTGTTCAATCAATAAGTACATTATCTATAGTGATATGGACATTAAATATTTTAATATTGTTTCATATAGTAGATATATCATCTGTAGCAGCGGTCGGTAAACATGTTATCTTTAACCATCGGAGATAAATGTTAATATTAATTTCGCTGAAGTTCAGACATAAATCCACTATAAATATGTACCTACTCTAGAATATTTGTAAATTTAAACAAGCCAACAGTGAGGCTGATGTCCCCCGCCGAAATCCCAAAATAAATAGATGACACATAGTAATTAATCGCACATTTATTTTTTTCAAACGTATCGACCAATCAAACTGAACACGAAGTGTCATCCAAAAATTGCTTATCTCTGCCTACCGTAAGAAGAAAATGCTCATCTTCGAACTCCATCAAGGCATTGACCTACGAAGCAGACACACCAATTTTGAACATTTTAACTCAATTCGAAGGAGAGTTATTGTGTTCCAAAGTCTCGGCAAATCAAATTGCTTATCGCTCTGCTTACCCTGAGCAGAAAATGCTCATTATCGATCATAGTCAAGGTATTACTGTAATGAAACTATACACCAAGTTTCATCACTCTCACTTAATTAGAACTAAAGTTATCGTGTCCCAAAGCATCAACCAATCAAATTGCTTATCTCTGCTTACCCTTAGAAGAAAATGCTCATCTTCGAACTCCATCAAGGCATTGACCTAATAAGCATATGCACCAAGTTTGAACATTTTAACTAAATTAGAATGAGAGCTATTGTGTTCCAAAGTCTCGACCAATCAAATTGCTTATCGCTCTGCTTACCCTGAGCAGAAAATGCTCATTATCGAACTTAGTCAAGGTATCACTATAATGAAACTATACACCAAGTTTCATCACGCTCACTTAATTAGAACTAAAGCTATCGTGTCCCAAAGCATCAACCAATCAAATTGCTTATCTCTGCTTACCCTAAGCGGAAAATGCTCATCTTCGAACTCCATCAAGGCATTGACCTAATAAGCATATACACCAAGTTTGAACATTTTAACTCAATTAGAAGGAGAGTTATTGTGTTCCAAATTCTCGACCAATCAAATTACGTATAGCTCTGCTTACCCTGAGCAGAAAATGCTCATTATCGAACTTAGTCAAGGTATTACTATAATGAAACTATACACCAAGTTTCATCAATCTCACTTAATTAGAACTAAAGTTATCGTGTCCCAAAGCATCAGCCAATCAAATTGCTTATCTCTGCTTACCCTAAGCGGAAAATGCTCATCTTCGAACTTCATCAAGGCATTGACCTAATAAGCACATACACCAAGTTTGAACATTTCAACTAAATTAAAAGGAGAGTTATCGTGTTCCAAAGTCTCGACCAATCAAATTGCGTATCGCTCTGCTTACCCTGAGCAGAAAATGCTCATTATCGAACTTAGTCAAGGTATTACTATAATGAAACTCTACACCAAGTTTCATCACTCTCACTTAATTAGAACTAAAGTTATCGTGTCCCAAAGCATCAACCAATCAAATTGCTTATCTCTGCTTACCCTAAGCGGAAAATGCTCATCTTCGAACTCCATCAAGGCATTGACCTAATAAGCATATACACCAAGTTTGATCATTTTAACTCAATTAGAAAGAGAGTTATTGTGTTCCAAATTCTCGACCAATCAAATTGCGTATAGCTCTGCTTACCCTGAGCAGAAAATGCTCATTATCGAACTTAGTCAAGGTATTACTATAATGAAACTATACACCAAGTTTCATCAATCTCACTTAATTAGAACTAAAGTTATCGTGTCCCAAAGCATCAACCAATCAAATTGCTTATCTCTGCTTACCCTAAGCAGAAAATGCTCATCTTCGAACTCCATCAAGGCATTGACCTAATAAACACATACACCAAGTTTGAACATTCTAGCTCAATTAGGAAGAGAGTTATTGTGTCCCAAAAAGTGTGACGGACAGACAGACGGACAGACAGACGGACAGACAGACAGACAGACAGACAGACAGACAGACAGACAGACGGACGAACCCATTTTAATAGTCCACCAACTTTCTTCGAAAGGGCGGGGGACAATAAACATTAATTTTGTGATCTTACCAGGAAAAGATGGACGTCTGATATCCAATATTTAAGACAAAATAAACATTTTACCATTGGCACACGAATCTGCGCCATTTGTAACAAGGGATTCGAATAACTAGGCTAGAAATATTCCATAAGTAATATCAAACGGTGACCCTATGTTCTTATCTGGAGAGCGTGTGCAATAAATACTTTCGGTGTAGACTGGAATAGCCAGACACCAGAAATAGCCATTCGATTGAGATTTCTAGCGTATTTCGCCGAACATAACTGATTAGAAATTACAGTAAAAACAGAAAAGGTTGAATGTAAATCAGTTTATTTACATTTTGCATTATGATATGCGTTGCGACCCATCTGTGTCAATTACAGGTCTCTAATATTAGCGATGTAGCTCCATTGACACACCAATTCTACGAAATAGGTTGTCTGAGAGATTTGGAATTGTAGATGCGACACTAGGGTGGTTCTAATCTTATCTCTATGAACGTACTCAAATGGCCTCAGTTAACAAAACTGTTTCTGAATCAATTGGGTTCAATAATGGTGTCCCCCAGAACAGTATTAGGACATTACTTTTTACTGTGTACACAACTCCCATATGACATATAATCCGTAACCATGGGACTGACTTTCATTTGTACGCAGATGACTCGGAATTATATATATTATAAAGCAGTCATCTCTGGCTAGTAATGTGAATAAACTTAACGATGACAAAAAGAAGTTACCAAATTTGGTCGTAATAATCAACTCTGTAAATTAGAGACTAATTCAGTGGTAATTCTGACATTCCATCTTTAAGAATCTTGGCGTTCAATTCGATTCTAACATAGACTTCACATTAGCATTGCAGTGTATAAAGGAAAGTGTGACCCTCAGTCCCACAACATAGACCAATTTCATTAACATGCTCATTATGTAAAATACTACAGAAAATCTTATTCAAAAAGCTTTATAATTTTATAAAAGAAAATAACCTGTTATATAAGCATATGTCTGGTTTTCAACCTAAAGATGTTATAATTATTAATCTTGATAAAGGATAGCAAATTCGATTTATATTTTGTGATGTATCAAAAGCTTTTGATAAAGTTTGTCATATAGGTTTATTGTCTAAATTAAAACAATATGGAATGAATCAAATATTATGTAAATGGATTGGACACTTTTTAATAGAAAACAATGTGTAGTTTTCGAAGGTTTCAAATCAAACATACCGATTCTGGTGTTCCCCAAGGACGTATGTTTGGTCCTTTCCTATTTTTAATTTATCTAAATGAAATCTCCGATAATATTACTAACAACATGCAACTGTTACAATTATTCATAATGATCATCTTAGTAGCGCGAACTCTATAACTGAAGATCTGATTATTATCTCATCTTGGGCTAAACAATGGTGTGTAACTTTTAACCCAAATAAAACTAAACATATTACTTTTACTCGGAAAACTACAATCCATCCAGACGTTATTTTTGAAAATACAAAAAATTGAAAACGTAACTACTCATTGTCATTTGGGATTAACTTTTCAGTCTAATGCATTATGGTCAGAATATGTTTCAAATATATATCAGGGACCTGTTTCACGAAATTTTAACTAAGATAAAATCCACATTTTGTTAATTTGATTGGATAATATTAGATTCATTTTAGTGCTTAGCCAATTAAAACTGAAATATCTACTAAAATTTGGACTGTATCTTTAGTTAAGATTTCGAGAAACAGGGTCCAGAAAGCTTGAGGTTGACCTAATATTTTGCGTATACTGAAATATAAAATTAATAGAATTTCATTTAATATATTATATCTTGCTTTTATTGGTCCCATCTTAGAATATGCTGATATTGTATGGAATAACTGTTCTAAGAAGGATTTTGAACTATTAGAAAGTGTACAAACTGAAGCAGGTAGAATAATAACTGGCCTCAGAAGAAATTCATCTAAAAATAATTTATACAAAGAGCTTGGTTGGGAATCATTGTCTAATCGCAGAATAAAACACAAATTAAATTATTTACATAAAATAAAGAATAATCTAAGTCCCACTTATCTGTCTGAAGCCTTTAAGAAATTTGAACCGTCATTATAACCTTCATAATAAAAATCTGAGCCCAATCTACCATTTTGTTAAACCTAAGTCTAATTTATCTGTCAGTGTCAAATTGTAACCTTCATAATGAAAATCTGAACCTCAATCTACCATTTTGTAAACCAAGTTCATATTCTAATTGTTCTTTCCCTGCACAATTAAACTTCGGAACAACTTACCTGAAATTATTAAAACCGCACAAACGTTAAGTGCACTTAAATTGTGACTTTCACGTGGGTATCCTGTAATAAGCCCACTACGCTGTTATAATACTGGAAATAGGAAAGACAATATTATCCATTGTCAATTAAGAAAAAAGGCTAGTAATTTAAACAATCACTTATTTTACCATTTTATTAGTAAAACAAAAGAGTGTCCTAAGCGTAATTCTACATAAAATATTATTTTTCATATGTCCAGCATACTCTGCCCCCAAAACAAATGTCAAAAATAATCTACACCACCTTAAACAAAATATTACAACTGACCTGATCTTATATATTTATGGCAGTCCTGATCTTTCAGATAATACCAATTCTAACATGTGCGAAATAGTGCAAACGTGAAAGACAGCAAGAGATTTTAACACTTTAACATTTAAAACTTAAACTACACTCCAGGTAATATATCATTTGTTTGTAACACACTGTTGGTACATATGTTCACCATATAGGCCTTTGCCTGTTGTTCAATCCAATTCAGCTTATTGAATAGAATATTGATTAAACTTAACTAACATGTCTCTGCTTGGTCACATTACTAATATTTGTAAATGAGGTAACTATCATCTCTATAAAAAAAATGTAAACTTCGTCTTTATGACATCCAAACTAGACTACTACAACTTGCTTATGGTCTTCCAAACAAATCGCTCCAAATACTGCAGAACACCCAAAACAAAGCTGCCCGTATTGTAAGTCGTGCATCATCCCATGAGCACATCACCCTTGTCTTAAAGGGACAATAACATTCTTGGTGGCTTGGTAGCTCCAGAAAATAAATAATACCCATATTCTAAGTACTAGATGTTTAAGTGTCCTACCTGTTGTGTAAATTATCCATTACAACCTATTTTACTTGTCCAGATGGTTCGAAAATATTTCAAAATCCAAGTCACATTTGAAAAGGCTTACGTTAGACTTTTCAAATCAATTGGTTGAATTTTTCCAATTTTTCCAAATAGGTGTGTTAAGATGAAATTTATATCATCATTTAATTGGAATGTTCTAAAATAATACAATTTGTTGACCAGAATGAAGATTGGGATATATTAATTAGTAACAACAAGAGTGTTATTGGGGCTTTAAAGTAGTTGCTGGTTACCAGTCATTGTACGGATAGAATTTAGAATATTATGCCTATCTGTGTTTAAATTGCTTCTAACACCAAGAACTGCATATGCAGTTGCTCATAGGCCATTCACTTAGGCCATTCACTTCTTTATTATTTCCAAATTCATTGCAAGATCTTCAAAAACAACGTAGCCGCCTGAATGAATTTAAACTAAGTGCAAATTAACAGTAAACCCACGTGTATTTCATAAACGTACCATCTGATCATAGAACCCGGCGAAAAAATGTAAATTTTACTTTTTGTGATGCTTGTCTGGATATTTATTAATTCTCATTTAGGATAAATATAACAAATAATACTTTTTCTTGAAGCAGCTATATTCATCTGACCTTTGTAAAAAAGGCAAGCCGAGTCTTGTATAGCATTACAAGCAAAGTATGCGCCCCTCATCAATTACCAACAGAAGCACTAATTAAACTGTATTGGTTTATATGTCTCTGATTTAATAATATTAGAATTAACAACAAAACAACAATAAAAACCTTGCAGAGCTCGGATATACATGTAGAATGCTACTCAATTATAAAAGATTAAACCAACCTGGCTTGGAAAAATCCCGTCCAGTACTGACTGAAGCATATTATTATAATGGCGATATTAAATTTAATGGACCATTCTAATATTAAACTCTCGTGAATCTTAAACATGTTTAAAATCCATCCAACCTCATTAATATTGATATCAAATCAGCAGTAAATTCCTATTTAATTCCATTTTAACTGAACGGTGCCACATAGTAATACGAATTGAATTGCAGACCCATCTAAAACCGAATAAGCTAACGGTACTGAATTTTTTTACTTCTTTTATGATCTATTTTTGAACTGGCATAGCAAGAATGGCCAACTATTTATAAAAATCTCCCATTATGTATCTTTAAATACAATTGCCATTCAAATAATGAGCTGTAATAATTTCCGAGTCAAGAACCTTGTAGTACTGCAATATGGTGAGTCAATACAAGAAAATTGTGCACTTTTGGGGAAAAGCGTGAAAATTGGCACAAAGGTAGCTTTTTACGTGCTTATTAACTTGTGGGTAAGGGCCTATTGAGTTTCTGTCTGTAAATCCAATATGGCCGCCAAATTCAAAATGACTACCATTATTACAGTAATTTTGTCTACTGTAAGAGCTTATTACCTGTGATGTGCTTAGAATTGACCAAATATACATATAAATGCAGGATCTGACATATCTGACCAAATTCAAGTAACCAGGGTACTCTAGAATCCAATATGGCCGCCAAATTCAAAATGGCCACCATTATTACAGTAATATTGTTTTTAGCAAGAGCTTATTATCTGTAGTGTCCTTACAATTAACTAAATATACATTTTCATGCAGGATATGACATATCTGACCATATTGAAGTAAACAGGATATTCTAAGATCCAATATGGCCGCCAAATTCAAAATGGCCACCGTTATTACAGTAATTATGATGTTCATTATGCATGATGCGCTTACAATTGACTAAATATACATCTAAATGTAGGATCGACATATCTTTTTAAGTTCAAGTAAACAAGGTATGTTCTAAAATCCAATATGGCCGCCAAATTGAAAATGGCCGCCATTATTACAGTAATTTGGCTTATTGTAAGGGCTTATTAGATCAAATCGAACTAAACAGGGGATTCAAAATCCAACATGGCTTTCGAATCAAAAATGTTCACCAGGTACCATAAACGAGTCCCTTTCATGTGAATTTACTGGCCACAAACTTTAGTTTTGATGTGGATTCTTATGTTTAAACTAGCTTAATCAGAAAATTAATTATAATTCAATATGGTCATTTAATTTAAAATGACAGACGTTGTTGCAGATTAGTACCTTGATCAATAATACTCAGTCTTAACTAGAAAGATAATACAGAGGTTGCGGAATCCAGTACGGCAGGATTTTCATACGGGATGTGGCATGTTTTCATTGTGATTCAATGAACTATGGGTCACAGTTCATTGAATCACTATGAAAACATGCTGTATCCCGTATGAAAATGCCTGCCGTACGGGATTCCGCAACCTCTCTTATATCATATACAGTTCCAAGTTACTGTTGCTTCTCACCTCATTTGGTATGTGTCATTCAAATGTCGAAAGGCCAAAATAAGTGAAGTCACACTACCAAATGCCCTTCTGGCACTAAGAGGGGCGTTCACAATCCCCATGGCCTTTGCAGTACGTTGTACATGCAACCCCTGCCTTGACACATTTGCATCGACCACGGCATCCTTTATCTACATTGCAGCCACATTTGATTAGCTCCTGGCAGGATTTACAAGCCTCAGGTAGAGTTGTCCATAGAGGCTCCCACATGCCTGAAGTTCCTTTTCTCCATCCCCAATCTGATGGGTCTGGCAACTCGGGGGTCCGTAGCAAGGCTTGGCCCCATACATAGGCGGCCTGAAATAGAGCTCTTTTCGCATGCTGAAAAAGTGCTGCTGAGGTTGGTGGGATTGGCTCAATTGCCCTTCCCTTATGAGTAAAAAGTTCTTGGCGGGCTTCATCAACACTTTCACACGAACTTGTCCTGTCATACACGAGGATAACAAATCTCCCAATTGTTGACATGATTATGCAACTCTTCTACTGATGGTGGAGCTCTACTAAGAACTGCAAAGGATTCGTCAGCATCCTTGTATACTTTGCTTGTTTGCCAGGCAGTTTTCTTTCCTCGATTAAGAAAGAAAGAAGTCTGGTCACGACCGGTGAAGGCGTGGAACATTAGAAGAGACATTGATTTCTGTGGACCTAATGTCTTGGAAATGGTGTGAACTGGAATTAGTCTGCAATTCTTACCAGTACCAAATGACACCCAAAGTTCGGTCACATTGATCCGGTTGAACAATGCTGTAGATAGGACAACTACATCTGTGTCAACAGTTCGCAGCATATAACACTTGGCAGCCATTTTGAGCGTGGCAACCTTATTTGGCAGCCATCTTGATTTCAGAAACACCTTTAACAGATAAAAAGCATTCACCTAAATTTATATTCAGATGATTTTGGTATTGAGTTTTGATTAAAACTACAGGACGATATTACTCACTATCATTTAAACATTTTTATGGAATCGGCGGCCATTTTGAATTCGGCAGCCATCTTGAATCACCAAATGATATTGTAAACATCAAAACATTCATCAGTATGCAATTCAAGATGATTCTGAGATAACATAAAGCAATATATAGGTACCGTAAACCAATATCATCAATCTCCTCAACATTTTAAAGCATAATTAGTGGTCATTTTGAAAATGGCGGCCATTTTGAAAAATAGTGGGAAATATTTTTGGCCCTTACCCCACGATTGATCAGTATAGTCTAAAGTATGTTTGTGCCAAATTTCATGCTTTTCCCCAAATTTGCACAATGGTTTCACCCAAATTTGCACGAATTGGCTGATAACACATAATTTATGCTTTTTGGCTCTATGTAAACTACAGTTATAAAAAAACCTACCTGTTTGTTGAAATTACCTCCGGTTAAACAAAATCCATTGTACAATTAAATACCCCAATGCATCATAGGGCCTACTCACTTGAAAAATCAATACAAAAGCTGTTGTTACCGTAGATAAAGTTTGGCAGTGAGTTTGTCAAACACATGTTCCTAACTAGGGTAGCCTACATTTCATTTTTCTCATTGGTTTTAGCATTTTTCCCAGTTTTATTTGTTCAAGTTCTTTGATTTTCTTTCACGAGGAGGCTATACTATTTGAGGGCCCTCTTTCACGGGCCAGAGGGGGCCTTTTGTCAGACTCGGGGGCCTTTTGTCTGTCCTTAGCCCCACCCCCCAACTACGGTACATTTCTTTTTTCTCATTGGTTAGGCCTATAGCATTTTTCTCCCGTTTTATTTGTTCAATTTCTTTGATTTTATTTTTACGAGGAGGCTCGCGCCTCCAGCGCCTCAGCAGGCATAAAACGTCTTTTAATATTAGTTAATTAGGCCTAGCCTATATCCGATACGGTAAGCCTATACGTGTCTGTGTATACGAGTATACTATACATATCAAAGTTTATTTAAATGTACTTTTATACTATAAACAAATGGGATAATAGGCCTACCAATGTAAATCAGTCTCAATGGGAGCTTGTCAAATTGTAGATACATGTATGGCCCTATGATAAATAAGCTTAAAGTCAAGGTCACGAATTGTAAACAGAACCCCTACCCTTATAGGCTACATTTCGCTATCAAGAGTACGAAATTTGTAGGTGCTCTTAAATTAAAGGCCCGGACAATCCAGATTTTAATAGTCTCTAAAATAAAATTCCATGTAGGCTAGGTATGAAATTTAGGCGCCAAAATATATGAATGGTGTTTTTACCTTATCTCAAAATTTCAGCTTAAAATATTGAGTCGTTTGGACGTGAACATCAAAATCACTAATGCAGACATGTAACCCCTTTAAGATTTCGTTGTTTGCCCGTTTTTATTCAGAGTTCAATACAGTGAAATCTGGTGGGTTTAATTAAGTCAGACCCGTAATTGCCCCCCCCCCCCCAGATATGCCGACCATAACTCTTAAATACCTACAGTAGACTGTGCCGCGTACCCCCCCCCTTTAGGTAGATAATTTTTAGGGCCTTTAACACAAAATTACGAAGTTTTATTCTCCAATATATAGGCCTAATCGAGATTGGACATAGAGTATGAGATTGGCCCTTTATATTTAGATAATATTCTAAACACTAAAGGGCAGGTAACTCTAGTAGTCAAAATGGAGGCGAACGGTCGACTGTCAGTGTCAGTAGTGTAGTGTCAGAAACCTAGAAAATGAAAACCTATAAATTATCGCTTCATAGCAAGACACAGAAAGGTAATAAGAAATTATGCATTTTTGCACGCTAGTACATTAAAGAGACACATGAAGTCCTACATAAAATTAAAAATTTTGTTTCAATATATTTGACTGATCAGTGATTGATAGCCTAATAATAAGCCCTCTCTGATCTCTACATGGACTCCGGCCTTCTGTCGATCAGAACAATCGTCTGGTCTGGGTCTCAGTAGTAAAAGTACAGTCTAATGTCGTCCACAACAGAACTAGATAGCTAGCAATCAATTGTTGTTCTTTTTATTGAAAAACATTTTAGTTTAAAGTAGCTAAGTCTCTAGTTCAGCTCTGAATTTGAATGCAGGTCTCATTACACTTGCCAGGTCCCATGTCATTCAATACCGTTCGTGTCGAAACTGGAATCTGCCCCAGTCAATTTTACTGGGCAACTTTTTACTGCTAAACGGCCACATGTGAACACCTAAACAATGTAAATGAACATGAATCTTAGTGAGAAAATAAGGCCTTGCTTAACTCGCTATAAGAACCAGTATATGACCGACACAACACGCTGTTAAAAAATACGTCTCTGTCTTCTAAACAACTTGGTTGATGCCATGGATACAGTTTAGAACAGCGTGTTGTTTCGGACATACTGGTTCTAGCGAGGTAATCAAACTCTTATTTTCTCACTAAGATGTTCATTTACATTGTTCAGGCGTTCACATGGACTGACATGCGGCCATTTAGCAGTAAGGAGATATATATATGAAAAGTCTCATTTTTTAATTTGTAGTGAAAAATAAATGTACATGTAATACGAATTGAATTGCAGCCCCAATGGTACTGAAATTTTTTACTTCTTTTATCATCTGTTTTTGAACTGTCACTCAAGAATGGCTAACTCTTTATAAAAATCTCCGATAATGTAACAATTGCCATTAAAATAATGAGCTGTAATAATTTCTGAGTCAAGAACCTTGCCCGAATTGGCTGATAACCCATAATTTATGCTTTTTGGCTCTACTATGTATGTAAACTACAGTTATTAAAAACCTACCTGTTTGTTGAAATTACCTCCGGTTAACAAAATCCATTGTACAATTAAATACCCCAATGCATCATACTAGTAGGCCTACTCACTTGAAAAATCAATACAAAAGCTGTTGTTACCGTAGATAAAGTTTGGCAGTGAGTTTGTCAAGCACATGTTTGGTTTAGTCCGTGAGAAATATAAACTAAAGGCTGTTACAACACAGATTAAAAGTTCAATTGATCACGAGTCTACTGATTGCACAGTAGGAATTCAGTCAACTTTCCTTGTCTTTGAAACAAATTTTACAATAAAGTTTTACTGTAGATTGCCAAATTTCTGTCCTTCTTTTGAGCCAAAGAAAACTGTTTTCATAACATTCAACAGGCGTATTCCTTAAGTCTGAAAATGTCTATTTGGTGGGTGCATATAGCCAACATACCAGCATGACCATGTAAAGATATTATTAAAAGGTGAATTTAAAGGCCTCTAAAACTAAGAAAAGCATCCCATCCAACTCGGATAAAATAGAGAGGAGGAAAAATGGCAATTACAGAACGCAGACAGATGAATAATTTATGTGTGTAACCGCCCAAACTCAACAGCGAGATGAGACAAATACATTGCAACTTTAATTTACATGTGTAGTCAGTCCCACCATACAAGATTTGAGTTGCTGTGAAAAAGTCACCCAGCAGTTCGATAAAACTAAGTACGCAACATTTACAAGTAAATAGGTTGATTTTTTAAATACACTATTTTATGCTTTGGGATATTTGATTGTACAGTCGCTTTTATTGGTGTTGAGTGGACTTTAAACCCTCTTTCATTTTAAACACATACCTGAAGTTCTATTGTTTATATTATGTGAAGGGTATCAGACTTGGTGCTTATCCTTGGGAGAGATTTTTGACATAATTAACAACATAACACTTTTATTTATTTCAGATGCAGATATTGTTCTGAATCCTAAAGAATTCCCAGATATTAATCTTGGAGATGTTGTAGAGATTTACGACCAAGCAGAGGCATATAGGTCTGTAATGAAAATGAACCTAATATTTTAAGGGCATTGATGCTATAGCTTAATTAAATTGAATATCATTTTTAATTAAGATTATATAAAAAATAATTTCAAAAAGAAGTGTGAAGAATCTTCAAAGAATAGACGTTCATCAAGAAAGATTATTACTAATATTACTATGTCACAAAACAGATTAAAATAATAAAAAACATGCCAGTATACTTAGTATTAAAAATAAGAGAAGATAAGATTATTGTTTCCATGATAAAATTATCAATTTTTATACACCCACGTGGAAATATAGTGGTTGATTGTCGTCGTCCCGACCGTACTATGTCTTCCAGCCTGGATGTTTACATCAGTGACATGAAGAAACCTAAAGTTTTAATTTCATTCATTCCTGTTAATTCCTTCCGGAGTTATGACTCTTGTTTCATGACAAAAGTTATTGTCCGATTTGTATAAAGTTATTATGCTTCATTTACTTTAAATTAGTGAAACAAAGAATCTTATTGCATTTCAGCAATTTCCATTAATTTCGTATAGAATTATGGACCTTATTTCATTTTGTTGAAGATAAAAATATAAATTTTGCTTTAAAGTAGTTTTAAAATTATCCAGCTTGACATATCATTTGTGTCTCAGTTGGGATCAGTCATTGAAAGCCCAATTATTTGTATTGTAACATTTCTACCCAAATATCAGCTTTCTAAATGATTTGATTAGCTTTTTTTGGAGGATGCAAGGCATAGGCTATTTTCGAATTGGATAATATATATCATTTCTCCTGGGCTTACCAAATTGAAAAATGGTTCCTGATGACTATATAAAGTGCAAAAAGTTATCATCCGATATTTATGGAATTTATATGCATGATTGAAATTACTGTCTTTTCCAGGTGATACTCCGACTCGAAAATTGCTTGCCCTTTTTTTGATTAAAATGGCTAAAACTTTGTGACATACCTTGGATTTTCATCCCTTTGATTTCTCCCCATAGCCTAAATGACTAGAAATCCGATAAAATCAAGTTTTTCTCTTGTAAATATCACATTCTCTCTTGTAAATCTTGTAAATATCACATTCTCTCTTGTAAATATCACGTAAATATCGCATTCGCTCTCTGACACTGTCACTTTCTCAGAAGGTAAACATTACAACTAAGCCTGCGTTAAATGGAACACTTGCAAGTCACTTTAGGGTAGACAGGTACTTTACAAATTGTGTGCATTTGGTTAGAAATGTTTAGTGATGGAGAATTCTTCTGTTTGTTTCGCGAGTCGCGACAATAAAACATATAAGGGTTTCACTCTGTGAAGCTTGTGTGAAACAATATTGTTTTTGTTTGAATTAATATGTTTTTTTTGTCTGTTTAACACAGTCTCAGAAACCAACCGTGTACATATGAAATATAAGCACCAAAATATTAAGGAATGATGTATTTACCTTGTCTCAAAATTTCAGTTCGAAATACTGAGTCCTTTGGCATGAAAATCAAAACCGCTTATGCAGATACGTGACCCTTTTAAAATTTCCATCCAATTTGTTTTGTTGGATGACCTGATAATCTATTGCTGTTCCTTTAGAGGTCTATAAAGTGTATGACCGAGGTAAATTTCACCAATACGTTATTTTATAAAATAAAAGTCTGGTTTTATCCAGACACAGCATGAGACACCAGTCTCCATTTCCGGATGACAACTGACGGGTTTAAGTTGTTTGAAAACGTATCATGTATATTGAGTTAATTAGTTGCTCAGCCCAAATGTAGAGGATTTTAATAGCTTTTCACACAAAATTAAACAATTTTATTCTCCAAAATATAGTTGCTTGGCCCTAAGGTAGAATTTCAAGAGCTTTTAACACAAAATTAAGCAGTATTATTCTCCAAAACAAAATTGAGTTTGGCCCTCCAGGCGTAGGCCGATCACCTCAAAGATGAAAATGTTATTATCATTTTTAATTAGGTTGGTTGGCGCATAGCTCCGCTTTTCATGTCATTGTAATATATAAACATAAAATGTGTTTCATGTTTCAATGGAATTTTATTGGCCGTTTACATACTACTTTTGCAATTTTTATAGATACAACTTAGTGTCAATTACACAGAATTTGATGACTTATATTAGATATAATATCATTTGTCACGAACATTATATTTGTAATTATCAAACTTCAAAGACCTAAAATACAACTATTATTGAGTTGGTTCCGGCTAGATTGGCTGTTTGTCATTTCTTACATATCTTGATGCTGTTCTCGATACCCTGGAGGGGACTTTTTTTTGGCTCACCCCACCCCACCCCTTTTGGTAAGTTCTGTATCCACCCTTATGCATAGGTCCGACAGAATGGGATGGGGTCAAACACAAACAAGACAGCGTAAGGCCGTAAGATGCGAAGTGTGTGTGTGAACTATGGAGAACGGGGAATGAATGTCTGGTGTTTATAATAGATAAGTAGGTATGCCTGGTTGGTTACCTTTGGTCAGTGATTCAGAATGGAAGGTGCGAAAAAACAAGGTCCAATGTACCTCTTAAAGCCGTAATTCAAAATAAAAGTAGACTGTAGTGCTGACATCTGATGGCAAACTATATTAGCCCAGTAGATGCAGATAAGGACGTTAAACCGCACTTCATTTCATTTCAAAATAAATATCGTTTCATACTTATTTGTTTCATAACTGGCATAACTGAATGCATCATAATGGCATATCCATGCACTTATTCTCCACCCCCCATCCCCCTCTGAAATGACTAATATTTGAGGTGACTTAGTCAAATATTGAGTGCAAGTCAACACTCCAGAATATCATATTTTTTAGTATCGTCTGCAACTTCTTACCAAAATTCCCTCACATATCAGCACAATAGCAGGTTAAAATTTGAAATTTTAATGCATTATTAAGTAAAACAAAAACGCCTATTATTGAGACTGTTGTTTCAGTTTGTAGAAATTTGTGAACCCAAAAATGACGAAAATAACCTAATCTGTCTGAAATAGTCTTGTAAATGCCTCAATTAATATGAGACAGCCCTTGTCAACTGCTCAAATGCTTTAACTGCTGTAGGGGTATGTGTTGTTGCCTGGCAACTTTTCTTTATATTAACTCAACTTTTATTTTATCGTCTGATTTCAGTCGTCTTCTCCTACAAGTTAAACCAGTCAAACAGGTTAAAGATGTCAAAGATGAATGTCCACAACAAAAAGGTAATACAAGAATACCAAATTAAATACAAGTTAAATATGACTAACTTTATATTTGCCAAATAATATCCTATGCAATAAACTTATGGGAAATTGAGCATTAAAACAAATAAATTGTTCGTAGCTAGACAGTGGAGTCTTGTTTTGTATGCATGTCCCTAAGCACACGGAGCCGCAGTGACTCAGAGGATAAGGTGCTGGCTTGTTAACATGGTGGTCCTGCTTTCGATGCCATGTCAGCCATGCAGTACGGGAGGGTCTTGTAAGGAGATTGTCTAGTAGTTCAGAATATGGTTCGAAAAACCAAGGGTCCATTTAATTACACTTTGGCATGCACATTAAAGTACTCTTTGTCAGTTTCTGCCTGTGTATGCCAGATCGTCAATCTTTAATATTAGTCTAGTTGGTGCAGGGAAGTAGGAGGTTACATTTCATTAAAACCTAACCACATAAATACAGTACTTGTGTCGAATTAAATATGGAGGACAACAGGTAACTTGTATAAAGTAATTAAGAAAGGTAAATATTTTATTTCTCAATTTTTAAACTGGACTGTATAAGCTTATCGCATATAATGTGATTTTATTTATAATTAAAATTATTTAGAAGCCATCAGTATTGAACAGTCAATTGCAGCTGCCTTTCACCTGAAAAATAAAGATGTTTATGTGAGCAAAGTTAATCCAAAGGTAAGAATTTGATAATGATTTACAAATATATTCCTGTACATAACCCAAACAAAAGCATGACAAAGATTGTTAATTGTGCTGCACAGTGTGCGTAAGAGCCAGTGGAGGACACACGCGCAACTGACAATTAACCATCTTTGTAATACTTTTGGTTTTGACCCCTCTGACTTTGTACCGTTGATTACATATTAAACATCCATAAGTGTACAAATGTGTTGTTATTGATGTGTTCCCATTTGAATATTGTTCACAATAAGAAGCAAAATAAATAAGATATGTTTACAGGATCATTTTGTTATACGAAAAACTAAGTGATGCGTTTTCTATGGCGCTCAGTATTGTAATGTTCTTAGAAGTGATAGTCTTATATCCTAGATGTTAAAACAAAAAGTATCTGGTTGCTCTTTTCAAAAGCTTTTTGCTCCAAATATTAAAGATTTGAAATGTTGTCTAAAAATCACAGGCAGGAATTGAGTGCATTTTTTTTCATTCATCTTGAACCCCAAAAACTAAAAGTTGAATTGTTTTGACCAAATTTACTGGTTTTGTTTTACTAGTAAAAGTGATTATGCCCTTTAAAACCATTTATTTTGTTGGTTTAAGTGATAATACCCTTTTGAAAATTCAAACGTTTCAGTAGGAAATATTAAGTGCAATGATTTCTATGAATATGACTATTATAGGATGTGTCATTAGATTTGGTAGAGTTATTGTTTAAAGAGCAGTATTTCAGTAGAAGTGACATGTATCGAATGTGGAAAAGTCTGGTAAGTTTTCACAATTATTCATACATACATCTGTTTTTAAAATTCTAACAACTTATAGGGTTATTCTGTAGTTAAAACTCTCTAATTAAATCTTCTTTATCATTGGTTTTAAAAGATCTTCAGAAATTATAACTTTATGTCCATCCATAGATACACAAAAAGGCATCAGCTCTCTGTTGAAATAAATAATTGATAACAAAGAGCCTACATTACAAAATATAAATTGTTGAATCAATGTATTATGATTCACCTGTCTGCAATAATGACCTGATCAAAGTTGGGTATGCTTATTGACTTATTAAATTTGTGACCTGTAAATTCATCGTAATTGAAATCATATTGCAATACAATTATGGTGATAAATATATGGTGACCTATAGTCATAATACAACACAGTATCCTAACTCGTATTAATTATGTATCAGTTATAATTAACAGTGTATGAATCTGAAAATGTCTATTATATATTTACTTTGAGGGATATTAATATTTGTACATATGTATTGATTATCAGATTGGAGGATGTGTTTATTTGAATAAAAAGGTGGAATACACAGAAATGAGGTAATAATTGATACATTAATTAGATCTTGTTAGAGAATTTGGCCTTTGTTCAAATAGGTTGGTGTGGTTTGTTGTATATGGGTTTTGAGTGAAACCGTGGTGGTTATGCATCTATTTCATTCTTGTTTTTATACTGAATCTAATGTAATATGTATATAGTAGACAAGGATTGATTGATCATGTCTTTTGACACTTTTTTAAAAATTTTAATGATTCACCCAACTGTTTATATTTTTCTTTTTTCACTTATTATTATGTCTATTTATTAAGTCTATTATATTGTATTTATATTTGTGTGCCAACCATTACACTTGCGACAGTATCATGGCTAATTAAGGTAGCTGTATTTGTTAATGGTACCAGAGAGAAAGAGAAATGGACTCGAACGTCCACTAGACACAAACTATGGTTCAATTTTATTTCAATAATTCGCTTGCACATAGGGATCTTTATCAGTGTGGGGAAACCAGAGGACCCATACCAAGGTACAACCCAGGAATCGAAACCACATCAGTTGACTCAATGGCAGAACCTATGTTACAGCGGACATGATTGTGCTAACCATTCGGTCATCCAACCCCGGTTAATGGTACCAATTTGACTGGGTACAAAAGTGAAGATGTGATACTGCTACTGTATTTTTAGCTGAAAACGTTATACAATGGCGATATTGTTGTATTAATTTGTATGATTATAGAGCTGAAGTAGTTGAATTATGGAGTAAAGGAGAGAAAGTAACATGTGGTGTTATATCAGATACAACCAGGGTAAATATATTATCACATATGTCACCATTATAAATGTCCAGGGTTCGATCATAGTGTTGGCTGAGATAGTTTTCTAGGATTTTTCAGCATGTTCTTCCCCATGTGAGTGGTGCTGAATGAAGCGCCTAGCAAGGAACCGTGTCTCGTTGTTCAGACAGGATAGTTCATGGTGTCGTGCATGTAAAAACAACAGAATTTAATTGCTATACAGGCAAAATATTCCCCATAGTTCAGCTCACTGTATGGTGTATGGTAATTTAGATTTTTTGTCCCCTGCCTTTCGAAGAAAGTTGGGGGACTATTAAAATGGGTTCGTCTGTCTGTCTGTCTGTCTGTCTGTCCGTCTGTCCGTCTCACTTTTTGGGACACAATAACTATCTTCCTAATTGAGCTAGAATGTTCAAACTTGGTGTATGTGTTTATTAGGTCAATGCCTTGATGGAGTTCGAAGATGAGCATTTTCCACTTAGGGTAAGCAGAGATAAGCAATTTGATTGGTTGATGCTTTGGGACACGATAACTTTCATTACAGTAATACCTTGACTAAGTTCGATAATGAGCATTTTCTGCTAAGCAGAGCGATACGCAATTTGATTGGTCGAGACTTTGGAACACAATAACTCTCCTTCTAATTGAGTTAAAATGTTCAAACTTAGTGTATATGCTTATTAGGTCAATGCCTTGATGGAGTTCGAAGATGAGCATTTTCCGCTTAGGGTAAGCAGAGATAAGCAATTTGATTGCTTGATGCCTTGGGACAAGATAACTTTAGTTCTAATTAAGTGAGATTGATGAAACTTGGTGTATAGTTTCATTACAGTAATACCTTGACTAAGTTTGATAATGAGCATTTTCTGCTCAGGGTAAGCAGAGCGATACGCAATTTGATTGGTCGAGACTTTGGAACACAATAACTCTCCTTCTAATTGAGTTAAAATGTTCAAACTTGGTGTATATTGGGTCAATGCCTTGATGGAGTTCGAAGATGAGCATTTTCCGCTTAGGGTAAGCAGAGATAAGCAATTTGATTGGTTGATGTTTTTAGACACGATAACTTTACTTCTAATTAGTGAGAGTGATGAAACTTGGTGTATAGTTTCATTACAGTAATACCTTGACTAAGTTCGATAATGAGCATTTTCTGCTCAGGGTAAGCAGAGCGATACGCAATTTGATTGGTCGAGACTTTGGAACACAATAACTCTCCTTCTAATTGAGTTAAAATGTTCAAACTTGGTGTATATGCTTATTAGATCAATGCCTTGATGGAGTTCGAAGATGGGCATTTTCCGCCAAGGTTAAGCAGAGATAAGCAATTTGATTGGTTGATACTTTGGGACAAGATAACTTAGGTTCATCATGATTGATGGATTCGACAGTAACAGTGTATAGAAACGATTGACTTGGACACGAGGGCCCTTTCCCTTGGCCAGAGGGGCCCTTTTGTCAAGCGTGGGGGCCCTTTTGTCTTCCTTTTTGGTCCCCCTAACTAGGGTACATTTTCATTTTTCTCGTCGGTTTTAGCATTTTTCTTTTTAAAACTCTTTTGGATGACACTTTGTGGACAGTTTGATTGCTCGATACGTTTGAAAAAAATAAATGTGCGATTTATTAATATGTGTCATCTATTTATTTTGGGATTTCGGCGGGGGGCCATCAGCCTCACTGTTGGCTTGTCATATTTTCAGGTAGTCTATCGTTCTTCCACAGCTGTTGTTCAAATTTTTATCCAGATGTCATCTGAAATGTGGGATTTTGATATTAGCGGAGATCTGTATTTTGAAAAAGCTGTTAATGGTTTTCTTACAGATCTATTTCTCAAATGGAAGGTAGGTTTATTGTACATCAATAGATCTGTCATACTGACGGCCAACCAAATCTGTACTCCTGAGGCTACAATTATTGTTCTATCTTTCTAAAATATATAAATTATTGTGGAATGGTTACTTTATTCAGGAGAAGAAACCTTATTAACTTAATTCAATAGTCACTTCCAGAGTTATGTTTTGATATTAGAATTTCATGGGACTGTATAAATATAACTCTTTATGAGACATACTTTATGAAATAAAATGAAAAATGGACTTTTTATTTTTATTACAGGAACAAAATTGTTGTCATGATGTTACTATAGTATTATTCTCCAGAACATTCTATGATGTACAGTCTATGGGTTTGTCTTCCATTTTTAATATAGCATCAGTGTTATTACTTGCCATCTGTTTTCAATCACTATTATAACTGTATGTTGTCAACAAAGAAAAAATGAGTATACACATTAGCACAAATTAATGGATATTTTATTACAGTAACTTATTCCATTTTATTTTCAGATGATTTCCCAGAACATATTCGAGATTGTTTACAAACTGATTGTAAAGGAAGAATATATGAAGATTTTTATAGGTAATGACTATGGGAAATTATCAGCTTGTATTTTTTTTAACTCATGATGTTGTATATCAAAGACATCAGTGTAAAAATATGATCTTTTAGAGACATTCATTAACTGGATAGAACAATAAACTATAACAAATTCTTATGGAAGAACAATTACTGATTTATTTAGGCGATGTTTCAAAGTGTATTCTCTCAACATTTTCAATCAGTAATTGTTGTTCCATAAGTATATGTTATGGTTTATTAGTAAAAATATGTTTACTGACATTTTTCAGAGTGGTAGTTCAGAATGAAAGATATATGTATGAAGAATGGTCAAATACGTTACGAGAGTTACGCATTCTCTTTAATAAATATGCTGATCGTGTCTTACATTATCATCGTAAAAACAGAAAACATATACCCATGGGATATAACTCTACAGCTGCTCAAGGCAACTTTCTAGAAACTCTAAACATGTCTTTAAATTGTAAGTATGTTCATTTTGATTATAAATCATTTAAACTTGGAGTAGCCCTACAAAATAGAGTTTTGAAAATTTTATTGTGTCTTATTTTATTGATAATAGGCATGTCATTATTTGATATTTCAGTCTGTTTTCTTTAAGAAATGGTATTGCTGGCGTAGGATTTATTCATGAAACACCTAATAATCCCAAATTCAGCTTATATACTCTGAACAGTTTAATGAAATGAAAAACATAATGAGCTAGACAAAATGTGTATTTGTGGTTATATTGTTAGATATTATATTGTAGTGCCCAGGTAGTGTACAGTATCGCCCCGTAAAGATGGGTATTTGTATTATCATAATACAGGTTTATGTTTTATAAGTATTTTGTTTTATTCAGTAGTATTCTAATTCAAATGTTGGTTATATTTATTTTTTAGTATTTGAGACCCATTATATGGATCGTAATTTTGATAGAACAGGTAAAGTGTCAGTAGTGATAACACCAGGTCCAGGTGTATTTGAAGTTGACCGTGAATTAACTAATATTACTAAACAACGTACTATTGATTGTGGTAGGTAAATTATTAAATTTCCTTTTTGAAAAATCGGTAATATTTTGCCCTCTATATTGTCAGCAAAAGAAATATTGCTGTTATTTGATATATGATATATATTATGAAGAGATTGTAATTTGATGTATGATGTATTAGTATATTACATATGATTGTATGCATATTATTATTTGATGTATAAATTACTAGTAAGCCGAGTAAATATTATTTGATGATGTATGTTTAAGGTGTTGGAAGTGATTTAGTTTGTATGGGAGAACAACCATTGCATGCAGCACCACTATTTAAGGTATATGTTCCTGTTATATAATTCAATACATTTAATTAATTCCTCATCAGACTTTAAACCTTCCAGTAGACAATCCACTTGCATTAAACAAAGAAATAAGTTTCATACTGTACAAAACACTAGAATATGTATATTTTTGTTTAACAGTTCCATAGTAAAGATGCCCAGACAACATTTGAGATAGGAGATGATTATAATATACCACATTGGATGAATCATAGGTAAATATCATGTTATGTACATTCTCTTTATTCCGATGGTCACTCCATTGATATCAAAATACATGGTTTTAGAAAATTGTATTCTAGGTGTGTATTTGACTTCCATGTACCTTTTTTGACCTTGATTATAGACAGCCAGTTATATGTCAGGATAATTAAGATATTAGAATTTTCTCTATCAGAAATTTTAATTGTTCTAGAGATCTAAAACAAATTGGTATAAACAGTATTTATTTCGAGAATATTATACAGTATAAAAGAGCATAAATAATAGGATACAAAAACAAGTCAAGTAGGCTTATATTAATTTGCTTCCTTCAGGTTTGGGTGTATAATTCATGTACAATGTCGAATTATATATGATACAGACAAAAACTAATTTTTTGTTTTAGTTATGGTACAATTAAACAAATAAATAAGATTTTAATTTTGAGTAAATAAATAAATAATTAGAAAATAATAATAATAAAAAAAAATATATAAGAAAAATGATAGAAAAAAAAATGAATAATAATAAAAAAGTAAGGAAAAGAAAAATAAATCAATTAATTTAAAAAAAATAAATAAATAAAAAAATAAATAAATAAATAAAAAAAATAAATTTTTTTTTTTTAAAAAAATGAATAAAAAAAGAAATAAAAAAAAATAATAAAAAAATGAATAAAAAAATAATAATAATTATAATCATAATCCTCACCCCAAGGTTGTATTTTACAGAGTAAGACGTTTCGTATCTTTAATATATTTGTAAAGACATTTAAAAATATCGCTGTTGACGTCTAAAGATAATTCGGCATTACCATAGAGTAGGCAAGTGATATTTCTAAAATACATTGGTAATAAATTAATGGTATTATTTCGCTGAAGTGCGTAGTATGGACAGTAGAGTAAAAAGTGTTCGGTGGTTTCTAGGTCGAGATCACAGTCACATCGAGGAACTTATGGTATCTTAAATCACTTTTATTATTACGTAGTTTACAGTGGATAATTTGGAATTGTCGTTCACCGTAGTAGAACAGTTTGTTGACTTTGGGAAATAAGGTTGGATACAGTTTAGTTTTAAAATCAGAGACAGACGAGGCTTTTTTTATTTCATTGTCTAAACTATTCCACGCTTTTATTGCAGACAGCAAAAAGGAGTTTTTGTAAATATTAGTTTTACATTTAATTTGTGTAATGTGGTTGGAGTTACGTAGGTTGTAAGGGTTGCTGGAAGAGATAATTGGTGGGATAAAACAACAAAGATAACTGGGGGCTATGTTATTTACCATTTTATAAAACAATGTTAATTTATGAGCTTGATGTCACACTGATAAAGATGAGAATCCGGATTCAGTATAATGTGCATTATGGGAGGTTCCACGAGGCAGGCCGGTTATCGTTCGTAACGCATCCAAGTGGAGCTTTTCTAATTTTTGCGAATTTATTTCAGTAGTATTATTCCAGACTATATAAGCGTAATCAAAAATAGAAAGAATAAAAGATTTATACAAAATACTCAATGACTTACATGATAGTCTATATTTCAAACTTCTCAGACAGTCGACCATGTTTGAGGTTTTACTAATTAAATAATCCACGTGATTGTCCCACTTACAATGTTTGTTAAAAATTACACCTAAATGTTTATGGGTATTTGTGTCATATAATGGGATATCATTAAAAGAAGCGACAAGCAAGGTTGGGTTGTTTTTTCTACTAAATGTAAGACTGATAGTTTTATCTGGGTTGAATTCGACCTTCCACTTTTCGGACCAATCATGAATTTTCTTTAGATCATTATTCAAAGTATTAAGGGTGTCGGGGGGGATTATCTAAAACCAAAAATAACGAAGTATCATAAAACAAATTGAAACAAATGGAAATGTTAGTGGGGGATGACCCAATGGTTAGCTTGTGCATGCTGTATCATAAAGTCTGTCATTGAGTCAAATAGCGTGGCTTTGATTACCTTGGTATATGTGACAAGGAGTAGGGTCACCCGTCAATCCTCAAGGGTTTACTCTGGGTCCTCTGATTTCCTCCCACTGCTAAAGACCCCTATGGGCAAACAAATTATTAAAATGAAATTGAACCACGTGTTATTCCTGAAGTGACCTAGTTTGTGTTGAGTGGCGTTAAAACCCATTCTCTCACACATTTGTAAAATTCCGTTTAAATAAAAGTAACTGTAACAAAAAAAAACATTTGAATATTTTGGTTTAGAATATACTCTGTAGCCATAAATAAGTGATAATTATCTGTTGTTGTTTAATACAAATTTGATTTTTTTCAGTTTTTATATTTCAAAAAATCAAATTGAGAATTTCAAGAATATGTCATTTATACCAAGAATAAAACCACCACAAGAATATGTAAGTGTTAGATATTAATAAAAATTTATTTGATTTTGATGATATTGAAAGTAAAAGAGTTGAATCTACAATATGCTCTGTAAGAAGTCTATAATAGCATAATAGTAATTACAATAAACAAAATACATATCTGGAACCACGCTGGCTAAGTAGGTGCCATGCTGGCTTTCTAGCCTAGAGGTCGGGCGGTTGATCCCTGCATTGCACGAGAAAGTTCATCGTGATTTTCAGATGTGATTTCCCCTTGTCTGTTCATTCTATTCATTGGGATGGGATGAAAAACCAAGTCTGTGTGTAAATTGTCATGCACGTAAAAGATCCCCTGGCAGTTGGAATTTGATATAAGAGTAGGCAATAGTGCAAAATTTCTCTCATAGCACATTGTGCGGCATAAGTCCATCTTCATTAACTCAGTCAGAGCAGAACGGTAGGACATTACCCCCCCACACCTTTCATTAAAAAAACCCCATAAATATCAGATCAAGTGAATGGATCGTGGTGCCAACCAAAATCATCCAGTGCTGCACTGTATTAATTATTCTTAAACATACTCTTTAATGCATGATTGTCATTGATTTTCAGTTAGATTTATTAGCAGAAAAACCCAAACTAAAAGGTTAGTGATTAATGTTTAAAAAGGAAAGGTCATAGTTTTCACTGAGTCTTTAAAAGCAAACGTCATTTAAAAAAGCAAAGAAGTGAACATCAAAATGTGGAGAAATAGGCTAGTGATCTTTTCGAAAAACGTCATTTTAAAAAAGCAAAGTGAACTTTAAAATGTGAAGAAATAGGCAAGTGATATTTTCTAAACTGCACCAGACAACTAACATTAACAGTTGTTATTTCTTTTAAATATATATTATAGAGCTTTTACTTTTATTGTAGCATTAAGTGTTCTGGAAGCCTTCACACAGAAACAATCCTTTTTATACGCCCACATTTTCATGTGGTTCTATATTGTCGTCGCCCCTGTTTCGTCGGGACGTCCGTCCATCCGCAATTGTTTGTGAACAGTCTACAGGTCACAATTTTTATACGCCCACATGGAAATGTGGTCGTATATTGCCGTCGCCCCCGTCCGTCCGTCTGTCCGTCGGTCCGCCCATCCGTCCGTCCGTCCATCGTCCACAATTTCTTGTGAACGCTCTAGAGGCTAAAGTTAATATCCGATTGACTTTAAATTTATACACAGTGTTTAAGGTCATGAGACGAAGAAGCCTATTGATTTTCGGTGATATCCGATAATTACTACCAGAGTTATGACCCTTGATCACTTTGAAAAATCTTGTGAACGCTCTAGAGGCTAAAGTTAATATCCGATTGAATTTAAATTTATACATGGTGTTTAAAGTCATTATGCAAAGAAGCCTATTGATTTTCAGCGATATCCGATAATTACTACCAGAGTTATGACCCTTGATCACTTTGAAAAATCTTGTGAACGCTCTAGAGGCTATAGTTAATATCCGATTGACTTTAAATTTATACACAGTGTTTAAGGTCATGAGACGAAGAAGCCTAATGATTTTCGGTGATATCTGATAATTACTGCCAGAGTTATGACCCTTGATCACTTTGAAAAATCTTGTGATCGCTCTAGAGGCTAAAGTTAATATCCAATTGACTTTAAATTTATACGCAGTGTGTAAGGTCATGATACGAAGAAGCCTGTTGATTTTCAGCAATATCCAATAATTCCTGCCCGAGTTATGACCCTTGATCACTTTGAAAAATCTTGTGAACGCTCTAGAGGCTAAAGTTAATATCCGATTGAATTTAAATTTATACACGGTGTTTAAAGTCATGATGCAAAGAAGCCTATTGATTTTCAGTGATATCCGATAATTACTACCAGAGTTATGACCCTTGATCACTTTGAAAAATCTTGTGAACGCTTTAAAGGCTAAAGTTAATATCCGATTGACTTTAAATTTATACACAGTGTTTAAGGTCATGAGACGAAGAAGCCTATTGATTTTCAGCAATATCCGTTAATTACTACCAGAGTTATGACCCTTGATCACTTTGAAAAATCTTGTGAACGCTCTAGAGGCTAAAGTTAATATCCGATTGACTTTAGATTTATACACAGTGTTAAAGGTCATGATACGAAGAAGCCTGTTGATTGTCAGCAATATCGGATAATTCCTGCCCGAGTTATGACCCTTGATCACTTTGAAAAATCTTGTGAACGCTCTAGAGGCTAAAGTTAATATCCGATTGAATTTAAATTTATACACGGTGTTTAAAGTCATGATTGATTTTCAGCAATATCAGATAATTACTGCCAGAGTTATGATCCTTGATCACTTTGAAAAATCTAAAGTTAATATCCAATTGACTTTAAATTTATACACACTATTTACGGTCATGATAAAAATAGCCTATTTATTTTCAGCGATATCCGATAATTACTACCAGAGTTATGACCCTTGATCACTTTGAAAAACCCTATGAATGCTCTAAAGGCTAAAGTTAATATCAGATTGACTTTAAATTTGTACACTTTGGTTAGGGTCATGAGACGAAGAATCCTATTTGATTTTCAGTGATATCTGATAATTTCTGACGCTTGATCACTTTGAAATATCTTGTGGACAAAGGCCTTCAGACAAACCATCAAAACTATTCTAATCAATTCTGATAATTACTTAATGTTCTCCTTACTGATAAAAGAAACAATATGCGACAACCCTTGTTGACTGCCCGGACGACTTAGCTGTTGTGGGCGTATGTTTCGTTGCCTGGCAACCTATCTTTATCTGATGTCAATGAAACCTAAAATATAGGTTTATAACCATAAGATCTCTGTTCCTTTCGATATTGGCATGTATCAGACTGTAACTTTATGGATTATGGCCCCTGATTATACGAAAGATCAAGTTTTTGCTTGTAACACTATAGGGGTCACAAGTTTGAACCGATTTTGATGAAACTTGAAATGCATGTTTATAACCCAAAGATCTTGGTTCTTTTTGATATTTGTGCATATCAAATTGTAACTTCATGAATTATAGCCCTTGATTGTAGGAAAAAAACCTCTCTTTTTAGCTTGTTCTCTATCCATCTCTCGGGGGGTTTGGGATGGCCTAGTGGTCTAGAGTGCCGCGCTTCGACGTCTAGCTGACCGGTCACCTCTGGCTTGCTGGTGTGGTTTCGAGCCCTGGTGTGAGCGTATGTGACATGGAGATAGGGGCGCTTCTCAACCTCATGGGTTTCTTTGGGGCACTCCGGTCTCCTCCCACTGCTAAAGACCCCTACGCGCAAGCGAATTATTGAAATAAAATTAAACCATAAGTTAGTCCTGAAATGACCTAGTTTGTGTTGAGTGGACCTAAACCTCATTTCTTTCTCTCTCTATCCATCTCTCAAAAATGTGGGTGTATCCTGCATGGCAGCCGCGAGTTTTTCACTAAAATAAATCTGGAATTTTAACTTTAAGGGATATTTAAATTCCAACTATGTTTCTGATTTTTGTCTTCAATATTTGGTCATTCAATAACTCATTCTATGTTTTCCTTTTAAATGTCCATGTGTATGGGAATGGTGTAGTATTTAATCATCTAACTTAATAGACTGATTTCATTGATTTGCTTTTGTTCAACATCGCCAACAAAATAACAAAGAATGTATATGTTCCATCTCGTTCAACATGTAGAAATATTATCACTACATTTTATAATCTTTAACCAAAGACAGTTTCATTTCTTTTAAATAGATGCAATGAAAAATTATAATATGGATAGATGCAATGAAAAATTATAATATGAATAGATATAATATGTAAATTGTTGTGTTTATTACAGCTTGCCGTACACCATCTAATTTTGAAGATGATGATGATAGCTTTCCATTTATGGAGTATGATGAATATGATGCTCAAGTATTCAAACTTCCGTCTCGAAACAATCCCAGACCACTGTAAGTTTCTTATTTTTAAGCTGTGTATATATTTACTAAATGGGTTTGTTATTGATATGTATTTTTGTATATGTTTTTGTCCTAATTTGCATATTATACGTAGCTTACTCTTGTTTAGTTTGTCTTGCATCTTGTATCATCTATAATCACTTCAATTTCATTATGTAGTTGATAACTTATTAACTTATAACGGACTGTAACTATCTAGTGTTTGGACAAAATGCCCATTGAATGTTTGGACTTGAACAATTTCGTGACAAACATGGTAATAATTTACAATTCACGATTGAAATTTTAGGTTTTGAATAAACTTCTTTCTATTTAGGTTATTTGTATGTACCAAAAATCTATATATTGAAATAATTTAGAATATAAGTTCAAATGCATCATAAACTTTTAATTACTTACAATTTATTGTGTATCCATCTAATGTATAGAAACAATAAACGGTGTCTGGCAGCTATACTGTTGAAACTCTGAACTTGGATTCTTCATTAGAAAATCGCACTCCTCACTGGTGTAGGTTAAAGATAAATACATTATTAACATCCTACATATTATAATTGTTAATATTTATTATAGTTCATTAATATTATAATCATCTCATTATTTTCTTATACTCACCTCTCATTTCATTTTCTTTATAATTTATTTTTTTTTACTAGAGATGAAATTGAGGAAGTGTAAGTAAAGTTTTCATTATTTGCGTAACAAATGAAAGAGCTAGAGACAAGTCAATTTATAAGCTTTGCAATTTTCTGGTATACCCTCTCAAAATATTATGTATTATTTTAACACCCAGAAGAAAATCCCTCAAAACCCATATAATTCTTACCAGTATCTCTATATATTTTATAAAAGATCAAGAGTTTCTTAAATTGTTATATTATAGATATTTTTAGAAAAATATTATTACATTTAAAACTCCACACTAGCGTTATTAATTAATGCTTAAAGTTACATTATGGGAGATAAGATAAAGAGATGGCAGTTCTCACTATAATAGTTAAAAACTAGATAGTGTAAAGATAATTTGCTGAAAATTTCAGTCAAATTGATTCACTATTAGCCGAGAAAAAAGCATTTAAAATATTCATAGCCTCGGTCATCATTACTCAAATCATTAATATAAACAGCGTAGTCTCGATTATCCACTTGATTGATTTAATTATCAACCGCCATTAAGCGGCATATACGATTTCAATCTGCCAACATCGAAGGCTAGCCTTGACATAACGAGTTTATTATGGTCTGGATGTGTTAATTAATGTCTAATTGATTATTTAGATAACATCTCAGGCTTAAAGAAAGACTTGTAAAAAGCAGATTTTGCTCTTGCATAATGCTATTTTAAATATTTAAACGTGTATGAATACCGGTACTATATTCTTGTCTTAATTGAAGAAAAGTGAAAGGTATACCACTTTCATTACATCAGTTAGATATCAAACCTGGTGATTATTTTCAATTGGAATGAAGGAACTGGAAATTGACTGGTATTATCATTTTTGGTTCCATCAATAATTGTTTTTTTCGAGTTCTATGACTAAACATATTTTGATGAAACTGTCAGGTACAGGTTGATGGAGCCTTTCCAACATATTATGGTTTGATACACACAAAATATGATGGTATCAATTTTAGAATATTACACATTTTGGAAACTATGACAATCTGTACAGCTAAAGCTAAACCAGACTCTTTCTTTGTAGACTGAATGGTCTAACGCATGCGTTGAGATTATGGGGTCTGACATGACAACCAATAGGGGCGTCTGTCAAATCGCGTGGGTTTTCTCTGGGTCCATCAATTTCCTCACACAGCTGAAGACCCCTACCTCAAGCTAATTATTGACCCAGTGGACGTTAAAACCAATCTCTCTCTCACTTGAAGTGCAGCAGATGCTCAAATCTTGTGAAGCAGAATTTCAATAAAATCAGTTCACAAGCATGACTTTATTTTTTAACTGAGGTCAAAAGCACATTTACATCGTTTAGTCAGACAAGCAGGTTACAAAATCTAGTGAAAAATATATATTTACAGTACTATGCTGGTATCATTAGGATTGAGATTCTTATGAAAATTTAATTCCAATTAAAAAAGATATCTGTAAGATAGATATGTTGTTGATGTAAGATCATTTACTACCGGTAATTAGATTTCACAATCATCTTTTATGGCTTTTATTAATATGCTTGATACATTAATAGCTTGTGAATGTTGTTTATTTGTATTGTATTGTTTACTATGGTGAATGATAATCTGATTATATAAATGTTTGTTTTATGGTACAAAATACAGCAATAATATAAGAACGTTGCATACCATGGCTTGTGCATAAAAGTGTTTGCAACTTCTACATGGAAAATTATCTAAATTTATCGATGGTTAAAAATCTCTTCTCCATAATGAAATAATTCAAATGATTTAAATTATAAAACCTGTTGTTCTTTGTTGTAAGTTTTTTTTATTATTATTTTTTTGTACATAATTTATGGTACATTAAGCTAAGTAGACTATAAATATGATACCAAATTGTGGAATTTTATTTGTTTGCTGTAAAGGAGAAAGTTTCTATTTCAAATTGTATAGATATCAAGCCTTCTAGAAGCTTCAAATAAATTTTTTTGGATGAAGTTGGATCTGCAAATAAAACCACGCTCTGATTTTTCACATTGCAGATTTTCACTGTATCATATTGCATGCATCCTGGAGATCGGTATCCCTTTCTTTATCCTAGACTCCTTATTCAGATATTCTAAGTATTTTATGAGATCTCCTGTAAATAATGAATGTGTTTTTCTGTTTTTAAGGCAGGGGAAAAGTTCCAGTTTTTACCATAGCAATAGGCGCAAACTTCAAGATAAAAGTCAGTCTGATGTTCATGCTAGTCGAAGAACAAGGTCTAGATATAGATCTGATGATTTTGAGGGTATCTATGCTTCAGGGAGAGCTATGAATAATACTAAGGTGGCATCTTCATCTCAAGCTATCTGCATACCACCAGGTTCTTTTGGTGATGACTTGGCTTCTTCAATGGGATGTTTAAATCCTATCATGGGTAATACTATAGTTACTTTCCCCTACCATTAAATAAAACTAAGTACGAACAATCCAAACCATTAGTCAAAATTCAAAGTCCGAAAAAATAGTTCAGGCAAAATAGTATAATCAGCAAATGGACTGTTCACCGTGTACAAAATACACAACAAACAGTGGTAACAGGTGTCCGGAAGAGTAAGCTTACCCAGTCTACCGCCAACACCCACCATATCTGCATCCAAACTGTCTCGGTAAAATAGCGTGATTGGCCATGTACTATCACTGATAGCCTACACCACCGGTAGTATTCCCCCCCCAAAACGGTATAGGCAAAATAGTGTAATCAGGCAAAATAATGTTTCAACCTAACCATGGGTGCATCTGCTGTTGAATATTGTAATCTAATTATGGGTAATATTGATATTTGACCTACATGTAATGTTTCATCCTACCATGGGTACATCTGCTGCTGAATGTTTACATCCAAGCATGGGTAATGTAGTGACTACACTGTAGTCGTTGCATCTTTTCGTTTCAAATAAAAAAATACATTCATATTTATAATCCTCAATGCTATTCAGTTGAAGCCGATAAAAAAAAATTCAATTATAAGAGACTTTTTCTGCAAAAGTCAAATAATTTATTTCCGTTATCATTGCTTTATATTGGTTTTGTTACAGAAAGAGGAGTGAGTCGTGTATCAACAGAATCGTCTGAGAGTGAAGAAATACAGTTTAATAGATTAGTAGTAGGAAGTGCTGGATCTCCGATAGGTCATAGTAGAAAGTCATTAGCTAATTATCGTCCACGACGAGCGCTCATTAATCCTTTTGCTCCATCTCGAATGCAGTTTAAAATGACAGCTAACATGAGAAGATGGGTTCATGCTTTTCCTAAAGGTAGCAGTATCATATATATATATATATATATATTATATATCTACTGTAATTAACTGTAAGAGATCATTAGGCTACATAATTTCTAAGTCAATTTAATTTATGCAATTTACTTATTTTTATACGTCCACATTCATAATGTGAATGTATTATGCCGTCGCCCCTGTCTGTGTGTGTGTGTCTGTGGTTCGCCTACAGGCCGCAATTCTTCATGGATTTTCTTCAAACTTGGTATACTTATTCCTTATACCCCAAGGAAGATCCCTATTGTTTTTGGGGCATGCCCGACCCCCAGGGGCTGAGCCACGCCCATTTCTGGTATTTGTTTGTTTGTCGTCAACAGGCCACATTTCTTAACTTATAATTTTGAAACTTAGCATACACATTCTTTGTACCCTAAGGAACATCCCTATCGTTTGGGGTGTATGTCCCACCCCCAGGGGCAGAGCCACGCCCATTTTCTTTTCGTGTGTCTTTGTGTCGCCTACAGGGCGCAATTCTTACTGGATTTTCTTCAAACTTGGTATACGTATTCCTTATACCCTAAGGAAGATCTCTATTGTTTTTGGTGCATGCCCGACCCCCAGGGACAGAGCCACGCCCATTTCTAGTATGTATTTGTTTGTCGTCTGCAGGCCACATTTCTTAACTTATAATTTTGAAACTTAGCATACACATTCTTTGTACCCTAAGGAACATCCCTATCGTTTGGGGTGTATGCCCCACCCCCAGGGGCAGAGCCACGCCCATTTTCTTTTCGTGTGTCTTTGTGTCGCCTACAGGGCGCAATTCTTACTGGATTTTCTTCATACTTGGTATACGTATTCCTTATACCCTATGGAAGATCTCTATTGTTTTTGGTGCATGCCCGACCCCCAGGGACAGAGCCACGCCCATTTCTAGTATGTATTTGTTTGTCGTCTACAGGCCACATTTCTTAACTTATAATTTTGAAACTTAGCATACACATTCTTTGTACCCTAAGGAACATCTCTATCATTTGGGGTGCATGCCCAACCCCCTGGGGCAGAGCCACACCCATTTTCTTATCGTGTGTATTTGTGTCGCCTACAGGCCGCAATTCTTATTGGATTTTCTTTAAAACTTTGTATACTTACTCTTTATACTCTAAGGATGATCCCTATCGTTTGGGGTGCATGCCCAACCCCCCAGGGGCAGAGCCACGCCCATTTTCTTTTTGTGTGTCTCTGTGTCGCCTAGAAGCCGCAATTCTAACTGTATTTTCTTAAAACTTTGTCTACTTACCCTAAGGATGATCCGTATTGTTTTTTGGTGCATGCCCGACCCCCAATGGCAGAGCCGCGCCCATTCCTTGTATTTATTTGTTTGTCGTCTACAAGCCACATTTCTTAACGTATCATCTTGAAACTTTGAATGATTATGCTTTGTACCCTAAGGAACATTTCTGTCATTTGGGGTGCATGCCCAACCCCCAGGGGCAGAGTCACGCCCATTTTCTTTTTGTGTGTCACCTACAGGCCACAATTCTTAATCGGTCATCTTGAAACTTAAAATACTTATTCCTTATACCCTAAGGATGACCCCTTTTGTTTTGGGTGCATGCCCGACCCCCATGGGACAGCAACACCTATTTGGTTTATGTATTCCTTATAGCCTGAGGGCGTCCACTATTGATTTTGATGAATGTCCCGACCCCCAGGGGCAGAGCCACGCCCACTTTTTGCCTTTAGTGTTAGGAAGGCACAATTCTGAATGGATTATCTTGGTATAGTTATTCCTTATACTCTAAGGACGGCAACTATTAATGTTGGTGCACGACCCTCAACGCTAAACAAACCAAACGCCTAGCCTTCTTGACAAAGTACCATATCAATCAAAGTAGGAATGTGGACGTATATTGTAGCGTTAGCGTTATGTTCAATGATTTTGAGTCCATCTATTTTCCTGATATATTTTACTCATTTAATGCTCGTGAAGTCTATTGTAGTCATTATTTGTACACCGCATGACTGATCTTGAGTCCATCTATTTCACACACCATAACATACATTGAAATGTGGGCGTATATTGTCATTGCCCCTGTCTGTCCGACTTTAGATTTATACACAGTGTTTATGGTGATGAGATGAAGAAGCCTGTTAATTTGCAATGATTTTCTATAACTACGGCCAGAGTACTTGATAACTATGAAAAAAACTTGTGAATGCCCCAGAGTATAAAATTATTAAAATCATTATCCGATTGACTTGAAAGTTATACACAGTGTTCAAAGTCATCATGCAAAACAGCCTAATTACTGCCAGAGTTAAGACCCTTATTTCATTTTGTACTTAAAAATGGTAAGAGAATAATTGTAGAAAAGTGCTATAAACCAGAGATAATTTTCCATAGAAATTGTTTTGTGTTTTTTTTATGTGCTCAGTCGCTATAATATGCCACTCAAGGATTAAACTTGTTGGCAGCTTGGAGAACTTAGCTGCTGTGGAGCTACTGTGGGTGTATGTTTTATTGCTGGCAACCTATATTTTGGTTTATTTTTATGATGATTATAAAATGAAATAATTGGGAGAATATATCTTTGAACAGATCCGAAAGGTACTCCTGTTCAACCTAATATAATGAAGAGTTATGGTTACCAAGAAGAAGAAGAAGAAAATTCATGGACAACACCAACTAAAGAAGTTTTGCAGGTATATGTTATTATATTAAGCCAACAGTAAAAACAATTGACAAAAATGGTTGCTTACTGAAGTCAGTCCCTTTTAGAAATGATGGTCTACACAAAAGTACAATCATTACTCAATTGTCAGTTAGTATTATACAGACAGTAGTTTGTTTAATGTGTTTATCATGTATTTTTTCCTACTACATAATCGTTCTATAATCAAACACTTGACTTAAAACATGATAAATCCATCTTTGAGAAAGGAATAGATAGGGATGATATATATATATATTTATTTTATGATCAGTAGTGGAATACCGCATTTTTTCAGTGAAATGAAAGTGTTTGAAATAAAAGTGTTATTCCACTGGCTAGCAATGAAGTCCATGTTGAAAACCTAAAATGATTGTAAAATCATAAAATAAATAGAACATTTGTTGTTTTGTCGTGAATAACATATTTTATTTCATCTTTAAGCAAGAAAATGTTTATATTTCCACTCATGCTACGCATTCGTGAAAATATAAGTTTTCTTGCTTCTCGATGAAATAAAATATGTTATTCACTCTAAAACAACAAATATCCTCTATATATATGGTATTGACAGCTAACAATGCTGTTGCGTGGAGAATTACAATATCTGGCAATATCCCTTTTAGTACACAACTTATATTCAAATCATGATGGACCGATATTGTAAGTGTAAGTAGCCAAATCAGTCTACATAATTTTAATGATGTCGATACATATGCCATACAGTGTGCTATGAGTCAGTTGAATTTTGCCCAGACGTTGGCACTACAGCTTACTCTTAAATTGAATTTTAACTGCCAGGCGATCTTTGGTCCCATCCAAATGACTAGACAGCTGTCCTTACCAGGACCTCTGCCCTGCATCACTAGCAAGGGGGAAACCACAAAACTCTCTTTAAAGTTCTATGGATGGAAGTTTAGGAGCAGACCAGTAGGACATTAATTTCTATGGATAGTAGAGTTGAACTGAATGTCAGACTTGGTCTGTACTTATTACGTTGATTACAGGGTGCTCAGAGAGCTGTAGAAGCTAGACGTCAGAGATCTATATCCAGACAAGGTAGTATAGATCATGATTTAACAAGTTGTCAGAACAGGTATGTGATACACTTAATTACTTACCATAATTCATGTGAATTCCTTATCAGGGGTCATAGTAATAATTAGTATACAATAATTCATTTGAATTTCCAGATTACAGTCAATCAGATTGCTGAAATAAATTACACTGGTATCTGTTGAATAATATATTTATGTACTATATCTTCAAAGACAATTCAGTAGATGATGCCTAACTATGACTTGAAGCTCAGATAACTGTTTTAAAACCTGTCATTTTCAAATGATACAGATGTGCTGGAATGTGTGCTATATTCAAATAGCAGCCATTTTACTGGTTGATAGACAAAAAATAACTTTGAGTGAAGAGTTTGATTCTTGTTGTAACAATATATAAAATGTATATTTTAAACAGTACTGATAGTTTGAATGGATTTAACGTATCACCTAATCACAGTCAACATACAACATCATCTAATGATGGTTTAAGTTCATCACTATCAAACTCAACTATGACTAATCCAGAACATGGTAAGATTATTATTGCTGTAAATCCAACTTTACATTTAATCAGAGTGTGTTTTTAAAAAAATTAGGCAAATTCAATGTACACTCTACAAATTTCTTTTTAATAAATTCAATATCCATTCTCATTAAGGGATGAAATAGTCTGTAAAAAAGAATTTGGAACATGAACATGAAAAGCAATGTCCATAATTCTTCTTTGTTTCTCATTTTCTATATATTATTCAACAGGGCGTTATAAGGGAGGTAGTAAAGGAAGAGAGAAATTATTTGTAGATTCTAGACCAGTTGGTGTTGATCCTGGCTGGTATCCATATATGACTACAGGTAGTGTACATGTTATGTTTATCTAGCTTGTAATTAATTCATAATCTTTGTTACATTTTCTCTGATGTACAGATTTCTACCCAGGTCTTTATCAGGAATATTTCAAGGGGATAAAGAGTTACTAAAGAGTGACCTAGTTTCTGGTGTCTGAAGTTGGTGCATCCCAAACATGATATATTTATATTGCTAAAGAATATTGACACTAGATTATAACATTACCCCCAACACATCCATAACAAACTCAATAATGTACATCTTATACACCAAAACATCCATAGCAAACTCTGCGTGCATATTTTACCCCAAAACATCCATAACAAACTCATCATGCATGTTATACCCCAAAACATCCATAGCAAACTCAGCGTCCATCTTCATAAACATTCATAACAAACTCAGTGTGCAACCTTAAAACATCCATAACAAACCCAGTGTGCATCTTTTATGCCCCAAAACATCCATACCATATTCAGCATATTGAAATGCCATTGGAAATGTTTAATTTTCAGAAACTGAATCTAAAAAGTAAACTTAGAATCCCCACAAGATTGATTATTTATAGACTGATCTGGATAACTGAAGGTGTTATTCATAATGGCAGTAATTTTAGATTTGAATAGAGAATAGGATTCACCTGTCATAACTTTTAGATAGGTTTATTTTCAGCAACAAATATAGTTTTTTGGGGTTTGATGGTTAATAATGATTGGTAATGTAAATTGGACATAGAACACCAAGGAATAGTATTGACAATTTGGTTTTGAAGACAGTATTTTGTGATTGTAGGCTGGGATTGGAGACCATTAGACAAGAATGAGGAAAGAATGTCAATATCACGCCTAATGAAACCTATTTTAACTGCAGATATTCAATCTCAGAATTTTTCTTCAGGAATAAGTATGGAGTGTATACTTATTAATGTAAACATCATTTTTTCTAATCAACTTTGTTATTTCTGGCTATAATAGAACTATCTCTTGTTTTCAGTTAATACTCTCAAATTTAAAGGGTTTAATATTTATTCCTTCACAAACAGAATCCAATTATTTAAACAATTCATCCTCAAGTGACGTATTTCTGAAAGCGGTGTTTCTGTTCTTTTAAATATTATTTTAATGAAATACAGTGAATACATGAAGTTGATTTATAGAATTGATGTTTACATGTATAATTGATTAGTAGATGTGTTTCTATAGAACAATGGTTTTATGTTGATGGCTGACTTTAATATGCTTGTATTAACTTTCATTTATGGTTTTACTAATTGACTGGTAATTTGGAGATGGTAGAAAATGACCAAAAGGGGTTTTAAACAGCATTTTTGGGCTTTAGCATAAATTAAAAAAAATATGTAAAAATTGCCCAAAATTAAAATTTGAGATATTTGGCTTTTTGAAGATTAAAATGATTTCAGAATAACAAATTATTTAATTTTATCTGGGTATTTTCTGCTGTAGATTAAAAAATCTTAATTTCACAAGCTCGGCCTTGTCTTTAATTTTTTAATTATTTAAAAACCAATATGCTGTTGTTATTATCACACATTGGATTTTTCGCACACTTAAAACCCCTTTTGACTGAATCTGCTTTGTAGTGTATTGACCTTTTAATTTTTTATATTTTTTTTTCATGAATGGTTTTTTATTTTGACCCAGAATTTTCTACTTAGTTTTATTTCTGCTATCGCATTATTAGTTGATTTCATTTTTTTAAAAATCTTATGGTAGGAAACTATAAGTAACCTATTTTATTTCATAAGCACAACTTTGACATGGTTGTAGTGCCAACACGTCTTAAAAGGGCCATTTCACTTCATTCTTTTTTATTTTTGGGTCTTTTTTTCCCAGTAAAATATTTTAATAACAGTCCCTGAAAAAATAATATGATTTACAAGGTTAAAGATGCATAAGAATTAGATAAAGAGCTGACTGTTCTTACTATAATAGTTTGAAATGAAACATAAAGGAACCCTTCACTGTTCAAAATAAGACTAAGCCTTAGCGCCAGTGCCACTGTTCGGGCAAATTTCCTTCATAGCACTCTGCCTAGTATAAGCATGTCTTTATAGCCTAGTCAGTGTGGAAAAGTAGGAGGTTAAACACAATTTCAGTTAATTTTCTTTAAAGTTCTCTATTATAAAGGATATTTTTTGGTTTTGTTTGGGAACATTCACAGAAATTTGATTAAATTGTCCTACATGTACTAATTGAGTGGTATTGTTCTCTACACACAGAGATATCAAATATTTTAAAGATCCTACAGCAAACCGATTACGATGGGACACAGGTTGTGAATAAGGATAAGTGATGTCCAAGCTACATATTCTCACATAATATTTTGATTGGGCTTTGAGTTGTAGTGTAACATTATTAGTAGATGAGTAGATTATAAATGTAGTTACTGATTTTTATTTATGATATATAAATAAGATCCTGCTTTTATATCATTGAATAACTGATCAATATATATTATCTCCCTTTGTTAATCCCCCTGCATTCTTATAAAGTTTGAAAGAGAAGCTTTCTTGCATGAATCCTTTTTATTAACCGATGATTAAGATCTAAAGAAATAAAAATAACAAATGTTCAAAAGAATTTTTTTATTAGATCAGTAGAAATTAATGTACATGGTATCTTGCTAATTTTGTGTCCATCTTTAAAATCATGTCTCAATCGATATTGTAATCTATGAAAATATGAGATTATATAATGTTGGTTATATATATACACATTCAAAATATTATTTACCGATATATATATATATTTTATTAGGTGTGGACTGGAAGTCTTTGACTACCCCAGCATCATTACCAATAACAACTGATTTTTTCCCCGATAGTCACAGTCTACATTATGACTATGTTGTATCAGACTATAATCTATTACCAGATGATATTAATAGTGATTACTGGATAAAGTAAGATATTAATTTTATTAAATAGGCCTTTATTAACCGTTTATATCATGGTCTCTATGATTCAATACTGTAGTCACAATTAGTTCCATTAAAACAGGCACTAACACTTCAATTCCTAAATCAACAGTTTAAGTCAAAAACACAATGTATTCTTTGCAATTTTTGAGACATATAATTTATTCAGATTCCATTTGATAAATTGAAAATGTGAAATGGAGTAGAACTGTAGTATTACAAAGTGATATACTAAAGTTTAGATTGGGCGGCCATTCACGGCAAGGATAGTTCTCTTTGTGCAGATTGACAACATTTGAAAATTTAAAATAATGAAGCAGAGTTATGTGATCTATTATTTGAGAGATATTATATATATTTCTCTCACTGTTAAGTGATTATTGGTTTAGCTATAAGTAGTCTGGCTAGAGGTTTGACATATGGGAAGCAGACAGGGTCATACTGCGAGATGTGTAACAATGTAGTTTGAATGCATTTCTAAACAATATTACCCTTTTCTAAAACTTTCTCTATTGGACATAAGAATAAATCATTTCTTACATATTAATCATTCAGTGCAAATTTCATAGCTAATTGAAATTTTTTTCAATGATTTGATTATGTATTATTTTAGACCAGCTAGTACTGAAGATGAAAAGTTTTATCGTCAGGAACCTATAACCACAGTACAAGTATTTAAAGAGTTGATTAATCAAAGATTAGCAGAAGTAAGTACAATCAAGTCCATATACATGAGTCCTAAAAGTAATGAATATATTTATCCTCTATAAAATGTCTGACACTACTGAACTAGTACCTGACGGTTTTAACTATATGCATGACATAATGACAGGCACTGTCAAGTCTTTTTTTACTTTATCACCCAATATCTTATTTGACAGTAGATATCGCTTGTATGATAAATTACATAATCTACTGCGATATCTCCTTAGGAGATATTGCTTTACATGAATTTGATTGGTCAATCAAAAAGGAACTACTTTCTTTCATTTTAAAGAAACCACTTATTTTAAATAAAAAGTGACTTTTTTCTTGTTAAAAAGAAACTGTTTTTATTTAATTGACTATGAAGAAAATACTGGGTCAATATATAGGACTTTGCAATAGCTAAACTGCAGTCAAAAAACTGATGTATCACTACGCAGTAATGAAATTAGGTCCAGTAAAGGTGAAATTTATACCAAAGAATTATATTTATTTATTTCTGCATGTAAGAAAGGATTGGGTGATAAATAAAATCTCCAACTCGTGTTTTTTGATATCAAAAAATATCAACACTCGTTGATAAAGTAAAAAAAAACTCGGCAGAGCCTCGTTTTTTTTACATTATCAACTTGTGTTGATATTTTTTGATATCAAAAAACACTTGTAGGAGATTCTCTATTTATCAACGAGTGATGATATTTTTTGATATCAAAAAACATGAGTTGGAGATTTTATTTATCAGCCAATCCTTTCTTACATGCACCAATAAATAAATATAATTATTTGGTATAGATTTCACTTTTTTTACTGAATCTAACTACATTACAGCATAGTGATACATCATTTTTTGACAGCAGTTTACCTATTTCAAAGTCCTATATATTGACCTATAGTATTTCCTTCAAGGTCAATTAAATAAAAACAGTTTATTTTTCTAAAAAAAAAAGGCACTCTTTATTTTAAATAAGTGGTTTCTTTAAAATAAAAGAAAGTAATTCTTTTTTGATTGACCAATCTAATTCATGTAAAGTGATATCTCCTAAGGAGATATTGCAGAAGATTATGTATTTTATCACACAAGCGATATCTACTGTCAATTGTGTTAGTGGGTGATATATTCCATATCATGAAGTCATCTTCTAGGATCTTTAAAGTCAATTTTATCTGCAAGTATGATATTGGTGTAATATACAATTGTAATGATCTTGATATATAATGTAGATTCCCAAGTGTTGAAAATATGTATCTCTTAACTAATTTGTTGTCTGCATATCATTAACAGGGCTTCCAGTTAATTCTGTTCAGTAATCCTAAGATTATCACCCAGAAAGAAGCTAATATGGGTACCAGTCCTCAATATCAACATGCTTCTAGTTTAATACGAGCTAGACCAAGGCAAGAAAATCAGGTAAAAACTTTTTATTAACATGATTAATCATCAGTATAACTATTTATAAAGTATGATTTTTTTGATCAAAATCAAATTATTGTGGATATTTTTCTTAAAAGACAAAACCTTTTTATATTATAGGAGGAGTATTATTTAAGTATTGGTCGAATCTTCCATAAATTAACTCTATGTGGACCTACTATAACAGTTACACGATACAGGCCACGGTATGGTTTTATTCTATTTAATTAATTTACAGATATAATAACAGACAGCTTTATGGATAACATTCACTAGGTTTATTAACTGCAATGTTTCAATGAGGACACTCTCACCGTTATCAAGCAATGATACAATCAACATGTTACAGAAGGTTATATACAAGCAGATAACAATAAACTAATTAATAATATAAGGCCGAAGCCATTCAAAGTAACCCTATACCCAAGTAAACTGTTATTAATCAATGAGAAACCCTTAAAGAGGATGAAGTTTTACAAATCTATGCTGAAACAACAAGTGATATTAATAAACCCTTAATTACATTTTGCAAATAAAGATTAAAAAAGAGTAAAAAATTAACAAAACACCTATGAGTGAGAAACCATGATCTATTGATACCATAACCCTCTCCCTTAGACAACAAGATGTAATCAGTCATATTATGGTGGCCTGACTTATGCAGAGGTAAAATCTTACTAAAAGGAAATTAAAGTGATTATATGATTAGATGGTTATCAAAGAATTAAAACATAAATACAACTAAACCCGAACTGCGAGTGAACCGGTGGATGACGGTGGCACTTGAACACATAAAAGCACAACCCATTATTATAAACCAATTATTTAAACAGTCGATAGTTGTTCTGTTCACAGGAAATAGTGAAGAGCATAATTTACAAATAAAATAAAACCAAGTACAAACAATCCAAACCATAAGACAGAATTCAAAGTCCTTAAAAAGGTTATAGGCAAAATAGTGTAATCAGCAAATGGACTGCTCCCCGTGTACAAAATACACGACAAACAGTGGTAACAGGTGTCCGGAAGAGTAAGCTTACCCTGTCTGGCGCCACACCTGCCATAGCTGCATGTTTAGTGGCATGCAAATTAGTTTATAAAAAAATTGAATGTTTAATGAAATGATGCTGGGATTTATTTTTGTGGTAAAATTTTTTTTTTTTTGTTAGATTTTTGTTCAATACTGACCAGATTTGATTATGATTTATTTGCAGACATTCGCAGCCAAAACATCATTATAGATATTTATATCGGTTCCAATGTCCTGATTCCTATAGTTATGATGTTTCATGGACAGAATTCAGTAATGAACAATTAGAGAATTATAATTGGAATTATTTAGACCAATATATATGTACAAGGGGTGAAGGAGATTATGATTTAATGGAGGTATATATCCATTTAGTTTATCATTAGCACCAGGGCTTACTGTTAACAGTTGCCCACTCTACCCAGAAAATTAAAGTTGGCATAATGCAAAAATGTTTCATATTCCCTATCAAGAAACAGAATAATATCAATGCAATAATGTCTGTAGGTCTAATTAAAATACAACAAGTCATTCAATTACCGTTATAACTTGTATGAAAAATATAGCCCAGTTATTATTACTACACACACAATACATGGTTTAATCTATTAAAGTGTTTCTGCCACCACTAATATTTGTTTTCTACGTATTTACAAAGCTTTGATAAAATTCTATCTGTCTACCTTGGCACAATGTCAAGGCATAATTTCTCTCATGTAGCACACTGTAACCCAATTGGAACAAAACAGTAGGATGTTAAACCACACTTCATTTTATTTTCATTTCCCTCTCTCTGATGTTATATTATGACAAGTTTTTAAATTTGGTTAAGTTTGTTTTTACAGTCTATTGATTACCTATACCGGTCCATAAGGAATTTTGTATTGTTTTACTAAATTCAAACATAATAGGAAGGTAACTCTAACATTTGCAATCAAAATATTTTGGAATTTTTAACCAAATGACCAATCCCTGCAAGAGTGAACAAGGAAAACCAACAGGTACTGTAGTATAAGACTACATCCATATTAAATTTAAAATGTGGTCTTATAAAAATGACAGTTTTTAATATGTTAATAGTAATGATATCGCTGGTATTTCCTCCCAAGAATCTGCATTTAAATATTAATGATATTCAATAATTACAGTCATTGAAGTTTTGGAGAAGTCGTTTCTTCCTCCTGCCATGTAATAATTCGGCTACAAAGAAGATTATTGAGGGCAGTTCACGGTAGGTTCACATGCTATAGAAAAATACCTTGTAGATATCTGTTTATAAACTTACAGAAGTAGATTCATAATCAAACAAATTTAAATAAATATATAATATAGTGTTTTCAGTACTTTACATCAATAAGTGATGTAGGAGATATCAATTCACCAAAGATCTGATTTCTGCTGCCTGGTATTTAGAAAGGCTAGTTTAAGTGTAGTTATGCAAAGCTAAAAAGAAGGTTATAAATATGTTTTAATCTGCATGTATTAAATTGACTGTTTCTGTACTTTGATACAGCTTTTTAATTCAGTAGAAAATCTTCTGGTTACCAGATACTCCTGCGTCACTTAAAAAGAGGCGCATGACAGTTTTTTATCTAAAGAAATAAGAAATTAAAACAGTCTCAATAATTAAACCGCGTTGAAAGTTAACTCTATAAAACAATTGAATTGGCAACCTGATAAATGTTACTGACAATCAAAAATGAATACTGGATAATCATACATACCTTCAATGTGATGAAATAAATGTCTTGAAATATGATGTACCGGTATATGAAATATTATTTAGACCAGTAGATTCTTAGGAAATATTTAACATCTGTATTACATGAAATATATTCTATACTTTCTAGGTGTGATGTATATGAAGATAAGACTCAAACAGAATTAAAACAACTTATTTCTGGTTTTCAAAGATTTTTAGAAGTTGCCAATAAAATCAAACGACCACAACAAACCAGAAAATCTCGAGTAAGTTTGATACAGATATCAATGTCATTCTGTTCAAATTTGACATAATTCTAATTACATAATTATCAATTGTCAAACCTATCCTAATTAAAAAGGAAAATGAAATTTGTTACCCAAAACATTATGTTCCAACATACGTCACTGGATAATGGATGTAGAATTGCACTAAAGATAATTTTGTAAACTAGTTTTAATGATCAGATACATCTGTATTTTATCTATTTTAGGTGAATTTACCACCTGAAGGAGTTAATCTAACACCTGATTCTAGTCCTAATAAACCTGAATATGACAAGTAAGATATAATTCTCTAACTTAACTTTGTAATTCATGTAATAGAAGAAAATTGTATCGAAACTGTTCTGTCCATCCGTCCGTACATCTATCTTTTTCCCCCTGAAACACTTACAGCCTTCATTTATTTTCCAATCTTTTCTATGTTATTCACAATTAGTGAGACAAAGCCTATTAAATTACAGAAATTTCTAACTGATTATAACTTCAAGCTTGAAATATATCTTCATTGTTCAGGTAAATAAGAAAAACATGTCTTATGAACTTTCAACAGTTGTGCTTTATAATACTGTTGCAGTTATGGCTATTGCTCACGTTATAGAATATTGTGACAAAGGTTATTATTCGATTTTCTTGAAATATGTATGCAATTTTTAGTTAGACAAAGAATCCTTTTGAATTCATTGATTTGTAATAATCACTTTTAGACTTATTGTCCTTGATCACTTGATAGAATTCTTTATTAAGAAAATACAATAAACCTGAAATTTGTATACATCATTTAGTTAATTATAAAAAAAAGCCTATTGAATTTCAACCTTTTCAATTAATTACAGCTAGAGTTTAGATGAATGAGACAAAGAAACCATGTACTTGTTGTCTTTGTAGAATCTAGTGACAAATGTTATCATTATATAAATCTAACTTGTTCAAATTTGATTAGTGAGAGAATGAAGCCTATTAAATTTCCTTGTGAACTCTCTGACCACAAAAGTTATTTGATTGTAAAATACATGTACATCTAGATCACAATTTATATTATAGACATATACACAAAGAAGAAATCACCTGTAGTTCACCGTCAGTTAAAATAGTAGAAGCTATGATGGATCTACAGTAAGTTTCATATCTTTCTTTTTATTCTCATACAATTTACAATTATCAGAAACATCCTATTTATTAGTTAGATATTTCCCAGACCTTTCGACTGCTAGTTACTGTAATATATAAACTTGGTTTAAATCTGCTGTGGATAAACCTCCTGTTTTCATTGTAATTTGCAACAATTGCTAACAGTCCACGATAGACAGCAAGCTTACACTGTAATGTGCAGGAGGACCACATTACACACAAACAAAACTAATAAGACAAACCTGAAGACAAGACAAACTATACAGACATTACAAGAAATAAACAACAAATATCAAATCAAATTAATGAATCAAGAGGCCAGCCTTAAGTGCCCACTCAACTGTACAGTCCCAGACCTGTAATGATACAGGCTTAATTCAAAATGAAAAATAATAAATGATTTACAAGGAAGATCTAATAGAAATAATGCAACCAGCTTTGACAGTCTCGTGAATGGGGATAATCTGCCAGTTGACATCACAAGTTAAAATGTCCCTTTTTTTACAATAATAAGGGCAATAATCGAGATATAATTTCGGAAAATGCTGAAAATTGATAAATATAGTGTGGTGAGCAAACACGATCAAAGCCCAGCAACGACAACATTCTTCGGTACAAAGGTCTAAAACTCTACTATTATAGTCTCTTAAAATGGTTTATATATAGTCTTATGAGGATTTTGTAAATACAATCCTTATTTATAAATAATTGTGAAATATGTTTTAATAGAAATGGTCTATGTTTTCTACCTAAACAACCTGGAATACAAGAGAATTGTTTTATATCAGCTGAGTGTGTTACATGGTGTATACAGAATATACATGGTGTTAAAACTGTACCAGAAGCTTCACAATTAATGCAGGTACTATTGTACTTATTACTCTATAAATTGTAATCAGGACAATCAAGTTTTTAATCTAATGTGTCTTACTGTTTGGGGGGCAATGGGTGTCTAAGTGGTTCAATGTGACATTGTGTATGGTTGCCTGCCTAACCATGTGGACTTTCTCTAAAATGTCTCTGCATGAGGGCAAATATTTACCATATTTTAGTCACGAAAAGTCTGTGATGAGTGATAACTGTTAAACCCCATTTTTTCGATTGATGTTCTAAATTTCAACGGGGGACATTCCGTGTCAAATCACTCAATGAGTTAAAGCGTACCCCCATTGATTCAGCTGAAATTTGATGTATAATATGTTTATTTGGGCAGGAAAAACTGATATTTCAAATTTTAGCTTGATCCGACCAACGGTTGCAGAGATATGACTGTCTCAATTTTGGGGCTTTTGGCCAAAATGAGCGTAGCCACCATTATTTATTTGACCGTTACTCAGCAACCAGTAAGTCAAAATTGCTATAATGAGTATTTCTGGAATGGGAATTCCACAAGGATTCCAAATATCTTTATTTTTGACAATGGGTGAATTTTGAAGGCCCATTGACATAGACTTTGGCCTTGATCTTGACCTTGTGGAACTCGTGACCTTGAGATTAACGTGTGTTCAAAAGTTATCCCAACATGTTTTCTACTCAATATAAAAAAATTGGACATATAATTTTTTTTTATAAGCTGTAAAATCATGTCAAATGTCCACACATGAGGCTGAAAATCAGTGTTTTGCACTTAATAAAGCAGGGTTTTGTTCAAGAGGCATACATGCAGTCCTCGAAATTAAGAATTTTCTACCACGGCACAAAAAAATGAAAAATGCCGTGGCAGAATGGTATTGCTACGGCACCACAGCCTTTTTTTTTCATTTCAAGATCAATGCCTTTCTTAACTATTCATTTCAAGATGGATAAAATTTATTTATTCACGTCACAAAATTTGACGCGAATCGGTTACGTGTGGTCGTGCGAGCTCAAAAACATGCGAACGATCTCCTGGTTATGCAAATTGAAAAATATCAGTTACGTTAACAAATTTATTCGCATTTGATCAATATTTATACAAGATGACTTTGTGACACTGGTACCGTTTCTATTACGGGGTCTCACTAATATTCAGGAAGTCAAAACGTGGTGTAGTGGCACTTTTCCGGGAGCTAGTGAGATGAAGTTCGCGGACTGCCATATCAGGTAATATTTTGAACGAATTTTCGTTTATTTTTCATGTTTTTAATTTTTAAATGTAATAGAAACTTTGAAAAAAAAGAGCATTCCGCTCGAGATATCGGCATTTTTGGATAGCCTGATATATATTTTGTATAGTTTGAGCTTTTGTTTTGCCGAAATCCCCCGTAGGAATTGGCAATAAGACAGAAAGTGGAACCGGGGAGAAATCGGGGAAAGACAACTCTTGGTAGATGCGTGTAGGGGGTCAGACCACAGTGAATAATTATTTGTATCTAACCTTTGCAAATCAGACTTATTTTAGTGTGAAGTATTTAGATGATTTTTGCAAAATGTCAGTATCAATTTCTATTTTATTTTAATAAGGTTACTTGTAAAAACATTGAATTTTGAGAAAAATATATCCCTACATAAGACTGACTTGACATCAGGCAAAACGAAAATGTGCCTTGTGCATTGATATTTTTATCATTGTATGCAATGTTTTTACTCATTGTATGCATTTGTTTTTACTCATTAAGCATTGTTGTATATGTTTTTTTTTTAAATTTTATAAACCAGAGATATTTGTTATGTTTAGAGGAAGGGTGATTCTTTGTTTGGTTAATAATATCATAACATTCGATTACTTTGGCTTATGCACCTATATGTTTTGTATTTGCAGATGACTTTGATGCTGTCCAGTCATGAATGCCAAAAAAAAAATAAATAAAAATATTTTGTCATTTGTAATCCTTATGATTATATCACATATTGTTAATTTTTTTTTAAGTTTTAATTTTTTAGTTTTGTTTTGTAGTAACTACTTTTCATATGATTGATGTTGATCATGATGTACAGTTTTGTTTTCTGTTATTGTTAGATATTGGTCAGAAGTTTTGACCCAGAAAAATTCTGATATTTCATTTATTTTTGGTTGTTAATTGAAATAAAAATATTTTTTCATAAAAATTTTATTGGTCATAATAATACTTGTAGTGATTTTCCACTCTCGAAACAACTAGTTTTGTCAGCTAAAAGATGAACACAGTCTATGACTCTATGTGTTTTTGCATGTATATGTATCCAGGAAAAGACCCTGTGAAAATTCCATAGCCTCCGGACCTGCAGTTGACCAGTGACCTTACACTTTCTGTATGACCTTGACATGGTATTGACAAGAAATGCAATTCGAGGAGCTGGTGTCTAATAAATAAATACGATAACAATGTGAAAACATTATTTGTGTATCCATCACATCAAGAAATGGGTTGGGTAAAGATTTCAAAGCCCTGAGAATTCTACATGGTTTGTTATTAACTGTCAGGTCGTTTTTTTGCTGTGACCTTGAACGTAAATTGTCTCGGTCGTAAGTTCGACGGTCTATAGTATATAAACAATATAATCGAGGAGTCTCGCGATAATTTTCTCTGATCAAGTACATCTCGAACTTCAAATTCTGCAAGTTACATGAATGTACCTGTTATAGTTTCTGAGATATTAGCTTTGGTCAGGTTTTTTGCATTTTTAAAAAAAGCCGTATTTTAATGCCTCCAATTCGCCGTCTTTAAAATGCCATAACTTTTTTAATTTTCAATATTTTTTCAAAATTCTTTCAGATTATTGAATCTAAATAGTTGACACTGACAGTGAAATAGTTATTTTAGAGACATTTTGTGTATTTAAAAACCCTTTGGCAATGCTAGTTAAAAGTGTACCGGTATTCTGTAATTGCAATATATTTGTCAGACTTTCGTATACAAAATAATACATTTACATGACGTTATGACACGGTCAATCGACATCCTCCTGGTACTATTCTATAACCGGTACATTGTGTCACTATAATTTTAAGGATCGTAAGATCTACCACGGCAAAAAAAAATGAATTATGCCGTGGCAGATGGGAGTTGCGTCGGCTTTAACCACGGCTTTGCCGTTGGCCGTGGTTAATTTCGAGCGCTGTACATGTAGTAAATATCTGCAGACTTCCTAAAGATAGCTAATTATGATTGATACAGCAAATAATCCTCGTTTTAATTAGTCTGAACTTATACATGTATTTTATGTAATTAAAAGGTCTTAATGAAGGTTTTGAAACTACTTTCATCATCAATGACCCAGCAGAAATTTTCATGATGTCATTTTTGCTGATAATGGGTCTTAAGTATGCAAATAGAACTCCAAAATATCAACTAAGAACATCTTTATTTTTAAGAATACACAATGATGTTTTTCTGTGAAGTGCATTTTTCTGTGACAGTTTATAAGTAATATTTTAATAACATTATTTATTTTTACAGAAATTATTAGATGATCAATTAATAATTCATGCATCAGGGAATCCTAAACATAGATTTATTTATGGATTTTATATTTACATGGTTGTTACACCTTCATCTAAACAAAAAACACAAGGTAAGATTATATCTCGGAATATGCATTACAATCAGTTGTAAAACTTATGTTTTATTTATAATGTACTTCTCCTCTTTTTGACCCCGCCTTTCAAAGAAAGTTGGGGGACTATTAAAATGGGTTCGTCCGTCTGTCTGTCTGTCCTTCTGTCTGTCTGTCTGTCCGTCACACTTTTTGGGACACAATAACTCTCTTCCTAATTGAGTTAAAATGTTCAAACTTGTTGTATGTGTTTATTAGGTCAATGCCTTGATGGAGTTCGAAGATGAGCATTTTCCGCTTAGGGTAAGCAGAGATAAGCAATTTGATTGTTTGATGCTTTGGGACACGATAACTTTAGTTCTAATTAAGTGAGATTGATGAAACTTGGTGTATAGTTTCATTACAGTAATACCTTGACTAAGTTCGATAATGAGCATTTTCTGCTCAGGGTAAGCAGAGCGATACGTAATTTGATTGGTCGAGACTTTGGAACACAATATAACTCTCCTTCTAATTGAGTTAAAATGTTCAAACTTGGTGTATATGCTTATTCGATCAATGCCATGATGGAGTTCAAAGATGAGCATTTTCCGCTTAGGGTAAGCAGAGATAAGCAATTTGATTGGTTGATGCTTTGGGACACGATAACTTTAGTTCTAATTAAGTGAGAGTGATGAAACTTGGTGTATAGTTTCATTACAGTAATACCTTGACTAAGATCGATAATGAGCATTTTCTGCTCAGGGTAAGCAGAGCGATAAGCAATTTGATTTGCCGAGACTTTGGAACACAATAACTCTCCTTCGAATTGAGTTAAAATGTTCAAAATCGGTGTGTATGCTTATAAGGTCAATGCCTTCATGGAGTTCGAAGATGAGCATTTTCTTCTTAGGGTAGGCAGAGATAAGCAATTTGATTGGTTGATACTTTGGGACAAGATAACTTAGGTTCATCTTGATTGATGATTTTTATGCCAATACAATGACTGCATTCTCATTCAGTAATGGATTCGACCGTAACAGTGTATAGAAAAGATTGACTCGGACACAAGGGCCCTTTCCCTTGGCCAGAGGGGCCCTTTTGTCAAGCGTGGGGGCCCTTTTGTCTGCCTTTAGGGTCCACCTAACTAGGGTACATTTTCATTTTTCTAGTCGGTTTTAGCATTTTTCTTTATAAAACACTTTTGGATGACACTTCGTGTACAGTTTGATTGCTTGATACGTTTGAAAAAAATAAATGTGCGATTAATTAATGTGTCATCTATTTATTTTTGGATTTCGGCGGGGGACATCAGCCTCAATGTTGGCTTGTTATATCTTAGAAAGCCTGAAAGAGCAGTTGTTTTGTGTAATATTATACATAGTCCTGTTGGTACATATGCACAGCTTGGTAGATGGCAATACTGTACGTGTATAAGTGTCTTATTCAAGGATATATTTTTCTATGAATACATTATTGTAAACCAAAACAATTTGGTGTTGGTTAGAAGCTGTATTTCACTATTTTTGATCATGTTATTTGCTGATTATTAAATGTGCCCTTCATTTCATATTTCTCTTTCAGATTTAAATCTGGGAACAGGACAACCATACAATATGTTCTTCCAAAATGAATTCTGTGAAGTTTCTATAAAACACTGTCAAGAGGAGGAAGAAATTCAAGAAATGAAAAAATTCTATCTGAGAGATGAGGAACTTAAACCATTTGATGAGGAATCTGATGATTGGCGGGTTTTATCTGGATTGAATTGTCGTGATAAAGGTCAACAGTTAGGTAAGAACATGACTTGATATATTTTGTTAAAAAGTATCTTGGAATTGTTGAATAATAGTTTGGTTGTTACTAATTGCATATTGGATACATTTATATCAAGAGATTAAATATATAATTAAATTATCAAGTAATCTTATTAACAGTAGTTTTCAAATAGTTTTTTCCTCCTGTTTTCCCTGTTAAAGCCTCAATATGCCAAAATAAAGGTTAAACACAGACAGAGTTTAAGACACTAGATGATTAAAAGTACCTTTATTAAAAACAATTTTGGTGTAAAAATTGACAATATTAGAAAATTCAACAACATGTTATTTTGATGTTTCCTGAATACTTTGTGGTCACATATTACAAACCAGAGGTTTATGCATTTGTTTTTAAAAATTTGCTGAGATTAAAATTTTGTGTTCTATGTTAAATTTAGTTGCTGACTTTATAGTTTTTATAGTTTAAATTTATTGTGGTCGTTTGATTAATACCTTTAATAAAAAAAAACAAACTAAAGCTTGTAATTTTTCCACCTTTACTTAGGTTACAATCTGCCGTATACATATATTTGTAAATTGACAGAAGGTTTGTTATGTTATCATTGTGTAGGCCTAGTATAATATTCTGTAGATCTCTAACCTATATAAATTATTGTTGTATACTCTTTATTTGGTGGCCGTGGTGACCGTTATTGAATATATCCCTAGGTAGTATCCAGTTTTGATAAAATCAGGATGATTTTATGGTTTAAATGATTTTATGGGTTTTAAGATTTTATTTATTGTTAATGTTATTTTTTTATTGATTGCTTTGTTTAACTACATACAATTTACATATTATACATTTAAACAGCATATATACTACATACATACACTGAAAAGTATGGGTTATAATAGAAATCTGGATTACCTTTTGTCATCAGACGTAATAATACATAATCATGTGGTTCCAACTCTGGAGTCATAACTAAGATATCTCCCCAAGTTCAAATCTTTTGTCATATGAGAATACAATGTTGCAATTTTTCGAATCTGATTTCTACAGGAAAGTCAATCTTCTCATTCAAATGAGAAGAAAAATGGTAGTTCATATAAAACATTCCTTGTTATTTAAAGTGGGTGCAAATATATTCCATACCTAATCGTAAATGATCATCTGTTAGTCTCAAAATAATATTTAAGGAAAGAATATAGAAAGAAATGATCCATTATGTGTTTACAATTTCATTTCATTATTCATTCATCTTCATGTTTTTGTGTGTTACCATGTGCATTTTTTACAGGAAAAGTCAATCTATGTGAAGTTAAAGGTAAGTATAATAATATTGTACGGCCAAGGTGTTTATATTATATAGTTTGTCAAATGTTGTTATGTCTTCATCTTGCAAAACAACACCAAAATAATAATCTTCACTCACTTATAGATTCTTTATTTAGTTGGATTAATTCTTAGATAAACTTATAATATTATAGTCTAGATGGTGGACCAGTAATTATTTATGTAAATTTTCTTTTGAAGCAATGGCTGTATTTGTCAAGAGTAACTTCAATACTTGTGTTGTAATCCTTTACTTCAAGTCATGTTTATTTACCGTGGACCTTATAATGTTTTTACTATAAATGACATCATTATAATCATCAAATAATTTTACAGTCCATGTTTTATTCCTACACAGATGTATTGGATCAAAACAAGTTTAACATTGAAAAATATCACATATATACATCTGACGATCTAACCAAACTCAATATAGGAATTTAATGCTTTATGTACATGTGTTACGTTACAGTGAGCCCTTGGTTTTATCATCAATTTTTTGTCCTGTTTTGATGTCTTGAACATTGTCATGGATCTATATTTACCCATTGTTTTTGTATTCTGGAAACTTGAAAATATAAGTAAACACCTGCAGATATTAACCCTTAGAACCCGAAATGCCGCAAAACCGGCTTGACGTTGTATCGCATATACCCGAAATGTCAGTTTTGCGGCTTTGGGCGTGTACAAACACCAATTATTTTGACGTCATAATTAATATGACGTCCTGTAAATCCAGGGTGGGACGTGCAACACCCCATGTAAAGTCAGTGTTCAAAGGGTTAAATGTATAATAATGTTCAGGGGAGGATTTGGGAATGGTCACAGTTGAAATCAATATTATGTGGGGATATCCTGTCCCAAACTACCCCCTCCTCCATTCCCCTTTATTCAGGTTTTGTGAATCTGTCCCCGACAATGAGGAATAAACAACAACCTATAGCTTGTATATATAGCTTAAAACCAAATAATTGAACACATAGAGAATGATTTTTACTTGTTAATACTTCTCTTGTATAACAGTCTGTATGTTATATTGTAATATCCAACAATAGAGAGCTTCTTATTAGTCAGTTTTATCACCAGTTTATGGTTTATTGGTGCTGGAGCTTATTAATTAACATGAATTTTTTATTTCCTTCACATTAATTTACTATCTCACTTTGTTATTATTTTAGTTTTCAGCACAGTTCAATCTTTCAGCTTTTAATGTACTGTATTAATGTCATTCTTTTTCTTTGTATTTTACCCGTTTGAAATTGTCAGATTTTTATAGTGCAGTATTACACATTGAATAGAATTAAATTTCAGTGAAATTTGAAAATGATAATAGATTGAAACTTAATATGATGAATTACTGGTAGTTGATATTGTGGTTTAGCATTCTTAAATTTACAAATAATGGAGGCTAATTGGTCTGCCATTGACATAGGCTAATTGGTTTACCATTAATGTATGCTAATTGGTCTTCCAATTATTCAGCGATTAATGTAGGCTAACTGACTGTTTCAAGGCTGTGTAGTGTCATAATCTAGAATTAGCCACCATCATGTTTCCATGATTGATTAACTTTCTCATTTGTCAGTGTTACTTAATGCATTTTAACATCATATACTTCCAAGGCCCATGCAATACATATCAATGTAGCCATTGAAATTTTGACTACTCTTAACTTGAAGGTGCATTATGTAAGAGCTGGCCATATTTGCTGTAATAGTTCCATAATAAAAAATGTTTATATTGAAAATTTCAGTCAAATTAATTATTCTGAACAAGGTTATGATTGGTTGAAGTCTTGACAAGAAATAGCTGATTGTCGAGTACCATTGCCATGATAATAAACAAATTCTTTAGTCAGTCCTTCTATCGAGTGATGTCCATTTTAACATTAATGAAATATTATATGCCGTGGATGGTCTAATCCAATTGATATTAGATGTTTTAGAGAGTTCATTATGGGCTGTACATAATAATTTATTTAACATTTGAAGCAAGAAAAAATACTTGCAACCGGCCAATTTACCCCTTGCATAATGCATCTGTGTTCTTGAAAGGTGATTATTGCAAAAAAAGAGTTTAACTCTTTATAGACAATGTAAACGAATAATACACAGAAATAATAGATCAACAAAACAAATTAAGGATGAGTATGAATGGTTAGCTTCAAGAATTTGCCACCAAGCAATGCACATGAATCTCAATGACTGAATGCAAACAGTGATATAAAAAATGAATTGCCTCTTGCTTAGCTCAGAGAAGGAGGTTTTATACTTTAATTCATGAGACTTGTTGTTCACATTGACCAATGATTTGATTTTGTTTCAGCAACCAAACACAACAAGTTTGTCAATGTGGATGTAGATATTAATAAAAAGAGTGAAAGATTAGAATGGGCTACAGCACGTTACCATGCCTACTATCGCCCAAATACAGCGTTTGAATTACAAGTTCAATGGATGGTAGCTACTGGTTGTCTTCTTGCCGACCTGGTAAGATTCTAGCTTATAATTTTAAAATAAATATCCCTACTGCAGATAAATAATACATTATTCCACCATTTCGACTCAAAATTGGTTATTCTAATGAACAGGGGTGTCAAGTGGTCTAACACGTGCCATTTAAAGAATAAGATCTACCATTCAGTTAAATGGTAAGATTTCGATCCCAAGTCTCTACCTTACAAGGAGTAGAGCACCATCTCAACCTCGTTTTTCTATGGACACAGTTTCCTACCACTGATGAAGACCCCATGTCACGGGGAATATATTGAAGTAATATTTGTACGATGTGTTAGTCCTGAAATAACCTAATGTATGTACTAAGTAGATGTTAATCAAACCACATAACTCTTACTCTAATGAATGAAAAATGATACATAGAGGGAGTCATTTAGCTTTTTATTAATGAAATATGATGGTATTTTAATTTTTCAACAAAAAAAAACTCACTTCACCATTGATGACTTGATTCTCCCACTGGCCTTCATACTCCTTGCAGTGTTTTGGTTGATTAGACCTAATCCCACTCAAACACATGTTCCTTAAGCAACGTCCGTGAGTTTTACAACATCTAACCGTTGCTTCAATACTCAACAATTCTCAAACTTTTGCGCCCTTTGTGTTTCCACGTGACTGATTGGCATTGTCCAATCGTAGGTCATATCACATAACGCACTGTAAAAACAAGTTTACCGCCGTTGAAAGTTTTTTTTTTAAATTGAGAAACTCACGGAAAACCAGCAACCTTGACATTGATCGATCTTTGAACTTTGCAACTTGATTGTCACATGTAAACAGTTTAGCTAGAAAGCGAGACTTGGTATTCACGACAACTGATGTTACCCAGTCGAATTTAGTGGCGAAATATGCAGGGTATTGCATGAATGGCTTGATAAGATGTACGTAGTTAAGGCCAGATCAAGCTTTCTATTGAAGATGACACAAACACTGCTTGATCACCGCAAATTTCTGTCTCAAATTATGACTGGTCAACAGTCCGGTCAACAACCAATACATAACGTATAAAAACAACTGTTATTAAATAGAGCTGTAAATTGTAAATATGTTAACATAAAAGTATATGATCACATTCAGCGCTCACGCTGTCCATCACCATTTCTGCCAATTGCAATAAAAATATAATTTTGGCGATAAAATATTCAATCTGGCGAAATTTTTGGCAGTAACTTTTTCCTGTATGGCGATTCTTGTTTAACCGGGGCGATAAAACTTTTGATTTCCACGTTACAGTTTATTGACCATTGACCATATTGTCACAATGAGCGTAATTTATTGTGCTCAATTAACTAGTGCATAACAGAATATTGCAGAAAAGCTAATTGTGTGAAATCTTTTATCATTTGATGGACCAGCCATCAAATATTTTCACCATATTTTGATACATTTAATCAACTGTTTGAATGCTTTCGGGAAGACCCCAGATCAAAGAGACTGACTAGAAATTCAACTTCCAACAGTTTATTTTTTACATTATTCCCAAATATGGATAATTATTAACTAATACATCACAAAGGTTTTCAGTAATTAATGTTGGCACAAACAGACATGTTTACAGAACTTATGTCGGAGAATTAGTCCAAAAATTTCAGTGAAGACCAAATTTACCGAATTGAGTATCAATGTTTGCTCCCGATTCATCCAATCATAAACTTTTAGTTATTATCATAGTAACAACAGGTCACTACTAACGTGGGTGGGTGCTGTATCAGACTCTATTGATTGGGTGATAAAAATAAACACTATCAAAAATCAAGTTTTCGCACTCAAAACTGGCTAGAGGGGGATTTCTCATACCAATGCTTCAGGAATATTACCGGCCTTTTGAATAACAATATTGATGGTTGGCTGGAGCTTTATTTTAAGATTTTCATCTAGTTACCTGTACCATATTCTTACAGGTATATAGTTGGACAAGAAAGGCAGGATCTAGTGGTTTTCACTTTCTACCCGTTCCAGTTGATCCTTTTGCTTTACCTAATTCTCCAAATTCTGATCCTCTTCGTGGTCCAATATTTGTTCCATTGAAGATGGATACTATATTGAATGACGATTATGAGATTCAAGGTTAGTCTTCACAGTAAATACACACATTATATACGTCTATGAGAATGATGCAAAGCAAGCACTGGCCACTTTGGTTTTCAATGAGTAGGCACAACTCTGACAAAAAGGTTATTGGTATGATCGATAGCCTCAAATAGTTACATTCAACTAAGTTTCAAAGAGCCTTTCACACTTTGTTAACCAGTTGTATCTACTGGATGTAATATATTTGAGTTGGCTCTTTATTTCCTTATTTAAATCTGAATCGGATCAAGGATGGTGTTGCACAATAAATGTTTTGCAGTAAAGATAGTTTATATTCTTACCTTTTCCAAAATTCATTATTTTCCTTTTCAGACCTTTCTGAAAACTGCAGGCAAGAACAGTTACTACATTTTCAACAAATTATCATTAAGAAGTGAGTATTGGTATATTATATATTTGACAGATTATGTACTAACTTTTGGGCAATCTGACTTTTTGGGGCAGACGGGTTAAGAGAAAATAAAAATTAGCATTCATCAGTTGCCGAAATAAAGTGCCCAAAATCTAATAACATGAATGTTTTCAGGCATTTTAGGTTCTGCATCCTGTAACATTCATCAGAATTTTATTGCTCTTTATTTAACTGACTGGGTGTAGTGAAGTAGGATGTGATGTAACGAATTGTAGATCAATGAAAGTCATTGGTTCAATCCCAAGTTGGTACAAGACAGGCAGTAATTCCAGTGATGAAACAAATAATTTAAAAATTTATACCATAATAGTCCCACAATGATCTGGTTTGTGAGAAGTGAAGTTAAACCTCATCTCTCTTTCACCTGTTCAATTTACTCCCAACCTGTCGACCACTAGCAAGAGACTGAACTTTTTTTTCTTCTTTCCATACAGGTTTGGTTTTCTTCCTGCTGGTGTATATTCAGCTGGTGTGATATCTGATGATACTAATACTGAAGTTAACCAATATGTACATTGTACTGGTGGTATGTTCATCATTATACCAGATTATAAACTATTATCTCCTAAATCTGTTCAAACACATTATACCTCAAGCTTTGGAAAAAGATCATCATCAGATCTTTGTAAAGATTACATTGCTCGTCAACAAGAACCAGAAGAATCACATACAGAAACAGGTTTTCTTTGGTCATGGAATTTCATGTTGTCAAAACGCTGGAGATCGTCAAACACTGGAGATGAACATTTCCAAAATAACGTGTTGGCCGATTTTAAGAAGTTTGTATCAAACAGTGATGGTCGTTTATTAGAATTGTGGAACGAATACAAAACAAAAGATTTATAATTTGTTTGCTGGAATATTTAAATAGTGCTGTGATCCAAGATATTTGTGCTTTAAATGCCATTAGAAATGACATTAGGGTAATATTGTGTGTATTATGTTGATCCACCAGATGATATATGATCTGGTTTTGGTATGTCAATGTTATGTTGTTCTAAAGATTGTCATGTTCAAGAATTTTTATTTAAAATTTATAAATATTTTATGAATATGTGCTTTTAATTTCTACCCAAGTGCTTTATCATGTAAGTAGTCTTATGTTTAAAAAAACATTATGCAAGATTTAGCGAAAAAGCTGGCTATTTTTACAATAATAGTGACAAGAAATATTCTTAATTGTCAAGTGCCATAGCCATGATAATAAATGGAGTCTTGATTCTGTCTAATCCACTCAATATTTTAGCTATTCGATAGTCTACAGATTTTATTATGGGTTTCATCTGCATAAATGTTGAATTGATAATTTATATTTCATTTGAAGCCAGAAAAATGTCTGGTAATAGGCAAATTGAGTTAGGATCAAGGATTAGAGCTAATGTGGTGCTTGCGTTAGCTTTTTAAGAAACAAATTAACACATTGGAATTACCGTATTAGACATCGCGGTATCGCAAGTCCCTATAAATTATTACACCTGCTACTTTAATTGTTTCAATTACCCAATGAATGAGAAAATCCATGTTTGTTTTTTTTACGATAAATGTATATAGTTGATTTTATTACAATGTGATATGAATGAAGTGCTGTGATAATGATAAAGTGTTTAAAATTATATATTTTTACCATGTCCTGTCAGTATTTGGTAAAGCAACACAGAGCAATGAAATAATTATTATTAAATGTAGGTATAGAATTCCATTGGCTGGTGATGAGATGGTCTGAAAGGCCTTGTCATATTGTTTTGACAGTCACATATAAAAGAATATGTTCATGGTCATTATCCTAATGTACCAGAAAGTGGTCATTTGAATAGATTTTGATGCTTACATGGGATAGGTATGGATAAGAAAGATGTAAATTTGTGCTTCCTTTGTGTGTTATTCTTTTATAAGAATATCTAGTCAAAATAAATAAGAGGGTAAACAATTTATGTAAGAAATGCTTATATATATGATTTGTAGGTTGTTAACTGTCTTAATATATATCATTTCTGGATACAATGTAATTAATTTCTGGATTTTCTTATTAAACACAAAAATGAAAATATTGTTTCATCTTTTATTGTGTGATCTCATCAACAAGACTATTAGATACTGTTTGTAACCATGTCCAAGAAGAGGCAATTACACTGGATGTTGGTATTGTTTTCAAACAATTACAGAGTTTCAGGGAATTGCAGTGGCTTTGTAAGTAAAATATTGGCTCACAAGTCTTTATGACCAGGCTCGCACAGAAAGTTCCTCTGTATTTTCCATCATAGGTTATTCAATTAGTCATGCAAGACATATTCATTGGGATGGAATGGATTCACATTAAAGAACCCTTGACAGTTGGAATTCGAAAGGCTTCCTCGTCTCTCTAATGTTAACAACATACATACATTTTATAAAGATACGATGATAAATGAAGTCATAAGAAATTGTGGATGACAGACAGGCCGGGGCAACAAGAATACACAACATTTCTATGATGCCGTATATAAAAATACAATAAATTAACAATTTGTAACTTTCTTTTAACAACTTTTTAATAATAATAATATATACGTATAAGTACACATGGTGAATATAAATAAATTATTATTCACAACAATTTCTATCCTAGACCTTAACTTTTATAGAAAAGTATTTTCATTTCCTTTGTATCACCTTTTCACTCAACATAATCAAAGTCATGTGGTATAGAAAACTGTTTGTCAATAACACTGTCATCAAATGAAAACTTGTTCTTGATCCATGATTTGGTAGAGAAAATATTATCTGTAAATACAATTGTTTTAATATGTATAAGAATATACACATGAAAATTGTTTGTTAGTCTACTCCATACAAGACTAACTTGGTCTGCAATTTATTTTAGAAACTAGCATCTGATTAAAGGGACTATCCCGATAAGAACAGATTCTCAAAAATTAAAGTCTGAGTATTTATGGAATTCGTGGACCAAAATATAGAGGCGGGGTTTATTTACCTTGTCTCAAAATTTCAGCTCAAAATATTGAGTCGTTTGGACGTGAACGTCAACACTGCTTATCCGGACACGTAACCCTTTTAAGATTTCGGGTCAATTTTTTCATTGGTTAACCTGATAATCGATTCCCGTTTCTTAAGAGGTCTATACAGTGAATGACCCATGTACTGTACATGATAACAAAAGCTAAATTTCACCTACATATTATTTTCATAGAAAAAAGTCTGGTTTTATCCAGATAATTTATAATACAACGGTCTCCATTTCCAGATAAAGGCTGTCAGATTTAAGTTATTTACAAGCGTATCACAAATGTCGGGTTAGCTGGTCGACCTTAGGTAATGGGTTTTAAGGGATTTTAACACAAAATTAAGCAGTTTTATTCCCCCAAAAGTTATCCGGATTGGCCCTTTAAGACTCCTTGAAGAAGGACGTCACCTTTTACTATCAAACATTTTTATTTACAGATCAAAATGTTATAATGAAAAATTGAGAAAATATTGTGAGAAAGTGTTTTTCAACCCCAGCTGGGGTTGTGATCCAGAGGTTGGGAACCATGAAAGATTGGGTAACAATATATTTAATAGAAAGGACAATAAAATCTCAAAAGTACTAACAGTAGTGCTAAAATTTACAATTACAAAAACAATACTCTGACTTATTGATATTATTTTTTATGACAAAGATGAATTTCTAAAAAATGTAATATTTTAGACTAATATGAATAAAGTACTTTTTCTTGACCTCTACCCAGACTAAACACTGACAATATACTTCAGATATTTGAGTAGTACTGAGAATGCCATCTCCACATCCAAATGTATCAGTCAATGATTTTAAATAACAATTTGCTGACCTGTCCACCTGTTTGCAGCTTCCTTAGCAACAACTGTTTCCTGTTTAACCTGTTCTAGAACTTCAGGATCACATTCTCTGTATTTTTCTAAAGTAGCTAATACCTTAACCTTCTCTTCTTGTTTATTGGCTAACTGAGATAAAATATCTTGTCGTTCTGTCTGAAATATAAAGTACTTTTAGGTTGGATTAAATGAAATGGGGTTTAACATCCTGCTGTTCTGCTCCGACTGGGCTAATGAAGACGAGCATATGCATATGAGGAAAATTTTGTCCAGGCAATGACATTATGGCCTACTCAAATTCAACTGCCAAGAGAAATTTTACATGCATGCCACTATATACACAGGACCTTGATTTTCCATCCCATCCGTAAAACTAGACAGCTGTCCTTGTCGGGACCTCCGCCCTACTCTAATGACAAGTGGAAACCATGTCAGAAAATCATGATCAAAGGTTGGATTATTAGGATTGAATTACTACATCTACGAAAGAAAGTACTTACACCAAAAAATTTTCATTAAGAGTTGCTGATAGCTGCACACCATTTTCCACTCAGTAGCTTAACTCCACTCAATACAAACTAGGTATTGCATTAATTCTATTGCGTGTAGGGGTATAGCAGTGGGAGATGGTTGGACACATGACCCTACTCCTTGTCACCTACAAGCAGCGAATCGATACCACAACACTTGACTCAATGACAGACCCATACGACACACCTGTGCTTGCCTACTCCATGATCAAACACGATAGCAGATGGCTTCCATCTTGTTTACTGACGGTACTACTTATTTTAAGACAGACTCGGCTTTCCAATTTATAATATCTACGTCATTGGGGATTTCCAATTTATACTCACTGGTTGCTATGACCCGCTATGGCGTTGTCTAGAAACGCGCGTGCTCGCGTTAGTTTAAAATTTTTGCTATACGTTTAACATGGACTATTTGATGTAATTTGCCTGATTTGATTTGGCCCCATTTCCATAAATTTAGGTTGTTTTTTAGAAATTTTTAGCAAATGTTAATCTTAGGTGTTTTTTAATTCTAGCCGAAGTAAATTTTTTTACAATTTATAGCGAGTTAAGTTATCGTCTCTAAGAGGCGGGCGTAGTATTTTAAATGGCGGCCATTTGCCATCATGTGTATTCTTGAAGTAGGTACACATGATGTAATCGTATGTGACAGACCTTACAATGCAACGCTTACACATTAACCATTCGGCCATCCCGCCCCCTCGCTCAGCAGAAGAGTACCTCAATCACTGCTCATCACTTTCAAGTAAAAGCACAAATAAATATACATACTGTGTCTTCTTTACCAATTTTTGATTTAGCTACCATTTCTGTTAATTTACACTCTTTATTATCTAAATCATTCAGCTGTTTCTTCAAATCATCTATTTTCCTTCTTCTCTAGAAAACAAATTTAACAGGTTTTAGATATGATACTGTTGTTTTCTAATTATTGTAACATTACTGAACGATTGACTTCTCAAATAAATTCCAAACAGAATAGTTCAAGAATTATTCTAAGAGAAAATGGAAGATAACTTGTTAACCAATAATAATTTGAAATGCCTAGTTTCTCACATTTTTAGCAAGAATGAAATTATAAGTTTAAATAATAAAAAATGATGACTGATCAGACTGTTTAGACATTATGCTTACATTTTGACTGGCTTTACTGGGAAATGCCCAGAAATAAACTGAAGTTCCTATCTTATCTGTATCCACCATTCCATCATAAACTAAACTCATGAGGATTTCTTTAACAGACATTGAAGTGATTCCCTTTTCTTTCTGGCATAACTTCTCTAATTCTTTTAACTGATAAAACTCTTTCTAAAAAAACCAAGTTGGTAATTAGACAATGTAAACACATATACATCACATTCATCTATAAATAATTGAATACAAATCTCAAAGAAAATGTTTGAAAGAAAAAGTTTTAAAGATAAGTTGCCAGTCAACGAAACGAACGCAGCTAAAATGTCCAGGCAGTCAACAAGAGTTGTCGCATATTTTTACTTTTTTTCGGTAATGAAACATTTATAATACATTAAAATCTGATTAAGAGTAACAACTCATTATGTAATTATCAGAAAATCATAATAATTTGTTTGCTTTTTATAAAGTTTTGCCCCACACTAACAATTACTGAAAGAACCATTTAATATGATGGATTTACCTGTTCAGTAATCAAAATTCATTGAAAATCAAAATATTTGTTTGTTTCAACATCTTAAACTCTGTGTGTCAATCTGAAGTCAATCGCATATTAACTTTGGCCTCTAGAGCGTCTACAAGATTTTTTGAAGTGATCAAGGGCCATAACTGTGGTAGTTATTATCGGAAATCGCTGAAAAACCATAGGCTTCTTCGTCGCATGACCTTAAACACTGTGTATAAATTTAAAGTCAATCGGATATAAACTTTAGTCTCTAGAGCGTCCACAAGCAATTGTGGACGCCGGATGGATGGGGGCGGCGACAATATACGACCACATTTCAATGTGGGCGTATAAAAATGACACTTTCTTTTTTTAAGTACAGCATGTATCAATACAGGCATGGGACTGTATAACGCAGCGACTCTCAGATTAATTCACTTGATTTGAAATTTGTTGTTTATTTGTTACAATGTCTGTAGGCTATAGTTTGTGTCTTGTCAGCAGCATTGTCTTTTCACTTTTGCTTGTGTAGTGCAATCCCCCTGCACTTACTATTCGATTAGTTCAAAATCATTTGGCACCACATGGTGGGGTGGGGCCACCATAAAAAGGCAAACTGGGTTATTTTGATATCTGACGGATTTCAACCAAGTAATATTAATAGGGTAATATTGGGACAATAAAAACAAAACATATGATCGTTATATTCTAAATATATAAGTCGATGATTTTTTCAAATCATGTATCCACAACAAAAGTAAACTTTTCTGATTTTGGTATTGATTTCAATAGATTTTCATTGATTTCAATAGATACACATAATGCCAACTGCCTTGTGGCTTTGTGGGTTTGTGTTTCATATATGGGTGCTAGATTTGTAAAAACATTTATGTTCAATGGAAAGTGAATCTATATGCACAATTTCATACTAGCATATAAAAGATCTCTTGTTTTGTATTATTCAAGAAACATAAAATCTCCATTAAACCTAGTTATATCTTTCAAATCATGTTTGGCACTACTTTTTGCATTAAAGAGTTACAATTAGCTGTAAGTTCAAAACAGTTAGCTTACTTTTTCATAGAAGAATTCCATCATCTTTGTCCTCTTTTCTTCTGCACTCAACCCTTTTTTTCTTGACTAAAAAATAAAGATTTGGATAATATAGCAGTTTAATCTGTAGCCTAAATGTTATAGATGGTTCTATCCAACATCCTAGATGCATTGTTTTATACTAAGTATATTATAAAGAGCTGCTATACTGCGTTTTGGGCCTGATCTCTGTCCTCATTGAAACGTTGCAGTTAATTAATCTAGTGAATGTTATCCATAAAGTTTTCAGGTAAAGTACATTAAAAGGGCATATTAGGTTACATAAATTTCCAAGTGAATCACTTAACTGTACCCCCACATCCGTGGTTGACTAATTTAAATTTGTTGCACTTGTTTCAAACAACTAGAGTATATTTATACATTTTCATCAAAATAATCTAGACAAATATATTGACATTACTTTCATATTATTACTTCTGTAAGTCTATATAAATTATAACTGTGGGCTTATCATCAATCTAGAATTGTACTGTATCCATATAATTATATAAGTGTCCGGTTTACAGATATTGTCAATATTTCTAGGCTAGTCAGATATTCTAATGCAGGCACTTTAGAACACAAGGTCTGTCAATGAGTCAATTCACATCACTTCTGAAAGGTCACCTAACTGCATCTCAAGAAATTTTTCTGGGTCCTCTGGTTTCCTCCCACAAGTAAGACCTAGGTAGGATACGATCAAGGAAATTAATAAAATATAATTTAATTACATATTATTCCCGAAATAATCATAATGATTCCTTAATTTAAAGGAGCTAAATCGCTAATCTAGAAATTTACTCAAATGGGTCGCAACGCATAATATAATCTTATATGAATGTATATAAACTGATTTACATTCATCCATTTCCATCTAATTTCAAATAACTTATGTTCGACGAAATACGCCTGAAGTCTCAATAGCATGCAATCACTAGGGTCTGGTTATCTAGCCTCTATATTATTGCGTATGCTCTTCATGCACCACCATCTAGCCTCGTTCTCCCAGTCCCTTGTTAAAAATGGGCCTGAAACGAATTATGGTACACGATTCGTGTACCACTGATAATTTTTTTTTATTTTGTCTTTAATATTGGATAAGTCCATCTTTTTTTGCGGTAAGATCACAACATCCATATTGAATTAAATTGACAAATAATTTGTATTTTCATTGTCGAAGATTTTGGATGAGACTTAGAATATAAATATATATATTACGTTATAAGTCATTTAAAAATTTTTGAGTCGATTTTAAGCCCCTCTCTCTCAGATTGAAAACAGTGCAATTACTTTGGGAAAAGAATCACCCTCTGCCTCAGTGTGTGTTGTGTTAGTCCGGGAGCTAGGTAGGATTTATGAAACATGAAAGATGCGGAAGGTTTGGAGTGCTAGTAGTGTATGGCTGGGTTAGGAGACCCCAGAAACCCAATTCTTAAGTTGCACCAGTGGTGTGTGTGGTAGGAGGAGCCACCCATAGTACCCCCAAAAATCGGTTTATTCAACATGGAAGGTGCGGTTCCACTTCAGTGGCATTTGATAGAGGATTGTGCCCTGAACCAGGAAATATAACTTAAGAATGGAATTTTTGGTGGAAAGGTCACTTAAGAAGAGGTCAAAGGTCACCAATTTACAATTTTTCGATTTTACTCTGAACTATGTTTCTGTTATCTCTTGATCTATTTCAGGTATTTAACACAAAACTGCATGGACATGTTTTATACTGCTAGGAGCAAAATATGACATATAAAATTAATGAAGTTATAGCTATAAGTATCACATAATCTCGAAAATATCAGTTGGCCCCAAATGGTAATTAAAATTTTAATCAACATAAAATGTGTGAGAGTGAAACCAAGCCGAAATTGTACGGAATATCAGAAATCATTATGGGACCCATTCATGCAGGAAGAGGGCTGTGTCAGCAAAATGCTCAGGGACGCAGGCCTAAAACCGCTTACAGAACGCTGACGTATGTTACGTTTTGTGATATTCTATAAAGTGATCAAGGGGAAAATACCATCATTACCCCCCTAGGAATTTCTTACGCCAATTGCGAATGCAAACACCAGAGATTTCAGTGACTTTGACCATCAAAACCCTGTGGAGAAGTTTTCTTTCAACAAATCCAAATGCTTTAAAATTAAAACCACTAAAACATCACTATTTCGAAACTCGTTCTTTAACAAACAACTATAGACTGGAACCATCTACAAGACACATCAATGCATTGCACCACTGTCGAGAGCTTCAAAGAAACTCTCACACTTCAAAGCTACTAGAGCTGCACTCCCTTCCTGGCGCAAATATGTCCAGCAGGACTCTGCGCTGTATATCCACAGATACAGAAGAAAGGAATTTCTGGTGGTCAATGTACTTAAGAAGAGGATAATGCTGGTGTGCACTCAATGACCCCTAATTAGAAATTTAATTAACATGAAAGGTGCGACATTGGAACGAGGTGTAAAATGTAAGGAGTGGTCATAGGATTCACAACCACTGACTTAAGAATGAATATTTTGGTGGTAAATAAACTTAAGAACATCAGATGTGACCAATGCCCAAAAAGATTCAGTGACAAGCAGTAAAATTTGGCCGGAATGCTAAGTTTCTTCTTGATCTCTGATCACACTAATAGTGATCCATGTCACGTTATTGCAGACATCAATCAAGACCCAATCAACCAAAAACTAACTTAGGAGAGGCAACTGTTTTCATCAGAAGAATGTTGAAGGTATGCTCATAAGGTATCCTAATCAGATTCCTCAATGTCCTCTTCAACCAATGATTCCCGGAGTTCAGAACTTAAGTGTCTTCTAAAAGCATTCCTTTTCTGTGAAAAACTGATGCGTAGTCTGACCCTATGAAAGCGTGGTACCTTGGCAAAGCATCTCAGATAGGTTGTGTAGATTATTTTTTGATGATATTCAAAAATTCCTCCACCAATGAATACAATTGGATGGTCACATCTGGTCTGGATGGATGTTGGAATGTCATCAATATTAGCGTTTCACAGAAAAGGAAAGGTTTGGCCATATGCACAGCTTTTAAAAGATACTGTGACTAGAGGAAAGCTAGCAGATGTATGGGACTAAGGGACAAACAATATCCTCACTCAACAGGCATCGCTATATAAGCCGTGTTAGGGAAGACGTAATGGGTCTAAGGCAAGATGTAAAAATCTTCTGAAGAAACTGAAGGGTATTGATGGTAGCATAATTCCTAATCAAAAGGGCACTATAGTCTTATTGGTCGCAAAGAGGTGGGGAAGAGCTGACAAATCATGAATTAACCAGCACCCATCGCTAAAAGATGGCTGGGGGTTGAGGGAAGGGCGCTATGAAACCATATCAATAGTCCTGAACTGCGGGTGTCATTGGTTGAAAAGCACATTGGGGAATCTGATCAGGATACCTCTAATGATGAACTTCGACATTGCTTCCTCTGATGAAGACAGTTACCGGTACCTCTCTTGTGTTAATTAGTTTTTGGTTGATTGGGTCCTGATTGATGTCTGCAATAACATATATAGTATTAGTATCAGAGATCAAGGGGAAACTTTGCAAGGTCGCCAAATTCAGAAATTTTCTAAATTGTCAGCTTTGTTATAACAGCGTAGCCTATTATAAAATTATATAGCGTCCGCGATGGGCAAATGCAGAAATTTTCTGAATTGTCACATTTGTGCATTATATATTATACAGATCGCCAAATTCAGAAATTTTCCCTTTTATCAGCACAGATAATTAAATATAGAAATTTTCTGAAGTTATAATTGCCCCTTTCATGGTGAATAAAACCCATGCATGACCTAGCATCCACCTAGCATGTGTAGCCGCCACTATCATTTGTGACTTAATTATTGAATTTGAATGGCCTATTGTCATTGTCACTTGTGCAACATCTATCAACCAATATGCATTTGTCAATCAATATTTACTATGTCAATGTTTACCATTTTCTCACTTGTGTTTTCGTTTATAGTTTATACATAGGGCTGTATGGTTTATAAAACCGCGGGAGATTTCGTAGTCTAGATTAACCAGACGGGCCTTGTCGATCGTGAACATCCGGGCAATTGACCTAGATAAACCAAAATGGAGAGAAAATCGCTTTACAAACACAAAACTCAAACCGTTGAGGAGAAGAGAAATCAGCGAAGACAAGAAGAAATAGGTATATATATATTTATTGATCATATCCCAGACCTTTTTTGTTTGATGCTCTCCAGAATTCGTGGACCAACTTTTGCAAACGAGGTAGTAAACACAAACATCGGGATTATTTATAAACATCGGGCTGCACCACGCGCTTCGTAGTCTGGATTTACTAGCGTCTAGACCATGCCGGCATAAGTCCATTGAATTCATCTTTGGATTGGGAGCACTGGTTAATAGAAGCTGTGTTATGTTTACAAATACAATATAATATATTTTGAATATTTGCCAGTGTGATTATTTATTGACCAGAGGCAGAAAAAAGAAATATTAATCATTTTTCTGGTTTCAACAATTAATTACATGTATGTATGTATTATTATGTCCTATAATACGTACATGTACATGTATGATGTAGCCTACCTTGTTTTTCAGTACAAGACTACATGTACTCGTCTGTATGTAGACTACTTATATACCGTACCTAAAAAGTTATAGTCCTACTATTGGCCCATTCTCACAAAAAGTGAGCATTTACGTTTTGCAGTAGTTTATCTTATAACATTATATTTTATACAGAAAGTTGAATCTATACAGTTTAATTATTCTGTATCAAAGACATTGGCCATTTAAATAAAACATTATGTTAATCAGTGTTTATTTACTTGAAACAACGTTACACAATGACATAAAAGTTCAAAAAACGATATTTACGTTACTATCGCCAAGCCAATAGCAAGAGTGACATAAACAAAATACTCGACTTTTGGTATATTCCATTTATATTACTTTCATTTGACATATATCTCCCAACATTTTACCTACAATGTACAAGATAATACAAATAATTCAGTCATACACAGTAGCATTAAGAACTGTCGCCAAAATTCAAATTCGGCTTTTTAACTGTATTACAACGTATATTTATGCTATTACATTGGGTTCTTATTATAACTTATTTTTATAAAACAGATGGTTATATTCCCTACTTTTTGAAAATATGTGAATGTATTATTGTTAGTAGTTATCTGTAATTTACTGAATTTTGACATTGTTTCAAAAATTATAAAAAGACCTGATTTCAGGAAATATTTACGTTACAACCATTTTAGGTATTAAAAGTTTGAATATTTAAAAATAGTTGCTATAAATTAAAAGCATATCAAATATCAGTATAAGAAACCATGATATGCAGAACGAGTTACAACTATTTCTTCTAGCTAAGGCTACCTCAGTCTGAAAACCATTTTTACGTTACTGATATTTACCTTATCAACCTGGTCAATTTATTTTGGCCAATGTTTTTTCATGTGATCAGACTCGATTTAGATATTTCTTCGACTTTCAAACCAAAGAAACGTGGCCAATCATAACTTGCCTAAACACAGCTCATGCTTACTTGTTAATATAAAACAGCTCACACACTGAAATCAGAGTCGCCTTACGGTAAGCCCAATAATATTTATGTTGCTATTTTCACATTTCTGCCATGTTCAGACATCACTTTCATTTCAAAACACAAGAGATATTATGACTGTCCTATAGTTCTCATGCAAGTGACGTTGATATTTACGTTACATTTAGTAACGTAAATATAACTCCTCTTATCCTGTACCCAAATGGATTATTATAGTGACCATATCATCATTCATTTGTTTAATTACACTTGAAATTGTGTATTATATGACCATATCATCATTCATTTGTTTGTTACACTTGAAATTGCGCAATATTTCACAAATCAATTAAAATATTAGTACTTTTATTGATAGGGAATTTTGAAACCTATAGTCATAAATGTCATTACAAAACGAGTGTTCATCAGTGGCAATCCAACCATCCAGATAATGAATCAAGACATACCGGGTCAGTTGCGTGTATAATCCTAAAATTGAAAATTAATTTGGACTATTGAACTTTAATGGTGGTAACGTAAATATCTTGTTGAACACCAGATCAGTAAGTGTCTAGGAAAGGTCTTGTTACTTCTTATCCATCTCATTGGTTGGGTTTGCAATCGTTGGGACATATGTTTTGGATTTCATGAATATCAAAGTCAGGGGTGGCGATGAACAGTAACAATCAGTTCCCGATACTATTGATTATTGATAGTGATATAATTCCTGAAACTGTCGATTCAAATAATGGTCTCCAACTGAAAGCATAAAAGGATGGCGACTTTGTAGTATGAGTACACAATAAAGAATGGTACATGTATATTGGAGTCGTTTCAGAAGTAGACGAATAGTGACCGCATTCACCAGATGAAATGTGGGTTGACAAAAATAATGCTCAGTGTACATCAGATGACCGGAACCTTTTGGAAAATTTAGCTGGGTCTTCATAATCAATGACGAAGATCGATATAATTTGAACATTTGAACATTTCCTTGTATATGATTTAGTTTCCATAGCATCAATACATTGAATTTATTTGTAACGTAGATATCATAAAGACAGTTACGTGATTTTGGTGACCATAAGGAAATGTGATGCCAAATATTTATACCAGGGGGATAAAGAGAAAGACATATATTTTCGAAAACTTTAATCTTTGCACAAGACGACGGCATAAATGTTAAAGCTGTGACGATTGATTAAAATTTTAGTAATCCTGTTTTGTAAAAGTGCTTAAATGTTCACTTTTTGTGAGAATGGGCCTATTGTAGTATCATTCATATTATAACAACAACGGAAAAAAAAGTTTTAGTCAAAAAGTTTTAATCGTATGGTAACAGCCAAAATATTTTATTCATAACACCAATGGTCAAAAAGTTTTAGTCATAAACTAAAGGTCAAAAGGTTTTAGTCATAACGGTCAAAAGTTTTTAATTGTAATTGTCAAAACATTTGGCGATCAAATGGCCAAAAAAGAGACATTTATTTATTACACTATTACACTATTTAATTATTTAATACATAATTTACACAGACATCTATTTAATACATAATTTACATAGACATTTATTTGATACATAATTTACTTAGACTTTTATTTGATACATAATTTACATAGACATTTATTCATAATATATAACATAAATATGATTTACATAAAGACATTCGGGGGGTTGGGGTGGTCTAGTGTGCCGCACTTCGACCTCTGGGTTAGGTATTAGCACAAATTCTAATTGAATGTCTTTATGAGAGAGGGAAATGGGGTGTAACGTCCACTCGACACAATCTAGGTCATTTTGGGACTAACATACATGTATGGTTTCTCCATGCCACATACCCTCACACCAGGGCTCCTACGCATTTTAGCACATATGACGTCATTTATAGATTGTGGATTAGGGTAAGGGCTAGAACCTGTAGATTTCGCCAAAGTCTCGAAATGTAATTAGGGCTAGCCCTAACCCTAACCCTTGGCTAAGTCTAACGGTTACCCTAACGTACAATCACATTCACATATATGACGTCATAATATGTGTAGGACCGTCTCTGATCTAGCGTTCTCCGTGCAGTTGTCAGTTAATGATGGCCGCCGATTCCAAATGAAAGTTGTGTACGTTTTATTAGAGCACCATCCTACATGAAAATAATGTTGGATTATTATAAATTTGTGTCAGATGTGACAGGAAATGATTCCTTTTGGTGATCAAAGAGGAATCTTGGTCAAAAATAGACGGTAAGGATTCTAAATTAGCCGTAGAACCGAGATAGAGAAAAGCCTTATTTTCCTATTAGTTGTTTAGAGAGCCGATCAATAACGGCAGGGAGCTAGAGGTAGTGCTCTCATTAATCCGTTATTAAAATAACTAAATTCAAATGAAAGTTGTTTTTGTATTTGTATCGCAGAATTATAAATGAAAATAGTGTTGGATTTTTATAAATTTGTGTCGGATGTCGCGACCAAATCTGAATCACAGTGAAAAATATACTATTCAAAAAAAGTAGGGGATATTTGATTTTGGGGGCATAATACTAAAATATGCAAATGACTACGAAAAAAGTCACTATAGAACCTAACAGAAGAAACATTTCCAGTTACATGTGACGCCCAAACGCACCAATAGCTACTGCATGGAATGCAGCTGATGCTTGGGATCATCATGGGGGTCCAACCCAAGATTTGCACGACTCTGACTTAACAGTTATTGTGGCATTGAATTCCGGTGTGGAAACATCAGTTTAATTGTTTTAGTGACCAGAAAACAAATTTTGATATGCGTCGACTTACCCAAAATGAAGAGTTACGTGCCCCTGGCATGCTACAGATCGGCACAACACAGGCGGTTGTGGCGCGGACGATGAATGTTTCTCAGTCTGTCATAAGCAGGCTATGGTCCAGATACCGTGATACACAATCTGTACAGGACAGCCCACGCTCAGGTCGACCAAGGGCGACAACTCAAGCCCAGGATCGATTTATCCGTACCTTGGCCTTGAGAAATCGTGTCATCACAGCAAATCAGATCAGCGCTTGTCTTCAAACAGACACTGGTGTGAGAGTGAGTGGCCAGACGATTCGGAATCGACTGCATAGGAGTCACCTTCGCGCCCGACGTCCTCGCGTGATCCTTTGTTTGAGAGATCATCACATTCAGGCAAGACGTCGTTGGTGTAGGGATCGTCAACACTGGGATAATCGACGCTGGAGCAATGTGATGTTTTCAGATGAGTCAAGGTTCACTGTTGATTTTTTGGACAGACGTAGGAGGGTGTGGCGTCGTCGAAACTAGCGCTTCCAAGACGTTAACGTCATTAGACATGATCGATTTGGGGGTGGTTCTGTTATGGTGTGGGAAGGCATCACTGTTGCTGGAAGAACGGCTTTACATGTTGGTGCAGGGCGTGTTACAGGCCAGTACTACCGGGACAACATCTTGTCAGTCCATGTTGTGCCGTTCGCACGACGTCATGGCCGCCGTTTCATCTTCCAGGATGACAACGCAAGATGTCACAATGCCAGGATCGTTACAGGTTACCTCCAACAACAGAACATCACCACATTACCTTGGCCAGCACTGAGTCCCGACCTCTCCCCCATCGAGCATGTCTGGGACATTCTTGGACAGAGGTTACGTCAACGTCAACAACAGACGTTGCAACAGAAATCGAACAATCTGGACCAAAATGACCTTAGACGTCTCATTAGGAGTATGCCACGTCGGATCAATGCTTGTTTGGCAAACAGAGGAGGATTTACCCGTTACTGACTTTGTTGTGATGCTGTGGTAACTTTGCTGTTTGACCCCGGGTATCATTTTACCCTTATAATGGTCAGTCTGTGCCTTACTTAGTCTAACGATCATTTGGAATAAATCGATGAATGTGAACTTCATTTCATTTTGTCATTTGTTTCTTCGTCAGTTTCATTAGGTGACTTTAATAACACTTAAAAATCAAATATCCCCTACTTTTTTTGAATAGTATAGATGGTAAAAGATTCCAAAATAGTCTTTGAACGGAGTTGGGGGAAAAGTCTTATTTTCATTTTAGTTGTCATTAGGAGCTGGCAGTAACATAGTTGAGAGCAGAGCCGAAACAAATACTTAAAGTAACTAATGATTAACCCTAACCTAAAGATCTTCCTCAGTTTATTCATGTTACTTGTGAAAAATAAAATAATTGTATGCAATTATTGGTCTCTATAAAATAGCCCGTATCAAAAGGCCCATGAAGGCCAAATGTGTTTAATATTATTTTAAAAGAGTAATTGTCTCTTACATGTACATGGGGCTAAGTATTGATACCAGATTTATTGTGCAATGTATTGTAGAAAAATATTTTGTTTTTATATCAAAAGTTCTTAAAAAAAACAGTCGTCCTCTTTTCCTCTGAGAGGTGTTGGGACGGCCTAGTAGTCTAGATAGAATTTCCTAGTTTCGACCTCAAGCTAGTCAGTCACCTCTGACTTGCGGCTGTGGTTTTGATTCCTGGTGTGAGCTACATGTATGTAGCTTGGAGATAGGGGCGTCTTCTCAACCTCATGGATTTCTTCCTGCGAAGAATATGAAGTTTTCCCACATTGTCTACATGTATATTTGGAACTTTTACTTACATAACAAAAAGTATGAAATGAAATGTTGTACATTATTTAATTATTCGGATGTTGAATTAACATGTGACTTTTCTTTTATTAGATCAGAGAAAAGCAAGAAGAGAAAAGTGTGTTAGTGATAAAAGATTTCGTCATAGTGTGAGTGAAGACACTGATGCTCAAGGGGATGAAATTTCTGAACAAGAGGTAATTTAACATATGTTATTAAACAATTTGTGTCTAAAATACATAAAAAAAAGAGAAATGGGGTTTAACGTCCACTCAACACAAACTAGGTCATTTTGGGACTAACATATGGTTTAATTTTATTTCAATAATTCGCTTGCGCGTAGGGGTCTTTAGCAGTGGGAGGAAACCAGAGTGCCCGGAGGAAACCCATGAGGTTTAGAAGGCGCCCCTTTCTCCATGGCACATACGCTCACCACACCAGGGCTTGAAACCACAGCCGCAAGCCAGAGGTGACCGGCCAGCTAGAGGTCGAAGCGCGGCACTCTCAACCACTAGGCCATCCCACCCAACCCCCTCTAAAATAAATAAAAGTGACAAAGCCAACATTTATGATACATTTGTTTTGCAAGTCCACCCTCCAATTTGTTTATACTTCTTGTAACATTATTTATATACATATATACATACACATATACTTCCAAAATGGTGTGATTTTCAACAATCCTCAAATGAATAAATTTTAATTTGCTTGAATAGTACTATTAATAGCAGAAGAGTTAAAGGGTTTTTTTTAAATTAAACATTTTGACTAGAAGAATATGAATACTGGTGTACAAAATATTTTTAAATTGAGATACATGTACTAAATAAATATTTATGACTTTCCCTATTCAAAATGTTTAAAATTAGTCAGTATTCATATAAATTATGTGCCATATATCTGAAAGAAATATGTTTATTTTATATTTACAGGTTATTGATGCAACTAATGTTCTACTCAATAAAGAACCAGAAAAACTTGAAGCTCTTCAAACATTGAGGAGGGCATTTGCTCAAGGCACTACTTACATTGATACATTCTTTGGGTAGGAAGTTCTAACTATTATGATTATTATTATCATACTTACATGTATTATTATAACATATATTTTACTGAACTATTATTAAGGTAGTTAAATGTATATATAATTAAGGATTTTTTTTTTTACAAGAGACTGTAATTATTGTTTAGAAATGGAGTTTATTGGCATCCTATTTCTCTGACGAAATTGGCTAATGAAGTTGAAGACAGGCATAATTTTCCCCAGATAGTGAAGCTACATCTCCTCATATCCATACCCATGTTTTGAAATACGGAAACTACAATATTGTGAAAGTTAATTAGAATACCTGCCAATACCTGTCCAACAATGGTTTAATTCTATTCATTGTTTACAGAGATATGATGCTTTGAAGATTTGTCACCATCTTTGTCATTAAGTGTAAATATTGTTTTGGTTTTTTTTTCAGGCAAGAGAATGCACTAACATGTTTGGTTGGAATATTAACTGGTAATGATACCGATTTACAGTTAGAGGCAGCATGGTGTGTAACTAATATAGCTGCTGGTACAGATGACCAGGCATTAGCTGTAGTTAAGGCAGCTGCACCATATCTTATTACATATCTCAGTAGTAGTAGTCTAGATCTCAAGGTATATAACAGCCATTGTTTTCTTTATTAGTCAAACAATTTAAAGTCGCAATACTGTTATTGATTTATAAAAACATACCATGCCTTATCTTAAATAAAAGTAAACTAAATACTTTAACTTTGAAATTAGTTGACAACGATCATAATATTTGTCAAGAACGTAACACATTTTTTCTGGAATATTGCAAGGACTGGAGCATAAATATTTCTAAATTATAGTGAAATTTAATCCTTCTCGTAAACTTCATATTCAAATAAGGTGTCTTGATAAATAAATAGCTACTTAAATCTTGTGAAAGATGTTTTGTTTAAAATTTCATAACTAAAATAATTTGGAAAAAATAAGGAAGGAAATGTTTTTACATATGTCCCTAAAGAACAAAAAGTCAAATTGGAGTGGCTAACTACATGTAGCTATTGTTTGATTTGACAAATAAAGAGAGAGAGAAATAGGGTTTAACTCCCACTTGACACAATCTCGATCATTTTGAGACTAACATATGGTTCAATTTTTTTTTTCAATAATTAACTTGCGTATATGGATCTTTAGCAGTGGGAGGAAATGGGACAAAACCCATGAGGTTGGACAGGCGACCCTACTCCTTTGTCACCTTCAAGCAGGAAGTCGAAACATGTTGGGTGACTCAATGACAGACCTTCTGGTTTCACCAGCAGAAGTTAAATCACTAGACCATTCAACCTTTCGATTTGACAAAGGATTTTTCATCTTATTTTATTGATAACATTAACATAATTTTTTCTAGAGAATTACTTTATCTTTCTAGTTAATAGAATGAAAATATGGGATTGGAGTGGATGATCTACTTATTCTCAAAGAAACAAAATTTTTAGTTAAGACACTAAATTCAAAATATTTGAATTTTTTTTATTATAGGACCAGTGTGCATGGGCTATAGGTAATTTAGCTGGTGACAGTTCTGAATGTCGTAAACTACTAAGTTCACAGGGATGTGTTACACCTTTAGTCAAATTATTAGAGGTAATGTGTTAAGGAATATTATTATTCTATATACCTGTTACTGCTACCATATTTTTCGGTGTATAAGGCGCATTTTTTTTACCAGATATTTTTATTTACAGAGAGGGTGCGCCTAATACGTAGTATTGAACAAATCTTGGCTTTTCCCTGTGTCAACATCGTGATCTGAAGTTGATGATGTCAACATTTTTCGGCCATTTTACATACCCCTATTCGGTATACCGTCAGTCATAATACACGACAGTGCCAACCATATGGGCCGATAGCAGTTTAGTGTTAGCGATATTAAAATATCTGCAAAATTATCGTAAATATTTCTGCTATTCCTACATATTTGATGACGTATATTTCAGCTATTTCGACAAAGACAACGGCTTTTTCAGATACCGCTATTCCGTATACCGTTAGTCATAAACCACAGTGCTAACAATATCTGAAAATTATCGTTAATATTACTATCATTCCTATGTATTTGATGACATATATATCTGCTAATCCGTTTAATGCAATTCAAACAGCGTTGTCAGTAAAGTTGGCGAAAAGGCGGGGCTTACAACAGACAAGACTTTTAATTTTAGAAAGATAACATCAATTGAGCACTCACTCAGTATAGCATACGCTATTGTCTATTACAATGACAGCGTTAATGGTGTCGGGATTACATTTAAACTGGCAGAATATCAAAGAACAGAATAAATTTAAGTCATCGAGTAAAATAAATTTTAATGATGCCTGTCATTTACATAGTCAACCAATTCTCTCTCAGTTTGTGGATAATGTGCGGCGCTTCATCTATTCACTTCTTTACTTTGTTTCATGTCAGTAAGTTTCCACTTCATAGCTCTCCAATGTCTCACGTTCATATACCCCAAACTAAATTCACGACCCACGGCCCCATTACCGTGGGCTTCAACGTAACTTATTACCCTCAACTTCTCCTTGTTATAATTTAAACATATAACCGTTAAGTTACCGACTTGATGCGGCTAAATATCGGTAATTATTATTACTGTAATCAATAGAGTTTGGTACAGTTACTTGAGATCGCAAGTGGATTTGAGTCACGTGTAGTATTGCAAGAGTTTCACGAGGCGCTGGGAAAGGGTGCGCCTTATCCCTGAAACACCTCTGCCAAAGTCGCCCTGCGCCTTATCTACGCATGCGCCTTATACACCGAAAAATATGGTACATGTTTATTAAAGATGCATTATGTAAGATGTAAATCTACCTATTGCCGGGTTTTATTTTGGCTTCGAATGTTATATAAATTATCTCAACATTTATTCACATGAAAAACTCTCTAGACTATTGGGGGGGGGGGGGATGGCCTAGAGGTCTAGAGTGCCGCGCTTCGACCTCTAGCTGGCCGGTCACCTCTGGCTTGCGGCTGTGGTTTCGAGCCCTGGTGTGAGCGTATATGGCATGGAGATAGGGGCGCCTTCTCAACCTCGTGGGTTTCCTCCGGGCACTTCGGTTTCCTCCCACTGCTAAAGAACCATACGCGCCAGCGAATTATTGAAATAAAATTAAACCATATGTTAGTCCCGAAATGACCTATTTTGTGTTGAGTGGACGTTAAACCCAATTTCTCTCTCTCTCTAGACTATTGAATGGTGCAGACGTAATGTTGATACGATAATAAACAATCTATGTCAAAACTTCAAACATTGATACCTCTCTCAAAATAAAGCAATTGTAATGAAATTTGGAATTGTTTATTATATAAGTACTGACAGCTCTTTATCTAAATCTTACATAATGGATTTTAAACAAATATTGAAATGAAAATCACTTCACAGTCACTTTGATTATTAAATGAGTTTCCATGATTGAGACATTCAATTACATCAGTACCAGATGTCATTACATTACTCGGTCCTGCACCACTGACAGGAGGAAACCACACCAGGAAATCCTGATAAACTATATTGGATAACAAAGGTATCGAACACAGATCCTCCAGGTGGTTCCCTATTTACTGCTGCATTGAATTGTAACAATGTGAACATATGTTTATTGTAGATATATATCTTATCCAAATATAAATGTATTGAAATGTATATTTCAGACTGATACACCTAATGTTGTACAATCAGCAGCTTTTGCTTTATCTAATCTTGCCAGAGAATGTAATGACATTGCTAGGTATGTAATTTTCTTCCATGATTATATAGTATACTATTCAAAAAAAGTAGGGGATATTTGATTTTGGGGGCATAATACTAAAATATGCAAATGACTACGAAAAAAGTCACTATAGAACCTAACAGAAGAAACATTTCCAGTTACATGTGACGCCCAAACGCACCAATAGCTACCGCATGGAATGTACGTGATGCTTGGGATCATCATGGGGGACCAACCCAAGATTTGCACGACTCTGACTTTGAATGTTACAGTCATTGTGGCATTGAATTCCGGGGTGGAAACATCAGTTTAATTGTTTTAGTGACCAGAAAACAAATTTTCATATGCTTCGGCTTACCCAAAATGAAAGGTTACGTGCCCTTGGCATGCTACAGATCGGCACAACACAGGCGGTTGTGGCGCGGACGATAAATGTTTCTCAGTCTGTCATAAGCAGGCTATGGTCCAGATACCGTGATACACAATCTGTACAGAACAGACCACGCTCAGGTCGACCAAGGGCGACAACTCAAGCCCAGGATCGATTTATCCGTACCTTCGCCTTGAGAAATCGTGTAATCACAGCAAATCAGATCAGCGCTCGTCTTCAAACAGACACTGGTGTGAGAGTGAGTGGCCAGACGATTCGGAATCGACTGCATAGGGGTCACCTTCGTGCCTGACGTCCTCGCGTGATCCCTTGTTTGAGAGATTATCACATTCAGGCAAGACGTCGTTGGTGTAGGGATCGTCAACACTGGGATAATCGACGCTGGAGCAATGTGATGTTTTCAGATGAGTCATGGTTCACTGTTGATTTTTTGGACAGACGTAGGTGGGTGTGGCGTCGTCGAAACAAGCGCTTCCAAGACGTTAACGTCATCAGACATGATCGATTTGGAGGTGGTTCTGTTATGGTGTGGGGAGGCATCACTGTTTTACATGTTGTTGCAGGGCGTGTTAGAGGCCAGTACTACCCGGACAACATCTTGGCAGTCCATGTTGTGCCGTTCGCACAACGTCATGGCCGCCGTTTCATCTTCCAGGATGACAACGCAAGATGTCACAGGGCCAGGATCGTTACAGGTTACCTCCAACAACAGAACATCACCACATTACCTTGGCCAGCACTGAGTGCCGACCTCTCCCCCATCGAGCATGTCTGGGTCATGCTTGGACAGAGGCTACGTCAATGTCAACAACGTCCTGCCAATGTCCAAGAACTTGCTGCTGCGTTGCAACAGGAATGGGACAATCTGGACCAAAATGACCTTAGACACCTCATTAGGAGTATGCCACGTCGGATCAATGCTTGTTTGGCAAACAGAGGAGGATTTACCCGTTACTGACTTTGTTGTGATGCTGTGGTAACTTTGCTGTTTGACCCCGGGTATCATTTTACCCTTATAATGGTCAGTCTGTGCCTTACTTAGTCTAATGATCATTTGGAATAAATCGATGAATGTGAACTTCATTTCATTTTGTCATTTGTTTCTTCGTCAGTTTCATTAGGTGACTTTAATAACACTTAAAAATCAAATATCCCCTACTTTTTTTGAATAGTATAGATGTAAGTAATTGGATTATTTCATTATTCTAATGATTATATTTGAAAAAAATTTAGATAAACATTACCTGTATGCTTTATATTTTCAGTGAAATAGTAAATGCTGGAGTTATCCCCCATTTGGTGTCCAGATTACAAGACCCTGGTGTTTCACCCAAATTATTATCAGAAATAGCATGGGTCTTAACCTATCTTACTTCTAGGTTTGTATAATTATCAATCAATATGTTGTGGTAATTCCCAGATTGGTTACTGATTACCTTTTATTACATATTTTTTTGTGAAATTGATTAGAAATATATATATTGATGAAAGAATTATCGTTTAGTGAATTATAAAATATTGTTATTATTATTTCAGTGGTGAGTTTACAAATAAATTAGTATCCAATGGTGTTTTGAAACATATGGTAAAAATACTAGTAGAACAAGCTGATCAGCAAGATGTAGATGTAAGTAGATTAATCACCCACAAGGCTTATGATGTAGTGTGGATTAGTACGAGTTGTTTTTTTACAAGCGATAGTGTGGTATCATGATATAATGTGGCTCAGTGTGTATGATTCTAGCTAGCTAACCTGGATGTCTTGGGTTCACTCATCATGTTGGCCAAGAAAGTTCTTGGGGATATTTGGGCCTGATTTCGCCAATCAGTGCAGGAATCAAGGCCTAACAAGAAAATGACGTCTATTCATTCGAATGGGACAAAAAACCAAGGTTCGTGTACACATGGTTTTGCTCGTCAAAGAACCCTTGACAGCTGAAATATGAAATGAGGATCAACCGTTACGTGCTGCTGTCTGGGCAAAATGTCTCCCAGAACAATAACACACTGCATGGCATATTAACCCAATTTTATTTCATTTGAAAACAAGTACATGTTGTGAATCATATTATAAGTTGTGTTAATTTATTAATGGAGAATGTAGTGATTATAATATTTGTATGTATTGTATAGGTATTGACACCAGTATTACGATGTCTTGGTAATATCTGTAGTGGACCTGATGAATATAGTATACAGGCTTTTGAAAATACCAAATTAATTCCTGCTCTTGTTACATGTTTAAATTCCGAGCATCATCATATACCTAAAGAAACACTGTGGGTTCTTTCAAACATGACTGGTAAGTTACATTTTTTTAATTTTTTTGAGATCACAAATTCAGGTATTTACATATTAGTAAACTGAATTAAGAAATATATTTGATTGTGTTGTTAAAGTTTATTTCTGAATAATTTTAGGTGAGAATACTGTGTGTGAGAAAGTAACAAATGGTCCATTATTAGAACCTATTCTAGCTAAATTAAAGGCTGCGTATGATATAAAAATAGAGGCAAGTACAATCTATTTAATAAATACATAAAAGTCAGTAATATCTGGCCACAATATCATTTTTGTATAGCTGTTGGATCAAACATTGATTTCCGGCAGAGACATATATAGATATATCCCAATTCAACAGTAGTACAGACAGATTTTAGATAGAAAAAAGAGGTAGTTTATTATTCATAACAACATTTTAGATGATACAATGATAAAATTAAATATTCATGTGCAGCCTTTATATATAGAAAAGGTCGTATCACCTGCAACGTTAAAGATAAATCATTTCTTATTTCTACTTAAAATCTATATTACACTATTGAGAAGAGATTTTTCTATATGGATTCTGGTAATCAAAAATGATTTTGAAATGTCATTAACATTTAGTTTACCTCTATGTTGTACTCCATTGATATCAGAAATATTTTATACCCCGAACAGATCAGATAGTCACATAACTGTTACTGATGGAAAATATGTTAAACTACAAGTAGTGAAACCATTGGAATTATAAAATCAGTTTAATCATGTTAACTATTTGTGCTTTCTTAGCTATTCAAGAATAATAAATAGAATTTATTTTCAGGCTTTATATTTACTGTGTAACCTGGGTTGCCATGGTGAAGAAGCTTGTTCTGTTCTCATATCTAAAGGTGTTGTAGAAACTGTAGCAGCCATGTTAAAAACACATGACGTAGAATTATTACATCTTGTACTTAGTTTTATTGAAATGATGCTTCGACTTACAGATGAGGTAATCTTACAATTTGACTGTCTAATTCATATATAATTTATCTCGTCTTCCATGCCCCTGGTTATGAAGTACTGGGAATAGTGAATGGATCCACAAGAACGAATGAGGCAATCAAATCATACAAATTTTAAAATAATTTAACAGATCACTGAACATTCCCTGGGGTGGAACATTGGCTTGTTTCTACATTTAAATATTTGATATTACACTATAACATGTGAAGATTAGAGTTTTAATGTAATGTATTAAAAAAAAATAAAACAAGCCAACAGTGAGGCTGATGTCCCCCGCCGAAATCCCAAAATAAATAGATGACACATATTAATTAATCGCACATTTATTTTTTTCAAACGTATCGACCAATCAAACTGAACACGAAGTGTCATCCAAAAATTGCTTATCTCTGCCTACCGTAAGAAGAAATGCTCATCTTCGAACTCCATCAAGGCATTGACCTAATAAGCATACACACCAATTTTGAACATTTTAACTCAATTCGAAGGAGAGTTATTGTGTTCCAAAGTCTCGGCAAATCAAATTGCTTATCGCTCTGCTTACCCTGAGCAGAAAATGCTCATTATCGATCATAGTCAAGGTATTACTGTAATGAAACTATACACCAAGTTTCATCACTCTCACTCAATTAGAACTAAAGTTATCGTGTCCCAAAGCATCAACCAATCAAATTGCTTATCTCTGCCTACCCTAAGCGGAAAATGCTCATCTTCGAACTCCATCAAGGCATTGACCTAATAAGCATATACACCAAGTTTGAACATTTTAACTCAATTAGAAGGAGAGTTATTGTGTTCCAAATTCTCGACCAATCAAATTGCGTATAGCTCTGCTTACCCTGAGCAGAAAATGCTCATTATCGAACTTAGTCAAGGTATTACTATAATGAAACTATACACAAAGTTTCATCAATCTCACTTAATTAGAACTAAAGTTATCGTGTCCCAAAACATCAACCAATCAAATTGCTTATCTCTGCTTACCCTAAGCGGAAAATGCTCATCTTCGAACTCCATCAAGGCATTGACCTAATAAACACATACACCAAGTTTGAACATTCTAGCTCAATTAGGAAGAGAGTTATTGTGTCCCAAAAAGTGTGACGGACAGACAGACGGACAGACAGACAGACAGACGGACGAACCCATTTTAATAGTCCCCCAACTTTCTTCGAAAGGCGGGGGACAAAAAATGATATTTACTTTAGTGGAACAAACATTTACAGTTCAAACATAAATTGTATCTTAAAATTCATCATTTAGTGGTTGTTACAAATATTTATTACTGCTAAGTGGGAATAGCATGTATCATATTCACTCGGTTTGATAACTTCAAAATGCTACTTACACCACCTCAGTTCACAGGACTGTGACATGACAATTTGACCAGTTTAGAATGTTTGTCACTAACAATTAACCATCCCATGCGAGTATGACCTTACATATAATTGTAGATGAGTTTGTGTAAAATAAAGATTTGTCAATTATTTGCAGTGTATGATATTGACTTATATTTTAGGGTAAGGCATTGTTCGAAGGTAGCGAAGGTGTAGCAAGATTAGAAGGTTTGGAATACCATACAGATGAAGTCACACGTAAACAAGCTAATGAATTATTAGAGACTTACTTTTATATAGATAATAATGAGGAGGGTGCTGAGGATGAGAATATGGAATAGACCAAAATCGACATCATTAAAATGTTTATAGTGTGCAAGTATTGAAATATATGTACATTGCAAGAACAGTTAGATGGGATCTGAGAAAAATTATGACTGTTTTCTGTATATTAGAACTCCAAAAGGATAATTAAATATTTCTAGAAATATATAAATGAATTGAAATGTATAAATGGAACATTATTAAAACTTTTTATCCATGGTATGTCCATATAGCACATGTGGAAGTAAGATTTTAAAAATCACAGTTCCAATTATGCTGTACAGTTTGTACATTATATTTTAACTAGTGAATAGCATTAGTTGTTTTATATAGAGAACCACATATTATCATTAACATTGTAAATATCTTCATAAATACCTATATTACAAGCCAGGTATACATCTTTTTTTATAGTATCACATTTCTTTAGTATCGGACATACATGTTTCTGATTTCATAGCATTATTTCATTTGTCTTAATGCAGTTCAATGTGCTGTTTTTTGTGCTACAGATCCAAGTGGGAATTACTCAATTCTTTTATCTAAGGGCAATAACCTGTTTTATATGATTTCATATTCACAGATTGTCTAGTCTTGAAAATTGCTAATAAAATCGAATCCTTAAAAGAATGTGTTTTGGTTTGTTTTTTTACAGAATTATATGCTCTATTTAATGTGAACATTTGCCTAGTGACACAATAAATGAGTAAAATTTACTCACTTTTCCTGGCTTCTCTATTACCCAGACCCTCACATTGAAAAATGTTCCCACCCCTGAACCCTCATATGCCCCAGTGTTTTATTCCTTACAATCCAATTATTATAAGAATGAAAAATATTTTCAAATGTTAGCCATCTGACAATTTGGTGTCAATTAATTAATACATGTTGACTACAGTTAATATTAATATAAAAGATAGCCATTCACAGCATGTACACATGCCCACACAGCCGCTAAGTCTCAACTGCTTGGCTTATAGGGACAACTTGGATCCTAATCAAATTTGACCAAGATCAATTATGCCCTAACACTTACCTTGTATCTGACCTTTGTTTAGAAGCTTGAATTATACAGTTATAACTATCACCTAGTGCATTAACAAGATTTTCCACAAAGAGAGCATAACTGTATTCAGAATGACTAGACAGCTGTCCTTGTTAGGTCCTCCATCATGTGTCGCAGGCAAGGGGGAACCACTTCGAAAAATCTGGATGAAATTTTTCAACCAATACAGGGATCGAACATCCGACCTTCAGGCTAGCGAGCCAGCATCGTACCCACTTAGCCACCGTGACCCCCAGACAGACAGGGACAACTATGACTGGTATATAAATTGGGGGGGGGGGAATCATTCCTTTCCTTTCAATAAGTAATTGTGAATACAGAAAAGAACTCTTTGATATAGCTCAAAATAAAGTATTGAACAGGGTTGATCTGGTCCTTGTGCATTTACACAAGTTAATAGAATGCCACAACATCTTTAATTATATTTTATTCAAAACAAAAAAAGGTACAAATAGCTTCCAGTTAATAGGTTAATGGCATATGATAATGGAATTTGGGTTATAATTCATGACAGAAGGCTTTAAAGTAACAAAAAAAAAATAACAACTTCGAGTGCAAAAAAAAAAAAAAAAAATTGTTTCGCTATTGTTAGCACAATTTATCACAGAGTTTCATCAATATAAATATAAAGATTACAACTATATAAACTTGGTCACACTCTACCCGTGCTTGCTCAATGATTAATCATTATGAAAGTCAATTTTTATATATCTTTACATTTCTAGACAACATGAATTAAACATCTCTAGTATTAAATTGACAAATTTAAACTAATTTTACTTTACACACATACCGAATGCATTTGTCTTTTTCTCCACATAATAAATAAACTATTAGTGAAATAAAGAAAATTGAAAGACCAGTCTTACACTGAGAAATTATCATCATCGTCATCATCTTTAGATCGTTTTGATTTAGCAGGTACCAGACCACCAATTAAACCTTGAGCTGTATTGAACAAATTGACAGGAGAACTGCCATCAGTGATCAGAGTTGTTTTGAGTCCCAGAGAAGACAGAAGTCTCACCTGCATCTCAGGTCCAGCATTAGCCATGGCTTGTAGGGTTCCTGCTCCGATAGCATCCACCATATCTTTGAACTTACGGGTTTCAATAGAAGAAGACTCGCTAGATTTAAGTAACTCAAGCTCATTCTGTTCTTTAACATATTTCAATTCTGCTTCACGTGCTCCAGTGAGTCTTTCTAATTCAGATTCGGCCTCAATTTTCATGGCTTGTGCTTTTAGTTTAGCTTGTTCGACGGCAGCTTCACCCTCAATGCGATTTGCCTCTGCTCGAGACTGCGCTTCAGCTTTAGCTTGACCAGTACTTTCAACAGCAGCACTGTGAGCCTGTAATTCTAACAGTTCTCTCCTAGATTTTTCAGCTTCTGCCTCATCCATAATTTTCTGTCGTTCAAGACGACCTTTAGCTTCTTGTTCCAAACGTTCAGCTTCATGTCTGTAAGAAATTATTTAAACACACTACTTAATGGGATATGATTTCATGCCAACAATAACATAAATCATGTTATTTCCATATTTACTGTTACATGTCTATCCAAACATTCAAATCTTCATTTAAATTCAAAGGCGTATGGCTCTATTTTTTAGAACCTTCAAATAGATGAAAATGGTTCTAAAAGCACATAATATTAATGTAATATGAATGTATGTAAAGAGATTATAATTGTATTTATGTTCAATGAAATATGTAAACAGTTCAAATTGAAGGGCAGACATTTACTCCTGCTAACACCATTCTGCACGTATTGTAGGATATGTTTTTATTTGTTCATTACAACATGGCACCCGAAACCATAGAATACACAACTCCTATAATGATTATGAAATATTAACTGTCTTAAATATTGGATATTAGGATCCTATATTTTCATGGCAAGCTAACATTAATATTGATTGAAATGGACCAATTTTTAATTCCAATTCATGTTTTCAATTTCGAATATTATGGAAAATAAATTACTGCATTCCTGGTTTATATTATCATAGTAAGCAAAAATATGTTTTGGATAGTATGTGAACTGACCTGGCCGCAGCTTCCTGTGAGTTAGTTGTGATTTCAATAGCTAACTGTACAGATTTCATCAATGAATCTCTTGTTCTTTGATCAACAGGCTCAACAGACTGAATATCGATACTTGTAATAACTAAACTATTCTGAGGGAAATGGAACTTATCTCGAACTTTATTATGATCATCAAAACCAAACAGAGCCGATCGTATAATCTTTGCAGAATTCTGAAATGTAAAATATGTTGAATTGTGTAACATCTAGTTTACTAATTTATTAATTAACCATTACAAATCATAAAAGACCAAATACTGGTCTCAAATGTATACCACTATCCAAATGAAATGTTCTTTCAATCAATTTTGAATTTTCTAAATGAAATGGTTAAAAAAGACAAGTGTGACATTGTAATAATCATTTGTTAACCAACAGTTTTTGTATTTTATCGAATGTGACAGATGCCAGTTGATGAAATGTTTCTGAACATACCTTGTGGAAATCATCAAATTGCACTTGAGCTACAGCACCTCGAACTCTTGAGGCAATTGCTTTACAAGCATCACCAGTAAAATCAGGAACACTGAATAATTTTGCTGCCTCTTCTGGAGTGGCTTTGTCTGTGATAGCGAAATGCCTTTGAAAAAATTAGGAAACCAGTTAATATGAATGTAGCCAATTGTAGATTCCTATTAGATGTCTGCCATGGATGGTACTGTACAGAAATAGTTTATTATTTCTACAGGCCATTTTTTGTTTCATATTAAATTATTTATAAAAGTTTATCCCTGACAAAATAAGACACCATCTTACCAGTTATAGGACAGCTGTAACTGTAGTCTGGCATGATCAGCAGTTTCTACTGTGATAATATCAGTACAGAAATCTGGTCCCAGCAATAAACACAGAGATTTAATAACATTGGGTTTCTTGGGTTTACCACCAGATAAACTTAATTGGGTAAACTGTTCATCAGGTCCTAACATGACTAATTCTGGTCCAAAAATAACTCTGAAATATAGAATATAATAGTAAATAACACTTCATAATACACTTTGTTTTGTACATTCATTAAAAACAGTGTGCATAAAAGATGTGTAGCAAACAATCCGAAAGGTATAAAAGCATTTGATCCAGAAGCCGATGTTTTAATTCAACGACAAATCAATGGCTTATCTCTGCTTAACCCCAGACACCATGTTTGGATATTCCACAGTTTCAATTAGAATGCACGAGAGAAAAACAAAAAATCTGACCATTTTCAATGCCATTTTTGTAAGTATTTTGGATTTGGTACTTTTAAAGAATATTGTATGTATTTCACCATAATTCCTGACAGATTTTAAAAATGGACCATACCTAGCTTTCTTTTCTTTGTAATCGTATATCTGAACAGCGGCGTTATGTGGGACACGGAAAGTTACAACTCGTGTCTTATCTCTACTCTTTTGAAGTGAATCCCGTGCACTTCTATCACTTCTGTCAGCTAGAGGATCTTTTCCTTGAGCCAATAGATTCTCTACTACAGGTGGAAGCTGTTTTTCCCATAATTCTTCATCTTGACTTAACATGTACGTTACACCAGTTATAGAACGAACCTAGTAAAAATAATAACCAAAGATAAAGAGAAATTTTGTGTGATCCAATTAGAGCTATTTCAGGTCTCTGATCATTTGAATTTTAATATATCAGGTAAGAGTAGAATTATTTCTCTTCATATGTTTATAATATCGACAGTTACCTTTCCAGTTTTAACATCTCTGACATAGATACCCTCATTTTCATCGAGAGGTATAGCCTGTCGTTTCATAATAACTTCAACTTCAACTGGGGGTACATATTCTTTAGGTCCACGGATCATCCATCTGTCTCCAGGTTTTCTCTCAAGAGACTGAAATAACAATTACATTTTCTATATACATAGGTTGTCTAGCATTAAAATATATACAAAAACCTGGTGGTGGTAATTAACTGTGTTTATTCAGTGATGTCTTTACACTCACAAGCTATTCACAAAAAATACCAATATATTTTTTTCTACCAATAAGCATTGTCACACAATTGTTAGGCAGTCCTTCACGTTTAAGGTGAGCTTTCGCTTCTGCTCTTCTCGGCACACCTCGGCTCTCCTTCGAGGGAGTCATTAAAGACACCTGCAAATTATCAAAATCGCTCTACTAAATATTGATATTAATAAACTACTTTCAGTTTTTGTTTATTTTAAAACTGCATACATTTGAGGCATCAGTTTCCATGTTGATTATACTGTTACTACCATATTCACCAAACATTAAACAAGACTTAAGAATAAAAATGTAGCATTACTCTTGCAATATGATTAAGAAGAGTTTTTCTACAAGAGCTTTTTTCTCATTTTTGAAATTGGCAGGACCTTTTATGGCTCCTGCACAATTTTATAAATCTTCAAGACTATAGGCTAAGTCAGGATAAATGTACGATCAATAACGTTTTTTACACCATACAAAGGAACTAATTAAAAGTATAACCAAGTAAACAAAAATGTAAATGACTGGGTGAATGAACTCTGTTCAAAGTGCGATATAATTACTATCCTGCTAGTCTCCACGAGGTATGTAAAGTCGGATTACATTAACGTTTTCATAATTAGAAGAATGCTCTCAAGATAAAACAAGAGTTTATATTGAGAGCATTTAATATTTTACAAAATTAAAGAAAATGAAAGATGGTGCTATAATTAAATTCCCATGCGGATACAGTTCAACATTTCAGGAGAAAATAAAAAACAGGTAATCATACAGCATCATTATGTAGCACATCAATCTGGTAATTTACCTGGCGTGCTGCGGCTACCTCTGGTACTGCTTCTTCACGTTTACGTCTTTTTATTTGCGGTACCTCCTTTAAATACAAGGAGATTGTTTTCATAATCACTCATTACTTACGTTTATTTAAAGCATAACTCTCTGTCTGCAATTCTATGTTGTGTATGAATAAATCAATCAGTATTAACCAAGACAAGTAAAGCTTTCTTAAAAAAAATTTATAGTCTTTTCTCTTGAAGTGAATTGTTTTGGTGGTGAAATAAGTAAAATCTTAAAATTTGATAATTTAGATCTTATTTCATTTTATAACTCACAACTGATCTATTTTTAGCACTAATTCAACTTCTTTTTCCTACCAGTTATCTGTTTTCAATCTTTTTCAAACTCTATTTTTATTTTAAGAAAGCTTTACTAGTTTTAATAAATGCTACCTGATATCCATTACCAACACAGAGTATGACAACAATCTACATCAGCCAAACTAAGACAGAGGATCAGCTATTCTTGCGGCTAGAATTTTATTTATAATATTTATAAAATTCATATAATTTAAAAAGGAAACATAACTATCCAAATTATTTTTTTGTTCAAGATTTACGTAAATAAAGGTCATTTTTGAGTAGATCATCTGTGGGCGATTGGCTGCTTATAGAATTTGGCCATACTGAATTACAAATATAATATTTATACTTACATCACTTCCTTCTCTAAATGATTCTGTTGCACGTAAAATTAAACCTTCATCTTCACCAAGAATATAAACATTTTGAATTCCCTTTTCTAAGCTTTCGCCAGGCATTAAAAAGAAAGTTTTTTCACCCTGTAATATAAATGAAGCTCAATGAATACTGGTAGAATCTTTGAAAAATACAAAAATTAGTTTGATGTTGTCCAATGAATGCACCATGGTGCAAACCATTAACACAATCTGGGACCGTATACATCCATAACGCTACATACGTACCTTATTAAAGCAAACAAAGGTCACAGTTCAGCAAGAAACTATAACCAATCATTGGAAATTATTCAAACTTTTCAGACTGACCCAGCATTAAAATAATCACCTTAGTTTTAAATATAAGTATTTACCTTGATAAGCTTACGTTTACCAAGTTGTGGTTTGCCATCATCATCTGTAGGATCAAGTACTACACAATATTGGCGATTATTTAATGTGGTAATATTAACTACTCCTACAACCTGAAAACAAATAATAAAGCATTATCTATATTATCATGTATTCACGGTTCAATCTAGAGCTTGGCACATACAATGATTCTTTGTTTATCTTTCTATCAGGAATTTCAATGAAATTTTTTCAACACAAGCAAATACACACTCACAATTTTGGGGTAGGGGGGTATGACCACATGGTTTAACACAGATTTTCTTTCCTTTATCTGCTACAGGGATAATAATATTTTGTGAGAGTATCAAGGAGTGTAACTCTTAAAGAGACAGAAATTAAACTAGAATAAGTGGCTAATTACTCTCATTAAGACACCATATATCCAATAATATTTGTAACAATAGTGAAGTACATTCAAAGTTTATTTGTATTTAGTAATTTTCTTACCTCTTCATAAACATTAGGAATATGTGTTTCAGTATCTCTCATTGTAATCAACCATTCTTCTCCATTCTTTCTAGTAATTTTAAAATCATCAACATATGTTCTTATGGCTCTCATGTGTAAGGCTTTCTGCAAATAGACAAACAAAATAATAATAGAATTTTGACAATGTATTACTTTGTGTGTTATTGTATATAAATGATATTGAAATATGAGTAGGCTTTTCTTCACACTGAAAGACATTAAATATGCAAGTATTGTTTTAGATTGACCAGAAACTGAAGCACAAAGAAACTCTCCACTGGTAGACCCATCATAATATTAAAATATTAAATATATTACAATACACACTACTCTTTAGACAATTCTGCTAGTCAAACCACGAATACTTTTAAACAAAGAGAACATAGGCTTATTCTTGTGAGGTTTACCTTTTCTGTTAATACATAAGCATTGACAACATCAACAACTTCTTCATAAGCACCAGGTAAATATGCTCCTGTCTTTTTTACAACCCATTCTTCACCTGTAACTCGCTGTTTGGTTAATTCTCTATCAATACATTCTTTACGAGCTCTCAGTCTTATAGCTTGATTAGGTTTAATAACAGTAGCACGGATAGTCTCTTCAACAACTACTTCCTTTCGTGGAATATATGTACCTACAATAATACATAAATTTACCAGGTAAATTTTATAGTTAATTAGTATCAATAATTTATTGATCATCGTATAAAATATGTAGTTAATTAATACCTATAATCTATTGGTCATTGTATAGCCATGTGTGTATATGATGTGCAGTCTGAAGACAATAAATAAATATCTTGTTATTTATCATGTGAAAATTAGTGAATCAAAGATCATACTCCTGCACAGTGTTTCGTTTGATTAGAACTAATCCACTTCACACTGCTATCTTGAGTGAACATTGTTGTACTAAATTATTATTGGTCAGTAGTGCCATTACCAACCAATGACCTACATTGTAACAAACAATATCGGGGTTAACCAGACCTCAAAATATGTGACCGCAATGTATCTAGTGACAATCGCGACTTGTTTACGTCATAACCCGCGAAATTTATTATGCTTGATTATCGTGTGCCAACATGTTTTCTTCGTCGGCCGTTTTGAAAATTATGCCAAATGCGAGAAGAGAGGAGGGATTTGATTGGACGTTAAAAAGAGACACGCCCCGCCCAATTTCAAGAATATGACTTCTATCCAGCAATGGTAAGAGAGGGATTTCTTGCGCCATTGCTTCAGGAATATGATCAAAGATTAAACAATCAAAGATTAAACAAAACATCAAAGATTGAACAAATAACATCTGTAAGTGTAAATTAATTTGGAGATTGAATGAATAAATCTATAGAGCTAATTTGTACACAGTATAATCACTAGCTCATGATGTACCCTATCATGTATAATCATTTTTATACGCCCACATGGAAATGTGGTCCTATATTGTCGTCGCCCTTTCTGTCCGTCCGTCGTCCAAAATTTCTTGTGAACGCTCTAAAGGCTAAAGTTGATATCGATTGACTTTAAATTTATATACGGTGTTTAAGGTCATGTGATGAAGAAGCCTATTGATTTTCAGCCATATCCGATAATTATTTTACTACCAGAGTTATGACCCTTGATCACTTTGAAAAATCTTGTGAACGCTCTAGAGGCTAAAGTTAATATCTGTTTGACTTTAAATTTATATATACACAGTGTTTAATGTCATGATACAGAGAAGCATATTGATTTTCAGCAATATCTGATAATTACTGCCAGAGTTATGACCTTTGATCACTTTGACAAATCTTGTGAATGCTCTAGAGGCTAATGTTGATTCCGATTGACTTTAAATTTATACAGTGTTTAAGGTCATGATACGGAGAAGCCTACTGATTTTCAGCGATATCTGATAATTACTACCAGAGTTATGACCCTTGATCATTTTGAAAAATCTTGTGAACGCTCTAGAGGCTTAAGTTAATATCCGATTGACTTCTCTCCCTTATCCACGTCATATCAAGTTAAAAACTGTTTAAATACCTGGCCCTTCAAACAACCATTCGTCACCAGCTATCCTCTTTTCTCCTGCATCATCTTCAAAATCTAAAATAGCTCTTAATCTCAATGCAGCATTGGCTGGCACTATTTTCAGTGGGGTTACAGGCTAAAATAGATAAAATCATACATTTGACATACGAAATTGAACAAATGATCTTTGAAAATTATAATCAATTATTGATATAGCACAATCTATATTATAAATATAAAATTAATCTGTTTGTAAAGGTATCAATGACTGATGTATCAATATTCATTTGCATGATACATAAACTATTGTCATGTAGTACATGGTATTGTTATGTGTTTCTAATTATTTTCTTTACGATTATAATGACTAATCAGTTAATTGTTGTACTAAAGTTGTGTCGTAATCCGTCTGTTAGCATTCTTGCAGAATTTAGAGACTTGTTAATCAAGACGAGCACGCGCTGTTACCCACGTGATGATGATGTTTCGGCAGAGGTATAGCAACCGGCGGCATGGCGAGATTTGTTCGGATGTGTCGGGTGTGATTTCTTTCATTTCATAGTTGTTATATAAGTTCTTTCATTATTGTGTACCATGTGATTGTTCGGTAATGTGTTCAAATCATCGTGAGTGGCTCGAGACGTGTTCGTTCCGTGGTTGTGGTGAGTAATTCGTGTTAGAGAAAGAGTGGAAGATTCAAGTATCATCGTAGATTCCAGAATAGTTCGATCCACGTGATGTCGGAATGTGTGCTTGAGGAACATTTGCGTTGTGAACTGATTATCTAAAATATGATTAATAATACTGTCTAATATTTAATGTCCATTACTAGTCTGTTACATATTATGTTTTTGTATGATTTCTTTGTATTACCATGTTTGTAATTGTTGTTTTCAGTAGATTGTAATAAATCCTGTTTTTAATTGTACATTGACGTTTTATCATTTCTGCTGGTGTATTTCATGAATAGGTTATTTCTGGCCTTGTTATATGTGACGTAACACTATATATACAATAACAAACAATCTATTGTAAAGAACATATACATTATGTAGACTTTCTTTATCTATAACTTTCTAGTAGACTATTTCAACAAACCATGAGTCATTATACTACAGTGTAAAAACTGCGTACAACATGCTTCAATAACCTTTTTGCCTTGAGCTAAACCATGGACCTATTATAAACTCTGCATTTCAATATCATAATAACATTACAATTAAATCTGTCAATTATCTGAACTGCCCAATCTTGTGTAAGTTTTCAATTTCTTCTGAAAGTGATAGAAAATTCTAATTCAACCTAATTTTTATTTCATCAACCATTTTCCATTTGAAAATATCAAATATTTACCTGTTTTAAGACTTCACCAGGGTATAATGGAAAGGGTTCTTGAGCTAGACGTATTTCTTGATCAGCATGATAGAGTTTGATTTGTCCAGCTTTATCTGTGACTACTTCATTATCAACATTTCTAACAACAGGGTTCTCTATTACACAATAATGTCTGGGTGGTACCACCAACATTTTCTCAGGTCCATATACAATTCTATAAATAAGACAATTAAAATTATCTCAGAATAAAATGGCAAAAATAATATTGAAATTTGTATCACAAACTATTATCTATAAATTTGTTCATCTTTTGGAAACATTAACTTTCACTAAACAGCTTGTATTCCAGCTATAATTTTATTTTTCCTGTTTATTAGAAATGTCATACCTTCGATAATCATAAGTTTTGAATGTGTATACTAGTGAGTGACTACATTATTCTAACGAATACATTATTTAGGTCAAAGAGATTTAAGTAAATGGAGGATACATCTATAAAATTATGTTTAACTTTCATACTGAAGTAGAATGTTTAATTGGTTGTTTGAAAAAAAATTCGCAAACCTTTCATTGTCTTGTCTGATATAAGTCTGTGGTCCAATAGTTAACCTGGTAACATTTGTATTCTGATCTAATACATGTATATAATAGTAGGGTGGGATTCTATATAGAGAATCCTCTCCACCCTGTCGTCTCTGAGGAACAGACATTGTGATTGTCTTATATTATTGCTGTAAGAAAAACAAAAAAGAAACATATTATTGTTAAATTAATAATAATCTGTAAAATTAACTTCAAAACATTAGGTGCAGGAGACGGATCACATATTTTGGAATGGGTAAACCATTTCGGGAACTATAGTATCAAATTCAGTGAATGAATTCAGGGCCTGCACCCACTGCTAGTAATAAATACACTGCTAATGAAAACAGTCACTATATAAAGCATACGCCGCGGTTTAAACTTTCTAGATTCCAATTACATACTAAATCAAAGACATATCACTTTAATAACCCAGCATAATTATATATCCTCCAATTTATTCTATATACTCAACTAATATTCAGGAGGTAAAAATTAAGAACAAGCTACATGTATTACAATGTTCTAAATTAAATATGTTATATTGCGATCAAATTATTGCATATTCCCCTTGGCAAAGTTACTATATATAGACTACTTTTCAACGAGTTACAACACGCTTTACTCAAAAGATCCAGAATAGTGCGTGGTGCAAAAAAGCGGATAAGAAAACTCTTAAGCTTCCACTATAAATGTAAGAATAATTACCACAGTTACGGCCGATTAATTATTACAGAATGACCATAAATTCTAGTGATCGACTGTCGGTTACAAAAAGAAATGGCGTCGTCTGCTACACAACCGGCGTACTTTTTGAGCCAGTTGGTGATTTCGGTATCGAACTCCTTTGTCTCACGTTTATGAAGTTGCAGACATCGAGAACCTTCGCTAACTAAACCAAGAAATGCATAGCTATAATTTATATAGTAAATTTTGCTGTGCTGTTCAGAAAGGTGTCTTGGTCAAATGTATTTCGAGCACATGATGAAAAGGGAAGAAATATACAGTGAAGTGATTTGATTGGCTGACAGTTATTCACCGTGTCAGCAATTAATGGATTTCACGGTATGTCGCAATCGCCGAAACAAAAAACAACCAACAAACAAATAAATAAATATTAAGGTTAATAGTGAGTTCAATTTAGAATATATAGACATTGATTATACATGTAGATTGAAAACAACTGACTTATAACGATGCCCTTAACTATGAATTGAAATGGGGTTTAACGTCCCAATTTTCAATACCGAGTAGCCGGATAATCAACGGCGGATCCAGACGGGGGTTCGGCGACATAAAAAAATATAAAACAGGTGGTGGGATGGGATGGGCATTGGAAGCGCGATATAATGATACTGAGTGATATCAACACTAATATTATATACTTTGTCATATTCCCGAAGCAATGGCCAGAGAAATCCCCCACTCCACATTGCTGGATTGACCATTACAGCAGTGAGTAGTGAGATAACCTCTAATCAAACGGAACACTGCGAGGAGAATGATGCTTTTCATCATCATAGCTGAAAAACGTGGTTCTATTAATTCATAATAAGAATTGACATCGAATGGTGTATTGGATTTATCTCTTTAAAGAGCTCAGTGTGTATCATATGTATATATGTCAAGGTAATTTGGAGACGATGATGGCAACATTGTCAACTGTCGAATTTCCGTAACCTTGCAACCCTCCCAACCCACGCAAAAATTCCATGACCCGTCCCTGCATTCACCGTGCTGGGAAATTGTGTCATCTTACATTAACTTTTACGCGCACGCAAATGTTAATAAAAATTTAGGACCTGTGGTTTTCGTCCGACCCGGATGACTATAGAGCTTGCCAGACTCTCCGTAAATGTGAGCAGAACACATGCATTTTATTGCTATAATTTTTTTATTAACACCGGACACAACTGAGATTGGGTACTTGACAAAGGTGCGTTTGGATAATAAAAAGTACTGAAAATTACACGAATTTTCATCGTAGGTGATGCTCTTTTTTGTCAGTTTCGAGATTTTCCACGATTTGTTAAACGGGCTTCAAAATGCATACAAGCTCTAACTGTTGTTGTTTTTTTTTTTCTTATACCCAGAGGACTACGCAATATTGTTGGCAATTTTTACGAACAGGAAGATTAGACCAATGCTATTGTATTTGACATTCTATTTGACAATTCAACGCCGTGCTTACAATTAACAAAACATCTGTTCTGAAACGATCAATGGAAAGTGATTTTACCTTATTGATTAAATAGACTAATGATTGTACCTATAGTTACTGGTAAACAAAACTAGCCACGAGTAAACAACTTATGTATGTGTTTATGCATTCTTGCAAAATATACTATGTTGATTTAAACGCTGCCCGTAATTTAATTTTTTTGTCGCATAAATTTAATAAACGTTCGTGTTGGTTCATACTGTATTTCTTACCGTTCGTTTACATATGACTGAAAAATCCACAACCCCCATTTAATTAATTATGAATACTTGACTCGTGTCTTTCGTAAAATAGGTCAGCCATTTATCATATATAAAACAGACATAATTGACATGGTTGGTTAAATACTTGTATTTTATGCATAAATAAAGCATAAACCGGTGCGCGCTAAAGATGCATATAGAAATAAATTTCAAAAATATACCGGGACCACGTATAAACTGTCAACAGAAAACAGTGTACTTTTACAGACGGCATAATTATTGGGTACGGACGCCGGTACTAACATAAAATGTCAATAATTTTGTTCAAGGCCGCTCCAAGGAAACATCTTCAAACTCAATTTAAACGGCGCAGTTAACATGTCATGACGAATAAACGCAGTCTTGTTGTGAAACAATGAACATATTTATAAACTACTACGTCAAACAAGCAGAACCGACAGTAAAAATTACAAATACTTACATCAAATATTGCTGACTGACCGAGGAGGCAATTTCTTTCCCTGTACGATAGATAAATTGACAACTGGGCGTATCTTTTCTTTCATACGTCATATTCATGTACAATCAGTTACTATTTATAGTAATGACGGCTATGTCACGTGACGCACGTCGGTCGTAAATACCATTAATCGAGCTAAGAACAGGATTAACAGCTTTTATTTATAGGGGTATTTACGACTAAATCAATGAATGGTATAAATAATAGTAATCTCCAAACTGGTCAGTCTTCTATAGTTCTATGCACATATCAGCATGAACACCTATTATTAATTGGACAAAACAGTAATACGCAACTTCAAATAGAGCGTGAACTACATGTATGTCAAGTTAACATAGGAATTAGTAAATAACTTAATGTGTCCCATAATAAATGTACAATTTCTCATACAAACACATTATTTCATCATTAAAAATAAGCTGAAAAGATATTAAGTATGCAAGATTTAGATAAAAAGCTGGATGGCCATTCTTGCTATACATTTGTAATTGCTAATAGATAATGAAAAATGAATGTTTCGGAAATTTCAGAGAGATAGAGAGAGAAATGGGGTTTAACGGCCACTCAACACAAACTAGGTCATTTCGGGACTAACATATGGTTTTTAATTTTATTTCAATAATTCGCTTGCGTGTAGGGGTCTTTAGCAGTGGGAGGAAACCAGAGTGCCCGGAGGAAACCCACAAGGTTGAGAAGGCGTCCCTCTCTCCATGCCACATACGCTCGGAAATTTCAGTAAAATGACTCTATTCTGAGCAAAGTTATGCATGTTTGAAGTTCTGACAAGTAATAGTCATGTCAGATGGGAACTCTGTTCACCATTGATAATATATTATACATTTGCTCACCATTGATAATATATTATACATTTGCTATCCAGTACCTTAATTGTCAGTCTTTGTGAGCAGTCTCACCTTTACCACAGATATGGCTGGTATTATCTGATCTTCTCAATATTGGATGGTGTACTGTCAAGCAATTTACTCATAGATTGATCGTGGGAATATGTCTAAAAAATAACTTATACAACATTGAAACCAGAAACACCTTGGCCCAAGGCAAATTTAGCTCTGGCATCATACCTCTTTTTTTTAGTCCTTTGCGCATCAACTCGCTATTGCCAAACACACCACAACAATCATCATAATGAATTACTCTGCTTTATTTTATTCCCATTTAAAATACAGATGTCATGTCATCCTTTCATGTTGGCGTACCATTATTTTAAATAAAGGTACAGGCAATGTGCCAAGTGTACATTATTTATAATTGTTGCAATATTGGACTTGCATAATGTATTTCAATGAAATGCATATGCTGGATAGTGTCTGTATTTTAAGTTGTTTAATCAACTGAGCAAGACACTGCCTCGTGCTATCACACTAATGCAATATCAATATCTATCTTAATGTCTCACATTCGACCACTAAACTACACATGAAGAAAGTCAATTTAAATCAACATTGATGTTGTTATCTTACTGTGAAACGTTGGGCTTCTAATATCAAATATTTGAGAAAAAATGAAAATTGTGTGCAGAAATGCCACTTCCATTTGTAACGAAGCCACACAATGAACAAGAGAATGCTACCTGTGTAGACTGAAATAATTAGACACCAAAAACTGCCATTCAATTTGGACACTTCGCGTATTTTGCCAAACATAACTGATTAGAAATTACAGTAAAAATACATCAGTTAATATACATTCATATTACCTGTACATTATTATATGCATTACAACCCATTTGTGTCCATTACTAGGTGCCTAAGAATATAGATTTAGCTCTTATAAACCCAGATGTTAAGATAAGTTGATCTTTTGTTCTCTAATCATTCCAATTGATTAGCAAAATGAAAACACTATAATATAATTGCTTTACTAATATAATTTCTCGGTGAAATATCTGAGATCAGGATACAATTATTGCTACAGAATGTTGGTTTGCTACACCAACTTATACAGACAATGCAATAATTTATAGTAATATTAAACAGAACCACAGTCTAGGGCCAAAGTGCAGTATAACCCTAGCAGGGCCATGGGCCTGACTAGAATCGTGGGAACTCTAACACGACGAAAAGATTATTTCATATCCTTTTGAATGGATTTTGACCAATTACAGAGAAGGTTGAGGATTGCAGACTGATGCAGTCTCTGCCCAGCACACGGCTAGATGCCTAGAGCGATCACCAAGTGGAACTTGACATATAAGGTTGTAATATAGCTCAGTCTCTGCCCTCGCATCACAGATCGATTAACGTGAAACTTTCATCTGGAATTTGAATTTTTTCTCTTTTAGCCATGAACCGCAGGGATACCAAAACCGCAGGACTCTGGGCACCTCAGGTCCATGCCTAAGTTGGGCTTTGTCCAGGGCCTGTCTCACAAATTTTTCTGTAAATTTATATACACATGTACATGTACCATTGAAATCATATACATCAAGTTTCATATACAGTACGCAGAATAACATCCAAAGATTATGAAGTATAACTAACTCACATACATATAATAGTAATGGAAAAGTTAATCAATGATCATATAACTATTCATAGATCGAGTTGAAGAATAAAATGATGTTCAAATTGAATTTAGGTGATAGTTTTGTTCTCTAAAGTCGATCGATTGATATTAAATTGTGCAAATAACTTTGAACTTTTAAAATTCAAATACTGTTCAGTTTTAATTAGAAATCACAATTTGTACACTATATACACGTTTCAGAGTTTAACACCATCAAGATTTTACTTTTTTAGGATCACTGTCATCATCTGAGTCACTAGAATTGTCTTTACTTTTATTAATATTTGAATCACCATCTTTCACATCATTGGAATCATTTATAGCATCTTGTTTATTCTCTTCTTCATCATCTTCATCTTCAGATTCTTCTTCTGATTCCTCTTCTAATAAAATATAATGTTTATCTTTAACCTTTGCCACTCTCTGAATATTGACAACTAGGGTCTGGACAACAATATCTATAAGTTTGCTTTACTTTGTCAGACTTATCAGGATAGGTTACACGTAAACAATAAGTTAAAATTCCGTAAGTATGACACATAACCCTGTTAAGCAATTTAGGCGATGATTTTCCAAACGGCTTAATACATTAAGCTGAAACTTTAAGACAAGGTAATCGGCTATATAATGTATGGCATAATTAAACACACATACATTACCAGATTCCCTACAAAATGTTGGATTTTAAATAGTACCGTATGTCAATTTTAGCAAATATTCACAAGAACCCACCCCTTACATGATGATTATTATTACAGCATACTTCATATAACATGTTCAGGGGCACTTCATAAAGTGACAATGTAATCATAAATAAACAACAAGATTATGGACATGTCAACGATTGTATACATACATAAGTATGTTTTTAGTTTATTGATTGTATACAGAGTCAGTTAAAAGCCTGATTAAATGTTTTTAAGTTGTTTTTTAAAGATGGGTTCCCAGCAAAGTATTTATCGGGTGGTTATTGCCTATAAAAGTATGGCAATTTTGGTATATATAGAAAGTAGAGATATCCAATCTTACTAGAAAAATATTGGATTCTCTGAAAAACACTCATTGAGCATATACACATGAAAAAATGTAAGGGTTCCCTTAATCGACAGCTCGACGATTAGGGGCTATACCCACGCATGACACCGAAGGCTGCACGAGCACATGTTGATAAACTCTATAAAGATTTAGACCTACAACACTTTCTGAGATAAATATCACGGAAAAAGACGCAGGCAGTGCATAATCCGAGAATTGAATTAGGAATCGATATTTGTAATAACAGTCAGCGATTACAGACAACGTCTTGTGTATGCAATGAATTCTCACCCGTCTCCGCCTGCGGTTGCCATAGGGAGGGTGAAGGGTAATCACCTGACGCAAACATGGCCTCTTTTGATCGATTTTCATAGCGGGATATACTTGGCAATTACAGTGTTTTGAGAAGGATTTGAAGCAAAATTATGATAAATTAATTAGTTTGTATATAATTTTAGTCCTAATATATCATCAAATCACCCAGTTTGTATGCGGGAAACCAACTTTAAAAGAATATAGAGATGTAAAACATCTTACACTAAATGGTAGATTATTCCATAAAAACAGGTGCTTGATAACGAAAAAAGCGCTGACCATAAGAGACTAGATTACAAACGAAAGTCTAAGATGTTGATGTTTTTACCATTCAACAAAAAGTCTTATTTAAAGTATTGGTGCCAGTCATTATCACATATGTGATAGAACTGATTAAACACTTTCCAAATATAATATTAACACAGGAATAAAGGATTCATGAATCGGAAGTGACGAACGCCAAAGGAAAACACGAGTTATTCCTCTATATAACTAACTGAAGTGACTAGTGATAACAGATACATGGGCGAATATCTGCTTACTAATAATTCCCTCGAAGTTGTTGTGTGACACTGTGAGAGAATATCTTACAATTCATAAAAAGAATTGACTGCCATTAGATAAGAGAACGGGAAAGAAAATCAGATTAAAAGTCTGTGCATTACCATGTTTTTATAAGGTAGGGGAGACCGGGCACATTGAACCACCGTGGATATATCTAGTTGGGTACGAGACCTAAAATCCGTGACCAATTTGCGGGAAAGTTGTTTTGAAGGTGGTTTCTATATCATAAAAACCTGCTGAAGCGATTAAGCTTGGGTGCCTCTCTCAAAAATGCTGGCGGAAGCCGCTAGAGGGCCAAATTCAAAATGGTGGTCAGATGTGGCTGGTAAATATAAAATTGTGTAATATAGGCTTCTGATGTGTCTATTCGTATGTTTTAAGGGTCTCTGAATCTAAATATTGTAATCAAAAATCAATCCAGCCACTAGTTTTGCCAATATGGCCAAAAAATCCAAGATGGCCACCATTTGTGGCCTGGAAAATAGTCTCGGGGTCAATGTCTTCAATTTTGATGAATTTGTGTAGATAGATGGCAACCAGCAATAACACTCACCGATATTTATCATCTGATATACTCTGTAGTCAACGGATTTTTAATTTAATTTATAATCAACGCTTAATAATGGACCCATGTAATATATAATCACGCATGGTAATCAACATCACCAACTTATCCAGTCAAAGTTTTACATATCAGAACCACAGTCATCCGATTCAAACAATAGATCCAGTTTTGATTGTTCAGCTTCAGAAGTTGAAGTTTAAACGTCCTGTTAATGTTGGGTTCACATATCTAATTGAGCCGCACTGTCCTTATGGAGCAGTTTCCAACCAATACCAACGGAAGAGTATTTTCTCTTTTAGCATCGGAATGTTACAAATACCAACAATTAAATGATGAATTCCAAATGTTTTTTGAATCAAGCGTCAATTGCCATTTAACCTCTTTATCACATAGTACACAAAGCAATAATTTTGTGAGAATTATTAAATCTTTTCCATATGTCACTAAAATGTTTTTGGATAACATTTTAGTTGTTTTTCAGATGTCAAAGATAGGTTGCCAGGCAACGAAACATACGCCCACAGCAGCTAAATCGTCCTGGCAGTCAACAAGGGTTGTCGCATATTTTTACTTTTTTCGGTAATGAAACATTTGTAATACACTAAAAACTGATTATGAATAACAATTCATTATGTAATTATCAAAAAATCATTAGAATTTGATTGCTTTTTATAAAGTTTTACCCCACGCTAACAATTAGTATATACATGAAACATTTAATATCATGGATTTAGCTGTTCAGTTATCTAAATTCATTGAAAATCAAAATACTTGTTCGTTCAACACCTTAAACTTTATGTATCAATCTGAAGTCAATCGGATGGTAACTTTGGCCTCTATAGCGTCACAAGAATTTTTGAAGTTATCAAGGGAGATAACTCTGGCAGTAATTATTTGAAATCGCTGAAAATCAATAGGCTTCTTCGTCTCATGGCCTTAAACACTGTGTATAAATCTAAAGTCAATCGGATATTAACTTTAGCCTACAGAGCGTCCACAAGATTTTTTGAGGTGATCAAGGGCCATAACTCTGGCACTAATTATCGGAAATCGCTGAAAATCAAAAGGCGTCTTTGTCTTATGACCTTAAACACTCTGTATAAATTTGAAGTCAATCGGACATTAACTTTGGCCTCTAGAGCGTCCACAAGATTTTTTGAAGTGATCAAGGGCCATAACTCTGGCACTAACTATCGGAAATCGCTGAAAGTCAATAGGCTTCTTCGTCTTATGACCTTAAACACTGTGTATAAATTTAAAGTCAATCGGATATTAACTTTGACCTTCAGAGCGTCCACATGATTTTTTAAACAGATCAAGGGCCATAACTCTGGCACCAATTATCGGAAATTGCCGAAAATCAATAGGCGTCATTGTCTTATGATCTTAAACGCTGTGTATAAATTATTGAAAATCACTGAAAATCGATAGACGACTTAGTCTCATGACTGTAAACACTATGTAAATTTGAAGTCAATCGGATATTAACTTTAAAATTGACCTCTAGAGCATCCACTGTGTATAAATTTAAAGTCAATCGGATATTAACTTTGGCCTCTAGAGCGTCCACAAGATTTTTTGAAGTGATCAAGGGCCATAACTCTGGTAGTTATTATCGGAAATCGCTGAAAATCAATAGGCTTCTTCGTCTTATGACCTTAAACACTGTGTATAAATTTAAAGTCAATCGGATATTAACTTTGACCTTTAGAGCGTCCACAAGATTTTTTAAAGAGATCAAGGGCCATAACTCTGGCAGTAATTATCGGAAATCGCTGAAAATCAATAGGCTTCTTCGTCTCATGACCTTAAACACTGTGTATAAATCTAAAGCCAATCGGATATTAACTTTGGCCTCTAGAGCGTCCACAAGATTTTTTGAAGTGATCAAGGGCCATAACTCTGGTAGTTATTATCGGAAATCGCTGAAAAACAATAGGCTTCTTCGTCTCATGAACTTAAACACTGTGTATAAATTTAATGTCAATCGGATATTAACTTTAGCCTGTAGAGCGTCCACAAGACGGACGGACGGGGGCGACGACAATATACATGTACGACCACATTTCAATGTGGGCGTATAAAAATGAATGTAAATAAAATCCAAACCGCTGCCTTTTAATTCAAATATAAATGTACATAAAAACTTTGAATTATAACTGTGGTTGATATTTACCCCATGATACCTACTACGTGATTCTCACAATGTGCATCCACAAGGGTTAAACTCGTCAGGCGTCCCTAATTGCCTCACTCTATAACTGTTATATATTTTCTGTGGCGGGGTAAACATTATTTCCAGCTTCCTATATATATATCTATGGATTTCTCACCACCTCAGTGTCGCATTTAGATGAGGAGAGGCCTTAGGCTATCTCACGTGTAAGACCCCTTCCAACCCCTCGACTACGGGAAGATGGACATGAGTTTTTGACAATAAAATTGAGCAAAGTCGATGATGATGACATAATATGTTAATAATTCATGTGCACGAAAATTTAAAGGGCTGTCAAAATATTATATACAGTTTCTATTATAATACTTTACCTGTTTCTATTGTGTTGTTTAGCAGAAGTAACCCATGACAACAATATGTTGAAACGAAATACATAACAGAATAGGACGATTCAGTGTTTAATGACACAATGATGATTTCAATTTCATTACCAACCCTTTTACAATAATTGAATGAAATATCCCACACAGGGTGTTAATCGGTTTTCAGTTTCTATACCAATTCAATAAAACATTTAATACATGTCTTGACTTTATTCATTATTTGTCTTGACATTAATTATTATTTACGATTTATGACGTTATTCGTGTATCGTAAATAATACAGTCCAAGAGATCAAAACATTTCGATTCTTTAAATTCAACATTACACGTTGACCTAAATGTGTTTTTCAAATGAGTCTATAAACATATTACACGTAATAGGCTGGTAGGAGAACTTCGCATTTACGTGAGCTGGGGATAAAAATTCGAGACAAAGTTATTCTTACGTTTTATGAAAGGTATTGGGCAAAAAAGGTTACAGCCGTTCGACTTACAAAATCCTCTTTTCTGGAAAATTTTCTAACTTTCGTCATGTTGAGAATATATCTGTGCATTACAAATGATTTTCCACCTCCAGATATGTTTCATGGTGCGGCATCCCCACCGTGTTGGGCGATTTACCCACTACCAATACTAACAAAATACAAACAAATGCTAATAAAATACTAACAAATACTAACCCATTATTATTAGAAACTAACTGGGTAAGTTGGTGATGTTGATTATCATGCGTGATTATATATTACATGGGTCCATTATAAAGCGTTGATTAAATCAAAATCAAAATCCATGGCTATGTTGGATTTTTCGGCCATATTGGCAAAACAAGTGGCTGGATTGATTTTTGATTAAAATATTTCGATTCAGAGACCCTTAAAACATACGAATAGACACATCAGAAGCCTATATTACACAATTTTATATTTTCCCGCCACATCTGACCACCATTTTGAATCTGGCCCTCTAGCGGCTTCCGCCAGCATTTTAGAGAGAGGCACCCAAGCTTAATCGCTTCAGCAGGTTTTTGTCATATAGAAACCACCTTCAAAATAACTTCCCCGCAAATTGGTCACGGATTTTAGGTCTTGTACCCAACTAATCCTTTATAAATAATACTATACAACCCAACACTGTACAGAAGTGAGATAACTTCTTAGTCCCATTTCTCCATCAATAAGCCACATGCTGTCAATTATTTTCTTAGGCAGGTGAATTTTACAAAAAAGCGCTTAAAAGAGAAAAATCTTCCATCTTAGCCTCGGAAATTCTTGTACTTAAGTTCATATATGTCTAATCTATACAATCCAGATAAACCGGGGTTCGTTCCATATAAGGGGGCATATTGATTTTTTTTTAAAATTTTGATCATGAACTAAAGAGATCTAATAAAAACATTTGATATTAAATGAGGACAAACATAATGTATGTGAACAAAGTGGTTCAATGTGCCCCGGTCTCCCCTATAGAATGAATAAAAACAAGGGGCTGTACGGAGTATTTCTATTTTTCCTGTGTTCTCGTATCTTATGACACTTAATTACTTTATTGTATCGTCAGATAACCTCTTGCGGTCCCATATAACTTTTTGTCTTCGAAGGGATTATTAGTGAGCAGAAATTCCGCCGTTTATCTGTCATCACTCATCACTTCAGTCATTCACATAGAGAGATAATTCGTGTTTTCCTTTGGCGTTCGTCACTTCCGATTCATGAATCCTTTATGACTCCTCTATGGTAGCGATGATCTCTGTGTTAATATTGTATTTGGAAAGTGTTTAATCATTTCTATCACATATGTGATAATGACTGGCCCCAATATTGTCCGTTAAAAAAATTTCAGTTATAAAACAAAATGACATCTACCTTGTTTTCCTGATTTCAGTTTTTTTGCCGCTTTCTGTCTTTGCTTTTTCTTTAATCTAGAATAATGTTTGTGATATTACAACTAACACAAAATGCAAGTTTACCAGTACATGTATATTAAACAAGCTATTTGTTACATTTGCACAACCAACCATTTGAATTTTACAGAAAATATACTCAAATTGCTTATTTAACATTTAATTGAACAATCAAAATATCAACAGTAGATAATCTATCAGCTTATATTCAACTGAATTAAAAGAGGCCAATAAAAAGACTGCAACAGAAATCATAGTCGGTGCTAGATTGACAATATCTTATCTACTGTAGATGCTAAATTTTCAATTCATCTGTAAATACTACAAAGAATGAAACTATTTGTGACTTACATGTATATTCCTTTTAAAGATTCAAGCTTAAAAAGATTCTAGTTTGAAACAGATTAACAATTCATCAACAGCCATTAAGATTAAGTAAGACTACTAGCAACAATCTGAGCAGAGGCGTGAATTGGGATATGAGATTATACTGATTTGATGATCAACCCAGGTTAATAAACTGGCAAAGCCACCTTTTATTGTTTTGTGAAATGGTCGCTAAATCTCCAGTCATTGGAACCAGCAATATTTTCAGCACAATTATGTATGGATTTATTCTTCTATATGAAGCTGTGATAATTATGTTATTCATGAAAACTTTTTTATGGCTTTATGTCTTGATAACCGTTTCTTGCTCTGTTAAGCAATTTTAACAATCATCTCTAACTACTAATATTATAAAACAAAGATAGTTGGAGTGCCCAAGTTTAGATTTGTTGTTGATTCCATAGATTACTTAGGTTTTAAAATGTTAAATATTGTGCAATTCAACATCGCACCCGATGAGGTTTAATAGTATATAGGTACGAATCAGTACCAAATGGTTTATTTGTATGAGAGTCAATGTTTGGACTATGCTATGGAAATCGGAAGTAGGAGGGAACTAGAAAATGTCTCTTTATTGTGGACAGAGGTGAGAATGTCCGTTTTATTAACAGGACGGGTAGGCCTGTTCACCTTCGGTTATATATCAAATTTGAAAGAACTCTCCTTATCAACCAGATCGGATTCGGACCGGTTAGATTCTACATATCTCTATGAGCTGAAAGAATAAAGACTATTCAACCGAGAGGATATCTTCCGTCAAAGTAGTGACTGATTCTGAAGCAAAAAGGGGAATCATGACCAAACAGTTTGATCAACAAAATTAGCCATAACGAAATTGTAAGCAGAATGTGAGATAATATAAGAGGTAAAGGTGGCTTTGAAGACCAAGTTATCCCAGATCGGGATGTCAATGACTAGTTTCATTCGTGTAGAACTCTTCAGACTGATTGGACCCACGTGGCGGGTGTTTATATTTATACTATTCCAAAAACCTGACCGGGGTTTCCATGGTTACTAATAGGTGGGGTTACCCGCCAAGGGACTAACCCCACTAGCCCCGCCTATTAGTAACCATTTAAAACCTCGCCGGGGTTTCGGAATAGTATAAATATAAACCCCCGTGAGTTCAAGCAGTCTGAAGAATTCTACACAAACGAAACTAATCACTAACACCCGGGAAAACTTGGTCTTTAAAACCACTTTTATCTCTTATATTACTAATATTTTAAGCTAAAATTTCAGACAACATAGCATCTAACAGGCTATTTCTTTACAGTTGATTTGCAGAAATAGAAATTCGATGACATAAACAGGTTTTAATTCACAGACAGTGTAGTAATATAACGTTATTTGAAGTCTCTGACCCTCAGATTGTAATTGTGTGATAATAATTACACATTTCTCAAAACAATGGTGATAATTTCGACTTTGTCAAATTTCCTAAATGTTAGAGTGTAAATGTTTCTAAAACTGGTGCAAATACTGCTGACATTCCAAGTAACCGCAATGTGTCATGGCGGGCCATAAAAGGAAAATGGCCTATTTTGACTTAGTTAAGGGACATCTTAATTTAGTGTTTTTGTCTTGAAAATTTTGTTTCCAAATTGAGACAGAATTGAATTTAAAAATCTGGTGGACTGCTTGAATTAATTTAGGGATTGCACTATGATCAAATGCATGTTTTTCACTTGATTTGAATAAAAGAAAATGGTCAAAAGTTTGATTGACATGTTATTTAAATAAAGTCAACACCATATTACCTTTTAGCACGTTTTTTAGCAGCTTTTTTCTCTGCTTCAGTTTGGTTCTTCTTCACTTTTTCTGAAAATTCAGCATCTAATTCTTCCTGTTGATACAAAATACATTTTACCTTAATATTAGTCTTATTTAAGAAACTCAACCATAGTGTCAACATTATTGTCCCCTGCATTTCGAAGAAAGTGGGGGACTATTAAAATAGGTTCGTTTGTCCGCCCGTCTGTCTTTTCGTTCCGTCTGTCCATCACACTCTTTGGGACACAATAACTCTCCGACTAATTGACCTAGAATGTTCAAACTTGGTGTAGGTGTTTATTAGGGCGATACCTTGATGGAGTTCGAAGATGAGCATTTTCTGCCGTAGGGTAAGCAGAGATAAGCAATTTGATTGGTTGATGCTTTGGGACACAATAACTTTAATTCTAAATTATGTTGGCTTGTTTTCTTATTATACTAATCCATAATGCCAGAAATAGATAGATATTGGCCCCAATTCATTATACATGTATGAAAGATAGGCTGGCACTGCCAGGCAGGATACGCCCACATTTTTGAGAGATGGATAGAGAACAAGCAATACCAAAAGTGATTTTTCCTACATCATTAAGTCCTGTATTTCATACTGTATTGGGAGCAGCCATTTTGTTGGTCAGTTCCAGTCTGATATTCATGAAATTCGAAGCCGACAATGATTATGATGTAACAGTACACAACCTAGAAATGTTACTTTTCGTCAAAATCGGATAAGAATTGTGACCTGTAGAGAGTCCACAACCATGATATACCATATTTTTACACTATTCACGTACAGAAGGTGACCATTTCTTCCGGCAATTTTGGTACGATTTTCACGAAATTCGAACTCAACCTTCCTTATGGTGCAACAGTAATATAATCAGAGTTTTTTTTTAAATCAGATAATAATTGTTCGAGAGAGAGACAGAGAACAAGCAATACCGAAAGTGATTTTTCCTACAATCAAAGGCCATAATTCATTAAGTTACAATTTGATATGCACAAATATCGAAAAGAATAAAGATCTTTAGGTTATAAACAAGCATTTCAGGTTTCATCAAAATCGAATTAAAATTGTCACCTCTAATGGGTCCACAACTTTGACATACCATATTTTTACACTGTTCGCGTACAAACGGCGGCCATTTTTTCTGGCAATTATGGTCCGATTTTCTCGAAATTCGAACTCAACCTTCCGTAGGGTGTAACGGTGATAGAGTCAAACGTTTTTTCAAATCGGATAATAATTGTGACCACCAGAGGGACCACAAGCTAAAATAAGGCGATTTTGCGTATAATCAGGGGCCATAATTCAGGAAGTTATGATCCGATAAGCGCAAATATCGAAAGGAACCAAGATCTTTGAGTTATAACCATGAATTTCAAGAAAAAATGGCCGCCGTTTGTAGGCGAACAGTATGAAAATATGGTATATCAAAGTTGTGGACCCTGTAAAGGTCACAATTTTAATTCGATTTTGATGAAACCCGAAATGCTTGTTTATAACCTAAAGATCTTTATTCTTTTCGATATTTGCGCATATCATATTGTAACTTTATGGCCTTTGATGGTAGGAAAAATCACTTTCGGTATTGCTTGTTCTCTGTCTATCTCTCGAACAATTATTATCTGATTTTAAAAAAACCCTCTGATTATAGTACCAAAATTGCCATACAAAATGGCTGCCGTTTGTACGCGAATAGTGTAAAAATATGGTATATCATGGTTGTGGACTCTCTACAGGTCACAATTCTTATCCGATTTTGACGAAAAGTCACATTTCTAGGTTGTGTACCTTCACACCATAATCATTGTCGGCTTCGAATTTCATGAATATCAGACTGGAACTGACCAGCAAAATGGCTGCTCCCAATACAGTATGAAATACAGGACTTAATGATGTAGGAAAAATCACTTTCGGTATTGCTTTTTCTTTATCCATCTCTCAAAAATGTGGGCGTATCCTGCCTGGCAGTGCCAGCCTAACTTTTTAGCTTGTGGACCCTCTGGAGGTCAAAATTATTATCCGATTTAAAAAAACATTTGATTATATTACCATTACACCAAGGAAGGTTGAGTTCGAATTTCGGGAAAATCAACCAAAATTGCCATACAAAATGCCCGCAGTTTGTATGCGAATACTGTTAAAAAATTGTATATCATGGTTGTGGACCAATAGGCTTCTCCGTCTCATGACCTTAAATACTATGTATAAATTTAAAGTTTGGCCCTTTGAGCATCCACAAGCAGGTACGGACGGACAGGGACGACGACGACAATATACGACCACATTTCAATGTGGGCGTATAAAAACGAATACCACCCGTGTTCACATTGGCGTGCCTTAAAAGAACTTTTTGATTGTTTGAAATCAAGGAATAGTTGGAAGCATCTATGATAAGGCAAAATTTGCCTCCGAGTCTTTCACAGAAATAAAGATAGGTTGCCAGGCAACAAAACAGAGATCCACAACAGCTAAATCGTCCGGGCAGTCAACAAAGAGTTTTCGCATATTTTTACTTTTCGGTAATGAAACATTTATAATACACTTAAATCTGATTAAGAGTAACAACTCATTAAGTAATTATCAGAAAATCGATAGAATTTGATGGGTTTTTATAAAGCTCTTCCCCATGCTAACGTTGAGTATAGAGAACATTTAATATCATGGATTTAGCTGTTCAGTTATCAAAATTCATTGAAAATCAATATACTTGTTCGTCTCAAGACCTTAAACACGGTGTATCAATCTGAAGTCAATCGGATGATAATTTTGGCCTCTAGAGCATCAAGGGAGATATTTTTGGCAGTAATTATCAGAAAATCAATAGGCTTCTTTGTTTTATGACCTTAAACATGGTGTATCAATTCAACTTTGGCCTCTAGACCATCCACAAGATTATTCAAAGTGATCAAGGCCCATAACTCTGGCATTAATTATAGGAAATCGCTGAAAATCAATAGGATTCTTTGCCTTATGACCTTAAACACTGTGTATAAATTCAAAGTCAATTTGATATTATCTTTGGTCTCTAGAGTGTCCAAAAGATTTTTTGAAGAGTTCAAGGGCCATAATTCTGGTAGTAATTATCGGCAATCACTGAAAATAAATAAGTGTCTTCTTTAAGTGACCTTAAATGCTGTATATAAATTTAAAGTCAATCAGATATTAACTTTGGCCTCTAGAGCATTTGTGGATGTCACTAGGGCTGGGTAAAATATCGATATAAATCGATAGTATCGATTGGACTGCCCAGATAAGCACTATCGATAGCGTTGGGTTACTATCGATTATCGCTCTTCGTCTATTTTTCTTGCGTCTGAAATGTCAATGTTTTCTTTCAGTTAATCATAATACACCGCTCACTTTAATTACTATCAATGATCAAGCATCAATGTAACACATAACAAAATTGTGACTGCTTATATTTTTTGAACAGCCGTTTTCATAAATTCACTCTCACTGAAACATTACTTTAGTTTTGAAGAAATTATTGTTGACTATCGCTAAATCGGAGATACCCGGATGTGTAAATAAAGTTAGAGTTATATCCCTTTGAAAGCTTCAGAATTCGTCTACTACAGTCATGGACCTTATAATGTGTTATAATAGAAATAGTGAACTGTAGCATGGACCTTATAACACATTATAAGGTCCATGCTACAGTTCACTATTTCTGTACGTGTGCCTCAGTAATAGAGTACCCGGTACAATAAATAGCACACATGGACGACAAAACGCTTGTTGATTTTCCCGGTAAAGCTAAAAGTGCTGTGTGGAAACACTTTGCCGACTTTGGGTTTTAGACAGGAGCAAACGATCTTTCGCAACTTCGTATGGTTTTGAACTTTGAACTTACACTGTTTCCGGTCTTGATGACGACCGTGAAAATAAGTTTGTTTTCGATATTATCGATTATCGACCGACATTTCACTGCCGATCATCGATAGTAAAAATCACTATCGATACCAAGCCCTAGATGTCACACCGACGGACGGGATAACAACATACGACTCTGGCAACATAACTCTAGCAGTAATTATAGGAAATCGCTGAAAATCAACAGGCTTCTTTGTCTTATGACCTTAAACACTGTGTATAAATTCAAAGTCAATTTGATATTAACTTTGGTCTCTAGAGTGTCCAAAAGATTTTTTGAAGTGTTCAAGGGCCATAACTCTGGCAGTAATTATCAGAAATCACTGAAAATCAATAAGCGTCTTCTTGTCGTGACCTTAAACGTTGCATATAAATTTAAAGTCAATCAGATATTAACTTTGGACTCTAGAGCGTCCACAAGCATTTGTGGATGTCAGACCGACGGACGGGATGACAACATACGACCACATTTCAATGTGGGCGTATAAAAATTACTACGTCTGTCTTACAATGAGTGATGTTTTGTTTATCAAACCACATTTGATTGTGTATATCCAAAATGCCATTGAACCAATTTTAAGGGCGTTGAGTAGTCTAAAATGCAAATTTTAAAGCTAGCACTGTAATTTTTGTTGATAAGATATGACATTTTTTGTTATTTGGGGTGATAAACTACATATTAATCACCAAATAAATACCAATTTTATTTACCAACTATGTTCCAAACTTGGCCCAAAAGCATGATAAAAAGGGGTACTGATGACAACAAAAGTAGAATTTTCTCAGTTATGCCTGCAGATATTTTCATCAAATTTCGCATGAACAATGCTAATAGCAAGTCCCAAAAATACACTGGTCAATTTTTGGCTATAGGTTGTGGTTTGTCTTGTATCCATGGAAACGCAAAAAAACGATGCGTTTTCTTGGAAATTCTATTAGTACAAGCTCAAAAGATTTATTGATAATCCCACCAGTAGATCGAAAGTGGAGGTTATAAGCTACATTTTGACACCAAAAACGTTAAAAAATACCAACTCAAAGTATTTTAAAATTGTTGTTCATTATTTACCTTCAAACGAGATTTTGCGATTTTGGGTTAATTCTTTGAATACGTCGACAACAAGTATTAAAATACAACAATTCGGATGTAAAAGTAAATAATTACTTCACTGCACTACTCCACCGCACTCTAAATCATGTTATGCATTCAAAAAATAGTAATCTTTGACCATAAAAAAAAAATCCGTCATGTTCCTTTCGTGATAGATAAATAGACCTGGATAATAGCGTCATACAGGGAATTCCTTCTGGTCACGTGACATCTTCCACTCCCGTTGAAGCCACGTCTGTGTTGATCACGTGACTGGCGTGCACGACGTCATAATTTATTCAACACCTTATCTAGGTCGGGGAATCAGTCTCGTTTGCTATAAATAGTTTTATTCCTCCGCCTCGTATCTCCATTGTTACACATAAAACGACGCGACTTTCGAGAGTTTTCTGAGTTATTTTATAAGTGGAACAAGTTTGCAAAGACTTAATAAGATTGGCGTTGAAAAGTTAGTGCGAATCTTAGACTGCTCAACGCCCTTAATACAAACCCTTTTAGCTTTTTCTGCATTAAATTTTTGCCTTGCATATTCTCTTCTTCTAACTCCTCTATACACATGGAAATCACCACTTCCTGCTCCAGCACTTGATCCTAAAATCCAACCATATTATATTACATAGTTGTCATTAATCTTGTTTTACATTTAGGTTAAGATGGAATATCTGTCTATATCACATTGCTGAACTGCAGCAGATGCAGGGTTTTGGTGCCCGAAATACAAGGTTTTGGCATGGCTATATTTGATGTAGGGAAGAAATATTTTGGAAATTAGATTGTAAAAATTAAACTTACCCCAGACATTTCTGATAAATTCTGGTGTTTTCTTAGCTGATGAATCTTTTGGTTTATCAGGAATGAACACCTCTTTATTCTGAAAAATAATGAATAAAAACAATAAGCTCATTAAGCCCATAATCCACATATTAGTGGTCACCCTGTCTGTCCATCTGCAACTGGTTTATGAATGCAATAGCGGCTACATTTTTTTGACAGACCTTTAATTCTTGAAAAGGATGAGCCTAATTGATAATCAGCGTTTCCCAACTTTCTGCTTGAGAATTATGAGAGAGAGAGAAAGGAATGGGGTTTAACGTCAACTCAAAACAAACCAGGTTATTTCGGGTCTAATATATGGTTTAATTTTCTTTCAATATTTTGCTTGCAGGTAGGGGTCTTTAGCAGTAGGAGGAAACCAGAGGACCCGGAGAAAACACACAAGGTTAGACAGGCGACCTTTCTCCTTGTCACGTACAACCAGGGATTCAAAACTATGCCAGCTTAGTTGACTAAAAGACAGGATTTATGATACAGCACGCACATGGCACATGCTAACCATTCGCCCAACCCCTTAAGAATTATGACCCTGTTTATAAACATTGTCAATGCTTTTGAGGCTATATAATTTTTAACAGATCTTTTTCAAATTTTGTTGGAAGCATGAGCTGCGGTTAAAATCATTGGTCTGCAACTTTCTTTTCAGGAGATATCCTTCCTTTTTCAAAATCCTTGTGTATTACTATTAAGTTTTTGAAATACACGCTAGTATTATATAGTAAAAAGAATACAGTTTATATTATTCAAAGCGGCAATTTCATATTTTAAAATATATTTATAAAATAAGCGCCTTAAAATAGATAGGCTATTATCTATAATTAAACCGTACTACCTTGTTATTAAACTTAGTTAAAGAATGATCCCATAATTCACTATTGCCAGTTGAGAAATTGGCAAAACTATCAATTTCAACTTTAAATACAAACATTTGAAGATAGCTATTGCACTTATTGCAGCGGGGGAATGGGAAAACAAGGTAGGTAATTATGGTATTTTTTCCTAAGGCAATAGGTCCTATGTGAAAGATATTTGAGTGTGGAAAATAATGCCTATCCTACATGATTGAATAATACCATGGACCTTATAATAAGGTCCATGATAATACCGAGTTGACAACCTATTGAGCAAAAGGCATAGAAAAAAATATGTTTTGACTTTCTTGGAAAATATGAAATTCCCGCTTTAAACTGTAGGCCTTTTGACGTTCGTGGAGTTATTCTAAACCCGAAGAACCAAGAAAATATCCGACTCGGCATAAAATAGACGTTAAATTCGGTCGTTTTGAATACATTCAAAGAATAGCCTATTTTGTAAATTAAGCCCAACGACTTGTTCATACGCTACTACTTACTGGATTTTTCATTAATTTTTCCAACTTCAACCTTTGTAGATCTGTGGCTGAATGTACAACCAGAACCTTTTTTTCACTTTTTTCCGCCATGCTGCTTGTTTGTTGATAAATAAGGCAACTTCCTGTAGTCGAGATTATCACATAAAGACAATCAATAATGTTAATTTATAACATGTCCTGTTACTCCCGCCTACAAGCGGTGTTAAACCAATTGAGGTCCAGGCCGAACAGTCTCGCCTGTGAATCTCTTTGGCCAATCCGACCGCCTAAAGGCCTTTCTAGCTAAACCATAAGGTTCATCCTAAACCCACAAATTTAAAAAAAAATAGAATCTGAGAATTTCTTAATATAATCCAGACACGTATGACGTACGTGATGGATTATTGTGAGAAACAATTTAATTTTGTGTTGACTGTCATGTTGAACAGAGTGCTGCTTAGTTACTATAATGTAACGATAACTATAGCTGGTTATCGTTACAAGTGGTACAGTCTAAGACCGTTGACGCAAGTTCAAATAGGTTAAAACGCACAATTGTCATTACAGTTTGTATTAAAATAAGTAATCATATCATACATAATGAAGTCTTAACAACTAAAAGAGTTACCGAACAGTTTTTCTTTGTGGTTATGCGTTTTACATTTTCTTAGCGGTGTTCTTGTAATGTGCAGGCAGCCATGACACAGGCCAGTTGAAATCTTGCCAAATACCGCGACGCCTTAACTCCGCCCATCTTTTTCCAAATAAGGTAATGCCTACGATACGCTGAACCAGCACAGATACTATAAGAGAATCTCGGCTGAAATGTCAAAGACGTCAAGTACATCCTTTTTTTGAACAATAAAATCTATTATCAGTTTTTATCCAGGTTTGAGCGACAAATTTATGCCCAATCTCCCCAACACGCAGTCTATTATTGTTTCTGACATATTTTCCCACGCTAAGGTCATTAGCATATAATTACGGTCATATGCCATATATGGAAGGGGCGTATGATCACGTGAGTTGGATTGCGCAGGCTCTATTTGACTGGGCGGCCATTATAATTTCAGAACTTGAGAATTTTCATGAAGGGATTTGATTTTATCAAATCATTTAATTATGCGGTAAGGCTTCACCTTTATTTCAATGGGGAATTGATTTATTATATGTTAAGCTATGTGCAGTACAGTTTTGGGTTAGTGTCTGTGTAAATTAAGGGAGCTATAGGCCTGTAAACTTTTTGTAGTCATTTGACTACAAAACTTGCGCAAAGGAACTCTGTAGGAAAAGCCACTACTGTGCCTGAAGTATGACGGAAGGCATCAGTAGTGGAACCATTTCTAAGTGCTGCTGTGTTGGGTTTCTTTTCACAGGGGTTTTATCCAGCTGTTTCACAGAGAATTACGAATTATCTCTGTAACAGACAACACGTGCGTTGACAGCACGCGCCGTAGTCATTGGCTCAACGGCGCGTGCAATGTAATTGTTTACTTAACACCTAACTGCTTCGGGCAAAATGATGCGTTTTACTCATTTTAATACCGGTACCCATTTACACTAAATAGGAAATATTTTTTAACTACAAATACTTCAAACGTCTTTATTTATTTTTCTTTTACCTCAAAAAAATGTTTGAGAATTTAATTTGTCGGAGTAAAAAAGTCAATATGCCGTAGGCCTACTCATTAAGCCTCGTCGATGTCATGCCTATCAGTGATTGTCCAAGCGAATATTCACTGCGGGATCAGTTTGGGTTTTTATTTATAAGGACTAATTTTGTAGATGGCCTAGTGGTCTAGAGTGCCGCACTTCGACCTCTAGCTGGCCGGTCACCTCTGGCTTGCGGCTGTAGTTTCGAGCCCTGGTGTGAGCGTATGTGGCATGGAGATAGGGGCTCCTTCTCAACCTCGTGGGTTTCCCCCGGGCACTCCGGTTTCCTCCCACAGCAAAGGCCCCTGCGCGTGCGCTAAGATAATGAAAATCAAAAATAAGCCTTGTCTGCGATATCACCTTCGGTGGAAGCGGACGTTAAACACCAAGAACAACAACAACAGACTATCTTTACATCTTATAGAGTTTTGATTATGGTAGCCTAAGCATACACTTACGGATAGCTTCGGATCCATTTATTTGATTTGCTTTGATATATCCTATATATGTTTATTATTACGTTAGAAATAGAATGCCGTGTAATTTGTGTCAAAACTGACTTTCCCAACCAGATACATTTGAATCTGACAAATGGACTTTGAATGAATTAGGAAAGCCATTTTTTATATAGGCCTACTTCACTTTGAATCCCTGCATTGACCAAGAAAGTTCATCAAGATTTTCAGAAGTAATTTGCCCTTGTCAGTGGTGCAGCCCTATTATGTACACATTGGCTTGCACTTAAAAGATCACATGGCAATTGGAATTCGATATAAGTGTAGGCCACAGTACAGCTGCCCAGTCAAAACTGTCCTCAAAATAGCACACTATAAGTCGGAGCAGAACAATAGGACGTTAAACCCCATGTAATTTCATCAGTTGAATGCCCAGATGACTAATATGCTATGGGGGTATGTATTGTTGTCTAGTAACGCAATCTTTAATATTACAGGAGCCAATGGCTGAAGCAGACATTAGCAATGATGAAGAGATGAAAGATGTAGAAGACTGTAATTATCAACCACCGAAATATTGGGGTTTAGATTATCATTTCAGATCATGTTTAAAGCTCTATATATGTGAAATATTGCAAGCACCATATAATACTCCATGTAAAGGTAATTAATTGACATTTTAACGTGCTTAAGGATAAGGAAAAACCCTGCGTTTTGATTGGACAATAACAACCCTCTGTTTTAGAAATGTCTTTCAAAATCTTAAAAAATCATGTTACAATGTCAATAAACACTTCCTGTGTCGCATTTAGTGGGGTGTTATTGTCCGATAGACATGTCCAGAGATTTTACATTAGAACCTGTGACGCTACACTAATGATCTCAGGACATCTATTGGACAATAACAACCCTCTAAATGCAAAACAGGAAGTGTTTATCTCCTAATTAAAATGTGTACTGAAACTATGAAGACATGCACACCTTAAAAAAACATATCCCTGGCAAGTACATGCAGTCTGTCCTTAATGACAATTTGAACTCTTCCAGATATTCTTGTTGTGATAAGAAATTTTGATTACTTGTAAGTTAAACATACATTATGCGATAGCTAAATCTGCCTATTGTAATTCTTTATTTAGACTTCATATGTTAGTTAGACCTTTATTTACATGTCAAGCTGAAAATCAGCTCTGTAGACCCTCGGATGGCTTGGATACAGTTTGGATTCAAAACAGTCGTCCATTTAAAATTAAATCAATAAATGGCTGACCAAGCCAACGTTTAATGATAGTCGCTGATGTCACCACCGGAAACTGGTGATAAAAAGCATGCCAAGCGAGAGTACCATTGCTATTGAGGATATGTTACTTGATAATCAAGAAAATGTGGGTGGAGTTACCTTTTGCCTATTTTTAGCCCAAACTGCCAACAGTGACAACTCCGTTCAAAATAAAGTAATTTGACTGAAATTTTCAATATTTTCTTTTTATATCATCGATGTTTGATTCATTATAGCAAGAATGGCTAAGTCTTTATGAAACCCTTGACTAAAGTATCATTAAATGAAAACATAGGTAACAGAATCCATGTAATTGAAATTTAACGAACAATAGATGCCCCTTTCCAACACCCTCATCCTTTATGTTAAGTTTCTTTAAAGCATGTACAGCTATCAATAAGAGATGTTGCACACAGGAAGATAATGATTCCCTTATTGTATTGTTATAAAAACATTTTTTACAGGAGTGTTTGCATACAAAAATCATCCATTCCAGAAAGTTGACATAATGGGTGTGATTGTTGGTATTGATGAAAGAACTAGATGTTATACCTATAATGGTAAGATCTATATTTGACAAATTGTCAAGTTACACAGGAATAATGTTGAAAAATAAAATTGAAATTGAAAATATACTTTCTGTTTCTAAAGAGTCCTAAAATGTTATGTATAAAAAAAAAATTATATATATTCAAAATCTTAATCTCCTTGACATTTTTCATTTCAATATGTCAATCACACAAAGCATCTCGTTTTGAAAATTTTATCATATTATGTGGCAAATCTTCTAAACATTGAAGTTGATAGTTCATGTAGCTACCAATTTTTGTTGTAAAGGCACTTTTATATGTTACTACACACAGAAAATCTTATAAAGTTGATTTGATCAGTTTCTATCTCGTCCAGGGGTACACCAAATTAATACATTTCTGTTTTTCAATATTATATAGTTGATGATGGGACTGGAGTAATCACTTGTGCTATCTGGAACAATCTACCAGGTATAATATTTTTTATGAACTTAAATGGCTGTATATTTTTTTGCAATAGGTTTAATTCATGACAAAATTACAGAGTTGTTTCCCCTGGCACATCAATTATTTCTGGTCATATCTGTGCCAGGTTTGTCAGAATCAAAAACCAACTAAAAAACATAAATGGTTTGACAAAGACTGTAACAGACTACGAAGGGACATGTTAGAGGCTCAACTTAATTACAATAACAACCCTCAGAATAATTACTTAAGAGAAATTTACTATAGCCGAAAGAAAATTTATAAAAAGGTAACTAAATATAAAAGCTGTGAAGCTAAAAATTCAATTATTAAGAAGCTTAATGAGTTAGAGACATGTGACCCCAAAATTTATTGGAACCTGGTAAATTCTTTATTAGATGATAACAACAATAAATCTAAAACAGAAAGTGACATTCTTATTGAAAACTGGCATCAGCATTTTTCTAAATTATTCTAAAATAATAATATAAACGATTGTGACTCCCAGGAAATAGATAATTCAATACACAATATACAAATATCAACTAATATAAACCTTGAACTAAACAAAGAAATTTCAGCCTTAGAAGTCAGAAATGCATTCAAAAAGTTAAAACCTGGAAAATAAAATGGCCCTGACTTAACTCTAAATGAAATGCTAAAAGCTTCCTCAGAAATTCTAATAGATCAGTATTTGAAATTTTTTAATTTAATCCTCGCTTCCGGAGTAATACCTTCAAGCTGGAATCAGTCATACATAGTACCAATACTGAAAAAAGGCCCAACAGAAGACCCTGGGAATTACCGAGTGATTGCTCTGGCTAGTTGTCTTTCTAAATGCTTCTTCTCCATTATTAATAATAGAATTATAGATTATATGTTAGATCCTGCCCAGGGTGGCTTTCGTAAAAGTCACCGAACTACGGACAATATATACATTCTCAAAACAATCCTAAATAAATATAAAAGTAAAAATCAAAATGTTTTTATCAGTTTCATAGATTTTACCAAAGCTTTTGATACCATTTAGAGAAAGGGACTCTTTTCTTAAATTACTTAAACTTGACATAAATGGAAATATCTTTAACATAATGAACTCAATGTATAGTGATATTTCATATATAGTTCAAACCAGCAATGGACTTTCTAAACAAATAAGTACTGGTATTGGTGTAAAACAGGGCTGCGTGTTAAGCCCCACACTTTTTAATATGTATGGAAATGATTTAGGAACTTATGGTAACACAGCAGCTCCTTGTCTTGGTGATCTCAAAATATCCCATCTCCTATTTGCAGATGATCTTGTTTTATTTTCAACTTCTTCGCTGGGTCTTCAACAATCTCATTTTTTACTTGAATGTCCACTGTATGAAGATTTGCGTATGGTACACATATACCCGAAACTTACAGATAACTATCTATCCTTTTTCCTAGAAAACCTGTTTAACCCACCTAAAACAGTTACAAACTCAGTTTGTGCCTTTGTTTTTCATGCATTGAATCTAAGGTCATAATATGTGTAGCCTGTCTCTCTTGTATCAAATTACTCTCTGCATTTTTCCACTACTATATTTATATTATCATTATCATTATTGTTGTAATAACAATGCAAACTCTTCTTGTCATTTATGTATTTATTATACTCATGCATCATAATTGTATTGACCTGGACTCGGTTGACGTAAATTTTTACGTAACACATTATGCTGCCCTGTTAGTAAATGTTATTATTATTATTATAAGCTATATGAAAATGACCATTGTCATATATATGAATGATAATATTATTGGTCATATTGTTATCGACTGTTCATGTTTATATTGCATGCTGTCCTAAATGGACGTTTCGATGCAATAAAATCTTATCTTATCTTATCACCATTATACAACAAAAGGTTTTTCAAATTCGAATTAACATCATCCAAATATATATTTGTCATTCAATTCACAGTACACCATCCAAGCTTATAATATTTGTTTGTCATGATAAACTATTGTTCAACCCAATGGTGGTTGTTGGGAGGCCAATCAGTATAACACATGTGCCTTAGATTGTGAAGTCCATCATCAATTAAAATGTCCTGGTTCTCATGCCAAATTTGCACGATACTTTGTACATTATCAGGAGGCAATGTCCTAGAATTTCTCCAGTCTACTGCCACTGCTGAAGATCCTTGTGCTTAAGCCAATAATTGAATCTATATACCACATTTAAATTTGCTAATTTTTGTGGGGTGGGTGACTGCCATTGGCTCTCTCTGTTTAACAACATATTCATCAGATTATCTAAATAGTACAACGGCTATTTTTATTATAGTATGAAGATCATTGTGTTTTTCAGTTGATAATTATCCATTAAGAAGATTACCAGGTATATTGATAAAGAAATTAGATGATGTCTGTAAACCAAAACTATATGAACTGGGTGATATGATACATGTTTGTGGTAAACTTAAGATGTTTAGAAATATGAGAGAGATTGTTTCCTCCTATCACAGTATCCTTTTACAGGATTTATTAAATTACAAATAGAAATGTTTTATATGCTCACCTTTTATGTGGACGTATATTGTCGTCATGTGCGGCCATAGTTTCTTATGAACACTCTACAAATCAAAGTTCTTGACATTTTATTTTTTCAAATTTGTAAGGATTGGTCATAATCTATGAAACTTCAGAATTATTTTATAAGAAATCTCAGCGTATTGTTTCAGTCAATTTTTTGATATCATTGGAACTAGTTACACTGTTACAGGATTAAGAGTTACAGAACTGATTAAATCTTGGTGAAGTTTTTCGTTATGGCATATCAAAGCTCCTGAGTGTTCATAGAAGTTCTCAGTGGAATTTTAAAATTTTGTTTTGGCCTAAGGACGAAGCCTTAACCAAATCCAAACTTTTTAGGTCATGAATCATGAAGATTTTCTCCTGTTAATATTGAATTGATGAAATCTTGCCTGACAAGTCATCTTCTATGTAACACAGGGGTCCAGGGTTTCATCCCAGTGTTTAATGCATAAATTCTTGATGATTTTTCACCCAAGGAAAATGGATCTAATCATTCAGTTGAGACAAAAAAAACAACAGAGGTCCATTCATGTACTTTTGGTAAGCACAGAAAAAACTCTTGACAGTAATTTGACGGGTAACTTTGCTATCCAGTAAAATTCCTTCATAAGCCCAGTTGGTGCACAAAAGTAGGACATTAAACCCTATTAGTTTCATGTCTTTATAAAATTATTCTACTGGATATTTTGGCCAGGACTACAGCTTTTTCATCATCTAGTTTAATGCTTTATATGTAGTGATGTTCAGATGCACCCTGTTAATTTTCTTCTAAACTTAAAATGCATGGTCAACATAACACTTTATATGTCAGACATAACTCACTGTAAATCAAATATCAATAGTTTGCTTTTCAGCTTTTTTAAAACTTATTTTAAAGGGACAGTCCCGATAAGAACAGAGTCTCAAAAATTAAAGTCTGAGAGTTTAGCAAATTTATGGACCAAAATATAGAGGCATGGTGTATTTATCTTGTCTCAAAATTTCAGCTCAAAATATTGAGTCGTTTGGACGTGAACGTCAACACTGCTTATCCGGACACATAACCCTTTTAAGATTTCAGGTCAATTTTTTCATTGGGTGACCTGATAATCGATTCACATTTCTTGAGAGGTCTATACAGTGAATGACTCATGTACTGTACTTGATAACAAAAGGTAAATTTCACCTACATATTATTTTTATACGCCCACATTTTCATGTGGACGTATTATGTCGTCGCCCCTGTCCGTCCGTCCACAATTTGTTTGTGGACTCTCTACAGGTCACAATTCTTATCCGATTTTGACGAAACTTGAAATATAGGTTTATCCCCATAAGATCTCGGTTCCTTTCGATATTGGCATGTATCGGATAAGAACTTCATGGATTATGGCCCCTGATTGTACGAAATATCATGTTTTTAGCTTGTGGACCCTATAGAGGTCACAATTTTGAATCGATTGTGATGAAACTTGACATGCATGTTTATAACCCCAAAATCTTGGTTCCTTTCGATATTTGCGCCCATCGGATCGTAACTTCCTGAATTATGGCCCCTGATTGTCCGAAAAATCGCCCTTTTTAGCTTGTGGTCCCTCTGGAGGTCAAAATTATTATCCGATTTTAAAAAACGTTTGATTATATCACCGTTACATGGTAATGAGGGTTGAGTTCAAATTTCGTGAAAATTGGACCAAAATTAACAAACAAAATGGCCGCCATTTGTACGCGAATAGTGTGAAAATATGTTATATCAAGGTTGTGGACCCTATCGAGGTCACAATTTTGAACCGATTTTGATGAAACTTGACATGTATGTTTATAACCCAAAGATCTTGGTTCCTTTCGATATTTGCGCCCATTGGATCGTAACTTCCTGAATTATGGCCCCTGATTGTACGAAAAATGACCTTTTTATACGCCCACATTTTCATGTGGACGTATTATGTCGTCGCCCCTGTCCGTCCGGACGTCCGTCCGTCCGTCCGGACGTCCGTCCACAATTTGTTTGTGGACTCTCTACAGGTCACAATTCTTATCCGATTTTGACGAAACTTGAAATATAGGTTTATCCCCAAAAGATCTCGGTTCCTTTCGATATTGGCATGTATCGGATCAAAACTTCATGGATTATGGCCCCTGATTGTACGAAAAATCACGTTTTTAGCTTGTGGACCCTATAGAGGTCACAATTTTGAACCGATTTTGATGAAACTTGACATGCATGTTTGTAACTTAAAGATCTTGGTTCCTTTCGATATTTGCGGCTATCGGAATGTAATTTCCTGAATTATGGCCCCTGATTATCCGAAAAATCACCCTTTTTAGCTTGTGGTCCCTCTGGAGGTCACAATTATTATTCGATTTAAAAAACCGTTTGATTATATCACCGTTACACCCTAAGGAAGGTTGAGTTCGAATTTCGGGAAAATCGGACGAAAATTGCCATACAAAATGGCCGCCGTTAGTACGCAAATACTGTTAAAAAATGGTATATCAAGGTTGTGGACCCTGTGGAGGTCACAATTTTGATTCGATTTTGATGAAACTTGAAATTCATGGTTATAACCCAAAGATCTCGCTTCCTTTCGATATTTGCGCATATCGGATCGTAACTTCCTGAATTATGGCCCCTGATTATACGCAAAATCGCCTTTTTTTTAGCTTGGAGGTCACAATTATTATTCGATTTAAAAAAACGTTTGATTATATCACCGTTACACCCTAAGGAAGGTTGAGTTCGAATTTCGGGAAAATCGGACGAAAATTGCCATACAAAATGGCCGCCGTTTGTACGCGAATACTGTTAAAAAATGGTATATCAAGGTTGTGGACCCTGTGGAGGTCACAATTTTGATTCGATTGTGATGAAACTTGAAATTCAAGGTTATAACCCAAAGATCTTGCTTCTTTTCGATATTTGCGCATATCGGATCGTAACTTCCTGAATTATGGCCCCTGATTATACGCAAAATCGCCTTTTTTTTTAGCTTGGAGGTCACAATTATTATCCGATTTAAAAAAACGTTTGATTATATTACCGTTACACCGTAAGGAAGGTTGAGTTCGAATTTCGGGAAAATCAGACCAAAATTGCCATACAAAATGGCCACCGTTTGTACGTGAATACTGTTAAAAAATGGTATATCAAGGTTGTGGACCCTGTAAAGGTCACAATTTTAATTCGATTTTGATGAAACTTGAAATGCATGGTTATAACCCAAAGATCTTGGTTCCTTTCGGTATTTGCGCATATCGGATCGTAACTTCCTGAATTATTCGAATTTCGTGAAAATGGTACCAAAATTGCCGGACGAAATGGTCGCCGTTTGTACGCGAATAGTGTAAAGATATGGTATATCATGGTTGTTGACTCTGTACAGGTCACAATTCTTATCCGATTTTGACGAAAAGTCACATTTCTAGGTTGTGTACCGTCACACCATAATCATTGTCGACTTCGAATTTCATGAATATCAGACTGGAACTGACCAACAAAATGGCTGCTCCCAATACAGTATGAAATACAGGACTTAATGATGTAGGAAAAATCACTTTCCGTATTGTTTGTTCTCTATCCATCTCTCGAAAATGTGGGCGTATCCTGCCTGGCAGTGCCAGCCTATCTTTTTTAGCTTGTGGTCCCTCTGGGGTCAGAATTATTATCCCATTTAAAAAAACGTTTGATTATATCACCGTTACATCATAATGAAGGTTGAGGTCGAATTTCGTGAAAATCGGACTAAAATTGACAGCTGTTCTTGTCAGGCCATCCATCCTTCATCACGAACAAGGGGAAACCACGCTAGAAAATCTAGATGAACTTTGTCACCCAATGCAGGGATCAAACACCAAACCTCAAGGCAACCAAGCCAGCATCTTACCCACTTAGCAACATGATCCCCAGTCGAATTTGAAGCCTACTGAAATGAACCTTTCTAACCCAAATATCTTAATTCATTTCAATATTTGCACATATCAAATTCTAACTTAATGATGTAGGAAAAATCACTTTTGGTATTGCTTGTTCTCTATCCATCTCTCGAAAATGTGGGCGTATCCTGCCTGGCAGTGCCAGCCTATCTTTATAGAAAAAAGTCTGGTTTTATCCACATACTGTATAATACAATGGTCTCCATTTCCAGATGAAGACTGTCAGATTTAAGTTATTTACAAGCTTATCACAAATATCGTGTTAGTTGGTCGGCCTTAGGTAATGGGTTTTAAGGGATTTTAACACAAAATTAAGCAGTTTTATTCCTCAGAAAGTTATCGGGATTGGCCCTTTAATGGCAATTTGAAGATGTTCAAAAATTGTTTCCCCTATTCTCTATTAGGACTTCTAAGGTGTTAGCAGTGATGTCTAGGATTAAAAACCCATGGCAGCAGTATAGAAATATTTATTTTCTTTAACAACGCTTTTTATAGATAAAATTCTGGACCCATCAACAGAGTTACATAGAATTAAAGAATTACCTCATCTCCACCAACAATTTTATAATAAATCTTTTACACTACCAAAAACAATACAAGATGAAGATAAAACTTGATATAAATATATTGAATATAATGTAAATATTACACAAACTAAATGATTCTAACAGTGAAACAGGATATCCATCCCAAATATAAAGTTAAATATGATGATGATGAAGTTGATGGATTATCTGGTATTGTGTCTGAATCATTCCAGCCATAATTGTCTCGCTATGATACACAAATTAGCTTGAATTGTCTATACCTTATTGCATGAACTGTATAGGCTACCAATGAACAACCAATTTCTATTACACAACTGATGCTAGTTTTATCTAGACCAATAATTGTAGTTAAGGCATCATTACTAAATTTCAGACCAGAGTAAAATCTTGTCAATAAATATAAGTTCAGATACAATAAAATAATTATAATTTTGTTTAAATGCTATTATTTATAATTAATGAATGTTTATAATGGAAAGTTTTTATAAAATAGTGCTGATTTCTCTAAGGACTGATGAGGAGAATAAAATGGTTTGTATCCCAGCAATTGTCTTGATTTCTGTGGACTAAAGTACAGATTCATATTAATATATTTAACACTACATGACTGAGCTGGGAGATTCAGTTTTACCAGAGGCTTTAGCGCCTTCAGAACCAGCTCCATAAAATATAATGTCACATATACAAATTTCCATGGCAGATAGAACCGAGACAGATTTAGATTCTGATCTTTTAGAAAATAGTTCATGAAAGTAAATGTATTTTGGAGTGGTGTATCATCTGGCACAAAAAACACTTGTCCAGAAACCTGAGATGGATTATTTTTTAGTGCTGCATCTGCACAAAGAAATGCCCAAGCAGCATTACCCACATATGTTTGTTGAAATAGTGCACTTCCATCACCCACACGTATCAGTACACCATTATTATCCCGTGCATTCCTAAGAGCTGTTGTGACATAATATGGATCTCCTTCTCCATACATAACATTTGGCCTGAGTGAAATTGTATGAATCTTCATACCTGCAAAAATAAAAAGAAACTTACATATATCCATTAATAAAACCCAGTGTTCATTCCCAAAAAGTTATATGTCATCACTTCCTATCTGTCATGTATTCCCCAGTTGCAAAATTTGAATATGCTAACATTTCATGTGGGAGTAAATATATTTTTGGCTTGTCTCAAGGAGGAACCACGTCAATGTTTAATTTAAATAACAGAATAAATATATAACTCTGTGCACTTTTCAAAAAGTGCTTATGTCATCATTTCCTATTATCCATGTATTCCCCTGTCGAAAAACATTTTAAAAGACCGATATTATATGTGAAAGTAAATTTTATGAGCTCTGCAGATCCCAGTTAGTGCTCCAGTTGTTGAGATTTTTTCAATGATTGTTTGGCTATTGAAATTAAGGTGAGCACAGAATTGGATTTTGGCTGCAAAGGCACAAAAATAAGGCTTGCAAGTAGCTGTACTCCCATGCTGGAATGGCAGGAATACATGCTTGAACCATCTAATTCTCTCATGATGGAAATCCACATTGGTTAGGTATATTGCCTCAGTGGTGCTAATTCGAATTTAAATCATGAACCTAATAATATTATAAGGTTCATGTTATAATGTACTCCGTCCCATATTATTAATTGTAAATATTGCTTTCAAACAAAGGTGGATGTAGTAAATACTAAAATAAATTTTTACCACTGTTTAGTCTTGTTCCATTTGCCTCTAAAATGAGTCTTTCTGCTCTAAATTTAGTGTCTGGATAACCAGGGAAAAGAAAATCATCTGGTATACCAGTCTCTTCAGTACCATTAGTGATATCTTTATGACCTATAACAACATCTACTGTACTACAAAATATCAATCTCTCTATATTTTCTTTAATACAAGCTTCTATAACTGTTCTAGTACCTGCAATCATTACCATTTCAGAAATTATATCATAAATTCATACATTTTCAAGACAATGACAATGTCATTATAAGGCAATGGAATTACATCCAGCCCAGCACTGTCTAATGAAGGGTTTGGATGGCCAAATCAAGGTCTGTCACTGAGTTAAGTTGCATGGTTTCAATTCCCCAAATACTTATACATGGCAAGGAGTAGCAATGTCTGTCCAATCTCATGAGTTTTCGCCGATTCCTCCAGTTTTCCGCACTGCTAAAGACCCTTACGCATAAGTGAATTATTGAAATAAAATTAAATAATATGTTAGTCCCAAAATGACCAAGTTTGTGTCAGGTGGATGTTAAGCCCCATTGCTCGCTCTCTCTCTCTCTCTCTCTCTCCCTCTCTCTCCCTCCCTCCCTCCCTGTTGGGGAAGGCAGTACAATATTTCTCAGTCAAAGAAATGACATGAAACAGAATGCTGATAATGAAAATGGCCATACAGTGTGTTTTGAGTGAGAACCTTCCTAAGAATTTTCCACTGCTGATTTGCCATATCAGTGGTGCGGAAAGGAGGATCTTACAAGGAAGAAAAACTGAGGTACTATGTACACACTGGCATGACAAGTAGACCATAGCACTAGTGTCAAGGCAAAATTTCCCTTCTTATAGCCTTTTGCAAAAAAAGTAGGCCAACAACCCCATTTCATATCGTATCTTTAACAGATCAATACCCTATCAGGATGTAAGTAACATATGATAACACGCTACTTCAATTATATTCAAATTAGACAACTTGTCAAATATATTGTGTAGATTACTACCTTCGATGTTGATTTTTTCCATTCCATTAATATCAGGAAATGTACCGTAACTAATTAGTCCTGCTACATGTATAACACTATCAGCTCCGTGTATAGCTTGACGAACACCACAGATATCATTAACGCTACTTAATATAGTCTTAGTAGGTATCAAATCATCATATTCTACAAGAACATCAATATAAAATATTCGCATCTTTTTATAAAGTGGAATATCTAAATCTATGGATATTTTTGTAAAGACTGGATTGAAGGCACGGAAATACCATCTCCACATACTTTTTTTTTTTTTTAAATGTTTGACAAGATTTACCTTAGTGCAGTGAGAGTATTAATTTATTGCCAACAAACTATCAATTGAACAAAATCATCCATCAGGCATGATTTTAAATTGGACAATAAAAGGCACTGTCTTTAAGAGTACTGTACTATATATGGTTAAGTGAAAAAGTATGAATGCTATACACAGCCAGTCTACAAGCCTGCCATAGTTTTCACTAAACTTATTATTAAAATTCTGAAACAAAATTCTGTTCAATCTGATTAAAATACAGATCAATATTTCATTTCGTTTTTTTTTATACATGCACTTTCAATGGTCTAGCGGGTCAGATGAGAGACTTTTGACCCTGTGACAATGATTAATCAATCAGTGTTGATGTTTCTAATGGTTTACCAACAGATCTGTGCATTAAAAAGGCCAAGAAGTCGCCGTAACAGACTGTTTGATTGGATAATCCCTCACATCATTCAAAACATGTCAATGATATGAACGCTTTCAGATCCTAGTGTAGTAAAGACAAGTAAAAAAAAATTTTGAACTATAAAAACGAAACGAAATAGGAACTGTGTTTTAATCAGATTGAGTTCTGGTAAAAACTTATTCTCTACAATTTAAAGGAGCTAAATCGCTAATATTTGAGACCTAGAAATTTACACAAATGGGTCGCAAAGCATATAATAATTAATATGAATGTATACAAACTGATTTACATTCAATCGTTCTCGTTGGTACTCTGATCTTAACACCAAAAGTTTCAATTGAGTGACTATTTCGGGTGTCTGGTTATTCCAGTCTACATACGCCGTTTGATTTGGTGCAATGTTTCTAGCCTCGTCTCTTGCTAGAACTGGGGCTGAAATGCATTATGGTACACGATTTGCGTAAGCTTACCAATAGTAAAATGTTTATTTTGTTTTAAATATTGGATATAAAAAGCCTGTCTTTTCCCGGTAAAATGGCAACATCAGTGTTGATTTAAATTGACAAATAATTTGTGTTAGAGACTTTAGCTACTTTAAATGAGAGGTTATTTTCACTGAATCACAGAATGGACTGGCGAGACACTGCACTGATTTCAGTGCATTGTAGCATTATAAAAGCTATCTCACCCATAAATTTTTGGACTGGTTTTACATCTAATATACGTATTTCTCCCACATGTGCAGTATGTTGTTGTATTTGACGGACAATATGTTGACCTAAAAATCCTGATCCTCCAGTTATTACAACTATCTCTTTCTTCTCTGGTGTTAAAATGCTAAACAGAAAACAAATTCTTAATAAATAATTACAAACTAGGATCTCATTTACGAAAGCAACCATAAATGGGTTACCGGGGACTGGTCTTTGTGGGATTTTTTACACTTACTTATGAACATATATTTGAAAATACACCATACCAATTTAGTTAAGTTCTCATTCTTAAAGTACACATCAAATGGCCTCAATTTTTTTTCTATATGTATATAGCCCATGGTTATTTTATCCACAATACGGCAATTCACATCAATCCGACTAAAATTAGTTTAGCTATCTTCACTCAAAGTCGTATCCCGTAAAAACAACTTTGCCAGTTATTGAAAACACTCTTAAACCCCTCAGACGCCAGTGACCAAATTCATATTCGGAATGTTTATTCCTTAATTACCTATATACACCCGGCGTGTGTATTCATTAACGCCTGACTGATTCCTTAATCCCACTAATTAAATAAAACAATTGACTACGGAATAATTTGTTTTGTAATTCATTTTAATTCAAGATCCAATTTAAAATCTGTTTCATAATGTATGGTCGTTCTGTTTTCCCACGGCAGCGATTTTAATACACTCTACCATTGTTTACAGTCCAAACGATTCGAGATACATTTTCGTCAGAAGAGTATTGTGGTTCTAATTTAGAATTTGTTTCATTATGTACAATTGAGTGAAGATAGCTGAATAAATTTTAGTCGGATTGATGTGAATTTGCCGTAAAGTGGATAAAATAACCATGGACTACTCACATAGAAAAATTTTCAGGGCCATTTTATGTGCACTTTAAAATTTTGATTAATAGCACAAGATTTAGGTCCGCGTTAAGTGAAAGTAGTTCTAATTGCTTTTCTCCCACTGCTAAAGATCTAGTATTGAATTATTAGATAAAGATTTACCATGTTGGTCTCCAAAATACCTAGTTTCTTTTGAGTTGAGGTTAAAATTTCTCTCAAATATAACTAAACTTATGGTGCTTAAAATTCTTAAAGCAATATAACTAAACTTATGGTGCTTAAAATTCTGAACTGCCAACTACAAGACACAACAATGAATTCTACTGAATACTGTTTTCCCACTTTTATAGCACAAGTATTACTAAATTATAATAAATACTCTTCAGTACTGAATATATATATATAATACATAATCCTTCTAAGACATATAGAAATAGATTTCACTAAAAATAAACACACTTGTATGGATATACTACTTCTGAATTTATTAACAAGCTACATTTCGATACACATACAGATATCGTTTTCAAGCAAATTTGAAAACGATATCTGTATGAGTATCGAAACATAGCTTGTTAATAAATTCAGAAGTAGTATATCCATACAAGTGTGTTTATTTTTATGTATATACATACTCTCCAGTGCTGAACATTTTCTTTATATGAGTTGTCCTGTTTATTAAAATTCTATTTCTCAAGAACATCTGAAATATTGGAGAGAAAGAAACCATTAATAATGTGTACTTAAAAGGACAAGAGAAATCAACATAAAAACATCTTTTAGCTAAGCTAATATAAAAGGGAAAGTTTGTTTGCTGTTGAACTAATAAATTTAAAATAATATCATAATAACCATTATTTTAACACAAAATTTATTCAGCATAAATACAACTCTTAATGGGAAAGTTTGTTTGTTTGCTGTAGGAAAGCAAACTGTTGAATTAATAAATTTTAAATAGACTTAATCATAACCAGTCTTATTTGCAAGTAATTTCATAAATACATGAGCAAGTTTGTTTGTTTTTCGTTATAGTTGAACTTATAAATCTGAAATAACTTTATAATAACCAGATTTTTATTAGTGAGAAATTTAATGGTGCTATTTATTGTGTATTTTATGCTGTATTTCATGATGAAATTGATTATTAGTGATAGTGATTATTGTGTTATAGATGAGATTAACTGTTCACAAAATCAGTAAAACAGAGTGCAACAGATTGGCTTCTCAATTAATAAACAGAAATTCATTTACTTTATAAAAAGAGAGAAACAAAGACAAGGGCTACTCCAGCAGAAAAGTATTTTGTGCCAGCTCTCAAATCAATGTCCAGAGACAGATTACGGCAATGTCCACTTTAAATTTGGACAGTATAAGAACAACACTCATGCAGAAAAGTAAAACGTTAAACCCCATATTGCTCCATTTTTCAATCAACAAATAAAAAAAAAATGATTCATAAAATATTTTAAACAGTACAATAGTTGAAATAAAGCATTCAATAAATGTTAAACCTACCTCTTCCAACAGACAATGGTTTCAAATGACGTCTGCCCAGAGGTGGGTGAGATTTATATATGGTTCTAACTATACAGTCACATTCAGCATAAGAGAGATCAGGTGCAGAAGACATGGCCCCCCTCTGCTGGTCTTTTAGTAGGGGTGTTTAATAAGGATTAAACCAAACACATTTGGCTGATCCAATTATAGCACTTCTAGAATGGCACTAGGTTGACATTTTGCTAAAAGTCCCACAAAAAGCAAAGAATAGAAATTAATTGGTTATATCACTGCATGGACATAAAATCAGGTCCATAATATTTCATATCTAAATATCAAGAATGACAAAAGACTCTTTGAGAGTGATTCAAGGACAACAATAAATTCATATCAAAAATTTTATTTTGTTTTGGAAGCAATTAAGATCTGTCTGCTTAATTAATCAGATTTCATATTTATACACTCTGTATCAAATATTCGAATATCATAACTCTAATAAATATCAAGTTAACAATAATAGAATTATCTTTAATATATGTAATGTGTTAAACATTCAGTAATATGAAAAATTAAATAAGATAGACAAGTTATAACTTTAATAATTTACAAAATTTGTTATCTTTATAAATATACAATATAATATAATTTGTAAACAATACCAGTGATAATAAAAAAAAATTGCTATATGAATAAATGGAATGTGACCATATTCAAATTAAATGTGTAGGCAAATGTACAAAAATCTTTTTCAGAAATCTATAATAAAGAAAGTATGAGTGGAAAAAAAAGAGAAATTAAACTACACGAAAATACATAACATAACTGGAAAAAAATTAAATGAGAAATATTGAACATCACCAAAGTAATAATAGATAGTAAATTATGATTTCTGTTTTGTTAAAAAGTTTCACATTCAAATGTACCAGTATTACAAATACAGACCTATCCAGATACCCAATTATTTATCTTTATTCTATAACTACATGCAAATACAAGCAAGTATCATTGAATACAGCCTTTTACAAATTTTGTAATTATAAAACATTGTATTTTAAAACATTCATTTAAATATCTTTTTTAAACTATTTATTTAAAAATCTTTAAATAATTAAATAAATAACTAATATTAAGGCTTTGCAGTTGTGTTAGTCATTCACAATTAAAGGAGCTAAATTGCTAACATTTGGGACCTAGAAATTGACACAAGTGGGTCGCAACACATATAAAACTGTAATATGAATGTATATAAACTGATTTACATTCAATGTTTTCCGTTTTATTTCAATTTCAAATCAGTTCTGTTCTGCGAAATAAGCCAGCAGTTTCAATCGAATGGAAATTTTTAGCATCTGGTTATTCCAGTTTACATATGCCGTTTGATTTGGTGTAATGTGTCTAGCCTCGTCCCTCAAGTCTCTTGTTACAACTGGGACTGAAACGCATTATGGTACATGATTCGTGTAACAATGGTGAAATGTTTATTTTGTCTTAAATATTGGATATCTGAAGCTCATCTTTTTCCAGTAAGATCACAGCATCAAAGTTGATTTAAATTGACAAATAATTTGTGTTTACAATGTTGAAGATTTGGGATGATATTGAGTTAGAGACTTAGCTACTTTAAATATGAATTAAAATAATTCTTGCAAAAAGCAAGATCATTATACACTGGAATGAGTAGATATGTACATAATGTGTGAGATTTCTTCAAAATATTAATGATAATCAATAATAATCATTTGTTTATAAATTTTCATATTAAATATGTACTATATATGTTATAGATAATAACACTTTTTCATTTGAAAAATATCAGTTTCAGCTATAATATGCAATTTATTATGAAAATATCAATAATATATTTAATGCAATACACATTTAGGATTGAAAGCATCCTTATATAAATAAATAAATAAATACAATGATAACAGTGTCCAGTACTACAAGATGTTTTTTAACATTTATTTTTGAAAATAACGAAACAGTAGCGTTCGTTGTCTTCCCAGACTTCACAGATAGAAAACAACAATTAAAACATTCTAGTTTACTGTCTTGCTACTGTTGACCAAACATGATGAATCATCCAATATTTTCCTTTAAAATATTTAAACGTATATGTATTGATAAATGGGAGTATTTTACCCAGACTTAACAAATTATAAATGTAATACTTGTGATATGTTGTGTTGTATAAACTAACAAATATATATACATGTACAGTAATATAAATATGTGTATATTAATAAAATATAAATATATAGATATGTAAATAATCTCATATATGCCATCAACAAAATGGTTCAAAATCACAACAATGATAATTGTTGTTTGTGCATTTATGCTTTTATATAATAAGATGAAAAAAAATATAAAATGTGTAAATATTAAAACTATAATTGTGATCAGTTCTTGTGAAATGAGAGACAATTTTGAGGACCCATTGATACAGCACAAAATATGTAAAACCATCAACCTTATTATCATATCAGCCATTTCAAACTTCCAGCATTTGTCTTCAAAAATGACCTATTTTTAATTCTTTCAAATGCATGAAATCTGCTGGTTTTGGTATTTATAGAGTCTTGCTTTGGGTTTTATCTCCGCCATTTACTATGATAAATGTATAATATATTACATATTAATTTAAAGGTTTTTTATTCATACAAATTGATCATATTTGTGTTTTGACCAATATGCCTCAATTAACAAGAGCCTGTAACAAATAATAAATATACTAGAATCAGCTGTGATATGCCATAAGTTTCTTGATTATAAGATCAAAGATAAAATTGTTGATTTCAATGTATTTTTATGCGTTGATTAGTTTTATTGGATGATAATCTGCCATTTTTTAAAGTTCTACATCTATAGATAAAGCTCGCTTGAGACATAACCAGATAATACATCTGTGTCCAGTACTATAATCGTTCAAAAAGAGCATGTCCCAACACCAATTGGAATACTTGTTTTGACTTAATTGAAGTGGTACAGCTCATTTTATTTTTTTAAAGATAGGTTACAAAACATACACTCACAGAAGCTATGTTATTATCTTGTTTGGTAATAAGCTTTTACACAAGACACTTAAAACTGATTAAAAGTAACAAATAACAACCCTTTTAAGGAATTATCAGATATCAATAGAATTATTTGGGTTTCTGGTTCTGCCCAATGCTAACATTTATTATATAAAACATGTAATATCATAAATTAAGCTGTTTAAGTTATCAGAAATTGTTGAAAATCAACATCTTTATCTCATGAACAATGAACATACAAAAATGTTGTGCATTTTCAAGTCAAAAAGATGTTAACTTTAGTCTCTAGGGAATCAACAAGACTTTTCAAAGAGATCAAGGGCCATAACTCTGGGTATACAGGTAAATTTAATTTAAATCAGACATTAACTTTAGCCTCTAGAGTGGCCACAAGCAACTACTGGTGACAGATGGACAGGGGTGAAGACAATATAATATGACCATATTTCAATTTGGGCATACAAAAATCTAATTACCTATTTCATGATATTTTAAGAGGTCACTATTCCTAACACTATTTAAGAAAGGCAAAGAGCAACAGATAGATTATTGACATTGTGATATCAATATAATCACGCTTCAATTTTCTGGTACATTAATACCATTCTGTTTTAGTAAATCTTGAAGTTTCTGTATGGTGGACATCATCTGTGTGAGTTTTTTCTCACATTCTTCTCTCAGTGCTACTTCATGCTCTATTTTACGCTGGGCCTGAGCCTTAACAGACATCACTATCCCTGTAAAATATAACAAACAACATTACAATAAAGCCATTCACACTTTCAGATATATGATAGTTGCGATATTGAGAAAGGGAGAAGATGTTCTGTGCCGCACTCTTAAAAATCTGACAACTTGAAAAAATATAAATCATCACAGCTTGAACAACCTGTAATTAGACTTGATCCTAAGCATTTGATAGAATTTAGTCAGGGCAAGAGTAGCTCTGTTCTGTTTTGAAGGGAATGTTCAATGTTTCAAAGAATTTGGAGGACTTAAGAGCCCTTGCCCCACAAAAAGGCTAAACATGTGAATACTTGGTGCGATGAATGTTCTTTAATTATGCCATATTTTCCCCATGGGTATCCACTCCTCCATAACTACCCGAAGATCAGATATTTTATGATTTGGTTATATTGGAGATGATATGGAGGATATAAATCATTCAATATATTAAAGAAATGTCTGCAAAAAACACGGCTTTAATTTCTTTGACCTTTGACTTTATTTATTCTTACAAAAAAATAAAAAGTTAAACACTTAATTATCTGGTCCTAGGACTTGTAAGTATACACAAGGACTTCATCCTTACACTTGTTGGGATTAGCTGATATTGCCTGCAGAAATGAAATCTGCCTTAAATTGATACATACTATAGTAACATTCAAGATGATTAAAATATATCTACCATTTAATATTCTGGTGACTCGCCACAATCTTAATACAACCAATAAACCAACACCAGTTGCCGAACCTTCTTGATTACGGAACACAATGTCAAGTATGAATGACACAATGACAACAATCGCATCAAAAACTTCCAACTTATGCTTGAAAAATTCTAGTCTCATAACAAAAACACGGACACCAATTTCTACCATAAACAAAGACAAAACTGTTATACTGAGGTAATGAAGAACTTTGGGGGCGTCATGATTTTCTTTATCTTCCAGTTTTACTACATCCAAGTCAATGAGCAACTCTGCAACTACCAGGATACAATCTAAGACGACAAGTACCACGACAGCAATGTGGAATTTTTGTGAATGTATTATTTCTGCAAGTCTTTCTCTGATTGTTGGGTCAGGTTTGATAACTGTTTTGGGTTTATTGGAGTTGCTTTTATCTGTAGATGCATTTGTGTCATCTTTTTCAATGGCTTTTTCGAGTTTATCTTGAATTTCGTTAAATTGTTCCATTTTCTGAAATTGCCAAAAATAATACTATAAATTTAAGCCTTCATTTATGTGCACCTCATCTCACTGTTTGGCCATTTGCTTTTCAAATAAGACATAACTATCACTTAACCCAGCAGGACTTAAGGAAGTATGTCAAGTCATTTAATGAGCAAGCTACAATAACAATGTACACAATCTGGCACATATTCAGATTAAATATCTTTTGAATCAGTAACCTTGGCTATTTTATCAAGTGTGTTAATAAACAAATAGATATATGAATGGTATCTCGCTACATGACTTGGCGTACCAAGTTGATTATTATTAGGTATAGGAAATGTTAATATATTGTATTGAAAATGGGTCATACAAAAAAGAGAGAGCAAGAGAAATGGGGTTTAACATCCACTTGACACAATTTCAAGACTACCATATGGTAGAATTTTTAACAACGGGCGGAATTTAACCCGAACGACACAGAGAAAACACACAAAATATTTTTATTCACATGACCATAAACTTGACTCAATGACAGACCTTATTCAAGAGGAAAAGAAGAACCCACAAGGTGACAGGCAACCCTAGGTAACTTGACTAAATGACAGACCTCATCACCACATCGATGATCTATTATAAGGATAGTCTACATATAGGATTTTTTAATGCCAGGGCTGGGGGATTGACTGTGTACAAAGACTACCGTAAGGCCTATGACAACAGTAGTACGATTTACCCAAATGCACTATCATTTCAACTCGTATAATAATAATTTATATCTATATTGATATTATAAGACTGTTCTTTATGCCTGAGGGAGCGAGGGGGATACGGCTGAATGGTTAGCACATGCACATTGAACATACAGTCTATCATTGAGTCAACTAGGGTGGTTTCGATTCCCTAGTTGCTCCTGCCAAGGAGTAGGCACTGTCACTTGTCCAACCTTGTGGGTTTTCTCTGTGTCTTCCAGTTTCCTCCTACTAAGACTTCAACGATACGCCAGGCCACGATTCGATGCGTATCACGATGCATAGTCTATGATGCGATGAATATTGTGATACAAAATAAAGTTTTAAAATAGGCCTTCTTTTATGGTTTACTTTAAATGTGGCGTTTTCTCAGTCAAGTAATTTGCCACTTCAAGTGTCGAAAGAGCCTTAACACTCGCTGAAAGTAAAAAGTTATTTTGCTCATGGACTTATTTACGCATTTAATGGAATATTGTGGTAGTCTATTTTTGTGAAATTTTTATTTGGATAACGAATCGTGATATGGACATTGATTGTATCGTGCATCGTGGATCTTTAAAATATTGCGATTCATCAATGAATCGTTGCATAACTACTCTACGCGCAAGCGAATTATAGAAATAAAATTGAACCATATAAATAACCTAGTTTGTGTTGAGAGGACATTAAACCCCATCTCTACATGTAGATCTGTCTGTCTCTCTTTATGCCAAACTAGAAGTTTTAATTTTAAATCATAACGTTCTTGTTTTAAAAATACAATTTTTCATATAACAACGTTCTCAGTTTGGCCTACAATTTCCACACTTGCTTCGAAATCTCATTTAGAGACGCAATTTTACACAATTTTCAATTAAAAAAGACAATTTAGCATAAAGTACAGTAAATATCAACATAAATTATTATGATAGTCTATGATGTATATGATGATACCAGTAAGAGTTAAAATAATGGTGGATTTGTTAAGGCCCTACATCTTCCATCAAATTTGCTTTATACAGGCATTTCAACCCCAAAAATGAAAAACGTTATATTTGTGAAATTAAAATGACATTTCAGCATAAAGGCCAGTAAGGCCACATCATGGGACCTTATATATTATCAAATAGTTATAATATAAATAATTATTATAAAATTATATGACTGGCCCGTGGATTGTGGGTGAATTTGGGTATTTCGTGTGCTACCCCTTTAAAATTATGACAGTGACAGTAATAAACCTTTATAAAGCCTTCAAATTAAAAAGGAAACAATTCCCGTTTATCTGCTATTTGAACATTCAATTCATTTATCAAACTGTTGTTTACTGCTTTCAAAAGCAACTTTGCAAAAGTTTATAAAGTTCATAACACGCCCCTTTTCTACCGGATGTTATCATAAAAGCGGTGTTCATGCAAATCGTACCGAACCTGGACTAGTTCATGGGTAGGCTACTAATAGATGGCTGAGCCGATTGATAACAAACATTATTATATTTAATCTGAACATGAATTCATCATAATAATGAGTTCAATTCGGGACACACCTGAGGAAAATCATAATGAGGACATAGGTCTTGTTTAACTAAATCGAGAAAGTACAACACACTAATAATGTCGACTAAATAATCTAGACTACTATTCGCGGGAAAGATTTAAAGGGACAATAGCACCCTTCTGAATCTGTACGTTGCAGGGCTTGGTAGCTCCAGAAAATAAATAATAGCCTTATTCTAAGTACTAGAAAATAAATAACAGCCTTATTCTAAGTACTAGATGTTTTAGTGTCTTACCTGTTGTGTAAATTATCCATTACATCCTATTTTACTTTTCCAAAGGGTTCGAAAATATTTTAAAATCCAAGTCACATTTGAAAAGGTTTACGTTAGACTTTTCAAATCAATACAATAAGTTGAATTTTTCCAATTTTTTAAATTAGGTGTGTTAAAATGAAATTTATACCATCAATTAATTGGAATATTGTAAAATAATACAATTTGTTGACCAGAATGAAGATTGGGACATATTATTCATTTACAACAAGAGTGGTACATATTGGCATTGGGGCTTTAAAGAGGGGCTTAATATGTCGACTTTGCAACCCTTTTATAAGAAGAAGCAAGTTTGTTAGTTGTAACTAAGCGACATAACTCATGTAGGGCCAAATAAACAAATCTACCCAAAACCTCTGGGCCATTATTTCCACATAGGCTATATAACAATCAATATGTAGGCTATATCTTTTTTTTAAAAGTAATTATTATGCCATAGATATAAATTATTGTGATATCAGTTGAAATAATGGTGGATTTGGGAAGAATTGGGTAAATCGTGCTACCGGTCAAGTCGTCCACAAGGAAAGTCATCCACTCCACACGAAAAGTCCAGTGAACCGTGAAGTCGCCTATAGCCTACCCGTTGGCCTGTTGCTGGAGTCGTCCACACCTGTATCACTCAGACTTCTCAATCCAGCCATAAGGCCAAGGCCAAGGGCATTCTCGGTATCTCCAGTGATTCTCTCCCATTCTACTCTACTCCATTAATCCCTGAGTTAATCTATGGGGGAAACACGTTTTCAAATTACATCATCCACCCTTGGTGATTGTGCTATTTATATCGACCAATCTAATCTCATACATCATTAATTGAAAAGGAAGTTGGCAAAGGGGATCAAGTAATTTTCATCAGACAGACAGGGTTAGGAGCATAAACTTGAAGAGAAGTCCAAATGATTCTAATTGCGTATATATTTACAACAAATTATATTATTGAAGATTGGAAGTTTATATCTATGTATTACATGTGTAATAAGTAGTCTAGGGTCATGAGTTTTTTTTGAGAATCGTTTGTTCGATCCCGGTGTTTACGGCCACATGATACTATAGACAAGTTAGTATGAAATTGCCAAGTATAAGTTCAGTGATGATAAAATGAACAAACAATACAAGTTAATTTTATTACAAAACATCGATGAGCTATTAAAATGATAATGCTGATATAACATCAAAACAATCAAGGAGTAAAATTTATTTCTTCCATACAATTAACAAACAATACAATTGAGTTTATTTCACAAACATTGGTGATTCGATCTAAAATCAAATAACAAAACAGTCAAAGAGTAGCCTAGGCTACTAGCATTTCTTCTCTTCCATACAACAAAATTGTGTACACGTCTTAGTATTGTGGAAATGAAATGGGGTTTAACATCCTACTGTTAAATTATCAATTTAACTCAGATAAACCATGTAGCCTATGGTACTGGTATCAAATTAAAAAATCACAAAAACACTCCTGAAAATGCTAACATAGCCCCAAAAAGTAACCCCATCGTTACAACGCCAAAAACAAACTGTGAGCAGTACAAGAATTTTATTCATAAATCTGGATTTCTTATACATATATCTAATTGTATCAGTAAACTATTTCTTCTGCCAAAAGATAAGTCAGGAGGCTGTGACAAATAACACAAGGACGAACCTTAGTGTGTGGAAGTTACAGAACTACCACCGCTGTGTATTATAATGGAATCTGTTATCCTTTTGATGAAACATTTTTCTAATATTTCAGATATTTAATAAAATGACAAAAAAAAACCAATATGTATTTTAACAATAATAATCAACTTATAAATAAAATAAGTAAAGACTGGCAAGGATTGTTGAAGGCTCTATCAAGTCCAAATAAACAACTGAAAGCTGCAGAGGATTGGATTAAAGATGTTATGTCCTGTGGATATGAAATCAAACCAAACTGGACAACGTTACTGTCTGAATTGGTGGACATTGAACCAAACATTGTAGCTAACCAGTTAGCTTTGTAAGTACAATATAATTAGATTTTGAATTATGGGTTAGGTCATTAGGGTCGACTTGGTTCTGTTCGTAATTTGTCCCAGAATAGCAAAAGCCAACAGTCAGGCAGCTGACATTCTATACTATGTACATATGTATTAAGAACATCAGCCGCTTTCTGGCATGATGAAACAAATCATTTTAGGAAAAACTTATTTTATGCCTGATTCAAATTTAAAGCCCCAATAACACTCTTGTTGTTACTGAATAATATGTCCCAATCTTCATTCTGGTCAACAAATCATATTATTTTAGAATATTCCAATTAAATGATGATATAAATTTCATCTTAACACACCTATTTTGAAAAATTGGAAAAATTCAACCAATTGATTTGAAAAGTTTAACGTAAACCTTTTCAAATGTGACTTGGATTTTAAAATATTTTTGAACCCTCGGGACAAGTAAAATAGGTTGTAATGGATAATTTACATCGAGATTGGGCACCATATCTCCTGATGAAACAGGGATTGATGTTTGTTTACTAACATATTTCGTTAAACATTAAATGTTCTGGCTATTTCTGAGGAGGTTTCAATATGACATAAATCACAGCCATAGAGAAAGTACCAGAACATTTATCTGTGTTGTTAACTTCCTTGATCATGAAGGATTTAATTCCAATATCACCAAGGTAGCATCTATGAAAACTACAGTGCTCTATGTCTAAACTGACACTGTAGGCCTACAAATCTCACTTTCTCATCTCTGTTGTGGAACAACAGATACGTCATCCAAAGCTCCATAGTTCTGTAGCTGTTTGGAAAGTTCAAGTTTATCTTATTTCAAAACTTATTATGGTTGGCCTATTATGAACTTTTTTGGTAAAAGAACCTTTTATTTTCAGTAAACCAAGAATTGTACTGCTGTCTTCAGACATACAGCGCCTTCTAATGGCAGTTTTCTTTCATCATCGTCACTCGATTTCTTGTACAGCTCTTCAAGTTTTTCTAATCAAGATAAAACCACATCTTCGTTATGAGTCATGGATGATGAAATTACATGTCCTGCTAACCAAACATGTGCAAAGTGCAGTAACAAGTTTATCCATGTATAAATTTTCGTCCTGCAATAGTCAGCTATATCAGAGCCTGTTGAAGACTTTAAAAAATACTGAAGACAATATTACTTGGAAGAAAAGTCAAGCTCTGATAGCAGGTAAGTAGTATCATTAATGTATGATCTATTTAAGACCGTATTTATCTGTTTGCTTCTTTTTATTTTGGTAGCCACGGTGGCTTAGTGAGTAAGATGCTGACTCTATTACCAGTAGACCTAGTGTTCGAGAAAGTTCTTGAGTATTTTCCAGCATGGTTTCCCATTGTCAGATTTATTCAAGATTGAGGGACATTTGGATGGGTCGAAAAACCAAGACACAGTGTACATAATGAGATGCACGTAAAAAAGATTCCTTTACAATTGGAATACAAAGAAGAGTAGGCGGAAATGCTGCCATGTGCGCAGTGTATTAGCCCAGTTGGATGTAGAAACGTAGGTCGTTACACACCATTTCAATTCCAAGATTCAATTGCCTATGCAAGTGTATTTTAACATCCATAACTGGTGTATTAGTATAAACCTTTAGTTTTAGGATTATATTTTTTGTCCCCCGTCTTTCGAAGAAAGTTGGGCAACTATTGAAATGGGTTTGTCTGTCTGTCTGTCTGTCTGTCTGTCTGTCCGTCACACTTTTTGGGACAAAATAACTCTCTTCCTAATTGAGCTAGAATGTTCAAACTTGGTGTATGTGTTTATTAGGTCAATGCCTTGATGGAGTTCAAAGATGAGCATTTTCCGCTTAGGGTAAGCAGAGATATTGGTTGACGCTTTGGGACACGATAACTTTAGTTCTAATTAAGTGAGAGTGATGAAACTTGGTGTATAGTTTCATTACAGTAGCCTAATACCTTGACTAAGTTCGATAATGAGCATTTTCTGCTCAGAGTAAGCAGAGCGATATGCAAGTTGATTGGTCGAGTATTTGGAACACAATAACTCTCCTTCGAATTGAGTTAAAATGTTCAAAATTGGTGTGTATGCTTATTAGGTCAATGCCTTGATGGAGTTCAAAGATGAGCATTTTCTTCTTATGGTAGGCAGAGATAAGCAATTTGATTGGCTGATACTTTGGGACAAGATAACTTAGGTTCATCTTGATTGATGATTTTTATGCCAATACAATGACTGCATTCTCATTCAGTAATGGATTCGACAGTAACAGTGTATAGAAACGATTGACTCGGACACGAGGGCCCTTCCCTTGGCCAGAGGGGCTCTTTTGTCAAGCGTGGGGGCCCTTTTGTCTGGCTTTAGGGTCCCCCTAACTAGGGTACATTTTCATTTTTCTCATCGGTTTTAGCATTTTTCTTTCTAAAACACTTTTGGATGACACTTCGTGTACAGTTTGATTGCTCGATACGTTTGAAAAAAATAAATGTGCGATTAATTAATATGTGTCATCTATTTATTTTGGGATTTCGGTGGGGGACATCAGCCTCACTGTTAGCTTGTTTATTATTATTTTTCCACATTTTCATGTGGACGTATATTGTTGTCGCCCCTGTCCATTCATAATTTTTGTCCAATTTTGACGAAACTTGAAATATAGGTTTATACCCCAATGCTCTTGGTTCCTGTTGATATTGGCATGAATTGAACCATGACTTCATGGATTATGGACCCAAATTATATGAAAAATCACATTTTTAGCTTTTGGTCCTTCTTGAGGTCACAGTTTTTATCTGATTTTTATAAACCTTAAAATATCTGTTTATAACCCAAAGATCTCGGTTCCTATACGGTGCATATCGGACCATACTTTTGCGTATTATGGCCCCTTATTGTACGATAAATCACATTTTTAGCTTGCAGTACCTTCAGAGGTCACAATTTTTATCTGATTTTAAAACCGTTCAAATATCACCGATACACCATAACCGCCTGTTCTATATATTTTCGTGTCTCTTACATTGGTCCTACTAAGTATGCTATTGTGTATGATATAGGCCTTTCATTTTACAATACCCATATAATTAGCCATTTCCATTGTTGGCAATTTCTCCAGTTGCCCACAGAGACGTAATCAAACTATATTTTGGTCCCAAAACGACCGTGCATTAATTTAATTGAACATCAAACCTAATTTCCCGGAAGTATTATTATCAGACTGACATCTTGAAAATAAATGGCTTACCAAGCTAATGTTTACTGTTAGTCACTGTTGTTACTACTGGTTACCACCGCTGAATATGTGGGTGGGGTCATTTGACTGAAATTTTCAATATTTTCTTTTATTATCATCTAATTTTTAATTATTATAGCAATAATGACATTAAACCCAACTCTCTCTCTTTCTCTCTCTTGATGGCAAATTGACATTTTGAATATTAAATCGATTATCAATAATGTCCCTCAAAATGCAATTTCCAAGCAAGTGATTCCATGCAATACTCAAGTTAAACTCCCTTGTTTACAATTTTTAAACAGGCTATGGCTATAATTATATCAGTTGAAATAATAGTGGATTTGCTTACATCTTCCAAACTTGCTTTGAAATTGTATTTTGAATTATGTTGTGTAATTATTCTAAATATTTCTGTAGAATTATTCTGCTGTGTTCCTCAAGATGATGTAAAGTTTTCCCAAGAAGAAAGTTCAAATTTGTATGACAATGATATTGACTTGGACGAACACAATTACAAACAATCTCCTCAAGGTATTAAATGTGGCAATTCTGTTCAAATTGTAAACAGCCCAGAAAAGTTAATCGAAAGCATTTCTCAGATGTCTCAATGTATTGTTATATCATCATCGGAAGAAGAAGAAGAAACTGAACCAAAGATTTCTGGTACAAGGAAGAGAAAGCAAACAGATTCAGCAGAAGAACCTCCAGCAAAAAGATCTAGGGAAACCTCAGGTATGGAGATGTTTTGGTTTTATTTTTCATGTCCTGACTTTTATGTACACAATCTTTTTAAATCATCATGTTGATTTTTATGTTTTATGACATTATTCACAGAGATATATTCTTTGATGACTGTGTATAGATATGTCAACGTTTATTGCCCAATCAAATTGTCTGCATTGGATTATGGCATTTCATTTTGCAGTGAATTGTGTGAATTTTAAATCCCAAATGGATTTAATGTTTTGGGTAAAAGTATTACTGGTTGATATATATATAGAACGGAGAAGTGGTGTTATGATAAAATAGACATATACCAGTAAAACTTGTTGGTTTATAACCACATCATTCCCAATCCAGATTCTGTATACCGTCTCTATTCTCAAGAGGTATATCCATACACGAATCTGCAAAACCATTTGGTGATGTGGATTCTGCACTAGGCTCAAATGGCATATACAGCATATAGTCTTCTATGAAATCAAGGTTCTTAAAACTATTTGTGACTTGATTTTGGAAAGAGATGCTAGATTTGAATTCTGTACCATCAAACAATACTGGTACCAATAGTCTATTAACTACTCAATGGAGGTGTCTGTTATTGTAGATGAAAGTTTAATGACCTTAATGTTATTTGTGATCAGGCCTATTTGATTTCTCTTTCAGATGAAGTTACAAAGATAGATGTATTTGGGAATCTCACAGCTGATGATAAGGTATTCTTTGTATACAATTATAATATACTATTCAAAAAAAGTAGGGGATATTTGATTTTGGGGGCATAATACTAAAATATGCAAATGACTACGAAAAAAGTCACTATAGAACCTAACAGAAGAAACATTTCCAGTTAAATGTGACGCCCAAACGCACCAATAGCTACCGCATGGAATGCAGGTGATGCTTGGGATCATCATGGGGGTCCAACCCAAGATTTGCACGACTCTGACTTTGAATGTTACAGTCATTGTGGCAATGAATTCCAGGGTGGAAACATCAGTTTAATTGTTTTAGTGACCAGAAAACAAATTTTCGGCTTACCCAAAATGAAAGGTTACGTGCCCTTGGCATGCTACAGATCGGCACAACACAGGCGGTTGTGGTGCAGACGATGAATGTTTCTCAGTCTGTCATAAGTAGGCTATGGTCCAGATACCGTGATACACAATCTGTACAGGACAGACCACGCTCAGGTCGACCAAGGGCGACAACTCAAGCCCAGGATCGATTTATCCGTACCTTGACCTTGAGAAATCGTGCCATCACAGCAAATCAGATCAGCGCTCGTCTTCAAACAGACACTGGTGTTAGAGTGAGTGGCCAGACGATTCAGAATCGACTACATAGGGGTCACCTTCGCGCCCGGCGTCGTCGCGTGATCCCTTGTTTGAGAGATCATCACATTCAGGCAAAACGTCGTTGGTGTAGGAATTGTCAACACTGGGATAATCGACGCTGGAGCAATGTGATGTTTTCAGATGAGTCAAGGTTCACTGTTGATTTTTTGGACAGACGTAGGCGGGTGTGGCGTCGTCGAAACGAGCGCTTCCAAGACGTTAACGTTATGAGACATGATCGATTTGGGGGTGGTTCTGTTATGGTGTGGGGAGGCATCACTGTTGCTGGAAGAACGGCTTTACATGTTGTTGCAGGGCGTGTTACAGGCCAGTACTACCGGGACAACATCTTGGCAGTCCATGTTGTGCCGTTTGCACGACGTCATGGCCGCCGTTTCATCTTCCAGGATGACAACGCAAGATGTCACAGGGCCAGGATCGTTACAGGTTACCTCCAACAACATAACATCACCACAGTCCCGACCTCTCCCCCATTGAGCATGTCTGGGACATGCTTGGACAGAGGTTACGTCAACGTCAACAATGTCCTGCCAATGTCCAAGAACTTGCTGCTGCGTTGCAACAGGAATGGGACAATCTGGACCAAAATGACCTTAGACGTCTCATTAGGAGTATGCCACGTCGGATCAATGCTTGTTTGGCAAACAGAGGAGGATTTACCTGTTACTGACTTTGTTGTGATGCTGTGGTAACTTTGCTGTTTGACCCCGGGTATCATTTTACCCTTATAATGGTCAGTCTGTGCCTTACTTAGTCTAACGATCATTTGGAATAAATCGATGAATGTGAACTTCATTTCATTTTGTCATTTGTTTCTTCGTCAGTTTCATTAGGTGACTTTAATAACACTTAAAAATCAAATATCCCCTACTTTTTTTGAATAGTATATGTTTCTGAAAGTTGGTGTGGTAGACAGGGATCACTTATAATTGCAAATTTGTTGCCCCTGACACATTCGAAACCTTGCATGTGTGCTCTGTTATTCCGCGATTGGGAGGTTTTTTTTGATTGGTTGGCCAATCGATCTGTTCATATTCTCTTTCAACAGTGCTTTCCAAGTTATCGTGATGCCTTTGTCCCTGTAAGACCTGTCATATACATAAAATCTAACTGTATTGATCTTTTTAAAAAAAGATTTTAAAATATATTGTAGGTAATTACTGCAGTATAAAGTAATTAATGATTGGTCAATCATAATAGCTAGCCATGGGTGAAAATCTAACTGTATGCGCCTTTTTAAATACAGATTTTAAAATAGGTAATTATTATAGTATGAAATAATTAATGATTTGTCAATCATAACAGCAGCCATAGGCATGTTTTAGGGCACATCAATATGAATTTCCTTTCATCTGGGTCACCTATTAAAAATCTACCTCTGATTTGTTCAGGAAAAACTAATTTATAGAGCACATAAAATGAACATAACAAAATTATATGTACTTAAAGTCAGTGTTTATTATATACACTTAATTCAAATCCATTCATAATTGAGACATCTTCACTCTTCACTTAATCGTCACAAACACCAGTGACATGACAGTGACCAAAATGCTTATTAGACATGTTTATTCCTTGATTACTATCTACACTGCCATGATGTGTACTCATTAACTTACTGTCTCCTTATTCTCCTAATAATAGAACAATTAAAGTCTTGATACATCATGTTGACATGATATGAATCACTTTCAAACTGCAATATTGTGAAACAATGTTATCTATTGATTTTTTTGATAGTTCTTTTTAGATCCAAGCTAGGACATTATCTAGTGTTGATATTTTGATTTTGTTTTCATAATTAGATGTTAGATAATTTATCCGAGGACATATTTAGCGTGGATTAGGAAGTGAGATATAGGATATTTGAACAAAATATAGACACATTGTTACTTTAAATAAACACACTTGTATGGATATACTACTTCTGAATTTTATTGACATGCTACGTTTCAATACACATACAGGTATCGTTATCAAGCAAATAATGATTAGTTAACATAAATGTGGTGCAATATATAGATGGACGCTTTAGAAGCCATTTAGCAGATAAAACAATAACAACTTAATTAACCAAGATGAAAGATGTAATATATAGACAACCAGTAGAAACCATTAAAGCAGAAAAGACAATAACATTAAAGCCAATAACATTAAAGCATATAACACAATAACAACAATTAACTAGACCTGCATGCAGGAATGACGGGTTTCACTGGTGCCACGTTACCCTTAAACATGTCACTTCCGGTGCCAAGTTACCCTTGAACATATGTCACTTCCGGTACCAGCGAAACCACTAAACAGGTTTCCAAATTAACATTGCAAACAAATAAAATGGACGCAGAATCAACAAAATCCAGCAATATCAATTCATTTTATACATTTGTTACTTGTAAATGATCTTGACAAAATTAAATTACCCCCTGTGTTAATGCAAATGTTCAATTAGTCTTATGAAATCAGAAATGGCATACGATATCATATAGTGAAAATTTTATGTAAATCGAATAATAATTGCCACTTTTAAAGACCAAAAAACTTGAAAAGTGACTTGTAGGAAATCGGCTATTTCTCTGCAACCGTACAAGTTAGAAACCATTTTGTGGTATCTGTATGATCGTATGGGTTCATTCTATTTGTTGATTGGCATCAAATACTATACTTTGAAAAAGATTTCAAAACAGACTCATTTGAATAAAATATCTGTTTTAGAGGCTAAAAATACAGTTTTTGCCAAAATGACGTTACTTCCGGTGATAATGAAAATCTTAAATTACTTGTATGAAATCCCAAATGGCATTAGGTATAACATGGTGTGACGTTTATGAAAATCGAATAATAATTGACCCTTTTATGGCCCCGAAACCTTCAAAAGTGACCTGTAGAAAACCGTCTATTTCTCGGCAACCGAACAAGTTAGAAACCATTTTATGATATCTATATGACCATATGAGTTTTGTTTATATGTGAATTTAAACCAAAAGTTAAAATTATTAATACATATTAAGTTATTCTTGGTTGAATAAAACATTGATTTAAAAAGTTTAAAATGCATTTTTTGACCAAATGATGTCACTTCCGGTGTCAATTTTAAATTGTAATCAACTTGATATGACGCTACGTGCTTTTTGAATCAAATGATGTCACTTTTATAAAAATCCAATCATAATTGACTATTTTACAGGCAAAATAACGAAAACAGTGACTTGTACAGAACTGCCCATTTCTTGGTAACTGCTTATAGTACAAACGAATTTTAACATACATTTTCTTCGTATGGATTATAGCTACAAGTTTATAAAAGTTACGAAGAAATATTTTAAAATCTGAAAAGACTGAATAGGTTGTAAATAGGCCAATTTTACACCATTTTTAGCCTCTTAATCGAATTTGCTCGAAAATGAAATCGAAATTAAAAAAACTGCTTCCTACATTTTTTGCGCCTTGAAAGGGCACACACTTTGAGTCAAATAATTTTACCAAAAAATAATATTTGTTTTCGAAGAAGTAAAATAACTGTCAAAATTGTAGTTTTTGGTAAAATTATGCCACTTCCGGTGCTGACAGATAAAACTTTTGGTAATAAAAAAAATGACAATTGATACAACGAAGCATATGAACTTTGTTTTATACAAATCGAACAATAAAAAATTAATCTAGGACTTAAAAACTGAATTAGCCAATGGCGGCCAAGGTAAATTACTGAGACAAAATTCTTTAACATTTTTGCACTAGTCAGATGACCCTTTAATTCTGTGCATAATACGACTAAAAAATATTCATAAATAAAAAAGTTTTTTGTAAAATTTTAAATTTTCAAAATTTGGCGCCTAATATCTTTGAAGATTTACCGAAAATCAAAAATCGAAAGTAGTGTAGCTATGTGCCCTGTCTCCGGCTATGCCAAAATGTATCGAAAGTTAAAATTCAATGATTATTGTTAAAATTACTGCAATATTTTAAAAAACGATAATTTGGTGATTTCGGACATTTCGCATTGTCGCAGAACGTTCAAAATAGCTTTATCCTCTAAGTCACACCCACTTTCCCAGTAAAACCGAAGAAATCGTAACGATGCGACAAGCAGTTGCTGAGATCTACTCAAAACAAAAGAAGAATAATAATAACTAGACCTGCATGCAGGAATGACGGGTTTCACTGGTGCCAAGTTACTCTTAAACATGTCACTTTCGGTGCCAAGTTACACTTGAACATATGTCACTTCCGGTACCAACGAAACCACTAAACAGGTTTCCAAATTAACATTGCACACAAATAAAATGGACGTAGAATCAAGCAATCAATCCAGCAATATCAAGTCATTTTATACATTTGTTACTTGTAAATGATCTTGACAAAATTAAATTACTTCCGGTGTTAATGAAAATGTTCAATTAGTCTTATGAAATCAGAAATGGCATACGATATCATATTAGTGACAATTTTATGTAAATCGAATAATAATTGCCACTTTTAAAGACCAAAAAACTTGAAAAGTGACTTGTAGAAAATCTGCTATTTCTCTGCAACCGTACAAGTTAGAAACCATTTTTTGGTATCTGTATGATCGTATGGGTTCATTCTATTTGTTGATTGGCATCAAATACCATAATTTGAAAAAGATTTCAAAACAGACTCATTTGAATAAAATATCTGTTTTGAAGGCTAAAAATTCAGTTTTTGCCAAAATGACGTTACTTCCGGTGATAATGAAAATCTTAAATTACTTGTATGAAATCACAAATGGCATTAGGTATAACATGGTGTAACGTTTATGAAAATCGAATAATAATTGACACTTTTATGGCCCCGAAACCTTCAAAAGTGACCTGTAGAAAACCGTCTATTTCTCGGCAACCGAACAAGTTAGAAACAATTTTATGATATCTATATGACTATATGAGTTGTATTTATATGTGAATTTAAGCCAAAAGTTAAAATTATTAATACATATTAAGTTATTCTTGGTTGAATAAAACATTGATTTAAAAAGTTTAAAATGCAGTTTTTGACCAAATGACGCCACTTCCGGTGTCAATTTTAAATTGTAATCAACTTGATCTGACGGTACATGCTTTTTGAATCAAATGATGTCACTTTTATAAAAATCCAATAATAATTGACTATTTTACAGGTAAAATAACGAAAACAGTGACTTGTACAGAACTGCCCATTTCTTGGGAACTGCTTATATTACAAACTAATTTTAACATACATTTTCTTCGTATGGGTTATAGCTACAAGTTTATAAAAGTTACGAAGAAATATTTTAAAATCTGAAAAGCCTGAATAGGTTGTAAATAGGTCAATTTTACACCATTTTTAGCCATTTAATCGAATTTGCTCGAAAATGAAATCGAAATTAAAAAAACTGCTTCCGACATTTTTTGCGCCTTGAAAGGGCACACTCTTTGAGTCAAATAATTTTTCCAAAAAATAATATTTGTTTTCGAAAAATGGTACCTAACTGTCAAAATTGTAGTTTTTGGTAAAATTATGCCACTTCCGGTGCCGACAGATAACACTTCCGGTAATAAAAAAAATGACAATTGAGACAACGAAGCATATGAACTTTGTTTTATACAAATCGAACAATAAAAAATTAATCTAGGACTGAAAAACTGAATTAGCCAATGGCGGCCAAGGAAAATTACTGAGACAAAATTTTTTAACATTTTTGCACTAGTCAGATGACTCTTTAATTCTGTGCACAACACGACTAAAAAATATTCATAAATAAAAAAGTTTTTTGTAAAATTTTAAATTTTCGAAATTTGGCGCCAAATATCTTCGAAGATTTGCAGAAAATCAAAAATCGAAAGTAGCGTAGCTATGTGCCCTGTCTCCGGCTATGCCAAAATGTATCGAAAGTTAAAATCCAATGATTAATGTTAAAATTACTGCAATATTTTCAAAAACGATCATTTGGTGATTTCGGACATTTCGCATTGTCGCAGAACGTTCAAAATAGCTTTATCCTCTAAGTCACACCCACTTTCCCAGTAAAACCGAAGAAATCGTAACGATGCGACACGTAGTTGCTGAGATCTATTCAAATTGGAATCTGAATAATAATAATAATAAGAATAATAATTTTAACAAAAACAATAGTGTTTCACACAAGCTACGCAGTGTGAAACCCTAATAAGAATAATAATTTTAACAAAAACAATAGTGTTTCACACAAGCTTCGCAGTGTGAAACCCTAATTAACCAGATCAAAGATAACAAGTAGGAATAACAAGGAGAAACCAATTAGCAGGAAAAAAAAGAAAGTTATAATATAATGCAAGCGAATTATTGAAATAAAATTAAACCATATGTTAGTCCCGAAATGACTTAGTTGTGTCGAGTGGATGTTAAACCCCATTTCTCTTTTAAAAGATAATCTTTTCCAAATATTCGATAATTTTTATATGTAACATGGACATTTTTGCTGTTGAGAATGAGAATGGTCTATAATGGACTTTGCCTTGCCAACTATGAATTGAACGCTGGTATCAGTAATAATTTTTTTGTGGGTTTTTTTTTTTTCCAGGTAAAGATAAATAATTTAGAAGAAAATTGGAGATGTGGTCAGCAAGATTCTTCAAACTTTGATATTTTTATCACTTCAAACCCCCAACAGGTAAGATGTTAAGACAAATATATCTCCACAGTGCACTTATTGGTTCCTTTTTACAATTCAAACCCTACTTTTCTTTAATTTGCTTTTTATACGCCCACATTGAAATGTGGTCGTATATTGTCGTTGCCCCCGTCCGTCCGTCGGTCCGGCGTCCACAATTGCTTGTGGACGCTCTAGAGGCTAAAGTTAATATCCGATTGACTTTAAATTTATACACAGTGTTTGAGGTCATGAGACAAAGAAGTCTATTGCTTTTCAGCGATTTCCGATAATAACTACCAAAGTTATGGCCCTTGATCACTTCAAAAAATCTTGTGGACGCTCTAGAGGCCAAAGTTAATTTTCGATTGGCTTTAAATTTATACACAGTGTTTAAGGTCATAAGACGAAGAAGCTTATCGATTTTCAGCGATTTCCGACAATTAGTGCCAGAGTTATGGCCCTTGATCACTTCAAAAAATCTTGTAGACGCTCTAAAAGCCAAAGTTAATATCCGATTGACCTTAAATTTATACACAGTGTTTAAGGTCATAAGACGAAGAAGCCTATTGATTTTCAGCGATTTCTGATAATTAGTGCCAGAGTTATGGCCCTTGATCACTTCAAAAAATCTTGTTGACGCTCTAAAAGCCAAACTTAATATCCGATTGATTTTAAATTTATACACAGTGTTTAAGGTCATAAGACAAAGAATCCTATTGATTTTCAACGATTTCTGATAATTAGTGCCAGAGTTATGGCCCTTGATCACTTCAAAAAATCTTGTGAACGATCTAGAGGCCAAAGTTAATATCCGATTGACTTTAAATTCATACACAGTGTTTAAGGTCATAAGAAGAAGAAGCCTATTGATTTTCAGCGATTTCCGATAATTAGTGCCAGAGTTATGGCCCTTGATCACTTCAAAAAACCTTGTGGATGCTCTAAAGGCCAAAGTTGATATCCGATTGACTTTGAATTTATACACAGTGTTTTAGGTTATGAGACGAAGAAGCCTATTGATTTTCAGCGATCTCTGATATTGCCAGAGTTATGGCCCTTGATCACATCAAAAAATCCTGTTGACGCTCTAGAGGCCAAAGTTAATATCTGATTGACTTTAAATTTACACACACTGTTTAAGGTCATGAGACAAAGAAGCCTACTGACTTTCATTGATTTCAAATAATTACTTCCAGAGTTATCTCCCTTGATCACTTCAAAAAACCTTGTGACGCTACAGATGCCAAACTTATCATCCAATTGACTTCAGATTGATACACAGAGTTTAAGGTGTTGAAACGAACAAGTATTTTGATTTTCAGTGAATTTTGATAACTGAACAGCTAAATCCATGATGTTAAATGTTTCTTATACTAATTGATAGAGTGGGGCAAAACTTTATTAAAAGCAAACAAATTCTAATGATTTTCAGATAATTACATAATGAGTTGTTTCATTACCAAAAAAAGTAAAAACATGCGACAACCCTTGTTGACTGCCCGGACGATTTAGCTGCTGTGGGCATATGTTTCGTTGCCTGGCAACCTATCTTTTTGATTTTCACTGACTTTTATTGTTTTAACTGTAATATTTTCATCAACAAACATCTCATTGCTATCCAGTGTTTGGTTTTGATGTGATAAAATTCCTATCATGGAGTGTGATTTTCTGTCTGCTGGGGGCCTGGACCTGATGAATATATAACTAGGGATAGGACTAAATGCACTTTTCTACCATCTGCAAATTCTGCAGGGGTGATTGAAAAAAAAACGATTTTGGCAAAAAAAATTGTTCTATAGTATCTCGATTTTTTTGATCGGGTAATTGGAATTTTTCAAAATGGCACTAAAATGTCTTTTTCCTGAGTTTTGTCCTCAAATGGGCCAGATATGTGTTTCAATGACTCTCGAGTATGCCGCGATCAAAAAGATATACCCCAACGTATTTCGAGCAACGGCGGCCATATTGGATCCAAAATGGCCACCACTTGGGCAAAATTTGGATTTTTTTTAGGAAATTTTGTTGTCACTTGTGGTAGATATGTGGTCAAGTATGTCTTTTAATATGATTTCGTGTATGCCGAGTTCGACAAATTATACTCCAATGACTTTGTACCGTTGATTACAGATTAAACATCCATAAGTGTACAAATGTGTTGTTATTGATGTGTTCCCATTTGAATATAATATTGTTCACAATAAGAAGCAAAATAAATAAGATTTGTTTAAAACATATTGGAACACATATCTGGCCCATTCGAGGACAAACCTTAGGAAAAAGACACCTTTGGGCCGCCATTTTGAAAAATGCCAATTACCCGACCGCAAAAATTGTGGTAGAACCAAATGTTTGCCAAGATTGTTTTGTTCAATCAATTTCCCCTAAGAAACACCCCTACAGAATTTTTTGTTATTTTGTCCCTTCCCTATTACCTTCATTGTTTTTTGAGGCGCGCAATCGCTCTCAAGCGCCTGCCGAGCTCCTGAATGTCGCCCTAGGGGAGGTTTTTCTCTCTCGCCTTCAAATTGAAAATCGCTCTCCATATTTGTAAAATGCGAGAAGGACTCGCATTCCGATCGCCGCCGTACGGTCATTGTGAACATTTATTTGATGTATTCGATGAGTATAATGTGATTGCACATTGTAATAAAATTCCGATGAAACAGTTGCTAAAAATAGATGGTTCATTTAACTGAAATGAAAAGTAGAACTCTCGCGAGACATGAGAAATTACGAGAGATGGCACGTAAAAATTTCCAATGAGAATAATTCCGAAAGAAATAGATTATATTTTGATGGAATCGTCAAGCGTTTATGATTATATTTTGAATAGGGGTTATGTTTTTAAAAAAAATAAAATTTACCAGCTATATATATTTAGAAATATTGACAAGTATTTCTATTGTAATACCGTATTATAGACATTAGCAGAAGTTTTACTTGACCGTACGGCTACGATTACGAACGAGTGCTAGGGCCTATTACAGTAGGTAGCTTAGCAGAATACATTTATTATCATTTATGTAAACAGGAATGACCCCTTACACGCTGTTATTGATCTTCAGAACCATTTTCCATATACATACAACTAATCACTCTTCTTAATATCAGATCACTCTCCTTAATTTCTTAAAGCCCCAATAACAATCTTGTTGTAACTGAAAAATATGTCCCAATCTTCATTCTGGTCAACAAATCGTATTATTTTACAATATTCCAATTAATTGATGATATAAATTTCACTTTAACACACCTAATTTAAAAAATTGGAAAAATTCAACCAATTGATTTGAAAAGTCTAACGTAAACCTTTTCAAATGTGACTTGGATTTTAAAATATTTTCGAACCCTTTGGACAAATAAAATAGGTTGTAATGGATAATTTACACAACAGGTAGGACATTTAATCATCTAGTACTTAGAATAAGGGTATTATATATTTTCTGGAGCTACCAAGCCAGCAAGAATGTTATTGTCCCTTTAAACACTCTTCTTATCGAAACTAGGAGAGCCTTTTTTAGGGGAGCGATTTTCTCAATGTCTTCATTAAGGGGAGCTTTTTTCGGCTCTCCTCTAAAATACAAAAAACAACGACTGCTAATATAATGAAAAAATAGAAAAGAGCACAATTGCTTGCGGACGCTCTAGAGGCTAAAGTTAATATCCGGTTGACTTTAAATTTATACACAGTGTTTAAGGTCATGAAACAAAGACGCCTATTGATTTTCAGTGTTTCCTGAAAATTACTGCCAGTGTTATGGTCTTTGATCACTTCCAAAAACCGGGGGGTTGGGATGGCCTAGTGGTTTAGAGTGCCGCGCTTCGACCTCTAGCTGGCCGGTCACCTCTGGCTTGCGGCTGTGGTTTCGAGCCCTAGTGTGTATGTATGTGGCATGGAGATAGGGGCGCCTTCTCAACCTTGTGGGTTTCCTCCGGGCACTCCGGTTTCCTCCCACTGCTAAAGACCCCTACGCGCAAGCGAATTATTGAAATAAAATGAAACCATATGTTAGTCCCGAAATGACCTAGTTTGTGTTGAGTGGACTTTAAACCCCATTTCTCTCTCTCTTCAAAAAATCTTGTGGACGCTCTAGAGGCCAAAGTTAATATCCAATTGACTTGAAATTTATACACAGTGTTTACTGTCATGAGACAAAGAAGCCTATTGATTTTTACTGACAACATTATCTCCCTTGATTACTTTGAAAAATCATGTAACACTCTTGAGGACAAACTTATCATCCGGTTAAATTCAGATTGATACAGAGTTTAAGGTCTTGAAACAAACAAGTATTTTGATTTTCAGTGAATTTTGATATAAGTGAACAGCTAAATCCATGATATTAAATGTTTCGTATACTTAACATTAGCATGGAGCAAAACTTTATAAAAACCAAACAAATTCTAATGATTTCTGATAATTATTTAATGAGTTGTTACTCTTAATCAGATTTTAGTATATTACAAATGTTTTATTACCGAAAAAAGTAAAAATATGCGACAACCCTTGTTGACTACCCAGACGATTTAGCCGCCGTGGGTGTATGTTTCATTGCCTGGCAACTCATCTTTCAGATTATGATAAAGTTTGTTCCTTAATAGGTATTTGTGTATAAGACTACAATAAATCTATTGTTTATTAATAGGTAGGGAGTATATGTGTATATCTTGGTATCTCAGACTATGATGAAGAATGTTTAACAACAGCTTGTGAACATCTATTGTCTAATTCTACTATTATACCATATGATAATACAACTGTCTTTATGGAATATGCTATTAAAGAAAAGGTAAAATATAGTCATTTTAACTTTAGTGTGAACATACCCGGTACTTATTGTCTGTAACAAAAAGGTTATGGGTATTCTTTTTCAAACTGCTGATTTCATTTCTTGAAATGACATAGTTTGTGTCGAGCGGTTGGTAAACCTCATTTCTCGCTGTCTAACGTTTTGGCTAACAATTAGATAGTCAGAAAAGGAAAATTTAATTGATATTGCCCTTGTCACCAAACCTGAAATAATTTGTTTAAATTTTCTAGGTACGTGGCTTACTATGTTGAAGGTACCCTATCAAAATCAAGTATCGGACACTAAGTTTAGATGGGGCTTTTTCCCCTGTCACTGAAACCTTGTAACATTTTTCTGTTTTTCATCAAACCAGCTGCTGGGGTACATTTATTCATTGCCTGACAATGTTATGTGATTTATTTTATAGTTTATAGATATAACACAGACACCAACTCGAGTCTTGGCTTCTGTATTGATGGATTTATGTAAAGTCTTCCCTAAACAGTTCATTGATATAGTTTCAAAAATTATTATAGAGATACCTATAAGTAAGTAGAGTTATTAAATTGTGTATGTAGCTTATATGCTAGTCATAGAGGAGGGGGTGCTGAATGTTAAAGCATACACTTTAGATCATGAGGTATGTAATGGGTCAAGTCTTTGATTTCCAGCTTGTACATGACAATGTGTCGGGTCTCAGTCCAACCTCATGGATTTTATCTGGGTTCTACAATTTCCTCCTACTGCTAAAGACTTCTATGCACGCAATTCAATTATTGAAATAAAATTGATTCATATGTTTGTACAGAAATGATCTAGTTTGTGTGATAGGACATTTGAAGCAGTCAAAGAAAAACTAATCAAAAGAAAAGCCATTAAATGGAACTTTTGAAGGAAAAACAATTCAACAGTCTATTTCGTATTTACAAAAACATGATGAATTAAACATTTACACACTGATATACAAGTACAGTAAGTGTTTGATAGAAACTATTATTGATAAAATCATAGTTAGGCTAGGAGAATATTTACTGTTGATATTTACTATGGTTATTTCTTTATACAGCCTCACAACAACACAATACGGACAAATGATGTTTATATTTCATTGTTACATCAATTAGAATTTTGAATCGTGGTCTTTGAAGTTGGTGTTTTGATTGTACTATTACACTTGTTATTTCAGATGTATATCACAGTGAAATAATATGTAGAATTTGTTCTCAATGTATGGAAGCAAGGGATCATCAATATTTTATTAGGTATAATCAAATGTATCTTTTTTGTTGACGTCAAATGTCAAATAATATACATGTATGTGTATGTGCATTTTCAAAATGACCTATTCAACTGTGTATTTATGTATGTTATATTACGAGCAATCATCACTCCCATTCACTGTCTATTATTGTAAATATTCTAAACCTCATGTTGTTCAAAATAATGTTTCGAAACTAAATGAAATAGTCTGGAGGAGGAATCATATGAAATTTCAGAGTTGTTCATCAATTTCCCCTGTCATCTTAACCTTGCAAACACTCTACAGGTCAAAGTGTTCGCTGGCAACACAATATATCAGTATTTTCCCATGTTTGATTGTTTACAGGATTATGGCTGCTACCCCTAGAGTTATAGATGAACCAATCATCTCAATTTTACAATCACTAATTGAACTCAAGGTAGACATATCATCGGATGTTACCGTTGATCTGATTGGTTGTTTATCACTGTCTAGAACTAAGTTATCTACCAGTAAGAAATTTGGAAAATTTTTACTACACTTCATCAATAGATATGGCAAGCAGGTATATATACTTTCTTCTGTATATGATAACTAATAGTTAAGCTGACTTTGTTTTAAAATTAACAGTTTGTAGTCCAAGAATATCCAATAGTCCGAAAGTAAAGAGAAGTAAGATCCAAAGGCTTGCTACTGTAAAGATTTGAAATTAATCACCCATACCATTTATACCACTGGACACCCACAGAGACTGTCCTCCCTTTATCTATCAAATGTCTACAAATTAACTTCGTGAAAACATTGAAATATCCTTTCCACTATCTACCGGATGTAGTATTGGTACAGCTAAATAGATCAGAGCTTATGTTTGAAATATTTTGAATACCGTAAATAAAATACATTTTGTGTACACTTTTCATTGGGTAAGTTGGTGACGTGTAGAAATGAAGGAAGTGAAAACCCAATTAATTTGAATAGTTTAGTTGGTATACATGTAAATTGAGCTTCAGTATAAATCAAGTGCAGAAAAAGGATGTGATCGTTGTATTTAAACTATTTTACCTATTATTAAAGATACATTATGGGAGATAAGATAAAGAGTTGGCAGTTCTCACTATAATAGTTAAAAACTAGATAGTGTAATGGTAATTTGCTGAAAATTGATCCACTATGAGCCAAGAAAGAATCGGGTGAAACTTTCGCCTTGCTTCGGTCATCATTACTAAAATCATTAATATAAACAGCATAGTCTTGATTATCCCATATTCCTGAAGCAATGGCCCAAGAAATCCCTCTCTGGCCATTGCTGGATTAGCTTCTGATTCTTGAACTTTTGAAGGAGTGTGTCTATTCTTCCCGTTCAATCAAAGCTATCACTTGAGTACAGCAACATGACAGTCCTTCGTTTAATCTGGGTCTTCCCTAAAACTTTGGACAGTGATTCAAGGTATTAAAAAAAGGTAAAAGTATGTTCGTTTCCAAACAGTATTGTTTACATTATAATCGATTTGATAACCTCGTTTGTCACTCAATTAGTTTTACTGCAATAATCTGCTATGCACTGGTTAATTGGACATAATAAAATCGTGAGCCATTACGTAACATAAACATGTTTGGTCCAATTAGGCGCTTTGTTTTTAAGGCAAAGCCTTTGTAACGCTGTCAGCTACTGGTTGGTAATGGGACTACTGACCAATCATAATTTAGCACAAAAATGTTTGCTCTGTATAGCAGCGAGTGGGATTAGCTCTAATCAAACAAAACACTGCGCGGAGTTTGCGATTATCCATGTTTTAAATTTATTTATCAATGGCCGTTAAGCAGCATATAGGAATCTAATCCAGGCAACATCGAAGGCTAGTCTAGACATCGAGAGTTTATTATGGTCTGGATAAGTTAGTTTAAAAATGTCTAATTGATAATTTAGATAACATTTCAGGCCTAAAGAAAGACTTGTAATTGGCAGATTTAGCTCTTGCATAATGCATGTTTAATATAGAGCATTATAGCACTTTCAATGTGTGACTACATTTACTGCTGCCCAGCCTTCTTACCAGGTGTATATTTTTTCCCTGGCAACCTATGTTATTGTTTCCATTTCAGTTGCAGACATCAGAATTGTCATCTATGGCAGTTATATTAGACAGTCATTCTACGTTTTTGAAGAAAGCTGCTCAACTTGCATTTAAAAAATTTAATTCATTCTAAATGTAACTGATAAAAACAGTTGAATTAGTCTAGTCAAATTAGCATTTGACGTAGAACAAATTGCAACAAAAGGTTTTTTGTTTTCTATTGACTTATTATGATGTCCTAAGTAAGCAAAAGAAAGTTTACCCAAATCGGAGTCCAAATAAGGGCAGGGGGCGTGGCCAAATCCAAGATGGCGGCTGTCGATCAAAACTCGTGAATATCTCTAAAACTATTGGATTTAGACACCATAAATGTATTGCGGACAGATAGGAAGTCGGTACCAGCGAGTCTAAAAATGGCGACGTTATGTCTCTATGACGTCATGACGTTACTGTGACGTCACAACGGCATATCAGGTGTCGCATTTCTTCCAAAAACAGTCCATTTACGCATGTTAACAGCAGAAACAAATGCTGATGCAGAGAAGAACAAAACGTTACAATAATGTAGGAGGTTTAAAGTAAACAAATATTGCTGCATTGTCGGTAGGTGGTACCATAGTGTAGCTGTAGGAACCCGGATTCATTTCAATTGTTGGGAGAAATGAAACGAAATGGGGTTATGCATCCTATTGGTCTACTCCGACTAGGCCATCCCGCTGTGCCATGAGGGAAAATGTGTCCTGCAATGCCGCAACGGCCTACGCACTTTACTGGAGAATTGCATCAAAGTTTGAATCGGCGGGGGTTGATCAACTTTGACATTCGGCCTAAAGATTATCAGAAATTTTTTTATTTTGACACAAATTTCCTAGATGTTCCCGAGATGTGCTACAAAACCATTTTTGGCGGTAATGTCCCGAAAAGCATTAATTAAGAGTGGTGTTTTGGGGGTCCGGATCATATCTGGGCAGATACGAGTTCGAAAAGGTGAAAATCGATAGGCACTGCTCATTCAACAATCAATGCACTTCCCCAGTACAAGCAGAAATGGGTGTCAAAACATGGCCTCACTGAGCTCCTTAATGTCGCTTGTTTTTATCTTTTTGGCCACTGCATCATCGCTCTCATCCTCAAAATTGATTCTACCATCTTTACATAGCTATTTTAGACCCGATTTTGAAGCAGTTCTAATATTTGTCACCAATACGACTCGTTGAATCCAAAGAGCTTTGGAATCGCCCCCCCCCCCCTAAAAGTGACGGCGAATTCTGCTAGGAAAACAAAATCAAAATGGAACCAATTTTGAGAGAAAATCACAAAGTTCCCTGTGTATGTTTTTAGTGTACCCATAATTCAGATATCAACATAAAATATGTTCCAGGAAGGTATTTCAATTTGACCGCTATATTCGCATTGGCGGGGTTTAACGTCCTACAGCTCTACCCAAACTGAGATAATAAGCACGGTAGTTATGGTAATAAGATAGTGTACTACGTTTAAACTGGAGGTTTTCCAGGTAGCCGAATTCATATCTGAAATGCTAAATTTACTTTTTTCTTCCATGATCTCCTGAACATGGATATTTTGTCGAATTTGAGTCCCATAATGGTGTTTTAATCGGCCATGGCACATTTTGTGATTGAGGTATTAATTTGTCTACTTCGAAAACCTACGATTTGACGTATTATACAATCACATTGCTAACATCGAAATTTCACGCAAAATTTGGCCATATTTGTAATAAAGCCGTCATATTGGAATACTAATATGTATTCAAATTGGCAACATTCTGAATCGACACATATTAAAGATATATAATCTATCGAAAAACATTAGATTGTCTTTATTTCATGACCCTGGGACAAGCAACTCGGCAAAACGTTTGGCAAAACACCTAGTCTCTAGCGTCACTAGGCATATTTTATGGCTGGGGTAACTGGATCATTAGTTCATCGAAGCGTTCTTCAGGCCCGGACTTGACCGGGACACCCTGACGATGATGATAGCATCAAACGAAACGAGAACGGGTCGGAGCCACACTGCAGTAAGGTCTGGGCAGGTGACTTACATTTCTAGATTTACCAATTATTCCCAAAAAGGTGAACTGACAAAATCCAATTCTAATCTTACCCCTGGAACTAGGTACCAACATTCAGAAAAGCTACCGGTTTTCTTCTGTTTTACGATCAAGTAAAATTTTTTTATATTTGTTCCTTTAAACCAACAAATGTTGTTGAAAACATTACTTGGCATACTGTTGGTACCTTCTGAGTTCTAGACACCTAGACAAGTGTCCCAGTTGCCTTCCCCCTGTTACGGGCCCTGCTTTATTTCCATCGCAAGACTTCACCTGGTGTTTGACTGCCGGACTAGTATCATTTCAGCTAGAGCCAGTGGCAAAACGTAAAGATCGGGTAGACCAATTTTCACCGTTTTAAAATCTGTGGTACAATCGGAACATCTGATACACGCTACCTGTGGAGAAGTTATCTCAGACACATTTAGTAGTCAAAATGTCAACATCCACATTCCACAACACGTTACATTGTTTGCTTTGCAACCTTAAGGGCTATATAATCCGTACAGCCCCAACATGATTTCAATGATTTTTCACAAAAAATAACATCTACGTCGTTTTCAATGACAGCTTCAGCGAATGGGGGTTCATGGCGGCCACCATCTTGCACTGTTTTGTGCTTCGGTCGTGTCTATTCCAGATATACACAATCAATTCTGTTAATGTTTTTAGCCTGGAGATTGACTTATAGTTAGTTCATTTATTTCAGTTCTAAACAAATATTTTAAATTTTGACGCTGGTATTGTCTGTCCATGTGAAAGTAGCTCCCGAAACGTAATTCTCTAAGTTATGCTTTCAGAAACACTACCAGGGGGTGTTGTTCGCATTTCGGTCCAGATCGGTTTTGTAACAAATCTAGACGACACCTGTGTCAAAATATAAATCCTTTTGGGGATTAAACTACTTCTGAGTGAGCCAAACGTCAAGAGCAGTCAGCCTTGAATGCACTGATCCAGGAAAAGAACCCTTAGCAGTGGGAATTCGATATAAGAGTGTCGTTGCACCACTGCATGGCAAAATTCTCCTCGCATCAAACTGATGGAACCTAGAGGGGAGCAGAACAGTTGGTCATACATTTCATTTCATTTCTTAAAATTGGTGTAAACTATTTTTGTCAACATTTGATACGAATGCGCGTTCCTACGGCTACTGCAATAGTATCAATTTACGACAATGCTGTCAGAGTCATATACTATTAGCCCCCTTCTACGTTAGTGTAACACATTGTTCTTCTTTATGAACCCATAATGTGAATATCCTTTTCTCTGCATCAGCATTCGTTTGTACTGTAAACACGCGTGTAAATGGACTGGTTTTGGAAAAAAATGCGACGTCTGATATGCCGTTGTGACGTCACAGTAACGTCATGACGTCATAGAGACATAACGTCGCCATTTTTGGACTCGCTGATACCGACTTCCTATCTGTCCGCAATACATTTATGGTGTCTAAATCCAATAGTTTTAGAGATATTCACGAGTTTTGATCGACAGCCGCCATCTTGGATTTGGCCACGCCCCCTGTCCTTATTTGGACTCCGATTTTGGTAAACTTTCATTTCCTTACTTAGGACATCATACTGAGTCAATATATAACAAAAAACCTTTTGTTGCAATTTGTTCTACGTTCGACATCATTTAGCCGTAGTTTGACCCGCCTAAATAGCTTATAAATAAATTTGTTAAAAACACTGTGCTTAAAAAATATATACTTTTAATATATAAATTGAACATTTGTTGTCTGTGTTATCCTACATGTCAAGATGACAAATGTAAGAGTCGTGCATTGTATTTTCTTGGAGTTACTCTTTCAAGTAACAAAATGAAATGGACTTTAAAGTCCTACTTTCAGGTCCATAACTAGCAGCAGCCCTGCTTCCCCCCGCCCCCCACCCCCATTACGGAAAATCGGCTCCTCCAATGGGCGCAAAAGGCACCCTTTCTATTGGACGCAATACGAAGCCAACGACCAATTAAGGCGAGTCACATTGGTTGGGCGCCCACGCAGGGGCGGATCCAGGAATTTTTGCAGGAGGGGGTTTGCCCGGTTTCTGTCACAGAAATCTGCCATCATCGTCTCTAAATTACATAGGCATACATACAAATTGAGCTTTTTAAACAGAGAAATCATTTTTATACTGATGTAGGATCACTTTGTGATGTAATTTCATGGATGCCAGGCATTATTATTTTTTATGTAGCTGAGCAAGGGGGGGGGGGGGCGCCCCTGCCACGACAAGATCATTGGCGCTCATTATATAATTGGTGAGGGACCCGAGTGAGATTGGTTAGGCTCACAAAACAGCGTAATGATCTTCAAAATTCCAAACTTATCGTTTTTCTCATAAATTATTTTAGGTATGTTAAGTCGTGTTCCGTCCTTTAAATTTTTATAATGTTCATATCAAATTATCAATCCTCATTATACACCGATATCATTTTCAGGTGCAGTCTATTTTCCAAAATTTCCTTGGGTGCGGGGGAAGCACTCATTTACACGATGACCTTATTAGTTGGAGCATAACAGTAGGACGGATGTTAAATTCCATTTCATGTAATTTCTTAGTTATTTACTAGACACCATTGTCTCCTAAGTCAAAGTCTTGCCATGAGATGTCGGCATACATGTAGGGTTGCTAGGCGCAAAATATTGATAAACAGAATTATGAAATCTCTTGGAAGCATTTAGCTGAAATATAGCCTTGAGATTAAACATTGATTATAGGTGTTTTCTTTCAAGTAAGGGATGGACTTCCTTTTAGTTATCGGATAGATTTGTGACATTGGGTGTAAACTAAGAATTGGTTATGATAATAACAGTAATTCTCTGCCGAATATAAAATAAACAAAACAAATTGCCTTCAATAGTTGAATAGAGTAGTTAAAAGCAAAATAAGTAAAAGAGTGCATTTTCATTAATCACTTAACACGAGTATAATTTAATTGAATCAATCAAGATTGCCTTATAATAAGTAGTCTGTAAATATTCTAATTGAATTCAAGTCTGGCTGTGACGTCATTCTTTTTGTATTTAATCCATTATAAAAATGTACATGTAGAATGTATGGGTGATCTTTAATACCACTCACTAACTTTATCCTATTAAGACAAATACTATCAATTATTTTATACTTTGTCAGACGGTTTCTGTTACAATGGATTCTTTTTTAAATAATGGATTTTTTTTTTTACTAGCAAGTAGAAAAAACGAACAACAAAGAAATCTATGAATCGTAAATTTATTGTAATATCGAAAACATTTTAATCAAAATTTTACATGGATTGATAGGTCGTTCGTTTTTTATACGTCCACATTCATAATGTGAACGTATTATGCCGTCGCCCCTGTCTGTGTGTTTGTGTGTGTGTGTGTGTGTCTGTGTGTGTGTGTGTGTGTCTGTGGTTCGCCTACAGGGCGCAATTCTTCATGGATTTTCTTCAAACTTGGCATACTTATTCCTTATACCCCAAGAAAGATCCCTATTGTTTTTGGGGCATGCCCGACCCCCAGGGGCCGAGCCACGCCCATTTCTAGTATTTGTTTGTTTGTCGTCTACAGGCCACATTTCTTAACTTATAATTTTGAAACTTAGCATACACATTCTTTGTACCCTAAGGAACATCCCTATCGTTTGGGGTGTATGCCCCACCCCCAGGGGCAGAGCCACGCCCATTTTCTTTTCGTGTGTCTTTGTGTCGCCTACAGGGCGCAATTCTTTCTGGATTTTCTTCAAACTTGGTATACGTATTCCTTATACCCTAAGGAAGATCTCTATTGTTTTTGGTGCATGCCCGACCCCCAGGGACAGAGCCACGCCCATTTCTAGTATGTATTTGTTTGTCGTCTACAGGCCACATTTCTTAACTTATAATTTTGAAACTTAGCATACACATTCTTTGTACCCTAAGGAACATCCCTATCATTTGGGGTGCATGCCCAACCCCCTGGGGCAGAGCCACACCCATTTTCTTATCGTGTGTCTTTGTGTCGCCTACAGGCCGCAATTCTTATTGGATTTTCTTTAAAACTTTGATTACTTACTCTTTATACTCTAAGGATGATCCCTATCATTTGGGGTGCATGCCCAACCCCCCAGGGGCAGAGCCACGCCCATTTTCTTTTTGTGTGTCGCCTAGAAGCCGCAATTCTAACTGTATTTTCTTAAAACTTTGTATAATTACCCTAAGGATGATCCGTATTGTTTTTTGGTGCATGCCCGACCCCCAATGGCAGAGCCACGCCCATTCCTTGTATTTATTTGTTTGTCGTCTACAAGCCACATTTCTTAACGTATCATCTTGAAACTTTGAATGATTATTCTTTGTACCCCAAGGAACATTTCTATCATTTGGGGTGCATGCCCAACCCCCAGGGGCAGAGTCACGCCCATTTTCTTTTTGTATGTCGCCTACAGGCCACAATTCTTAATCGGTCATCTTGAAACTTAAAATACTTATTCCTTATACCCTAAGGATGACCCCTTTTGTTTTGGGTGCATGCCCGACCCCCATGGGACAGCAACACCCATTTCGTGTATTTGTTTGTCTGTCGTCTACAGGCTGCATTTCTTAATGTATCATCTTGAAACTTTGAATACTTATTCTTTTTACCTTAAGGATGATCCCTATTGTTTTTGGTGCATGTCCAACCCCAAGGGACAGTGCCATGCCCATTTTTTTTTTGTTGTCTGTCTGTGTGTCACCTACAGCCCACAATTCTTAATCGATCGTCTTGAAAACTTTTTTTATACTTATTCCTTATACCCTAAGGCTGACCACTATTATTTTTGGTGCATGACGGACCCCCTGGGACAGAGCCACGCCCAATGCTTTTGTGTCTTGTGTTCGCCTACAGGATGCAATTCTTAACAGATACTTTTAAAACTTTACAAACCTATTCCTTATACCCTAAAGATGACCCCTATTGTTTTGGTGATTTCCTAACCCCCAGGGGCAGAGCCATGCCCATTTTTACTTCGTGTCTATGTGTGTTGTCTGCAGGCCACGATTCTTAATGGATCGTCTTGACGTCTTAAAACTTGAGATATGTATTCCATATAGCCTAAGGACGTCAACTGCATGTCCCGACTCACACAGGCAAGATACGACCAATTTTTGTGTTTGTCGTTTACAGGCCGCAATTCTGAATGAATCAGCTTGGTACTTGGTTTATGTATTCCTTATAGCCTGAGGGCGTCCACTATTGATTTTGATGAATGTCCCGACCCTCAGGGTCAGAGCCACGCCCACTTTTTGCCTTTTGTGTTAGGAAGGCACAATTCTGAATGGATTATCTTGGTATAGTTATTCCTTATACTCTAAGGACGGCAACTATTAATGTTGGTGCACGACCCTCAACGCTAAACAAACCAAACGCCTAGCCTTCTTGACAAAGTACCATATCAATCAAAGTAGGAATGTGGACGTATATTGTAGCGTTAGCGTTATGTTTTTATTTATACTTGATTCATTTATCTCCATGGTCGACTTTTCAATAGATTCAGATTCTTTCGAAATATCCGATAATAAATTAAGTTTAATGAAGAAAATTGGGCGGTTCCATCTACATATTTAACACTTCACTTAATACATGATCATTATCTTAGTCCTCTGGCATCGGGGTTTCCGAGATTTTGTCCTTTATTGGTGCGATTGTGGATAAATTCATATTGCCTATATACTGATCACCGAACCGACAAGGGCGTATTGTAACCGACAAAAACTAGGTTACTAACATATCATTTCAACAATTCGCTTAATTCGAAGAAGAGGTCTTTAACAATGGTAGGCCCCGGTGGAAACCCAGCAGGTTGGACTTTTTCAACGGCACACTTTGGGACACATGAAAAAATAGCGTCATGCCCGGTAAAATATATTTGAAAAATATTTGAATTTTACAACATAGAAACATGGCAAGTCATTTGCACTATTGATTCTTTACCAACTAATACTTTATTAAAATTATACAATGCAATAATTAAACAGATAACCTTGTATGCCTCAGAGGTATGGGGTGCACAATTAACATCGAACGAAAAGCATTTATTGGAAAAGTGGGACCAAGTAAATTTGAACAAGGTGTCCACAAAAATCTGTAAATCCATACTGGCCCAACCCTCCGGGACATAGTAGTATAAGCGCCTGTCTGGCAATTTTTTTTGCACGTGCGTGCACGCATGCGCGTGCGTGCATGGGCGTGCACGTGACCTTGAACTAGATGACCTTTAGCACGTGCATGACCTAAATGACCCCTGACACGTGCGTGACCTTGCACGTGTCCTTGCACGTGCATGACGTACGAAGAGGGGCGCGCGCGCGCGCGGGAAAAGAGAGAGAGAGAGAGAGAGAGAGAAAAGAAGAAGAAAGGGGAAGAGAGGGAGGGGAAACAACTCTTTTACATTGATTAAGTTGGCCCTGAAAAGGGCCGTTGGTCCACACAATGTGTGGGTTAGCAGGAGCACTTCGGCTGCTCCCACCGATTCGGCTTCTTGGTGCATTTGACTGCATGCTTTGACCGCCTATGACAGGTGTTCGACACATCTACCCCACACCAGAAACACACCAAGTAATCGGCATCGGGCCGATTCCCCTTAAACATGGGGTAATACCCCCGACAAGTAGCGCAAAATCTTTTATCGTTTCGATCCATGGTGTTTGTGACTTCTTTGGGCTTTGACACTCCTATTTATAGTTCGAGACGGGACGAGTCTAAGGTGTTGGGACGATACCATTTTCCAACCAATCAGAATAGCATGACGTCACATGACGTCACAAACAACAGACACGTGATATGTTGTCGACATTTTATTGAACATATTTACAAAGCATTTTATTCAACACAAAATTGAACACAAAGGCATAGAACACAAATTTAATTGAACTTTAACACAAAAAACATATTTACAGAGCAAAAAAGCATCGACATCGTTGTCCCTTCTTCTGGTCTTTTTGCAAGTCGGGAAAATGATCCCTAGCCCATTGTTCGACGAGTATATCGTTCACACGATACACGTGCCCGAACACCGAAAGGGCGTGCGGGGAGGGAACGTGAAACCGATGACACAAATAATACAAACAATAATGGCCGCAGACGACACTCTCGAGTCCCTGAATCCATCGGGGTTGGTAGTGGAGTTGTAGATCTTGGACGAAACGTCGAAAGGCTTCTCCGTAAACATCAGGGGGACACCCGTAGGAATCAAAGAAGGTAATGTGATCTGGTCCTTCGCACACAAACACGGTCCAGTGTCTACCGGGTTGGTCTTCGTCGTCCGTGTTGATGACGTAGGCTTTGGGGTACGAGGTCGGGCGCAGTATATCCAGATGATTACGAGCCCACACGCCCCCGAACACGTTAGCGGGGAGGTGTTTTTCTAAAGCCCGTGTCAGTTGTCGATTGGAGAGAGCCTCACCAATCTGTGATGACTTGTCGGTTGGCGTCGATTTCCAAGACATTGTCGTATTCGGCAAACAGAACAAGACTGAGGTGATTGGTCGGGGCTGCACCGAACTTGAGTTCCAAAGACAGGTTACCCGCCGCTTTGGGATGAAAGTAGTTACCGTCGGCTCCGTGGTCGTTGGTCAAATCGAAACAATACAAAGTGTACCCATTGATATAGTCGTTGAAAGGGAGGTCCAGGTCTTCTCGGGTGTTTAAGACGGCCACCCGTTTCATCAAATCCAGGTATGGTGCGATGGCTTGTCGCTGGGGAAAATCGACGTCGTATTCGTCCACAATCTCCCCGTTCTTGGTCAATTTGATGTTTTCCAATTGATTGTGTTCGAATTGGAAGGGATTTCTGTTTTTTCTTCCGTCGTAGGCGGTGTTGCGTACCATACCCACGATTAATCTCTTGGGCAGGCTTTCGTTGACAAACAAATTGTCTAGGACGTGACTGGTACGATCGTCGGGAATGACCATGTCGCGGACCACCACGCGTTTCAGGGGATACTTGGCGTTGGACGATTGAAGTTGCGCGGCCACCCGTGTGTAGGTACTGGGAGCTAGAGTGACGAACGGGATATCCAGGTAGGCTTTGGTGAACTCGACTTTGTAGTCTTCGGCATCGTTGCCTTCGCCGTACATCAGAAAAAATTTCGGGGATTGCTTTTCCAATTTCAACCGCAGGTCCACACCATCCAGCAGATACCGATCTTGTAAACACATGTCCAAGTGTAGACGCGACTGCAATTCAAAGGTGCGACTGGCAGCAATGGTTTTCTGGCGTTGTTCCAATCCTTTGTTATTCGGAGCCTGTCGTCCACCATCCCCGGCGGTGGCGACAGATTTCGTGGAATTGAACTGCCCGGCGGTATCTTTTTCCCACAGGACTTGTTTCGACAAGTGGTCGTTCTTGGCTCCCTTACCGAAACTCAGCAAATTCTCCAAGTAAGCCCGGTAGGGATAGGTGGGCAGAGAGGTGGTGACCAAAGTTTCGGCATCCTTTCCCAGGCGTAATTTGACGTCTTTAAACAAGGAATGAAACAAGTTGTTAATGGGTGCGACTTGACTATCCGCGTCCAGGTCATCCCCGTTGTTCTTGGTCACCTTCAGGGCCACGTGCAGTGTCATGTTGGCCAGATCGATGAAATCGGTGGTGGCATTGGAAATATAAAATTCGATGGGTCCGTCGTGGTTCAAGTCGGGCGTCAGTGGATACTTTCTGATTTTCGTCACCTTGTTTATGGCCGTCTGCGTGTCGGGTACACTGAACAAATCCTGCAATTCGTCTCGCGCGCAGGGACAGGAATCATTGCACATTACCTGCGTAGCCATGGTCGAAGATATCTAGTTTACGTCGCTTGTGAGAGGTGACCTGTGTCTTCTTCTTCCTCTTCGGACGATGTGAAGTGGACGGGGTTCGTGAGGGGTCTTTTATAGGTTCCAGGTGGGCGACCACGTTCTTGAGTGTGTCGGACATCGTGTTTGACACCGCGGGGCGAAGCGTGTCCTGGGCGACTTTCTTCCAGTTCCATTTTTCACGACCACTGACGGCGTCGAGCACGCTTTGCCCCACTTTGGGTAACACTTGGGCCACATTCTTTTTCACGGCAGCTTTACCGGCCGACCACAAGGTCTTCCCAACCGATTTGACGGCATTCAATAACCCGGACCATCGACCGGCACCCTGTTGTCTCAGAATTCCTCCCCTGTACACCACCAGACCATTGCCAGCCCCTCGTTGTCTGAGCACTCCACCTTTGTACACTCGAATCATCATCGGCGGCGAAAATGAAGTTGGGTCACCACCTTACCGTCGAGAAATGGCACGGCTTTCCCCATTCCGTTCCTTATATAGAGACCAATGGAGCTTAGTCGACTGTACTTCAGAGGTAAGTAGTGAATCCTGGCGGGGCGGTGATACAATCGTCGACTGGGAATCACGTCCAACAAGGTAGCCTTCACGTCACCCACGGTCTGGGGTTCGATAATGTCCGTGTAGATGTAAAACAGATCGTACTGGATTTGAAGATTTGGGGTGTGGTGGGCGTAGAAATACCGTAGACTTTGGCCATCGTCGCCGGTCATATCGATTGACTGCAGGGCAACCAACAGTTCGTTTCCAGGCCATCCCAACATGGCCACGATGGGTCCACACAGACGAAGTTCGATTTTTGGCAACACGTCAAAATACAAAAGCGCTTGCACGTGATTGATCTTCAGATACACTTTGTCGTTGGTGTTGTCTTTCTTGAAAGACACAAAGGAACCTTTTTGTGCGGCCCCTTGGCGCATCACCTCTCGAGTTTCGTACTCAGTCTGCTCTTGCTTCTCATGGTCGGTCATGTCCTTGTTATTGGGATCCAAACGAACGGGTTTATGGGCCAAATGGTTGTAGATGGGAGGCAGGTTCCACAAATCATTCAGTCTGGTGTTCAGGACAGTCAGGATATGCCTCAGCGACTCGTAGTCGTCACTCTTGATGTGCGTTTCCATTTCGATGGATCCCTTGATCTCATCACCCTTTACACCTTTGAAACAATTCGACGGGTCGATTCTGTGGCGGTCCGGCATATCTTTACTTGGGGTTCGTCGCTCGACGGCGACCAAGGATGAATGCGTAAGCCGATCGTGTTGTCTCGTTGATCGATGTTTTGCCATTGGTCAGGTAACGTGATCATGGACAGACCCACTTCCCATTCACGGTGATCGACGAGAAGTGGCGGGTCCAGATGTGTATGATACGTGGAGACTTTGTTGTCGGGATACCACGACATGGAACTGTCACTAGGGAGCGTGAGGTAAAAGGGCCGGTCGTTGTTCATTATGTTTGGTTTTCAAGGTTGGAGAAGGTAACAGGTAACCCAAGGTACTGGAGAGCAAGGCCGTCCACAACGTGGTCTGCGATCCGTCGGGTTTGAAAGTCAGTTGGGACAAAGAAACTCCCGCCACGACGTACACTAAAATCACTTGACAGAAAAAGACGATTTCCGCTTGTGGCACACGTTTTCCCAAGAGTGACCAATTGTGGGCACTCGCGGACGTAGACGTGGTTTCGTCTTGCATGTTGACTGATGTCGGCGTCTCTCGCTCCTATTTATACGTTTTGGAGACTGGTCCTGTCGATCCACGAATTAAAACTTGCCGGATAGCCCAACCATTTAACCAATACTTTGTCTTTTTTTCTTTCGAGTACTCTTTCGATGGGAAAGATCTCGTCGTCGTTGACTTGAACCGCTTGCAATTCTTCGGGATAGAAGGTGCCCTGTATGGGTTCGCCCCTTTCGTCCAACAGTTTGTAACCGGGACCGACGTTGGGTGCGACGTTGAACGTTTCCAGAGTCCAGTAGGGCCAGTAACCTTTGTCGAAGGCACCATGTTTCGGTAAAGCCAAACGTACGGTCGTACCAATGTCCATTGATTTTTTCTTTTTCGGGGGACGTGGGGGAGGTGTTGTCAACATCCACTCGTGTTCGGGGCGAACGTCTTTGGGCGCCATTCCGATGGTCCGATGTCGTCTAGCATTGTAAGCCCGAACCAGGTCGTCTAGCACGTCGATGTACCGTTGTGTTTGTCGATGAGTAAAGTATCGCCACATGCGTTCTTTCAGGGTCCGTTGAAATCGTTCGACCACACTGGCTTTGGTTTCGACGTTGTGTGTCACGAAAAAATGAATCTTTTTCTTCTTCAGGTACGCTTGCATTTTGCGATTGAGGAATTCGGTACCTTTGTCCGTTTGAAGTCGCAGGGGTTGTCGACTTTGAAAGATTTGACGAAAGGCCTCCACCAAACTGTCCCCCGTCTTGTTTTTGAGGGGCAACACCCAAGCGTACTTGGAAAACACATCGATGACGCACAGCAAATACCTGTATCCCTCATTCTGTCGCTCAAGTCGGCTTGCCACTGATGATCTATGCCGGCCACCACCGTGGGAGACCGCGAGAATTTCTTTTTCAATGGTTTGTGCAAGGTATACGCCCTTTGTTGTTTCAACCATGCCTTGACTTTGTCCAGGGACACACCGGTAGCTTTGTGAAGTCCCAGAGCGCCACCGAAAGCGGCCGGGTGGTTCGGGTCGTAATACACTTTCTTCAGCTTTCGTTCCATGTTTCAGCAGGTGTCCCTATGAACAGGCTATTTATAGTTTTTGCAAGGAGAGCCATCTTCTGGTAGGTATACTAGGCGTATCCGTACTGGAGATTTTCTTCTTTCTCGGGCGTCGCGGCGGAGTCCGTGTCGGTGGTGTGGACAACACGTTCCATCGTTCTTGATTCCCGATGGCTTCGCGCGGTACGTTCGTGGCCTTCAAACTTTGCATCACGCCAAACCATCCCACGGGAGCCTGGGTATTCTTTCGTCGACGAACCAAATCGTTCACAATGTCAATGGCATTGGTGTTGGGTACGGGTACCCCATTCCGAACCAATTCCAAGTTCTCGTTCCACGACCAAGGTGTCTTTTCTTTCATGTGTTTCAACAAAAGGCGAGCTCGGTGTTGATAAGGTCGAGGGACCGACTCCAGGATGGGTGCCTCCGAAGTTTCTTCTTCTCTTGGCTCGGGTATGTTGTCGTCCAACAAGGGAACAACCTGTTTTCTTTTCCTTTGCATCGTTTGATAACGATGTAACAACTGTCCGTACCGTTGCATTTTATTTTCGTCGGTTAGGGTGGGATCGTTTAGCACGTGTTGCATGTCTTGGTGGACATTCTCGACGGCCTGCTGCAGTGGATCTCGATCGTACACGGGTTCGACTGGCCTGACTTCGACGGGTTTGACGTCGGGGAGTCCCTCGAAGGGTACCAGTTTCATTTTCTTGGCGAATTTCATCTTTGGGAAAGGACCGAAACAATCGAGTGTAGAATCCCCCTTTCTGTTGCTTCAAAAGTCGCCGACGGGTCTTCCAAGGTGTTTTAGACGTGCCCAAACGTCGTAACAAGGGGGCGTCCTTTTTCAAGCGCTTGACTTCTTTGTCGGTCACAGGAACGTTGCCGCGAATCAGGTTTCCAATACACTCACACACACCGTCGACAATGGGTTGGGTCTCGAGTAAAAGGGGACGGTCTTTCGGTGCAGTGTTCAAGAGATACCGCAGTGTCTCCATGACTGAGCTCGGGGTCGTTCTCCGGTTCCCTTTTTATACCTTTCTGTTCTCTGGGTTATCCACCAAATAGTTTAGATAGCTCGGCAGCCATAGCGTTTGCTCTATCGTGCCTTCTAAGGAAGGGATGTTTACCACCCTTTTGTCCACCCAATAGATTAGATACCAAGGGGGCCAAAGCCGGGAGGGCCATGGCCAGCAATGCCCCGATGGCCCCACCCTGTTGATCGACAAGTCGCCGTTTGACGTCGGGTGGAACATTACTCAGTTTGCGAAGCAACGCTCGATGTTTGTTCAATTCTTCGGTACTCAGTCCCCTTCCGCGCTGTGCGGTCCGTCGAACGAATTGATTTCGTTTCTTGTTTCTTTCCTCTTGCAGCCTTTCCTTCCATCGCAGCAAGATACGAATCAACACACCCCCAAAAAATCCACGTCCCCCAGGTTTCATGATCAGGGAGAGTTTTTCGGTCGTCGGCATGTTTCTCTCCGTCAGTTGGGTCAACACTTGTCGATTTCGTTCCACCCATTTCTTGTGTTGAGCGTGCAGTGGCTGAATGTTACCCTTCAGCAAATGGTTGGCCGCCAACTTGAACCACTGCAACAATCCAATACGTGCCCGGCCCGTATTCTTGACCAACTGCCCATAAGCCATATCGGGAGTCAGATGTTGTAACTTGCGAATGAAGGACTTGAGTCCTTTCATAGAACTCTTCTTTTCTCTTCGTGGTCTGCGAAAGATCGGGGAGAGAGACCGAGCAGGGGAAGGTGGTGACGAGGGACGTGGAGGTGTGACCGGTAAGGTGAAACGTGGTGGTGTGGCCGGTAAAGGAGACATGGGACTCGTGGGTGGTGTCAACGAGGGAGGTGACCACTGTGTTCTGGGGGCCCTCATTCTCGGGCGAGTCTGACTTCGTACCGTGGGATCACGAAGGTCCGGTGCCAACGTCGGGAACGTCGCCCTGGGAAGGGTGGGAGGTGGGTGTTTCCTCTGCGTATTCTTCGTACGAGCCATCGTGACAAACAAGAGTCAATTCGAGGTACAGGTCCCCCTTTTATACTTTTTGGACGTAGACGATGGGTGGTTCCTCTTGGGGTAAAATGTTGGATCTCAGTCGCAAAGCTTCGGGTGTGTCGGGCTTCAAATCAACGAGTAAGTAACTGCGAGGGGTACTCGTCGCATCTTCATAAGCTTCTTGCATATACTTGGAACGGGAAGGGTACATCTGACGGGCCAACACACCAATTTGCGAGGCGTCTCGGGGATTTTTGAACAAGACCAAGTAATGAGCATTCAGACTGATGGTACGCTGTTGCTTGTCAAACAAGTTTTGCACAATGTAAATGACACTCGTGTCGTGGTGATGACTCTTTTTCGTGAACCACTTTTGCAATATCTCCGTGTCTTCTCCCATCAAATCGTCCACGACTAAGACTTGTGGACCTTTGACTTGACCCATCACGTCGTCAATATCCGTCAAACCTTTGACATAAGTGTAGGGAAAGCGATCGTAACTCTCTTGCCATTCGCCATAAGCCCACACGATACGTTGGGGAGGGACGTCGAACAGGGACGCTTGAAGAAACTTCTGCACAAAGACCGTTTTCCCAACACCCGTTGGACCACTGACTAACATGGTAAAGGGATGTTTGAACGTCACATCCATCTTGCACTGTTTTCCCCCATTCCCTTTTCCCCTGCCTTTTATACCTTCGCGCCAGAACAACAGACATGGAGTGAAATTAGAACACAATTTATTTTACTAAAAATACAAAAAGAACATTCAATGCAACAAACATATCATACAAAGGAAAAGAACATTCAATAGAACATATCATACAAAGGAAAAGAAAAAATTAGTTATCGCGTTCTCTCTTCAGGATCTCTTGTCTCACCCAGGGTACATTTCTCAGGACGCGAGGAATCCAATACACATGTCCCAAAAGCTTCTGCATCGTGTCGTGTGGGTGCCAGTCTTCCACTTCAGCAAACGTGACGACGACGGGTATCCATTCACTCATATCGAAACAAGGGGGATACGACAAGACTTCGGTCATATCTCTCGGGCCCGCATATTGGATGAGTGCTCGGGAAAAACTTTCTGCTTCCTTCTCTGCCAACAAGAGGACAGCCGTCTTCGGGATTTCACCGTTCGAAGTTTCACCGTTTTCACTGGTAGTCGGGAGAATAGTCGGTGGAATAGAAAGCTTCGTCAGCTGTTTTCTTTTTTTCTTTGTATCGTCTGTAGAGCTCGAACGCTTCTCCGCACCAGAACCAGTATCGCTGACTGCGGGTGTTGTCTCTGGGCATGTCGATGTTGTTGTCGAACATGCGACTGGCAACGGCTTCAAAGTTGTTTTCTGTTTGGATTTCTTCTTGGCACTCGAGCAGGCCGTGCCCGAGCTGTCCACAGTTGAGGCACTTGTGATTTTCGTCGGTGGGTCTCTTGATTCCGTAACACTTTCTTTTGACAGTTTCTTTTCTTTCTTCATCACTCTTCGCTTTTTGGGCTTCTGTTCGTTTTCCACACTGGGGTGCCCAGTGTCCTGGTTCTCCGCAGAGGTAACAACTTCCATAGGAACCGTAGGCTGGTCTGTCTTGTCTTGGTTTTCGTTGCTGTTGTTGGGAACGAGCAGGGCAGTCTCTATACCAGTGTCCGACATTGTTACAGGAGAAACAAGCTTGACTAGCCATCGAGAGCAGAATGAAATTTCAGTTGTTGTTGTTCTTGGTGTTTAACGTCCGCTTCCACCGAAGGTGATATCGCAGACAAGTCTTATTTTTGATTTTCATTATCTTAGCGCACGCGCAGGGGTCTTTGCTGTGGGAGGAAACCGGAGTGCCCGGAGGAAACCCACGAGGTTGAGAAGGAGCCCCTATCTCCATGCCACATACGCTCACACCAGGGCTCGAAACCACAGCCGCAAGCCAGAGGTGACCGGCCAGCTAGAGGTCGAAGCGCGGCACTCTAGACCACTAGGCCATCCCAACCCCCCGGTTTTTGGAAATTTCAGTCTGACACTTCGCTTCTTATAGTCTTGGTCGTGACGTCACTCGCTTTTGATTGGTTCTTTCTTTTCCTTCGTTTTGATTGGTTCGTTGTTTAGTCTATGATTTCCAGGCTGTCCACGTACTTTTTCACTTCGTCCCAATCGATCAAGGCTTCACTCACGTGACAGGCTTCCAACAACGTCATCAGGTCGGCTCCATTACCGTGCTTTTGTCGCCATTGATTGAACACGGTGAAGATTTGCATGCGCGCGTTGTTGGGATGACTCATCTTGGCTTGACTGATTCGCGCTTCTCTGATCCCCAGATGTCTGCCAATACATTCCCAGTCTTCTCCCATGTTGCCGGACATGACATTGATATCCATTTGATCCAGAGACCATCGTTTCTTTTTCTTCGGCAAACCGTCCATCCACTGGCGTATGGAGTCTTCTTTCTGTTCGACAAACTCGTCTTTGCGTTTGATCAACGAGGTCTTAAAGCCCGGTACCACCGTCCAGAACTTTTTCAAGGCTTTGTCGACGTCTTCTCGCCATCGTTGTTCGTCCTCCCACGTCTTGACTTGATCCCGTGGATCGTCCATCATACTGCCTAGCACGTTATCGATGTCTTGCAGTTTCGGCTCGTCCACCCAAAGGTAGTGATTGTAATCGTCCACGGGGTGCGAGGGTTGACCCGTTATGGAAGAAACGCCTAGTCCCAGACACGAGTGGTATCTCTGACTGGGATGTTCGTACTTGCAGCCGATACACTCTTCGTGTTGCCTTTCTTCTATAATGGGCAGGAAACATTTCAACACTCGAAAGTTGAGCCATCGTTGTCTAAGTTTCTCGATCATATTTTCTGCCGGTTCGTCCTCTTCTCCGTTCGTTCGCCATGTTCCCGAGACCCGCAAGTCAGTATCCATAGGGGTAAGTGTTGCTCGGTTGGCCATCGTCATTGAATTGAACAAACCGCTTGTCATACACGATTTTATATCTTTTGTTCTCGGGGCGTGTCCAAAGACGGCGGTCACGTGATCTGGTAATCTTGAACGGATTGGCTATGACCAGAGGCTCGTTTTGATTGACGTGCCGTACATTCTCCTTCATGATGGCGTAGTTCAGCTGCTGGGAGGCACGGTAATTCAAGGTGAATCCCCGGACTTTACATACAGTTTTTCCATCGCTCTGGCGGTACGCGTAATTCTTTGGCCCTCCGCTAACAAATTCTCGAATGGTGACATCTTCGGGCAACTCGTTCTTCCACTGACCCAAACTAGAACCTTCCGGGGGATTCCATGACGTGGCGTGGTATTGGTAGATGACGCTGTCGGTGTCAAAATAGCATACCCTTTCTCCCAACTTTTCCAAGACGGAATAGAGTTTCAAACGGGCCTGGGCAGTGACAAAGGCGGCGATAACCACGTTGGTGATGGGGCAGGGTGCGACGTGTTCTTCTTTTTTCAACGTTTCCATCAAGACCATGTTATCGTTGACTAACTGCACATCTCGTACGGTCTGGGTCACGTCCAACATTTTTTCAAAATAGACGCTGGGCTCCGTGATGTATTCTGTTTTGGGAAAGTTGTCTCTCTGTCCGAATTTACCCCATGCTGTGTTCAATTGTAACTTGCTAAACGCCCGCATCCCTTTGTTGGGTTTTATCGACGCGGGATCCAGACGAATACCTTCCGTGTCGTACACGTCGTTGACGAAGCGGGTCTTGTCTTCTTCGGTGTGACAGGTGTCGGGATAACCGCTGCTTTCCATCTTCTTCTTCAGGTAGTGATTGATGTACCCAGTAAACAGACCACCCGTTTTGGCCTCGGGATCGTAAGTGCTGAATTCTTTCCAGTGCCAAACTTCGTAGAATTTCAGTACTTGGTATCCTAGGGTCACCGCTTTCTTGAGTTCCAGGGTGACAAACGTACCCACCCAGGCTCGCTGTTCGTCGGTGTGCTCACACGGTTGGTATTCGGCAATCTCCCCTTGTTGCATGTGTTCGTCGACGCAGCTTCGACATAGGGCAAACACCAATTTCTGTTTGCTCCGAAACGGGAGCACTGGATGGTACAGGCCACGGGGCGGCAAGACGGAACACTGGATCAACCCTTCGTACTGTTGCCACTGGTCTTGATCGGGCTGTGTGACGATCGTGGGTTCCTTGATGGGAAAGGTACCGTACTTGCAGATGTAAGGGTACAAGGACACCACGTCGATGTAGCGCATGTCTTCCACCGACTCGTTCACCAACAGTTGGATGGCATTGGTTCTTCCGCCGAAGAAAGCGTTGCGGGGCATCAGTGGTTCGGGAGCGGGCCATTGCTGATCTTCCAAGCCTTGTAAAAATTCGTCCATCTCGGGATCGTGGCGTCGTTCTTCCTCCATCTCACACTCCCACATGACGCGGATGGTCTGCATACCGTACTGTTCCTGGAGTCGACGGTGACGTTCTTGGGTCTGCTGGTACAAGTCCCTCATACTGCGAGATGGATCGTAGGGATGTTTATGCTGAAGGTCTTGGACGGGACCCGGATAACATTTGGGACAACCGTGAAAGGCACACCCGTGAAATTCGTACACCGTACCCGTGGTCTTGTCCATGCCATCTAAGCTATAAGGGCCAACTCGGCATTCACTACCGTTACGGGCGTGTCGAATGTTGGGTAGTGGGGTCTGGTTTCGGAAAGCTGCCATGGTCTGTTGATGTTGTTCCCATTCCAACCATCGAAGGGCTTTGTTGGACTGTTGTCGAGGCTGGAAGCGGTGCCAGTCCTTACCAAGTTTTAGCTCTTGCATCAGGGCTCGAGGAATGACGACGAGGGTGTCTTTCTTGATGTAGTGCGTGCGTAACACGCGACTGCAGGCAGAGGCCAGGGTCAAACTTTTTTCGAAGGGATCGATTCCCGTGTCCATGAGAAATATCTCTCGAAACACGCCACAGCATCGGCGGAGGACATCGACGTCACTCTTACAGTAGGCGAGAATTTCCTGGCGAAAATCAAAGACGTGGTGACTGTGTTGTTGGTACCACTCGTGAAATTTTTCTCGTTCAGTCACACTCATGCCATCCGGATCGTAATCGGTGTCGGGAGGATAGGCGCCCACGTATTCTTCGTTCTCCGGTCTGTTAAAGTGGTGAGGGAAATAACCTTTCTTGAGTTCTTGCAGGCCAAAGGTCTTGGGCATGTCCCGTAAAGCCATCGGTAAAAAGTTGAGGGAATCGATGAATTTTACCGTACCGACAGTGATCGTCATCGCTTTACCGCCATTCATAATCACTTCGGGTTGCGCCACGGAATGTTTGTGCAGCGTCTGTAAAATCAGCAGTCCGTCGTAACCTTTAAAGTTGTGAGCCACGGCAATCACGGGACTCGATTCGTGACTGTCATGTTTCCGACCATCTACCACCGTACCGTGTGCAGCGAGTTGCAAAAACCATTTTCCTACATCGTCCAGCGTGTCTGGGCCTTTAAACACCATTTCTCTTTGGTGATTCCAGTACGTGTCGCAATGCTCGCAGGGATCTTGATTGTCGATACAAAAGTGACAGCAGGTTTGCAGGACACATAGGTTGGGAATGTGTTCACCGGTATCTTGCTGGCATTCAAAGTCAAAGAAGACGAAGCGGGTCAACGTTGATTTCTGTAGTTTGTCCATTTGGGTCTTGCGGTCTTTATTCATGTCGATGGGTGATTTCAGTGGTTGGATGTAACAAAACTGTTTCTCGGCCGTGTGCCACTCTCGGCAGATGGAACATTCGTATTCTCCACATCGGTGTTCTTCCAAATTGCGCTTGGCCTTGATGACGTCCCACTCTTTTTGACATTTCTCACATTTCTTCCATCGATAACATACACTGCACTTGGCTCTGGAACGGGTGGCGAGATGGTTGTCGAAACACTGGCGGCTCACAAACACACGATGACAACGGTAACACGTCTTTGTGTTGGGATCAGGTGGACAGGGTGGACCCACTGTCTTACATCCATGACACATGACGTGACACGAATGTATCTCGGCATGATCGTATCCTACTTGACAGGTCTCGCAAAAATACGACCTTTCTACAAAGGCGGGCATGGAGGTAATGACGTCGTAATGCCTGTCGTGTAAATACAGGTTCAGATGTTTTGGTGTGCCTGTGACGTGTTTTGTTCCCCGATAAATCGCCTTCCCAAAGATGGCCCGAGAGAAAACGTTGAGCTGATAACCTTGCTCCCCCAAATACTTGGCGTACAATTCCCAGGTTTCCATCCCCGTACAGGCTTGCCTGGCTCCACCGACAGCATCGATGAGTGCTTCCGTTTTTCTGGTCTACCATGTTCGGGGTCCTGTGTTGTTGGTTAATCTCTTCTTCTCTCTTACCCATTCAGGCGTGTCCTGTTTGTTGGCATAATGACGAGCGACGACTATAGCTCGCTGAAAACAGAGTTCGTCGGCATTCTTTATGGTGACCAAACATTGCTTTTTCTTCAAATAATCGTCGAAATTTGCGCAGTGTCTCTTCTTCGTGTTTGTTCCGCTACCTCTACCATCGGGAGGGGACACGTGACAGATACTCATGGACATTCTTTGATCTAGTCTAAATTCTTCGTTACTCTGTAACACGGCAGCCACTTTCTGCAAAACGTCTTCGGCTTTCAACAAACGATGCTCACGGAACGGTAACCAGATCGGTGTTTTGAGTCCTGGGTGACTGATGGCGATTCTAACAAAGTCACTTTCTCTGGCGTCCAAGGTTCGGCGAATTTCCTCGATGATGGCCTCAAAAGTGTCGTGTAATTGTTGTGGCACATCGTTGGCTGGAACGTGGGACCAATCTTCCAAAAAGTCTATCTCCACACACAGTGATTCGGTTCGAAATAATCGACTGTATCGTCTATCCACGGGTCGTAATGTAAAACTCATCTTGCTTTGCTCGCTGATCGCTTATCAATGACTGGAGCTGTCGCCTCCCTTCCTTTTATTCCTGTCACCATGAATGGACTCGTCCATGACGTCATACCCTTCAAATGGATTCGTCCGTGACGTCACCCATGAATGGACTCGTCCGTGACGTCATATCAAATGGATTCGTCCTTACGATCATATAACGGTTCAACACCAGTCTCTCTATCAGTATCAGAATGGATGCTCCGGTGTTACGCATCGAAGACAACCACAGCACGGATACTCTCATGTATCTCAGGGGTCACACGCTTGCCGTGATTACCCCTGACGATATCTTTGTCTTACCTGACGAGGTATTAAAAACACCTCCCAGGAAAAGACCTCCTCCTGAATTAGTGGAGGCCATTAGACGCAACCGACATAAAGTGCGTCGTACCCTCACATTCTAGTGCTCGCATTCGAGTGAGGACAACGGCCCTTGTCAGGGCCAACTTAATCAATGTAAAAGAGTTGTTTCCCCTTCCCTCCCTCTCTTCCCCTTTCTTCTTCTTTTTTCTCTCTCTCTCTCTCTCTTTTCCCGCGCGCGCCCCTCTTCGTACGTCATGCACGTGCAAGGACACGTGCAAGGTCACGCACGTGTCAGGGGTCATTTAGGTCATGCACGTGCTAAAGGTCATCCAGTGCAAGGTCACGTGCACGCCCATGCACGCACGCGCATGCGTGCACGCACGTGCAAAAAAAATTGCCAGACAGGCGCTTATACTACTGACATCTAATATTGGTTGTCTTGCGGAATTGGGTATATTTCCGTTACACTTTGAGGCCTACCAACGAATGCTCACTTACCACAGGAGACTGACTGATAACACTACTCTCCCTCTATTAGCAGCAGCCTACAATGAAGACGTTCACATGTCTAATGTTAATCCAAAATTTGCATGGACCTCCTCCATCAATACTATAATTAACCAGTTTCAAATTGATAAAAGGTTTTTAGGGACTAAGACACCTAAAAAATCTCTAGAAAATATATTCAATAATCACTATACCCAGTTGTGTAGCTTGCAAAACCAAAAATTAAGAACTTATTTTAAATCTAAACCAACCATTGATGGTATGCCTGACTATCTAAATGTAGTTAGAATAAAGGACCACAAAATTGCTTTAACAAAACTTCGACTAAGCACTCATAACTTAGAAATAGAGAGAGGTCGGTACAAAAACATCCCAGTAGAACATCGCCTTTGCCAGATGTGTTCATTGCAAGCCATAGAAGATGAGGAGCATTTTCTAATGAAATGTGATAAATATCTCAGCCTTCGAAACTCCTATTTAGTGCCAGCCTTTAATAATACCCCAACAATTCCAATGACTTTTTTAACCGTACTTAATCCTCCCCCATCACTTGCAAAAGCTGTTGCAGCCTTTGACTATCTCGCATTTAAGGAGAGAATTGGATAATTCCATAGTTATGTTCTTTTTTTTTTTTCGGTCACATTGACTTTAAATTTATACACAGTGTCAAAAGGCATGAGACATAGAATCCTATTGATTTCAATGGTTTCTGTTAAGTACTACCATAGTTATGGCCCTTGATCACTGTGTAATATCCTATGGACGCCCTAAGGGATTAAGTTAATATTCGATTGACTTTAAATTTCTGCACTGTGATTCCTATCGTTAAGATGAAGCCTATTGATTTTAAATGTTTTCAGATAGTTGCTGTCAGAGTAATGACCTTTGATTACTCGAAATAATTGTAGACACTCTTGAGGCAGAAGTTAATATCCGTTTGACTTCAAACTTTTGCACAGTGCTAAATGTCATGTGAAAAACTCTAGTGATTTTCAATGTTTTCCATTAACTATTAACAGACATATTACTTTGAAATCTCTTGTGACGCGCTAGATTTATCCTTATATAATATGTAAATATTTACATGCTATGTTGTTTTTTTGTTTTTTTAATTTTAATTTTAATTATGAGCCTTTGTCATAAATGATGTTCATGCTTTTTTCTTCTTAAAATGTTTTGTGGATATTTGTATGCTGCCTCTTATGGGGTGTTTAGATACAATAAAACCTTATCTTATCTTATCTTTATTGCTTTTAGTTTTGAAGCTTATCATATTATCATATAAATTAGAATGCATTGTTTGTGAGTATTTGTTAAGTGTCTTGTTCTATTACTGTCTTTTTCATTTCTTTGCTATAAAGGGCAAATTGTAAACATGGTAATGAAGGCTGGGTTCGAATTTCGTGAAAATCGAACCTGCAACATTGACGGACAAAATGGCCGACGTTTGTACGCGAATAGTGTGAAAATATGTTATATCAAGGTTGTGGACCCCTATAGAGGTCACAATTTTGAACCATTTTGATGAAACTTGACATGTATGTTTATAACCCAAAGATCTTGCTTCCTTTCGATATTTGCGCCCATCGGATCATAACTTACTGAATTATAGCTCCTGATTGTCCGAAAAATCACCCTTTTTAGCTTGTAGTCCCTATGAGGCCAAATTATCATCTGATTTAAAAAAAAAAATCGTTTGATTATATCACCGTTACATGGCAATGAAGATTGAGTTCAAATTTTGTGAAAATCGGACCCACATTGACAGACAAAATGGTCCCCGCTTGTACGCGATTAGTGTCAAAATATGTTATTTAAAGGTTGTGGACCCTATAGAGGTCACAATTTTGAACGGATTTTGATGAAACATGACATGCATGTTTATAACCCATAGATCTTTGCGCCCATTGATTCGTAACCTCCTGAATTGAAAATCACCCTTTTTAGCTTGTGGTCCCACTGGAGGTCAAAATTATTATCCGATTTAAAAAAAAAATCATTAATCATATCACCGTTACATGGTAATGAAGATTGAGGTAAAATTTCGTGAAAATCGGACCAAGATTGACAGACAAAATGGCCGCCGTTTGTACGCGATTAGTGTGAAAATATGTTATATCAAGGTTGTGGACCCTATAGAGGTCACAATTTTGAATCGATTTTGATGAAACATGACATGTATGTTTATAATCCAAAGATCTTGGTTCCTTTCGATATTTGCGCCCATTGGATCATAACTTCCCGAATTATGGCCAATGATTGTCCGAAAAATGACTTTTTTTTTAGCTTGTGGTGCCTCTCGAGGTCAGAATTATTATCACATTTAATAAACCGTTTGATTGTATCACCGTTACATCGTAATGAAGGTTGATGTCGAATTTCGTGAAAATCAGACAACATTGACTGAAAAAATGACGGCCGCTTGTACGCGAAGAGTGTAAAAATATGGTATATCAAGGTTGTGAACCCTGTAGAGGTCACAATCTTCATTCAATTTTGATGAAACTTGAAACACATGTTTAGAACTTAACAATCTTAGTTCATCCTTTTGATATTTGTGCATATCGGATTGTAACTTCCTGAATTGTGGCCCCTGATTGTACGAAAAATGACCCTTTTTTTAGCTTGTGATCCCTCAGGGGGTCAGAATTATTACCCCATTTAAAAAACCGTTTGATTACAGTCTCAAACTACAATGAACCATCCATCTGTAAGCGCATTACTGACAAGTTTTGAGCCGACAACAGTGAAGTGTCTAAAATCATTTCAAAATCTGCAAGTAAGTCATGTGATTTGGACCCAATACCCACATATTAAAACTTTGCTCATCTGCTCTCTTTCCTGTCGTTACACATATTGTGAATCGCTTACTACAGGATGCGAATGTTTCTGCACCCCTTAAGAATGCTCTTGCCAGACCCTAACTAAAAAAACGCAACTCTTGATCTAGAGAATTTAACAAATTACCGCCCTGTCTCCAATCTATCATTTCTTTCGAAAGTCATAGAGAAGGTGGTCGCTGCAAGGTTCAAGTCTCACATCGAAATAACCAAACTTGATGAATCATTTCAATCGGCTTTCAAGAAATGCCACAGCACGGAAACTGCACTCGTACGAGTACACAATGACATTGTTAAAGAAATGGAGAACAATGACTGTGTGTTTCTTGTATAGATCTCACCACAGCCTTCGACACAATGGACATTTCGATCTTCCTGAACTGTTTCAAACGTCGTTTTGGCATTGATGGATCTGCTCTAATTTTGGTTTTTGTCTTATTTGGAAAGTCGCAAACAGATGGTAGTTATTTATGATTGCAAATCTGACCCACAGACACTCAAAAATATGGTGTCCCGCAAGGCTCCGTGTGCTTGGACCCTTACATTTTAGAGCATACACTTCACCTCTAGGTGACATCATTCGACAGCATGGAATAAGTTACCATTTATACGCTAATGATTCTCAGCTCTACATTGCGCTGAACGGTTCCAATGAAGAACAAAATATTATTAAACTTGAAAAATGTATCGCAGAAATTAGATTGTGGATGAAACAAAATCTGTTTAAGTTGAATGATAATAAAACCGAAGTCATTCGTCTTTCAAAACGTAAAAGTATTTTGAATATAAACAGTGATTCTGTGAAAATTGGAGACTTAAGTGTTGGACCGACACCCAGTGTTCTCAACCTTGGAGTCATGTTCGACTCATCATCAAATATGCAGTCTCATATTTTGTCAGTATGTAAAGCCTTTAACTTCAACCGATAAAAGATCGGTAGAATTCGACCATACCTGAACGTTGAAACCTGTAAAAGGTTAGTAAATTCTCATATACAACTGGTAGCAGTTGGGCGCTCTAAAAGCTAAGGTTAATATTCGATTGACTTTAAGGTCACGAGACGACAGAGTCCATTGATTTTCAAACGATTTCCAATAATCACTGTCCGAGTTATGGCCTGTGATCACTTTGAAAAATCATGTTTACACTCTAGAGGCTAAAGTTAATATCCGATTGACTTTAAATTTATACATAGTGTGGGACGAAGAAGCCTATTGATTTTCAACTATTACTAATAATTACTGTCAGGGTTATGGCCATTGACCACTTTGAAAAATCTTGTTTACATTCTAGAGGCAAAAGTTAATACCCGCTTCACATTTATATATGTACAGTGTTTAAGGTCATCAGACGAAGAAACGATTTCCGATTATTACTGCCAGAGTTATGGCTCTTGATCTTGTGGATGCTTTATGACGAATTGACCATAGTTATCATATGATTGATTTTATATCTATACACCGTGTTTACGCCTATATATAATCGATTGACTTTAGATTGATAAACAGAGTTTAAGTTCTTGAGGCGAACAAGTATATTCATTTGTCCCCCGCCTTTCGAAGAAAATGGGGGACTATTAAAATGGGGTCGTCTGCCTGACCGTCCGTCAGTCTGTCCGTCACAGACTTTAGGACACAATTGCTCCCTTTCTAATTGAGCTAGAATGTTCAAACTTTGTGGATGCCTAGGTGTTTATTAGGTCGATACCTTGACGAATTCGAAGATGAGCATTTTCTGCTTAGGGTAAGCAAAGATAAACAATTTGATTGGTTGATGCTTTGGGACACGATAACTTCAGTTCGAATTAAGTGAGAGTGATGAAACTTGGTTTATTGTTTAATTACATCAAAACCTTGACTAAGTTCGATAGTGAACATTTTCTGCTCTGGGTAAGCAGAGCGATAAGCAGTTTGATTAGAGGAGACTTTTGGACACAATAAATCGTATTCTAATTGAGCTAGAAATTTCAAACTAGTTGGAATTTGATTCTTTTTTTTATCATGAAACGCGGGGCCTTGCCCACTGCTAAAGACCGCTAATCGCAAGCGAATTGTTAAATAAAATTAAACAATATATGGAAAATATGCCCCCCCCCACACACACAAAAAGTCAACCAAGTTTTTCTCAGATGATTCTGTTACGGTTTAGTGTACTTTATAACATACTAAAAGTTTACCAAAGTAGGACCCAAGGAAAAGTGGGGGGGGGGGTCAAGATGGCGTCAAAATGGTCACCGAAACGTCTTAAAATGATCATAACTATGGAACTATCGACTCAAATTTGATGATCTTAGTGTCTTTCCCTATAGTAGGTTTTGGGGGTAAAGAACACACATTTTAAGATCATTAGAAATGATTTTGGCCTATTATGTCAAAAATCGCCGCCAGTATCCTCAAATGGCCGCAGGTCCATAATTTTTGACTCAAATTTGATGATCTTGATGTCTATCCCTAGGTCGTGGGGGACAAGGAACACATTAAGATAACTTTGGATATCACTGAGCTGTTGAATCATTATGAAATTGAATTCATGACCTTCAACTGTCCATTATCAAAGAATATGTTTCAGAGCGTTCAGTTTTGAGTATTAACCCCCCCCCCCCTCCAGTATCTTCAGTATCAATCATTTGAGTGATGTTTGAATTGTCACAGATTTACGATCTTGCTTCTTCATTACTCCAGGACAGACAATGACATCATCTACTACCTTTCAAACAAGCAGTCAAAAGAACATAAAGTGTATAACTCATCAGACCTTGGCAAAGACCTGGTGGTTGATCTATTTGGTGGCAAATCAAATGATACGCTATCACCACTGTGTCATATTATTTTCACCAAGAAAGTGGAAACTTGTGAAGCATCTGTCATTCCTAATCGGCTTCCCTCAACATCACCTGCAACAAGATGTCATAGCCAACATGTGTACTTTCAAATAATGGTATAGACGGGGATGGCAAATGAAAGTAACCTAACTGAATAGGGATGGAAACCGGGAAATGATCAGTTAATTTCAATTATGACCCAAAACAATGCTGTGTCTGGCGAACTCTTGAAAATTATCCATTGCAACTGTTCGGGGGGGGGGGGGGTGCAAGTTCTATCGTTGTGCAGATGCTATGGACTCCCCTACACTACCGTATATGATCCCTATCAAACTGAAAATTGTGACAATTCAAACAACACTCAATAGGTCGATACTGAGGTGGAAGATGGTACTCAAAACTGAACGCTCTGAAACTTACAGGGGTGTTTGTGCATTAGGTGATAGTGGACAGCTGGGGGTCATGAATTCAATTTCTTAATGATTGAACAGCTCAGTGACATCCAAAGGTATTTGGCGTCCATTTTTGACATAAAAGGCCAACATCATTTTTAATGATCTGAATGAGTTCTTTGCCCCCCCCCCTCCACAAACACACAAAGAAAAGCGTGGGAATAGACCCCAGGATCGTCGAATTTGAGTTGATAGATACATAATTATGATCATTAAGACGTTCGGTGGCCATCTTTGACACCATCTTGAAAAAAACACTTTTCCGGGGGTTCCTACTTTGGTAAACTTTTATAAAGTACATTAAACCCTGCCAGAATCAGTTGAAATACCTTTTGTTGCAATTTTTGGGGGGTTAAACTGTATTTTGACCTGACTATGGGTTGAATCCGAGTTGTCGTAGTGGATTAAAATGTGCCCAGTGATTCACTCGGTATGGCAAATTTGCTTGTCTTCTGTTGCGAGGTCCAATATATTGCTTTACGATGGCAACGACCTACGTAGGGTACACCAGGGGCTAAGTGGAGGTGACGCAATGGCGCGGTTTGTGTTATGGGTTTGAGCTTTTGCGGCCCTTGAGGTTTTTGTGCCCCCTTTCAAATGGGAAATCACATGGTTTTCGACGCTATCATAATCATAGCGATCAATCAGTGTCAAATTATGCACCGTGACTCTAAGCTACAAATCGATTCCTCGCGCAAGCCAATATTTCTCAACGCCGGGGGGAAGTGAAAACCGCCTAACAATGTAAATATTTGGTTTTCGTGCCCCCGGATCTTGTTTCTCATGCAAAATCAGTGGTCACTATTCCTCTATTTTACTCCGAAAAGTTTTTCGGCAGTTTCCTGCTAATTCCATGTACACCTGCTGACGGAATTAATTAACTTACCTGGCGAGTCATGTTTTAAATGATAAAAAGACATTACTGAAAGGGCGGATATTTGATCGTATATAACAGTACATGTCAGTTTTTATAGTGAAAGTTGGTCGATTGTAATACAATTGATCAGAATGGTCGGATGATATATAGGGATGGATGAATTCTCAAGGAAAACTACAATGTCTATCTTGCGGATCATTTATTGCGGATTTATTTTTGGGGGTATAATATGGTGCAATAGGTAAGCTTTTATAAAACAATTATCAGGGTGAGGTTGATCATTTTAAAATTTGATATGAAAAATAAAATTCTGAGAAACGTTAGGGTCCAAATATTTTAAAATAATAATTAAATTTGTTAATAGTCGAAGGGCTGATACCGTTTACTTCCGGTATTTATAGACATTCTTAGCCACAGCGCTGGAGAGGGTGGGGGTTATTTTGTTTGTATAAATAGTCTACAATAGTTTATTAATAGTCATTTTTCAGGACAACTATCTCGTAACAGCTACTTGGACACTATTATATGTGTGGTTTAATGGTCGAGAGCGAGACATTAAGTAATAAACTGTAACAAAATGACGGCAGTAGGCTCGAATGTTTTTACAATATATAACGCAATGTCTTAAGCTCGAGGCCATTAAACTACTTAAAATACAGACACTCCGCACGTGAAATACGTCACACTAGTCCAATATTTCACTGGTATGAATAATGTACGATTGGAAAATTGCCCATACGATTAAACTATGCTTAAATTAAATCCCCAAAAGTCTAAAATAATATAATTAAAGCGGTTTTTTTTTCTCTTTCTTTATTGTTAAGGTTCTTTGAAACTAATTCAATTCAATTTCTTTTGCTTCTGTATTTTTTAAATTATTTCTAATGTATTGGATTTCTGTCAGATAATACATACAAAATTTGATTTTAGGTTGGGAATATTTATATTTGCAACAAAATGTAATTTAAAAGTAATTTTAAAAATGAAACTTGAAATAAATGTTTATATACCAAACATCTCTTGGAAAATGTGGGCGTATCTCCATGGCATGGCAACCGTTTGTTGCACATCTGAGTAAATCACAGATACTTCGTTTCGTTGTTTTTTATACTTCAAAACTTCGTTTTACTGTTATCATTGACGTGTTCTAGGTGATGTGAGGGATTAGCCTAGGAAACGGTCTGTTGCGGCGAGTTTTTGGCGTTGGGTGCACGGAACGGTGGGTAAGCCACTAGAAACATGCTGATTGGTTAATCAGGTGTCTGACGTCATAAAGGGTCAAAAGCCGCCCGTAATATGACCTCTGACGCCCCCTCCCCCCAAAAAAATGGTCAGATCTCCATGTGGTGTTGACTGTCGAAAGTATAAAAAACGAAACAAAATATAGATCTGTAGATTGCCGTTTATTGTCAACTTATGTTGATAAAAGAAATTTGATCCTTATTGTGGTGGTATGTATTCCTGGATTCTAAAAATATAGCTATATGCACCAAAATTAAGCTGCTATAGTGGTGCCAATACTAAGGTATCATAGGTGGTAGTTTGGGACAATCTGGCGTGTGCACGGACCGTCCACATCTTTCTCAAATCTGGTCCTGGCCTGCCTGATTACTCTTTAAGATTGATGATCTGACTAATTTAGTTTACAAATCCTTTGTTGAGCTATAAATCCCCTCAATCCAACATTTCTGTGTTTTATGTATGTCAAGTTAACAATAAATTGTTATCAACAATATAACTATATAATAAATTTTTGAGGTTTTCCTTTTTTGAGGATCTTGAACGAATCATCTAAAGACATCTCAGATTTTTAATCATTCCAATTTAAATCCTGATAATATCATATTGTTAGTATAATTGTACTCTTTTTTCAGTATTGTACATTCGATGGATACAATATTTGAGAAGGATATACTATTCGGTGACAGTATAAGCGATACTGTACAACATCAAATATTTTATATGGTGCCAATCAAATCACAATGTGCTACAAGATGTTCTTTGTATAATTCCTGCCAATCATTCTTTTATCACCATGGTGATCAGATATGTCAGCTAAATCATGGAACTGTCAGCGATCTTGACTTAACGCCCTACAATGGTTCTCTATTTTATAAAAATCCCGGTAAGTTGTAAACATTTTAAATGTAAGACGTGATCCAAGAGAAGTGGCGTTCAATAATAGAATTCATGTGCTCCTTTTTATCTACCCATGTTATAATAATAAAAGTATCTAAACCAGCATCTCCCCAAAATCTGTTCATGGGTAGAGTAAATGGTCCCATTCCAATGAGTTTTATTCCACTTTGCGCAAACCATGCACTTTCTCAATCTGTTTCACAGAGAATTGCGACAGTCGTCTTCTAATATCTCTGTGCAATTACATAATTGGCTCGATGGTGCGTGCATTGTTTACATAAGATGTAACTGCTTCGGTCAGAATGATGCCCTTTACTCATTTTAATACCCATTTACACTAAATAGGAAATATTTTTTTAACTACAAATAAAAAAAATGTTTTAGAATTTAATTTGTCCTAGGAAAAAAGTTTTTGGACTCATTATTACATTAAGTCGCGTCCATGTCATCGTTATCAGTGACTGTAGCGGCCTAGCGAATCGAATATTCACTGCTGATCGGTGTGGCACTCTCTAGTATGATAAAGACTAACTCTCTAGCGGACTTCAGTAAATCGTTGAGATTATCCAGACTTTAACACCCATTTCGGAAATCTTAGTCTCCTGGACCAATAATGATAATAAATCGGATCTTATACAATAAAATATATGTCATAATATCATATGATAAATAAAATTAATGTTCCTTGGAATGGAGAGACTACAAAAACTTCGTCATCACACAGACCATTTTGTTAAAGGGAATTGAATGTATTCAAATATGACCCGAAATGGAGAGATTGCAAAAAATTTCCGCGACGAAATTCGACAGTATGACAGAAAGTCAAAATTTATACTTTTCGAGTTGCATTTTTGCTTGGTATGGGTGTTGGCTGGCGCCCTCTAACTGACATGAATTATAAATACCAAAATATGTCTAAGTCGAAAGTGAAAATCAGAGCTACATAATTAAGAAAAGTAGAAGTCACGAAACAACGAGGAGCACTGTTCTTGCAGCGTGTTTATTTCTTAATTTCCAATAATCAATGCGATTTTGGCTATAGACTTCCATACGTAAGCGTTGGTGCTTGGTGATTTATTACCAACGAGGCTTTTCATTTGTCTTGGGGCTTACAGCTGGATGCATCTGAGGCTGAATCCCTTCCCATGATGCCTGTCTCTCTGAGACAATAATGACCAATCTGTTTCACATAGCGAACATTCACTGCTGATCAGTGTGACAAGCGACAAAATGAATCAACCCGTACTCCTCGCAAATTGGTTTGATTAGACCTGCTCTAACTCAGGAATTTCTCGGGTCATTGCTTTATGAATATGGATTAAGTCGTATACGACGTCTTCGCGGGCGAACGGGTTGATGTGTGCCCGACCTGTGTGTTCCGGATGGCATCTTTCGAATTTTAAAAATGGCGATTTGTTTGTTGCTATGTACAAGCAAAGAATTCTGTAAAATCATTTGTAAATTAAAAAAAATTACGATCGGATGGAGCTCGAACTATCGCACCGATGACTCTGTTTCAAATGACATGAAGTGGGGTTTAACGGCCTACTCTGCACCTAGCTTGGGCTAATGGAAGACGGGCATACGCCATACAGTGTGCTATGAAGGAAATTTTGCCCGGGCAGCGGCGCTACGGCCTACCCTTATATCGAATTCTAACTGCCAAGGGATCTTTTACGTACACGCAAATGTGTACACTAGACCTAGGTTTTTCGTCCTTGTCAAGCACCCCGTTCTGCATCACTGACAAGGGAACCACGCCGGGAAATCGAAATGAACTTACTCGGCCAATGCAGGGATGGAACATCGTAACTCCAGACTAGCGATCCAGCGCCTTACCCACATGGTCCCCGACACTGTTTCATATAGTCGATACATGTTATACATCATAGATTTTATAATTTGTTTGTTTTGTTTTTTTTTTGTTGCGTTTTCTTGGGGTTTTTTTTGTTTGTTTTGTGTTTGGTTTTTTTTTTGGGGTGGTGGGGGGCTGTTCTTTTATAAATATTATATAAAACAAATAACGAGGTCGAAGCAATGACTTAATATGCCTGTTTATTGTGTTGTACAGGTATAAGTAGTGCCAGTCATACTTTACAAGCTTATCAAGTTGTTTTGGGGAGTACGAAAATAAATAATCCACAAGCTAAAAATATGTGTGTAGAAATGGGTGGAAGATTGGTTGTAACTGATACATGGGATAAACTAAATACAGTTATTGAAGTTGTCGCTGATACTGGCGGTGAGAACTTTAATGCATTATGAAATGAAATGAGTTTTAAGGTCCTACTATTCTGCACCGACGAGGCTAATGGTGCTATGAGGGAATTATGCGCGGCGCTTCGACCGACTTTTATATCGAATTCCGTTTATATCTATTACGTTCCCGCCAACATATACATGGGACATTAGAGGTAATCCCACTACTCACTGCTGTAATGAGTGGGTATCGTTGTTTTAAATTTTGATTGGTCAGTAGTCCAACTACCAACCAGTGACTAGCTGCTCTACAAAAGCTTTACATTTAAAACGAGTGCCAAATTGGACCAATATTATGTTTACAGTAAGCCACTATTAACATACTAAGAACCTAACTACATTTTTGGGACACCAACCACCACCGCCCCATGCCCCCCCCCAGTCAAAAATCTCCCTGTACGCCTATGGCAATAGTTACGTTTGAAGTGTTCATATGACTTCATTATTAAGTCTAAATGTTTATAGAAAGGAGCATTTACTAGGTCTAAATGTTCATAACATGGGTTAATGACGAGGTCTAAATGTCCATAATAAGGCTTGATTACCAGGTTTAAATGTTTATGACATGACTTAATTACTACTAATTTTAAAAATTATATGTTTACAGTAATGGGTCAAGACTATTATTTGGGCGGCGAAAAAGGCACCGTTGGTTGGTTTCATTGGTTAAATGGTGTACCTATAAACACAACAATGTTTAGACAATATGAACCAAGTAATGACACTGATGAAAATTGTATAACAATATCACCTAATTACCTCGGCACCTTATTAAATGATGACACGTGCACTTCACCGAAATATTATATTTGCGAAACGCTGTAATGATGTAATATAAGAGTATATTCCAGGTGTGAGGTAAATTAACAGACAACGCTTGGTTTGTATATCAACAGGCTATTGTATTATTTATGCCAGGTTTTTGCACCGTTTACATATTAGTACTATGTTCCATTATATTGTCATGTCGTTCCTACCAGTGAGGTTGCATTTGAGATTCATTTCATGGGGACATGTTGAGAATACTCGATTCAACATTGCGGAATTGAATCATCTCAATCACACAGACAGTGAAAATCAAACTGAAGCGGGAGAAATCCTGACAGTAAAAGATGTAACAACTGAATAAGATATTTCCACCGATCACCGCGGAGGAAATACGATTATTACGTCACGATTCAAGAAATTCAGAAATTCCTGTTTTATAATGGAGCTATAGCTATTTAATGTATCACACTGTTTTACTGAATGCACAAAAAGGGTGATTCGCAATTGCAGCCCCCACGGCGTTACATTTTTCTATTCTATGTATAAAATAACACCTCGGATGTGACGATATGAAAGTTACTATCAGTTACTGTAAATAAACAAATTAAAAGGTAATATTTGCACCATTTCACATATTCCACAGTTTCCCGAGTTCCCCTTTGATCAGTCTTAAAGTAGCTAAGTCTAACTCAATATCATTCAAAATCTTCAACATTGAAAACACGAATTATTTATCAATTTAAATCAACATTGATGCTGTGATCTTACGCTTCTGATATCCAATATTTAAACATGCGTACTACCTGTAACTTGTGCCTTGCGTATAAGTGTTTACATGAATCTGGACCTTCCTATCTAGCAGACCTATTATTACCGTACTTTCCAGGACGTCCACTCCGTGCTCAACAAGAACATCTTCTTATAACCCCAAAATATAAACTCAAATCATTTGGATACAGATCGTTTGTTCATATTGTGCCTGTTCTGTAGAATTCATTACCACTGAAAATTAAACTGTCATCAAGCCTAGAAACATTCAAAACAAATTTAAAAACTCATCTATTTACAGCCTATTATGGCACCTAGTCTTTGTAGCGCCTTGAGCATGCATACTGGCATGGAACTGTGCGCGATATAAAAATGTACATATTATTATTAGTAATGAAATTTTAAGCGCAAACCTGTAATGCATGGAAAATAACAAGAGAATAACAATTTACCGTCGCCCCTTCTTACCTTTGTCATAACTAGGTGCGACGAGGTCACGGTTTGGCATCGACATGAGATAACAGCGTGAAGGTAAGAATGTAAGAAATAATTAGGCCTAATTCAAATGTGGTTTATATCTGTTATACACTGTCAGGACTTTGGAACAATAGGAGTTTGTATGATAATACTGACCGGAAGGAAAAGGGAAATCAGATCGCTGTTTCATGTCTTCACGTTGTCGCCTTTAGGATTGGGTCACTGACTCTTATTACCTAATCTGATTAAAACATAGATCATATTTCGTTTTTTTTTTCTTTTGTTTTTTGATAGTTAAGAATTCCGTTTTACTTGTCTTTACTACAGGGCGAACGTAAGATCGGAGACGGTCCTGTCTGCATATTTTAGCACATACAATTTATAACGTCATAATATGTGGATTGTGGGTTAGGTTTAATTATTTGGGGGAGGGGTCGACTCTCCAGGAAAGCACTGACCTAGATGATGAAAATGTAGTGCGTGATATTTCACAGTTTTATAAAACTACACATATTGAATTAAATTTATATACTAAGTTGATTTGGCTGGGGTTTGGGTTTTTTTTTTTTTTTTTGTTTTTTGTTTTTGTTGTTGTTGTTTTGTCATCGGTTGTGTGGATGGTTTACATTAGGTCGTGTTTTTGGTATTCTGGTATTTTTGTTTCTGTAGAAAAAAGAATAAATTTGAGGCTCTAGCATAGTATCTCAGGTCATCGAAATTATTAAAAAAAAAATATAGATCTGTATTTTAATCAGATAGCTTATTAATTACAGAGAGTGGATCATGTGACTGACCTATATAACACTTTAATATATCATTTCGAAAAGTTTCAGCAATGGCACCGAAATTGTTGGGGAATAATGTGAACTCAGTATCAAAATATATATTAAGGCCAAACTCCTACAGTAATGTTCATCAACTCTTGTTGCCATTTTGTATTGATTATCATCAATGTAAAACGTTACGGTGAATTATTACAAATATACGAAACTTGCGCTGTCTGTTACAATTAGTAGAACATACACCAAACTAGTTGATGGACATTTTACGTCCCATTTCGACGATTTTTTTTTATAAACACTAAAATATACATCGACAATTTTTACATGCATTTTATTCCGCTTCCATTTCCATTAATATTTATATAGCCTTTGTGTATATAAAACGGTTTGGAACAGCATAATGCACCATTACACGATTTGTCAATATAATCAACAGATTTAACTATGACCATGTTACAAGGCCCGGGTCCAGGATTTTGTCGAGGAGGGGGGGCACACATTGGAGGAAAGGGTAATATGTTACAAAGTTGGATTGTTTGGGTGGAGACAATGCTAAAACATGTTTATATCATCCATTAAAGAGCAGATATGTGAACAACAACAGTAACAAAGCAAACGAAAATGAAAATTGACTATGTCACTGCCCCCCCCCCCCCGGATCCGCGCCTGGTTACTCTGATAATGTTCCACTAGATGTCTAACAATTCCTGATCCTGCTCACCCTTTACAATCTCTCTAGGCAACATATGCTGTTATTTCCGTTTGGCCATTGTCTGTTGTATTCAGTTCAATCCATAATTTCAAATAACAGTAAAAACTTATGGGGCCATTCCCGATAAAATTTTGGAGAAAAAAACTGCTTAGTTTTGTGTTAAAATCCTCTACCTTAGGTCCCAGCAACTAACTCAATATACGTTTTTAAACAACTTAAACCTGCCAGTCTTCATCTGAAAATTACTTTTTTGAGCTAACTTGATTTAAAGGGCGTCTTACATCAATTAAACAGCCCAAATCGAACAGCTGGTAAGTCCATACCGTGTTGTTGTTTTTTTTAAATATTATTTTGTCGTTAGTTACTAGTCATTATTGTTTATCCCTGTCTTCTGGGATATGTTTATCTTTGTTCATTACAATTAAATGGCGCCAGGGGCGTAGCCGTGAAATATATATTGGGGGGGGGGGGGGGTCCGCAACGGGGTGGGGGGTACCCCCATACATTTTGTTAAAAGTCTCAGTCTTCTGTTAACATCACACCAATACAATGTTTATCATGTTTACAGACATTAGCACCGGTCTTCCCCGAGAGGCGAAGAAGCGTGGCTTACTTACTCCCACCTAAGAAAATTTTGGAATATTTGACGGCTGCAAACACTTTTTCCTGCTATTTCAGTCCATGAACAAAGCAATTTCAAAGTGGCCTGATATAGCCTAATTAAGGTGGCTTGCTGACTCGAATTCCAATCACTCGTTGGACCGTTGGGAGAAAATTTTGAAAATTGACCTGCCACATACACGTTTTTCTGCTATTCCAGCCTGTAGTCTGTGAATACAACAACTTCAATTTGTTCCAATATAGCCTACCTGGCTGCCCAGAACCAATCAATCGTCGCGGGCTATTGGAGACTCACCCTCTCGGAGAAAACTTTGAAAATTTTAACCACCGCAAATGCGTTTTCTGCTCTTCTAGCCTGTGTGAAGCAAGTCCAAAAGTATCCAATGGTTCTGTAACCGAAATCTCACTCTGAATTCCAACCATCCAATCACACTGTTGCAGTTGCATTCACAAAGTAGAGTGGCCCCAGACAAAATATTTTAATCAATAGTCAACGCAGTACAAATTCGTGGTATTCAATTAAAAGAAAAGTGAAATAAGTGTTTTACTAGGACTCGATGACAGTCAGGGAAGAAAAACTAGAAATGCCCGAAGCAGGTTTACGGGCTGCGGCCAGTTTTCTTCGACCCCTCAAGAAAATTTTGGAATATTTGATGGCCACAAACGCGTTTTACGACTATTCCAGTCCTAAAATTAGTGTTTTATTAGATTTCGGGCACTTTACTTTGCCAAATTTTTTTTTTTGGGGGGGGGGGTCCAAGTATATTCAGACCCCCCCCCCAGGAAAACAATTGGGGGGGTCCGACCCCCCCCCCCCCCAGGAAAACAATTGGGGGGGTCCGACCCCCCCCCCCCGGACCCCCCCATGTGTGACGCCCATGAATGGCGCTATAAACCAGTATGTGCATATGGCGTACACGACTCGAGTACTGATTTGAAAATGGTCCCTGTGTCTTAAATATTGAATATTAGGATCCCATATTTTTACGATAGGGTATCAAAATCAAAATCGATTAAACTGGGCCTGTTTTGAATCATAGAGTTTTTTTGCTCCTTTAAACAATGTTATATTTCATATCACACAGTGTCATTGGGGAAATATTATAACAAACTATACATGCTTATATTCAACTGATTCATCGGCTAATTTTATAGAATGGAGCAGAACCTACATTTACTGAACTGTAACCCAGGCGACATTAATGAATCTGTTTTTATATTCCACCAGGCCGTTTCAGTGAGACGATAACAATAAAACTGTTAAATAACACATCTTATAAAATATCAAATACTAGTGGATGGAACGTAATAAAACCAAATAGGTATCGATGCAGAAAAGGCTATGTCAAACTCTATTACGTTGTATTGATAACAAAACTGTTCGATAACAAATATTAGATAAGAGTAAATTGGATGTTACAAAACGAAATAATTAACGGTTCAGTTATAGACGAGTTCTCGGCCATACATCGAATGGTATAAACAAACATTGTGAATGTGAAGTAAAAATTAATTCATTATGATTCTATAATAATTATATACCAAGCAGCAAAAAGAAACGCCAGGTTGGTTTGTTACTCTGAAAAGACGCATTGCATAAATCTTAGCAAATGTTTTTATTGTATATTTGTAACCACATCTCCAACTTCAACTTTATCTGAGCAATAAGGTTACGTCCCAAACACAGGAAATGTTCTTAAAACGCAACGTGACTTCTGATATGGTAATGTGCTCTCCATGATTTTCATGTAAATCATGCTGCACGTGCTGTTCACGTCCAAGCATTATGGTTTTGGGTGTGAATCACCCAAACCAAAGAGTGGGTCCTGTGGTATTCCAAAATCTTGGTCTAGGGAGAGGAGGTGGTATCACAGCAGTGCGCTACATCGATCAAGCTCACAAATTATACTATTAAAAAAAAGTAGGGGATATTTGATTTTGGGGGCATAATACTAAAATATGCAAATGACTATGAAAAAAGTCACTATCGAACCTAACAGAAGAAACATTTCCAGTTGCATGTGAAATTGTTTTAGTGACCAGAAAACAAATTTTGATATGCGTCGGCTTACTCAAAATGAAAGGTTACGTGCCCTTGGCATGCTACAGATCGGCACAACACAGGCGATTGTGGCGCGGACGATGAATGTTTCTCAGTCTGTCATAAGCAGGCTATGGTCCAGATACCGTGATACACAATCTGTACAGGACAGACCACGCTCAGGTCGACCAAGGGCGACAACTCAAGCCCAGGATCGATTTATCCGTACCTTGGCCTTGAGAAATCGTGTCATCACAGCAAATCAGATCAGCGCTCGTCTTCAAACAGACACTGGTGTGAGAGTGAGTGGCCAGACGATTCCGAATCGACTACATAGGGGTCACCTTTGCGCCCGACGTCCTCGCATGATCCCTTGTTTGAGAGATCATCACATTCAGGCAAGACGTCGTTGGTGTAGGGATCGTCAACACTGGAATAATCGACGCTGGAGCAATGTGATGTTTTCAGATGAGTCAAGGTTCACTGTGTTGATTTTTTGGACAGACGTAGGCGGGTGTGGCGTCGTCGAAACGAGCGCTTCCAAGACGTTAACGTCATCAGACATGATCGATTTGGGGGTGGTTCTGTTATGGTGTGGGGAGGCATCACTGTTGCTGGAAGAACAGCTTTACATGTTGTTGCAGGGCGTGTTACAGGCCAGTACTACCGGGACAACATCTTGGCAGTCCATGTCATGGCCGCCGTTTCATTTCCCAGGATGACAACGCAAGATGTCACAGGGCCAGGATCGTTACAGGTTACCTCCAACAACAGAACATCACCACATTACCTTGGCCAGCACTGAGTCCCGACCTCTCCCCCATCGAGCATGTCTGGGACATGCTTGGACAGAGGTTACGTCAACGTTAACAACGTCCTGCAAATGTCCAAGAACTTGCTGCTGCGTTGCAACAGGAATGGGACAATCCGGACCAAAATGACCTTAGACTTCTCACCAGGAGTATGCCACGTCGGATCAATACTTGTTTGGCAAACAGAGGAGGATTTACCCGTTACTGACTTTGTTGTGATGCTGTGGTAACTTTGCTGTTTGACCCCGGGTATCATTTTACCCCTATAATGGTCAGTCTGTGCCTTACTTAGTCTAACGATAGTTTGGAATAAATCGATGAATGTGAACTTCATTTCATTTTGTCATTTGTTTCTTCGTCAGTTTCATTAGGTGACTTTAATAACACTTAAAAATCAAATATCCCCTACTTATTTTGAATAGTATATTTTCGGCCGTTATTTCATTTGAAGATAAGGCCAGTGGTGTTAAGTGGTTCCTTATACCAATTATCGGGAATCCACTACCCCAAAACATTTTGACGTGAACCCATATTTACATATATTTATTCGTAACTCTACACTTTACAGCGAGAGAGAGAGAGAGAGAGAGAGAAAGGGAGAGGGAGAGATTCTTGATAAAGACGAGAGTATTCTCGTCGAAACGCCGCTTAGTATTAAACTCAGTAATTGTTTATCCATAAAATTGTACTCTGTGTTAATTGTACTCTGGCGTGGTTTCGAATCTCCGATTGTACATGGCAAGGAATGGGGTCGCCTGTCCAACCTCGTAGGTTTTCTCCGTTTTCATCCACGGCTAAAGACCCCTACGCACACGCGAATTATAAAAATAAAATTAAACCATATGTCAGCCCCGAAATGAGCTAGTTTGTGTCGAGTGGGCGTTAAACCGCAATTTTCTCTTTCTCTCACTGCTAAAAATCCCTATCTACTTTTGTGTCGAGTGGACACCCCGGCTACCCTCCCTCTCGATGTTGTTTTCAACTTTAACACGCTAGTCTAGTCGATCCCTGCGTTGGCATCATCGCGATTCCCTGTGTGGTTTCCCCGAGTCAGTTGTGCAGGACGGGGGGTCTGACAAGGACAGCTGTCTAGTGGTTCGAAAAACCGAGGACCTGTAAATTACCCATAGGCGTACACGTAAAGGATTCCAAGGCAGTTTGAATTTTTCTCATAGCACACTGTATGGAGTGAGCCCGTCTTCTAATAGCCCAGTATAGGAGCAAAACATTTGGACGTTAAACCCCCATTTAATTTCACTCGCCAAACCATCCAACCTGACGAAGAGCGAGTCGTTTGTATCAATAGAATGGTCTCAATCGCCAAATTGAGCACTCGGTCGCGACAACAAACGATGTCATAATGATGGTTGCTAGGTAGATATGGTGGTATATTAGATTAGAAATTTTAACGTCCTTTAAACTAATTTCTGTTCATGTTATTTTTAACTTCGATTCATTTTTAGTCTCAATAAAATTCGATTCCCCGATTGTACGTAACAAGGAGTCCAATCTCGTGGACTTTCTCCAGGTCCTCCGGTTTCCTCTCACTGCTAAACACTCTTTTATTAAGACACGAAGTTAAAAATTACATGAACAGAAGTTAGAAATTAGACGAAAGCGCGTTAGAATTTCTAACCTAACCTCGTTTTGGAACTGCTGACAACGAGGCATTTTATTTTACCTCGTTTGGACAGAAATGCCGAACGAGGCATTCTGAGGTTTATAGTGTAACTGAAATAAGAATTAGGATTTACACTGAACAAATAAAGAAATTGGATTATACTTTGTCTTATTATAGATATTACATGAATGGAAGTTTGAAATTATATGAATGGAAGTTAGAAATTACATGAATAGAAGTACGAAGTTAGACGATAGCATGTTAGAATTTTGAATCTAAAATACCGCCATAGTTGCAAGGGATCTATTACCTACCCTCTTTCCTGTTTCAAACGCCGAGCTCAGACACTTATAAAAATTACACGATATGTTGTGAGGTTTTATTTTAAACTTTTATTTACATCCAAAAACAAAAAAAAAAAAATAAAATAAATTATATAAAAATATTATAAATAATGTCACTCAACGAGAATTGAAAACCTAAAACTTAATCAAAGCGACAACTAATAAAATTAAGAATTTATTTAAATCTGGAATACTTCCACTGTTAAAGAAATCTGCTTGGGAACACGGCACTGAAATAAAAAGGTGAATACAATAAGTTTACAATTTAAATTCTCTTAATCTCTTGAATTGTTTAAATTTGGACAACGGTTGTTTTGCATGTATTTATTTATAAACTGGTTAAACCACAAAATATGATTTCTTTCAGGGAATGACTGATGATCTAGCGCATGCGCTGGGGTGTAAATCATAAGGTCTGTTGATGGGTCAACTGGCGTGATTTCTATTTCTGCTAGTGTGTTACAAGGAGTAGTGTCGCCTGTACAAGTCCGTGGATTTTCTCCGGGTCCTTTGGTTTTCTCCCAATGCTATTTTAGGACCCCTACGCGCCAGCGAATTATTGAAATTTAAAAAAACGTATGTTAGTCCCGAAATGTCCAAGGAGTAGTTAGTGTCGAGTGGCCCTTAAACACAATTTCTTTCTTTCTATGTTTAATCAGTCTGGTAACATTCTGTTGGTTTATTTATTACGTTGTTAACTATTCTGATCTTTCGCTTTCTTCTTTATTCTTTTGGGAAAAAAATACAATACTCTCACACCCTCCCCCATCCTTTTAGAAGTTCTAAATGCACCCCTACTTGGTTAGTAATATAATCATGTTAATAAAAAATATAACTGAATTCTTACGTTGGGGTTCACACAATTTACAGGATTTAGGACATTGTACTTTTACGAATTCGGAAGTTCCTGTCAAGTTGCAATAACCAGCAGTGGCAAATATTGGACAAGCATCGTCATAATCCATACACATTTTATTTAAATCTGAAAAACACAAATAGAAGCAGAAAATTAAAACAATAATATCGCTGGGCTAGTGTGGAAGATGATGAGTCTGGATAACGGGGTCCGCTATTGGGTCCAGACACTTATTGGTCTGATGGCTTATTGAGTATTTGGAGTGATCATTAACCAATAGCTCTGTAGTTCCTTCACAATGTTGGTTAGGATTTCGAGTAAGTGGTGCCGATGGCAAGAGAATCCAGGCGGGAATACCTGTTTCTGATCAAAATGTCTCCATATTATAGCACACTGTCACAGAAACCGAGGCCGTTATTTCGTTAGTCTAACAAGACTGAAGCCTTGCATCAAATCACCAAAGACCAATTCAATTAAATTTATTAAAGTAGCCAAGTCTCTAACACAATACCATACAATGTATTCGACATTAAAATCGCAAAATTATTTAAATTAATATTGATGCTGCGCGGGTGAAGATGGGATTGTGATATCCAATATAAGACAAATATACATTTTACTATTCGTGTACCATAATGCGTTTCAGGCGCATTTTGCCGAAAATAACTGACGTGAAATTGGAGTAAAACGGAAGCAATTGAATGTAAATCAGTTTATATACATTGATATTACATTATACATGCATTGCGACCCATTTGTGTCAATTGTGTCCTAAATATTACCGATTTAACTCCTTTATATATTAAGTGTTTTTATCTTATCAAATAGATTACTCAGAGGAAACAGATCAAGGCCTGTATACACAGCTTGAATCGATGAATTGAACTTCCTATTCATGTGTGAAAGTATTAAATGAATCACTCACCCTCATCACAAAGTTCACATGTTAATTTACAGTATAACGCCATTCTAGCTTTATCTGTTAAACACTGGCCATTCTGTTTAAACGTACTGCAGGTTGTTATAACATCTCTACATACTGAAAATAATCAAACTTCATTATCCGCGAGCCTTTCTTTCTGCGAGGCGGAGGGGGAGTGTTGGTGTGTGGGGGGGTGTTTGGGGCGGGGGGGGGGGGGTGTGTAACAGTACAAGTTAGTAATAAGATTAAGTATACGTTATGGTTCGCCAATGAGTACATCATTATTTGGAAGCCCATAAATAAACATGTTTACTCAACCTTAGATCAGATTTTAATCAGATTAGATACTTACAAATGTAAGGCCAGCGAGAGAATCGAGGATTCCCGAGTATTGTTGGACTTTACTAACCTTTAGCTGGGGGTTGGGTTGTTGTGGCGGCTGTAGTTGTTTTTATAACGGGACGTCTTGTTGTTGTAGTTGTTGTTGTTGCTGTTGTTGGGCATTCTTCTAAAGGAGTATCAGGAGTACCAGGACAGTAACATTTACAATCTTTACCAACAAATCCTTCTCCAGGACATCGCTTTTGCGGAGGACAACGACCTAAAATGTAAATGAAGAATTAAATCCACCTTTCTACTAGCATCCGACATATCAGTGTGTAGACATGTGTGGTAACAGACGATAAAACGTGGTTATAAATTTGTAATAGACAGATGAAGCCATCAATGGGTAATTACATGTAAGATTATTCCAATGCCATTGCGAAGTATTCACTTCTAGTTAACAAACCCGTGTTGTAGGTCGTATGTATTGAATATGTTGCGTATATATTGAGTTACCAAATAACTGACATACGATTATTATTCGACATACATCAAGAAGCGTTAATGACACCTGTGATGGTATTAAAAATACAGTCATATTGTATGGAAACACAGCTGGACATTCTTTTAAAATAAACCATTGATCGTAATCAGAGCGACTATCTCTTCAAGAAGTTGAGATTGTTTTCATATGATATAAACTATACTAACTAATTCAATTGGTGTGATATACATGTAAACTATACTTTTTCATTGATATAAACTATACCAGCTCATTGATATAAACTATAGTTACTCATTGATATAAACTATACCAGCTCATTGATATAAACTATAGTTACTCATTGATATAAACTATACCAAACTCATATGATATAAACTATACGAACTCATTAGTATGCTACAAACTAAACAAACTCATATGATATAAACTATATTAACTGACTGATATTGCTTTGGAACGACATAAACTATACTAACTCATTTTGGCACAGCCATACATCAAATTCGCCAATTTAATATCTCGAAAACTTAAGCCGTCTCTTTGTCCAATTTTGTTTTGGTATTGTGGGTTTTTTGTTATGATTGTTCCTTCTCCAAAAGCCTGGAATAAATTGTTTCAACGGTGTTTAGTAATTGAACTGGAAATACACAGGTTACAATTGTATATTAGTTTATTTGAGTCAAAACGTCGCTCAGTAATAAATAGTAATTTTTAAACTAAGAGTCTCTTAAGCAACAAAATGATTAAGGACTATTGTTTAAATATTCATGTATATATCTATAATCCAACCAAAAAACATCTCATGGACGAATCCAAGGGTTGGGTTTAACGTCCTATTTTCTGGCGAGGACAGGGCAAATATTAAGCAAGTTGACCTGCATCAAGATAGGAATTCATACAGCCAAATTCTGCTTTCGTATTATGAACATAAATAAATTTTAATTTCTTTTCCATTTCCGTTTAGTGGATGTTAAAGTTAAGTTTATCTAGTAGTAAGTTTGTCTGCTTGTTACTGAGATGGAGGGTAGGATGGCCTAATGGTTGGCACGTGTACGCTGTATCATAAAGCCTGTCATTGAGTCACCTGGCGTGGTTTCGAATACCTGGTTGTACGTGACAAGGAGTAGTGTCGCCTGTCCAGCATCGTGGGTTTTCTCCGAGTCCTCCGGTTTCCACCAACTGCTAAAGGCCTCTACGCGCAAGCGAATCATTGAAATGAAATTAAACCATATTAGTCCCGAAATGACCTAGCTTGTGCCGAGTGGACGTTAACCCCCTCTGTAATACGGGTATATTTGTCACTGTAACAAATGCTTTTGTTACTGTAATAATTGTGTCTAATTGTTATTGTAATAAATGTGTCTAGTAGTTGCTGTATTACAATTATGTAGTAGTTCTTGTGCCGAATGCGTTTTGTAGTTGTTGTATAAGTTTCCCTATTTGTGACTCCAATAAGTTAGATTATGTTGTATTAAGTTTATAGCACATTGACTCTTCATTTCATTATTGCATTGCATTGTAAAGAACTATTTGTGTACTTACCCTTCCAGAGTAATGCATAATGCTGGTGTAGTCATAATCTACATCAAAATCATTTATAAATTGGGTCCTGAATTTGTCGTATTGTCGATGCCAGTTTGCTGGAATCTGAGCATAGTTAACAAAAATATAATCATCTCTATCAGGACGCGCTTGCTCATGAATCCAACCAATAGCATGACCAATTTCGTGCACAACAATTCCTCTCTAAATTAAAATAAATATAAATAAACAGTTTAGAAGTAAGAAGGGCATCAAAAAATCATACTAGGCCGATGTTATGATAATATAAGTACATATTGTGTTAAAACACTACTTTACGAGTACTCAGGAACGATTTTAAGGTTAAGGAGCTTTCGCGGGGGTCCGGAGTGCGTCTTGATTGATGATTTCCATACCACTGCAATGACCGCATTCTCATGCAGTAGTGGATTCGACAGTAACAGTGTAAAGAAAACGATTGACTCGGACTCGGGGGCCCTTTCCCTTGGACAGAGGGGCCCCTTTGTCAGACGAGGGCCCCTTTGTCTGCCTTTAGGGCCCTCATTTTTCTCATCGGTTTTAGCATTTTTCTCCAAGTTTTATTTGTTCAACTTTTTTTATTTTTTTTCGCGAGGAGGCTGGCGCCCCCAGCGCCTCGGCTACAAGAAGCCTTTGCGAGTAATTTCAGTTCACACCCAAAAAGTATAAAGGCTCTCTTACCCGACGACATCCCCTGCCTAAAGCTATAGGTTGTGGTCCACCAACTCGACCTAATCTAGAATAACACCTGAAACATACATGTAGAAACATTTTTTATTATAGCAGTCCCCTGGTCATGTCGCCTATATTCATCCAAATAACGTCGAATAAACAAAGGTGGGAAGCACTGTCACCTAGTCACTCCACTCTAATCCTATTATAAGCGTCTGATTATATAAAATTCTCGGGTAAACCCACAATCTGCCCCACTCGTGCCTCAGACTGCTCAAATTCCCCAACCCGCCCCTGTATCGGGTAATGGTGGAAATGTCATTTTCGCGATTCTAGTTTTCGAAATGTCTTTCGTAGTGGGATGAAACCGGACATCCCTGAGATAACCTGTTATGTTAGGCTAACGACCTCCGATACGGGCGTCGTATCGAATTCAAAACCTGCATGGAAAAGATACCGTATCATCGACAGGGAACCCACCATCTTCCTTTTTGAGGCTGGTTAAGGGCGTGGAGCTTATCGTCATTACTTGATAAAATATAGATTTATACGAAAGATAATTTCTAGAGTGGTTATTTCCTGACAATAAATTACACTCACCCATCACCATTTTTAAACACTATTCTATCAGGGTCTTTATTTGCATCAGATGATTGAACTCTTTTAAATTCCAAGCACGTGTATCTCTCCCAATCACTAACGGCAGCTTCAATCATTTCTATGTCCTGTCCAGCTAAAGAGATAAAATCAAACGTACATTAAATGCATTTCCACTCATAATCATCCAAATTCTTTGATATTCAAAACACGAATTATTTGTCAATTTAAATAAACATTAATGTTGGGATCTTACAGGGAAAAGGTGGGCTTCTGATGTCCAATATTTAAGACAAAATCAACGAATTTATCATTAGCGATTTAGCTCCTTTAAAATATGATGAATTTGGTATAATGTATGGACAGTACATCTCAGGCCCGGCAGAGCATAATACGGAGTTACCATAACTATACTGCATATTGTAACAACATATATCCACTCTGATGTTCTTAAAGAAGTAGCACACGTGTTATTTGGGGAACCGTTATTTTGGGGAATTAAAGTGGTTGATTCAGCAATATATGTTACTCCAAAGCAGCTATTTTAATCATACCAAGATAACCGTGGCTATAAGCCTTATAGTCTCGTTTATAACGTAATTTTTGTACCGGCCAATGATGGACACTGTTCGTCTAATTTCGTAGAAGCTTATTGTAACTGGGTACGGATAAAATAGCTTAATATTAGCCTATATATAACCATTTCTTCGGCACAATTTAGTCAATAACAATAAGTACGAAACGTTTTACTTACTGAACTCGGACTCTGTGATCTCGTATGGAACCTTACAATTAGGCCATCTGAACCGATCGTCACGTAAAGCCTTCCTCTTATTACGGGATGAATTATGCCTGGGAGTGGAAATTTTTATTTATATAATACGTAAAAGAAATCGTGACATTAAAGCTAATTGGATTTCATTTGTACTTGATAACTACAAAAGAATTATTGTTGAAACGCAACTTTAATAGAAATATAATAATTGTTATCCGTAGAACTGTTTGTGTTTATTTTGGATTGTTTGTTACCACCTTAGGTAGTTACCCAACACTAACCAAACAAGTGCAGTATTGAAGGTCCGTTGTGTGTGTGTGGTTGGGGTGCAGGGGGGGGGGGGGCAAAGCCCGACTATTGTTTATGGATTTCATGAAGTATCCGTGTCATATAAGTGTCTGATTTGAAATATCTGATTACAAATATCTTTTAAGAACAGGGTTGAAATGAAATGAAACGGTGTTAAACGTCCTACTTTTCTCCACCGACTGGTCATACGGTGTTCTATACCGGAGAAATGTTGCCCAGACAGTGGCGCTACGACCAACTCTTATATCGAATTTCAACTGCCATGGGTTCATTTGCGTGCACACCAACGTCTTCAGTGGATAACGAAATTTCGTGTCGTTGACATGCGTATAGACACTGTCTTTACCAGCCCCCCCCCCACGGTGTCCTCCACCACTGACTAGAGGAATTGTATAAAACATGGACAATAAGAGGAAACTTTCTCGACTAACACCGGGATAGAACCATATTCCTGAAGCAATGGCTCGAGAAATCCCTCTCTGGCCTTTGTTGGATTAGCTTCTTATTCTTGAACTTTTGAGGGAGAATGTCTATTCGTTTAATGTGGGTCTTGACTAAAACATTGGACAGCGATTTAAGGTATTAAAAACGGTGAAAGTATGTTTGTTTTCAAACAGTATTGTTTACATTTCATTCGACTTGATAGCCTCACGCAATTAGATTTTGTCATGCAATTAGTTTTACTGCAGTATTCTGCTATGCACGGGTTAATTGGGCATAATAAAATCGTGAGCCATGACGTAACGTTAGGTAAACATATTTGGCCAATATTGGCACTCGTTTTAAATGTAAAGCTTTTGCAGATTCGGACTACTGACCAATCAAAATTTAAAACAACAATATCCACTCATTACAGCAGTGAGTAGTAGGATTACTTCTAATCAAACGAAACACTGCGCGGAGTATGGGATAGAACCGGCGCTTTAACCACCGAACCACCGTCACCCTCTTAAGAATAATAATAAACATACTTATAACTTGCTAACTCGGTCATATTCAATAAAATATCTAATTCTACCATAGCCATCATTTTATTGTCTTCCATCATATGAAATAGATCTAACATCTCCACTAAAAATACAAACAACGTTAATTATTAAATGTCAGGTCTGTCAATATGGAGATTACCGAGTTCAACTACATGTACTTCCGGAAAATGAATGTGTGAAAGTAAATAAACTCGAGTGCCTATAGAAAATTGTATTCAACTAAAGGGTAGTTTACTTATCACCAGGAAGTACTTATATTCTATTCTATCTCTACTGGATCAAATATTGAAATCCCCAGTTTTTCTTAAATTAAATACCCAAGCTCCCAAGTTACAGTAAACAACTGATGAATAAATAAGAAACAAGTTACTAAGAGTTACCTGAATTTCTGGTAGCCGCGGATATGAGAATTTCATCAATACTCTTGCCATCATTTTCATCATCGTCTGCTGCTGCATGTATCTACAAACAGATATATTATTATTTCTTTACAGGGGCCGGTATTCATTTAACGATCCGTCAACATGGATAAGGCTGTTGTTGGAAGCCCCGTGCACTTTAACATGTTGTTAACGTGCCTTTATGGTTCACGGAGGTGTTGGGCTCCTTTGTAAGCTGAACGGTGACATTAGTTGTCTGTAGAATGTGACCTACATGTAGATTACCAGTATAATTTTCTATAGAACATTCTAGAGGCTTGGGCGATGGGGCTATTCCAATTTCTATTGGATTAAATTCTACAGTATTCTGCAGAATTTTGGGGTCTGTAGAAAATAATGGCCCCAGATGTTCTGTAGTAAAAATCCCATCATTTTTCATACAGATTTATGCTGAAATTTCTAAAGGAAAAAAAGTAAAGTATTTTATATTTTTTTCTGTAATAAATTATGTTTTTGTCTTTTATTACGTTTTGTGAACAGACTGCACAGTTAGTTAGTCAGAGGCGACGAAAATATCAGCCAAATAGCTCTTGGAATGTCTACAGATGCAAGGAAATGACGGATAATTGTCTTGGGGGACCATCCTCCCCCTCCCAACCCCCGACAGCGGCGTGCCCTGTCTCCGCAGTAAGTGCCCTCATTTTGCGCCCCCCCCCCCCTTTCAAAATTCTGTTAGTTGTCCCACTGTCTTCAGTTTCTTCTTAATACTAACTCCTATGATGTTGTTATATACATGTACATTGTAAACATGTAAATTCAAAATTCAGCCAATGAAAATAACAGTCTTTTCTTGGATTAATTTTAATAAATCCGTTAACTAACGGATAATGAAACTGACTTAGACACGGCAGAAAATCTCGACGAACTTTCTCGACTAACACCGAGAGTGACCCGCAACCTCCAACCTAGCGAGAGAGCGTCTTACCCTTTTTTTAGAACATGTATTCACAGAATATATGTATACATTATAATATTTACAATATTTTATAATTTACAAACATTCGATTCATTTTACACTTATATTCAATGAAAAACACTTAATTAGGTGTATACAGGCTAATCTATAATACAGTAATGTATAATGATAACAAATATTTCTGATTATTTATAATATGTATAGGATGAGTTCAGTATGCATAAAAGAGTAAAAAGGTCAAATGTATTATTTATAATTAAAAACCCTTGTCTGTCATATACACACTTATAGAACTAGATTGGCCCGTATCAATGACAATATATTTTTTCGATTACTAACAATAAAACTGAATACTATAATTATTACATTATTTAGTGTATTCTGAGAAAAAGAATTGTATCAAATTAAGAACTTTCATATAATTTCTTAAGAACTTGTTGTCTTACCCCCACCCCACTCCCAAAAAATAATTAAAAAAAATGGTCCCTTATGAGTAGAAATAAGAAGGTTACGGGATATTTAAAGGATAATCAGTACTTTTGTATTAATGTCAACATAATAACTTTACACCAAACTATGAACATTTATGATTTTGCATCGTGGATACAGTTATTGCTCATGCACACCCTTGGCTAACACCGTTTACCGAATTAATGATGTCTAACTTTACTAACACGGTTATCCTGTTTTCAAGAAATAATTTTGATAAATTAATATAGAAATTGACTTACCACAGCTGTGTATGAGATAAATAAAGTGGCTAAAATCAACCTTAGGTTTTTCATTTTAAAATTATTCTGCTAACCCCCTAATCGTATTAATGTTTGAACTGAAGTCGTATTCCCCTGAATTAAATAGCTTATATACATCCTATCAAACCGGAATTTGACTCATTTTCCAGTTAATATATTTATATACGTATCGCAATTATACAGAATTTCTGATCAAAGGTTACACTATTTTCAGTATATGACCAACCATTATCATTACTTCCGGAATACAGATCAGTCAAAGATCATTATATATAGCTTTAAATGTTCAGTTAATTGATGGACATCGTGTGGCGACAATCAATGACGTAATCAAGAAACATGTAGGCCTAGACCCTTTCTTTAAGGATGAGATTTAGAGCTGTTCTTTCTTGCTATAATAGTTCAAAAATAGATAATGCAATTCTGGGCGAAGATATTAGCCTTTGCGTTTCATACGATGTGTGCGCTGTTTGTAACCACGGTACTGGTTGTTTGAGCCTATGCCTCGCTTCACCATTTTACGGTAAATCATTTAATGGTCGAACCGTCCTGATCTGCCTAAAAATCGGACCCATCCGTTAATAAATTTCTGATTAATAGTTTATATAATATTTAACATCCATAATAGGTAGATTTAGCTCTTATATGTTATAATACTCGTTTAGGCCTAATTAACGAGTGTTAAAGGTTGATTATCTCTGTCTATCGAAAAAGGCTTACTAAGTAAACTTCTTAAATAAGAAGTGGTATATGGTGTTCTACAAAGAGTTAGCATATCGTGTCGCTTGGACGACTCTACCATTTTTGTGCCCAGAAAGAAATGGGTTTTTAAAATGGGTCTGTCGGTCAGCATCACGCTTTTTGGTATTCGATGAGCAAATGCTCCCACTCGATCTACTTATTCTTTAGGTGAATACCTTGACTAAGTTCCATGGTGAGTGCTTAGACAAAGCACCGATAAACATTTGCATTTGTCGATGATGGTTGGGCATCATCTGGGATTGAGGCGAGGGACTGCTGTATTGTATGTCCTGAAAGAGTTTGGTGGAATATGTCTAAAGCAATGTTACTAAAAGGATGGGAGAGGAGACAGGTCTGTGATTTACCCAGGGCGACAAAGAGAAGCCCGAAATATTTTATCCGCTGAAACATTGAAACCAACGGATCGACAGTCAAATCCCCCCTGGCTATTCAGAACAGTTTTCGAGTATCCTTGTAATTCATCCGCAACTTGTACCAGTTTTTTTGTTTTTTTTTAAAGTTATTGGTTTTCGATAGGATTGTTGCGTCGCAGATCGACGGAACTAATGAAATTCCACAACAAAATTCTGCAGCTATAATTCAACTTCAAAAACGGATATATTATAGTAGGGTGAATTACGGCCCAATAGTAAATGTTCAAAGATTCTCAAATTGGCATCGCACTTCTACAAATGGGGAGATTGCTTTGAGTGGTAAGATTTCGTCGTACCTCAAACAGCCAAGCGAGAAGTTTAGAACGAGCCAGAACACCTTCCAAAGAATTCAATGTATGTACATTTATAGAAACTTCATAGTCTGTTCACAAAACTTGATTAAAGACAAAAACATAACTGTAGAATTTACTACAGAAATACTATATAAAAAAACTATAGAATACTTTTTCTTTTAGAAATTTATCATAAACCACGAGGAACCTTTATGGGATTTAAACTGTACTGTAGAATATTTGGGATCAATATAAAAAATGCAATACCCCGCCCCATCGCAAAACCGTGAACTCCACGAGGCTTTGATATACCGATCCGTGGTTGTTTTTCTGTTACAAAACATGACATACATACACATATCTTGCCACCATACCAATGTTTACATAAAACGAAAAAATGTCCATATTAGTTTTAGCTTCAAATAGCTCGATCATAGAACTAAATCAGTAAAGTCACTGATATACGTATTTAATATGATTAATATATCAGTTGCTTATTCTTGATGAATAATCAAAGCAACAAGTATCCATTCATATATACACGAATATATATAACGGACCTACATGGACATAAAAAGGTATAAAACAGGTTTCAAATAATAATAATACGATGGCCTTATTTGGAGTATGTTCAAAGTCACGAAGTGTAACAGTATGACTAACATTTCAAACAACCGGGATCTGGCTTAAACACTTTATATTGGACATAAAAATACTTACAATGATCCATACTGTCCTTACTATTACTCGACCAACATGATTCCAAAATGCAGATCATTCGTCTACTCTGTAAACAATATTGTACATAAAACAAAAGTCAGAAAAGTTGTGTACATCTATAGTAAATAGATAATATCGAGGCAGAGAACCTTGTGTAACGTCGGTATATATTTTTTTCGTGAAACTTTCTCTAATTTATTTATGAAACATTTAAATTATATTGTTCCTCTTCCTTTCTTCATATGAATAACTATAGGTGTTCAGTTATCACTTCAGTTTAAAGCCATCTGAGAATTGAAGGTGCCCACAGTGGTTGGGAAAAGGGTAATTGAATTATTTGGCATAACATTTTTGTTTGGACACCGTACATTCGGATAGTATTACTCTTTTCTTTGTCTTATTATTCATTCAATTTTACAATGTCCAATCCCTAATTTTAAGGATGTGAATTATCTTTCAATTAGTCACAATTGAATAACTAGTTCATTTCCTAGATATGATTTCTTGTCATTTATTCATCTTTCAGCGGAATATAATTGTAAATGGGATTTCCCCACACTTGACGCAATGGTATGTCTACATTGATGATAATTTAACCAGTATACATCTATAATTGTGTGAGTTGTCTTTGTCTAGATCTCGTTTCAATAACCTCTCTTATTATTCTAATAGTCAGGGTGTAGATCGTTTTCTTTATGTTCTCTATTAATAAAATTAAGACAGGTCTATAACCCTCAGATCCTCTCCTCAAATGAAACTCATTATAAAAAATACAAGTATCCATTCACATATACACGAATATATATAACGGATGAAATGTTGACCGGGAAGTTTTATTGTGCAAATAAAGTTCAGCTTTCACAGTCACAAAAAACAATAAATATCTTGGCGAAAATGAGCTAAATCGCCAATATTTGGGACCTAGAAATTAACACAAATGGGTCGTAACGCATATAATAATGTAATATGAATGTAACTAATTCACATTCAATCGTTTCTTATTTTATTCTAAGTTATAATTATATATGTTCGGCGAAATACACCAATCGAATGGCAATGATTATCGTCTGGTTATTCCAATATATACACCGATAGTATATATTGACACAAATGGGTCACAACACATATAATACTGTAATATGAATGTATATAAACTGATTTACATTCAATCGTTTCCGTTTTACTCTAATTTCAAATCAGTTATGTTCGGGGAAATACGCCAGACGTCTCAATCGAATGGCAATCTCTATCGTCCGGTTATTCCAGTTTACACCGATAGTATATATTGCTATGCTCTCCAGATAAGAATATAGCATCACCGTTTGACATGACTAGCCTCGTTCTTCATGTCCTTTGTTATAATTGCGCTGAAACGCATCATGGTACACAATTCGTGTACCAATGATAAAATGTTTATTTTGTCTAAAATGTTTGATATCAGAAGCCCACCTGTTCCCAGTAAGATCAGAACTCTATGTTGAGTTAAATTAACAAATAATTCGTGTTTTCTCAATGTCGTATAGATGATATTGAGTTAGATACTTAAATAGCCACAATATTTTATACAAGAGAAAATTAGTGTGATTTTAACCAAAGATGTGGATAAATGTATAAATACTGTACAAAGCTTATTTTTAGACATGTAACTTAATAATATAATTTCCTGGTCTAATTTGAATTAATCATCAGTTACCAATGTCTGGGAGGTCTCAGTTTAATATATAACATGTTGGGGCAATAACGACTTTTTTCGAAATTTTAAAACACATTTTTATGACCAAATAGATTTTAAAAAAAAACCGAATCTGGTGAAATTTTTGTCGAAAAGTCACTTTTTACGTGTGTGCACGACCATTTTCTAAAATAGCGCCAAAATCACGATTTTCTTGGCAATTCGTATATATTTATTTTATTTTTTTTTTTATTTTTTTTTGGGGGGGGGGGTGTCGGAGAATTCAAATTTACTGTGAATTTTTAGATATGAAAATCCAAGATGGCGGCCATTGTCTTCCGAAATGGAGACCAATATACAAAAAATTGAATAGAACTTAAAGATATTGATACGATATGCAGCAGTATGTCAGTTTGATGGGGTCGATTTCCGGGAGAATGTAATAAGAATGCACATTCGTCTTTGTCTCGCAGGTGATGTTTCATCCCATACAATATCACTGAGAGTGTGTTAAGCACAATCTTAATGTTTTTTTCGACTGTGGTGGCTTTATCATATTGGCAATTGCGGTTTCATCTGAAGCAACAACTTCAACATCTTTTCATAAGTCTCAGTCTTCTGTAAACATTGTTTGGCATAATTTACGGGGTTAAACTAAAAATCACACCAATACAACGTTTATCATGTTTACAGACAGCGGCACCGGTCTTCCCCGAGAGACGAAGAAGCTGGCTTACCCCCACCTAAGAAAATTTTGGAATATTGAACGGCTGCAAACAATTTTTCCTGCTATTTTGGCCCATGAACAAAGCAATTTCAAAGTTGTCTAATATAGCCTAATTAAGGTGGCTTGCTGACTCAAAATTCAATCAATCGTTTACACCCACAGCAACTTCAATTTGGTCCAATATAGTTTACCCGGCTACCCAGAATTCCAAACAACCAATCAATAGGAGCCTCACCCTCCCGGAGAAAATTTTGAAAATTTAACCACCGCAAATGCGTTTTCTGCTATTCTAGCCTATGTGAGCAAGTCCAAAAGTATCCAATGGTTCTGTAACCGAAATCCCACTCTGAATTCCATCCAATCTCACTGTTGCAGTTGCATTCACAAAGTAGAGTGGCCCCAGACAAAATGTTTTAATCGATAGTCAACTCAGTACAAATTCATGGTATTCAGTTAAAAGAAAAGTGAAGGGAAGCAAAACTAGAAATGCCCAAAGCAGGTTTGTGGGCGGCCAGTTTTCTTCGCGGGGCGAAGAAGCGGAGCTGACCTTGTATGGACCCCCAAGAAAATTTTGGAATATTTGATGGCCGCAAACGCTTTTTACTGCTATTCCAGTCCTAAAATTAGTGTTTTATGAAATTTCGGGCACTTTACTTTGCCAAATTTTTTGGGGGTCCAAGTATATTCAGACCCCCCCCCAGTAAAACAATTGGGGGGGGGGGGGTCCGACCCCCCCCCCCATGTGTGACGCCCATGAACATTGGTAAATCCATAGATAGGATCGGTGGTAGTGTTTGGTACAAGTGAAGAAAGGTAAGACTTTAGATTCCATTTCATTTTCTTTGATTGATTTATTATTCATCCCATGGGCTTGGTCAGGTACTATGCTAATTTTTGTGATTCCTAGTCAACATAATCATAAGAGAGTTGAACGTCTGCTGTGCATTAAGTCTGCCTGAAATATAATATTCCCCATTTGATTGACAATCAGTTAAACACCAGTTCCAAATAAAATTTGAACACACTTAATTATGTTTGCTGCTGTCCGTCTGTAACGATGATTATAAGATCTAGAAATGATGCAAACAAAAGAAATTATCTATTGCTACTGGTCCGGAAGTAGAGAGTGGTAAATAGTTGAACTCCGGAAGGGTTTTAAAAAGAATAAAGACACGTTGAATTCCGGAGTTACAACTCTCCGAACGTACTAATATTCTCTGATATACCGTACCCACTGTTAAAAATTGCGTGTGCTATAAATATGCTTAAACGCGTACAAATCAAAGCTGAAATACACTCTGAATAGTAAACTGAAAATCACCCGTTTAGTCTCTACTTTAATCAGAATGTTTAAATTGATGTTGTGGAATAACCATATTAAATATTTTTTTTATTACATTCTATATGGTATTTGCTTAACAATTTCTAATCTGTGGACCCCAATTTCTCTGAATATTATATACTTATACGAAAAAGCAAATTCTGACATAAAAACATAGCTATGTGTTAAATTAAATAAAAAGGGATGCCTTTAGAAACTTTATTTAACTGTATAAATATATAACAAAAAATTCTTATCATCAGGAAGTAGATCTGAAGTAAGACGCCTAATAAATAAACAGTCTTAAGATGAAAACTTATGCACCACAGACAGTATATTAGTTAAATTGTTCAATTGGACATCACGGATGTATAATTATTGTTCAACGGCTGTTTGTATTAAAAGAGTATTTAACCAACACCCAATTTAATTCTACAGAATTCTATAGAATTAAATTGGGTGTTGGTTAAATTTGCTAAGGAGTTACGGATATAATTTTTATGTGCATGTCACATCATTTGGTTTGGGACGATTCCTTTTATAAGACTCAAGTAAAACCACGCCCATTAACATCCAAGAACTGGTTGATATATATTGCTTTTTCGTTTTGAGCAGTATCTTTATAAAACACTCTCTGGATTGGTGTTTCTTATTTATTTGAGGGATTGGAGGGTTGAATGGTTAGCGCGTGCGCGTTGTGTCATAAGGTTTGTCATTGAGTCAACTGGAGTGTTTTCAATTCGCCCGTTGTACGTGACAAGAAGTAGGGTCGCCTGCCCATCCTTTTCGGTTTTGTGCGGGTCCTCCAGTATCTTCCCACTGCCAATAAAGAACCCTACGACCAAGCGAATTTTTGAAATAGAATTGAACCATGTTCGTCACGAAATGACCTAGTTAGTGTCCGGTGGATGTTACCCCCACTCTCTCCTTTTCTCCCTCCCCTATTTAAATAATTTTACTTATAAGTGTTTTATTTAAGTCTGTTGGGTTCTATATTATATTATATCAAGGATATATGCGTACGGACTCGATGACAGGGGGGACAGAACCCAAATTGCCCGAACATTTTCGAGTTTACAGACAGCTGCAACTTCAATTTGGTCCAATACAGCCTACCTGCTGACCCGAATTCCAAATCACTAATCCCCCTTGAACAGTTTAGATTGTAAAGTTTACTAACATCATGAACTGATTATAATATTGAATGTGTCTATATTGTTTCTTTTATGTACTTGTTAATGTATATTACTGTATTACATTACGAATTATGAACAATAAACCAGTCTGAAAAAAAAGGAATATTGGTCCTGAAATTTGATACAACTTTTCAGCCTTAACGTTATAGCATCTAAATTTCCCACTTCGTCTACTGGGAGCTTTCAAAGATATAATTAAAAATCTGTGTAGGAAAGGTTTTAAGCTAGGAATTAAAATAGATATGTGGTCGACATACACACCAGGGTACTCTGTTCCCAATAACCCCTATTAAAGGCACTAAATCGGTAAGATTGGGGACCTAGAAATTGACAATACTGTAATATGAATGTTTATCACCCAATAACACATTTGACAGTAGATATCGCTCGTGTGATAAATTACATAATCTACTGGATATATCGCTTTACATGAATTTGATTGGTCAATCAATAAGGAACTATTTTCTTTTATTTTAAAGAAACCACTTATTTTAAATAAAAAGTAACTTCTTTTTTTTTTTTAAAAGAAACTGTTTTAATTTAATTGACCTTGAAGGAAATACTAGGTCAATATATAGGACTTTGAAATAGGTAAACTGCTGTCAAGTAATGATGTATCACTACGCAGTAATGTACTCAGCCTCATTTAACGTAAAATCTATACCAAATAATTATATTTATTTATTTGTGCATGTAAGAAAGGATTGTGTGTTAAATAAAATCTCCAACTCGTCCTTTAGATTTTATTTTACTTTATCAACTTATGTTGATATTTTTTTGATATCAAAAAGACTCGTAGGAGATTCTCAATATATAAACTGATTTAAATTCATTGGTTTCCGTTTTTACTCTAATTTCAAATCAGTTACGTTCCAGCAGTCTCAATCGAATGCAAATTTCTAGCGTCTGGTTATTCCAGTCTACATACGCCGTTTGATTTGGCGCAATGTGTATAGCCTCGTTCACCGAGTCTCTTGCTAGAACTGAGGCTGAAACGCATTATGGTACACGATTCGTGTACTGTCTTAAATGTTGGATATCAGAAGCTCCTCTCTTTCACGTAAGATCACAGCATCGATGTTGATTTAAATTGACAAATAATTCGTGTTTTCAAAATTGAAGATTTTGGATGATATTGAATTAGAAACTTAACTAGTTAGGGGACATCTGGGATGCATCCACGAAACCCGTGTAAAAATATACCTAAGGATTCCCAATGACAATTATTAATTTGTTGGTGTTGGGGGATTAGCCGACTTCTGGGTAGGCCAAAGGTCACAATAATTGGTCGGCCACTATCTACCCAATTGTAAATCTCGGCACATCTTGCGCAATATTGGTCAGTTTGGGGAAAGTTGTTCGACCACGCCCAATCTACCTTAAATGCAAATCTCAGCACACGCACAAACCGAATTCAAAACTCGTCCTTGGGGCCATCTAGGACAATATGAATCCCCTCGAGTGGCAAATTTGGGGAATTAACCCAATTCTAGATCTGTGTGGTTTGGTGAATTAACGAGTTAAAAGACCATGTTGTCTGACATGTTTGATTATACTATCAACTAACCACCCAACTTCATAATGAACGATAAGTATATTTCTTGATCCCAAAAACATACCGCTGGGCATCAAAATTATCGTTCTAGACTAAATACTATGGAAATTATAGAGCATTATTTAAAATTGTGGCCATCTTGGACTCCATATTGAATTTCTCAAAACGCTCAATGGTGATCGAAGGTTCATCCGACAGATTCTGAAACGGGAAAATAGGCTATTGAAATCAACCATCTTTGTGTACAATATCCATGTTAGGTCGGACTATATGTCAAATGGCGCGATTCGTTCGTTTAGAGGTGTGTATCAAATAACACCCGGATATCATGTGAATCAATTGCTCTACGACATTACAAAGTACACTCAAACCAAATTAGAAAATGTAATCTTTAATATGAATATCTCCTCAACAAAAAGTGAACATTTAATCTAACAAATAACAAATTAAGAATGGTTTAAGATCATGGCAATTTTGTAGGTAAGGAAGATTCGTCCTTGATAAAGAAGTACTAACAATATCGTTTTTTAAGGCTACGTCAGGTTACCCTAGGTTAATACTGCTGACGTTATGATTTCAATTTCGTCCGATTTAATGATCTCAAAACTATGAGTGCTTACGACTGTCATGTTAGTCAACAAAAAAATTCACAAATTAATGGCTATGTAAAACCAGCATAATATAATCCACCACGGATTTTGTCTATTTATGATTTTCTGTAATGTAACTTTCAAATGAACACCATTTGGTAGTTGCCAACCATATATCCGCCATCAATCTCTTCAATGATCAAATGGGGAAAATATGATCCAATTTCAAATCATTGTAAACCCGACTTAAGAAACAAGATTCGTGATTGTTTGTCTTTGGTTACGTTACGATTCAAATCATCGGCCAGGTGTGATAGTTATCAGATAAGACAGAAACAACGTTATGGGATCACATTCCAGCATCACCACTATCATTAAAGGAGAACCTGAAATTTTCTCAGCAAAATATCATTCATGTCATCTAACTAAACAAAAATAAATTATACATTAAAATTCCTGTACATAATTATTTCTCTACAATGTGCATAGTATCTTTTAGTTAAATTACATTTAAGTGTATTATTTACACATTATACACAATGAACAACTATTTACACGATATACATGATACGAGACAAAATGACAATCAATTTACAAAAATATAAATACGGGGAATGATATATACTGGGACAGAATACACGACGAACCATAATTGGATATAAGAATTGGCAAATATTTTCCTCCGTTCTCTTTTAATCGTAATATAACAATCAATTTGGGTTGCTTCTAATTAAGATCAATTAAACATGAACAACTAATCAGACAAGGATCCATAGAGCAGGGAATGCCCTCTCCCCTTGCTCAGGTTCAATTTAGGGGACTGACATGGTATCTACAGCGTTCTATTAATCTAAATTTTCGTGCAAGGGCGGGACGGGGACTTCAACAAGAAGATCTGACCCCTGGATTCCCCTTTGCAGTAAAAATCCTAGATGCACACACTTCTAAAGGTACTCAATTCATAATTTATTATTACTTAAATCGACTGATTTGAGAATAAATAAATAAACATAAATAATGGTAAAAAGAGATCAGTCTGTTTATAATATCTATCACAAACCATAAACTTCCAATCAATTGTCATAGTTATTCCCACTCGCATAAAATATCTATCAAGTCAATATGAACACATAATTTACAACCGATCACGTAATTTAGGGTGGATACAGATCCTTCCAAAGCTGGAGGGCCTTTTTAACATTAAAAATGATAAAAACCAGGTATACTTTAGATACACAGCTAAAAACTGAACATTTTCTTTTTTAGCATCTCGAATTCTATCTTTTAGTATTATGCGAAAGTAATGCTTGGTTTGCCAAGGCTAGAAGGTTTTTAGCAGCTTCTTTTTCTGGGCTCTGAACTGCATTGAGAGGACTATTTAGATTTTCATCGCGTGTGCCAGCTCCGTTACTAACCGTAGTGTTTGTGAGAGTTATTGCTGTAGGCTGGTGCGTAACACATCGCTCATATTCACTACTGCTTTCAGAAACCTTATTTTGGGTGTTTAACACTTTTGTATCTCCGCTTACCGCAGGTATAGAGTCCGCGACAAAAGTAACAGTGTTAGTTGTTTGCCTTACTACCGGCGACACCGAGCAAATTTTTGTGCAATTAACTATGTTTGATTCAGGAACACTGGGACTACTTTGGACACTAAAAGGGTTGGTTTCTCTGTTGTGATTGGAATTTTTCTGATCCATAATAGTACTGTAATCATCTGTTTTTTCCGCAGAAAATGTAACAATTTCGTTTACTATGGGTGTTTTGTTAGAAGACATCTCTGGTAAATTCTGGCTGTAATTGGTTTGTAGAAGAGTTTCTGTTCGAGTTGAAAGAACTGGAGCTTGAAGACGGTTGGTTAAATTAGGCGTTAAGTTTTTAAACGGAGTCGTGACTAGTTTAGAGCTGATAGAATAGGGAAATGAAGACACACTGAGTCCACCTTTATCCACTTTTAGGGGTTGAGTATCTGGTGGAGGTGCTTGCGATGAACTAATTAAATTAGTTAAACTTTGCGAAACCTTGGGCAGTGCTGTCCCTGAAGCCTCCGGGAGTAGAATTTTATCGGATACTGGCGACTTTGGAAGAGATATACCTAGCATATCTGTCTTCTCACTGATTACTTTGGAGCTGATTGAGTAAGGAAATGAAGACACGCTGTGTACATCTTTATCTACTTTGGGTGGTTTCATGTCTGTTGAAGTAGTTGAGACAGGACTAATTAAATTAGTCAGTGATAGCGGAACATTGGACAATGGTGGTTCTTTCTTGATGGGTGTTGTCAGGACTTTACCAGATATGGGGTTTTTCGGGGGAGATATGTTAGGTATTTCTGTCTTTCCACCGACCTGGACGGGTATTTCGTAATTATCACTTGTAGATGGTGCCCGAACAGTTAGAGTCTGGCTGCCGATCTGTATGGTAGCTTGTTGAACAATCTTTAATACACCTTGGTCTACTGTCACGGGAACACCTTGGGCTGTCATCAACTGACCACCGATATTATACAATAGGAGCTTCTGTTGCTTGCCTGGAGATTCTGAGCTTGGTTTGAGTCCTAAAACCTCTGTTTTCTTAGCTCCATCAACGGAAATATTGCTTATAGTTGGAGAAGTTTTCATCGTTGGCTTTTCTGGTGATAATTTTGAGGTAGTGCCTACTTTACTTGGATCCTGCTCTGACTCTTGAAGATCTGACACAGCTAATTGAACTATTTTTGTGGCTGAATTCATTTTAGGGTTTTCCTTTTTTCCCTTCGGCCAAACTACATGGGTTTTCACAACGTCGTCTCCTGGGTTTAGTGGTACCTGTAATATCTTTGATGAGCCTGGCTGCGAAACAGAGTTGATGCCAGCAGGTGAAACTGCAGAACTATGTGGAGTTGGTATTTGTTTGTTCTGAATTTCTGTATGAGGGCTCTGCACTACAGTACTATTTGGAATAGAAATACTCAATGGTGTTTGAAGCTGCATTGGTGTTTTAATTGATGACACTGAGTTTTGTGTTGGGGCTGGGGATCTTAAAATATTCATAATTGGTTGTGATGTTAAGCCTAGTTTATTACCCGTAACATTTAGATGAAACTGTACCTGTTGGTTATTTCCTGGTGCAGCAGATGCTACGGATACTCCAGGCGATACTGGAACAACAGGTACTACAGGTCTGACTGGCCTTGCAGATTGAAGACCCTGAAGTTGCTGTAAGATTTGCTGACTGTTGATTGTTGGATTCTGCGTAAGCTGGATTCCCTGAGTTGCACAACTGGGTGATAACAGCACTGTCTGGGGTAGTACTTTTGCAGCTGTTGTTACTTTAGCTATGTTAGACTGTTGATTTAGCTGATTAAGCAATCCTTGATTAAGACAAATATCTTGGTTACTAATGCTGCCACTCTTGACACCAATACTTCCTTGTGGAACTTGAATCAATTGTCCAGATGGAAGTCGCAGCATATTTTGTGGGAACTGCGAAACTCCTGACTGTCCAAGAATCTGAACATCCATTGTTTTAGATCCTGTTGGTAACTGCATCTTTTGCTGGTCTGCTGCAATCTGACGAACTAAATTGGCAGCTGGCATTGTGGATGTATTATTTTGAGGGATCACGAATCTGGAGACTTGTTTCGGTACCGAATTTGCTACCTGGAGTACTGGTGTTGCAGGAGATTTCAGTTGAATTGTCTTAGGGGTTGAATTAAGTGCATTTGGTAATACTGCGCCCAAGGCCATTGCCTGACCTGAACCTAACATTATTTTATTTGGGTTACCAGCAACTTTCTGTAGCTGAACATGTTGAACTGGACCTTTATTCCCTGGTTGTACAATAAAGTAATTTCCTGGAGGTCGTATGGTCATCATTGGTGTACCTGTGGCTACTGTTGTTGCAATATTAGTCAACGTTTTTGGTGATAATAAGGCAGAATTTGATTGATTCTGAAAGGACTGGGAGGCAGCTGAAAAAGCCATAGGTGAAACACATGAGGCATTGGCTGTTGTCGTAAGAGCTGTAGAACCTGCTATGGCAGATTTTGAAGCCTGTAATATAACTGATCCTGTTGAACTGGGTAACATATTACTGGGTATCTGAAGTCCTTGGGGTGTCAAGTATCCTTGGATAAGGCCTGGTGATGAAGATATGAGAGTCTGTGGAACAATATTGTGTTTTGTCGGTTGGCCTTGCAGTAAAATGGTTTTAGCATCCACTGGCTTTGTTTGAAGTATCAATCCGGATTTAGAAGCAACAGTTTGCACCAGTCCTGTATTTGAGGCAACAGTCGGGTGCGCTATCACAGTTTGGCGTGTTGAAGAGTTCACTAGGCTAGTAATTGGTGTGGCCGAAGAGACTGTGGAGCTAACTCCATGGGTTCCCAATTTTCCTTTGTCAAGTTTTGTTGTAACAGAGATCGGAGCATTAATCATCTGTATTGTACGAGTGATGTTTTTTCGGGGTTGTATCAATGGCAGTGTCACTGGGGGTGGAACTTTGATATTTACAGTTGGTAATGAAGTACTAATTGATGACGCTGGAAGAGAACCTTGTAATATTTTTGCAACAACTTTACTTGGACTCATCCCATCAGTGTTTGTTTGATCAGCATCAAATGTCTCCATTTCAACTGATGTAGAACTAGTAGTAGAAGACCCAAAAGATTCAGGTTTTTTAGCTGCTCTATTCTCTAACAGGGCTTTGACAGTGACATTACTAGCATATTTCTGAACAGGAGAGGTTTTGCATGGTGACAGCATGGTAGAAGTGGTGCATGTGTTTGATGAAGTAGCCTGTAATGACTGAACTAAAGCACTAGGTGATGAAGTTGTTAAAGGCACAATGTATGGACTAGAGGTTGTTTGGACAGAAGATATTGAAGGTCCTGGTGTGGATACAGCTGTTGGGGTTATGACTAATGGTCCTTTTGCAGGGGAGGTGTTAGTTTCTGACTTTATTGGTGTGGTTAGTTGGATGGGAGCTGCCAGAACTAACTGAGTCTCTCCTTTGGAGTTCTGTTGTATTTTAATGGTTTGGTTTTTAATGAGCTGCTGCAGGAGACCTGCTGGTAATGATGCTAAGTTGGTTATTTGTGGTTTTGTTTTATTAGGAGTTACATTTTGTTGATTAGTGATAACATATTGGATTCTAGGCTGAGATGAAAAACTTGTTGCAGCAGTTCCTGTTTTGGATGTTTGTAAATTTAACAAAGAGGAGTTGATTAGGGTAGGTGGAGCTTTGGTTCCCGTTTGTTTAGATAACAAGTGTTGTATAACAGGATGAGATGTTGATTTCTGTGGCAATGTACCAGGAACTACTTGTCTGACTGTTGGTGTATTCACTGACATCCTCAAAAGTTGACTAGCAGTCTGAGGCTGATTTGCTGTTCTGATAGCTATTGTGTGACCAATGGATGTTGGTTGCAAAGTTAAAGACTGTGGCGATGTAACTCCGGGCACTGAAAAAGGAACACAACAGTTCAGTTAGGACTACAACTAAATTTGAATTCAAGCAATATCTAAGAAATATATGTATGATTCAAACTCATTCAATGATTAGATATCTACATGTATACAATAATCTACTATATTACTTAAGGGGTACTTTTTATACATTCTGGTTGTTTTTCCTTGAATTCATAGTGCTACTGTGAATTAAAAAGCTAAATATAAATAATTATCACCTGGAGATTTAACTTGTCGTAATATATTTGGTACATGACTAGGCACTGGTTCTTCCTTTTTAATAATCTTTTTCTTCTTGATACTTTCTTCACTATTGTTGGGAATAATTCTCCGCTTGCGTAACCTACCCCTAGAACTGACATCATAGTCATCTTCATCTATCTCCATTTCTTCAACCTTAATGGGTTTTTCCTTTGGTTCTGTTTTTTCTTTCTTTATGGATAGATCTTGTTGATATTCAACTTCAGATGAATCATTTTCCTCATCAGAAGAATCTGCATTTGAGGATGTTTCAGACTCACTCTCCCATTTCTGAGAAAAAAAAAATTGTTTTGTTTTATTCATATTCTTAATTAAAGAAACAATCTTCTGCAAGATCTATTAGGGCACTAAAAATAAGAGGTTTCTAATGACAAGGATAATTAAAATAATGGACCTAAGATATTTTTAATCAAGGTGCCTATTAACCGATAAAATTGCGATCACTTAATTAAAGAAGTGCGATCAAAAGACATCATATGAGATTAAGGGAGATAATACTTAGGATTGGTATATATTCATAATGTAACTACCTTAAAAGATTTCTAGTTATTCAAAAGACGGGGCAATAAAAGTTACAGGTTATTCAACTATAAGGAGAATTTATATGTAGATGAAGAGAATTTGTTGCGAAAAGCAATGCAAGATTGTACAGACAGTTATTTGAAGATCAACTCATTTTGCTCTTCAAATACATCTAACTACTTACACCTGATGCTTCTTCTTCAACATAGTCTTCAAATTCTCTTCGAATTTTAACTCTGGCTTTTCTCATGGCAGCATTCAACTTTGACTCCCATGGTTCAAGCTCATTGAGTAGAAAAGCCAGTCTATCGTGTAAATCAACAATACATTTCTTTCTTGGTGGTGGTTGTACTATCTATAAAAGATGAATGGTGAATAATGTATTAAACTGGTGTGTTACAATCACTACAGATTTATACTCAGTATCACCTTTATCTGTCAAATCAAAGAGTTTCTTTAAAGTTGAGAAACAAGCTCAAAATTTCCCACTTCATATACATGTACTTGTTAAGGGTTTTTCCATGTACTTTTGACAAAATTGTTTGTCTTTGTCCCATTCTCATTGTTCTACCTTTTGTTGGGTAACAATAGTTGGAATTCACTGTCTACTAGGATCATACAGTACAGTTAAGATATGAAATGAAATGGGGTTTAATGCAGGGCTGGTGTACGTAATGGTAATTGGTAATGGTAATGGAATATAATCATCACATTTTTTAAGTAATGGTCAAGCATTAAGTAATGGTATATTTCAAAAGTAATGAGTAATGGAAATGTAATTAATTACATTCCAAAAATCATGTAATGGTCAATTACATTTCAATTACTCTTAAATTACATTTTAAGGCACATTATAAATATTTACATATGACAAATTTTAAAACATCCAAAGAAGTAAATTAAGTGTAGCTGACACAAATCCAATTAATTATTTTATTTTTTTAAAAAAGATTTAAATCAGTTTTAACAAATTATAAGAAGGCATTCAAGATTTTCTTTTATTACTTTTTATGTAGGACCCTTCTTTAGACATGTAACCTAAAAAGTGGGTGGATCTTTGAAAAGAAGTATATTTTAATCAAAGATTAGTGTTTAATTTACAGTCAATCATTCAGTCGATCAATCAGTCTGTCAGATTAAAAGACAATACTACACCTTAATCTTAATCTCAAGAAAACAAGTGTCAAACCAAACAATGACTTTCCAGTATCTCATCATTTTATGGTTACTTAATATAAACCAATTATATGTATGCTGAATAATTTACTAGTTATACAATATATTATAAACAAACTATTTGGATTGTTTAAGAATCTTATAAAATTACTTAAAAGAAAATACAGTTAATCAAATATACTTTCAATTCATTTTCCAAGACATGCAGTGAAAGCATCAGCTTTTGTCACCATTCCCCTCACTTGAAAATTTGCCTTGATGTTATAATTTATAGAAATAACAATTCATACACAAATATCTATTAAAGTGAATCAAGGATTATTTTGAGTTTGGTTTTATAGACCCTTCATAACGTTGTCTTTTTAATTTTAATTCCTATGTGAAAAATTGCTTTTTATTTTTAGTCATAAAGTATTAATGGTTAATGGTAATAAATTACTTTCAATGTAATGGGTAATGGTAATTATTACATTGCTAAAAATGAGAAAGTAATTGTAATGATTACATTTAAAAAGTAATGGTAATGTAATTAATTACATTGGTTCAATGCCCTACTGTTCTGCTCCAAACTTCTAATTAAGTGTGCTATGAAGGAAATTTTGCCTACTCCTATATCGAATTCCAACTGTCAAGGGATATTTTACCTGCATGCCAATGAGTACATGGGACCTCAGTTTATCGTCCTATCAAAATGACTAGACAGCTGTCCTTGTCAGGCCCTCCGAACTGCATAACTAAACACCCGACCTTCATGTTAGCAAGTCAGCGTCTTAGCCACTTAGGTTCCCCACGGTTAAGATAGATTCCCGAGTAACAAATATATGCCCAAAGCAGTTAAATCAACCGGGCAGTCAACAACTGTCGTGGTATTTTATTCTTCTCTACAAGACCATTTACAAGACACTTGATATCAATTCAATACAGATCAGATGATTAATTACTAAATTCTACCAAGGGCCATAACTCTTGAAGTGATTACGGTAATGGGAATTGTTGAAATTTGCTGGGCTTCTTATTTTTCTGATTTGAATATGGCTTATAAACTTTATACAGATTGCATGACAAATTAATAAGGCCATATTTCTATGTGGGCGTATAAAAATGATTTTTTGCTTGAATTTGTGACACCGAATGCTCAATTTATTACTGAAATGGTTTTCATTGTCAGTCAGACAACATCATAAGTACAATGCAAGGTATATTAGAAAAGTTAATCAAACCATTCAGTAAGATAATTAAATAATTTGATATACATTTGAAGTTATCACAGATCTGTGAAAAGCTTGGATGTCACGTATAAATGTAGGTAAAAATTAGTATTATTAGCATATATTATACATGTATTTGATTGAAGTATTTACCTTCTCTTTCTTGCCTCGTTTCATAACAATAGGTTCTTGTTCAGCATATTTATCAACAAGTTGTCTTAAATCATCTACATTATCACAAATCATCAAAAATGGCCCTAACTCAGGTTCCTGAAAAGGGGGGTTTAAAACTCAGTTTCAGACACAGATGTACATTTTAATTTTGTATAATCCAGGTTACTATACACATATATCTAATTCTACAAAATGAAATGGGGTTTAACTTCCTACTGTTCTGCTCCGAACACGGGACCTAATTTTTTGTCCCATTCGTACAACTAGACAGTTGTCAGACCACAAATGGTGTGACAACAAATGGTGTCAAGATTAAAGATACATTCCCATATACAAATAGGGGGATTTGATGATATATTTTGACTAGAAACATATTCAAAATAATTAATCTGTCAATATTTTGAATCAAGTCCTTCTCAAAACATTGTATTTGCATAGGAATACCCCTTCTATAAAATATGCACATATATTAAAAGAGGTCATGTTTGTGTCACATGACTTGGCTGACGTGAAACAGTGTACCTAGTAAGTGGTGCGAAGTGGGAGGAGAATACATTGCATATACAAGACGGTGTTGTCTTAAATCATAATCTATTTCATTATAAATATTGAAGCCAAATTAAATTCGTGCATTATCCACTGCCCATGTCTTTTTCCATAATTTCTATATCAGAAACTGTTGTATGCTTAAGCTCACCATCTCGTTTAGCAAAGCACTCACTAATGCTGAGAAATCTGACAATCTCCGTGTGCACCCTTTGATATTACTCGAGCAGACATCCCAAAATCGTAGGGGTTTTCGGATACGGAAACCTTTATTTTTGTCCTGTATGCATTCTATGGATGTTTTTCAGGGAATCCAGTATTTTTCTAGTAAGATTCAATGTTTCTACTATGTACATGTATATTGGAAATAACCACTCGATAAGTACTTTTGTCGCAAAAGTATCTTTAAAGAGGGTCTCATAACAAAAACTACTCACCAATTCTTCTTCCTCCTCTTCTTCATTTTCTAACTTTTCTTCTTTTATTTCTGCTTCACTCCCTTCTGTACTTTCTTCATCTTTTTTGCCATCTTTAATTTCTTTTTCAATTTCTGTATTTTCATCAGTTTTAATTTCATTTGATGGAGTACTGTCCATGGCAAGGATATCTTTACTATCGTCTATTTTTATATCATCATCAGAACATTTCTCTTTTACACAAGTTTCAGATTGTCCCAAATCAGTTTCTTTCTTGACGCAAACCATTTCTGGCTCCTTTTTTATTTCTTTTTCTTCATTTTGTTTCCATATGTTTTTGCCACCTGATGGTTCATCCCTTTCATCAATTGCTGATTTCATGTCTTTGATTGTTTCTGACACTTGTTTAGGTATTTCTAGTTCACTATTCTGTTTAGTATCGAATGGTTCTGTTTTTATTTGTTGAATAACACTTTCACTATCTAAATTATCAACATCGGATTCAGAATTATTTACATTAGCTGAAATATTGGAGTCTGGTTTATTGTCAAAATTATCACATATATGTTCACTGGAAGTCTGACACGTCTGCTTGTCTTGATTAACCAGTTCCGAATTACACTTATCAAATTCACTACTAATACTGTTTAAATTGTCAAGTGCTTCGGACTTATTTACATTAGCACCATTGTAAATATTTGAGCTGACCGTTTCATGGTCAGGTTTTGTAGTTTTATTGTTTATATTAAACAGTTCTGAATCCTTTTGAGTCGATTCAGAACAGTAGTCATTAGCTTCAGATTCATTTTTAATTGTCACTGAACCATTTGCACTGTTTTCACTAATATTATCACTGGTTAGCATTTTATCTTTATTCATCATATCTTTTTCTTCACTATTTAGATCGCCATGATAACACTCGGTTAAACTAGAACAAGTACTCTCATCAAAACATTCACTCTCAGTCAAGTCAAATTCTTTTTTCAAATTTTTAGCATAGTCATTCTTTTGACCCTTTTTTCCACCCCGTTTCCGTCTTCTGCTACTAGAGATAGATACTGAAGCACTATCTGTACTAGTTTCATCCAATAATAATGGGGCATTATTAAAAGATCTATTTTTTTTATGTTTTGAACTTGGGACTGGGAGGGATGCACTGTCATTACTTGTATCATCAAGGATTGGTATCTCTGGTGTATTTTTAGAGCTAGATGAATGTAATGAACTATTATTATTTGAATTACTACTTTCTTCACTCTGTCCTCTTCGTGATCTCCTTAAAATAGAAGTATCTGGTGTATGGTGCTGTAAAACAAAATAATATTATCATTTAGCAAATGCAATCTGAACTCCTCATAGTTTTCGCATCCGTTTGAATATAGGGTCTTTTTGTTATGATGGACGATCCATTTTCAGTTGAAAATATGTTTTACAGAACATAATCACATGATGATATGGAGGTAGGGGTGAGATTCAGCTTAATTAACAACTGTATGAACATCTTTTTCTTTTAATTTTTAAGAAACATAACTGGAATTAACGTTTCTTAAGACAGAAATTCAAATTTCTTCTGGCTATTTTACATTGGTGTTTATTATTTAAAAAAAACCAATACCTTATTGTTATTGTTTTTAAGAAGTGTAGCTGAGGTTAATTTTTTGGACGGAGATTCTAATTTCTTCTTTTTAGCTATTGGTGGTTGTTCCTCCTGTAAAATTAATCCAAAAATAAGACTAAACATCTCTTAGTAGGGGTATGCCTATGAAAAACAATTGGCTCTTACATATTACTGGACTCTTGTTCTAATTTTCAATTTTAAGGAATTCGAAGCAAGCAAAACAAGATAAGAAATCCGATTAACAAAATAAATCTATGTAATTCTCTATTTAACTGATAATAAAGTATGAAATTGGTTTCTCTTGTCAAATACTATATTAAAGGGAGGTAACTCAATACAATTTTCCTTAAGTCGATATTATCTGCCCTTAGACCACAAACAATGTCAAAATACAGGAACATGTTTTTACCTCCTTTGTTGCAACTTGGCTAAACACTAAATTTTTTCCTTCTAATGTTATAAATTCTTTGTATATAACAAATTTTAACAGTGCTTATGATAAAAATTAATTGTTCAATTTTTTACAATTCTACAACACTTACAATTTCTTCTTCACTATCTTCTGGTTCTGGAAAAGGTTCTTGTTTATATATTCTTAAATCTGCACCACAAAATTGGGGAAAATGTATGTACTGATTGCCTTTAGTATCATAACCTAATAAATATTCACGCTGTTCTTGGATTGGTTGTCGTTCTATGGCATCCCGTATTGATTCTTGTGTTTCCTACAATAAAAGTAAAATTGGTTATTCATAAAATTACAGTACTAATATATAATATTTCACAAAATATTTTAAATCAATTGTAATAATATATTTGTTCACTCTATCCATCAATCTATGGTAATTAACATGATAACATTATAAATAAATCAGTGAATGATGTCTTGGTGTGTGTGACTAGAAGAATTGTGATTCACTGACTGATGACAGTACTCATGTAAGAACATAATAGATTGTCAAAACTTGATCAGATGAATTAAAATTGAGCCTGGTGCTAAAATACAGAATATAAAAACACAAATTACAATAAACAGAAAACTTTATGGATAACATTCACTAGGTTTATTAGGTTATCCATAAAGTTTTCTGTTTATTATATATCGCGTTCACTAAATGCCTTAATCCGATTGCCTCACACTGGCATTACAGTACAGACTGGTGGTAAAACCATGTGCCCAACACTGAAAATATTGGAAATTTGTGACAAAAGACAACTTTTTAACAAAATAAATTTAAATATTTGTTTACATGACTAGTACATTAATATAATATACTTACTAAACAATGATCACACAAGCTTTTAACAATCCACACTATACGGTAAAAACTTAAATCATGAAACTTCTTTTTCAATAAAGGATTTTTCCTTCCTAAAAAATAAACAAATCAAATAAAATCATTAGCCGAGTAATGGCGTCCTTCACAAGAAAGAGACTTTGGCTGAGTTCGGATGCCGATGATGTCACACCTATTGCGGATTCGGGTAATTACTAGACCTTTTGATGAAAATTCAGATGTTTATGACAAAGTAAAGACCAAAAAAAGGAAGATTTCTCCGGGGGAAATTATTCGTCTGCTTTTATGCTGTCGCGCACGAAAATCGCTGCCAACATAGACAAATTATGATATGACAACCCTAATGTAAATATTTTGGTATTTATTATTGTTATTTTCCAAAAACTTTTTTTATTTTTATTTTATTGTTAATAAAAATCGTTACTGATGATTTTTATATTTGTGTTATCTACAACAAAAATGTCAATACTGCTCGTATTCATTTTATTATTTTGAGAAAAAAAAACATTATTATCACAATTTAGTGACTTTCCCTCCAAAAAACTGTACTATTCTTACAATACAGATATCTATCATGCTAATAATCCATGTAGCTTTATTCCTGCATATCTTAATTTTTTAATGGCAAGAAAAATATCAAATATGAGAATAATATGGCAGCCATTTTGAAACCAACTGGTAACCAGCTAGACCGAAAATATACAAAAATCACAAGTCATATACAATGGATATACATCTGCCATTTTACATTTATGGTCGCATTCATATTCAAGGTATGCAGGGTTTTTCACAACAGGGTCTAAAACTTGACTTTTACTCAATATTTGCATACCTCTCCATGGGTATGACGTGGTTAGCTCAGGAAGGGTTAAACTGGATTATTTTTTTAGTCAAGGGTTAGCTTCACATAATAAGATTTGAGTAAATGTGAAGTTTTTCAATTTTGAACCATTGGTCACTTTACTTACCAACAACATCAAAAAAGTATGAATCTATACCAATTTTATTAGCCGCCTAAAAATAAATATATATACATGTCACTGACTTAATAAAAAGTATACACATTACAAAAAAAAAAAAAAGAGTATTAAAAGTATTAATATATACATAAAAAAGTTAAATTTTAGTTGTGTATTCAGTTGAGAAACAAGACTGAAAATAAATACAATACTGAATGTCAAAAAAATTCCAACAAGCCAACAGTTAGGCTGATGTCTAACCACAAAAATCTCAAAATAAACAGATGACACATATTAATTATTAACACATTTATATTTTTCAAAAGTATTGAATAATCAAACTGATAATCTATTCATATGTCAAAGCATAAAATGTTCACTATCAAACACTAGGTTTCATCACTCTCCATCAGTTACAATCAAAGTTATCCTGTCCCAAAGCAGCAACCAAAGAAATTGCTTAACTCTGCTTAGCTTTAATGGTAAATATTAATCACTGAACCCAGTCGAGACATTCACCTAATGAACAGCTATACCTGAATTAAAAGCAGAATTGTCATGTTCCAAAGTCTTGGCCAATGAAATGGTTTACCGCTACTTAGACTAAGTAGAAAATTCTCCTCATCAAACTTAGTCAATGTATTGATATACTGACAGATTTCAATGGTCCCCTGCTTTTGTCCAAAGGCATGGGGCCAAATTTTGTCTAATACATCAATGTTCAATTATTCACAATCATAAAGTATATATGCATATTATAAGTAAGTCAGGCACTGAGCTTTTAGTGACCCATCTAGAATGAGCACTTACAAAAGATCATTATACAATTGAGTCACATATCTTGATCAAAATACTTTAAGTAAAGTTTAACAAGAACCTACCTTATAGGTATCTCCTCCATAGTCAGCTAGAATCTTGTACCAGGCTGCCAACTTAATAAACAGTTTCTCAGTCCATACTGAATATGGCATCATTCCTGTTTTCTCTAGTCTGAAGTGAAATATAAGCAAATTAAAAAAAACCCCAACATAATTTAATACCAATTGTTAAACAGTAACCAGTGAGCATCTGATGATACATTTCTAAATGAAGTAGAATATGACTATAAACATGACCCATTCTGTAGAGACCCATAAACAAACCTAATTACAGATTAATCCTAAACAAACAATAAACTACATCTTGGTCATTTAACATACTTCAGAAATTGCAATGCAAACAATACAGTACTGTCACAGACAATGTCAGGCAACCCTGTGATGCTTCTCATTTCATCAGTCATCAGACACAAATATATTTTGTATTTTTCTGCATTTCATTGATACCTTTAAAACATATTAAAGATGCATTATGTAAAATTTAGATAAAGTGCTGCCCATTTTTTGCTATGATAGCTCAAAAAATATGGTGGCTGATTTAGGACACACCAAAAAAAAAAAAAAAAAATATCTTGAGAGTCGAGTGCTTGAGATATTAAATTGAGTGCTCAAGATAGTTATGTCGAGTGCTCAAGATAGTCAAGTCGAGCACACAAGATAGTTATGTCGAGTGCTCAAGATAGACAAGTCGAGCACACAAGATACTTAAGTCGAGCGCTCGAGATAATATAACCAAACACGTCTCTACCAATGTTTTAATCCATATGAATTTGTGCTTTATATTCAATGATAAACTTGCAGAATAAAGATTCATTTGTTTATTTTTACAGCCCATCCAAAGCTGCAGTGACAGAGCGGATACCCCCCCCCCTACACACACGCCACGCCATCCCATGTTCATCACCTCCACTAAATATTTTCCACTATATTTACCCCCTTCCAAGTGGGGAGTATATCGCATGTTATTATACGAATTAGTAATTGTATATATCGATGTTACAGATGCTTAAAACATCGGTTGAGATGGGTTCGTTTGTATTATCTAGAGCGCTTGACTTACTATTTAGAGCGCTCGACTTAATTATCTTGAGTGCTTGACTTAATTATCTCGAAATTTTTCTTTTTGCATGTCCTAAATTAGCCACCGTAAAAAAAGGACAATGAAAAATGAATATACTAAAAACTGCATTCATATCATTTTATGTTGAGCGAGGTTGTGGCCAAATGGTTAGCACATACATGCTGTATCATAAAGCCTGTTATTATTGAGTCAACTGACACGTTTTTTCTAATCCATTGCTCTCTCTCTCTAATTAAGATATCATTTAAAGCCATAGGCAGATTTAGGTCTTACATAATGCATCTTTACAATTCAAGTTATCTTTATCCAACCATATAAAGATACACGGTCTATTAGTTCACATTTTACAAATAATGCAAGGACATGATGACTACTGACTAAGCATTAGTGGTGTGTTTCTATTCGATTATAACTCTAACCGGGTAATAAAAGTTTTTTAAACATGCATTATGCAAGCGCAAAATTTGCCTATTACATGTCTGTCTTTGGGCCTGAAATGTTATCTAAATTATCAATTAGACATTAACTTATCCAGACCATAATAAACACTTCATGTCTAGGCTAGCCTTCCATGTTGGCTGGATTAGATTTCAGTATGCGGCTTAATGGCTTTTGCTAATTAAATTTAAATAGTGGATAATCGAGACTATGCTGTTTACTAGTATATCAATGACTTTGACCGAGATCAGGCAGAAATGATGACCGAGATCAGGCAGAAATTTCACACGCTATGTTCTTGACTCGTAGTGGATATATTTGACGGATATTTTCAGAAAATTAACTTCACACCATCTAGTTTTTAATTTTTAACTATTATATATATATATATATATATATATATATATAAAGAGAGAGAGAGAGAGAGAGAGAGAGAAATGGGGTTTAACGTCCACTCAACACAAACTAGTTCATTTCGGGACTAACATGGTTTAATTTTATTTCAATAATCCGCTTGTGCTTAGGGATCTTTAGCAGTGGGCGGAAACCGGAGTGCCCGGAGGAAACCCACAAGGTTGAGAAGGCGCCCCTATCTCCATGCCACATACGCTCACACCACAGCCGCAAGCCAGAGGTGACCGGCCAGCTAGAGGTTGAAGCGCGGCACTCTAGACCACTAGGCCATCCCAACCCCCCCATTATAGTGAGAACTGCCAACTCTTTATCTTATCTTCCATAATGTATCTTTAAGTTCAGCAAGTTCTCAAATAATTGTAAGTCTGTCCAATGTCCACATAATGTCTTGTACATGGATCCATAAGGGAATCACTTTGTATATTCTCGCATGCTATTTTTGTGGCTAGTTTATCTTTAATACAGCTTATTTTAAAAAAAGAAAATATTTTTTTTACATTTACAAAGTATAGCATAGCGTCACCTTCACTTAGCCTTTGAAATAATGTAGAACATATTCCATTTTTTATTTGCGCCATTTTATGTTCAATAATCTTCTAAGTTGTTGGTTAACTTACTTGGTTCTTTGGTACTGAGTACTCAATAGACTTGTCATAACATTCTGCATACATGAACTTTGTCTAGGCATGGCAAAACTTCTCTCTAATTCAAATTGTGGAACTTCACCAATATTTAAAGGTTCTTGACACAAAAACAAAAAATGTCCAATTTGTGGGAGCTGAAAAATATGAAAACAAGCCAACAGTGAGGCTGCTGTCCCCGCTGCAATCCTCAAATAAATAGAAGACACATATTAATTAATCGCACATATATTTTTTTCAAAAGTATTGAGCAATCAAACTTATTATAAACTATACACTACTTTTCATCACCCACTATCAGCATCGAACAATGAAATTGCTTATCTCTGCTTAGCTTTAAGCATTAATCATTGAACTCAGTCAAGACATTCACCTAATGAACATCTATACCAAGTTCAAACATTTAAACATTCTCCCTCAATTAGAAACAGGGTTGTTATGTTTTTAACCATGTCCTACCCAATCAAAATGCTTATCGCTCCTTAGCCAAAGCAGAAAATTCTCATCATCTAACTTAGTCAAGGTATTTATGTAATGAAACTGTATGCCAAGTTTCATTACTCTCACTCAATTAGAACTAAAGTTATCGTGTCCCAAAGCATCAACCAATCAAATTGCTTATCTCTGCTTACTCGAAGCAGAAAATACTCATCTTCAAACTCCATCAAGGCATTGACCTAATAACCCCTAAACCATTGACCTTATAACACCTAAACCAGGTTTAAACATTCTAGCTCAATTAGAAGGAGGGTTATTGTGTCCCAAAAAGTGTGACAGACAGACGGACAAACCCATTTTAATAGTCCCCTGCTTTCTTCAAAGGCGGGAAACAAAAAAAAAATAATGAACATGAAGAAATATCTCTTTTCTAAATTGAAATAAACACCATAAGACCCTTCCTTTTTTTCAAACCATTTTATATTCATTACATTCATTTCACTGAAAAACAAATGTATGTATCCACTAGAAATATCAGAATATAGTACTTGACAACAAATCATCCCAGATACAAATCAGGGCTAACACAAATATTTCAGACTGTTTATTTTGGCATACAGGAGGACATTGACTATTTTGAAATGTTTATTTTGGCCTGCAGGAGGTCATCGGCTATTTCAAACTGTTTATTTGGCTTTCAGGAGGACATCAGTTATAAAAAGATCATAATAGAGTGGATTCTTATTAACATTCTTTTTCAATATCACTAAATGATGTAAATGTCTTGGATGAAATATTGGTGCAGCATGCATTAACATTTTGGTGAAATTAATCCTACAAGTTGGTGTGTGCTGAAAGTAATATTCATAATTACCTCCCACATTCCATTCATCTGTGATTTTATTGGGTCTTTTAATAACATGTTCTCCCATTCCAACTGTTCTTGTACCAGGGCCTCATTAGCAGCCTTACGATCTAAAATTTGTTGCCTTCGCAAATCTTTTCCACGCTGAGCCTCTTCTTTACGAAGTTGACTTAGTAGAGCCGAGGTATCTCTTTGATATGTAGATTTAACACGCCTTCTCATTCCTACAAACAATGAAAATATGTTATATTATGAATTGAAGTTTAATTATTTTCCCCAGGTTGCATCATAAATACTCCTGATAAAAACCCCAGACAATGAATTATATTGATACATAAATGTGAGACTTGACTTTAATTGTTCCTTTAAAGCCCCAATAACACTCTTGTTGTAACTGAATAATATGTCCCAAACTTCATTCTGGTCAACAAATCATTTTAGTTTAGAACATTCCAATTAAATGATGATATAAATTTCATCTTAAAACACCTATTTTGAAAAATTGGAAAAATTCAACCAATTGATTTGAAAAGTCTAACGTAAACCTTTTCAAATGTGACTTGGATTTTAAAATATTTTCGAACCCTCTGGACAAGTAAAATAGGTTGTAATGGATAATTTACACAACAGGTAGGACACTTAAACATAGTACTTAGAATAAGGGTATTATTTATTTTCTGGAGCTACCAAGCCAGCAAGAGTGTTATTGTCCCTTTAAATATTAAATTCATATAATTGAGTATAACCAGATTTCTATAAAATTAAAAAAGACATTATTATTATGAGTAGTAAAAGATTACCTGATGAAAATGATTCCTCTACTTTGCCACCAGTTGTAGCTGCGACACTGGTTTTCTCTCTTAATTCCCTATAATTACATGAAAGAAAAACAATCTATTTATCAAACTGCTATTTCAGGGTTTGGGATCAATAACAATAAAACTGATTTCCAGTCATCTGGGATCCCTCATTGTAAGCTTAGAAAGTTCCTCAGAATTTTCCAGAGCAATTTCCCCCCTGTCCCCGGTACAATACCCCAGTACGTGGAGAGGGGGGGGGGGGGGGCAATGGGATTTAACATCCATCCAACACAAACTAGGTCATTTTTGGAATACAAGGTCTTTAGATGTTAGAGGAAACCAGACGTCTGAGAGAATCGACCAGGTTAAATAGGCAACCCTACCCGACGTGAGGTACAAGTGGGGTACTGTAACCACACCACTTCGGATGAGGTATGGAAAAAGATGAGCGTATAGTCGTTTCCATGTGCATATTTTAAATAACACATGCTTTCTACATGTGACAGGCAACATCAGAAGCTCCAAGACAAGATGGTTTCTGTCAAGATGGTTTCTGTCGCCTTCTCGTAATGTTCAAATCAGGTGACTAAAATCATTCTAACAGTAACACACAAATTATCTGCTTCCATTTAAGTATTCATTGAATATTTTCAAAACAAATTGTTTTTAATAATGGAATTTCATCTCTAACTTGGGTATATAAATGAAATAACAGTACATATCATCGATGCATCATATATCTTCTCTGCACTCCTCAACCTACCTTGATAAAAGTGCAAGTTTTTGTTCAAGCATCATCTCTAACCTCTGACCTCTCTTAGAAATAAAATGGTCAGGACCATTGTAACGGTAACAATTCTCCAACATCACTCGAAAATCAGATACAAACAGTGTAATACTATCATAAAGACGCTTGTCAAATTTTTCTCTCACTAAAAAAATAAACAAAATAAAAAATAAATTCCCACCATACGCTACATGTGAATGTAGATACATGTATCTAGCAGGTAAAATTTCTAGAACGTATTGTTAGTATTCTTCTCCAAATGTAATAAGAAGTAATATTTATTTCGAATAAATATATACATGTATATATACTATTCCAAAAAAGTAGGGGATATTTGATTTTGGGGGCATAATACTAAAATATGCAAATGACAACGAAAAAAGTCACTATAGAACCTAACAGAAGAAACATTTCCAGTTACATGTGACGCCCAAACGCACTAATAGCTACCGCATGGAATGCAGGTGATGCTTGGGATCATCATGGGGGTCCAACCCAAGATTTGCATGACTCTGACTTTGAATGTTACAGTCATTGTGGCATTGAATTCCAGGGTGGAAACATCAGTTTAATTGTTTAAGTGACCAGAAAACAAATTTTGATATGCATCGGCTTACCCAAAATGAAAGGTTACGTGCCCTTGGCATGCTACAGATCGACACAACACAGGCGGTTGTGGCGCGGACGATGAATGTTTCTCAGTCTGTCATAAGCAGGCTATGGTCCAGATAACGTGATACACAATCTGTACAGGACAGACCACGCTCAGGTCGACCAAGGGCGACAACTCAAGCCCAGGATCGATTTATCCGTACCTTGGCCTTGAGAAATCGTGTCATCACAGCAAATCAGATCAGCGCTCGTCTTCAAACAGACACTGGTGTGAGAGTGAGTGGCCAGACGATTCGGAATCGACTGCATGGGGGTCACCTTCGCGCCCCACGTCCTCGCGTGATCCCTTGTTTGAGAGATCATCACATTCAGGCAAGACGTCGTTGGTGTAGGGATCGTCAACACTGGGATAATCGACGCTGGAGCAATGTGATGTTTTCAGATGTGTCAAGGTTCACTGTTGATTTTTTGGACAGACGTAGGAGGGTGTGGCGTCGTCGAAACGAGCGCTTCCAAGATGTTAACGTCATCAGACATGATCGATTTGGGGGTGGTTCTGTTATGGTGTGGGGAGGCATCACTGTTGCTGGAAGAACTTGGCAGTCATGTTGTGCCGTTCGCACGACATCATGGCCGCCGCTTCATCGTCCAGGATGACAACGCAACATGTCACAGGGCCAGGATCGTTACAGGTTACCTCCAACAACAGAACATCACCACATTACCTTGGCCAGCACTGAGTCCCGACCTCTCCCCCATCGAGCATGTCTGGGACAGAGGTTACGTCAACGTCAACAACGTCCTGCCAATGTCCAAGAATTTGCTGCTGCGTTGCAACAGGAATGGGACAATCTGGACCAAAATGACCTTAGACGTCTCATTAGGAGTATGCCACGTCGGATCAATGCTTGTTTGGCAAACAGAGGAGGATTTACCCGTTGCTGACTTTGTTGTGATGCTGTGGTAACTTTGCTGTTTGACCCCGGGTATCATTTTACCCTTATAATATGGTCAGTCTGTGCCTTACTTAGTCTAACGATCATTTGGAATAAATCGATGAATGTGAACTTCATTTCATTTTGTCATTTGTTTCTTCGTCAGTTTCATTAGGTAACTTTAATAACACTTAAAAATCAAATATCCCCTACTTTTTTTGAATAGTATATATGGGTATCGAAACTTAAAGCTGGGGGTTTGAATGAAAGGTTAAAATCTACAATTGAAATTATAAGAGAAGGGTCTTTCAAAGTTTCATCCACTCTTTTTGTATGGAAGGATAACTTTGCCAATATTATTTCAATGTACATGGTGCAAAATACACATGTCAGCAATTAAAAATAGGTATTTTAGTTTTACAAAGTGCAATTTCCATTTTGTTTGGCACTGATTTGTCTTTTTTAATATTATTAATACATGTCCGGCACTAAGTTGAAAATGTTGGGTACTATTGAATTCATTAGTGTCTGACATTTTCTTCAGGTACCTCTAAAATTGTTATACCGGTATCCATGTCACACACTAATGTGGACCTTGTTTTTACATCCTATTCAAATGATTATACAGTTGTCCTTGTCATTCCTCTGTCCTGCATCACTGACATGGGGAAAGAAAAACAATCAAAGTCAGGTGGTCCAAAACTCTATTAATTGACGGGGTTGGGGGATATTTAAAGTAAACATACATGAACCTGTTTTAATACAAATTCTAGATACCATGCTAGGTATCACTAAGACGCACGTTCATTTCTTTTTTCAAATATTTAAATAATTTTCTAACACAGGTAAATAATTTTCATTTGAAAAAATGAAATGGTGTTGAATGTCCTAATGTTCTGTTCCAACCAGCATAATAAAGATAGGCCTACACCATACAGTGTGCTGTAAGGGAAATTTTGCTTGGGCTGTGGCACTATGGCCTACTCTTATAATGAACTACAATTGCCAAGGTATGATTAATGTGCACGACAATGTATACATGGGACCTTTGTTTCTCGTCACATCCGAACAGCAAGACAGCTGTCCTTGTCAGAACCTCGTTTGGAAAACCTGATACACTTTCTCGGCCAATGCAGGGATCAAATTACCCTCATAGCACACAGTGTGGCATTTGCCCATTTTCATTAGCCCAGTTTGGAGCAGAACAGTATTTTTTCCATATGCAAATGAGCTTCGTTGTAGATCCCATTCTAATACATGTATGTGAATGCAGAGCAGAGAAGTGTAATAAATTAACTATTATTATACTGTATTTGTATTATTGAAAATTGTATATTTGTATTCAAACACTGTGACAATGGTATTGTGGAACAACGGAAATTGCAAATTGTAAAACTAAAATATGTATTTTGAACTGCTGACATATATGCAGTTAGTACAGAGAACGTTAAAATAATATTGACATTATTTTCTGCCATATTTTTAGGGTCTCCAAATTGTATGTGTTTAATTAAATCAATTCTAGAAATTTTTGAGAGACAATTGAACTTTTAAATTACTGTGGACATCATAGTATGTCACTAATCTACATTTTAGAAAATAAGGACTGAACAATTCCTTAAAGTGGTTTAAATAGGGCCTACGTGTAGGCTTTGTCCTTGGAGACCAACAGGGCCGTATGTAGGATTTTAAAGATAGGTTGCCAGGCAACGAAACATACGCCCACAGCAGCTAAATCGTCCGGGCAGTCAACAAGGGTTGTCGCATATTTTTACTTTTTTTGGGAATGAAACATTTGTAATACACTAAAATCTGATTAAGAGTAACAACTCATTATGTAATTATCTGAAAATGATTAGAATTTGTTTGCTTTTTATAAAGTTTTGCCCCACGCTAACAATTAGTATAGGAAACATTTAACATCATGGATTTAGCTGTTCAGTTATCAAAATTCATTGAAAATCAAAATACTTGTTCGTTTCAACACCTTAAACTCTGTGTATCAATCTGAAGTCAATCGGATGATAAGTTTGGCATCTATAGCGTCACAAGGTTTTTTGAAGTGATCAAGGGAGATAACTCTGGAAGTAATTTTTTGAAATCGCTGAAAATCAGTAGGCTTCTTCGTCTCATGACCTTCAATCGGATATTAACTTTGGCCTCTAGAGCGTACACAGGATTTTTTGATGTGATCAAGGGCCATAACTCTGGCAATAATTTTCAGAGATCGCTGAAAATCAATAGGTTTCTTCGTCTCATGACCTTAAACACTGTGTATAAATAAGTCAATCAGATATTAACTTTGGCCTCTAGATCATCCACAAGATTTTTTGAAGTGATCAAGGGACACAACACTGGCACTAATTATCAGAAATCGCTGAAAATCAATAGGCTTCTTCGTCTCATAACCTTAAACACTGTGTGTAAATTTGAAGTCAATCGGACATCATCTTTGTCCTCTAGAGCATCCACAAGATTTTTTGAAGTGATCAAGGGCCATAACTCTGGCACTAATTATCGGAAATCCGTGAAAATCAATAGGCTTCTTCGTCTTATGACCTTAAACACTGAGTATAAATTTAAAGTCAATGGGATATTAACTTTAGCCTCTCGAGCATTCACAAGATTTTTCAAAGTGATCAAGGGTCATAACGCTGGCAGTAATTATCGGATATTGCTGAAAATCAATAGGCTTCTTCGTATCATGACCCTGAACACTGTGTATAAATTTAAAGTCAATCCAATATTAACTTTAGCCTCCACAAGATTTTTCAAAGTGATCAAGGGTCATAACTCTGGCAGTAATTATCGGATATCGCTGAAAATCAATAGGCTTCTTCGTCTCATGACCTTAAACACTGTGTATAAATTTAAGGTCAATCGGATATTAACTTTAGCCTCTAGAGCGTTCACAAGATTTTTCAAAGTGATCAAGGGTCATAACTCTGGCAGTAATTATCGGATATTGCTGAAAATCAATAGACTTCTTCGTCTCATGACCTTAAACACTGTGTATAAATTTAAGGTCAATCGGATATTAACTTTAGCCTCTAGAGCGTTCACAAGATTTTTCAAAGTGATCAAGGGTCATAACTCTGGCAGTAATTATCGGATATTGCTGAAAATCAATAGGCTTCTTCGTCTCATGACCTTAAACACTGTGTATAAATTTAAAGTCAATCGGATATTAACCCTGGCCTCTAGTGCGTTCACAAGAAATTGTGGACGATGGACGGACGGACCGACGGACGGACGGGGGCGACGGCAATATACGTCCACATTTCTATGTGGGCGTATAAAAATGGAAGTGCAACAGTGTTGTGTGGTGGTGTGGGGGGGGGGGCAATATAATGCCCGAGTAACTGAGTGCTCCCCCCCCCCAAATTTTGAAAATTAGACTGCTGCAAACGCATTTTCCAAACACTTGGAGAAACAGTCAGGGTCGTTGGCTTGCAACTGATCTCATGTGTCAATTTCAGCAGCGCTATTTCTCATTATGTTAAACACACAAAAATGAGAAACTTCTTGTCCCTTAACTAGAACTAGTCCAAAAAACCAATAAAGCCTTGTGGATAAGGTGACCAGAATGAGAATCTCTAATGTCATTTGGCGGTGGGTGGCGCTCCCAAATAATGATAAGGCTCCAGCAAATGTGGATATGGCGACCAAAACGAACCCTATGTCATGTTGTAGGGCAGGCGCTGAGCTTGTTACTATACTTAAACTGTGTGTTTAACATTACAATTGATACAGTTAAAGATTACTGAAGCACAATTGTCAACACATATCACTACAGTTTGTATTGGAATAAGTAATTCTATCACAAATAGTGAAGACTAGACCACTAAAGTAGTTACCGAACAGTTTTTCTTTATGGTAATGCGCTCTACATTTGAAATTTCGCGTAGCAGTTGGGTTTCATCAAATCATATAATTATGCGGTAAGGTTTCACCTTTATTTCAATGGGAATTGATTTATTACATGTTAAGCTATGTGAAGTTCAGTTTATGTGTAAATTAAGGGAGATATAGGTCAGTAAACTTTTTGTAGTCATTTGACTAAAACACTTGCAAAAAGGAACCATTTCTTGTGGAACCATTTCTAGCGCCGAACCAGAATGGGGTGATAGGAGGGGTATTTTGTCTATAGCCATAGGTGCGGGGTCCGTCCTCAGAAAATTTGGAAAGATAGGCTGGCACTGCCAGGCAGGATACGCCCACATTTTTGAGAGATGGATAGAGAACAAGCAATACCAAAAGTGATTTTTCCTCATTAAGTCCTGTATTTCATACTGTATTGGGAGCAGCCATTTTGTTGGTCAGTTCCAGTCTGATATTAATGAAATTCGAAGCCGACAATGATTATGGTGTGACGGTACACAACCTAGAAATGTTACTTTTCGTCAAAATCGGATAAGAATTGTGACCTGTAGAGAGTCCACAACCATGATATACCATATTTTTAAACTATCCGCGTACAAACGGCGACCATTTCGTCCGGCAATTTTGGTACGATTTTCACGAAATACGAACTCAACCTTCCTTATGGTGCAACAGTAATATAATCAGAGTTTTTTTTAAAATCAGATAATAATTGTTCGAGAGATAGACAGAGAACAAGCAATACCGAAGTGATTTTTCCTACAATCAAAGGCCATAATTCATTAAGTTACAATTTGATATGCGCAAATATCAAAAAGAATAAAGATCTTTAGGTTATAAACAAGCATTTCAGGTTTCATCAAAATCGAATTAAAATTGTGACCTCTACATGGTCCACAACTTTGATATACAATACTTTTACACTGTTTGCGTACAAACGGCGGCCATTTTTTCTGACAATTATGGTCCGGTTTTCTCGAAATTCGAACTCAAGGGTGTAACGGTGATAGAGTCAAACGTTTTTTTTAAATCGGATAATAATTGTGATCTCCAGAGGGACCATAGACGATTTTTCGGACAATCAGAGGCCATAATTCAGGAAGTTACGATCGGATATGTGCAAATAACGAAAGGAACCAAGATCTTTGGGTTATAACCATGCATTTCAAGTTTCATCAAAATCGAATTAAAATTGTAACCTCTACAGGGTCCACAACCATAATATACCATTTTTTAACAGTATTCGCGTACAAACGGCAGCCATTTTGTCTGTCAATTTTGGTCCGATTTTCCCGAAATTCGAACTCAACCTTCCTTACGGTGTAAAGGGTATAGTATCAACCGTTTTATTAAATCGGATAATAATTGTGACCACCAGAGGGACCACAAGGTAAAATATGGCGATTTTGCGTATAATCAGGGGACATAATTCAGGTAATTACGTTCTGATATGAGCAAATATCGAAAGGAACTAAGATCTTTGGGTTATCACATGCATTTCAAGTTTCATCAAAATCGAAATAAAATTGTAACCTCTACAGGGTCCACAACCATGATATACAATTTTTTAACAGTATTCGCTTACGAACGTCGACCATATTGTCAGTCAATATTGGTACGATTTTCCCGAAATTCGAACTCAACCTTCCTTACGGTGTAACGGTAATACTATCAACCGTTTTATTAAATCGGATAATAATTGTGACCACCAGAGGGACCACAAGCTAAAATATTATAGCGATTTTGTGCATAATCAGGGGACATAATTCAGGTAATTACGTTCCGATATGAGCAAATATCGAAAGGAACTAAGATCTTTGGGTTATTACCATGAATTTCAAGTTTCATCAAAATCGAATTAAAAATGTGATTTCTACAGGGTCCACAACCTTGATATACCATTTTTTAACAGTATTTGTGTACAAACGGCGGCCATTTTGTATGGCAATTTTCGTCCGATTTTCCCGAAATTCCAACTCAACCTTCCTTAGGGTGTAACGGTGATATAATCAAACGGTTTTTTAAATCGGATAATAATTGTGACCTCCAGAGGGACCACAAGCTAAAAAGGGTGATTTTTCAGACAATCAGGGGCCATAATTCAGGAAATTACATTCCGATAGGCGCAAATATCGAAAGGAACCAAGATCTTTGGGTTATAAACATGTATGTCAAGTTTCATCAAAATCGGTTCAAAATTGTAACCTCTATAGGGTCCACAAGCTAAAAACGTGATTTTTCGTACAATCTGGGGCCATAATCCATGAAGTTTTCATCCGATACATGCCAATATCGAAAGCAGTCGAGATCTTTTGGGGATGAACCTATATTTCAATTTCGTCAAAATCGGATAAGAATTGTGACCTGTAGAGAGTCTACAAACAAATTGTAGATGGACGGACGGACGGACAGGGGCGACGACAATATACGTCCAAATAAAAATGTGGGCGTATAAAAATATAGCTGCTGGAAACAAGTTTTTCTGCCACTCTGGTGATATCTGGATTTTATATTTTATATTATATGATCAATTTTTTTTCTGGGCACCATATTTCAGGGGAGATAGATTTTTTAGGAGAGGCATTTGCTCCTGGTGCCTCTGCCCCTTGAATCTGCGTCTGTACTGGTACGCCATAGCCTCCACATGTAAGTGATATAAGAAAGTTTGGATCAGAGCAAATTAATGAGGATTGAGGTATCCACCGGTGTGTGGGCACCCTTAAAACCGACCGATTAAGCAATGCCTTCAACAAAGAGCATCACTGTGATCATAATCAAGTGTATGAAAGGTTGTCATATTTTTTGAGGGCGTGCCATGTCTCAGGGTACCTTAATTTTCTGGGGGTCCAATGTGCCCCCTGCACCCCCACTAGGTACGGCCCTGCAGACCAACAAAGTGATCAAAACCTTCATTCTATCAGCTACCTCCTTGTCCTTTGTAATTTTGTTATCACTCACTATCAACAATGTTTACCAATTTTTTTTCTTTGAATATCATCCCAGAAATACCTAGGATAAGTAAAATCTTACTTTTTTAAAAATAAAGTTTATGAACGTAATTAACAATTCCATAAACTGTTAACAAGTTCATGAAAAAATTAACTCTCTTGTAGTCTTGTAGCAATAAGTAAACATGCCCACTTGACATGACATAAATAGCAACCAGGGATAGCCCATGTTTATAAGGGGAATTCCGTAAAAATAAAGATACTCGATGAGCAACATGAAAAAAAAAAAAAAAAAATTGGCTGCATAATCCGCGTCGAATGTCTGATTTCAGTTTGTTACTAATTGAGGACAAAGACTACATTGTATGTCAGGCCTTTTAAGGGAGCTTTATTTAGTTTAAATAAGATTTCTTACTTCTCTTAAGCCACATAGGATTATCTACAACTTCATAATAATCAGCTGTGTCCGGATGGCTGTCATCTACTGCTTCCATGAACGGCCAGTTAACCGCTTTGTTGGAATCGGACATCAACTCCCGCAGAATTCTATATCCATTTTTTAATTCGTCTGATAATGGTGGTCGTCCGTCCTCAATGTCAATGATAATTTTTTCTCTTTTCCTTGGAGTTTTACCCTTTACAGATTCCTCTTTTTTGTCATAATTGTCTTGACTTGTTTCGTCTAGCGGGTTGACTTCGGGAAATTCATAATTTTGCTGAGTTTCTAAATTTAGCTCTGATGTCTTGGGACTGTTAACTTTTTCTTCAGTTAGTTGACTGTCCGGGGTGTAGTTTGAAGTAGCTTCAAGTTTCTCCATACCTAACCGGTCAACGCCTGGCTATTTCAATATTATCAAATATTATTAATTTCTTAACAGCTCCAAATGTATCCAAACTGATAACATTGTTTTCTATATTAAATATTATATTACCTACAAATGCTTATCTAAGAATTTACACATTGAATACAGTTGAAATTAATATTGAAAAACAATACGGGAAGAATGGGATGCCTTTGGTCATCTTCGGTTACGTGTGCTTTTATAGGTCATTGTTTTATATTATGTAATAATCTAAAGTCTTGGTGCCTTTTCTCTTACATCAGTATGTAATGAGTTTCTCATAGAACTGAATAAAAACATTAGCACACCTGACATACGAACCATTTGCATTGGTAGATCGGAGTTTCCAAATTTCAGCGGATTAATATCAATCGACATTTTTGCTTTATCACCCTGACAAAATATTCGGCCATATTTAGTAGACATTTGACAATATTCGAATGTATTGAAATTTTGCAATCCAACTGGTATGCTAACAATCAGTAATATATTGGTCTTTGGCATAAACAGATATTATAATAAGGCACTATTTTTATAGTGCATTGGCATATGCAAAATAGGTGTTGATGATCAGCCTCGTTTTGAATACGAGGTTTCTGTACACGCGCACCTGTTATATTTATTGAATAACAATGTCAAAGTTATGATTTACATTTTTTTTTCTTGATTTAAGAATAGGATTCTTAAACAACTTAGTAATAAATATTTGTTACATTAATAATAATAATAAAAAAAATACAACATTCGACACAAATCGGAGGTCGCCGAGGTCATTTTTATTTTACTTCCGGAGGTCAGCGCAATGGAGGTCTCGTGGAGTTTTCTTATTCTGCTACTTGCAGTTTTATGTAAATTTAGTGATTGTTTGGAACATGATTTAACTATTGATGTTGGGGCTGGTATAGAAGAATGCCTTTATCAAAATGTTAAAAAACCGACCAACTTAGAGATTGAATATCAGGTAAGTAGTATACAAAACAATGGAGATAGTGTAAGAAGAGTGAGTTACTCAGTAACCCGAGTAAGTTAAGAAAATTGTAAAGAAATACAAGCCACTGCCTGACATTGTCAGTAGTGTCAATTGAGTGAGAGATCGACAATAGATTCCTGATGAAGAGAAAATGAAATGTTGTAGACCCAATAATAAGGAGTACTACACAACATAGTTCCGCTCTGAACGTAGGACCGTAGGTCTCATTACACTCACCAGTTAGGAAAATAAAAAGTATTAAATTTCAGAATACTCTAGACTTATTATTACCGGTACCAGAAATCTAAGAATTGGTCATCTTTCAGATCGAAGCCTTGATCACAACTGTGTGCTAAATATTGGAAAACCACAATAACTAACTACATGTATAACTCCAGAATCTTTAAAACAGAAATTATACCGGAGAAAACACAAGTGGTTGGACGGACGAAACATACGCCTTGTCACGTACAATCGTGGATTTGAAACCACGCCAGTTGATTCAATGACAGGCTTTATGATACAGCACGCACGTGCTAACCATTTGCCCATCCCCCCCCCCCCCCGGGATAATAAAGGGGAAAAAGGGTTCTAGCTATTTCAGTAAACGCACCCCTACCTGTATGTAATTGTAGAGACTTGAAATTTTTAGGGCATGTTCATGGGGACTAGCCATGACCTCATACCAAATTTCAGGGATAGCAGTATCCTAACTCTAACCCTGGTAGATGTGCATTACTGAAAGGAGAGCAATATATCTTTCTCGAATCAAATTTGTATTAATCTTCTAAACTTATTCTAATCTTATAAGTGTGACAAGAGAAAATAAATTAAATAAGATTCTAATCTAAAAAACACAACACAATTTATATGGAAAACAATCACTGGTTTATACACATATAGCACGACGTTTCGACAAGTATTCTCTTATTGTTATCAAGTACACTACAAATAACGATAAGAGAATACTTGTCGAAACGTTGTGCTATATGTGTATAAACCAGTGATTGTTATTTCCTTATAAATTTAGATTTTTAATGTGCTCAATCACTAAATGCCACTCAAGGATTAGATTCTAATCTAATAAGTGAGACGAGAGAAAATAAATATGTGTGAAAATTGAAGGTCATCTCCTGTTTTGAGATACAAGTGCCCTGGTATATGATGAGATGACAAGTTCTGTCATTTCAAGGGTCATAGGCCAAGCAACCATTCACAATTCCCTCTCCGCCTCACTCGAAACAATTCTGGGATACAGCAATTTTTTTCTAATTTTGAACACAGATTATTCAGTTTTGACACAATCTTTTGTACCGGTAATAAACTATTTTGGAGGTTGTTATCCTTACTCTATACTGTTACAGGTTATAGATGGGGGCGATTTGGATGTTGACTTTAGTATTATTACACCTACAGGACAGAAAATAGTCCATGATTTACGTAAAACAGAAAATGTTCACAAGTAAGTACATGTAGGGTGCCGTACTAATAGACCGTCCTCTTTTACTGTTCCAGCCACAAAGTTCGGTTACAAACCTTACAAAGTAAATATTTCTGTGTTTAAAGTAAAAATCTAAGTTAATAGAATAAGTTCACTTTTAAGGCTATTATATTTGTATTATACCAAACTTTGTTGATCACTGTTTCAACATATATTTAAGGTGAACAAAGGCTTTACATCTCAGGTATAAAAAAAAAAGGAGTACAAATTCTGAAATTGCTCCACTTTTACAAAAATGAACACATGTGCAATTCCACCAATCCTATTTACAATTGTTTTTTAGGGTGGATGTAAAAATACCAGGAGCTTATAGATTTTGTATTGATAATACATTTAGTCGTTTTACTAACAAGGTAGTATTTTTTGAAATCCTAACTGATGATGATGATGATGAGGAGGATGATAATGATTGGCAGTTAGAAAAAGATGAAGTAGAAGAGTACATTGACATGACAATAGATGATTTAAAGGTATGGTTGATTCTGTTTCTGAAATCCATAATAATGGAAAAGTATATTTAAAGCCTTTTTTATTAGGCTCTTGTGAATAGTTCTGTAGCTTCCATTCATTACATATGTCCTTCAACCTTGGTAAAAGAACATCATTTGAGATGTTTACACTATGATTGGGTTAAAAGCTTTGAAATCTTAATTGTAATGTAGTGCTTTATATGACAATGTATAATAATAATAAGATCGCTTATTGTAACACTATCTTAGTGATAACAGTGATCAGTTTAGTAAGTACAGCATTTATTTACAATGGGAACAAAATATCAAATAGTTCAACAAGACTACACAACATCGGGAACTCATATAACAATATTAAATCCACCAGTCTGCCTCTCTGCCAAGGCAGTGGCTGGACTCGGGTAAGTCTATGCAATTCTGTGGTCTTCTTTTGTTGTCTTAATGTGTTTGTCTGTCAATAAACTCCTGATTATGTAGCGTACAACACATGGTTATACATGCAATTGTCTCTTTAATCTTGTCATGGCATGCTTACCGAACAGTGCATATTCCTTTGAAGTCAAGAAGTTTTGCCGAGTGTTATACAGATCATGTGTAGCTTGTAAAGAACATATTGAATTAATAAAGATGTTGAATAAGATCGTGCCTTAACAGTAGTTATACAGAGTTAAAACATCAATATCATATATTATCAAAACTAGATGAGGTAATAAAGTTCGATGCACCTAAATGATCGTTCAATTTGATGAAAATTATAGATCACTTTGCCACATTATGTCCGATCTCTTCCAAGATGTTATTCCTCTAAAAGACATGGTTTTACTTTAGAATTTTTGTGTTACATCACTCTTACATATACATGTACTTCTCACTATTGATACCCTCTTACACCACAGAGGCAGGGTACCTATTTAGAACACTTACAAATATAATTCATATTTACTTTTCTTTTATTTCTTCAGAAATTGGTGTCCACAGTGAAAACAAACTTAGAAAAATCATCTCAGTTACAGAACATTTTACGAGTTTATGAAGCCAGAGATAGAAATATCCAAGAAAACAATTTCCATCGTGTTAATTTTATGTCCGGTGTTCAACTATTTATTATGATATCAGTAGGATTAACTCAAGTTCTGATGATACGCAACTTATTTACGGAACAACACCCCAAAAATACAAAAGTATCCACATAATTGTTTTCAAATGGGTTTATGGTAATGTATATATACAAATATTACATTGAATTGAAACATTATTTCTGAGGGTTGATAGAAGTTTATTAGGGTTATAAAAAAATGGGAATTGCAAAATTGTTTTGTTTTGTTTGTAGAATATTTGATTTTATTGTCATTTATCTGAGAACAATTTGCAAAGAAATAACACTTTGAACATCTAGTTCCTGTATGGTAAATATTCTTTCCCCCCTGTTGGCTATAAAAGTTGGTCTCTGAACTATATTCTCAACCTCTTGCCCTCTGGATTGTAAATTCCCTTATGAATGTTGACATCACTTCATAGGGCAATTTAGTGAAAAAAAGTGAGAAATCAAGTTACTGTTTATAGTAGATTATATGATTGAACTGTTATATTAAGTATTTGTCTCAATCTGATTGGACAATTCTAGTAGTAATTTGTCTCAATCTGATTGAACTGTTATATTAAATTTGTCTCTATAATATAAAGGAAAAAACAGACATTGTGGATATTTCTACCTTGATTTGGATGTATAAAACATGTTCAGCTACAGCAGAGGTTGAAAATAAAGTATGAATTTGATTTTAATGAGAGTGCTCACTGTTGCTGGAGTTTACGGGGTTCATTCATGCTCCCACATAATAATGTTCAATTAAACATTATGATTTAATTAGCAATTAAAAGTACAAAAATATAATGCTGAAAGAAAGCCTATTATAAGGTATAAAAGTGACTAGAACTGAGATTTACCCTGGTATTAATAACTTGGAATATTTGTATAAATGTGTTAATCTAAGCAGCCCACATATATATGCTTCTGGCCACAAATTTATAAAGCTGCTCACCAAACAAATGGAACAGAGTAATTTTACAAGAAATTTACATGTTATTGTGAGTTTTGTAACGAATCTTGCATTTGACATTGCCTTGCTATGTGGGTGGACTATACAGTAGGCCTTTAATTTTTTAGGATAGGCCTCAAAAACGTATTAAAGCTCTGTAAACAAATCAATTGTATAAGAAAAGTAAATTAAATCTGGGTTCCTTTTGCAATTTATGTTAATATTTGGGAAATGTGTGACATGTAATTGGATATAATAAATTTCAAATCTTTTGTTATATTAAAAGGAATATTCAGTTTTCAAAAAGAATATTTTGAGCTGTTTAACAGAAATAGAAAGAAATTGGGTAGTTTGTTTTAATGTATATAATTTCCTTTAATATAAGCTAATTAATCTTTGTATTAAGCATAATAATATATTTCTTATTATGATGGGCATAAGAAAAAATGCCTAACTTTGGGATATTTTGATTCTTTTTTATTATATTGATTAGTGGTTTTTCCATGTATATTTTACAACGAAGAGACAAAAATAATAGCCAGTTTGTATATTTAATTTAGGCTTTGTATTATATGCATTTGAGAAAATATTCTGTCTAAAAATGTGAAACTTCATAATTTGGTTTATTCTATGCAACTATTACAAAACCAGGGTTTTATAATATAATATTATGGTTTTATGTAATAACTAATATTATGGTTTTATGTAATAACTAATATTATGGTTTTATGTGTTCAACTTCTGAGATGTAACATAGTTATCTTGAGTGACTATAAAAACCTTTCTGCTCAGAAGAGACCTTACATGTATAATTATAGTCTCTTTTGAACAGTAGGGCGTAAGACGTTATTTTACACCAGTACAATATTAAGTAGATATTTGTTTCAAAAAAAAAAAGAAAATGTCAACTTATTTATTTCTACATTCTAACAATAGGTAACAACAACAGCTACTTAAATCAACTTGTTTAGAGGCATTGTAAATTAGAGATTGCAGACTGTCAATACATTTGAGAATTGGTAATTATACTACTTTATAGAAAGACCTATAATTTCAGCACACTAAATTAACAAATTGACTGATATACTAAATACATCGCCTTTAATAAGTCTTGAGATGTCATTTTCAAATATCTGGTATTTATGATGTTACTATTATGATGTAGCTCATCTTAGAATGGTTATGTTATATCAAAAATTAAAGTCTGTCAATTTATGCACAATTGTCCAAGACACAAACATGACATGCAATAGACACACTTTGATAACCCATGAGAGAAATATACAGAATTAAAGAATAGTTCCATATTATAAAATGTTGCAAGCGTAATGATTCATTTTTATATAATGTTCCCTTATTTAATTTTTTTTGTTTTATTATATTGTTCCTTATTTAACAGTATTGTAATAATATTCTTGAAATATATATAGAGTTATACGGTCACTAACCTATAGAATGTTGTTAAGTTTGATGTTTATTATATAAGCCTAATTTAGTTTTTCCAGTTAACGACTTATCATTTATTTTCACTAATCAGGAGTTCCTGCCAATACAAATATTGATTCTTTCCAGATTCTATTCACAAAAAGTTTTACAAATCCAACAGATTATGTTGTTGAATTCGAATCTGAAGAAATCAAGAAACTCGGTGGCTTTATGTATCCCAATCTGGACTTAACATCTTTTGGAAACATACTGAATGTATTCTGAATCTAAAATAACACAGAGACTTTGATGTACCATTTTAAGAAAATATGCAATAAATAAATAAATGTAACAAATGTAACAAAGACCATGATTTCAATTTAGTAATCATGATTAGTATATAGTATATGATCAAAATAGTGCCATAATATATAGATATATATATAGTTTGATTGAAATTGAGTTTTATATTATATAGCCTGTGTTGGCTACTCAGCTGTATTATTTGATGTATGTTTGTTAATATTTTGAATAAGATAAATGTTATATAAGTAACAATGAAAATTGTCTTTTTCCTCTGTTTCTTAAAATGTACTCACTATGTTTCATATTACAGTCAAGCAAAGGTTTAGTTGACATGTTTGCATTTTTGGTCATATTTTTATTAGATTTTTACTCAGTCACAATGTGAAACATAGGCAATGTAACATTAATAATGATCAATGAACAAATTCAAAGGAATGCCCATACTAAAATTTATCTTAAAAGAAATTATATCTCTTAAGAACACAATAGGCCGATCATGTAAATCCAATGTTGTGTAATGTGTGCCTTCATTTACTTTATAAACTGTCATTTAAAAATGTGTGTGCCTTTCCTTAATAAAAATCTGTTGTTTTTTTGTCCTTTTAGTTTTGATATTCATCCGATGTTCGCAAAAATGTCACGAAAGTAAGACTGTTTAACCGATAGAACCGTACTCGAATTATTCCATCGTTTTCGTACAGTCCGTGATTTGGTTTTTTACAAACAATAACAAAGACAGAATCAACTAGTCTTCCCATGGCCATTACAAACTGCTAGCCTCGACATGCCAGTCTGTGCTATTATTAGTAACATTGTAATACACTATCTTTAGCCATGCAAACCGAGACACTGTTTTCTGGTTGTTGTGCAAGAGGATCAGTTTTATAAAAGTCGCTGACAGCTTATAATTTCATCATTACAACCGCGGCCACTAGGCCAGAAGTGCCTTGGAGAATATACTCAAATATTAATATTCGAATTCTTGACATTGCAAGGCCATTTAAATCGATTGTAACTTTAGTTCATCATGGAGGTATTGTCAGCTACGGACATGCAAAGCAAAGGTAGTAACAACAAATACATTGACAACATAAAAGAGCTCTATGAATCAGAAAGAATTGATTTTGAAGTAAATCCACCGAAACCAAGTGTAATGATTTTCCGATTTGATAAAAATGAAAAAAAGACGGAAAATAATTTAGCTATGGAGAGAAATGGAATGGAAAATGCAGATATTGAAAATAAGGAAGAAAACAAGTCAACTTCATGTAAACTGGAAAAGGAAGAGGACGATATTACTGTACTTCTGCCTAAAAATAAACGTGATATTACAATTAAAGCTCAACCGAGAAAGAATAAGACCAAAAAGAAGAAAGTTGTGGAGGCCAAAAAATGGACATATGTGCCATGTAATTCTGTTGGATTCAATCTAACTCTCTTTCCAAGGCCAACTAAAACTTGTGAATTCCAGGGTGACATTGACAATATATTAAATGATATTGAAAACGAACTAAATGAATTTGAAAAAAGATCTGCAGAATTTCAAACTGTTCTGAACTACGAAGGTGACACTGTTACAAAATGCAAGTACCTTCGTCCAAGCAAACACAGGAAAATTGAAAAAGCATTCAAACAAGTGAAAACGAAATACTGTAAGAGTGTTCGAAACAATAACGGTAAAAATTTATTCATGAATCATAGAGTTAACAAAAGAATGTCCCTGGGAGCTAGATGTACCTACACTTCATATTCACAGAAGACTAATGTGGAGAAAAAATTATCACAAGAAGAAATTAAGGTCATAAGGAAACAACCCAAGACTTCCACTTGGCAAAATACCAATCGTGGTGCTCCTGTTCAAAATTTGGCGCATGCATTGGACATAACAAACAATCCAACATCTTTTGAGGCTAATGTTTTATCGTTGTTAATTAATCTACAACATCGTGAATTAACTCCAGAAGATTATGAAATATTGTCTATGTTAGACGAATCAGTCGCACCAAAAACTGTCTCCTCCAATCATCTCACTTCTTTCAAAACAGAAAAAGTTAGCGATTCATTTACAAACAAAATGTGTTCAATATGCATGGAGATGTATACATTAGGACAAACAGTTAAATATTTACCATGTGGACATGAATTTCATGATCATTGTATTGACATGTGGCTTAGTAACTCGTCGAGGAATTGTCCATTGGACGGCTTACCTGTGGACAGTTCCTAGCATAATATATTTTGATAAATGTTTTGGAGTATGTTATGTGTTTTGAGAGAGTGGTGGATTTTGTTAAGATTTGCTGTTATTTTTTTTTTTACTCATAATACCTGTATGAATATATACACCATACAATTGTATTTGAAGAAAATAAACCATTATACAAATTTATTTCAAGATTTTATTAACTTTTTTGAAGCTTGAAAAAAAAACAAACATTCATTACAAAGTGGCAGATCTACAATCAGAACATAAAATGCAGCTTTAAATAAAATTGGGTTCAATGTCCTGCTTTCTCTCTCGGCACCACCCCCCTATTAACTTTTGACTTCATCACACCCCTGGATAGTGAAGCGGTGCCTTAAAGCCCCAATAACACTCTTGTTGTTACTGAAAAATATGTCCCAATCTTCATTCTGGTCAACAAATCGTATTATTTTAGAATATTCCAATTAAATGATGATATAAATTTCATCTTAACACACCTATTTTGAAAAATTGGAAAAATTCAACCCATTGATTTGAAAAGTCTAACGTAAACCTTTTCAAGTGTGACTTGGATTTTAAAATATTTTCGAACCCTCTGGACAAGTAAAATAGGTTGTAATAGATAATTTACACAACAGGTAGGACACTTAAACATCTAGTACTTAGAATAAGGGTATTATTTATTTTCTGGAGCTGCCAAGCCAGCAAGAATGTTATTGTCCCTTTAAGCAGTGGATATACTAGCCGAATCAATCGGCACAGAAATTCTCCTAGTGTGTACGCCTCATTACCATGCAGCTCCTAGTTTTAAATAAAAACGGGTGAAAGCATCATTTGGGGATTAACATGGTTCAATTTTATTTCAATAATTTGCTTGCACGTAGGGGTCTTTAGCAGTGTGAGATAACTGCAGGACCCAGAGAAAACCCACAAGGTTGGACATGCGACCATACTCCTTGTTATTACATTCGGTAATCCCCCCCCCCCACCCCAAGATCTAAATATGTTTTGGGTAGAAGCAAGATGCATTTTATAGAGACTTCAAATAACTTTCCCTCTTTATCAGCGTTTTTAATTTCTCACAAAAGTAGGACGTTAAACCCCAAGTGTTCTTTTCATTGATATAACTTTTAACTTTGAAATACATGTTAATGGTTTATGCTATACATTACGATCATATAAGCCATTAAATTTTTCAGAGAATGAGCAACAATAATGGCTCATACTGATCAAGTTATTTGGACAAGTGTAAAGCGTAGTAATGGTCTTACTTCAAGTGAAAAGGATGTCTCTCAGGTATTAATCCATCATAAAGTACAAAAAGAATGTGGAATAACATTGGGCCATCTGGAGAACAACATTTTGTAGTGTTTAATTTTATGGTTACTATTTTTCATGGTATACACAGCAAAACATTTTTACATTCTTTCAATACTGTTCATTAATTACACACAAGTAATACCGTACCAAATGTCTCAACTTCAAACTGGTATAACCACAATATAGTATGACATCCATATTTCTCAATGGTATTGTAGGAAGCAAAATATTCCCAAAAAATACTGCAATGGTCACAGTACCAGCTGCCAACTTGCCTGCACTGACTAGTGCGACAGGAATACACCATACAGTGTGCTATATCGAATTCAAATTGTCAAAGGTTCTTTTAAATGCACACCATCCAAATGACTAGACACTGTCTTTGTCAGTGTAACATGTAAGTGATACACCATTTATAGCATAAATACCTAATTGTTATATTGACTCATATCAATAAACACACCCAACAATACTACTTATTTACAGGACAACTAACAATATTCTGATTCTCAAAATCATTGAACTACAAAATACCCCAACCCAATCCAAGATACAATAACAATATATGAGCTCAGTGGTTTTGGAAAGAGCAATCACAAGCTACCCAGCACCAATTAGATTCTATAATTCTCAAGACAACAAATACAATCAAGATTTACTTAAATCTTGTAAAACTGACTTCGTTGATTTACTTTTTAAACGTAATTTTAATCTGTCCTTCAAACTTAATGGCACCGGGCTGAAAGAATTTGAGGTTGCATTTGTAATATCATTTAATGTAGAGCTTAAGTTTCTTGGAAAAGCTGACTCGCACATGAACACGTCCTCAGTTTGGTCAAAATCTAATAACATTTTAACTTTATCAACATCAATTGTTTCAGTAACTGGTATAATTGGCGACATTTGTTCATTCAAATTCAAATTTTGCAAAGCTGGTTTTGGAGAAATACCTGACAAAACTGCAGGAACAGGTTCTGAAATTGAAGAATTCTGAGTTGGCATTTGTATCAAGTTCACAGATGGTTCAATATCATTAACAGATTTCAGAATGGTTTCCTTTGAAATCTCATCAGCACTTGCAGATTTCAAAGTCACACAACTAATTCCTTTATTGTTTGTTAATTTATTTATTGAGACATTTAAATCTGGTGTTTCTACAGTTGATACATGTAATAAACTGTTTAGTAACGACGTCTGAATATTAAAATTACCAAAAGTCATATCACAGGTCCTGTTGAAAACAATGGAATTGGGTGTCTTATTCTGAGAATAATCAGAAGTCAAAGGAGTTTTGTTCAGTCCGTGACTATTCTTTATTGCACTATAAATTGGTTTCATTGATAGTTGATCCTTCCCAAAATTGCAAAGATTTTCATTGTCATTGGGTGAGCTATTTCTACTAAAATAAAAATCCCTTTTAGACGGTGTAGTTAAGTCACAGATGTCATTTTGGTTATTTAAAGAAAGATCCTTAAGAGAAGGTGACAACATAGTGTTGATCATGTCGTCAATATCACAAACCCGTTTTAAATCTTCACTTTTACAGATATCACTAGCAGAAGATTGTGGCAACCCTTTTTCAATACATGAATTATTCAATTTTCTATAATTATTTTCTGAAAACGTGCTCGATGTGTCCAAACAAGAATCGTCTAAAAGAAGAACATTTTTCTTTATTGTACTCACACTTTTTTTCGTCCGATCCTTTTTCTTTCTGAGCATTTTAGTATTTTGAGAAAGAGATACCGATCCCATTGCAGATCGTGTTTTTAAAAGGTCACTGGTTGCATTAGGAATGGTTGTCGTTTGCTCCACTTTGGTTTCTGAGAATTCTAATGCTGAAGAATTAGTTTTAATTTTATCAATGTCATCATTGCTATTGGTCACCACAGATGATTCCAAAATATGCTTTGTTGAAGTTTTACTTTCATGAACTGATGTAAGTGCATTCATGTTGTTTTTGTCCGTCAAAGATAACGATGAATTTATGATTGAAGCACAAGGTGTAATAGGAAATTGTTTGTCATCTGAATCTGAAATAAAATGGATCTTTGTTTTAGTTTTATTTACCGATTCATTGATTTTTCTTTCTTCTATTGCTGTTGCCGATTGTAATCGCACTAAATTTCCAGAAGTTTCTACTGACAAATGAGTATTGTTATCAGAATTTGTCTTGACATCTTGTGATATTTTCGCCAGTAAAGTTGGTGCAGATGGGTTTAACTCAGATTTTATTTTAGATCTAGTTTTAGGAATAACGGAAAACTTGGATTCTGAAAAACTTGACACAGATTTTGCTTTGTTTCTAGCTTGTCTTTGTTTTATACGAACAGATAATGGGATGAAAACATCTTCATCATTGTCCAAGATAACATTCTTTTTAGAATCTGTAGCTTCATTAACACACACAATATCTGTCAAGACAAGATTAGGAACGGCTATCTCTGAAATTCCATCCACTCTTGTAACTTTATTCAATGTTTCCGAGACCATACTACGGATATCAGTTGTTTTGGAACAAATTTGATCACTTTTGGTTGTAATAATTGTTTCTATTTCTTCGTCTAATTTTATGGACTCCATTTCTGTTGCCATTTTGTCAAGATCACTGTCTTTCTTGGACTTTTTCACTGACACTAAAGATAAAATTATGATATTATTTTTATGAAGAATTATTCAGACCATGATTAAGGTTGTAATGAATCAGATTAAATTGACTTTCTTTTTTGACTCTTAATAACAAGATACATAGTTTTGTTAGTGCTATTATCCTCAACAATTGGAACTTAGTTTTATGGAAAGGATGGATAATGACAAGCCTTCAAACAATGCATGCCACATTTCCTTAGGTGCTGGTCACCTTGTACCGGACTAAATAACTAATATATATATTTCTAGATCTGTAACCAGTTGTTCAAACAGTTAAAGCAGCAGTAAATACACAATCATTGTGAACAATGTGTAGATGTGAATATATGATGATATATATTACTCAAATCAAATAGTTTTTGAGATCATTTCAAAAGAAAGCTTAACATTACCTTTTTTCTTTGATTTTTGTTGATTTTGTTGTTGTATGAAGTGTTTAACCATGTGAGGATAACATTCAGTATATAATACTTGTTGTTCTAGAGTAGTATAATAATCACAAGGTGTAGTCATATCACATACTGAAATATATAATTATACAATTGAAACTAATAATGACAGCTAACCGTCCAAGATTTCTCTCATAAAGCTACTAATGCCTACTATATAGTTTCGAGGTGAAGAGATATTGTGTCAATGTTCTATTTATATAATTGTTGGGGACCAGAGTACAGTAGTGGTCTCAAGTGGATTGGAATAATTATGATTCTTTTTTGTGTCAGCTTCCACAGTGTGAAAACAGAAAGTCAGCTCAAGATATGCCATATTTAACTGAGGCAAAGAAGACATATGTCATGCATTGTGGGTTCCCGCCAGTGGGGGGTACAGGGGGTGCACATACCCTCCTTTGTTTGAAGAAGGGGGGTGTATACCCCCGCCCCTTCAATCAGCTGAGTAATGTTTTCAAAAAGTGTGTTTTGTGTAATAAAGATAGGCTGGCACTGCCAGGCAGGATACGCCCACATTTTCGAGAGATGGACAGAGAACAAGCAATACCGAAAGTGATTTTTCCTGCATCTTTAAGTCCTGTATTTCATACTGTATTGGGAGCAGCCATTTAGTTGGTCAGTTCCAGTCTGATATTAATGAAATTCGAAACCGACAATGATTATGGTGTGACGGTACACAACCTAGAAATGTGACTTTTCATCAAAATCGGATAAGAATTGTGACCTGTATTGAGTCCACAACCATGATATACCATATTTTTACATTATTCGCGTACAAACGGCGACCATTTCGTCCGGCAATATTTGTATGATTTTCACGAAATTAGAACTCAACCTTCCTAATCAAAATCGAATTTAAATTGTGACCTATACAGGGTCCACAACCATGATATACCATTTTTTTAACAGTATTCGCGTACAAACAGCGGCCATTTTGTGTCAATTTTGGTCCGATTTTCCCGAAATTCAAACTCAACCTTCCTTACAGTGTAACGGTGATATAATCAAACGTTTTTTTAAATTGGATAATAATTGCGACCTCCAGAGGGACCACAAGCTAAAGAAAGGGGGATTTTGCGTATAACCAGGGGTCATAATTCAGGAAGTTACGATCCGATATGCGCAAATATCGAAAAGAACCAAGATCTTTGGGTTATAACCATGAATTTCAAGTTTCATCAAAATCAAATTAAAATTGTGACCTTTACAGGGTCCACAACCTTGATATACCATTTTTTAACAGTATTCGCGTACAAACGGCGGCCATTTTGTATAGCAATTTTGGTCTGATTTTCCCGAAATTCGAACTCAACCTTCCTTACGGTGTAACGGTAATATAATCAAACGTTTTTTTAAATCAGATAATAATTGTGACCTCCAAGCTAAAAAAAAGGCGATTTTGCGTATAATCAGGGGCCATAATTCAGGAAGTTACGATCTGATATGCGCAAATATCGAAAAGAAGCAAGATCTTTGGGTTATAACCATGAATTTCAAGTTTCATCAAAATCGAATCAAAATTGTGACCTCCACAGGGTCAACAACCTTGATATACCATTTTTTAACAGTATTCGCGTACAAACGGCGGCCATTTTGTATGGCAATTTTCGTACGATTTTCCCGAAATTCAAACTCAACCCTCCTTAGGGTGTAACGGTGATATAATCAAACGGTTTTTTAAATCGAATAATAATTGTGACCTCCAAGCTAAAAAAAAGGCGATTTTTCGTATAATCAGGGGCCATAATTCAGGAAGTTACGATCCGATATGCGCAAGTATCGAAAGGAAGCAAGATCTTTGGGTTATAACCATGAATTTCAAGTTTCATCAAAATCGAATCAAAATTGTGACCTCCACAGGGTCCACAACCTTGATATACCATTTTTTAACAGTATTCGCGTACAAACGGCGGCCATTTTGTATGGCAATTTTCGTCCGATTTTCCCGAAATTCGAACTCAGCCTTCCTTAGGGTGTAACGGTGATATAATCAAACGGTTTTTTAAATCGAATAATAATTGTGACCTCCAGAGGGACCACAAGCTAAAAAGGGTGATTTTTCGGACAATCAGGGGTCATAATCCAGGAAATTACATTCCGATAGCCGCAAATATCGAAAGGAACCAAGATCTTTGGGTTACAAACATGCATGTCAAGTTTCATCAAAATCGGTTCAAAATTGTGACCTCTATAGGGTCCACAAGCTAAAAACGTGATTTTTCGTACAATCAGGGGCCATAATCCATGAAGTTTTGATCCGATACATGCCAATATCGAAAGCAGCCGAGATCTTTTGGGGATAAACCTATATTTCAAGTTTCGTCAAAATCGGATAAGAATTGTGACCTGTAGAGAGTCCACAAACAAATTGTGGACGGACGGACGTCCGGACGGACAGGGGCGACGACATAATACGTCCACATGAAAATGTGGGCGTATAAAAAGAGTGTTTAAATGATCTGTAATTTACGAAATATCATATTACATTGTTTATTCAAGTTATTTAATTCACGGCATCCTAATTCCCAACCCCTTTTTGCTGACTATAAGTAGTGATTGTGCTATGCGCTGCATCCACCAATCGCGGAAAACTGTAATCAGAGCTGATTGGTCAATGCCTCACTGTGGACGGAATATCATGTCCAAATTGATTGACAAGAAAATAGAACCGATCACACGGTTCTTTGATTTAATTTTCTGACCCTTCTTCAAGATAAAAAAAAAAGTGTGACGGACAGACAGAAGGACAGACAGACGAACCCATTTTAATAGTCCCTCAACTTTCTTCGAAAGGAGGGGGACAATAATTATGTGTTTTGTGTTATTATTTTCAAATGAAAAACACCTGGTTAAAAGGGTGGGGATGGCAGGGCTAAGCGGCAATATCATCAATTACTCGGCGATATCAAATAGCTGACTGAGCTGAGCAAGCGCAAAACATGCATCGTGATGATAGAATCGGCAATTAATATAATCCTGCTTAGCATAAAAAGTGAACTTTATTGGAGAATGGCATAAGAATCATATATTAAACTGCTACTTGTCGTGCCGAATTTGCGGTGTTTTCCTCCTGAAACGATGGAATTAGGTTGGTGAATTTTCTTGTCTGAGAAGCTCGGAAAACGGATCGGGATTTACAGCGTTCGTGAAGAAAACATTTTCGGGCGGCGTGGGGGTAATTCGGCGGCCAAATAAATTGTACCCCCCTTCAAGATTTTCCTGGTGGAAACCCTGTTGCTATTAGCGAACTTAATGTCTTGCCATTGGTACAGACAGGGCCTTCTGTTTTCTTTAGTCACCATATGAACAAAGGATTGTGTTGATGAGATGTGGCACTCCAATCCTTCCTTCTCCTAAACACCTACAAACATCTAAAGCCTGCTTGCTTCCTTTCTAAAAATTAGTGAGATTAAGTGAATATAGTCTATGTACAAAGATGAGAGTACTTCTGTTTCTGGTAATTCTTTAATTAGTTTATATATTACCTTCTTTAATCCATTCTACCTGATAACAAGGTACGCCATGTCTCACTCTACTTTTAACAATTCTGAAATATGAAATAAAATAATACATCTCTAATCTTACAGCCATTTCCTTGATCACACACTTATGTAGGCCACAGATTTCACATCATCCCATTTTGTTATTTGACCCCTGGTTATAGAATGTGTTTGATTTCTTGTAGGATAGGGGGTCATGCAAGGAACAACATCTAATCATGCAGATGAGACCAAAAAAAGTCCTGTGTGTCCATACAAGAACCTTTGACAGTTGTCAATCAATGGAAAGTAGGCAAAAACACTGCTGTTTAGACTAGATTTTCCCCAAGAATGGTGTTTACTATCTTCATTAGCCTTGTGTTCTGTTTAATTCTGATTTACATAAACTTTCCACATAAATTAAAATAAAAGTTAACTATAAATAGTTTTCATCATATAAGTAAAGTTGTAGATGAACCCTCAATATAGTGAGGAGGACATTAAAGGTATAAATAATAAAATATTAGATCTGTATTATAATCACATTGATAAAGAACAAAATACTTAAAATACAAGTAATCTTGATATTCTATTAAATACAACACTATTGAACTCATGTTCAAACTGAACACTTAAAATTAAAGTACCTGTGGGGTTGTATATGTTTTGTGGATTGTCCATGTTGTTTTTTATCTAACATACTCCATAATGTAACTAACGGTAATACTTTCTCTAATGTATATTCTATCGGCCAATCTAGTTTACTCAAAGCAAATGTCTACAAAAATAAGAGGTATACAAATAAGAGGTATAACACATTGTTGAGAGTTTCATGAGATAACAATTTGGTGACATAGTTGTACAAAAGATGCAGGACTTTTTGTAGACTCAAGAACCATGGTGTCCAAGTCATGCTTCATTAATCTGCAGATTGGTCTCTACTGTACTAACGGAATTCCAGACTACTGGAACATCTCCATTTATCACAAAGGTTGTCCCATTATTTTGGCTGAATTTTTATGAATGCTATATCTGCACTCTCTTTGTAATATTAGTTTATTCTGTTAGATTCGCTATTGACATGCATCAATCCCCAAACCATTATTGACAACTTGAAAAATACATCTAATTGATAGGTGAAACAATGGATTTATTGAAATATTAATGTCAAGGAGATTATCCGTTTCAATGAAAAAAGAGCTGTACTGTGTCTGTAAATAAATATGCTTGTGCTCACATAAACAAACATCAATAGATCTCAATTTTTCAAAAGCAATACAGTAAAAGCATTCACTGGCACCAAATATTATTTTAGTGATTAGTTACAGTAACTTACCTGTGCTGTTGATATGTTTGCTTTCTTCCACTGGAAAGATTTACTTGGCAGTTTTTCTTTTACCAAAAGAAATTCATCTATTACCTAAAAAAGCAATTATTTTACAAAATACATAATTTTCAAAATATGCAGATTAAATACTAAATCGACATGACACCATAAAGATCACTCTATTAAAAATCCCAACTGTGAAATTGAGTACTAATAATACATGAGGGTGGTTATGTACTTCTAAGCCCAAAGGAAATGTGAGTACTTTTAGTAAGCATGTATGATTTACATTCTTTGCAGAAACTTTCTAAGACTGATTATTTAACATAAATCAAAATACCAATACTAGATAATCATCCAGCATGAATTTAATCTGATTTAAAACAGGCCCAATCAGAGATCAATTTTTTTCTCTGGACACTTTATTTATACAAATTACTGTGTGTTATAAAGAATCAATTGGCAATCAATGAGTACCATGGCAATCAATGAGTACCTGATAATCCCCCAACTAAACGAGACTTAACGTAGTTGAGTTGATGTTTGGTTGTGATTCTATGGAGTCATAGAACCACTGACGGGATTAGATGAGATGTGTGTTCTGCACGTACAACTTCAGTCTTTACAGATACGCAGGTGTTGAGTAAAACAACATAACCAATTACAAACCCACGAACAATTTATTAATATAATAATCATAAACTATTACATATATAACAAACATAATTGTTATGTCCCTCCAATACTAACAAAGGAAGTGGTATAAAACCTTGAGCATCACAATAATTATGATAGGGAGGGTACCCCATAACTAGAGGTGGGCATCTAATCCCGTCAGTGGTTCTATGACTCCATAGAATCACAACCAAACATCAACTCAACTACGTTAAGTCTCGTTTAGTTGGGGGATTCTATTACGTCATACCACTTCCGGTATTAGATGAGATTTCAAAGATTTACTTAACACCAAGAACAACCAATACCAAATAATATCAGCAAATAATATTAACAAATACAAAATCATGTACAATTCCTTTACTGAATAATGGCTCTACTCATATAGAAACCATGTTTTACCCATTTAAAGAAACAAAGTTCCCAAAACATTTATACAACCGATATAATCATACTACAATTTCAAAACTGCTTCTTGAAACTGTGTATCGTCTCTCACGATGGGTTTTTCATAAAACCTTGCAAAAGTTTTTGCATTAGTCCAACCACCAACACTCATAATTTTACTTATCGGTACCGAGTTAATGTTCGCCTTAGAAACAGAGGCAGATCTTGCACTGTGAGACTTAAACTTATTTACATCAATACCAGCTTTAAACATTACTGATTTTGTCCATCGACTAATTGTGTCTCTTGACACTGAACCATGTGGTTTCACATAACTAATAAATAAATCTGAACAATTCTTCCTTAATTTGGCAGTTCTGACTAAATATTCCTGTAATACAACAAAGATGCATAATCTCCTATCGAAAGGATAAGAAAACAGTTTAAAATAATTCTGTGCATAACCAGGCCGATTCTGTTTCAAATGATCTTTGAAAAACAATGTATATGAGTTACTTGTTTTGACCAAGTTATTAATAGTTAATAAATGAAGTGACTGTGTTCTAGACGCTGTAATTAATGCCATCAACATAACTAATTTAAATGTCAAATCTTTCAAGGAGATATCCTTCACTGGTGAAAGTTGTTGTAAGAATGTTAACACTTTTGACACATCCCAAGTAACACAGTACTTTGGTTCAGGTGGACATAAATTGAAAATACCCTTCATAAATCGAATTACTACTACATTTGACCCTATTAGAATTCCGTGTTTTTCAATACCAAATGCAGACAAGGCGGATCTTGCTGTATTTAAAGCACTATACTTCAAACCACTTTCATAAAGTTCTGTCAAAAAATCTAACACTTCACTCACAGCTGGTTGAAATAAATTAACTTTTCTTTTATTACAGAATACATGCCATCTTTTGATGAAAGTAGTATATTGTTTTTTGGTACCTTGCCGCCAAGACGCAAGAATGATGTTGGTTGCTTTTTCAGAAATTCCAGTACTTTTATATTTTTGCCTGATAACCGACACGCCATCAATCGCATCTGGCGTTCCAAAGGATGAGTTTTGCTCGAATTCGGTAACTTCAAGAGTTGACCCTTGTGTACTGTCAGTACCAACGGATTGTCGATTAACATTCCTAAAATTACAGAATACCATATCTGTGTTGGCCATAACGGAACCACCATCACACACTCTGTCTGATCTACTTGAATCTTCCGCAAACATCTACTAATAAGAGAAAAAGGTGGAAATAAATAATAAAATTCTCTATTCCAAATAATACTGAAAGCATTTACAATTTCTGCATCTGGATCAGGATGCCAGGAAGCAAATCTGGGCAACTGCTTATTTAGTCTGGAAGCAAACAAATCCATTGACATGAGACCCCACTTATTAGACAAGTGTCTGAAAATGTCGACATTCAACATCCACTCAACATTTGCATTAAATGTTCTGGATGCTAAATCAGCAGGGTTATATTTTCCTGGAATGTGATCCGCAGATATCCAGATGTTTCTCGAACAACACCATAACCAAATTTGCTTTGCTAAAGTATCCAATTCATAGGATTTGATACCTCCCATTTTGTTAATATAGGCAACCGCACTTGAATTGTCAGAGAAAACATGAATAAAAACATCTGAAATATCTTTGAAAAAAGATTTTAGACCAAAGAATATAGCCAAAAGCTCTAAATAATTTATATGAAAGCTCTTTTCTTTATCATTCCATTGACCACCAATACGTACATTTTGCTTAACAGCACCCCAGCCTAAAGCGGAGGCATCAGTTATAATTGAAACATCTGGATGTCCACGATCAATAATTCTTTTCTGCTGGTGAACGTTATTTGACCACCATATCAACTCATCTTTCATTTCTTTTGTTATATTCATATCTTTGTCAAAATTTCCACATGAAAATTTTAAAGCTTTGATTTTCGCCCTTTCCAATTCTCTATAATACAAGGGTCCAAAGTCTACTGCAGAAAAAGATGATATAATAAGGCCAATAACTCTTGCAACTGTTCTTATACTAGTGCTATCTTTTTTGAGTAATGATAAACACTCAAATTCAATTTTATTCATTTTCTCTAGAGTCAAAACCACTATCATGTCAACTGAATCTATGATGTTCCCAAGAAATACAATTCTCTGTGAAGGAATTAGAACCGATTTCTTACTATGTACAAGAAATCCAAGACTTTCCATAAGATTGACAGTATCTTTAATATTTGCCAAACATTCATTTATTGAATCTTCAACTAGCAAAGAATCATCAATGTAAGGTACATTTTTATGACCATACTGACGCAACGTTGCAAATATTGGTTTCATCAATTTTGTGAAAATTCTTGGCGCACAAGCAATCCCCATAGGGAGGCAAGCATACTGAAAAATTTTTCCCTTCCACATAAATCTCAACAAGTTTTGATGTTCTTCTGCTATACTTATTGAATAATAAGCATGACGTAGATCTACCGAAGCTAGATAACATTTTGGAGTTATTAGTCTCAATGCAGACTCAAACGTCTCCATTTTGAAATGATGTGGTTCGATAAATTCATTTAACCGTTTTAAATTTAAAATCATTCTTTGCTCTGATGAATCTTTCTTTGGTACAGTAAATATTGTAGATATGAACTGACTTGCTTCATATTCTACCTCTTTGATTATGCCCATTTCCAAAAATTCTTTTATTTGTAAATCAATAGCTTTTTCTTTAATTTTATCAAATTTAACTTGATATGGAATTTTTTCCTGTACAGGGCGAACTCCATTTATGAATTCAATGTGACAATTTTCTACTATGTCAAGGATATTTACATCCGAAGTTATATTTTTCCAACTATGAGAAAAATTTTTCAGTCTGCCTGCCACAAATTGTGCATCTGTCTTACAAGTATATTGACTAGTATCACTTACCTGAACTAATCGTTCCTTTTTCTGGTAAGCGTGGCCTCTGTAGTTTTTTGACTGACCCAAGTTGGAATTGCCTTCATTCCTAGGCCGATATCCATATGACGCTCTACCTCTGAAGGATCCACGACCTCTAAATGAGCCACGACCTCTAAAGGTTCCACCTCTGGAAACTCCAGAAAATCCACGACCCCTATTAATAGGTCGGCCAATTCTCTTGCCAACACGATTCACATCCTGTATTTCTTTAATGCTTTTGGGTACATCATCTCCATATAATTGATCAGTAAATGGCACAGATGGAGAACTTAGATGATGAAATTCGTGACTCAAGTCAGAACGATGATTTTCTTTCCTTTTCAAATTAGTCATTTTATTAAATTGGGCCATGAGTCCTAAACTGTCCATGCCAATATCAACAATCTCTATTATCTGACTTTTCTGAATTTGAATTGATTCTTCACCAGAGACAGAACCGAACTTCTCAACTTTATCCAAAAGTTGAATTAACTTATTTGCTGCCTTTATTACTGTGTTTTGGTGCTGCTGCACTAAACTATCACTGGTACGTGTCTGTGGGCTCAACAAGTCCCAAATTAACTGATTCACCCTGGTTTTGGTGAGAGACGTACAATTTTCTGGCCTTAGAGTATCTTTCATAAGTTCTTGATATCTCTCCTCCGAAATACCATCCCGAAAAATTGTGTTTACAATGTCGGCCAAATCATCATTAACTCTTTCACCAAGTTTATCTTTAACTTGTAAATTTCTCCCTGCTTTAATAAATGATGACATCTTCACTACAGTGCTGTCACCGTCCTTAGACACAAGTTCTGGCTGTTGAACGTCATTATTATTATTGTCAACGACAATATCATTACTTTCTAAAGTTTCTTTACAATTTTCATTCGGATCAACATATCCTTCGAAACCCTCATATGACACATTGTAGACCTCGTCCACTTGGCTCTGCATAATGTTTAGCTGTCCCTTCTGACAATTTTGTTCGTTCCTGATTTCGGCGAGAATAGCCATCACTTCCGCTAATGAAGTCGATGAGTTATCAATGTTTAAAGTTTTTTCAGACGAACACGCCGCCTGAGACGAACACGCCACCTGGGGACTTGCTAGCACCTTCTTCGAAGGAACTGCATCTTCTTTTTCCGAAGAAGTCCTCTTCTTTGGTTCTTTGCTTCCCCTTCTATTTGTAGAACCAGAAGACTTGCTTAGATTATCTTTAGACAACATGGCGTCGGCCATTTTTAAACAGGAAATAAAGAATAACCTCAAACCAAAGTTCACTGATAAAATAGCCTCGAACCAAGTCTAATAATCTGACAACCGATAACTACCTCGTAGTAATCACAATCGAATACTAATATAACTGAAGTATGAAAAATAACTAGACTATCTCATAGTCTCAAACATTGACTGTAGAACCAATCAATATTTCAGAGCTCTGTCAAACCACGTCTGACCTGCTCTAATATTAGCTAACACACTGAAGTTGTACGTGCAGAACACACATCTCATCTAATACCGGAAGTGGTATGACGTAATAGAATCAGGGCTAGATAACTATGCAACTCGGTTAGTTTGGGGGTCGTTAGGCGTTGAGTACTAGGGAAGTGATCTGTAAGAAATTGCATCAATTTATTATAAATGACAACTGTATTATGAAGTGTCGTCTTTAATGAAAATGAAAGAAAAACTGTGTGGGTATCTACAAATCCTTGGTTTCATTCTTAATATTAAATGTGTGTTAGATATATCAAGTCGAATATACCTGCTGTTGAGGAAAATCTGATACTTTCATAGCTTTATCTCTAATATTAACTTCTATTTTATCAATACACTGTGAAACACTCATATTTCTCCATTCATGAAACCTACAAACATGTTAAATAAACGAAAATACATAATTATAGAAGGAAAAAAAAACCATAGTAAAACAGGGAGATCGTACTTCATACATTATAATAAATCATTACATGTAGCACTTGTATTTAAACAATCTTTACTTGAAATAACACATCCATACTCTGGGTGTTTACAACTCTTTTCAAAATTGCTCCCTATAATGTCCATATTTCATTTTATATCATTGACAAATGGTGAAAAGTCACTATGTAATTATTCAACTCTGCTACTAATTGACCTGGAAATAAAGAGCTTATTGCAGAGGTTGCTCAAGACATTTGTGCTGGAGCTGGACATGTATATAAAATGTCTACAAAACACAGAAATAAGCCATGGTTGTGGCCGACAAAATGACAGGTACCAGAAGGATTGTGTCTGATAAAGCTTGTATTTGTACCTGACATTGTGACAGACAGTATACTTCCAGGCTATATATATAGACTATAATTAAATCTTTTATATATAAGTACCTCAGTCTTATGACTGGATGAAATCTCTCTCCTTATGATGATTTAAGTCTTCTTATTTCCCAACCCCCCTTCCTAGAAGAGTGAATATTGACTTTTGCATATTAAGCAGAGCTCTTTTCGGCTCAACAGTCAAATACAGAAAACAATGACCGGTTAACCATCTCTGTTTTTGTATCTAAAATCTCACTTGGATTGGCAATAGATTTTTATGGGTTAATAATGTTTATATTTATACCTATGTATTATATCTATACCAGATAAAGACTTCAATAGTTTAACAGCATTAGCTACTCCTACACCAGACACACCACCAGGTAAATAATCACATCCTAATAACAATGATAAACCTACTAGACTCTGTCTAGTTATACATAGTACTTTCTCTATATCTACCATTCTAAAACTCTCTACATGTGGATCCTGGCAAAATATTATATAACAATTATTATAAATAATTCTGTTACTGTAATCCATGTCTTTACTATTGATCTAAAATATTACACATAACTATACAACCATAAAGCAGGTTCTGACTTTCTAAAACACCAGATACCACTTTTTATTTATTTGGTAATTTTAACTAACCCAATTTAGCAGACTATTACATGTATCTCTTACAAAAATTGATACATCTTGATACTGACAGTCAATTTAATAGGCAAGTCATTCAAAAATAATAAAATATGTATCTTGGCAAGCATTAGTATCTGCCCATCATTGATATGGTAATAGCCTGCAATACTACTTATCAAAATAAAATAATATTTACTAGTACTAGCAATGAGAGAGAAGGGAGTTTGACCACTTGCTGTTCTTTGAAATACCATGGTCAAGAGATTTGTATTCATGCATTGTCAATGTTATGTTGTATATCAAGGGGCTGTAACAGTCAACCAGCAGGGTAGGGGACTTTCAACAAGAATGTCAAAGGATTTTGTATTCATGCACCAGGTCAAAAGAACCTTCATGATTTGTCAAGTCTGTTGGGTAAAACCAGTAGGACTGTCGTAGGAGGTCTACTCATAAAAATTAAAATTACCATATGTCAGTCTCAAAATGAACACAACATGAACATTGTCTTTACAAGACTTTAAACCCTATTCCATTCCATTCATTAGACTGATACCATGAACAAGTGAGACCTCCCTCCTCAGTTTTTCTCAATTCATCTTGTATTTACTAAAATATGTTACCTTTGCATTCATGGTAAAATTTCTGTAGACAGTTTGTGCACCATAAAGAAAGGCATCTCCATCATCAGTTATGCATGCATCAACTAACTGTAGTAATATATAAATCAATGTTGAATAATTATATACATATCTTTCAGAGTTTATGCTAAAATATCTACTGAACTAAATTCAGCATTGGCTAAACCTTGAATTCTGCAACTCATTATCACAGGTAGACATTTTAGCTTGAATTGAAAGCGTGAGACTTGGTATTCGTGACGACCAAGGAATCTGATAGGCTTGACATGCCCTTGTTAAGCTGAAATAGAATTAAGGAAAGGAAAAGCCACCTACCCCTGCAGCATTTAATGTGGCACACATTGCTTCAGCTTCTCCTTTACCAGTTATATGTGGTATACCTAAGATATCTAACAGCTGGCAGCACTATAATAAACCATAGCTATTATTACAATATACAGACCTAAATTCACCATTTTGCAAAATAAGCATAGGCTTATTAGGGCTACCATAGGAGGAAGCAGATGTTAACCACCAGGAATTAACGAACAAAAAAGGGTCTTTTGGAAAGAGGACCTCACAGATTTAGAATTATCTATGCATTCTCAATCAAATACTGATGCCGTGGCGATTATTGTAAATATTACCATAAGTTTTGTTTTATTTCGAAATATCAAAATTTATTTAGGATTGTTTTTATTTGGAATTGCATAATCTTTTCAGTGCTTATAGGGCCTCTAAAGGTGTTAATCTGGTCCTGACTGTAAGCATAGCATGAAATCCCACTAAAGTAACTTAATGTACTCATCATGCATTGTAAAAATAAGGTATCTTTTCTAGTAATGCTTCCCACAGAAAGAAATACATATCAAATACAATTACGAATGATTTCAGATCTGACGTGGATGAATATCAATCAAGACTTTGTCAACCAATAATTTCTAAATTGATTAACAAGTCAGAATTCAGGAAAAAATAGAGAGAGAGAGAGAGAAATGGGGTTTAACGTCCACTCAACACAACTAGGTCATTTCGGGACGAACATATGGTTTTTAATTTTATTTCAATAATTCGCTTGCGCGTAGGGGTCTTTAGCAGTGGGAGGAAACCGGAGTGCCCGGAGGAAACCCACGAGGTTGAGAAGGCGCCCCTATCTCCATGCCACATACGCTCACACCAGGGGTCGAAACCACAGCCGCAAGCCAGAGGTGACCGGTCAGGAAAAAATACAAGAAAGCATGGAAATTGAAAACCTGTGATGACCTACTTCACTTGTATACTCTCTTGAACAATTTCAGTTCATGCAAATTATGGACACACTGAATGACAAAAATGGGGTTTGAAATCCTTCTTTTCTGCTCAAATTGTGCTAATAAAGACAGACATGTGTCACATACAGTGTGCTATGAGGGAAATTTCCAAAATCCAACTGTCAGTGGTTCTTTTATATGCATGTTAAGGTGTACATGGAGCCCTCGTTTTTTGTCCCATCCAAATAACTAGGCACTGTGCCTTGCCAGGCTCTCCGTCCTGCACCACTTCTACCAGTTTTGTGTGGTATACCTAGTAGATCTAACAACCAATTACTGCGCTACAACATGCACTATATACTAACTTCTTTCAAACATGAAGTAAACTGTGATCTTTTTCGTTTACCGCCTTTAAATGTAGCGCCTGGTTTTACTAAACCTCTAGCTTGTTGTCGTTTCCACATTTCTTCCCATTTTAATTCTGGTGCCTCTCCTTCTACAACAAATACCAGCTTTACTCCCAACTGTGTCAGATAGGAAACACGGAAAAATAAATTTCTGAAAAACACAATACAAATAATTTACATTCAAGATTTTACCATACAGATTTTTGTGTATTTTATTCTGTGCATTGCTATGTCACTCAAACTAAATTAAAATAATTCTTGTAGGAGTGGAAGCCTTTAGATGGTTACTTCATGCTTGGGGGGGGGGGGTGGTAATACATTGAATATTGATGACTGGACAAAAATTACATATTTAACTTTGCTTAACATATCAAGTACATCGATGTGTGGGATACGACATATTTTAGGGGTGCTGTAATTTTTTGTACAATTAGGGCAAATCCTGTACGTTATAAATGAACTTGTAATTTTATTACCTGAGATGAGGTTTAACAACCACACCTTGCATCTGTCTCACAGATTGATTTTCACAAACCCAGATTGATAAATCTACAGCTAACGTCTGTCCTTTAAGTTCAGATAATAATGTATGTTGCTTTACTGGTGCTAATATTGTCCATAAATTAGTCACCCCCATGATGTATAACTAGCTAATTATAAACCATCCTTTCTTTAATCTACAATAAAAATAATCATAGTTGTTATTTAGGAGGGCAATCTGTCTTCAATGAAATTTAATGTTTAGCGATACACAGTTTACTAAACCAACTTTGGTTTTTATTGTATTTAAACATGCATTATGCAAGAGCTAAATCTGCCTATTGCAGGTCTTTCTCTAGGCCTGAAATGTTTTTCTAAAGTATTAATTAGAGATTAATTAACTGATCTAGGACTTAATCCACTCTTGATGGCATCAGATTTCTCTGATATTAAATAGATTAAAATTGTTCAGTGATACTTTGACTTAATCGAATATGAAGGATTAGGAACAAGACTTAGCTTCGATCAACCAGTACGGTGGTTGAAATTATTGCACACATCTGTCAAAACATTCTAAGGGTAATATCTTCGCTTGCAACAGAGTAATTTCATGAAATTTTCAAATTATTCATTTTACATTATCAACTTTCGAACTATTACAGCAAGAATGGCTAGTTCTTTATTTAAATCTTACATACTGTAATGTATCTATAATTATCAAATTAAAATCAGGAAGAAAACCATCTCGGCCACTTAATCTTTCAAGAAAAATATTTAATTGTAGGCCTATGAACAGGCCTTTAATTAAATGTTAGTTAGTACATACGTATTAACAAGGCAAAATAAATACAGGACACACATTAATTAATCGCACATTTATTTATTTCAAAAGTATTGAGAAATCAAACCATACACTAAGTTTCATTACTGTCTATCACATAGAATCAAGGTTATTTTGTCCCAAAGAATCGACCAATGAAATTGCTTAGCTTTAGCTCGAAATGTTAATCATTGACTCAGTCAAGACATTCACCTGATGAACATATACATCAAGTTTAAACATTCACCTCAATTAAAAGCAGAGTTATGTTCCAAAGTGACCAGTCAAATTGCTTATCGCTCCTAAGCCTAAGCAGAAAATTCTCATCATCACACTTTAATAGTCAAGGTAATGACATAATGAATCTATATTTGGAGTTTTGTCGCTCTCACTTCATTATAACCAAAGTTATCTTGAACCAAAGCATTAACCAATCAGATTGCTTATCTCTGCTTACCATAAGCAGACAATATTCATCTTCGAACTCCATCAAGGCATGGACCTAATGAACACCTACACAGAGTTTGAACATTCTACCTCAATTAGAAGGAGAGTTATTGAGTTTCAAAGTCTCGACCAATCAAATTGCAAATCGCTCTGCTTATCCTGAGCAGAAAATGCTCATTGTCAAACTTGGTCAAGGTACTGATGTAATGAAACTATACACCAAGTATCATCACTCTGATTTAATTAGAACTAAAGTTATAGTGTCCTAAATCATCAACCAATCAAACTGCTTATCTTTTCATACCCTAAGCAGAAATCCATCAATGCATTGGCCTAATAAACACCTACACTAAGTTTGAACATTCTAGCGCAATACAATTGAGAGTTATTGTGTTCAAAAGTCTTGGCCAATCAAATTGCTTATCGCTCTGCTTACCCTGAGCAGAAAATGCTCATTATCGAATTTAGTCAAGATACTGATGTAATGAAACGAAACACCAAGCTTCATCACTATCACTTAATTAGAACTAAAGTTATCGTGTCCCAAAACATCAACCAATCGAATTGCGTAACTCTGCTTACCCTAAGCAGAAAATTTTCATCTTCGAACTTCATCAAGATATTAACATACACCAAGTTTGAACATTCTACATGTAGCTCAATTAGATAGAGAGTTATTGTGACCCAAAAAGTGTGGCGGACCCATTTTAATAGTCCCCGACTTTCTTCCAAAGGCAGGGGACAAAAAAGACAAACCTATGTTGGACGAACCTATACTACAGACACCAGAACGAATCTGCCTCAACAGATTGAAGTTAAGCCAGAATTTGTGTCTGACAATGTATGTGACAGGTCCTTTTTTCTAAGCTTGGCACTTACTAATTGATATTAGACACAGATCAATCCTTTGCTTTAATCTTGTGTAGAAATTAAATACTACAGAATTAGGCCCTAAATGTGAATTTTTTTTCATTTTATGGCTGATTTTTTAAAAAATTTATGGTTGGTGTTTAATTTATGGTTTGTAAATTAATTATTTAGCTTTTTATATAGCAAAAAACACTAGATTTAATTTAAATTTATATATATAGTTAAATCTCGACTTTTGTGCAAATTTTTCACTTTTAATATTTAAACTAAAAATACAACAAAAACCCAATATTTAACATAATATATATAAATATTTCTTGATTTGTCTCTGTTTTCATATTTAACATTTAGCATTGAATATTAATACCAAAACAAGAGATTTGATTATATATAAATATTTAGTTAAATGTTTAAACATTTAGCTAAATATATATATTTAGTTAAATGTTAAAATATTTAGTTAAACATTTATATATTTAGTTAAACATTTATATATTTAGTTAAACATTTATATATTTAGCCAAATAATATATATTTAGCTAAATATTTATATATTTAACTAAATACTTATATATTTAGCTAAACATATATTTAAATTTACAAAGCGCAACTATATTTAGCTAAATGCTTATATATTTAGCTAAATATTTAACTTTAGATTTTTCAGTGATTTAGTATTTAGCATTTATACCTACGAAAAACAGCACATTTAGATATATATTTAACTAAGCGATGTGAAATCAAGATATAACATTTAAAGTTTTTCATAGGCTAAAAATTCGACTTTTAGCTACAATATTTTTTGATATTTACATATATGCCATTTTTGTTCTAATATTTATCTAAATATATATATTCGGAGTTAAATCTAATGTTTTTTGCTATAAAAAAAATAAATAATTATTTTACAAACGGCGCCCCATATAATGTCCACTCAACAAAAACTAGGTAATTTCGGGACTAACATATGGTTCAGCTTCATTTCAATAATTCACTTGCACATAAGGGAGGAAATTGGAGGACCCAGAGACCCACAAGGTTGAACAGGGGACCCTAATTCTAATCCTTGTCACATACAACCGGGGAATCAAAACCATGCCAGTTGATTAAGTGACAGACCTTGTCAAACTGCACGAATGCGGTGACCATTTGGCCATCTACCTCTTCTCAAACAAACTTGCACATATTTCATTAATAGGCTACCGGTAATCGATAATGTATTTTGCATAGCCTAAATATTTGTAAAATACACCTTTAATTTTAATCATGCCAAGCTTGAACTCTGAAGGTAAAGGCTGGTTTAAAATGCCCTCTGCCCATCTAGGTTAATGATGAGAGCATTATAAATTATTACCCAACTTCCCCTGATATAAAAGCTTGGAATAGAAGCTCAAGCTCTAAATCATAGATGGTAGCTGAAGCCTTGTATACTTTTGAGTTTAAACTCTAAGTCTAATTCTAATGCCGACCATGTCTCTTTTCTTTATAGTTAGCCTACTGATTTTGTATAGTTTGCTTACAGATCATTTCGATACACTAGAACATTGCTTATATCGCCAAGACTGTATAGTAAATTTATGTATGGCAAAATCGTATTTTATTAATGAGAGAGACCAGACAATAACAGTCAAACACCTGCCCATTTTCATCGAAATTCCCGCCATTTTTCAAGGTCGTTGGGTAAAATTAATTATTAATAATTTATTTTTTTGATATCAAGAGAATAAAAAATAATATTTTCGCTGTACTACATGAAAATAGATAACAAAATTTTAAAAATCATCGTATTCGTAGATTTAAGAGAGGGGAATCCCTTCAGTCACGTGACTTTATTTTCTTTTTTTATCGGGAAATATCCCCACGGATGTTCGCGCCAGATTTTAAACACCCGATATTAATTGTGTTATTTTAATGGATTTGGGTCATAATGCCACTTTTAGGCAAGAAGATTTTTGCCCCATCGAAGCCATTGGCAGATATTCAACCGAATGAAACAGTGTACACGATCCCATACACGGGAGAAAAGTTCCGACAGAAGTCGTATCCTTTTATGCAAGCGATCGCTAAAAATTCAATATGGCGGCCCGCATGAATTCTATTGTCAAATTCACTTTTTCGGCGATATCTTGGTAAATAATGGTCAAATTCAGGTGGAATTTTTCAGGACGTAGGAGTGTTTGGGTGTATAATTTCAGGTAAATATTGAGAGGTTTCCATAACAGTTTCCACTTATGATTTTAATTTTTAAAAGTTGACGAAAATGCACATGTTTACATTGTTTACATTACTATGACGACAACTTTTTTCGATATAAGTAAAATTTGGTTATTTAGCTACTAAATGACATGTATAACATGTCAGTTATTTCAAAATAATACCTTACAAAACGGTGAAATTGACGAAGGGGGGTTGCGTCGGCCATGTTGATTTGCATGTTTCTCGTGAGCTTTGTCGTCTGCTAAAATTGTCGGTAATTTCTCTCATCCGGAATATTTTTCTCAATTACTGACATCACGTGTATTCTATTTTATGGTTTAGAATAAGTTTTTACAAATATCGATAAAATTATATGTTCAAAAAACCTTGATTTTCTTAGTTGAAAATGGCAACTTTTGTTAAGAGACATTTTGCTTTAGTTTGACAGGTGAGAAATATGCCGATGTGCCGTTTTTATGACCCATTTTATAAAAATCCGTACAACTTAAGAGGCTAATTTTGTAATTTTATGGGAGATTTTACCATAATAAATTGACATTTTACATGAATTGTGTATGTATTTCCTTAATAATTGAAAGTGAATACGATCAAAGATGTATGATGTACAAAGAAAGAATATGGACTTGCCAATGCACGGGCCACGTGAATCTGTCATATGAAGAGGCATGGAATTCTGAAAAAGCGGTCCATAAAACAATCAAAGATCAATTTTTTGATTGCTTCAAGAAACCAACTTTAGAAATTGTTCATCATGGTAATGATTATTTTCCCAATTAATGTAAAATTTCATCGATATTATTCCATTCAGATGTTACTATTTTTAGCCAATAGGTGGCGCTGTTTGTAAACAATGTTTGATGGTGAATTACTTGCTGTGTAATACCGGTATTCAGTCTTTTTTTTTGTAGAAAAAATGAATATTATTACTGCAGATATTTTTCTTCAGAACTCAGATAATATTGATACAAATATAAAATGACAATTTTTTCCCTCATTAGATATTTTTTTGTTAGATAGATTAAATTGTCAGCATCCCAATGTAGTGTTAATCAATTATGCACTGCAGGCACCTAATCCCACATGAGGTTTTTAGGAATTCAAGCTAATATTAAAAGCTGTGGTTATGGTTGATGCTTTTCAATGAAATTAGAAATTGGACACAATTCAATATCAATAAGCTTGTGTATACAGTTCTTGGTTCTCTAACAAAAATTCAGATTTTTTTTGATTTTTTTTTTTTGATTTTTAAAATCTAGTCTTTGGGTCCCTAATTTTCCATTAAGATGGCAACCTACTGCTTTAGTAGAATTTTTATGGAAATAAGCATTGTTTTTTTTTCCCTGCTGCTGAAACTGGAGAACACTTTAAGATAAACTGTATATTGCAGAGTTAGAGATCAAGATTGCATTCTGTGTTTTTTTTTTTCAAAATGAAATAGGCCTGTAGCCTTTTGTTGAATTAAGTCAAAAAGAATTCTGTTTTAAAGAATAACTTTGGTTAAATTTTGAGATAATTGATTGAAAGTTTATACACTGCTGTATATAGCAGATCTAATTCATGCTTTGTGTGATTCTGTTAATTTCTTTTACTGAATTATTGCTCTTTGTTCACCAAAAAACACTTTATTCTATCTTACGCATGTACACACTTGGATTATATATTCACAAATCAGTCTTTTATAGAGTATTGTAAAATTTGTAGGGGACAGCAATAATATCAGAATGCTTATTTTTTTCAGCCACTGTATCATTAGATAATTTAGTAGATCAGGCATGGTTAAAACTACAACAAGTTTTATGTATTGGTGAACATGTAACTTTAAAAGTCAAATCTGCAGCGAAAATGTAAGTTTTAGTAAAATTACTCAAATTACTGGTAAAACAACTTGTCGCCACTGAATATACATATTGCTATTTTTTATCTATATATAGGCTTGCAAGGCAGTGTTAAACTAGGAGATAAATGAGTTACAGGGGTGTCAAATAACTTGTGGCGCCAGTCTTAATATTCCCCAGAAAAGTTGTATGATTCCCCAAAATTGTATTGAGAATGTTGATGAGGAACAATAACAACAGTAGAGTTGGTTGAGATTTGGGAATACAGTGAAATCCCTCTATTAAGACCACATGTGGGACTGTCTAGATGTGGTCTTAATAGTGAGTTGGTCTCATTACTGAGTGAGCATGCTTTAGACAAATTCAAAGAAAAACAGACCGCGTTAGGTAAATTATATACAGTAAAGACATACTTTGTTACTAATAACAGATGTAATGTTAAAACACATCATGAAAACATAATAATAATTATGCATGTTATGAAGTCTTTATCACGTTATAATTTTTAATTCATAATGCTTCCTTTATTTATCTTCATTTTTCGATTAAAATCCCGCAACCAACCTTTAAACAAAAATTATGTTATCCATGCTTTTTTTATTATTAAATCTCCACGTAACCGGCAGACGAAAAATGTTCAAATAATAATCCTGTCATCCAAGCTTTTTTATTATTGGATCTCCACATAACCAGCAGACGAAAAAATGTTCAAATAATAATCCTGTCATCCAAGCTTTTTTATTATTGGATCTCCACGTAACCGGCAGACAAGACATGTTCAAATTTCTAAACATGTTGCTATTTTGACACCAGAACAAGTTTAGCCATGAACAGAGAGCGTTTTATCTGGGGGCCTTGATAATTCACTCCTCTCTCTTCCATGTTGTAGATATCCCGAGCTTCGTAACCAATGACAATGTCAGGTACACTATCAGTCCATTCTTTCACAACGTCGTCATTTACTCTACCACTTTCAACGTACATCTTAAAAAAATGAAATGTTGTCTTTCTCTAAATCTGCTTTTTCACGAAGCGTAGGACCGGAGATCGACACATCATTGTCACGCACACGCTGAAACCACGCCCACATTCTTCCATCGGCGAGCGAACACAGACGTTTCCTGTCGCTGTCTCTATTTTCTTCGTATCCATTAATAATTTCTGCCTTTCTTTTCAAAATCGTCTGTAATTGGGTCTTACCAATTTCAAATTCTTCGGCCAATTATTTTTGGCTTCTACCCTCACTTTTTTTTTTGATAAGTTCTACTTTTGCTTTCAGCCTTAATTCTACACGAGTACGCTTATTACTACGGGTTTTTTCCATTACACAGGTGAAGGTCGAATAAGAAATGATACCCTTTTGACAAAATTTAATCGTACAAACAGACGAAGGGCGAATAAGAAATTATAATCTTGACAAAATTTACTCGTATAAATAGTAAGAGTTTAAATCACTTAATCATTATTAATTACTCTGTTTAAATTAAAACAAACAATCAGAAATTCCATTGTTTAAAAAATGAAATCAATAACGAAAGATTACCCGCTGGTTAAATTGTTGCGATAAATCAGTCAACCACGACTGTTTGATCTCAGTCGTTAGATTGACTAATCCCTGTCAGTGGTCGTTATTGTTTTGATCTCGGTCGGGAGCTGATTAATCCCAATCAGTGGTCGTTATCGCGAGTCACAAAAACAATGAAATTGACTGACTGGGACTGGCTTCGTTGGTCGTAATCCGTAATAGTGAGTTGCCCGTAATACTGAGTTCAATTTATAAGGAATATAGAAGAAAAAAATTGGTTCTTTTAATATGTGGTCGTATACGTGAGTTGCCCGTAATTCTGAGTTGGTCGTTAAGCGGGATTTCACTGTATTGTATAATAACCTTGATTCTAAATCTAATTGCATGACAATGATTAAATTGAGAGTCTGTTTTCATTACATCAGCAGCTAAATCCCTAACATTTTGGACCTAGAAATTGACACAAGTGGGTTGCAACACATAATACTGTAATATGAATGTATTATATATACTGATTTACATTCAGTGGTTTCTGTTTTTATATTGTCGTCGCGTCCCTCCGTCCGGCATCCACAATTGCTTGTTGACGCTCTACAGGCTAAAGTTAATTTTCGATTGACCTTAAATTTACACACAGTGTTTAGGGTCATGAGACGAAGAAGCCTATTGATTTTCAGTGATTTCCGATAATAACTGCCAGAGTTATGGCCCTTGATCACTTTAAAAACTCTTGTGGAAGCTTTAGAGGCCAAAGTTAATATCGGGTTGACTGTAAATTTATACACAGTGTTTAAGGTCATGAGATGAAGAAGTCTATTGATTTTCAGCGATTCCTGATAATTACTGCCAGAGTTATTGCCCCTGATAACTTTGAAAAATCATTTGTAATGCTCTAGAGGCCAAACTTATCACCCAATTGACTTCAGATTGATACACAGAGTTTAAGGTCTTGAGACGAACAAGTATATAGATTTTCAATGAATTTTGATAACTGAACAGCTAAATCCATGATTTTAAATGTTTCGTATGGGGCAGAACTTGATAATTGAGAAATGAAATGGGGTTTAACATCTTACTAAAAACCAAACAAATTCTAGTGATAATTACTTTGAGTTGTTAATCATAAGCAGATTTCTGAGTATTATAAATGTTTCATTTCCGAAAAAAGTAACTGCCCGGACAATTTAGATGCTGTGGGCGTATGTTTCGTTGCCTGTTAACCTATCTTTACTCTAATTTCAAATTAGTTGTGTTTGGCGAAATAAGCCAGCAGTCTCAATCGAATACAAATTTCTAGGATCTGGTTACTCCAGTCTACATATGCCGTTTGATTTGGTGCAATGTTTCTAGCCTCATTCCTCGAGTCTCTTGCTTGAACTTGAGCTGAAACACATTACGGTACACAATTTTTGTACCAATGGTAAAATGTTAATTTTTTTCTTAAATATTGGATATCAAAGTCACATCATTTTCAGGTAAGACCACAGCATCAATGTTGATTTAAATTGACAAATAATTTGTGTTTTCAATCTTGAAGATTTTGGATTATATTGAATTACAGACTTAGCTACTTTAACTTATGTTTGATGATGAGAATTTTCACTTTACGCTAAGTAGCGATAAACGATTTGACTGGTCAAGACTTTAGAACACAATTGATGAGAATGTTCAACTTCGTGTAGATATTTATCAGGTGGTTGTCTTGACTCTATTTAATGATTGACATTTTCCAATATAGCAAAGCAGAGATAACCACTTTAGTTGGCCAATACCCTAGGGTGTGATGACTTTGATTCTAATTTTCATTGAGGGAGAGTGATGAAACTTGGTGTATCAATACCATTACTATTGTTACACAATGCTTTAAAAGAAGATAAATGTGCCATTACGGTAATTAATAGTGTAATTAAGTTTTAAATTATTCTCAATTTTCAGAATTAAAGCAACTGTTGTCAGCGTTGATACAAGTGGAGTAAACGTAAGTAATAAAGTCTAAAAATACTATGTTTAATACTGCGACCAGATAAAAGACAACATTAATGACAGACATGATTTTCTTCCGCTTTTTGTCCCCTCTGCTCTGGTTCTGATTTTTTTGCTTTCGGTTCAGATATTTGACAATGGTTTTGTTATGATATTGTTCCGCTTTAATTAATTCAAGCACCTTGTTTCATAAGTGTAATATAAAACAAACACTCATTAATTTTTTCCTGACAAATTTCTAACTTGTGGACTCCTAAATATCGATCTATAACTTTAAAATCTGCGGACCGGACGTCAGCGATGTAAACATTAACTATACGTGTCGTCGATTAGGGCGAGATTGAAGGAGATCGCCTGTCATTGTGTACAAGTGACATAGAGTTTCTCTATTGTGCCTATGATGGTACGGTACTTAATCATCGTCAGTTCTTTTGCGCTATGGCTAAGGTCGTAGATCGAGACGTCGACACCAAACTATTCGACAAAGGACTTTAAAATGGATGGAAATGGTTGGAACAGAAGTTGAAAGGCGAGCTTGTGAGACGTTCTATTCGTAAATTCAATTCATGAAGAGTCGTGAATTACTATTACTACGGTCGGAGGAAGGGAGAGGTTTATTCGATTTAGAGCAACATATTTTCTAGTCTAGAAAATTATACAGGGACAATCAAAAGATCGGATGCGTAGTTCAAACATTATTTTTTTTGTTTTTTTTTTTTGTTTAGTAAGTATTCTGTAGATGAATTAATTACAAGAAAAATAAGAAATAAAAAATTTGTAGTAAATTTGAAGACAAATAAATACAAGAATATTGAAATTCAGTATGAGACAGCCCCCCCCCTTTACTTTAAAATTACCTTTGCACCCCCCCCCCCCGATTTTTTCAGCTTTTTTTTTAACAGCTAAAATCATGTCAGGGGCATTATTTTATGGGAATTGGGGTGGAAAAATGGCGTATAATTAAAGATTTCAATCCCTTTAATGATCTACTACACTAAACACAGAAATTCAAGGAATTATAGAGTTAAAATAACAAAAGCATTAACTCTCAGAAACAGACCAAACAATAATGGTTTGTTTATCATGTATGTTTTATTTGCGGTATGTGTTTCTTTGTTATTCTCTTGAATTACATGTATTTTAGGCCAATCCTACTAGTAACTGTAGTTCACCATCAAGTGATAAAGAAAATAGTGCATCAGAAGGAAAAGAAGCAAGTCCTAAAAAATGGCTTCCACCCAAGGTACATGTGTATAAATTTTCAATATGTATAAAAAATATTTACAATTATGTAATATTATGCTTGATTTAATATATAATGTGTATATGTTAAAATAAAGCCAAAATTTTCAGATGAACCAAAAAATAGTCACAAAATACCTTTAAAAATCTGAAATTTTCACATTCTTCCTATTTTTCTGTAATAATCTGTTTTTAATTGAATATTTATGTTTATCTTTTGTCTAGTTTTTGTAGTCATTCATATAAAGTTGCTCAAAATGTTGGTATCAAGTTATAAATTTCTGATATCAATGTAAGATAGATAAATCACACATTTAAAAAAGAAGATTGTAACATTTGTATTTTTTTTATATTACCGTATATCAAAAGAAGATTTTAATCAAATGAATTAACACATACTCTCTCATTAAAATATCTTTAATTATTTTATTTTTTTTCAAGTTATTACCTTATAAGTACAGTATACGCCTGGAAGATGAAGATAAAGTCATCAATGCTGTACCAGCTTCTGATTTGTCGTAAGTTACCATGAATATCAAAACTGCCTACTTTTGAAATTAATTAAATGACTCATATTGTTTGATTCATGACTGTAAATAATTTAAATCTGAAGAAACAAGGCTCTCCATCTTTGGCTCTTACAGATGATTTTGGAGAGCAACTCAGATTTCACATACAATTATTCTGGCAGTACTTGTCTGTAATTGTGCATAAAATATATTTTACATTAAGGGATAAACTGCTTGCTATTGTTATATTGTTTGAATGAAGGGGTACTAAAACACGCAAGATCTATAATAAGATTATTTTCTTTTTCTACCATTTAGGTGTTAAATTAATTGGTTTCATTAAAATTTTATAAATAATTAATTTGTGGCTTTTCAGGCGAAATGAGCGCCCACCACCTAAAGATTTATTAAGATTGTTTATTAGAGCCAATACAGTACGAGCTGGACATACACCTACTAGTCCATGGGTTGTTAATGAGGCAATGGTACAAAAATACAAATTACCCAGCAAATTCGCAGATTTTTTACTTTCTCCTGCCAAGGTAATATTCTTTTTTTGTTTTATTTGATTTAATTTCTGGGGTAGGCCACTTTATCCTGACAGTATGGCATAATAAAACAAGATAAATAATGCACATATAATTATTTCTTGACATTAATAATTCTTATAACATTAATTGTAAAATTTGTTCATACTATAGGGCCTAAGGGGGTGGTGGGGAATATTTTTTCTCAGATAGAGATACTTGAAACAGGGTTCCCGTGGTCCTTGAAAATCCTTGAATATCCTTAAATTTAAAATTTCATTTTCAAGGTCTTGAATATCCTTAAATTTCGCAGAAATAGGAAAATATCCTTGAATTTCAGTTGAGATCCTTAATTTTGTTGGTAATACTGGTAAGTTGATCTATAAAAAAAAACGTTTAGATTATAAGTCATGCTGGTTATACTAAACAATAACTCTGACGTATACCTGTCAATCAACTGATCTAAATAAACAGCTGTGTTTTGTCACGTAATAACAAGACAAGCCAATGACATTTACCATTAGGCAACCAAATACTCTCACGTGACTCTATTGTCCAATTAACATACTAGAAGCCACTACACTGACTAATCAAAATCGGTATTAGTAATTACATTAAACAATGCATAATAAGGAAAAGGGAAATAACTCTGTTTTAAAAATGGCGGGAGTTTTCCCTGGTGTGACGAAAGTCGATCTGTAATAATAAAAAACAGTTTATGTCTTCAATTATAACGATAGTTGGTAATGTTTTGGTTGTTTTTAAGATGAAAAATTGTAACTTTAGGCTAAAAATGTCCTTGAAAATCCTGGAATTTGACGTATAATTATCCTTGAATATCCTTGAAAAAATGTTTGACGAAGCCGCGGGAACCCTGTTGAAATAGCCACCATTAAGTAGTTCATTAAAGGGACAATAAAGCTCTTGCTGGCTTGGCAGCTCCAGAAAATAAGGAATAGCCCCAATCTAAGTACTAGATGTTTAAGTGTCCTACCTGTTGTGTTAATTATCGATTACAGTAGAATCTGCATTAAGCAGCCACCCACGGGAAATTTTAGGATTGACCGTTTAACGGGAGTGGCCTCTTAATAAAATCTCGAGTTTTTTGTGCCGACATCAATTAATATTACGCTTGGGTGCACTTGCATCGGTAAATTTGGCCGTCGCTGAATCTCGGACATAACTTCCGTAAACATGTCATTTTGTCCCAACCTTCAATACTACTGTCTATCATTGTCATGCATTCGATAATATTTATCCATTTTTGTAAAATCTCATGTTTTTTTTTGTGCTGACATCAATTAATATTACGCTTGAATGCATTGGAAGCAAACACCAATGCAATACTTCACCATCGGTCAATTTGGCCGTCGCTGAATCGCCGACATAACTTCTGTAAACTTGTCATTTTGTACCAACCTTCAATACTACTGTCTATCATAGTGATGTATTCGATAATATTTATCCATTTTTGTGAAGAAAATCGATGAATTAATTTTATTTTATCAAAGAAGCACACAAACCAAAAAACATCGCTGATTTAGCTACCGAATCGCAGGGGTGTAACTCTGTATGTAATATTACAGGTGGCGCTAAAAACGTCTATTTAACAACATAGCGGCTTTTAGTCGGTACTTTCAGTTTATTCAATCAGTATCAAATAATGCCCCGTTACGTGTGAAAACAATGATCAGGTTTGTCGTTTAATAAAACAAAAGATTAATTAACAGATAATCCTGAGTTAATTGGTATTTTCACATTTCTTTTTATCTGATTTGCGGGAGTCCAGTTAATTGATTACTACTCACGGGATTAGCGGGCGTGTTACGAAGAACAACAAGATGGTATCATTCAACAATGGCCGTTGAATGGGCGATGTTTTGTTAAATCATTTGCAAAATAGTGACCGCTGGCCGCGTTAGAGGAGTGACCGTTGAATAAGGAGATGAAACAATAGAATTTTTACGGGGGGAATTTATTGTGACCGCTTACAAGGAGATGTCGCTGAATAGGAGTGGCTGCTCATACGGATTCTACTGTACATCCTATTTTACTTGTCCAGACGGTTCGAAAATATTTTTAAAATCCAAGTCACATTTGAAAAGATTTACGTTGGGCTTTTCAAATCATTTAGTGTTGAATTTTTCCAATTTTTGGAATTAGGTGTGTTAAGATGAAATTTGTATCATCAATTAATTAGAATATTGTAAAATAATACAATGTGTTGACCAGAATAAAGATTGGAACATATTATTCAGTTACAGTAAGAGTGGTATTGAGCCTTTAAGATGTTATGCACTGTGCGTATATTGCAGACTTTTAGATTACAATGCCAGTTTGGAAATTTTCCTACCGACTTTTAGAGGGGGGTTGGGATGGCCTAGTGGTCTAGAGTGCCGCGCTTCGACCTCTAGCTGGCCGGTCACCTCTGGCTTGCGGCTGTGGTTTCGAGCCCTGGTGTGAGCGTATGTGACATGGAGATAGGGGCGCCTTCTCAACCTCGTGGGTTTCCTCCGGGCACTCCGGTTTCCTCCCACTGCTAAAGACCCCTATGCGCAAGCGAATTATGGAAATAAAATTAACCATATGTTAGTCCCGAAATGACTTAGTTTGTGTTGAGTGGACGTTAAACCCTATTTCTCTCTCTCTCCCTACCGACTTTTAGAAATACACATTCAGATAAAATAGAAAAAAATTGAAGACATTTGATAGAAAAATTATTTTTCTACCAGTAAATGAAATAATGTTAGCATGAAATTTAACAATTTTCTCTTATTTAAAGATGGCTGAAGCAGCTAAAAGAGCAGAAGAAGAAATATCTCGGAAAAGAAAAGCATCTAAATCAAGGGATAGGTCATCAAAGAAGCAAAAATTAGACAAAAATTCTAAGTCACCCAAGAAAAAAAAGAAACTAAGTGAAATGAAAGTAAAAAAATCTGCAAACAAAGGTGTGATAGAAATTGATTCAGACAGTAGCTCAGATGATGAAGTTGTTTTATCGAAAGTTGTCAGAAAATCAACAGGTGGAACAGACAGTGATTCTGATACCCCCCTAATGAAAATGAAATTAACTCCTAAAAAACGTAGTAAAAGTGCTGATACGAGTTCGGATAGTGACGATGAACCTTTGATTAATCTAGGAAGTGCTAATAAAAAATCACCTAAGAAAAAGAAAACATCTTCACCTAAGAAATCTCGAAAACAGTCTACCAGTAGTAGTGACAAGAAGAAACGAGGCCGTCCGAAGAAAGGAGAGGAAAGGGTGAAAATAAAACTAAAAAAGAAGAAGTCCAGTGAAAAGGTAGAAATTTCAGATGTATTTTTTTGATTCTGCTCATGTTAGAAAGACCATTTTGGAAGAACTAGACGTTGTGTAACCCACATAGATATTTACACGATACTATATGATGTTTAACATGTATTTGTATTATTTTAGGGGTTAAAACAGATGACTTTATTTGAAGTGGCATCAAAAAAGGGAGGTAAATCTCCTAGTAAGACAACACCCAGAAAACTACTTTCACCTGTCAACATAACCCCTGCTATTGTTTCACAGTAAGTATAATATCTAATAAAATAAACTTATTCTCTATCCATCTCTCAAAAATGTGGATGTTTCTTGTCTGGCAGCCGCTGGTAGTTCAATAATTTGCTTGCGTTTAAAAGACCCAGAGAAAGACCAAAAGGTTGTACGGGCAACTTAACGCCTTGTCATATATACGCTTATGGTTATATTTGATTTGTGTGAAATGTTTATTGATAGGGCTGCAGCAAATTATATTTTTAAGTGACTACCACTTGCAAACATTAAACCACCAAAAGCAGTTAAATTCATGTATGTAGTTTAATTGTGTTAGTCCAGAGGTGATTATGACTCCTTAACTCAAAATATATGTTGTGCTCGATTCAACTCTTAAAACTTTTCAGGCATAGTTCTTTCTCATCAGGGTAACGTCAGAAGTGCTAGAAATGAATGTCTCGAAAAATTTCTTGGCATTTGAAATACAAAGAGTAGCTGTGTCAACATCTTGACATCACGATCTGCTAAAACATTACTACTCCATGGCTGCTAAATGTCATTGGTTCATGTTGACTTGGAGTTTAAAGTACTGCTATATTCAGTTGTTGTAGACCTTTAATATTAATAATGTCTTATCAACCATGGTAATGCCAGGATTGGGGAAATTCTACTCTTTTGCAAAATGATTTGGGCCTGCAGTTACTTATTGTAAGCTCTTTACCATGTCTTTATTAGCCTAGTCTGTCCATGTTTCTTTATCTTCCCCACAACATTGTTTCAGATTGGTAAAAGCACAGGGTTTAGAAGATAAAACAAAGTTCATAGGTTTAGTGAAGAAAGCTGCAGTAACATTAACAGCTACTCAACGTAATAGCCTACCCAAGTCAGTTAAAACTGAGGTTGTTCAAAAATATGAACAAAATAAAGAAAGACAGTTAATGTAAGTAGAAAATATTGTATGATGTTTAACAATAGACTCAGCTGTATTATTTTCAACTCATGCTTTAGAATACTTAATGTCCATTGTAAAAATGGTCCAAAAATCATATTATTAGGAAAAACTACTAAGATTTCATAATTAAAGTTGAATGTTTTTAGTAAGAGAGTCAAATGTATGCCAAACCATATATCTCTTTATAGCAGTTCTCTACTTATTTCTCTATAAACACCAATTTAATATTGTTTTATGTCTGTAAACTCTAGAGCTAAAATGACACCGGCTGAAAGAGAAACATATTTTAAGAAAAAGAGACAGGAAAGAAAACAAGAAAGGAATAAGGTAAGACAAATAGAGTTAACTCTCATTGTCTGGTTCAGTGTGTGATTAATTAGGTGGATTTTGTTTTCGTAGGATTGAGATCAGTAACTGCAGAATTTGGCAAATTATTATACCTGTATATTGAAATGAACACCTTACTGTTCCGATATATTGAATATAGATCATGTTATTATAGTAATAACTTTGACATTCACTACATTGAATATTATAGAGTATTGTTGATTTTTCTGTTTATTTCCATATCTTTTGTAGCCACTATGAAGGCTCTCTATCTAAACTATTTTCTATATTATTTTAAGAAATCATACATAAAGATATAATTTTAGATTGATATGTAAAGTTATGCTAAAAAAATGTTATTAATTGAATGATTTGGGGGATATTAGATTGAAGGTTCTGAAAGTGAAGTCTCTTATCCCACAAAAGCTGTCAATCAACTACACTCAAGAATTTCTGGCCACAAGACATGCAAGAAATAAAATAATCCTTTGAATTCTTTCATTATTATCTTTAAAACTTATTTATTTCTGTGATATAGCGCTATGAAGATCAAGGGTTAAAATTGACGCCATTACCAGTACCTAAATTGGTATCTAGTCCTGATAGTTTACCTAATGAAGTATTTGGAGATATTGCTATGGTAACAGAGATGATTAGTTGTTATAAAGGATTATTAATGCCAGATGATGAGTATCCAATATATACAGGTAAACATAAAAACATCCTGATATTTAAAGATATAACTTTCACCATGTCTTTCATTTTATATCATCTACAAATTCATTCAAATGAAAAACCCCATCACTAATATTTATGTTGTAACTAGAAACATCTATGTATCTATGGGATTCATGATAAATCTTCACACTAGCTAATATGATTCTTCTCAATTAACGTAAATCAAATATATTTTAGAACCAATTAGGACAATACCAAAATAACAATCATTAAATTAGTGTCAGAATGTTTTCAAGGTTCAAGACCTGAAAATGAATAATAAACATATAATGTATTATTGTAATTTGGTTTTTAGATGCATTAATGAAAGCTCTTGCTACTGGACCAAATGGTTTTGCTTATTTATCACGAGTATTAGGGGTCTTATTACAAACATTATTACAAGATGGAATAGCAGAGGTATTGTATGCATTTCATACTTTATGACAATTTGTAATTGCAAGCTATGTTTAATTGTAGTTGAATGAAATTTATTTGACATGTCCAAACTACATCATGTAGAGAGATTTTATTATTAAATTATTATAGTCCATCAAAAATACATTTAATTATTACCCAGACAAACTTACAATATAAATTATCAAAAGCAACTAAATAGAAGATAAAGAGTTTACATATGATTTTATGATTTGAGTTATGATTGAGGTGTTAAGATATTTTATATTTTGTAAATATTTCAGGGTTATACAGAGTTAAAAGTTAAATTATCTGATATACCTGTCAATCCGTTTACCGTATCTGAATTAGTACGTCTATGTTTACGTAGTAATGATACTGGTGAAGATGAAGATGATATGAATGATGATCAACAAGATGTAGATGTGGTACGTTCAATTTGTTTCATGTGCCGTTGTTTCTCATAAATCATAGCTCGAATTAATCTTTAAAAATGATTTTTTTACTAACCTAGAAATTTGATCAGATTTAAACATGTGATTGAATGGAATATAGTAGTGCCACTTGTCACATGTGGAATTACCTTATCCTAGCATTAAAAACAACAGTTATTGTACACATATTTTAACGGTAAAGATCAGGTCTCTGTATTAAATGTTGTCTTGAGAATCCTAGAGTTTTAGGTTTATAAAAAGTAGTTTCATGCAACGTCTGATGCGTTAAAAGATTTTATTGGAATTACAGAATAGGATTAGTTTGCAATCCAATTGAAATTGGAATTATGAATTCTATTTTTAGGCACAGAATATTATTGATAAATTAGAAGATGAAGAATTTTATCAGTTAGATCCTTCAGATAAACTAGCTATATTAAAGGGTTTATGTTTACGTATTATGGGATCCTATTCAGTACAAGATTATATGGAAGATAAACAGGTTCAAGCTGTTAAACTTACGTAAGTGAAAATTATAGAATTGTTTTAGATTTTTTCTGGTTTTGGACCATTTTTATTCATATTCAAAAGGAGCTTTGGTTGCTCAGTGTGTAAAGACGATTACTCAATGGCCTTGAGGTCATGGGTTAACTCCCGGTGTTGGTTGGTCGAGAGAATTCCTGGTGTTGAAATTCGATAAAAGAGAAAGCTGTCCGAGCCAAATATTCCCTATACTATAGCACACTAAATGGCATATACCTGTCTTTCTTAAACCGGTAGGGGCCAAGAAGTAGCACGTCACCATGTTAAACACTGTTATTTCATTTCCATATTAAAGGTACTCAGACTGTAGCAGGGCCAATTTTTCGGACAAACTATGTTTTTATTTTTGTTAAAAAAGACCAATATTTGTTATTAGTAAATGAACAATGTATGTTTATTTATTAGAAAACAAAAATATGCAGAACAAAGAGAGATGAATGAAAAAAATAAGAAAGATAAACAACAAAAGGAAGAAAATAAATCAGAGAATCCAACTCCATCTTCCTCGAACACATCACAAAATACTTCAGGTAAAAATAGTTATTAATATGACTCATAAAATTGATTTTATCAATTGTAATTTTCTATGCGATAAAGAAGTCAAAGTAATTTCTGCAAATTTAAAAAAAGAAATACACATAGTTGAAATCAGCTTCATTTTACAGTCAGTCAAAGAAAGCAGAAACTATTAACTTCTAATGTGAAAAAGCCATGTTTTTTTTTTTTAAACTTTTATATACTGGTATAGACTGTATTGAAAAATATCTTGGATATTGATTTACATTTAAATTTATGAACATGTTTCTTTTATGTCATCCATCTATAAATATATTGGTGAACAACAGATCATCTCATGCTGTTTCTATTTCTATCGTCGAGAATATGTTACTATTTGTATTGTATTTGTTGTATTGTTTGTTCAATCTGGGTTTAAATGTACAGTCTACAAATGACAGATTTATTTTTTAACTATATTTGACTGTCCACTTTTAGCTATATAACATAATGTCCTCTATTACTATTAGTGTATTATAACATAATCTCCTCTATTACTCTGACCGGTAGTATATTATAACATAATGTCCTCTTGGTATATTGTAACATGTCTTCTATTACTATATTATAACATAATGTTCTCTATTACTATTATAACACATTAATACTAGGTATTATTTCTGCTACACTAACATTTGGTGCTAGACTATCATTTTCTTCTGTATAGGTCTTGTAATGTCCGCCTTTTATGGTACCTTAGATAAAGTTGACTCCGATTCCAATCCAACAACAGAAACCGTGTCTGCTGATGATGAAGATAACCTAGTAACAACAATAAGGAGTCGGAGAGTTAATGCTGCTAAAGTTGCTGCTGAAAAAGCTAAGCGGGAAGAGGAACGACGAAAACAGTAAGTTTGTGTGTGGGGATTGGTCAAGGATGAGGTATTTAGTAGGTTCAGATCAATTCATGAAGTTTATTTGATTAGTCACTTCATTAACATTTGAAGAACCTGTTTAAGGGTGTTGCGATGTCTTACCTATGCTACCTTTGCATTTAGTTTTATAGTTTTATCATGGTGCAAATAATGCCAACATTCTTTCATGTAATCACAATTTGTCCCATAGCTTCACTTTAGCATCAAGTTTGTTCAATTCTAGATTACGAGCCAAAAGTTAACACATTTGGTTACAATCTCTTGGGTAAAAGTAAGAAGTTACAAGATTTGACAGCAATTTTTCATTTGTGCTTTTACAAATAAATTCTGTTTATTTCTGGTGAAAGGAATATGAAAATATTTACAAAATTGTAGGATATAAATGGTGCTTATACCATTTCTGAAATCAGATTTGGTTTTATATCCGTGTCTTGATTGATTTGTTTCATGGCATCCATTTAAATATTTTGATTATTTATATAGGATAGAGAAAGATATGGCCGAATACAAGAAACAGAAAGAAAAAGAAAACTTTGATAAGACGTACAAGGTAATATTTCGTAGTCTCCATAATCCTGCATTTGTATCACAGTTTGGTCTGTCACAGTAAAACCTTAATGTAATGTCCCCAGTTTTTAATCTGATGATTTATTGTCACTATTTACACGGAGATGTTGCTGAAAAGGAGTGGCTGCTCTTACAGATTCTACTGTAATTAGTCTCACAATTCTCAACCAACCTGGTTTCTGAACGTTTGTAGAGAGTAACCCTGGACCTTCTGAGAGAGTGAAACTAAGAACTACTCACACCTTATATGTTTAGAACATGATATTTTTCAGTAATATATATATTGTTTTTGTAGGACGGTATTGAAGCTGCTAAACAAACATTGCGACTAGTACCTATAGGAACAGACCGTAATCATAATAGATACTGGATATTTAATTCTACAACTCCAGGCTTATATATAGAAAAAGGTTAGTTACCATCAAGTAACACCAAAATGTTTCTACAGGAATATCAACTGTTTTTTACTAAATGATCTCTACAATAATAGAAGTTTGATTTCTGTTTAATCTGGATTATATTTTATCTTTTATGTGTTTGTTTAGATGTTAGATATCAATACTTAATTACTGGTTTATTATACAAGTGATATATTGACTACGTACTCTTGTCTTTTTAAACAAGTACCATTTGTTAATATAGTCATTTTTTTGTGACAATACAACAAATTAATTTCTCTTATTCATAGTAACTTTTTATTACTAATCGGGCCAAAAAAAAGGGGGTTATGTTTCCTGTAACAGATGGAAATTGTTTAAAGTGTATCAGAGGCTAGATTACGATTTAAATATTCTCTTTGGGGGCAAATGAATTTTTTAATCTTTCAATGCTAAACAAAATAACGTAGGGAGGCCATTTTGTTCAAGGGATTAAAACTTAAAACATCATATCGTGCCGTTGCACGAAATGGCTTGGTGATAAATTTATTTGCCTTAAATAAATTTGTTTTAAATACCAATTGAGCAGATCCTATATCCATCAGGTTTGAAATATACGTTCACTTGTTTTTGTCCAGTTGCGTGTCATTACTTATTAGAACTAAAGTTGTGAGGTTTATAGCTTTTCGGAATATGCAGTGGTAAATCTATTAGCGACAGTTCTTAATCAACGTTTGCTGTACCCGCCTATTCTGATCGGTAAATGCAGATTCAAAGAACGATGACATTTATACTCATTTATAGCAACAAATCATACAGGTATTTTCACAAATCCGGTAGGTTTAGAGATTTTTGAATGGTCATTTGGTTAAAAAAAAAAAAATTATCTCTCGGCACTAAAAAATGTTTTGAGTCGGCAGGTTTTGTAATGGGTTGGTCGGGTTACCGGAAACAGAACATTTTTTTTTTTGGCCTCACACAGATATTTGAATGGTATTTCAAGGCTTTTCAACTTGGATTTTTTCTGTTTTGATACTTGATGCCATTTAAAACTAATTGAATTAATCATTTTGTTAGTTTCCTATGGAATTTTTACTAATATTAACTAAGGAAATCAACTTATATTTAAATATGAATAAATATTTTTAAAAAAAAGATTGATGGCGAGAGAGAGAAATTGGGTTTAACGTCCACTCAACACAAACTAGGTCATTTCGGGACTAACATATGGTTTTTAATTTTATTTCAATAATTCGCATGTACGTAGGGGTCTTTAGCAATGGGAGGAAACCTGAGTGCCGGGAGGAAACCCACAAGGTTGAGAAGGCGCCCTATCTCCATGCCACATACGCCCACACCAGGGATCGAAACCACAGCTGCAAGCCAGAGGTGACCAACCAGCTAGAAGCCGAAGCGCGGCACTCTAGACCACTAGGCCATCCCAACCCCCTAACATTGATGGCCTACACTACATGAAGATCTGGCGGCTTGTAGTCTTAGATTGTGTCAGAGGTCATACGAGCAGCTTTTGACCTCATCACATCAGACATTTGATTAACCGTCGATGATTACCCACAGTTCTGTGAAAACACGTAAAGCTCACCATAACAGACCGTTTCATTGGCTTATCCCTTACACCACCCTGAACACGTCGTTGATAACAACTCTTCCAGGTCCTAGTGTAGTAAAGACAAGTAAAACAAAATTTTGAACTATAAAAAACAAACCGAAATAGGACCGGTGTTCTAATCAGATTCTATATCCACATTTATTCATTTGATATCAGATGATTTCCTTATGGCACTTGGTAAAATATCAAATTTTACAAAAATCATTTTAATGGTAAACATTATTTTAATGGTGCTTGTTCCATTTAACAGTAATATTTTTTATTTTCAAGGCTGGGTAACAGATGACTACAGTTATAATGTCCAGTCTGGTGGGAACGAACCTGTTGCTAAATTATTAACTCCTAAAAAATCAAATGTAACCGTTAGCCCTCAAGTTACACCAAGTAAATCTCCTAAGAAGAATGCACAAATTGCTCCAAGGTATGTTAGTTTTCTCCTTTAGCTAAGCAGACATAAGAAATTTGATTGGTCCAGAAATTTTGAAAAAAAGGATAAAATGAGAGTGATGATATTTGGGTTAAATTTCATTGCATCAATACCTTGACTAAGTACAATAACCATCCTTTTCTGCTCAGATTAAGCAAAGTGATATGCCAATTGATTAAGACTTTAGAATATGATAACTTTTGTATTAATTGAGGTAGAACATTTCATTTACTGGATTTCTCCTTCTCCTGTCACTCAGTTGAAATATTGTCTCTTTCCGTCTTCATTGCCCAGTTTAGGAACAGAAAAGTAGGATGTTAAACCCCATTTCATTTCATTTTGAAATATTGTTTCAAACTCAGAGAGGAATGGCAAGAAAGAAAAAAAAATTATTTTCATTTAAAACCTAACAAACCTACTACTGCTTTCATCAATTGTTTTCAGTTTTCCCCATGTTGGTCAGAATCTATGGTTTGAGTATGATTCTGTTAAAGATTTAGATCAGCTGATAAAGGCATTACATCCACAAGGTTTACGAGAAAGTAATTTAAAGGCTGAAATAACCAAACGATACGATGATATAACAAAAGCTATCAATATATCTAAAAGGTAAGCCTATAGTACAAAAAATGCATCAACTGATTATTAAGAAAGTGACAGATGATCATGGCCTATGCAGTTTAGTATCTTCTATTTTCTGTCCCTTGATGTGTAAAATAGACCAGCGAGATTAGATAATAACTTTGAATGTGTGATCTGTGTCCTGGAAATATCATCTCCCATTTAGCTTAAACCTGTTAAAATTAATGTTGGCAAGCAAATATTGATAATTTTTTTGAAACATTTTGTTCTTTAATCGTCATGTCAATGTTTGTTACCATTTCAGGACTAATCTCGAATTACGAGATTCAGATGGTGATGTAGAAATTCTGGCAGGAATCCGAAGAGTAAGTTTTTATATGTATTGTTTAGCTTCGGTTTTGTTTGCAGTCATAACAAGTTTTACAATACTCTGTAGTTGACAAGTGAATGATCACCATTTTGTATGTATGTTAAAATCTTACAGAATGGATTCCAAATCTAGATTCAGAGTAGCAGCATATTTAGATACCTTTAGGATTGCCAGTATTTTAAAAATAGATCTATGTTATTATGCCTGTTATTTGTTGATGAACTATAATATATTTATTTGCTAGGAAATACTAGAGATGGAAGTTAGATTGCGTAATGGTGGACTGGGAGGTGTACCAGATTTCAGTGTTTGGGAACAAAAAGTTCTCACTTGTGAAAAGTTAGATGTCTTTGTAAGTAAATTGGAATAAGAAACTCTGTAATTCCCAAGTGTCGAAAGTTTAGAAAACCTTACTGGTGGTAAAAAGTTTTGATTGTTTTAAATTTATACTAATTTCCAATAATGTACTTTCCATACAGGTTTTTTTTTTGTTTGAATAATATAATTAATCAATTAATTAATCGTTTAATTCAACTGATGACATTGTTTAATTGAAGCAGTCGATCTATATATTGTTTAATTAAACCTATCAATCAATCCGATTGTTTAATTGAAGCAATGGATCACAGTGTTTAATATGATAATATGTTTTATAGGGAACACTATTACTAGATGTACAAGCTAATGTATTAGAGAAGTTTTTAAAGGGTATAATGAAACCTAAAACTCTACCTACAGTCACTACAACTACAGTCAAGACTGAAGTTAAAGATGGAGAATCCGATGAAGGTATTATATTTTTTTGGTATTATTTTTTATAGTGATATAATGCTAATAATTAAACCGTCATTGCCCCCAGATATGAAAATTTGGGGTAGGATCCCACAGATGCAAAACATGTTTAATATATTTCTATATCATTAATCAATATGTATATCTTTGTTGCTTGAGTAGTTGATAAGCTGGCTTGTTTCAATATCATGTAAATTACGCTATTTTACTTTAGAGATGGATTATGTAAGATGAAGATAAAGAACTGACTGTTTGTGCTATAATAGTTTAAAGATAGATGAATGTTTTGAACATTTCTGTCAAATTACTTAATTCTCAGAGAAAAGTTTGAGAGTACCATTGCTATGGATATAAAGTTATGATTGTTTATTTTATTGCCAATCTGATTAAAACACAGATCCAATTTCGTTTCGTTTTTTATAGTTTTACTTGTCTTTACTACTCTTGGATCTGGAGGACTTGTTATTTAACCTGTGTTCTGCCTGATGTGGGGTCAGCCAATCAAATGGCCTGTCGAATCGACCGTTTGACCTTTTCATGCGTGGAACTGTGGGTAGATACGTCTATACTAACCAGCGTATACAAATCAAAACAAAAGTAGATTTTAAAAAGCGTGGCGGTCGCTAATTGGTTAATCGAATGACTGACGTTATCAGGTCAAACGTCCCGTGTTTGATACCTGACGTCATAGAACGTGAGCTCCCACTATAACTTGTTAGATCTACATGAGTGTAGGCCATCGAAAGTATAAAAAACGAAACGAAATATAGATCTATATTTTAATTAGATTGTTTTATTGCTAAAAATAGATTAAATGGGGAAAAGGGTTCTAATCCATTCAATATCAAAGAAAGTTGATTATGGGTTTGGCATCTGATTATATGCTAAAAACAAAACATTGATGGCGATTTATGGTTTTATTTTGTCAAAATCAAGATAAACTCTTTGGAAAATGTTTTCAAATCTGTAGGTTATTTTTTGTTCAGATTGGTTGGTATACCTATATTATTTGTTGTTGTGTATACTTTAATAGAAGAAGAAGATGATGAGAAGAGTAGTATGCCTAAGACATTAATAGACTGGATACAAGCTGTAGAGAATTGTCAAACTATATCTCGGTTACACGTTCTGTTGGGTATATTAGAAACTAGTATTAGATGGGAAAAATCAGCTGAAAATGCGGTATGTATATCTCTTCTCAAAGTATCATATAATAGGCAAGTCTGTTCAGTCCAACTTCTATGATTAATATGTTTGGTTGGGCATCTACAGTATCCACAACTCCTGGGTTAATGTTCACTATGCAGATTATGGCATACAAGTAACATCTTTTTGAGTAGTTCAACCAAAATATCTAATGATATACAACTGGTAGTAGTTTTTATACGCCCACATTGAAATGTGGTCGTATATTGTCGTCGCCCCCGTCCGTCCGTCGGTCCGTCCGTCCGTCCGTCGGTCCGGCGTCCACAATTGCTTGTGGACGCTCTAGAGGCTAAAGTTAATATCCGATTGACTTTAAATTTATACACAGTGTTTAAGGTCATGAGACGAAGAAGCCTATTGTTTTTCAGCGATTTCCGATAATAACTACCAGAGTTATGGCCCTTGATCACTTCAAAAAATCTTGTGGACGCTCTAGAGGCCAAAGTTAATATCCGATTGGCTTTAAATTTATACACAGTGTTTAAGGTCATGAGACGAAGAAGCCTATTGATTTTCATCGATTTCCGATAATTAGTGCCAGAGTTATGGCCCTTGATCACTTCAAAAAATCTTGTGGACGCTATAGAGGCCAAAGTTAATATCCGATTGGCTTTAAATTTATACACAGTGTTTAAGGTCATGAGACGAAGAAGCCTATTGATTTTCAGCGATTTCCGATAATTAGTGCCAGAGTTATGGTCCTTGATCACTTCAAAAAATCTAAAATCTTGTGGACGCTATAGAGGCCAAAGTTAATATCCGATTGGCTTTAAATTTATACACAGTGTTTAAGGTCATGAGACGAAGAAGCCTATTGATTTTCAGCGATGTCCGATAATTAGTGCCAGAGTTATGGCCCTTGATCACTTCAAAAAATCTTGTGGACGCTATAGAGGCCAAAGTAAATATCCGATTGGCTTTAAATTTATACACAGTGTTTAAGGTCATGAGACGAAGAAGCCTATTGATTTTCAGCGATTTCCGATAAATAGTGCCAGAGTTATGGCCCTTGATCACTTCAAAAAATCTTGTGGACGCTTTAAAGGCCAAACTTATCATCTGATTGACTTCAGATTGATACACAGAGTTTAAGGTGTTGAAACCAAAAAGTTATCGATTTTCAATGAATTTTGATAACTGAACACTACTACTACTACTACTTAGTGTTTAACGTCTGCTTCCACATAAGTGATATCGCAGACAACTTATAACTGAACAGCTAAATCCATGATTTTAAATGTTTCATGTATATATACTAATTCAATTGTTAGCGTGGGGTAAAACTTTATAAAAAGCAATCAAATTCTAATGATTTTCTGATAATTACATAATGAGTTGTTACTCTTAATCAGTTTTTATACGCCCACATTGAAATGTGGTCGTATATTGTCGTCGCCCCCGTCCGTCCGTCCGTCGGTCCGGCGTCCACAATTGCTTGTGGACGCTCTAGAGGCTAAACTTAATATCCGATTGACTTTAAATTTATACACAGTGTTTAAGGTCATGAGACGAAGAAGCCTATTGTTTTTCAGCGATTTCCGATAATAACTACCAGAGTTATGGCCCTTGATCACTTCAAAAAATCTTGTGGACGATCTAGAGGCCAAAGTTAATATCCGATTGGCTTTAAATTTATACACAGTGTTTAAGGTCATGAGACGAAGAAGCCTATTGATTTTCATCGATTTCCGATAATTAGTGCCAGAGTTATGGCCCTTGATCACTTCAAAAAATCTTGTGGACGCTATAGAGGCCAAAGTTAATATCCGATTGGCTTTAAATTTATACACAGTGTTTAAGGTCATGAGACGAAGAAGCCTATTGATTTTCAGCAATTTCTGATAATTAGTGCCAGAGTTATGGTCCTTGATCACTTCAAAAAATCTTGTGGACGCTATAGAGGCCAAAGTTAATATCCGATTGGCTTTAAATTTATACACAGTGTTTAAGGTCATGAGACGAAGAATCCTTTTGATTTTCAGCGATTTCGGATAATTAGTGCCACAGTTATGTCCCTTGATCACTTCAAAAAATCTTGTGGACGCTATAGAGGCCAAAGTTAATATCCGATTGACTTTAAATTTATACACAGTGTTTAAGGTCTATGAGACGAAGAAGCCTATTGTTTTTCAGCGATTTCCGATAATAACTACCACAGTTATGGCCCTTGATCACTTCAAAAAATCTTGTGGACGCTATAGAGGCCAAAGTTAATATCCGATTGGCTTTAAATTTATACACAGTGTTTAAGGTCATGAGACGAAGAAGCCTATTGATTTTCATCGATTTCCGATAATTAGTGCCAGAGTTATGGCCCTTGATCACTTCAAAAAATCTTGTGGACGCTATAGAGGCCAAAGTTAATATCCGATTGGCTTTAAATTTATACACAGTGTTTAAGGTCATGAGACGAAGAATCCTATTGATTTTCAGCGATTTCCGATAATTAGTGCCAGAGTTATGGCCCTTGATCACTTCAAAAAATCTTGTGGACGCTATAGAGGCCAAAGTTAATATCCGATTGGCTTTAAATTTATACACAGTGTTTAAGGTCATGAGACGAAGAAGCCTATTGATTTTCAGCGATTTCCGTTAATTAGTGCCAGAGTTATGGCCCTTGATCACTTCAAAAAATCTTGTGCACGCTTTAAAGGCCAAACTTATCATCTGATTGACTTCAGATTGATACACAGAGTTTAAGGTGTTGAAACGAACAAGTATATTGATTTTCAATGAATTTTGATAACTGAACAGCTAAATCCATGATTTTAAATGTTTCATGTATATATACTAATTCAATTGTTAGCGTGTGGTAAAACTTTATAAAAAGCAATCAAATTCTAATGATTTTCTGATAATTACATAATGAATTGTTACTCTTAATCAGTTTTTAGAGTATTACAAATGTTTCATTACCGAAAAAAGTAAAAATATGCGACAACCCTTGTTGACTGCCCGGACGATTTAGCTGCTGTGGGCGTATGTTTCGTTGCCTGGCAACCTATCTTTTTCTTTGATGTCCATAGCAGTTATATCTCATAACAACCTCTCATGACGTCATCATAGGTTGATATATTCGGTTCATATCAACCGCTGATGACGTCATGGCAGGTTGATATTTCATATATTCGGCTCATATCAACCGCTGATAATGTAGCTGATCAAAATAATACAAAGAACACAGACATAAAATTTCATTCTTTTGACAATAAAAAAAAGTTATGGTACAGTTTGTAGCATTCAGTAACGAAATAGACGGTGTACTTATCAGCATATTTAAATCGGTTATCCATACTCCATGTCTAAGATATCTTCCAGAATTTTCTTTCCGCTCACATTATTTCTCCACACACTGCAAGACTTGAAAGTATTTATCACTCAAAAGTTCCTTTGTAAAGTATTTTTGGATTCAGTCCACTTAAACCAGTCGGTCAAATCCTTCTCTGAACATACCTAAATTTCAATCACAGTTCATTGTCAGAAATATCGGAAAAGATTGTCGTTAGATCCAAATTTTCTTCAGGTTTTGGATAGACCCTCATCATATTTGCATCCACATCTATTCCATCGTCAATATGATGACTAAAAAGGATTGATTATTCGTCTGACTTAGATTAATTATCCATTTTTCTTGCTTTCAATTCAATTTCCCCAAAATGGCGACGTGTAAACAAAAACGCGTTATTACATCGGTAATTCTCGCTATTTGGTGGAAACTACCGAGCAATTATCCAATCACTGTTGCCTTTTTTTTAGAAGAGTCCATTAAGATTAAGGGTGAACGTTGTATATGTCAGATATAAACCTACTCTCCCTCAGATTGATATGATAGAGAACCCTTGGGCTTCGCCCGCGCCCCGCGTGTTCTCTATCATATCAACCTTGGGTAGGTTAATATCCTATATATGTCAAGTATTATGAGAAAATAAGACTTACCAAATAAATAATTACAAATGGTTTAAGTAGGTCTAAAATATGACATATATATTTAAATTTACAATATAGAATTATGACATGTTGAAAAAAATGACAACAAATTTATACACATTGTTTATATTATTTGTAAAACAAAGAATCCTTTTGATTTTTACCGATTTCCACTTTTTTCAGAGTTATTGCCCTCAAGATGACTTACGGCTCATTATCACTTTAAAAAATATTGTATGCTTAAACAGCAAAACTTATCACCTGACTTTATATGTAATGTTTCTGTACATGAGATAAAGAATCTTATTATCCAATAACTTGCAATGTTCCTGAGTATGACAACACCTGTGGACTTGTCATACAACTATACCTGACAGCCTATCTATTTTCCTGTTATAGTTTATATATAATGTATTTTATAGAAATGTAAGATATGTCGTAAGAAAGATAATGACGATAGATTATTATTATGTGATGAATGTAACCAGGCATTTCACATGTACTGTTTACGACCAGCGTTACGTGATGTACCTAAAGGTGATTGGTTCTGTGCTGCTTGTGCTGTAAGTAAAGATTATTGAATGTACTTTATTGACATTCAAATATAACAAATATATTTTTATAAATTGTATTGAGGCACATTCTCAAAAGTGATTTCATTAAATATTAAGGAAACTATTATTCCCATTAAAGTCATTTAAATACATTTTCATTAGAAGGCACTTGATTATAATTTATTAACTTGAAGATGCCTTTTGTAAGATGTAAATCTGCCCATTGCAGGTTTGTGTTTTGGCCTTTAGATAACAAACCTATAATCAGATATCTAGACGATCGGATGGCAGAGATTTTATGAAATGAAAACACAGTCCCCATTTAATGATTTTATTTTAAAAAGGCGAAGCAGGGCCATTAATAACTACTATTTATTAACTTATAATTAAAGACAATTATTAACTTATAATATCTTGTTCAAATTTCAGCCAACTCGAAGACCTACTCATAATTATCGGAGATTTGGCTTTGATGTAAGTTTGTTATAGTTAAATAATTAAAGTCCACTCCAATTGGTTGTAAATATAGATAAGTGTCATATATAAGACCTGAATACTTGTACTTCAAGAACACCTGATGCCACTACCCATTTAATTGGGAAGTTCATACAATAAAGCAGCTCAACCTCTTTGATTCATTTAAAAGATAAATTATTTAATTGATGTGAACTGGTGTGTTATTTCAATTTATTAAATGGTAGTTGACTTGATTACTAATTACTAATAGTTTCATTTTGACTTACTCTGTGGAACTTAAAATTAGTTCATCACAAAACAATCAGCATATAAAATCCGATAGGGGTCACAGTGGCTAAGAGGGCAACATGCTGGCTCACTATGCTGGAGGTCTGGTGTCCGATCCATGCATTAGCCATGAAAATTCATCCCGATTTTCTGGCGTGGTTCCCCCTTGTCAGTGATGCAGGACAGAGGGCCTGACAAGGACAGCTGTCTGGTTGTTTTGATGGGACCAAAAAATGAGTTCCTGTGTACATTTTGGTGTGCTCATAAAAGATCCCTTGACAGTTGGAATTTGATGTAAGATTAGACTGAGTGCTGCTGTATGGGAATGACACTGAATGGCATATGCTCGTCTTCATTGGCCCAGTTTGAAGCAGAGCAGTAGGATGTTGATTTCCATTTCATTTTATATAAAATCCAACAAAAGCCACAATTTTATTTTTGACTTAAATCAAAGAGGTTGAAATGTATTAATATTGTATGTTTGTTTTTACAGGAACCTAACTATGATGATAACGCTACAGTAGGTGGTACATTAGAACATGAAGATACATGTGCTGAGTGTGGTGGTGATGAAGATCTAATAGAATGTTCTGTCTGTCCTCTAGTATATCACACTTTCTGTCATGATCCTGTATTACGTTATCCACCCAGGTAGATATTCTTTGATATATTACACCAGTAGTAGTATGGTATTGGGAGGTTGGTGGCTCATGGGCTTTAGATAATAAGGTCTGTCATTGTGTCATGTGGCCTCATTTCATTCCAACACTTGTATGTAGCAAGGGGTAGAGGTCCTCCAGTTTCCTCCTCCTGCTAAAGGAAATTGTATCATATGTTAATCCTGAAATGACCTATGTGGTGTTGAGTTGACATTAATCCCCATTTCTCTCCCATTTTCTATTATGCTATCTAACAATTTATATTTACTTTATGGTTTGTCTACAAAAGAATTTCATATATTCAAGATTAAATGGTTGTAAATCCCGAACTATTTAACATACATTATTACATTATGAAAGGTTATCTAAATTATTAATTAGACATTAATTAATATAGTTGATACCATCGTTAGCCTGTGATATTGAGTAGATCTGAATACATTTTGTGATAGATAACATAAAAATGGATAATCAAGACTTTTGTTTATTATCATACCAATGTTAGTAATGATGATCAAGGCTAACCTAAATTTGAATGGCTGATATCTCAGTTCAGGGTGAAGCAATTTTACTGAAATATTCAGCGTATTCTATTTTCATTATCTATTTTTAACTATTAGCTGTCAGATCTTTGTCTAATCTTACTAATGTCCCTAGTTGTAAAACCTATCTGGTAAATAGTTGTCAATTTTATATTGTAATTGTAGAGGACATTGGGAATGTATGGAGTGTAAAAATGGTGGTAAAAGAAGGAAAGGAAAGAGGGGTAGTAAACCATCTAAAAGAGGTAATATATATTAATCTATATAGTTGCTTGGTCTGTATATTATGTAGATCTATTGTATATTAAAATTTCCACACTCATAATTAAACTGAATTTTTCTATTATTCAGTCAATCTGATTTATAAAAGTTTAATTGATATCATATGATATACTACAATTGATGTAAATTATCAGCAGGAAGACGCCAAAATTATAATGACGACGACACAGCAGACAGTTCAGAAGAAGAATATAAACCCAATAGACCGCCGCCTAAGAAAGTTAAACCTGTCAGTAAGCGTAGTACATCAAAATCACGATCTGCTGCTATAGAACCAGATGATACCCCGCCCAAAACTAATCGTAGAGCGCCGTCAGAATTATCTGTAAGTTAAAATAAAACTATACTATTTATGTTAATCCGTACAAGACAGTCATGGGTGAAGTATTCAATCGCTAGGACGCTTGAATCTCACACGCTTAAACACTTCCACGTTTGATTCACAGTGTAAGTCAAGATGGGCCATCAGTTTTTCAAGCCAGGTCTTATTTATCCGGGGTGGCTGCAGTGTCTTGTTGAGGCTTATTATGTTAGTCTAAATATTACCTTACTACTGTGTGGACAGGATGTTAAACTCCATTTCATTCTTTCATTATAAGATCATTAAATGATCACCTGACCGGATCAATTAATAACAACAGTATCTCTAACACAACAACATACTCCTATGATTTTTGTATTAATTATTATTTCTATTAACAGCTCTGTGAAGACATATTGACGCAACTAGTGAAACATAAATGTAGCTGGCCTTTTGCTGAAGCAGTTAGTAAAAAAGATGTAAGTAAAATAATGTACAACTAGGTGAAGTACGAATAGAGCTGCCTCGGGGTTTTTTTTATCTGCTATTGACCAATACATTCAATGTTATTTATTAACTAATTAATGGAAGTCCCTAATGATTGACCAATTCTCAAGACCTAACTATCTGGATCATATCCACAAACACAGAAATATTGAGAATGCATTGTTAAATGATGGTTTAAAACATCATTTCCCCATAAGGCATTGTGTGAAGGGCATTATGAACTGCAGGTTACCATACAGACAAATGATACTTTTTTGTCCAGACTGATATAATTGTAGTCAAAGTGATGACAATGTAGTTTAAGTAATGACAGTGTATTCGACAAAGTAGTCAAAGTGAAGACAAAATATTTGAAGCAAAAACATTATAGGTTGGAATGTGATATTAATTTATTATAACAGAAATTTATTGATTTATATTTTGATTGTAGGTACCAGATTATTATACAATTGTCAAACATCCAATGGATTTCCGCACTATGAGAAATAAATTCATGACCTATTCTTCTGCCCAGGAATTTATTGATGATCTGAGTTTAGTTTTTAGAAATACGGCCCAGTATAACAAGGTTTGTAAGATAATCAAATAGTTTCAATTGCTCTTTAACAGGGAGCTCTGTAAGCAGTTGCTTACGCTGAGGAAGTTCTGGCAATGGACACTGTCTAGTTGTTCAAGTGGGACAAAAAAAGGAGATCCTGTGTACACATTAGTGTGCAAGTAAAAGAATATCGAGAGTTGAAATTTTGAAATAAGAGTAGGTAGTAGCGCCACTGTCCAAGCAAAATTTGCCTCATAGCACACGTTAAGGCTTAAACCCGTCTTTATTAGCCCAGTTGGTGTAGAAGAGTCACACATTCAACCCTGTTTCATTTCTCTCTCAGATATAATTAGTATATTGTTTCCTGGCAACACATATTTGTTTGTAATATTGACTTTAGTTACATTTTGTTATGTAATAATTGATATATATAATTTGATTTGCAGGAAGATACAGAGATATATCAATGTATGTTGACGTTAGAGAAATTAGTTGGTCAATTAATCAGTGCTTATCTACCTAATCACATCTATAGTCGCGATGTTGTCGCCAACGGCTACCATGATCATGGCTACAGTAGCAAGAGAAAGCGACGATGAAGATTATCCTATCTTTTTATTTCATCACTGTTTGAATCATGAATGAAATCGCAGGTTTCATTAGAATATTTCTCAATCATGAAAGTAAAATAGATTTATTTTTATTTGAAATACTCGCAATAATGAATGAAAAGAATTCTATTATTTAATTAATGTTGTGTTATCTATGAATTTAAAAGAGAGAAATGCTTGTGTTTCCACAAATTGAATTACAGTAGTTGTAGGATAATATGTTTTTAAAAAAGCACAGTATATATTTTATTGTATATAAAGACATCCATTGTTCGGTATAAGTTATGTATAAAATTTCACATTCATTATAGTGCGTCAATTGTTTTAAATTTTTCTTTTTAAATGCTGATATTGTCCATAGCACCAACTACATAAGACATTATTGTGTATTATGTTATGTATTTTATTATTTGAAGATTGATTTCCAATTTCATCATCTATAGGCGTAATTTTATGCTGAAAAGGTCTCAGATAATTGTTGATTACCGGTATATGCTATCTCTATTTCAAAAAAAGAAAGGTCGATATAAATAAACAGGTCGATTTCAGTTCTCATTAATTTTATCTCTGCATTCAACATTAAGACATTCTGTACAGTGAAATTGTTTAAAGGGGAGCTGTGTAGCTTAATGAACATTTATTTCAGCATAAATTGTTTGTCTTATTACAGATACATAATCATGTCTAAGACTTTTATGTGGTACATTCATCTAAGTTTTATAATTATAGAATTGTTGTACTAATCAATTTATGTTCATTTTATTGATTTGTACAATCACCGTACCTGACTCCAGACATGAAGGGAAAGGGGATATACAGTAAATAATAAGTAGTTAGATTTTCAACTCGTACTTGACCAAGAAAGATCTGAAAAAAAAAAAAAAAATTCATATGTTGACATTCTTAAACACTCAGTCTAAAGCATCTGAATTTACTATCTTTTTGCTCTGTAGAATAATACTGAACATTTAAACATTTACTAACATTTTCCTTAGGCGTAGCAATTCTCTATTAATAAAATACATAGGCAGTTCTCTGAATAAATATATCATCATAGCCATTGATTCTACATGAATCGTTGGAGCTGTAGACATTTTTGAAGAGCAGCTCCTGGAGAACAGTTGCTGGTACAAAAGTGCATAGGCAGTTCTCTATTAATAAAATATGTAGGTTGACATACCTATATCCGATTGTAAAGTATTGGTATATTTGCTAACCATTGTCTTTATTTTGATACATCATGTCGTCTAGAGTATTGGTTAGTCGGTCTACTGTATTACTGACGGGGTCAAATACAAAAGGTGAAAATGTGTAGATAAATTTCTATTTAAAAAAAATTCATGGTTTAGTATTTAGATAAAATATCTTTTTGTTGGCTTTCTCTTTTACAGTCATAGTCGCGCAGGCGCTATCAAAATAAAATGGTTGACAAATAGAATATGTCTAATTATTATTAATGAATATAATAGTCATCATTGTTATATGTTGTCACAACCTGTACATTGGCTTCATTAAATAAACTATATTCACATAGCCAAAATAATTTGTAAGTTTTTATTTGTATGATGGTCAGAATGCTAAGAGAACAAAGACTCGTGTCCAATTGGCTGAAGGATGGTTAAAATGGAAAGAAATGGGGTTCACAGTCTTCCTTCACCAATCAGGATAATACAGATCGTGCATAGTGCTATGAGGGAAATTTTGCTCAGATATCAGTACTAGGCCTTGTGTTTTTGAACCATCCAAATGACTAGCCACTTTTCCTTGATATTGAACACCACTGAATAGACGTCACATCTAATAATTTAACAGGTCACCAGTAGTGTTTTCAATATGACATTGAAACATCCCTGATGTTATTATAACAAAGCCATCCGGTAGTATTTGAGAAAAAAATCCTTGTTTAAAGCCCCAATAACACTCTTGTTGTAACTGAATAATATGTCCCAAACTTCATTCTGGTCAACAAATTGTATTATTTTACAATATTCCAATTAATTGATGATATAAATTTCATCTTAACACACCTATTTTAAAAAATTGGAAAAATTCAACCAATTGATTTGAAAAGTCTAAGGTAAACCTGTTCAAATGTGACTTGGATTTTAAAATATTTTCGAACCCTCTGGACAAGTAAAATAGGTTGTAATGGATAATTTACACAACAGGTAGGACACTTAAACATCTAGTACTTAGAATAAGGGTATTATTTTTTTCTGGAGCTTCCAAGCCAGCTAGAATGTTATTGTGCCTTTAACTGTAAAGTATGTAGCGACGATATAATATACCTACACTTTTTTTCCTAGAAAAAAACTGATTCGTGTTTGTTTATGGCGGAAAATAATAAAATAAGCTGTAACGTATCGTCAGTTTAAGACTTCGACAATTTTGAGACACCTGTATTTCAGTGTGTTCGTGGTCCCGGTCCACCTGTAGATCCGTTAATTTCCTCTGCTAAAAAGAAACACTTTACACCGTCCTTGTCGTTATCAGGTTTATATTTCATTGCTTTAACACGTTCTACATTACTTGAACTTTTACATTTGATCATCCATAGGCCCATCTACATGAAATAATATATACAAGAACTGCTCATTCAGCCTTGCTTTTGTTAATGTAGCTTAAATATTAAACATTAATGAGCAGTATTTAAAATATTATGATTCAATCGAGAATGAGTCTTTTAAATGTGAACAACTGGAAATTGCCCAGGAAATATATTTTAAAGATTAATGATTTGGAGGAATTTCGTTTTGGTTAATAAGCTCGGAAAAGTTCAACAAAAATTGTTACGTCTTTTGGGAAAAGTTTAAAGAATTAATATTTATTATCCTAAGAAATACCCCCCCCCCCAAAAAAAAAAAGTCTTTCAATTATGACGTCACAATAATTAAAACGTCATCTTATTGTTCTATTATTGAGCTATTTTATTTGCCAAGCGAGAGACGCTCAGCGATAATTCTCTGAAATTATTTATATTTTCTACACTTTTGTGAATCCAGATATAAAATTGACGCCAACTATGACTATATAGTAAGTATATTTACTTAATTTGAAAATTCTAAAAATAAATAAATAAATAAAACTTGAAAAACTCAATTGATCTAGTAGATTCAATATTTCGATTTGAAAATTCTAAAAATAAATAAACAAATAAAACTTGAAAAACTCAATTGATCTAGTAGATTCAATATTTCGATTTGAGCTAGCATCCAAGGAAGATACTAAAAATTTGGACGACGAATTGGAAGACATTTTTCAGTTGAACTTAAACCAAAACCAAAATTATTCAGTTATCAATTGGACTTACAAAATCTCATATGAAGACCCAACAAATATTCATGATGGGGGTTTGAAACCGGGTTCAGATTTTGATCGACTTGCTAAGGATGCTAAAGATGGCTTCGCCAATTTCACCTGAAGAACCTGTATATGATACACCCGTAGATATCCCTGATTGGGCATTGATTCATGGGGTAGATTGTGATAGATATGATAAAGCTGATAGCACTAGAAGAAGCTGCACCACCACAGCAAATATTGATGACTTCGACCAATTTCACCACCAATATTATGTCATCAACTGGGCCAGAGAACCTGCGTATGATGGACCTGTAGATGTCCCTGACTGGGCTTTGATTCCAGGATTCGAGTGTGATAGTCATGATAAAGCTGATAGCACTATAAGAAACTGCTCTACCACAGAAACTACTGAAGGCTTCATCAAAATTTCACTATGTCATTAATTGGGCTGAGAAACCTACGTATGATGCGCTTGTAGTTGTCCCTGACTGGACATTGATTCCTGGAATAGATCACGACCGTCATATCTATGATGTTGCCCAAGAACATACAAAAGAGTTTGGTCAAATATACCATAAATATGTCATCAACTGGGCTGAAGAACCCGTGTATGAAGGAGACGCAGAGATTCCTACCTGGGCTTTGATTCCGGATTTTAAATTTAATGTCACTACCAAAATCAGCCAAGTGGGTGCTACCATATGTAACGGTCGTCGGGCTAACAATGAAAATATCGAAAGAAAGAACTGGGCTAAAAACATTGACGATCAAATAACATTGCCGAAAGATTCTGTTAACTGGGCTGATGAGGTTTCTCAAGATGAACCCATTGATGTACCAGAATGGGCGATGGACACGAACCTGTATTTTAATAGACAAAGAATAAACACCAAATCACATTTTAATGATGTTGGTTTAGCTACTATTTGGGAATAATATTTATGAGAGTTGTAACGTTACCGTTGCTTTAATTATGAAATCGACTGAATGTTTGTTACCATTGCTGTAAATCCAGATGTACGTTTGTGAGAGTTGTATTAAGTTCACCACTATGTTTGTGAACGTTGCTTTAATTGTGGATTCAATTAAATGTTTGTGAACAAGATTGATTATGGTTGTATTGTATATTATGTTCGTGAATATGAATTGATGAATATTAAATTAAGCGTTATATTTGAGAATCGTAATGGTTGAAAGTATGTTGTTTTTACTGTATGTGTATATTTATACTTTATATATTTAATTCATTTGTTAAAAATATACATGAATACATCTAGAATTAATAAAAAATAATCTACGGGTAATATATATATTGTTTGTTTTTGGCCAAATATATTTACGTTATATATTTATAGTATAACAATACTGCCGTTTTACATGTTTTTGAATTTTGTAATAAAAAAATCCTAATTAATAATGTGTGTATTTGTTGTGTATAAATAGTAAATAGGTAATATATGGATGGTCTGAATTACTTTATTTGTACACTGTGACATTCAGAGCTGGCGGAAGCAATTCTTCTCGGGCGGAAGGGGGGGGGGGCGTTGTCATGAGGTCACATCAACAAACAAAATGTCAACATTACAAGACAATATTACATTGTAAACAAGCCTTCATGCAGTCTTTAGGACTGTATAATGCACACATCCCTAACGTCTTATCGCTTCTTCCAATGATTTTTCACAGAAATAACATCTACAACTCTAGATTTGACGTCGGAATATTGGCACAATTTTGTGCTTCGGTCGTGTCTATTTCAGATATACACAATCAATTCTGTTAATGTTTTTAGCATGGGGATTGACTAATAGTTAATTTATCTCAGTTCTAAACAAAAATTTAAAACTTTGAATTGCCAAATAGCTGTGATTACTGGGCAAAATGGCCATTCATTGTATACGTGTTTTTACAAATACAAATTGTCTTACTTTCAAAATGGCAACCTTTTTATACGTGTGCAAGCGACATTTTGCCCAGACAGTGGTGTTCCCCCTCATTATTCTTCCACTTCAAGCTGGTAAGCTACCCAAGGAACATTTTCATTGCCAGCCCCGTGAGGATCTTCTCAGCCCACGCTAGGATTGAAACTCGGGGCATTTAAGTGAATTAACTGTTTAATTAACAAGACCTCTCGACAATAAATGATGCTGGCATGTAATTATATAAATACTTTAATGATATATAATGTACAACGATCTATTATACATAAGATTAGATATAATTAATAAATACACCATTTTCATGGTTAATACTGAACATTATTTATACAGATATATCCTTTACTCATTGATCTTCAGTCAGTATTATAAATTTGAATAGTTAATAGTTACAACTATTATAAAACCTTAAATGTACAAGTCAAATCGCATCATATATTACTTCATGACGAGCTTGTCCGAAAGAAATGTCAGTGTGAAATTAATAGTGATCAATGTAAACTTTAACCGATCGATTTGAAATAATTGTTGCACCAAATATTATGTTCTATAGAGTACGCTTTATTGTATAATGTGAATCAGATGACCGATCGCCATGGAAGACGTATATAGCTACGCCCCTATGAAAGGGGAAATAATCAAAATTACGGTAACAATCGTCAATAGAAGTTTCTGATTATGTCAGTCATTTTCGTTAATCAATGAATACAGTCTGACTCTTCCAAACTCAAACCATCGTCGTTACCACGTGTTAATAACAACCACCTTCGTCGCTTCTCATAATACGGTAAACTCTTCATTCGTTCGTCTTGTTTTTTCTTCATTTCATCTAATTTACCATAAAAATCATCGATTCGGCAATGGAGGGGTTTCGGCTTTAGTTTCATCTTTATATTCAAAAATACCCGCATCATGTCCTCTCCTCGAGGACTTTCATCCTGCCAAGCCACACCGGGCCCCTGGCCTGTCTCAGAAACACGAGGGAATTTAACGACTGTTTGGGTTTTGGGTTCCTTTTCGAAATCGAGTTTCTTTGCCAGGTGCTCAGATGGCTTTCTCGATCGGTTGGTACGATCACCAGTGGAAAAGGGTCTGTTGGACCCTTTTTTGAAACCAGGAAGTCTGGAGATTCCACTTTTAGCATTTCTTAACAACGGATTATAATCATCGTCTTCGTCACTTGTAGTTTGTTGTAAACTTGCAAGGTACCGTTCCTTCTCCCTTAACTTGGCCAGAAACATTTCTCCGCGTTCAAAATCGCTTAATTTTTTTCTTGAACCCTCTCGTATCCATTCTGACTTGATGGTTGAGATATTATGTGTTCTGTGTTGGTGTCGGATTGGTAAACAGTCTGGTATTTTAACGGGACTACAGGATGTTGATATTCTTTTACATGGTTTTGTCTGTGGCGGTTTATCCGGGCCATCTATACAATCAATTTCTTCTAACTCTTCTTCTTCCTCAACCTTTTTTTCTTTATTTTTCCCCAGGAGTCTGGAAAGAGAACACATTAAAAAACAATGTTATGAAATTTATACTCATATTTCTTAACTATCTCAACTAAAGTAGAAAGCCTGGTTTCCACTTGCCGACACGGGGGCTGGTCTTTTCGTTTAAATTTAGTCTTCAATGAAAATGTATACAGCAAGCTCTTCACTCTAGCATTGCAAAAAAAAAAAAAAAAAAAAAAAAGCCAAGAAACATACCATTTTGTCAGCATCAGGGCTATGACTGTTTATTAATAGTTTGAATGCCAATGTCTCAGCAAATTAAACGTTAAACTTCTGTATTAAGAACTCGGTAATTTCTGAGACTTGGTTCATTAAAATCAACAATTGTCGTTGTTAATCTTGAGTCTGATATTTTATATCCGGCAATTGAAATGGTTAATATTTAGCGTTTATTGCAAAAATTATCCAAAATAATTCCAACGATTGAGACACATCCGCAATTGACAAGTCGAAACGGTCGATAATTTTGATGTTGAAGCATGGTTGCGCGGTTAATATAAAAATTTGATTCCTCGAAAGTAAAAATTCCCGAATTTATATATATAATTATATATGTATATACTTACTCTAGTGATCCCGTCGTTATAAAATTATCACATTGTTTTATTTGTGTGAGGAAATGATTGGTACTCGATTTATTCCTCTCTATGTGATATATACTATATTTCTGTTCACGATCAAACTGGGCCAGTCTTTGCTTGAGAAACACATTGGCCAAATTGTTTTTGTTGTTTAAGTTACTGTTTGAACGAGTTAGTTTACTCATCTTTAGAGACCATTACTGAGACACAATTTTGTAGCAGTAAGTGACAGTGAAGAGCTTCTAATAATGTTCAATATCCTTGTAATGGTCCTTCAGTAGAACACTATTGGTTATTGAATTTTGTAAAACTGCTGGAGTTGAATTCCTGAATAGCCAAAATTACCACAAACTCCTTGTGGGTAGTGTCGAATTTCAAATCCACAGTCTACATTAAATCACACGAATCCAATCATGAATTAGTTTCATAATCAGAAGAAAAAACATAAATAACGATGGCATAAGAGAATAAAATTATCCGTATAGCATTTTGTCCATGCTATATGTCTCTGAACATAACGGTCTACTGATGTGATCACGGGTCAACTGAAGAATAAGTGTTGTAAATAAATATGGCAATGTTCCACGAGACTTTCTGACTACAACCAAGAACCACCATAATACCACTACAGTCGTTGATATTCATCTATCCATGTTTACAGATATCTTATTATAAACTGTTACGGTTTGACCAAAATGGGATTTGGATTAAATATAATCCATTTCGACTTAAAGCCTCTTTCCATACTATAGCAGGTTGAACCACATAACAAGATTAATGACACGGGTAGCAAAGCCCATGTGATTCAATCATCACCAATAACCCGATCTCTCCTCTGTTATGAAACCTTGCTTTCAGATGTATGGTTCCAAATACATGTAATATGAGTTAGTGACGATGTTAATCCAAATAAAGGTGTCAATGATCAACCAATGAAGAACGAAACACAAAATGGTTAAAATCCCTTTATGACATAACAATACAAAGACTCGTGAAATTTTAAAAAAATAATAAACAGAGTTGGCTAGTTATATACAATACAAAATGTCCTTGCAGGCCCATTTTCAAATAAGTGGACGCACGTGGCTAAAAAGCCTATATTCTTCCAGGGATATGATATTGCTCAACTAATATTCGAATATTGAGCACAGATCTTCATGCGGCATCATTTGGCCCACCATACAGACATTTGGTTTTGGCATTCGTAATATGTTAATGATGGATTTTAAATATCGGTCGGTCATTAATCAATTTCTCAGCACAATTTCTAAGAATAGCAAAAATTCCCGATGACGGCACAGACTATGGATTAATTAACGTGGGACAGTTTTTTTTTCTTCATAACTCCATTGTACTTGATAAAGATTGATTTAAATGGGAGACAAAGGGACGACCCTGCGGTACAAAGGCAAAACTGTTTACGACTGCACGTGTGGGCCTATGGGGGGAAGTGCAAAGAAAAGTCGCAACGTTGACAAATTTATTATCGTGAAAATAAATATTAACTGTGTATGTATTATCTCTAGACGATGTCTGCTATTAAAGGGTCAATACTAGTCACACATGTAATAGTAGTAAAGTGGATGTTTTGTTATTATATTAAGATTAATCAGTATAAAACGGTGTAGGTATATAAATACATGTAAGTATAAAGAGATTAATTGTAAATAATGTTTAACATCGATTAAGCGATTTTATGAAGTCAACCATGGGTGACTTATCGTCAACAAATATTGTAGGGTATTATCTATTTTGAGCTGGCTGTACCAAAAAACGATATATATTAAACAAATGATGGGTGGGTGGTTTAATAATGCTGCAATACCATTCGATTGCCTTTAATGACAGCCCAAAATTCAGCCAATTTTATGTAATGTTGTAACACAAATCTGTGATAATTTACTGCATTGGAAAGGTAATAACCTCGACGTCTAAGTGCAGTACAACTCTATTACCACATTGGTTTGCATAAGTTTAGTGGACGCTCGTAAAAAATATGCTCACAGTAGATCCATTTTTGAATTTTCGTTAATTGGCACGCAATTTCAAGTTGGTTGTCACTCAAGAGAAGCTCCCAGATGCACATTAGTCTCAGTATAACCGAATTAAATTGTAGACAAGAGAAACTAAACCCTCCTGTACTTAGGTCTATATAAATATAACTTTACAAAACTTTGCCATTCAAGAGATAGACGGAGAACAGGGGAAATCAATAGCGTCCATCTTCTCATGGCCAAAGGCTTCACATCGGATTTTAAAAAGTAAGTCCATTAAAAACCCTAGCCTCTATTACGCTCACTAGATTTTCAGAAAAGGGGGTTAATTCACACAACCTCAATTTTCTACACCAAATTTGAAATAAATCCGTAATCAACTCCGGCCTCTTTCGCTTTCTGAAGGTTTGAAAAGGGGTGTAAGTCCGGAATAGAAGGCTGACAAATGCTAAATATCAACAGGGTTCATCAGCTTCACACCAAGATCCCTGTGTGTGTCATTGCTATTTTAAAGGCGAGGCATTTTGACGTTGATCGCAGATCGAAAATGAGAAATTAAAGTAATAAAAGTGAGATTCTGTCACATTTTGGATTTTTCGTTTAGTACCAACTTCGTCATTAGAATATTAAACTAGACCTGCATGCAGGAATGACGGGTTTCACTGGTGCCAAGTTACTCTTAAACATGTCACTTCCGGTGCTAAGTTACCCTTGAACATATGTCACTTCCAGTACCAGCGTAACCACTAAACCGGTTTCCAAATTAACATTGCACACAAATAAAATGGACGCAGAATCAACCAATCAATCCAGCAATATCAAGTCATTTTATACATTTGTTACTTGTAAATAATCTTGACAAAAGTAAATTACTTCCTGTGTTAATGAAAATGTTCAATTAGTCTTATGAAATCAGAAATGGCATACGATATCATAATATAGTGAAAATTTTATGTAAATCGAGTAATAATTGCCACTTTTAAAGACCAAAAAACTTGAAAAAAGTGACTTGTAGAAAATCGGCTATTTCTCTGCAACCGTACAAGTTACAAACCATTTTGTGGTATCTGTATGATCGTATGGGTTCATTCTATTTGTTGATTAGCATCAAATACCATAATTTGAATAAGATTTCAAAACAGACTCATTTGAATAAAATATCTGTTTTGAAGGCTAAAAATACAGTTTTTGCCAAAATGACGTTACTTCCGGTGATAATGAAAATCTTAAATTACTTGTATGAAATCCCAAATGGCATTAGGTATAACACGGTGTAACGTTTATGAAAATCGAATAATAATTGACACTTTTATGGCCCCGAAACCTTCAAAAGTGACCTGTAGAAAACCGTCTATTTCTCGGCAACCGAACAAGTTAGAAACAATTTTATGATATCTATATGACCATATGAGTTTTGTTTATATGTGAATTTAAACCAAAAGTTAAAATTATTAATACATATTAAGTTATTCTTGGTTGAATAAAACATTGATTTAAAAAGTTTAAAATGCAGTTTTTGACCAAATGATGTCACTTCCGGTGTCAATTTTAAATTGTAATCAACTTCATATGACGCTACATGCCTTTTGAATCAAATGATGTCACTTTTATAAAAATCCAATAATAATTGACTATTTTACAGGCAAAATAACGAAAACAGTGACTTGTACAGAACTGCCCATTTCTTGGTAACTGCTTATATTACAAACGAATTTTAACATACATTTTCTTCGTATGGATTATAGCTACAAGTTTATAAAAGTTACGAAGAAATATTTTAAAATCTGAAAAGCCTGAATAGGTTGTAAATAGGTAAATTTTACACCATTTTTAGCCTCTTAATCGAATTTGCTCGAAAGTGAAATCGAAATTAAAAAAACTGCTTCCTACATTTTTTGCGCCTTGAAAGGGCACACTCTTTGAGTCAAATAATTTTTCCAAAAAATAATATTTGTTTTCGAAATAAAAAAATAACTGTCAAAATTGTAGTTTTTGGTAAAATTATGCCACTTCCGGTGCCGACAGATAACACTTTTGGTAATAAAAAAAATGACAATTGATACAACGAAGCATATGAATTTTGTTTTATACAAATCGAACAATAAAAAATTAATCTAGGACTGAAAAACTGAATTAGCCAATGGCGGCTAAGGAAAATTACTGAGACAATTTTTTTTAACATTTTTGCACTAGTCAGATGACTCTTTAATTCTGTGCACAATACGACTAAAAAATATTCATAAATAAAAAAGTTTTTTGTAAAATTTTAAATTTTCGAAATTTGGCGCCTAATATCTTCGAAGATTTGCCGAAAATCAAAAATCGAAAGTAGCGTAGCTATGTGCCCTTTCTCAGGCTATGCCAAAATGTATCGAAAGTTAAAATCCAATGATTATTGTTAAAATTACTGCAATATTTTCAAAAACGATAACTTCGGTGATTTCGGACATTTCGCATTGTCGCAGAACGTTCAAAATAGCTTTATCCTCTAAGTCACACCCACTTTCCCAGTAAAACCGAAGAAATCGTAACGATGCGACACGTAGTTGCTGAGATCTATTCAAATTGGAATCTGAATAATAATAATAATAATAATAATAATAATAAGAATAATAATTTTAACAAAAACAATAGTGTTTCACACAAGCTACGCAGTGTGAAACCCTAATTATTTATAATGGTACTTTATAATATTCAAAATCAAAGTTCACAATATGAGCGTGATAAAAATTTCCAGCTCGCATATATATATATATCGTTTTGATTCTCTTCAGACCCATTGGCATTGAAAATCTTCATTCCAGCCATGTATTGCATAGTTATCTTGTTCGATCAATGGTTTTGCAGCCTTTAATGTGCAACAGAAGATCACTACGACTAGGCGATAACAAAAAGGGTTTTTTATTTTTTTACCCAGAAAATCTTTCGTATAGCGTATTCTACTGATGATAGTCGCCTGTCGAGATATTTTGTACCTTTGCCCGTCTCATTATCAATCGAAATGTGAATTTTTGGAACATCGTTTGCGAAAAGAAAGATTGGGATGTCTATTTCCCCAAAGCAAGAACGCAAAATACAATTTGATTCAGCACCTACATTACTTTACAATGTGAAGTGGAGAAGGTAAGATATTTTGGTGGTTTGTTTTCAGTTCTTGGATATTCTCGACACTTTCAATACTAATCTTGATAATTTTGTCCATCCAATCAAGATTAGTATTAAAGGTGTCGAGAATATCTAGGCCAAAATGCTTTCAGCGGTAATGACTGTCTTTCTGTTTCAAGATAATTCCAAATTTCGAAATTCTTTTAAAGAGCTGATGACGTAATGGCCGGTTTAGAAAACCAGCGGCTGCCAGGCAGGATACGTCCACATTTTCGAAAGATGGATAGAGAACATGCTAAAAAAGGGGCGATTTTTCCTACAATCAGGAGCCACAATTCGCGAAATTCGATCTCAACCTTCATTACGGTGTAACGGGAATATAATCAAACAGTTTTTTTTAAAATCTGACAATAACTGTGACCTCCAGTAGAACCACAAGCTAAAAAGATAGGCTGGCACTGCCAGGCAGGATACGCCCACATTTTCGAGAGATGGATAGAGAACAAGCAATACCGAAAGTGATTTTTCCTACGTCATTAAGTCCTGTATTTCCATTTTGTTGGTCAGTTCCAGTCTGATATTCATGAAATTCGAAGCCGACAATGATTATGGTGTGACTGTACACAACCTAGAAATGTGACTTTTTGGCAAAATCGGATAAGAATTGTGACCAGTAGAGAGTCCACAACCATGATATACCATATCTTTACACTAGTTGCGTACAAACGGCGACTATTTCGTCCGGCAATTTTGGTACGATTTTCACGAAATTCGAATAATTCAGGAAGTTACGATCTGATATGCGCAAATACCGAAAGGAACCAAGATTTTTGGGTTATAACCATGCATTTCAAGTTTCATCAAAATCAAATTAAAATTGTGACCTATATAGACTGTCGTCTGTCAGTAGCTATCGTTTCAAAAAATTTCTATAAAATGGGTTTAGTTGTAAAGTCACACATTAGTAAAATGTGAATTTTTATGGATAAAAAGCCGCCTTCCCGCTTCTAGAATGTCCCAGTTTTTATAAACGAGTCGTCGCAAGTTTCTGTTCGCGCCATGAAGTTTATCAACCATTATTTACACCTGATGCATATCATTAAAACAACCAACCAATCAAAAACACTCTAGAGCCAATTTGACCTCAAGTTCACAGGTCAAAAGGTGAGTCTGAGTTAGCGTGTTTACTTTAAGACGATGAAGTGCCTCATCCACCTCGTAGACAAAGATTGTGGAAAGCTGATTGAATTTACAGATACCAGTTGGAATAAGGTTGTTTTAAGTTTTAAAGAATGGACAAATCTTGATGGCAACGAGCTAAAAGTGTGCCAACAATATAAAGATGTATTAATGGTAAGTTTATCAACTAAATCAAACTAAAATTGAAAGTAGAGTCGCCATTTTATTTTTCAGCGAAACACAAAATGATAGGCGGATTAAATTTTATAGACACCTGTACTTATCACAAATGATCGGACCTGTACAACGCAACGAGAGCTTACGTCCGTATATAATATTTCTTGTTTGTTGTCATTGCTGTGTGCAAGTTGAAGTTACGATAAATAATAATAATCTTTGTTGACATTCACATTGTATAGTCTCGTTATGTTATATAGTTCATAGATAGGTTTGTTTTAAAATCGATAGCATTCACGTGCTAGCCTTTGGTTTTATTTTATTAACCCCAGATTGCCTAAGTGTCTTTTCACAAATCAAGTGCAGACAGGTGGCAGTGTCTTATTGTTTTTCATAAAAGAAAAGTAATTTTTATTATGGATATTTGTTGCCACCTAAATTCTTCTCTCAGGTTCTAATTTGCTTATTTTGTTTATGTGTGCAATAAAATTAGGAGTCAGTATGTTTGTATTTATAGGGAATAAAGATGATGCACTATGTGACTATGGGTTTATGGCTATCATTCCAAGTGTTATTCGAGATTCACAGACAGAACAAAGATTGAACGAGCTACTAAAAGAGTTGCATTAGGCTACAGTCTGGTGAGAAGCAAACAAGTGATGAGAGTCAATCCACCTCTAGAGAAGGTTTGCGATCAGCCTCCACTAAATCATCAACCACCCAAGCTGTCCACCTGCGAGGACATGTCTTTCCTCCTCTGGGCATTATCTGCAAAAAAATACCTTTGTTCTACAGGTGTCAGAATAAGAATGTCTCTGATAAGCTGGTTTTAGCAGAAATTAAAGATGGGGGTAAGTTTTTATTATTTGTTCAACCGTTGTGATTTAGTATTGTCCCCCCCACCCTCCTTTCCCTTTCCTGGCTATGCCCAGTGGAATAGGCCCATCGACCCTCCTCAGCGTGTCGTAAAAGGCGTTTATTGGGGAGAGTGGTCGGGTGGCCGATAGGTGTTATCTATCAGTCTGTCATCAATAGTCGAGGGTATGAGTCTCATTCTCTGCGATCTCAGTGAAAACGTGTGGCAGTAGCCTATCCAAACACGCAGGGTTATGTACATGTATTTACCAGGTCTGCCAAAAGTTGTCTAGTTCATTGTTAAAAGTAGGCTGCTACATACAAAGCCTATTATACACATAAAACTGTTGCATAAAGAATTTTATGGGGTTTTTTATTTATGCATATGTAACCAGAAAACGAATATGCATTCTACTGCTAGTTGGTTTATGATATCCATGATATTTACAATTTTCCATATTTTTTTAGGGCGACTTAGAGAAGTAGCAATTAAGAAAGAAGACGAAACCATTCTCAGGCACATCAGAGATAAAGACTGTGTTGCTGTTGAAGTTAGGTACCATCTACGATGCTACAAGAATTATGTTCGATTCCTAACAAGAAAACCCACAGTTCAGTCTTCTGGGTAAATTTATTTCATACTTGTAGTAGTTGTTGTGTCCTTGTGGCTTGTTGTTATATCTATTTTATATCATAGGCCTACATAGGCAACTAGTGGGTGGGAAGGGATTTATATAGCCAAGTGGTTACAAAAAGGTCTGTCATCAATGGACTTAAATTTGAATCCCATTATCAGCGACCTCAATGACAAGGTGTGGGAGTAGCCGATTTATTCTATACTCTATAGTATAAGTAGTGCTGGTATATTTGATGGCAAGGGAATTGGCACAAAATGACTAGATTGTGGTGTCCAAATGCACTAAAACATCCGTTCTAAGAATGTGTCAACATTTTTTACTAGCACTTGTACTAGTTTTGAAATGTTTTAAATTACAATACACAGACATGATTTATATCTATTTTAACCTTTTAAAAAATATATCACTAGATAAAGATGAATAAATATGTACATACTTTTCCATCTTTTGATTTTAGTATTTTGTTTAACTGTTTGTTTTACCTGTATTTTACATACTAACTACATGTATAATATTCAACTACTTTATGTCCAGATTTAATTGAATTATTATTTTAACAAAACAAAGGGTTTTCTTTATTTTAAATTAGTTTTGAAATGTTGTTTTTAATTATAATACACAGGCATGATTCATATCTTTAAAAGATAACCAAACAATATATCGAAAGATAAATAAATGTGTAAATACTTTTCCATTTGTTGATATTAGTACTTTGTTTAACTGTTTTTATATTTTCTTATATTTTATATTTTAACTATTTAAGCATTAATTATTGCACAACTGTTACAGCAACATTTATAAAAATTATTGATATAACAGTTATTAAAAATGAAAAAAATGTATTCTGTATTTTAAAAAAATATTGATATTGAAATGTTGTTGTAAATTGCAATACAAAGGCCTAATTTATATTTATTTAAACCTTTAATACTAGTCATTACATAAAAGATTAATGTTTTAAATTTGTTTTCATTCTTTGTTTGGTGATAGGGTGGGTTGCCAAGGAGAAATTTAGTCTTTGTTCAATATTTATAGGTCATTTATGATACGAGTTATCTCCCCTTATACCTTTTTACCTGGGACCTGTCTTTGAAATATCACGTTTATGTATTGTTTTTTGGTTGAAATCAAATATTTCTATGCAATTATCAAATTTATGTATGATTTCTGATAATAAATTAAATTCAATATCAATACAATGACGCTGTATTTTCATAAATAGACAAAAACATGCTACGATGTGCAACATTACTGCTTTGTGGGCGCTTATAATTGGTCCTGTGCATATACAAATTGAGATATTTCCATAATTTTTTTTTTCAAATGTTGCTGTGCACTTTGGCAGTACACACGAAAAAAATTATTCACCTGCAGTAATTTTATCATCCAAAATCACAACGTCAAAGTCATGTTAGACAACCATGATAAAGTGACCGAGACCCTGGGTAAATGGGTAATATTTTAAAAACTGGCAATATCTGAAGGTGGGAATATGGATTTTCCATCAATAGAAACCTTGTATTATAAGAAAATGGCAACATTTTTTAGACCCAGGGGGGGTGCAACAAAAATCGATTTTTAAGCACATTTTCCCTATACAGACGACAGTCTAATACAGGGTCCACAACCATGATATACCATTTTTAACAGTATTCGCGTACAAACGGCGGCCATTTTGTCTGTCAATTTTGGTCCGATTTTCCCGAAATTTGAACTCAAACCTTCCTTAAGGTGAAACGGTGATATAATCAAACGTTTTTTTAAATCGGATAATAATTGTGACTTCCAGACGGACCACAAGCTAAAAAGGGTGATTTTTCGAACAATCAGGGGCCATAATTCAGGAAGTTACGAATCAATGAGCGCAAATATCGAAAGGAACCAAGGACTTCGGGTTATAAACATGCATGTCAAGTTTCATCAAAATCGGTTCAAAATTGTGAACTATATAGGGTCCACAACCTTGATATGACATATTTTCACACTATTCGCGTACAAACGGCGGCCATTTTGTACGTCAATTTTGGTTCGATTTTCACGAAATTGGAAGTCAGCCTTCATTACCATGTAACGGTGATATAATCAAACGGTTTTTTAAATCGGATAATAATTTTGACCTCCAGAGGGACCACAAGCTAAAAAGGGCAATTTTTTGGAAAATCAGGGGCCATAATTCAGGAAGTTACGATCCGATGGGTGCAAATATCGAAAGGAACCAAGATCTTTGGGTTATAACCATACATGTCAAGTTTCATCAAAATCGGTTCAAAATTGTGAGCTCTATAGGGTCCACAACCTTGATATAACACTATTCGCGTACAAACGGCGGCCATTTTGTTTGTCAATTTTGGTCCGATTTTCACGAAATTTGAACTCAACCTTCATTACCATGTAACAGTGATATAATCAAACGGTTTCTTAAATCGGATAATAATTTTGACCTCCAGAGGCACCACAAAATAAAAAGGGCGATTTTTCGGACAATCAGGGGCCATAATTCAGGAAGTTACAATCCGATGGGCGCAAATATCGAAAGGAACAAAGATTTTGGAGTTTAGACATGCATGTAAAGTTAAATCACAATCGGTTCAAAATTGTGACCTCTATAGGGTCCATAAGCTAAAAACATGATATTTCGTACAATCAGGGGCCATAATCCATGAAGTTCCGATCCGATACATGCCAATATCGAAAGGAACCGAGATCTTATGGGGATAAACCTATATTTCAAGTTTTGTCAAAATCGGATAGGAATTGTGACCTGTAGAGAGTCCACAAACAAATTGTGGACGGACGGACAGGGGCGACGACACAATACGTCCACATGAAGTTAGGATCCGATGGGCGCAGATATCGAAAGGAACCAAGATCTTTGGGTTATAAAGATGTATGTCAAGTTTCATCAAAATCGGTTCAAAATTGTGATCTCTATAGGGTACACAAGCTAAAAACGTGATTTTTCCGACAATCAGGGGCCATAATCCATGAAGTTTTGATCTGATACATGCCAATATCAAAAGCAGCTGAGATCTTGTGGGATAAACCTATATTTAAAGTTTCGTCAAAATCGGATAAGAATTGTGACCTGTACAGAATCCACAAACAATTGTGGACGGACAGGGGCAACGGCATAATACGTCCACATGAAAATGTGGGCGTATAAAATGTTTGTACCATGTACAGCGAAAGATGACACCAGTTGAAAGATTTTCTGGAGAAATTTTAATCGTTGTCTCCATATTGTTACAACATAATCAAATTTCTCCCCAGTAGTAGACATTGGACCAGCTGCCCCCCCCCCCCCATATCATGAAAACGCACCCTCAATCACCTGTTCACCACACAGATTCGGAATCTAAGCAAATAACTAGTCTAGTATAGCCTAAAAACCCGGTTTCATAAATTCACAGCTCCACCTTCAGTCACCAGCCGAGGAACACTGTCTTTCCAGGCTCTCTTTCCTACACCAATGACAACGCCAACAAATCCTGATTGGCTTTCTTGGGCGACATTGATATCAAACATGGGGCCTTAAGCTTAGCGCGTGAACATTTTGCCCACTGATTCACTGTGGCTTCCAACTAAGGTTACAAATCAGAAATGGCTTTAAATCAACAGGCAGTACCAGCTAGTTTTCAAATTAATATAACTTGTCTTCAAGGGCAATAACTTTGTAAGCAATTATAACAAAACAGAGAACCAATTATAAGATTCTCTGATATACAACTGAAAAATTGCATAAATTTCACATAAATAATGCATACTGATTTCAAGCAGTTGCATTAAGGGGAGACACTCACCAATCTGAACTACCCATACATGTATAAATTTGAAGGTGATTGATAACTTTATCTATCATTTACAAGATACAAGTGATCAATGACAATAACTCTTGAAGTCATAACCAGAAATTTAAATGGCTTATTTATCAAACTATTCTGAAGGATGTATATAAATTTCATACACAGAGGATGAACAGTTTGCTCGCTACAACGTTAAAAGTGGGAGCAGGGCAAATAAAAAAGGTAACTTATTGAAATTTTGACAGTATTTGTCATATTGAGTGTTATGACAAATTATGACAAAAAAAACCTTAGATGGCAAGATACAAGTGAACCATATTTCAGTGTGGATGTATAAAACAAAATACATGTTGTAGCTTACCATAGTTTATTATATATATGAAAGGTTAAAGATAACTACTCTTCTTAGGTATTAACTACACAAAAATATAAAAGTTTTAGCTAAATGTTGTTTACCTGAGGAGCTTAACAAAATAAGCAAAAGTGCTAGTAATCGACAAATATGTAGTTCTCTTTTCTCAAATTTCTTTATATATTTTTGTGTACGGTAATAAATGAGATTAATGTACGAAATAAACTGTTTCAGTGGCATGGATAGTTTCATATAAAATAATGATTTCAATAAATGAAAGAATTACAACTCATGTTTACATACCGGTAAATCAATTTTGTTGGTTTTTCATGAAGATATTTGTTTATGTCCGAAGTTGATTTCTAACATCTTCTGAATAAAGGTGTTTTATTAACTGTGATCTGTTTGTTTGAAAAGAATTGAACTGATCAGCAATTAGAGAAAGGCTTTTATTGCATGATCTCTTTCTAATTTAATGTTGTTATAATTTCCATTGTAAACTAATATCTAAAAAACAAACTTTACCAAACATTGAACATTTGTTTAACCTGCAACAAAGATCAATTAAAAGAAAACAATGTTACTAACATTAACAAAGAACACCATATTATGACCCTCACTGTACTTTTTAGCCTTAATTTGCTAGTCTTTATAAATCATAATTCATGTACTTTTTCTTTAACAATCCTGACAATAATGTCAGCATCATTTTAACATTACTGACAAGAATGTCATCATCATTTTAACATGCCTCACAATAATGTCATCATTTTAACATTCCTCATATCTTTTTACATTCCTAACATTATCATTTTAACAACTTTCATACATGTACTATCATTTTAACAATCCCTATGTCATCATCATTTTACATTCCTAACATTATCATCTTAACAACTGTCAGATCATTCATATTAACAATTGCCACACCAACATTTTAACAATAGCACATCATCATTTTAACAATCCTAACATTACATCTTCATTTTTAACAATCGTCAAATCATCATTTCACAATCATCACATCACCATTTTAACAATCCTCACATTAACATTTTACAATAGCCACATCATGATTTGCATTCTTTGAAAAAATAGCAAATTTCTCACAGCTTAAGACACTAATAAGTATTAAAATCGCTTATTTAACAAAACAAAAACATCAACACTAGATAATCTCCCAGCTTTGATTCAATCAGATTTAAAACAGGCCTATCAATTTGGTTCACATAAAATAATGTTGGCAGCCATCTTGTTAAATATCGAGCAGCATAGCTCAACGAGATTTTCAATGTCTCATATCTTTGTAGTTACTGAACAGAACTGAACAATTTTTGGATCCTTTTAGAGATTCATTTTTCACACTATTATGGTTTTCATGGGATTCTATAGCACAAGAATCACACATAGTCTCTCTACAAATCATCACATCATTATGTTAACAATACTCACATCATCATCATTTTCTATCGTAAGCACTTTGGTTGAAAGCAACAATATATGTTATCTAATTTCTTACATATTTATTTGAAGACATGAACTCTTCCACTAGAATTAGCACCAGCTAGTATATTATATACTGGATGAAGAGTGTTTATACTACACACAGATCCTAACAAATCTTCATTCTTGAATGTTTTTATTAATGAACCTTCATTAGAAAACATCTCAATCTGTAAATAAACAATAGCACTTGGTTAATATAATTATTCATACATTTTAACAATGTCACTAAGAATATATTTACTTACCAAAACGTGTGGTGAAGACTTGGTAGTATATCAGTATTGGGTAAACCACACCCCAAAATCACATTTCTTGCAATTTCAATATAACATCTACTGGGTCTTATTATTTCCACAAAACTTTTAAGATTAGGACACAAGATACACTAAATTACTCTCTTAATTACTCTCAGACACAAGATACACTAAATTACTCTCAGGAGACATTCTAATTGATCGTATACAGTGTAAAATAACAATGATACCATAATCTGACAAATAAGGGGCTGATTGTCATTTTCATTGTTCAGACAATATCTAATATGCTCATGCAAATGTTTGGAAACCTTGAATTGATTATATTTTGTAAATTACTGATTGGCACTAACATATCTTTTTGAGATTCACCTCTCACAATATCAGAATCAGATTCATTAATTCCTGTAAGCTGTAAGGAAAGATATAGTTAGAACTCAATGACCATTGAATACCGCTCAGGTTATTCAATGATACAAAGAAAGTGTATCCCTGCGCAAGTATTCCACGAGCGACTTATTCTATAACTACATGCAAATTTCAAAATACACTGTACTATTCAGATTATCAAAAAAATCACCATCAATAACGTTACAATTCATGACATGTTCCGCCCTATTTTCTTTCCTTTTTACAAAAATTGTTGTTGCTAGTGGTGATGTCATTACGGTTTGACGTAATTATGAAAATGACATCATTCTGGGCAAAAGTAGTAGGTTTTCAAGCCATTGAATACAACCATAAGTATTCAATGGCTGTATTCAATGATATTTGCATGTATTTGCATGTAGTCATAGAATAAAATATGGACAACTGACGCATATTAGAAGACTTTTCACAAAGCAAAAAATATCTTAAATACAGCAGACTATATATTATTATGACTTATCCAACATAAACTAAAGGAATGGGACTGAGAATAACATTTGGTAGTTTAATCATGTTTGAGTATGATCTCAGGAGATTATAAGTTAACATATATTTAATTTACCCTTCTAGGTCTGTCCATGCTACCAACAACAAATACATCTTCTCTACTAGGATGCCATACAGCTCGAAACTTAGTTAACCATCTTCCAGTATGATTATTGTGCCTGTAATAATATTAGCTAAATATCTAATTTCTTTAAATTAACCATTATCATATAATAACTGTCAAATTATCATGTTTCTTGCAAATGGACGAATCTGATATATTTAAAGAGAACATCAATGAGAAAACAATATTATATGTATGTATAGCCTGTAGTAACTATACACTCATTACAGCAAGTTCACACCCATCTGAAAAATATTAGATTTCCTGTAAAAACAACTTTGCCAATTACAGAATGCCAGTGATTAAGGCTGTAATTGAAAAATTAAATAGTGTTTTTGTGTCTCATTTAAACAATAATATGGATGAATTAATCATAATCAGATTGGTGTGAACTTGCTGTAAAGTAATATAGTAACCACTGGCTATACACAATATTGTTTTCTTAATGGATGTGTTCTTTTAGTATTGAGAAAAGTATTAAAATTTATAATCCGTCAGAAATGTGACAAAATGTGTATTCATCAAATGAAATACCAGTATAATGTACGTGCGTACAACAAACAAAAATTTACAGGGTTTTTAGTTTATTAAAGTAAGAATTACTTAATTGCTGTTTGGTAAAATAAAGCTTAATTAACATACTGAAATGAAATGAAATGGGGTTTAATGTTCTACATTTATGGGGAGCCATGGTTGCTAAGTGGGTAAAACCTTGGTATGCTATTCTAGAGGTCGCGGGTTTGATCCTGGTGTTGGCTATGAAAGTTCATCAGGATTTTCCGGCTTGGTTTCTCTTTGTCAGCGGTGCAGGACGGAGGAAAGTCATCTAGTTGTTAGAATTGGACAAAAAAATGACTTTCCAAAAAAATATTTAATCAGTTGGAGCTTGCCCCCAAAACCGATAGAAATAACATATAATATAAACCCATGTAAAACGGTTTGTTATTAAGTATATATATGATTTAAATGGGACTTTTAATTTTATATATTTGTTTATCTGGGATTTTGAACTATACTATTAATAGAATTAAATTGGTCCCTTTGATATGATCTTTACCCTAGATTTGGAATCCAATGCTATAAATATCAAGTGCGTTATATTACATCCATTCAAACATGTTTATAAATAATTGTACTTGTATTTTTTTATACGGAACAAATATGTTAAAATAGGCTAAACATATTTGTTTAATGATATAGATTTTACAAATAAAGCCAACTAAATATGAGCCTATTTTGACATTTTGGTTCATAATTATTTTCGTAAACAATGATTTGTGAGTCTTGTGACTGATTTTGTGGTCATGGGTCACATTTACTCATAATATCACACAAACAATGTGTTTTACCTGATTCCCTTTCTTAATGTCATCTCCTGATTCTTGTCTACATCATAAATACTGAAAATAATAATATACAACTGATTCAACTTATCTGACAGGTTTAAAACACTGCAACGTAATCAACATTAAACATCCATTAGGCACAATCTGCTGTTCAGTGATCTTAGATGATTAAATCCAAAAATAGATAAATGAGACTACGTTTTTCATCAAACTGACTTTCGCAGTGATGATAGAGGCTAGGCCTAAAATTCAATCGCTTATATCTTGGTAAAGAGATGAGCTAGTTGATGGAAATTTTCAGCATATTCCCTTTACATTAACTAGTTTCTAACTACTGTAGTCAGAACTGCCAGGTTTTTATCTAATTTCTAAACTTCCATAATTCCTCTTAAATATAACCCACTGAGTAAAAGGAATTCTTTCTTGTCTACGATATCACCCTAGATGGAAGTGGACGTTAAACCCCAAAAACCAACAAACAGACGAAAAGGAATTCTATGCCTTTAATTTATGAATATTCAGGTCATATTAAATGCATGAATTTTTAGGTCGGATTAAATGCATGATCTTATAGGTCGGATTAAATGTATGAACTTATAGGTCGGATTAAGTGCAGGAACTTTTTACATGGATTAATGTTTTGTATTAGAGTCATCATCAGGGTTCTTAATCCATTTTGAAATGAACCGGTCATTGTTTTATCAATCAGCATGATAATCAACTCTTTGTAAATCGGCCGAAAGTAGATTGATATATTATGATACCATAGTGGCTGATTCATTGGTTTACGAATCGGCTAGATTAAAGATCAATTGGCTAAAGCCCACAAAAAATAGGCGATTAAGATCCCTGGTCATTATGGTAGCATGTAAAAACATTAAATTACTGTGGACAAACCTCTTGTTGATAGCAATAATGTTTACATCAGATTATCAAAGGACTAGTGGCACAGCTAGTGAGCAAGTCGTGTTGGCTGACTAACAACCAGCTCCTGGGTTTGATTCTGGTGTTAGCCAGGAAAGATTTTTCGGTCTGCTTTTCAATTGTCAGTGATGCAGGAACAGCGTTTAGTGATTTGGATGGTATAAAAAAGGTCCCGTTGTAAAAGAACTCATGGCAGGCAAAACTTTCTTCATAGCAAATGCGTGGCGAATGCCAGTAATCATTATACTAGTTACTGCAGAAAAATGTATCATGGGTTTCAGATTTAGGGAAAGCGTATGTTCTATCATGTGTTCCAGAAAGAAATATAAATAGTTCCGGAATGATGTACCGACGGACAAAATGATCCATTCTAATAGTCCCATGCTTTAGAAGAAAGTGAAGGGACAATAAGTTCAAGAAAGAGGTATAAGATGTTCAAGAGAAAGTGTATCAAAATCCAGGTATTCCATAAAGAGATATAAGGTGCTCCAGACGAAGAAAGTCTTCTCCAAAAATGTCATGTTTCCAGTATTCTGAGAGCATTAAATAAAGCACTTACTTTATAGTATTATCATCTGATAAAGATAATATATGTCTTCCAGTTACAGGTGAAAAATAAGCACTATTAACCACTCTACTATGGCGTACTTCACTAATGCATTTATTACCCCTTTCTTTAATTTGACGTAAATCCCATAGTTTCACAGTTCTAAAAAAGAAAGACAACAGTATTCAAAAAAAACAAACTAATACCAGCCATGGAATGATTAAGGCCCCCACGTAAGATCGCATGTGAATATTGTGAACAATATGATTCTTTAATTTTGTTTTCCAGAGGATACACGTATAGTAAACTTACGCATCTAGTGAACCAGTACAGAAGTAATTACCATTAGGATGCATACTGACAGTCCTTAGTGCTTTATCTGATACAAGGTATATACTCTCTGCTTTCGTACTGAAAATAAATATCATGGCAAATAATTAAATACCTTGATGGAGCCTTTTCCAAGAGTTTAATAAAATTTAAGTGGTTAAATGAGATCATGATAATTGTAAAGTCTAAATCATGACAATAAATTATTATAATTTTAATTGAAAAGGTTCAAATCATGATAAATCTAATGTTTAAATCATGGTAATGTTTAAATCATTGTAATGTTTGAACCTGATAATTGTACTGTTTAAATCATGTTAAATTTAATGTTAAAATCATGTTAAATTAATGTTAAAATCATGTTAAATTTAATGTTAAAATCATGATAAGTGTAATTTTAAATCATTGTAAAGTTAAATGTATATAGTACCGTGATGTTCTTTTATCTACAAGAGCTACACAACCATCAGTCTGTGATACTAACATAGTATCAGCTGTTATAAAATCTACATTTCTTAATAATATTCTTTCATCATCAGGTACAGCATAAATCTACAAATAACAATAACATATTTGTCTAGGTAAAATCCATGGAACAGATTAGTAACATAGCATACATATGAAAATCTGGGAAAACAAGTTCTTCAAGAAGTACGGAAAGCACAAATATCTACAAAGACAGCTTATAATTTGTTTTATACCTGAATACGAACAAGAAAGATAGTGTTATAAGATAGGAAATATGAGACTTATTCTTGTAAGATTAGCTAACATAGAAGCTCAAAACTACGTCCCTTTCATCAAATTAAAAACATCATCATCATACAGAATCACAGCACTATGTCATATAACAGACTGATTGTAACAATTTACCTCGTAAAATTTACAGCTTTGAAAATCACCATATCTAAAAGATCCATCATATGAAGAAGAATAGATGTATGCTGGGTAATCTTTATGAAATGAAACCCAGTTTACAGGACTAACATGTGGTTTATAAGCTACAACCCCATCTTGGTTTTCTTGCGATTGCTAAAAGATAATAGATGAATATGTAATTAATCTGGACATCATATTAAAGAAATCAACTATTAACAAAACACAGCAGATACATCCACTTGAAGGATTTGGAAATTGCAACATTCAAACAAGGACCAGTGTGAGATGTTAGCCAGATCAAGAGGAATAACTCTGTAAATAAATCACAAACCTATTTGAAATTTGATTACATTTAGGATACAAGACAATTTACATGTACCAAGTTGAAAGATATAGACTTTATCCTGTTCAGATGCATACATAGAAGCGCTGGGTGACAACAATATCAAAGATAGGTTTCCAGGCAACGAAACATACGCCTACAGCAGCTAAATCGTCCGGGCAGTAAACAAGGGTTGTCGCATATTTTTACTTTTTTTGGTAATGAAACATTTGTAATACACTAAAATCTGATTAAGAGTAACAACTCATTATGTAATTATCTGAAATTCATTAGAATTTGTTTGCTTTTTATAAAAGTTTTGCAACACGCTAACAATTAGTATAGGAAACATTTAATAACATGGATTTAGCAGTTGAGTTATCAAAATTCATTGAAAATCAAAATACTTGTTCGTTTCAACACCTTAAACTCTGTGTATCAATCTGAAGTCAATCGGGTGATAAGTTTGGCCTCTATAGCATCACAAGGTTTTTTGAAGTGATCAAGGGAGACAACACTGGAAGTAATTATTTGAAATCGCTCAAAATCAATAGGCTTCTTCGTCTCATGACCTTTAACAGTGTGTGTGTATTTAAAGTCAATCGGGTATTAACTTTGGCCTCTAGAGCATCCACAGGATTTTTTGATGTGATCAAGGGCCATAACTCTGGCACTAATTATTAGAAATCGCTGAAAATCAATAGGCTTCTTTGTCTCATGACCTTAAACACTGTGTATAAATTTAAAGTCAATCGGATATTAACTTTGGCCTCTAGAGCGTCCACAAGATTTTTTTAAAGTGATCAAGGGCCATAATTCTGGCACTAATTATCTGAAATCGCTGAAAATCAATAGGCTTCTTCGTCTCATGACCTTAAACACTGTGTATAAATTTAAAGTCAATCGGATATTAACTTTGGCCTCTAGAGCGTCCACAAGATTTTTTTAAAGTGATCAAGGGCCATAATTCTGGCACTAATTATCTGAAATCGCTGAAAATCAATAGGATTCTTTGTCTTATGACCTTAAACAATGTGTATAAATTTAAAGTCAATCGGATATTAACTTTGGCCTTTAGAGCGTCCACAAGATTTTTTGAAGTGTTCAAGGGCCATAACTCTGGCACTAATTATCGGAAATTGCTGAAAATCAATAGGCTTCTTTGCCTTATGACCTTAAACACTGTGTATAAATTTAAAGCCAATCGGATATTAACTTTGGCCTCTAGAGCTTCCACAAGATATTTTTGAAGTGTTCAAGGGCCATAACTCTGGCACTAATTATCGGAAATCGCTGAAAATCAATAGGCTTCTTCGTCTCATGACCTTAAACACTGTGTATAAATCTAAAGCCAATCGGATATTACCTTTGGCCTCTAGAGCGTCCACAAGATTTTTTGAAGTGGTCAAGGGCCATAACTCTGGTAGTTATTATCGGAAATCGCTGAAAAACAATAGGCTTCTTCGTCTCATGAGCTTAAACACTGTGTATAAATTTAAAGTCAATCGGATATTAACTTTAGCCTCTAGAGCGTCCACAAGCAATTGTGGACGCCGGACCAACGGACGGACGGGGGGCGACGACAATATACGACCACATTTCAATGTGGGCGTATAAAAACTATATGATCTTCTTTGACCACTACTAAAAACAACATAAGGTGTATTTCATATCGAAGAAGCCCAGAAATCACATTCACAAAATGACATGACATGTTTTAAATTATGCGCCTTACTACTATGGCAGGCTAACATGCTTTCATAACCTCAAAAAGACAGTTGGGTCATAAATCAGACATTACAAAAATAAAACATACCACATCCCATAAACCTACACCTCCCCATTTACCACCAGCAGCAACTAATATCTTTTCTGTGATTGGATGAAATGCAAGGGAGAAGATTCTAGTTGGGACAACTTTAGCAATTCCTTTAACATCAAGACATATCTTACTGATATCTTGTAAATAACTGAAAAAATAATAAATATATTTAGTGAATCTTTGACAGATGATGTCAAGCATTTTGTGAAAGGTTTATGGAAAGACACAGAGAAAAATAAACCAATATTTTTGAACAATTATCTTTTATTTTATTCTCCAAGTAGTAGTCTTATTAAGAATTGAAGGAAACCGGAATACAATAAATGTATGTGGCCCTTATGCTCGACACACAAATGCAAGACTGAAACTTATGACTTGTAAAGATGGCAGACCTTAATAAAGAGGTATTCTTTAACCCTTAGAGCTGGATGATCTCACTATTTAGTACAAATAGATAATGAAGAATTTCAGTCAAATTACTTTACTGAGCAAAGTTGAAGTTTTGACAAGACTCGGAGCTTGACATATGAATAAATAACTATTTACTTATTTATTTGAAGCCCCCCCCCCAAGACCAACAATACACAGATTTAACTCTTACATAATGTACCCTTAAAATCTACTTGTTAGTTAGGCAGATAATACAAGTGCCTGACCAATCGTTATTTAAAAGACTATATAGGGTTGATAACTATTAATTATAAAATTATATCACTGCTTTACCTTTGTAAAGAGCTTGACAGCTCAGATTTGGTAATCGTCATTGTCGATTTCACTGTACAGGTCATTTTAGTATGATAGTCTTTATCTTCAGGATCTAATAGTGTTTTGACCATGTCTACAGGACACTCAGGTGGAATGAAAGACTGTTAATAAACAGAAGAAAAGAAAATTAATGGATAATTTATTCAGTTTTTAGTTTTTCAAGAAATAAATTGTTGTAACTTAAATCTGAATGATAAATAACATAATTAATTAAAAATATTCTTTTATAATGTAAAAGTTTGTAGCATGAAATGTTTAAAGATATATTCCCATGAAACTATTTATAGATAATATGTTCTTTTTAATATTCAGTTTTAATATGTAATCAATGTATATCATATATAATCAAATACTTTGTAGTGAGGGAAGGTATCTTTAACGATCTTATCATGTTGAGCATGTACCTGTGTATAGAATCACTTACCAGTTTTCAGTATTTGTATCTTAGTACACTTTAATCAAACAGTTAAATATAGTTTTAATAATCATATAGCGGTACTTGAATATACTCTCTGAAAACGTTGAGCGAGCCCACAACGAAACGTCGCTTTAATTAAATCAGTAATTGTATTCCATCAGATAAAGAAAGACAAAAGTAAGATTCCAAGTCACTAATCCAGTCAATCCAGATCGCGCATTTCAGGGACATTACCTAATTTTCATATGACATGTTTTTCAGTATTATTCTTCCTGGTAAGTACATCATGATCCATACTTGCAGAATATATTTTTTTTTGTGGGCATTATTGGTGATTAGCAATTTTATATTTTGTCATTGAAAATTGGCAAATTTTGTCCCATTGGCCAAGGGGAGCATAAATATTTCATTTAGAGATTTAACTTCCACAAAATATAGTAGGTTGATGGATATTCCCTTTAGATATTCAACTTTCACATCATAGCTTGAAACATGGAAGGGATTCAAAATCCCTTAAATGAGGATCAGTGAAGAATGTATACACAGATATTAAGAGTTTACTTCAGATAAAGAGTACACATTCACAAATACATTGATATCCTTCCTTGTTACTGATAGATAAAGTACAAGAACATAGTGTTAAAGATTAAATCTGTAGAAACGGTTTACAATTAAGATAATAAACGACGAAGATTATAATGGCTATGTATGCTATAATAGCGCCGTTTAGCAATATTGTATTTATATTCCTGTCTTTCATCTCTGCGAGTAGAAACCTGTAATAAAGCAGACCAAAGAAAAGAAGAAAAGGTCAGATAATAGCAAGAGTGAGAAAGGACAGAGACAACAGGAAAGTAAGACAGCATAAAGACAATAGAAAATTGAGGCAGACAGAAAGGATAAAGACAATTGGCATGTACATCAGATAAAAACAATAGACGTGCATCAGACAGATAAAGATAATAGACATGTACAATGTATGTTAAACGTTAGAAAGACACTATTAGACATATAAGCCTACGTCAGACAGAAAGGATAAAGAAAATACATGTAAACATGTACGCCAAACATAAGATACAAATGTAGACAGAAGCAAGAAAGAAAGGGATAAAGTCAATAGTAGATAGAAGCGAGAAAAAAGACAGAAAACGGATAGAAAATAAGGAATTATGTTAAAAATATAGAAAGAGAATATAAAAAATTTGGGGGTTAGATCATCAACCAATGACAATAAACAATAATTTTAACATGGAATATAAAACAAACCTGCTTATTGATGGTATCTGCTTCAATTACAGGATCAGGTAAATTATTGCCTTGTGGATCAATCCTAGCCAAACGTAAACTCTTTCGTCTTACTAATGGAACGGCATCTATTTTCTTCCTGAAAAATTAAAAAACACTTCTATAACAAACAAGTCACCATTACAGTGTTTTTCTTTACTTACTTCAATTATTGAAAAGTTCCAATTAATTCAATATTCACATGATTCATGCATGAGTTAAGTACTAAGAGACAGCTCTAGTTATAGTTTAGAAAAAGAGACAAACTAGGTCATTTCAGTTCAATTCTACATGTATATGTATTCAATAATTCGCTTGCATGTAAGGGTCATTGGCAGTGAAAAAAAACTGGAGGACCCAGAGAAAATCCACTACTCCTGGTCGCATACAAACGGGGAGTTGAAAACACAATTTAAACATTGTAGATATGATGCCAAATTTATATTTCCTTCATAACATACTTTTTCAAGCCTCTTTGTGATGCCTCTCTTTTAGGTTTTCTAACTAAGTTGTTAAGTGCGTTTTTGGCCTGAAAAATGAAAAACAATAAGACTACACAAACTAACAATATAATCATAATCTAACAATAAAATATCCTTTCAAAATCCAGCTTTAAAATACCCATAATTTAATTTACAAGGTTTAGGGTATAAATTACTTTTATCATCAGATCAAATATGTAAACATACAAACAATTCATATGTGGCGTAACTAATTGGACAAAACCTCTAGTTACACAGTTACCCAACCAACTTTGTTTTATGGAGCCCTCTCCTTCCCTCCGTACAAAGATAATGTGACCTACAGACCCTATACTTGTGTATTTTGTTTTTTTTTCTGGGTCTTACCTCAAATACACCAATTTGTGAAAGGAATTTCACATTGTCTTCAATATTCTTCTTTCGAATTAATTCATAATCATTTTCCTATAGAAAAATAAAAGAAGTTTCAATTGTCACATTCAAACTACCTGGGAAAATATCCAGTGAAACTGGATCATCTAATAGTAAGTGCAGGGGGACCGCACCACACAAAATTTATACAAAGACACAATACACAGAAATCACAAAGAACAATTCAAATAAGGTGAATGGACCCGGGGGCAAGCCATAAACATCCACTGCACTGTAGTGATACAGACTTCACTCAGGTTTGAAACAATCTTTCACATTTCTCGGGCCCCGATTCCACCAGGTGAGAATGTAATATAAAACTAATGAGTATAAAAAACAACACCCATGCATATTAAAGAAGATAAATCTCTTTTCTTTGGAACCATTCATTTTTTATAACTTTTATTTCAATTCTAAAGTCGCTCATGTCAGTCTACATCGGAAGTACAGTTAGACATTTCACATGCACGCTGATGTTAAAGCTGAACTCCGATTACAAAACTACAGAAATAATCGAATAAAAAAAAATTACTGCCAAACATAATCGCCATACTTGTTTTCAATTGGCGATTATGTATGGCAGTATTTTTTTTTATTTAATTATTTCTGTAGTTTTGTAATCGGAGTTCAGCTTTAAGCTTTGTTCATCAAGCTGCTTTATTACAGAGCATAAAACACACTCTGGTGTGTACTGGTTTTAAAATGGTTCACTGTGCCTTAAATCTTTGATATCAGTAGCCCATATTTTCACAGTGAAATAACAATATCACTTATGACTGTAACGGACCAATAATTCGCGATTGAAATGTTGAAGAATTTGGGTGATTTTGAGTTAGAGCTTTTCACCCATTATGGCAATCTTAATCAACCAAGCAAAGTCTAGATTATGCCTAGCTTATGGACATAATCATCTATTCAAGATACTTGGGAGGTCGGATGGCCGAACGGTTAGCCTGTGCGTGCTGTATCGTAACTTATGTCACTGAGACAACTGCTGAGGTTTCGAATCCCCGGTTGTACGTGACAAGGACTGGGGGTCGTCCGTGCTACCTTGTGGGTTTTCTCCAGGTTCTCCTGTTTCCTCCCACTGCTAAAGACCCCTACGTGCAAGCAAATTATTGAAATCAAATTGAACTGAGGTTAGTCCTAGTTTGTGTCAAGTGTATGTTAAACCCCATCTCTCTCTCTAACTCAAGAAACTTGATCAACGAAGCTTAACCAAAATAAAATATAACCTACATCTTCCTGATCACTGTCATCATCATATGTACACAATTCTGGCTTCACGTCTTTCATATCAAATTCTGCTTTTCTAGGACTTGTATCAATCTACAAAAGAAACAGGATATTTAGAATGAAATGTATGAATATATTTTGCACAACTTGTTCTGATAGAGACCAACTTACAGCAGCTGATCTCAGTTTACAAAACAACAGAAATAATCAAATAAAAAATAGTTAACACCGTAAACAGTCGGCATACTTGTTTTCAATTTGTAGAACAAACACTATGATTGATGACGGTGACTGATGACGGTGTATAAGAATCGAGGTAGGCCACGCCCACATCCAGTATATGCCTTGTCAAGCACAATGTCCACATCAGGTTACATGTAGCTATATTTCATCTACTAATTACACGCTGAAACTGATTGACTGATGGTTTTTTTTTTCACAACCAGTTTACTGAAAATGTCTAAAAGGGAACATGTCATTTTATTAATTAGACAAAATAAGTCAATGTTCCTTTATTCAGTGGTGACTTCGAGCTACCCCCCCCCCCCACACCGGACTCGCACACACACCCTGCCCCCACCCCACAATCTTTGACAGAGTCTGTTAGATATTGGTAAAGATATTTTTATCTTCCCAATGTTTTTCTACCTGTAACAAACAAAAAGAACTTTGAATACCTTGGCGGACGTTGATGAAACTGGAAGCTCTGTTAATACAACTTTTTTTTTATCATTCTCATTTTTCATACATTTGATCTTTTTCTGAAAAAAAAAAAAAAAAAAAAAATTGCATGGTAAAAAATGTCCCTTTATTTTGGCCGTTGAAAAAGTGGTTCCTCTTCATTTGCCAAGTTGGTGAAGAAAAGTAGGACATTTACCACATTTCAATTCATTTCTTTTAAACAATGGCTCAATCCTTCATTAACAGTAACAGTGAATATTACATACCAGTATATGATAGACCTGGCTAATAAACACTATAATTTTAACACAGAAATGTTTGCTACGGTTGATCCGCAACAATGATTTGAAGAATCAGAAAATGACGTAAAAATAGGAAACGACAAATAATCATTACTAATGAAATAGAGAGAGATAGCAGATACAGCTGATTTTTAGCTCACTAATAATTTTGTTGAAGTCAAATAGTTGTTCTATGAACCCATGAGAGAAAATCTGGTTTGTTTGTTATGAAAAAGATAGCCAAACAAACCTTTGAATATGCCCATACAGCAACTATGTCTCAACTGCAGCTTATCCGAAAGGAAAACATGGATTATAATATTACCCATTGCTTCAAATCAAATTTGACTGAAAATCTGTTATCAGCATTTGTCAGGCAATGTATACCCACATTTCGTAAGAGATGGACAGTAAACAAGGTAAAAACAAAAGTGATTTTTCAAACTACCAGGGGCCATAATCCAGAAAACTATGGCCTAAAATGTGCAAATATCGAAAGGGACATTGATATACAATACAAGTGTCATATTTTTACACTATTGTGTACGAAGGCAGTTTATTTGGTCTGACTTTCATGGAATTCAAAACCCAACAAATCATTACAGTGATATATTCATAGAAATTTTAGTACGGTATGTCTGATGAGTAGTAGCTAGGGTTCTGAAAGCAACATCTGATTCTAAGTAGTGTCGTTTACTCTTTCCAAAAAACCTCATTATACCACTTCTTTAGGATTTTACATATCTGACCAGCTTTCGTTTACTTTTGTATACAAATACAACTGTTGATAGATACAGATTCTCTGGTTTGCAATTCAGCTTTTGTGAAAATCAGACCATAAGTACACCAAAATCCAAACCCTAAAGGGAACAATTTTTCAATGGCCATATTTAAAGTACCTGGTAGCTAAGTCTCTAACTCAATATCATCCTAAATCTTCGACAATAAAAACATGAATTATTTGTCAATTTAAATCAACATTGATGTTGTCATGATCTTACCGGGAAAAGATGGGCTTCTGATATCCAATATTTAAGACAAATTAAAAAAATTACCATTGGTACACGAATTGTGTTCCATAAATAATGCGTTTCAGGACAAATTTTTATCAAGAGACTTGAAAAACGAAGCTACACGAGTAAATGGAAATGATTGAATCTAAATCAGTTTATATTTATACATTCATATTACATTATTATGCATTGTGACCCATTTGGGCCAGTTTATAATATAGGTCCCAAATATTAGCAATTTATAGTACCTCCTTTAAACTTATATTAACAAGTCAAGAGATTTATTTAATTAATAATGCCAGTAGGCTACTGGCGCTAGTTATAACCTATTTTAATTAATTTTATAAATCATAGTGAGAACTGCAACTCGTTATCTAATCTCCCATAATGTATCTTTAAACAAGACCATATATAAGGCAAATATAATGTTTTATTATATTTCAATAAATAATGATAATAAAAAAAATAATAATATTAAAAATTATCATATTTAAAACAGTAAATAAATAGGCCTAAATCAGTAAATGAGTAAATTAAATTAAGTAAATAGGCCTAGCTTAATTATTCAACAATTTCTTACTGAAACTATTACTGCATCTTCTTTTTGTTTTCTCTTCTTGTTTCTAAGTGATGGCATTTTTAAGCCCAAAATAATGAACGTGTTTAATATAATTATCAGTACTGTTATGTTTTGACAGTAGGTACGACGAACAAGTCAGCTTTCCCGCGCTGTAACCAAGTTGCAAAACATACAGAATGAGGACCAAATCATGGATAACTGAATTTGTTTACCGTTATGGCATTACAGCAACATCAGATATTGTTTCAATTTAATTCGATCTAATATGAGGTGAACCAGTAATTGTATTTAATGTTCATATCTGATAGAGATATAGTTAGCAAAATACGTGATGACAAAACGAATTTGTATTGTTTTAAAATGTTTACAAATTATCCATGTTCCCGAATTATATAACATCATATTTGTGACTTCGGTTCATAAGAGTGAATGGCAAGGAACATAACTCTGTATAAAAAGATGAGGTCAGACTGGCGACTCTTTCCCTATAATTGACGTCAGTGTTAAATCCATGACATTTCCTGACCTATAACAATGCGAGAATCGTATAAAACCCAACATGTCATATATCTGTTAGAAACATTGTGGGGGTTTGACCTTTCAATTTTTTTCTAGACCATGTCAAAGGAACCCATAAGCCATAAGCAGTAACGTCATGGGCCATACACGTCATGTAGAGTGAGTGCTATTTTGCCCAAACAGCGACGCTACGACTTAACTCTTGTTTCGAATTCCAGCTGCCAATGGCCCTGTTGTGTTCATGCCAACGATATCTTAAAAGTTATCCACCATAGTGACAGGACCGTTTCCCTACACGCCTAATGGTAATCACAGAAAAACAACTGATAACATTTATGCTTATTTCACATCATCTTCAAACGTCATCAAAATTATTGATAAACCAGAAAAGTTTTCTGTAAGATTTCCAAATTTCATAATTATCTAGGCCTATGGTCATTTGTTTCGAAGCAATGGCAAAATGTGTCAATTTTGAAAAACTGAACATTTATTGTTAAATAGACAGTAATATTGAATAAAACAACAAATTTGCTGATTTCACAGATTTCCCATTGTCACAGAGCTTTTGAAATAGAATTAGTCTCTAGACCATACCAACTGTCCCGAAAGCCTAACGAAATCTAGAGATCATTAAAAAAAAAATACATTTTTTACCGTGAATTTATTTACATAAAATCCACAACAGGACATCTATGAACAAATACCGAACTTCACTGGATTGTAGAAATAAACACGTCAAACGTCCATTACATGGCTCAAAATTTATTATAATGTAAACAGAATGAACCTTTATTTCTATGTTTTTTGATCAAAAGGTTGCCATGGGCAATATTTCACAGGCATAAAAATCCTTGACATAGAAAATAATAGCACAATTACTTGAATTACCTACCTTGTTTGTATATTCCCATCCATGCAATGGCGATCTTCAGACGTTGGAATTTGAAGTTTAAAATGACATTTTTGCCTGCAATAAAATCATGTGATTGGCATGGCTCATCAAAGCCTTTAAAGTTCCAATTTCACTTTTTCTAAGAAAGTCAAAATATAATTATTTCTATGTTTTTTGCTCAAAAGGTTGTCAACTCACTATTATACGATCATGGACAAAATTTAGGGGGGGTTAAAAAGGGTGACACTGCTTGATTGAGGAAATAGTTACTCAATTACCTCCCTTGTTTTCCCATTCTTCTACATGGACGGCCATCTTCAAACGTTTGAATTTGAAGTTGAAAATGATATTTTTGCCAATTTCTCCACTGGCAATAGTGAATTATAGGATTAATAGGATTATTCTTTAACAAGGTAGGACTGTTTATAGGTTCAATCTATTTTGGGGCTTTATTTTCATAAATTTTAAAAATATAACTTAAAAAAATGCTATTGGAACTTTAACAAATAACATAAATTGAAAGTAAACGAAATGAAATGGGGTCCAATAACGTCCCACTGTTCTGCTCCGAACTGAGCTAATGAAGAAGGGCATACGCCATACAGTGTGCATTTAGTTAGGAAAATTGTGCCCGGGTAGCGGCACGAGGGGCGTAAATCGTCACCTCAGAATTAAAGTGTTCTATCTCCACTTTTATAAGAAATGGAGTTATTATATCCAGTAATTAAAATAACTTCAATATTTTAGAGAAAACAAATTACCAGGGCAGATTTTAAAGAACTATACGAGTAAAATGCAAAATTTAATTGTTCTATCTCATTAATAAAAGCAAAATTTACAGTTATAATGTTCTGTGTCCAATATCCAATGAAACTGCCCAATAATGGTCACGTGATCCTTTTCCAAAATGGCGTCTCCTAGGCTTGGCTTGTCTAACTAAGGTCATTGATGAAGTTTTGAAGGTGAAGATGATGTTATGAACAAGAAACAGCGAGTACTTTTGAAAAATAAAAATGTAAAGGTAGAAACAATTAAGACATTAAAATATACCAAAAACACTCTGGTTAGTGTGGCCTTGGAGATAGAACAATCTAAATCTAATTTCATCTTATTTTGAATTTGGCGCGTAGACATAGGTTTTTAATTCTCTTCTTATTTCTGATTCCAATTTGTTTCACAGAGAATTACTTAGGAATTATCTCTGTCACAGATGACTGTCTTCAACGCTTGCAGTAATACAACGTGGCGACAATCATTGGCTCAATGGCTCGTGCATTGTTTACATAAGATGTAACTGCTGAGGGCAAAATGATGCCTTTTACTCATTATAATACCCATTTACACTAAATAGGAAATACATTTTACCTACAAATACTTCAAACGTCTTTACTTATTTTTCTAATACACACAAAAAATCTTTTAGAATTTAATTTTTCGAAAGAAAAAAGTTAACATGAGGGTATAATAAAGTGACCTCGATGTCATCCTTATCAGTGATTGTAGCGACCTAGGGAATATTCACTGTTGATCAGCGTGTTGTGATTCATGGGTGTATGTCAAATTTTATACACTGTTTCATTTAAGGTCTGCTACTGTTAGATTTATTCCTATTGAAATTCAGCTTACACCCCAAGTAATGGTATAGTCCAATAGTTCATCTGATACAAATTCGGACATTGATGATGAGGTAGCTGACCCTACCTTTGAAGTTAAATGACAATATCGGTGTCAGTTATTATCACATATGTGATAAAACTTGTTAAACACTTTCCAAATATAATTCTAACACAGAGACATTTGCTACTATAGATGAGTAATAAAGGTTTCAACAATTGTAAGTGACGAATGCCAAAGAAATACACAAGTTATCCCTCTATATAACTGACATCACGAGTTATAACAGATAAATGGGCGAATTTCTGCTCACTTATAATTTCTTCGAAGATCAAAAATGGTTGTATGAGAATGTGAGAGAATACCCGACAATTTATCAAAAGAATTGACTGCCACTAGATAAGAGAATACGAAAAAGTCAGTACATTACCATGTTTTTGTTAAAGCTCCAATAGCATTTTTTTAAGTTATATTTTTAAAATGTATTAAAATAAAGCCCAAAAATAGATTGAACCTATAAACAGTCCTACCTTGTTAAAGAATAATCCTATTAATCCTATAATTCAGTACTGCCAGTTGAGAAATTGGCAAAAATATCATTTTCAACTTCAAATTCAAACGTTTGAAGATGGCCGTCCATGGAGAGGAATGGGAAAACAAGGGAGGTAATTGAGTAACTATTTCCTCAATCACCCTGTGTCACCCTTTATAATGCCCAAAAAATTTTGCCCAGGACCGTATAATAGTGAGTTGACAACCTTTTGAGCAAAAGACATAGAAATAATTATGTTTTGACTTTCTTAGAAAATGTGAAATTGGAACTTTAAGGTATAGAAGGAATAAAAAAACGGAATCTATTTTTCTTGTGTTGTTTTATCTGATGACACTCAGATATCCTCTTGCAGTCCCATACAACAACTTTTGTTCTTCGAAGAAATTATAAGTGAACAGAAATTAGGCCGTGTATCTGTTTCACGCGCCACTTCAGTCAGTTATATAGATGGATAACTCAGGGTTTCCTTTGGCGTTCGTCACTCCCGTTTCATCAAACTTTTTTTTACTCATCTATCGTAGCAATGATCTTTGTGTTAAAATTATATTTGGATTGTGCTTTACCAATTCTATGACATGTATGTGATAATGATGCCACAGTTTGTTGAGTGGACATTAAACACGTTTTTCTCTCTCTAGATTATGAATATTTCTAGATGTAAATATTTTATCAATAATAAAGACTTTGCTGTTGGCTTACTTCATCTTGTATAACCTGTTCATGGTATTTCAACATTATTATGACAAATTAACTTTATTACCTTGGAAACAAAAAGACAGGAGTGAGTTGTTTTGACACATTCAGTAATAAGGGTTAAGTGCTTGTATTACACAGAAAGTCATTGACATCAGAGTTTTGTCAAATTCCCTTTCAAACTTGAGGGGGTGGGGCAGTCGAGTAGTAAAATACGTGTGCTTTACATCATAAGGTCTGGCATTTAATCAAGTGACCCAAGGTTTTATGAGACGGGGAATGGACGTTAAGTTCTCTCTCTGATCTATAACTTGGAATTAAGGTTAGAACGGTTTAAATTGTACTTATTTTCATACTGTTTGGCTTTGTTAATTAGACCAAATCTGCAAACATGGGGGTGTTACCATGCCCAGAAAGACTATCTTATAGGATAACATTTGTTTGAACATTGTCAGGTCCATGAACGTTCTTTATTTATACCGGTATGTGTAATAAAAGCACATACGATTCTATTCCAGTGTTAAATGAAAAATTTCCCTTGGACATAGAACAATTTTTCTCATCTGAACTAAATTTTTGTTAAAATTTCAAATTTTTTTTGTTCTATCTCCATTTTACCATAAATTGAATGTGGCCCCCATTGTTAAAAAAAAAGATGATAGATTAAAATTACACCATAAACAATCGTTGTGTTAATATTGTCTGTCATTAAGCAAAATTTGACATAAATACGCATGTAAATTTCTCGGCATTAAAACATCACCTTTTCAATCGCATTTTTCTCTAAACTTGAAAAAATGGACATAGAACAATATAACTCTTGGGTGACGAAATGGGGGGGGGGGCGGTGGTGGTTGGTGCACAAAAATGTAGTTAGATTCTTAGTATTTTACATAATAATAAAAATAATAATAACTCGTGACTTACTGTACTCCAAACAATAGAGGATTCGAGTCTTAGGATTTCTATTTAATTTCCCAACTATAGACACTCTGAAATTAAATTCGCTTGGACACATTCAAGAACACAATATTTTTTTTATACAACTTTTACAAAGTCCAATTGTGTGCCCAAATTTTCCCAGCACTTGGTGCCCAAAATGGGGGGAGGGGGCAGCCCCCAGCTCATACGCCTATGCCTCAACTCGTCTTTCTTCTGGACTACGCATTTTCTTGCTACATCAATCCCTAAATACATCTAGTGGTCTAATATACTCGAATCCCAATCAACCAATCGATCGGCAATCCACGGAGAATACAGCAACTTTAATATAGCCTACCTTAGGTGGCTTGCCTGAATTCCAAACAACCAATCAATCGCGCTCCCCGAATAAATTTTGAAAAATTAACCGCCTCAAATGCGTTTTTCTATTTTAGCCCATGAGTTATGCAACTTCAAAGTTTCCAATTATTTGTTACCAAAAGCCTACTCTATGCCGACCTGAATTCCAACCATTCAATCGGACTGTTTCAGCTGCATTCACCAAAAAAATCGATTCCCGAATACTGTCGCACAAAGTTTTAATAGATAGTCCATTTCACTACAAATTTGGGGTATTCAATTAAAAGAAAGGTAAAATTCGTGTTTTATTAGATCCGGGCACTCTATTTTGCCATCAAGATGAAATAATAATTTTTGTTTTTACTTCAGCCGTCTGCCCGGAAAGTCAGATTACCCTGCTCGTACGCCTATTCCATTAGCCCAGTTGGTGCCGTACAGTATAGCGTTAAAACCTATTTCGTGTCATTTCCATGGATGGACTATTGACTAGCGATGGAGAGAACTACGTGAACTCTTCGGAAAATAGTAGCCTACATACAACATGTTAATGAACTAAAAGAAGATGGATTTTATTGCAAGTCTTTGGTTTACACATGCAAAGTTATATTTTATTTTATCACCCAATAACCCAATGAACGAAGGCATTACTACCAAACGTGCTGGGGCCGGTTGCTCAAAGCTCCGTTAACTAGAAGCCCTGTTAACTTTAACATGTCGTTAGCTTGTCGTGATATTTAACGGATGTGTTGGGCTCCGTTACCTGTTTACCGATGGCATTAGTGGACTTTCAGTCGAAGTATCCCCATAGCAAATAGTCATAGATTACCAGTATAATTTTCTATAGAACATTCTAGAGGGTTGGTCGATGGGGCTATTCTATTTTCTATAGCCAGAAATTATACAGTATTCTACAAAAATTTGGTGGCCTGTAGGAAATAATGGCCCCAAATATTTTGTAGCGCAAATCCCATAATTATGCTAAAATTTCTAATGAAATGAAATGGGGTTTAACGTCCTACTCTTTTGCAAAATTTCTAAAGGAAAAAATAAAGTATTCTATAGTGTTTTCTGTAGTAAATTCTACAGTTATCTTTTTGTCTTTCATCAAGTTTTGTGAACAGACTTCATAGCTGTCCTACTGTCTTCAGTTTCTTGTAACGTCTATGTAGTTGTTATACATGTACATTGAATTTAAAAATTTAAAATTCAGCAAATGAACAGTTTTCTCTTAGCTAACGGATAATAAAATTGACTATGCAGCAACAGACCGTTAAAAAATGACACGTTAGCAAGATAACGATCCGTTAGAGTTTAACGGATCGTTAAAAAAACGTAGTTTTAAGCAACCGGCCCCAGGTCTTTATAAGCAAACCAGGTCCGTGGCATAGCAATAATACCATAAAGAATTGTTAGACATTAATTGATGAGAGAATCTATATTACACCTGTCAGATAATCGACATTTTGTAATAACCAATGAAAATGATCTTTAGAAGTTTGAGGCGAATGTTTTGAGCCATAATACAGCAACAATATGGGAATACACCTGTCCGTGAGAATAATAGAGGAGAGATAGGAACTCAAGCTGAAACCCTAATACATGTACTTGCCATTATAACCAGACATTGACCGAAAATATATGAAATGAAATGGGATGGGTTTAACATCCTACTTTCTGCACCTAACCTGAGCTAATGGAGACGGGCATATGCCATGCAGTGTGCAATGAGGGAAATTGTGCCCGGGCAGCGACGGAGAAAACGTGATCAATGCTTATCATGTTGCTATAACGCTAATTCGGGCGAAAGAGTCGTTATGTATCTTTAGTAGGTAAATGCTACAGTGTCTGATTTTAACTTTGGAACCTACCGCCTTTTTCTGAATGGTAAAGGTAACTGGGGATGTACCAGTGCAGTGATTAATCTATCGTAGAAAAAAAGTAATAACAGGCAATATGATTGAACAATCTATTGTAGAAAGATGATGAAAGGTGGGGATAGACATTCGATGACTGGCGACTTTGGATGAATCCATTAGACTGAGTTTTGGATTCTGGTTGAAAATGATGAATGCAGGTCTCATCCATGATTACAAATCTGGCCAAAACATTATCAGGGTCTGCTTCAAAACCGCACAGATTGTCACAAGACGTCAGGGGAATCTGATCCGCAGTCAAGAGCTTTGGCACCCATCTTGCAGAAACTTTTGTCATTCCTACCTCGTTGGCGATAATGCGAATAATTTTCTCATAGAATATTCCCACAAGACTCTCGCCCCACAGCCCAATTCTACACTGTGAAAAGGGCAAGGGCTTCATCCCCCAAACTTTGTCGGGGTAACGGTTAGTCTGGAGATTCGGAGCGGGGTGGGGGTCAGGAGTCTTTCAAATAGGCACTAAACCAAACCCAACATTTCTATTTCTATAGTAATTTGGCGTATAATATGTTGTTGAGTAATAATCAATCCGCCATTGGGGCGTTTTAGAGATATTCGGGGTCGAAGGTAAATGAGGTTATTCATGTTGCAAGAATGGCTGCGCATTCACTTTCAATACAAATGACCTCATTTGATCTTTGATCCCGAATATCTCGAAAACGATCCTGTATCTTATTCTACATAAAATTTTACTATAGAGAAGTTGGGTCTGGTCTCGTGCTCATTTGATGCCCCCCCCCCTTCCACTGATTTCAAGTATAGGCTCACAAGATGGTCTGATACGAAGACAATAATACAGATATACAGATACATTGTACAAAACAACTAAAATAATTGCATAAGACACCATAAATTATTATCGGGAAAAGTGACTTTTTTCCATGACGTTTTCGCAGATAATACCAGCATTAGATATCATTTAATAATGTACCGTTATATTCGAGCTAGGTTAAGAAACAGTCCCGAGAACCCCGGAGACATTCGTTGCAGTATAGAATAAAATCTAAAAACTTTAAACAGACTATTTTGCCAAAACTTTAGGGATTCAAATATAAATTTACAGATAGACAAACATATGCAATTTTCAATTTAGTCGGAAATGACATGGGGTTTAACGTCCTTATTATTCTCTGCACCGACAGAGCTAGTGTAGACGGACAGACGCCATGTAGAGGGCTATGAGGGGCAATGGTGCTACGGCCTTCGCTTATTTCGAATTCCAACTGAAAGGCGTTCTTATACGCGCACGCCAACCTGTAAATATAACAAGACGCTACATCATGCACCACTGACAGAAAATCACCCTGAACAAAATTTTAATAACGGGATCGAACTTAGTGTAATGCAGTTTAAAGCTACATAAAGACAATTCATTATAGTGTATGGGTTAATTTATGATATGAAACTAGATATAAACAAGCAATTATAATCAAAACTGGTAGTCCGTCAATGTATGCGAAATTGTACAAGGAACAATCCTGCTAAATTTCATGTCTATCATTCTTTTATTGACCGTGACCAAGAAGGAACAAGATGAGTAGCTATTGGGACCCAGTTCCTTGTCCATATATATGAGTGGTAGTGAGTATCAAATTACATACATAAAGATGATATTACACTATTAACTAATAAAAAAAAACACTAATAAATAATGTGTAGTTATCAACTTTTACTAAAAGCGTGTCTTTCATCATATAATAAACCACAATCGGTTTACCAGCCTTGTCTGTACAAAAATATATCGCTGGAAAGACGTCTGATATTTGTACTATGGTTACTCTAGGAGAATAAAAAGCTTTTCACTAGTCATAAAATAAAGCTCTTAATTTTACCTCCTTTCCCAGGAAAGTAAGTATCGAGTAGTTATTTACAATAAAAGTATATATGGACAGTAGAAACACCCAATCTTATTAGCTAGAAAAATACCCTATTCCTAGAAACACCCAAAGGGCGCCAACAGGACAAACACGTATTTTCGCCGGGATCAGGCAAGAAAATATGCTGGCTTGCCCATAGCTTCAGTGTATCACTAACTGACAGCCCGTCGATCTGTCCGAGAGACACAAGAAGCGCTTCATATGTAGGCTATTGATCTAAAATGCCGGAAAAGGAAGTTGGCAGATTATAATCCGGGAATTTACTTAGGCCCAGAAATTATGGTAAATAGACAGCGACCAACGACAACTGAAATCTGTTAATTGATTCTCGGCCAAACAAGTCACGTGACAAACAAGGTAGCTTAAAACAGAATCTTACGCATAGGCCTGGATTGAAGCAAAATTTTGATAGATTTATTAGTTGGAATAGGTTTTAGTCTAAATATATCATCAGATCTTATGCAGAAGGCACCTTTGATTAGATCTTATGTTACAAAATACATCCCACTGTATATAATTATTTGGATTGCAATCATTAAATATCTACCCAATATTTAAATCACGTGACCTTTTCTCTTGCCAGAAGGCACGCTGATGTTCTCAAGGAGAACACGAAAAGGCGGAAATATGACATATCATTAGAAAATGGCTACACAATTTCTCCATCAAACGCTACTCCATGTTGTGTCGATCGTGCCATTGTCGTGTCTTGTATTGCACAAAGATAACACATATTTGTTTTGAAAGCTGCCAATACTCTTTGATGTTACTAATCAGTCAGCTTGCGATGACGACACATCCGCCCAGAAACAATGTGACGTCATATCTTATCTGTCATCCAACGTGACTTTATCAAGAAAAACAGACTCCAGATTAGTTTGATTTTAGCCGATAGCAGACATCGTTTTGCGTTGGAGTTTTAATGGAACACCAAACTAAACTAATAGGACTATGTGCGTACATTTGTTTCCAATTTGAAAAAAAAATGTAATTTGAATGGCTCCCGAATCTCGACGTCGTGCACTAGGCTCCATTAATTTCACCATTGTTGTAACAAAAAAAAAGAAGAAGTTTGTTTTGTGTCTGAAAACATGCGTTATAACACCATAACCTTTTAAACCCATTGTTCGTCATTTTGAAATCCTTACAAGACGGATTCAATTTCGTTCAGTATATAGAGAGATGAGGTGAACTGGAAAGTCCGCAACAGTTGGCATCATCTGCAGATGTTTTAAACAATCCACCATCAAGTATATGTATTAGATAGAACCTCTTGATAGGCCTTTAAAGAAGCCAATCGGTTTAATGTAAACTCAGACGTTATCTACCCTTGACATTTTGGTTTTGTTTTTATTAAAGATGCATTATGTAAGAATAGTATAAAGAGCTTTCCGTTCTTACTGTAATAGTTCAAACATAGATAAATGCTAAATTAATGTAATAGTAAATATTTTATTCAAATTACTTTATTCTCGGTGAAGTTTAAATTTGTGACAAGACATAGCGTAGATTTTGTTATTATCGGAGCAACGGTACTTGACTAAGTCTCGATTATCCATTTCATCGTTAAATATTTAAATTTCGCGAGTGTTTAAATCTCGGCCATCCGATCTGAAACTGTTGATCAAAACCCTTTCAATGACTTTCTGTTTCAGAGATTCGTATCCTCAATATTTGAAACTATATCAAAATCATATAATTCAAAATAATGGTCCCAACGCGTAGCCCTGTGGGACACAAGCTAGCATACGCCCACTCCATTAAATATAACAGGATTGCTTTTTCTTTTCGAACATTTAAAGCATCATAAATGAAAAGCGAATCGTTATCTTTTTTAATCACTAAATGCTGTTCATATATGCAATCAGTATGCATCAAATTCGGTTCTACAGAGGTCAATAATGTACCCGGCACCCTTCATCTCATGTGGGAGTATTCCGCCCCCCCCCTCACACACCAATTACCGAAACACTAAAAACGCCATACACCTCAATATTTTGTTTCAACCTGACTGACTATTTGTTTGTCCAGATGAGAAACCCTATGTAAATACCAAGCTACGAAAGCTACATAGTTACTGTTCCTCGATATTGATATGTTTATTTGTGATCAAGTGATATCGACAGTCGTATTATTTTGGTTTTACCACATTCAGATTCAAGTCAAAGGAGAGGTGTTGCAGTGGGTACATTGCTCTCGGGACCATGTAGAAATGGTTCCACTACTGCTGTCTTCCGTCTTACTCCAGTCGCAGTAGTGGTTTTTCCTACAGAGTTCCTTTGCGCAAGTTTTTTAGTCAAATGACTAAGTCTTTAACTCAATGTCATCCAAAATCGTCAACATTGAAAACACGAATTATTTGTCAATTTAAATCAAAATTGATGATGTGATCTTACGGGAAAAAGATGGGCTCCTGATATCCAATATTTAAGAAAAAATAAATATTTTACCATTGGTACACGAATCGTGTACCATAATGCGTTTCAGCCCCAGTTCTAGCAAGAGACTCGAGGAACAAGGCTAAAAACATTGTACCAAATCAAACGGCGCATGTAGACTGGAATAACTAGACGCTAAAAAAATGCCTTCGGTTGACACTTCTGGTTTATTTCGACGAACATAACTGATTTGAAATTAGAGCAAAAACGGAAACAATTGAATGCAAATTAGTTTATATACATTCATATTACAGGATTATATGCGTTGCGATCCACTTGAGTCAATTTCTAGGTCCCAAATGTTAGCGATTTAGCTCCTTTAATTTACAAATAAGCTGGGCCAACCCAGTACTGCACGTAGCTTAACGTATAATAAATCAATTCTTATTGAAATAAAGGTGAGGCCTTACCGCATAATTATATGATTTGATGAAACCCATCTCTACGCGAAATTTTAACTGGCCAACCGTCATGGCCGCAAGTTGCGTAATACGTCATAAGGCCTACAACATAAACAGCGCTATGCAGAGAAAAACTCTTCGGTAACTATTTTAATGGTCCAGTCTTCACTATTTGTGATAGAATTACTTATTTTGATACAAACTGTACTGATGTGTGTTGACAATTGTGCGTTTGAACCTATTTGAACTTGCGTAAGGGGTCTTATACTGTACCAATTGTTACCTTAAACCAGTTTAAGGTAACAAGTATAGTTACTAGGGACCATGAAGCCCCAGCGGCACATAAATATGGATTTTTGTAACGTTGGCATTGCCCGTATTGTTTCACAAAAGATAGATTGGGATATTTTATAATATTTGAGTTATTAAGAAATAAAGATTGTTAAACATAAATGTATTGTAGTTTATTTCTTGTTTTAGGCTGTATGTAATGCAGGAGTGGAATTGAAGCATATTTGAGTCACGACACCGATTGAACAATGAACTTATAACGTAATCATCTGAACATGAAAGTAGCAATCCATATTATATCGTATACCGACTGTGGGTTGACAATTTAATTTCTCATATGGCAACAGCTTTGGAAATTGCATTGAAACCACGTAGAAGCGGCATCAAAACCCCGAAATCACATTATTGTCCACCACCAAGACGTGCTCTCATAGTCCCAGAATACAGCTTCCACGTCCGGGCATTCATATCGATATACACAATAAGATATTAACGTCTTCAATACCTATAATTTATACACTGTATTTTTACTCATGCATCTCACTGCAGGACTTTTATTTGCAATTCTTTCAGGGGCTAATGGGATGTAATAGAACTACAGGTCTTCTTCAGTGTTTTACTGAATGGAATTTCCATGACTCCCCCCCACCCCCCGCGCCAACACACTCATAGAAACAGGATGCACCACTCATCTAACAATATAATCTATTTTACAATGAAATAACTTAATTAAATCTATAACACATAGTGAAAGCTGGAGATTTCTGGTTCTGTCGGTGATCGATTGTTTTTAAAGTCGCCTTCCCACAATATATTGATTAAGGCAGGTCATAGGGCATGGCTTGAAACCAATTTGTCACTGGTTCGAGTTATATTTCGAGCAGGAGACACATTCAGATACCCGGTTTTACGTTGTAATTTTTGATTTAAATAGGAGAGTCCATTCTTTTAAATAACAATCTGCTTATTCGGTAATTAAAGATGGGTTCTCATGAAAGTATTTATCGGGTGGTTATTGCCAATGAAAGTATGGCAATTTTGGTTTATATGGCAAGTAGAAATATCCAATCTTACTAGAAAAATACTGACTGGATTCCCTAAAAAAAAAACACTCATGGAGCGTATACAGGACAAAAATGTAAGGGTTCCTATCTATCCACACGCGTGACGTGGAAGGCAGGGGCGTAAATGTGGGGGTGGGGGGTGGGGGAGTGGTACACCCCCAGAGGCCCAAAAATAGTCGGTCGCAAAATCAGTGCAGTCGGTCGCAAAATAGGAGTATATAGTCGGTATCAAAATAAGTGTTAACTGTATACGTCACGCAAAACTTTAGTATATAATAACCTTGTCAACTTATCATGTTTGAAAAGATGCTGTGTTTCAGTCTCATTCTGTTGTGAGTATGTTAGTCTAACAATAAAATTTCACCCAGGGAGAAAAATAGTCGGTCTCAAAATAAGTGCAGTCAGTGCAGTCGGTCTCAAACACAATGCCAGAATAGATCCCAAATACTGTGTATTTGTGTGAATCCGTGAGCCTAAATTGCATACGTCACTCTTATTCTGTTGTAAGTGTGTTCGTCTAACAACAAAAAAGTCGGTCACAAAATAAGAATACAGTCACTGCAGTCGGTCTCAAAAACAATACCTGTGTATTTGCACGAAACCGTGTGCCAAAATTGCATACGTCACACAAAACTATAGTATAAAATAACCATGCGTATGCTTGTCACTCTTATTCTGTAGTGAGTATGTTGTTCTATGAGACCGCAGTGGGTCTCCGACTAAATGAATTAATGAGATAAACCAACAATCACAAAACGGGCGAAATTGGCAGATAAGCCTCAAGATTCTGTCCCATTTCTTATACTCTCGATAACGAGAATTTGGTTCCATTTGCCATGATATTAATTCAAATTTTCAAGCCGAGTCCCAAAAATTTAAAAGCTCCGTTACTTATCTGAAATTCCATTATAACATCATTTTTCTACACAGTTACATATCTGAAATTTTTTTTCGCGCCTGCGGCGCTCGATTCCATTTTAAAATTATTCTTCTACTCCTCAGTTGTCTTATACTGTATCAGTACTATTATATTTACAATTATAGTGAACTGCCCAGTTTGTAGTACCACTGGTGTGTGGGGCGTCAGATTGTACAGATGTTATGTCAACTCTTGCAAAACAGATCTTGAGATTCTGTCCCATTGACTGACATTTCTGGTCCACTCGTGCACAAGAATTTCCCCCAGCAATGACCTCATAAGCCAGGACATTGAATCAATTTTTAAATTTTTTCTCAAATTACTGTGTTATAGGCACAATCAATAATACGACATAAACTAAATAAAACTGCTTTCCGACGAGACAACGATCGGCGAACAACTATGTAGTTCTACAATACTATATATATGTACTACCGGGACGCCTCATGTTATAGCCAGTATTTTGTTTACTTTCATTGTGGGGTGGGATTGTGGATGGCGCCCTAGATTTGAAACCGCCCCTACTCCACCCCATATTCCCTAGAAAACTCACTCGCGGTATTCGGCTCCTGATTGCGTCACTCGCACTGTAGGGGGGGGGGGGGTATGTGCATCAGTCGGTCGCATTTTGGCTAAACACCCCCCCCCCCCAAACGAAATCATTATGTACGCCCCAGGTGGAAGGCTTCACGAGTAGATTGAGCGCTTTGTGTACATGTTGATAAACTTTATGGAGAGTTTGACGTACAACACTTTCTGACATAAAAAATCACGAGAAAAAGACGCGGGCAGTGGGTAATCCGCCAATTTAATTAGGATTCGATATTTGTAATAAATAGTCAGCGATTACAGACAACATCGTCTTGTGTATGCAATGGATTCTCATCCATCTCCGCTCGCCGTTGCTATGGGTCCGGAGAGGGGAAATCCCTGACGCAAACATGGCCTCTTTTGATCGATTTTTATGGCAGGGTATTCTTGGCAATTACAATTTTTATACGCCCACATTTTTATGTGGACGTATATTGTCGTCGCCCCTGTCCGTCCGGACGTCCGTCCGTCCGTCCGTCTGTCCGTCCGTCCGTCCGTCCGTCCACAATTTGTTTGTGGACCCTCTACAGGTCACAATTCTTATCCGATTTTGACGAAACTTGAAATATAGGTTTATCCCCAAACGATCTCGGCTGCTTTCGATATTGGCATGTATCGGATGAAAACTTCATGGATTATGGCCCCTGATTGTACGAAAAATCACGTTTTTAGCTTGTGGACCCTATAGAGGTCACAATTTTGAACCGATTTTGATGAAACTTGACATGCATGTTTATAACCCAAAGATCTTGGTTCCTTTCGAAATTTGCGCCTATCGGAATGTAATTTCCTGAATTATGGCCCCTGATTGTCCGAAAAATCACCCTTTTTAGCTTGTGGTCCCTCTGGAGGTCACAATTATTATCCGATTTAAAAAAACGTTTGATCATATCACCGTTACACCCTAAGGAAGGTTGAGTTCGAATTTCGGGAAAATCGGACCAAAATTGCCATACAAAATGGCCGCCGTTTGTACGCGAATACTGTTAAAAAATTGTATATCATGGTTGTGGACCCTGTAGAGGTCACAATTTTAATTCGATTTTGATGAAACTTGAAATGCATGGTTATAACCCAAAGATCTTGGTTCCTTTCGATATTTGCGCATATCAGATCGTAACTTCCTGAATTATGGCCCCTGATTGTCCGAAAAATCGCCTATGGTCCCTCTGGAGGTCACAATTATTATCCGATTTGAAAAAACGTTTGACTCTATCACCGTTACACCCTACGGAAGGTTGAGTATGAATTTCGAGAAAATTGGACCATAATTGCCAGAAAAAATGGCCGCCGTTTGTACGCGAACAGTGTAAAAATATGGTATATCAAAGTTGTGGACCCTGTAGAGGTGACAATTTTAATTCGATTTTGATGAAACCTGAAATGCTTGTTTATAACCTAGAGATCTTTATTCTTTTCGATATTTGCGCATATCAAATTGTAACTTAATGAATTATGGCCTTTGATTGTAGGAAAAATCACTTTCGGTATTGCTTGTTCTCTGTCTATCTCTCGAACAATTATTATCTGATTTAAAAAAAAAACTCTGATTATATTACTGTTGCATCGTAAGGAAGGATGGTATATCATGGTTGTGGACTCTCTACAGGTCACAATTCTTATCCGATTTTGACGAAAAGTAACATTTCTAGGTTGTGTACCGTCAAACCATAATCATTGTCGGCTTCGAATTTCATGAATATCAGACTGGAACTGACCAACAAAATGGATGCTCCCAATACAGTATGAAATACAGGACTTAATGATGTAGGAAAAATCACTTTCGGTATTGTTTGTTCTCTATCCATCTCTCAAAAATGTGGGCGTATCCTGCCTGGCAGTGCCAGCCTATCTTTTGAGAAGGATTTGAAGCAAAATTATGAATTTAGTCCAAATATATCATCAAATCACCATGCTTGTACCCAGGAATGTAACTTTAATTAGGTCGTAAACTGACGGATCCCCTTCCCGTCGACCTGGCAACCCAACTTAATGTAATCCCTGTACAGACCAGACCACAGTTTGTTGTTCTTGTTATAATTCTTAGGGCCGACCCTATTCGAAAAAAGCCCAAGGCTTCGATAATCCACCTACGATTGACTGCAATGATATACCTATTTCCTGGGCTATGATGGTACGTTGGGATTTGTTTTTAGACACTTGCCGGAATTATGTGAATTGCCTAGGTATTGGTTTCAGGTTTACTAGATAACCCGACAAGCCCCAAGGATAAAGCCTAACGAAATCTTTGTCAAAATTATTCCCATGTCTCCAAATGTTATAAGAATATTCAAATATTTATAAAGATCGCCAAAGAATGTGAATAAGGTCGAGTACTAAAAATTGTGATGTAGAGAGACACACAATTCACAATACAAATAAAAACTGTTGTTCACTGTACATTATTATTATGTTCATGCATACTTGGCCCATATACATTTTGTATGCAGTTAATTAAAGATGCATTATGCCCGAGATACATCTGCATATAGCTGGTCTCCTTTCTAGCTTCAAATGTTATATAGATTATTTTTCAGACATTTATTCATATGACAAACCATTATCAACCATCAAGACCATCGGATTGTTTAGATATTGAATGGATATATATAATAAGGTAATTTGACTGGAATTTTCATTACGCGCAAACGAGTTCTTGAAATAAAAATGCACCATACGATTTTGTGTGGACGTTAAACGCAATACCTCTCTATTTATAAGTGGGTGTATATCAAGTTTAATGTCAAGTTTCCCTGATGAGAAATGTTAGTCATTCATAAGAATCTTGGTTCAATGTAATATCATATTACTTTGGAAGCGCAAAGGTTGCATTTTCAGCCCATAAAGCTTGTTTATTTATTATACTAGCGACGTGGTATATTCCAAGAAAATAAACAAGACTGCTTCCGATTACAGTCATTTCTTAACTTAAGTAATATTATAATGCCATAATATTGTACCAATTATTACTGTGTTAGTTGATTTTTCACGTTGTCACGTCCACAGGAACAGAGAGATAAATATCCATATTTACCATGGTTATTACAAATTGTCCGATAACATTGTTTTGAGGTAATTATAAGACGCGTTGTTGAGTGTAGTCAGACCTAAAAAGATTGTATCCTCTTCAACTTCTTATTTAATTCTATGAAGTAGATTTTATATCGACTGTTATAAGTAAATCATATCTATTTCATTTTCGACTGTTTTATACATAAACGTTGGTCCCGGCGGATCGATCCCAAAATAACACCAAATATACATCAGAACGACTGCGCAAATGTCATGATTTTCATTACCGGTTCGGTACCTTGTAAGTGTACAAGTAATAGAGTACCCAAAAATATGTCCCTCTCTGTTCTAGCTTTTAATTTCTATATAAAGCAAAAGTTATTTCCTGTACAACCATCTACATTAATTTGCATTGCAGGTACAAAGTAAAAGATGTGTCAACATAGTGACCAAAGAGGGCCCCTTGCACACAGGTCAACATGTGAAGGCGACAAGTCGAAATAGACATTCTCGTCGAGTGCAAAAAATTCCTAAAAGTTCCTCATTCCAAAGTTCCGTAACTGTGAGACCAGCCGCATCCGCATTAAACTGGGCGAAAATTTTGTATGTGGAGGACCCAAAGTCACTATAAGTCAGTCTACGATCTTCTACGGTGCCCAACATGCAAATAATGCGTAAGTCTCACGCATGGGTTTTCTCAAATTTCCCCCTTAGCACGTACGGGCACGGCGAGTTGTGGGCAAGGCTTAACCAATTTTACAGACATTGTCGAGGTGAATGCGCGCCAATGGTATAAGGCGTGCGCTGTAGGTCATAAGGTCTGACCATGTATTAAGTGACATGGTTTCCAAGTGTACTACGTGACAAGTAATTGGATTACCCGTCCAACCTCGAAGGATTTCTCCGGACTCCTCCCTCTGTAACAGAAAATAAAAAAGTATTTAAAACAAATCTCTCTCTCTCTCTCTCTCTCTATTTCTCTCTCTCTTTCTTTTTCTCTCTCTCGCTCGACATTTTATAAAGCTATCTAACTATTGATAGATTTGGGTTATAAAGTTTTTAATTTTCTTGGACTTCCTCCGCCAGTGACATTTCCACAAGATGCTTAATGACATAGTGAATTCACTGGTTGTCCATAAAAATGTGTGATATGGGTTTTTCTATCTGACCCTGACGATATTTGAAATTATGCATTAGAAAAACTAAATTTTAAGTAGAGCATATTATTCTGCAAGCTATCCGTGGGGAGCTTTGGCTATTAAATAAAAATAATTAGTTACCGGATACACATGAAAGATATATTCCTTTGGGAAGCGGGCTGTAATAACACTCTCTGTTCAGTAATATATCCATTGACAGTAACAGAACAGCTTTTTTGGAATCTGGGGTTGAAATGTTACGTAGGGCGAAATCTAGGAAACCACAGTTTTCATTGGGGTTGTTCGATGACAGAAAAAGCCCCATTCTTAATTTTTATTACCGGATAAAGAAAAGTACCTTTGCTTATCAAAAATAATTATTGACAATCAAAAGTCACCCAAATTGGTGATTTAGATTTAACATTAATTAAAATAGCATTATGCAAGAGCAAAGTCTGCTTATTACAGGTCTTTCTTTAGGCCTGAAATGTTATCTAAATAATCAATTGGACATTAATAAACATATCCAGACCATAATAAACTCTCTTTGTGAAGGCTAGCCTTCGATGTTGGTGGATTAAATTCCAATCCTATATGCCGCTCAATGGCCGTTGATAATTAAATCAGTCAAGTGGATAATCGAGACTATGCTGTTTATATTAATGATTTGAGTAATGATGACCGAGGCTATGTGAATATTTCAAACGCTTTTTTCTCGGCTAATAGTTGATCAATTTGACTGAAATTTTCAGCAAATTACCTTTATACTATCTAGTTTTTAACTAGTATAAGGAGAACTGCCATCTCTTTATCTTATCTCCCATAATGTAACTTTAATAGTACCTTATAAGAGCTGTTACTTTGACATTTTTATACGTGAACATGATCTTTATTTGGAATATTATCATGTACAACTGTACCAACCCCTTATTTACCTTGAACGTGACAAGTGTTTTGAAATCTAACAAGTACGCTAGTACCACGTGGATCGGCCCCGCTGTTTTAGAATTATGACAACATAAGAACCAAGTCAATCAATCTGTAATTATATAACGAATGATCATACCAAGTTTCATGTCGACCCCCAAAAAAGAGGGGCAACAAGAGGTGTGGCACTTGGTTGTTGGTTCAAACATTCACGCGAGATATGGACGATTATAATTCCACTGGAGTACATATTCTTCAAATGCATAATAGAAATTAAACAACAGAATAAAAACTATCGACTTTCTTTCTAAGGATATTGAGCACAATATATTGGCCTAAAAAATATAAAATACCTAGTTGATCTGAACTGAAGTAGACTCAAAAATCACAAGACGAAACTTATGCGAACAATTTAGAGAAGTGTTAGTTATCGGACGTTAAAATAGCATTATGCAAGAGCAAAATCTGCTTATTACAGGTCTTTCTTTAGGCCTGAAATATTATCTAAATAATCAGTTAGACATTAATTAACTTATCCAGACCATAATAAACTCTTGATGTCAAAGCTAGCCTTTGGTGTTGGCGGATTAAATTCCTACTTGCCGCTTAACGGCCATTGATAATTACATAAATCAAGTGGATAATCGAGACTATGCGGTTTATATTAATGATTTTAGTAATGATGACCGAGGCTATGTGAATATTTCACTCGCTTCGTTCTCGGCTAATAGTGGATCAATTTGACTGAAATTTTCAGCAAATTACCTTTACACTATCTAGTTTTTAACTATTATAACGAGAACTTTCGTCCGTTTATCTTATCTTCCATAATAAATCTTTAATTAAAAAAAGGCCAATAGATTTGACCTAAAGAGGTATATTCTCCAGAAAGAAAAAGGAAACCAGTTCTCGTGCACGTCTTATAGATAACCGTACCTATGGATATTACTCTAAGTTATTTGAAAGACGGATTGCGGTCGATTGTTTTAAAGTCCACAATTTGTAGAAAACTACCCCGAAATTATTTCACTATCTTAAAGTACAGTGTATCATCGATCAATATCCTTTACTCCAACAGATCGCCGTATTGTTTTATTTAACACGCTAAGTGACCATTTGAAGCAAGAAAAAAAGAAACCCCAAAAAGAAAAGACCAAGAGGTAAGTATCCCTTCTTTGGGTATGGTCTGACCTAGACCATCACCATTAGGTTAATTTGTACCATCGTACGTTAAGAAACGAATTTAACAAGAAAACTGTTTAGAGACAAGGTCTAGCTCGGAGTCTCATTATCTGAAAACAACACGAACCCTTTAACTTTTCTATTTTTAAAATTATTAATGTATAAAAGGTATGGTTAGTGCTCGCGTAAAAGCTAACATTTTAAGTGGGCGAAGATGCGTGAACGGTTTTGATTGGTAACTGATCAGTGATTTGAGGGTGACGAACGACTATTGGCTAATTTATTAACCATTGACGAATCCATCCCTGCACGCAATCGTACTCTTTGCGAATCCAGCACGTTCTCAGAGTGTGCGAGCATATAAAGGTCGTTTTGGGTATAATCTTTCTTTGTCAGCCGGGAACAATTCTTTTAGGAGAGATTTAAAAGAGGTAAGCCATATTTTTTTTTGAAAAGCAAAGTAGATTAATTTATTAGAGAAAATTAACTTATTAGCCTATACATTTATTAAAATTGCCCTTTGTGTTCTAGTTTTTAATAAATACAGTAGCTATATCGGGCTGGAAACTTGAGAAATGAATTCGATATCATAAATTCTCAACTTCTCTAACTTAAAAAAAGTTTAAGATTGATGGGAAATACACCAGAGAGAGAGAGAGAGAGAGAGAGAGAGAGAGAGAGAGAGCGAGAGAGAGAGAGAGAGAGAGAGATTTACTTGACATTTATATCGTAATAATTACTTTATCAAATCGTATATTTTATTACGTCACTTACATTGTAAACTGATGCTTAAATGATATTTATTCTTCCGATAGTAAATTCCCCCCATGGGCGGACTTTCTATTTTTTTCATAATTAATAGTTGGTTAGACCAGTATTATGATGTAAATTATTACATTTTCACATCTGAACGGTGTGATTACAAAACAATTATTTGAAGGTTGAAATGTCAAAGTAAAAACTGTTGTTTTGCAATCAATCGTTTTCTTATACTCCAAATATTGCTCTAAAACTTGGCGCATATCTACTAGTGAATATAGACATCTTATATAACCACGGAAGATGGGGGGGGGGGGCATATTTTATTGATAATTTTAAATATAAACTATTATCATAGAGAATCTGATTTATTTTAAACACATATTACTTCGTCATGTTCTTACTCCATAATTTATATATCACTGCGGTAAGTTATTTATTTCTATCTTAAATAGTACTAACCAATTGGTTATTATGGTTTATGTCAAACATATCAATATTAATGTTTTATAAGATTATTCTCGGTTATTTCATTGCGATCACTGGGCTTTTTGTTAAAGAAATGATTTATTTACGGTTATTTTTCAAGCAGTGGCTAAAATCTCTGTTTAAAAAAATATTTCGACTGTTTTTCACACAAACATCTCAATAGAACTATTGTGTATACCAGTAATCATTTTATTACTAGTTTAAATTATTTCACTACGATCATTGTTTAAACAATTATTCCACATCGATTTTTTCTAACAATTATTTTTCAGTGCGATTTTTTCAATCTATTATTTCAGTGCGATTATTTTGTTATCTTTGTTACTTTACGACAAGTATGCACTGTTTATTAATGAGACAATCCGATTATGGGTCGCTGTAACCGCAAGTAAATAATTTACATGTGTCAGATATAAGTATTGTCAATTAAATGGGCTTTGCTAGCGACAATGCGGTCCTTTAAATTTTGAGATTGCTCAAAGCCTACGTCTATAACATTTTTACGTCCACTACGAATTTTTCTTGTCTAATATTCACAAAGAATAAGACGTCAACAGCATTAGCACCGGAGATATCCATTATTTATTTTCACACACGTGTTAATTTTGAAAAAGCCGAGATGAATAATGCTAATAAATTCCCACAAAAGATTTCTTATATACAAATGCTACTTCCATTCACACACACCCTAAGTGAAAAATCACACTCATATAGCGTGCATTGTTTGTATGCCTTTCGGAATAGTGTTTTCAAAATATGTCATGTGTCATAAACATGTTTTATGCAACCCGTTTCACTAATTAGGATATCCATTAGTTGGCATCATCTAATGTCAAAAGGTTATAAGACAAAAACCTTCATCAATGGGGCTCTGATCAGAACACACTAAGTCGCATCATTATTGGACAAGGATCCCAACTGTATTATTAGAAGTAGGCATTCTGAATGGACTTCGTTATCTGTTACCATTTACCTGTAGGTTGGACGGACATACATGTAACATTTTATTAATATGTATTCCTTGGAGGATAATTAAGTCATTTATTGCATCCCTCCCATACCATACTTTTATCTCAGGTTTGTAAGTGATGTACCAATCTGGTATACAAGGCAAGGGTTACCCCCCCCCCCCTCCCCAACCCCCACCAAGTTGTTATAGCCCATTGGAAACACCATTGATTGTTAATTTAAAACAAAATACATTATATCCAAGTTCTGTTGAAATAATGACCATAAAACCTTCTGAATGTAGCCATTATGTAATGGGTTCCAACTAGAGCACCACAGCTGAAAATTCCGGATAATAGGCACAAATTATGTAGTCTTTTTAACATTTTAAACCCCAAACCGTAAAAAGTCTCATTCCATAAACATATAAAAGCAAATGTATTTACTTAAATAAGCCGATTTCATGAAAATCGTAGATCTAGTAGTAGATTGACTATAACATTACTTGATCAATGAGAAATAAAAACAAATAGAAGTATTCTAAATATTAACTACTAAATTAACAATATTGAAATAAAATGGAAACCAAGATTTAACCTCGCCAATTTTGAAATTTATGTTTTTTCATCTTAGGGAATAAAATAAGTTTAACTTTGAAATTCAGATTTATCCATTGTCAATTTGATATCAATTACACAAATAAGACAAAATATAATTTAGGAAAAGATTTTGAAACGTAAAGTTTGTTGTCCTTATCGAAAATGAGAAAATATACTTACAATAGTAAGTAAATCAACATGCTAATAGTATTATTACAAATTTATGACCTCCAGCGCATGGACAATATGCGCATCTTGTTATGGTAACTTGCGTATGTTTTAGTCTCCGCTATTTATAACATCTTGAAAGGGTTTTTCTATTTGCGGTGTTATCTCGACTGTCCCTGGATGTACGTATTGCACCAATGTTTCACAAGGGTTAGGGGTAGGGTCTTGTAAACTATTTACCATACGTTAAAACGGGTTGCCGTTTACCATCTTAAAGGCCGATTTATTTCGTTATTATTATTATTTCCCTCTAGGCGGAAATAACATTGGTTCCGGTGAATATGTATATTTATTATATATTCTATATCTCAAGGTATTCTCCCATTCTTGGATTAACGTTTATCCAACATAAACTATTTATTTCTTATGGCCATGGACCCTATTACGATCCATGATATGATATATGAATTATTCGCTGGATCACAGAGGGAGAAGAAATTCAGAGATAGCGGAAAAAAAACAACAAAAATAGGCAAGCGATTCTTGCATCTTGTGACGTACAAGCTTGGGGCGAAACAACAACACGTGACTCTGATAATTTAAATCTTCTAAATGAAATTAGGAATCACCGTGTATACCAGTACGAGCGTATTGTGAACCAAAATATAGGGCTTTGCCTTGGACCAGAAAACAAATAATATGACGCCATCGCAGTCTTTTTGGAATTCTAACGTCAAAAATAGAGATCCATCAATTATTGGCGGAGACATAGGCTTTTTTTTAGGAAAGCTTCGAATTCGTCCCCAATAACAGTAATAACAATAATAGCAAGATGAGTGGGTGGTATGAACTTAAAGATACATTATATAAGAATTACATAAAGAGCTGGTTGTTCTTACTATAATAGTTCCAAAATAAGTAACGAAAAGTGGATATATTACTTAATTCAGTGCCAAGTAATGAGTTTTTGATCTTTTGACAAAGTGTATGTTTATATGCATATTATCTAAGTAACTGAATTTAAGGATTGGAACTAATTGCTAAAAGAATATTGACAAAGCTTATTTTGATCTTCTCTTGAAAGGTAACTTTTGCAATTAGGTTGAATAGTTGTTTTTATTTGTTTTGCGAACTGTGTGTGTCTCTATATTACCTTTATACTACTTTAGATAGAGTCAATACTGAAATATAAAAGTCGACATTTTGAGAAAAACACAAAACGAATTTGTTCAGCAGAGACATTCATTAAGATGCCAAAAGGAAATAAAATGGCGTTAAACGTCCTACTTATTTGCTCCATCCTGGATAATGAAGACTGGATTAAGTCATGCAATGTGCAAAAGGAGGCTTTTGTCCGGCCAGCAAAACTCTTATTTCGAATTCCAACTGTCAAGGGGTCTGTTACGTTGCCTACACACCTCATTCTTGACACTATGTCTTCCCTGACCCTCTGCCCTACACCAACTACAAGAGGAAATCATGTTGGAAAATGTCGAGTAATTTTTTTCGACCAAGACCTGAACAGATCTCGAAATCTTTCCGTTTTAAGCAGAAATTTAGGATATGTTTATTTCATTTACACATTTTATCTAACCAGTTTCATTTTAAAAATTAAATACAAATATATTTGATCCGTTCGAACGATGACAACACCTGTAAATAGTCAAATTAAAATAGTATAAAGCTAAAATAACCCACCAGACCCTAATGCAATAACTACAACACTGTTCTTTCAGAAAGTCCCGCTCCGCTATTTTAATATCTTGCGTCAAGTGTAAGTCGTTGCACCGCTATGTGGGTAAAATGTCCACCGAGTACATTTTAGTGTTGACCAAGACGTAGACATTTGATATTTTTCGAAAAATGCAAATAATGCCAAGATGCATGTAGGTGTGTTCAGATCAGAGCTGATTGTCTACGATATCACCCTAGTTGGAAGTGGACGTTAAACCCCAAGAACGAACGAACAGCTGATCATTCACGCTCTGTAGCATGTACATGTATTGTACATGGTTAGATAAAAATGACAAATAAATGTACTGGTTTACATTATGTATGTTTAGTGCTGAAAGGATTTGAATTATGGAATGAAAGCCATGATGGTTCAGTGAGTTAGAAGCTGGCCCCCAAGTCTAATGTTCAGGGTTCGCGTTCGCTCCCGGTGTTGACCGAAAACGCTCATCGTGATTTTCGGGCGTGGTTTCCCCATGCCAGTGGAGGGCCTGACAAGGACAGCTGTCTAGCCGTTCGAATGGGACCGAGTTCCCGTGTCACATTGGCATGGATAAAAGCGTAGGTCGTAGCGCCGCTGTCCTGGGAAAATGGTCTACGCCCGTCTTTATAAGCCCAGAACAGCAGGAAGTTTATTTACATTTGAATTATGAAATGTATCTTCGTGAAATACATGTACATAAGTGTTAATATACAGCAAATACAGCAAACGCTGCCAAAAGAGTAATCATCATCATTCAAATTTGATTTTTGTACCAACGAAATTGTGATCGGCGCTGCATGGCAAGGAGTCGAATATGTAGGACCCGACGTCGCTGATGTAGTGTTGCTTGCCTCAAGAAATTAAACTAAGCAATATAACCAAAACGAATGTCTGGCACAGTCATACCGGATATGAATGAGCGTCACTGCGCATTCAGTGTGGCGCTTTTCACAATCCGAATAAACTGTAATGATGTAGCACTCTTTACCCGCGAAAAACCCATCCAAATTCCAAAGTCGGAGGGGTCAAAATCAAAAGTACGACACAGATGTCAGTAGCGCGTGTGTCCCCACTGGCTCTTACGCACGCTGTGCAGCGATGTTGCATGGAATGAACCATATGTGTCGCACTTTTGGTTTTGACCCCTCTGACTTTGCACCGTTGATTACAGATTAAACATCCATAAGTGTACAAATGTGTTGTTATTGATGTGTTCCCATTTGAATATTGTTCACAATAAGAAGCAAAATAAATAAGATATGTTTACAGGATCATTTTGTTATACGAAAAACTAAGTGATGCGTTTTCTATGGCGTTCAGTATAATATGTGCTTGCTAATTACTTGATTAAAGAATAATATGCTATACCTACTAATATCTCATTCAACATCTTCTTTTGAAAGTTATTGCTTGATGAATAAATAACGTGAGACATTTTGTTAATAACAAGATCACTAACTCGACTATTTTGTGTCAGTTGGTTATATTATTGATTAAAATCTCGCAGTTCAAAGATGTATCTTTAACATGTTTGCTTCAAAATATGGCCTTTGATAAGTTTTTGTGTCAAATGACCCGCTTCATTACTTAATCTAAAAACATAACTTTTAATGAATTATAAAAGCTCAGAAAAAAATTCTTTCAGATACAATATGAGGTAATTTAGAATACAGACTGCAGATTTCTGTGGCTTTGAACCTATTCACTAGATGTACGACCATCTTTCAACAGGAAGAACATAAAATCAACATTATTGGAAAAAGGCGAGATCTTCGTTTAAGACCATTCAACAATAAGAGACCATTTAATTTGTCGCTTCGAGTCCCCTTTGAGTTTTATTAAGACTTTCCGTTCTAAAACCAATTGCATGTGAAAGTAGCTATTTCACGGTTTCTTGTTCTTTATTAGTATTTACTTACCAAATCGTACCCATATAATCAGTGATATTTGTTTGGTATATACGTTGTTAGTCCGAGTGGCTTCCAACTATTTATTAAGCTATTAATTACGTGGGTTTAATATCTCTAGATATACTAGACATAATTCAGACCCATAACGACATCTACTTTGATTGTTTTTCCTAATGTTACAATAACTTGTTATGTTGAGATGATTCAATAGTTTATCTGCTAGCTTCCCTGATTAAAATCTAACTTCAGGCATGGTTGAAAGGAAGGGTGGTCTTACCTATAGTAGGTTCAGATGAACTTGCAAACAAAGCCGTCAAACCTGCGGATAAGACAAACAACACAAACGTTGCAAGATAAAAACAAATAAACTTAATAGAGTCGAGGGTCAATCGTAAACGTCCACTGCCCTATGCTTAATGGCATAATACCAACTTGTTTGATATAAGAAAATGATTTAAAGTTATGTTCAAGTAGGGAATTTACATTGATTGGGTGGTCTAATTACACCTAAAGCAGCCAGTTACAGGAGCTGTATAGATCATAAGACATTATGTATTTGTCGTGGGTTCGGTCCCACATTTATTCAATACAAGGATAGAGTAGAGTCGATTGTCTAACCCAAAGCGATTATTGGAAATTTCGAAATTACCTAGTGAAACTTTATTTTCCTCATTCATGTTTCCACCCAATTACTCGCGTTTTCTAGCAAAGAATATATCTACAGTAACATTTACATGTCTACACAATTTCCTTTTATAAATCTGAATTTATTTCTTTTTATTTCAGACCACAATGTACAACATACAAGTTAAAATTCTAGCAGTTTTCCTCTCCTTATGCTTGGCCTTACTTACAGATGGGGCTGCTATCACACATCCAAATTTAAGGTAAGTATTTTTATACATGTTATATATATATTGTAGAGAATATAACAAATTCTATAATATAATTATGTAATGACCCCTTTCTAAACGCCAATCTAATGGAGTCACGGCGGTTCACTATCCAGTAGTTCGATCCTGGTGTTGGTAGAGAAAGTACCCCGAAACTTTCCATCGTGGTTTCCTGTAGGATGATCTGGCAGACGAGAAGTGTCTAGTGATCAAGTTCCCATGTACACATTGGCGTGCACGTAAAAGGACCATTGTTGTAGTCGGAATTTGAAATTTGAAACGCCGTAGCACCTCTGAATGCTCGCCTTCGTTTACCCATTGCAGGACTGTAGAACGTTAAACTCCATTTCATGAATATTAACAGTCATTAATATTCATAGTAGTTGTTTTGAATGCCTGCTTTTAGAAGTTTGAATATGAAATAATTATTGTGTTCGAAATCTTTACATGTTTAAAACAGCCGTTAACAAATCAAACAATAAAATTATGGAGTATTTTGGTTACATGTTTGTTTGTAACCAGATAAATTTATATTAAAGTGCAGTCAACGTAACACTTTATTGTTTATCGGGTGATTGGATGAAATATCATGATGTAGGAGATCAGCGACATCATTCATCATGTAGTACCAATTTTAAGTTGATGTTTCTTTTCATGGATGCTATAACTTAAAGATGGATGCAAGTGTAGGATAAAACATATATATATATAATGTGTAGGCAATTCTTATGCCATATTGAATTCAATATTCCAAATATAACAGTGTTCAATTTCAATATGAAATATGAAATGAAATGGGGTTTAACGTCCTATTTTTCTGCACCGGTTGGGCTAGTGGAGACAGGCGTACGTCATATAGTGTGCTGTAGGGGAATTTTATCCTGAAAACGGCTGTACGCTCTACTTTTATATCGAATTTCAATTGCCAAAGGTTCTTTCACGCGCAGATTAGCGTGTAAACGAGGCCCCGAGATCTTGTTTCGTCATGTCCGAACGACAAGAAGCCTAATTGCCAAAACCCCCTTTTGCACTTCGAGGGAAACCATTTTGGAAAATCTCGGGGAACTTTCTCGATCTACATCGGGATCGAACACCTTCTTCACTTACCAACCGCGGCTCCCAAGAATATAAAACAATAGCCTTAAAAATAAATATATGTACCTGTCTTTACATGCTTACTTTTGTCAGAACACCTTAAACCACTCCCCATTAAAGAGTTAACTTTGGCATTCTCATTAAATCGGTCAATTGCAAAAGACGATTTAAAAACATTGATATAAAATATACACTTTGATCGGGGTGCATGTCCTTTAAATATAAGAAAAACATAATAAAAATATAATTACAAGATACATGACAAAATATTTATAACCAAACTTCATTTTCAACCATTTTATGATTATGTTACATGTACGACCTTCCTTGATACACATCAGTTCGACAAGATGAGCTTTTTACAACTGCATTCAGGTTTGTTAAGGCAGTGTGGTGTAGAGATGAATTATCATATAAATTACAATGTCAAAAAGGGATTAAATCACTGATAAAATATGAAAGCGTGAAGTGTTTAATGATTATAACCACAATATGCTTCTTTGTGTAGATTTTACAACTTTTTTTACTGTATAGACGTAAATGTTAAGATATATGATATTTAAGTAGTAACCAACAAAGAAAAATGAAACGAAATGGGGTTTAGCGCTCTACTACCGTTCTTCAGCAACCGAACAAACAAACGTCCGTATACATTGAATGTACTGTGAGAGGAATTTTGCACGGACAACGGCGCTACGGCCAAGGGTTCTTTTATGTGTAGGCCAAAGTGTACGTGGTCTCGCTTTCGGGTCCACCCGAACGATTTTGTTTTAAAAAAACCCCAAAGGCCTTCTTAAATAGACCCTGTAATTGTGTAATGAAATGTCACAACGGCTTAAATTTGTCAATATGAAATTCTTTTGTTTCACTGTTGCGTGGTTCAGTAGGTAAGGCTCTGGGTTAGTAACCAGTCCTGCTTTCGATCTACAGGTTGCACATTCTAACATTTAACAGGGCCTAGTCGTTCGGATGAGACGAAAATTGTTCCCAAAAGCACGCTATATAACATTTTCCTGGTTGATGCAGAAAAGTGTGACATTAAACCTCATTTCATTCTTTGATAATTTCACTGGTAAATTCTATTACTCATTTACATTTATATAATTCTCCTAGTAATCGACAATGGATAATGCTACATGCTAGTTTCCAAATAGCAAAAATAAGACTTTTATTTAGCCATATGCAAAATGTTTCTTAAAAGCATATATCCTTTATAAACTGGACTTTAGATGTATAAAGTATAATATAAATGTCATTTCAAAAATATAGGAATCAACTACTTAGTTACAGTCTGGGCTCAAGCATTACTTTAGTCTTAATATAATTCTTAAAATCCGGGTCCATATATGAGAATGTGTTGGACGTTACACGTTTTCGTGTTTTCGATGTATTATTTGAGTCCATTTTGAATTGATCTAAGGACAGGAAATGCTGTGCAACTTTTCATCCAATTTTAGCTAATGTATTATATCGAACTTCTCACAATTTTCATGAGGAAATTTTAATTTCCGTGATTGGAAGCTTGTGTTTTAATAGTTTCATGACCTTTTGCAATCCCCAGTCGCTATTCTGATCATTAAATTTTTATTATTGTTTTGTTGCACAGACTTAAACGACAGACAGCTGATGTAAGGACGGCAGAATATTTAGCACGAATGGCTCTAGGAAGAGCTCTAACGTCTTATGGGTGCCGTAATATAGCATGTGGTATGGTGGACGTATATAGAAGGTAAATATTCAATATTACAGACTGTAATTCAAATACGGATTGGTGCCTGCTTTACGGTATTGAATTGTTGTTCTTAATTCATATAGATTTCAAGTTCTCTGATTTGTTGAGTGGTCCAACGCTTTTATTAACTCTAACCCGAATTTGAATGAAAATGGCAATACGTCTAGAAAGGCAAACGCTATGTAAATGCATTAAAGCTGCATTCCAAGTTCTTTTGGCCCTACTAGACTGTCCGTATGTAGATGAAACGAGCCCACGATAGTTATAGCTATGCCCTTCCATCAAGTCAATATTCGATTTGTGTGACACTATACCAAAAGTGCGAGTTTGCTATATCTCATGTCATGGGCATCTTAGGTATTCCGTTGCATCGCCATTTGGTTTGTTGTATTTATACAACATTGTAATAATTTAAGTATTCAACAGACCAGATTAGTTCCTTGACATGACTCGGTGTGATAAAGAGGTGTTGTTATATTATGCTATGGTTTATTCTTTCGTGTGGTCGAAATTTAAATAAACGATAGCATTTAAAAACAGCGCCTTGTCCCACTGGGTACATAAGTCAAAGCTTCTCAACATGCGCCGTTTGAAAGAAAAACCTGGCCATGCTTAAAATCCCCCTACGAGATAAAATTCTAACGACATTAGAAAATTTCACTTTTGTCTGATGTAAGCATCTAAATGCCATTTGAGTAAGATTCATATACAGAGTGTAAATAAAAGTGTTATTTCCCAGATTAGATTCTAGTGAAAAATAATTCGGTATTTTACTTTAAAGCCCCAATAATACTCTTGTTGTAACTGAATAATATGTCCCAATCTTCATTCTGGTCAACAAATCGTATTATTTTATAATATTCCAATTAAATTATGATATAAATTTCATCTTAACACACCTATTTTAAAAAATTGGAAAAATTCAACTAATTGATTTGAAAAGTCTAACGTAAGCCTTTTCAAATGTGACTTGGATTTTAAAATATTTTCGAACCCTCTGGACAAGTAAAATAAGTTGTAATGGATAATTTACACAACAGGTAGGACACTTAAACATGTAGTACTTAGAATAAGGATATTAGTTATTTTCTGGAGATTCCAAGCCAGCAAGAATGTTATTGTCCCTTTAACGTCTGCACTGGAACACCAGCTTAAAACAGATAACTTCTTGTGACCTCTAATGCATAAACCGTGTTTTTCTTTATTGATGACGTTATTGGAGATAGAATAATCTGACTATTTATTAAGAATCGTATATTATATTTCTCCTGTGTGCATCGTTGATAACATGACATCATATCCACCCGTCACAGTTATCGTCAACATACTTGTGTATATTTTAAGGTCGGAAATTGATTGTATGAACAGTGCCGGTTATTTACTTAGATTGGATCAACTATAACTATCAGTCATTCTTTGACCATGAACTGGATTCCTAGCGATAATCATGATGATGATGTCAGTTGTGCCGGACAGCGTCTAGTCGCTCGGGTAGGACAAAAAATTGTGGCCACGTGCAAGTGAAAGAATCAGTGACAGCAGGAAGTCGAGATAAGTGTAGGCCACAGCGCCGCTGTCCGGGCAAAATCTCCTCTATAACACACTGCATTGTGAATGTCCAACTTGATTAGTCTGATTGGTGCAGAAAAGCAGGACAGTAAACTAGGCACGTAACTAAAAAAGTTTCGACGCCCCCCTCCCTCGTGAAATTTTTTTCGACCATTAAACGATAGATATACATTTAACACCCCCCCCCTCTCGTTGCTCTGAGCTAGTTGCGGCCCCGCGTTAAACCCTTTCATATGCATGTTACAATCAGCAGTTCCTGCTTTGCGACGATAAAAAAAACTGTTTAAGACGAACACATGGCGATATCATCAGATGTGATCGATAAAAAAGACACAACAGGACAGACATTTCAATATTTTTGATGGAGAGGGTAAATGAACACCACTCGCGCTTCCGGGAGAATACTAAACGAACCGAAATTCTTATAACTACAAGGTACCAAATATAAACGGAGGGAAAATTGGCATAATTTTCTCGGCTCTATATTTACTTATAAAAGTGCTTGAACTATTTTGTATTTGCTATTCAACGGAATGACGCGAACATGTGACATACAGTAATGCGTTACTATATAATTTGAAATTACACTGGGAAATTTTGTGTGTCAACGAATTTTGTAAAATTAGGACAAAGGTTAACGTTCCTTAAAGGTGTATAGACTAAATTTTAACATTTTCATTGCAAAAAGTGGCGAAATCCAAAAATAGTGAAATAAAATAAGCAACGCATCAGAAACAGAACCACTTTATCCCCATTATTCAAGTTTTTGCACAAAAATTATATAAATTATATATCTCCTTGAATAATATCATTGATTGAAATATAATATTGTAACCAAAAAAGTTTTCCATTGGAGATACGTACATTTTACTAGACTTTCTATAAAGAAACTGCTATTGGGAGGATAATTCTTCTCCCTTGCCTTGCAAGACATGTAAGTAAATGGACCACACCTTTAATTACCTTTGGCTTATTTTCCAGTTGATTAGAAATGTTGTTTCAGAATTACCAATTCTCTTATTGTAATTTGAAAGTATCAAAGTTTTTAGTATCTTCGAAGCAATAAAAGCCTAAAATGTTGAACGAATGAATCGGGAAATCCATTGCCAACACATGAACGTAAATGAAATGAAATGGGGTTTAACGTCCTATTCTTCTAGTCTATATTGTGCTGTGAAGGTAATGTGGGCCGGACAGCGCCACTAATACTTACTCTTATATCTAATGCCAGTTGTTAATGGCTATTTTACATGCACGCTAACGAGTACACGGGACCTCAGTTGTTTGTCCTAAACGAACAACTAGACGTTTGCATTGCCTTACCCCCGTCCTTCACGACTGACAAGAGGCAACCACACCGGAAAATCCCGATATACTTTTTCAGTCAAAACAAGGATCGAACACGGGACCTCATTGTTAGCGACCCAACGTTTTACTCACTGATTCACCTCGGTCTGACTCATGATCGGGAGCTAAAGACTTACCGTTAAGATGTTAAAGAAATTTGTATGCTCGTGGGTATTCTAAGTTACAAAAAGGTTTCCCACAAATTTTGACCAAGTTTATGATGCCATTGAAAGAAATATGACCGGCACTCTGCAATTAGAGCGCTTCGCATCTGTTTTTATATCATTTCTCCTTGAGGGAGTATAGTCTTAGACGCAGATATAAAACATTAATAAATTAAATCGTCCGCGAACATGAAATAATATCATTCTCCTATGAGAATAGGTTTCTTGTCCTAGAGGCCACACTATTCAAATCATAAGTATTTCATTGTCAATGCAGCTCTAATCCGTTTTACATTTTTCATATAATATTCAGTTTTTGTGTGTATATTATACACACAAAAACTGAATTAACATTCCCGATTTTATTACAGTATAAGTATGCTTAGTGTTTTCGTCTGAAATCGTCGATTTAAGAATCAAAAAGTCGATCAATCCACCCTGTGTCTGCTCTCCTGCATTCTATTTGCCCTAATTTTCAGAATGAATGAATCATTAACTGAAACGAGTTTTCCAATGTTATTATGTGAGGTCTTAATTTTTGTCATATTATTTACTTGACTTTACCTTTTGTTTCATGTTGTGATTACCTCTTAGGATTTATTACGCACGGTATTTGTATCACACAACATAAAGTCTTGGAATTATTTTGGTATCAAGTTATTGACACACGAGTTAAATCTTCGAAATGGAATTTATAGCAAATTGGCCCAAGTGATTTGGGTTCGACCCTCGTATTTACCAAGAAAATGACGCATTATGGAGGGTTGAAGAAGAGAAAGTGGATTAAAGCCATTACATTGGCAACTTCTGACAGTTAAAAGACGAATTAAGAGAAAACTTCCATACCCCAGTTACATTAGTGCAATTATTGTAAGACGTACCCCCTTCACACTTGTTCACATAGAATGAGCGACAACATTTTCATCTTCACCCACAGCCTATGTCTCATCCCGCTACAGGGCCTGTAAATTTTTGGTCTTCGACAATCACTATTTGATATTTTGGATGTTCTGGTTTGTATTAGGGTATTTTGAGGGGCATTTTAGTTCCATATCAATCACGTTCCGGACTTTGTTTCAGAGGCACCCAAGTCTGGCCCGGAAAGTTGCGCGAGTTAATTTTTGAAAAACTGTTTGTAAATGATTACTGTCTGTATATTGTTATGTTTATAGCTTATGTACAAATTAAACGTGTGAAATTCCTATCAATTCATAAAAAAACAACGTAAGCGTTAGACTAAAAAGAGTCCCAAATCTAAAAAAAGGGCCACAAACTACACGAGAATGTTAACTTCTTTAAGCCTAGACCATAACGCGGACGTGCTTATACGGGCAGTCAACGGGTGACATTTTTATAAACCCGTGCACAAACCGGTGCCGCAGAAGATCACATACTGGCCGTAGAGAATTTTGGTCCCGCTTATACAAAATATTTCACCCAGTTTCTTGTGGCTGGTCTGCGAGCTACCAAACCCCTCGCCGTGTGCGTGTCAAAACAGTCACGGCGGGTTGTGAGCTGGGCATTCAGGACTCCGCTATCTCACCAATTAATTAATTAATCCCAGTCCATCCCTATCAGTAGCTGTAATATCCACTCTATATTGTTTTCAGTGGAAAAAAGAAAAGGGCAGAAGGCAACACTGTAGATGAAGACGATTCTAATAGCTATGATTTTTTAAGAGCATTAATACAGCGAAATATTCAAGAGAACACAAACTGAGGTAAATGTGATTTTCCGTCCTTTACATTTATATTTAGCGTCTCTTTTTTTAAATGATGTTAATTTCTGATCAGAGAAATAAGAATAGCGGAAGTAATTGGAATGATAAATTGAAAAGCTTCTATGTGTTCATTGCTGGGGGTCACCCATGACCTTACGATAAAGTCACTAGTGCTCATTTATTGTCTGTAGCCAAATTTAACAAGCCAATTGTGATGTGCACAATATTGTGGCAAATGGTGTGCCACCAATAATCGTATTCTATTATTTCTAGACAAAAGTATGGCGAGTTTTGTGACTAATGTTATCTTTAAGCCATTACCGAAAGGCGCGATAGGTGTCCCGTGGGCTGGGTAACGGCGTATTTATCTATCGTACGTTTTTAACAGGATTTGTTGTTTATGTTTGCGTGTCAACATCGCGTGACTTAAACTCCTTGGCAGGGTTGTCGCAAACTAAATAGTAGCCCCAACCCCTCCCCCCAGGACAACCACCCATGGGAATAAAAATGTGAATGGTACTTCCCCAATCCAACCCAGACAGCAAGAACAAAAGTATTATAACACTTGTCAGTTGAGTTTTGACTGAACAGCGGTAAGTCAAGGAAACACTTAAATTTCCGATAGTAGTATCATAAAATAGGTTGCCAGGCAACGAAACATACGCCCACACAGCAGCTAAATTGTCCGGGCAGTCAACAAGAGTTGTCGCATATTAAGTAATTATCAGAAAATCATTAGAAAATCATTGGTTTTTATAAAGTTCTGCTCCATGCTAATGTAAAGTATACGAATCGTTTAATATTATGGAATAAGCTGTCACCACCGCTGGATACGAAACATTTAATATTATGGCGACTTTTTGTATAATCAGGGGCCATAATTCAGGAAGTTACGATCAGATATGTCCAAATATCGACAGGAACCAAGAACTTTCAGTTTGACCAAAATCGAATTAAAATTGTGACCTCTACAGGGTACACAACCTTGATATACCATATTTTTACACTATTCGTGTAAAAATGTCGGCCATTTTGTTCATCAATTTTGGTCCGATGTTCACAAAATTCAAACTGAAAATTCATTACAGTGTAACAGTGATATAAACAAATGTTTTTGAACTCCAGACCGATCACAAGATAATAAAGGCAATTTTCCGTATAATCAGAGGCCATAATTCAGGAAATTACAATCCGATATGCGCAAATATCGCAAGGAACTAAGATCTTTAGGTTATAAACATGTATTTCAAGTTTCATCAAAATCAGTTCAAAATTGTGACCTCTATAGGGTCCACAACCTTGATATAACATATTTTCACACTATTCGCGTACAAACAGCGGCCATTTTGTCCGTCAATTTTGGTCCAATTTTCACGAAATTCAACATCATCTTTTAAAACAATGTAACGGTGATATAATCAAACGTTTTTTTTAAACCGGATAATAATTTTGACCCACAGAGGGGCCACAAGCTAAAAAAGGCAATTTTTCGGTCAAATCACGGGACATAATTCAGGAAGTTACGATCAGATGGGCGCAAATATAGAAAGGACCCAAGATCTTTGGGTTATAAACATACATGTCAAGTTCCATCAAAATCGGTTCAAAATTGTGACCTCTATAGCTTGATATAACATTTTTTCGCACAATTCGCGTACAAACAGCAGCCATTTTGTCCGTCAATTTTGGTCCAATTTTCACGAAATTCAACATCATCTTTTATAACAATGTAACGGTGATATAATCAAACGTTTTTCTAAATCGGATAATAATTTTGACCTACAGAGGGGCCACAAGCTAAAAAGGCAATTTTTCGGTCAATCACGGGACATAATTCAGGAAGTTACGATCAGATGGGCGCAAATATAAAAAGGACCCAAGATCTTTGGGTTATAAACATACATGTCAAGTTTCATCAAAATCGGTTCAAAATTGTGACCTCTATAGCTTGATATAACATTTTTTCACACAATTCGCGTACAAACGGCGGCCATTTTGTCTGTCAATTTTTGTCCGATTTTCACGAAATTCGAACTCAACCTCCATTACCATGTAACGGTGGTATAATCAAATGGTTTTTTTTTTAAATCGGATAACAATTTTGACGTCCAGAGGGACCACAAGCTAAAAAGGGTGATTTTTTGGACAATCAGGGGCCATAATTCAGGAAGTTACGATCCGATGGGCGCAAATATTGAAAGTCGGTTCAAAATTGTGACCTCTATAGGGTCCACAATCTTGATATAACATATTTTCACACTATTCGCGTACAAACGGCGGTCATTTTGTCTGTCAATTTTGGTCCGATTTTCACGAAATTCGAACTCAACCCCCATAACTATGTAACGGTGATATAATCAAACAGTTTTTTGAATCGGATAACAATTTTGACCTCCACAGGGAACACGAGCTAAAAAGGGTGATTTTTCGGACAATCAGGGGCCATAATTCAGGAAGTTACCATCCGATATGCGCAAATATCGAAAGGAACCAAGATCTTTCGGTTATAAACATGCATTTCTAGTTTCATGAAAATCGGTTCAAAATTATGACCTCTATAGGGTCCACAATCTTGATATAACATATTTTCACACTATTCGCGTACAAACGGCGGCCATTTTGTCTGTCAATTTTGGTCCGATTTTCACGAAATTCGAACTCAACCCCCATAACTATGTAACGGTGATATAATCAAACGGTTTTTTGAATCGGATAACAATTTTGACCTCCACAGGGAACACAAGCTAAAAAGGGTGATTTTTCGGACAATCAGGGGCCATAATTCAGGAAGTTACGATCCGATATGCGCAAATATCGAAAGGAACCAAGTTCGCTTGGTTATAAATCTGCATTTCAAGTTTCATCGAAATCGGGTCAAAATTGTGACCTCTACACTGTTCACAAGCTAAAAACGTGATTTTTCGTAAAATCAGGGGCCATAACCCATGAAGTTACAGTCCGATACATGCCAATATCGAAAGGAACCGAGATCTTAGGGTGATAAACCCATATTTTAAGTTTCATTGAAATCGGATAAAAATTGTGACCTGTAGACTGTTCACAAACAATTGTGGACGGACGGACGGAGAGCGGCGACGACAATATACGTCCACATAAAAATGTGGGCGTATAAAAAGCGCTATTTCGAATTGAGCGAAAAGAAAGCCATGTTATTTTTTTCTGATTCTTTTTGGACACAAGTTCAGTCAGCAGATGTCCTTTAATTGCATCTAGGGGACCCGAGCATGGTCAGTGAGTAAGGCGCTGGCTCAATAAACGGGTTTGAACCCAGTTTTGGTCGAGATACTTCACCTGGAAGTTTGGTTTCCCATTGTCAATTGTTGCAGGATCGAAGGCATGACAATGGCAGTGTCTAATCAGAACCCTTGATATTTAGAATTCGAAATAAGAGTTGACCGCTGCTGTCCGGACAAAATGTCCCGTAAAGCACACTACATGACGTAATACCGCGTTAATTATCCCAGTCTGTGCAGAAAAGTAAGACGTAAAAGACCATAAATTTTATTTTATTTTTAATACGCCCATATTTTTATGTGGACGTACATTGTCGTCGGTCCGGTCTGTCCGGACGTTCGTCCACAATTGGTTTTTGGGCACTCTAGAGGTAACAATTTTGAAGAATTTGAAATATAGATTTATCTTCAAAAGATCCTAGTTACTTTCCTAGTTACTTTCGATATTGGCATGTATCTGGTAGAAACTTCATGGATTACTGCACCTAGTTGTACGAAAAATCACGGTATTTGCTTGTGGACCCTCTTAGAGATCACAATTTTATCCACTTTAGGTGAAACTCAAAATGCCTGTTTATAACCCAAAGAACCCTGTTTCATTCGATATACGCGCATATCGGACGCAACGTCCTGGATTATGGCCCCTGATTTAACGAAATATCACGATGTTAGCTTTTGGACACTCTTTATAGGTCACAATTTTTATCCGATGATGATGATTGAATTCCAATTTCATGAAAATAGAACCGAAACCCCCTAATTGTGTTAAAGTGTGTAATATCACGGTTGCCCACTAGAGGTCACAATTTTGATCCGATTTTGATGAAACTTAACACATGTGTTTATGTCCCAAAGATCTCGGTTCCTTTCGATATTCGCGCATATCTAACATAAGTTCCTGGATTATGGCCCCTGATTGTATAAAATACCGCAATTTTAGCTTCTGAACCCTCTATAGGTCACAATTTGTTTTCGATAGGTCACAATTTATCACCGTTACACCACAATGACAGTTTAGTTCGAATTTCACGAAAATTGAACCGAAACTACCGGAGAAAATGGTCGCCTCCCTTTAGAGGTCACGTGTTTATATCGCAAAGATCTGGGTTCATTTCCATTGTGCGTATCTGATCTTAACTTCCTTGATTATGGCCCCTGATATTATGTAAAATCGCCTTTTTTAGCTTGTTCTCTGTCCATCTCTTTCAAGATGTGGGCGTATCTTGCCTGGCAACCGCTGGTTAGTTACATTATTACATAGTCGAACCCTAACAGACCGAGCACTTAAAGGTCTGTTTAAATCTTGGTGCTCTACGGGAATATTTTATAGCGAGGTTAATCATATATGTTGAGAACATGGTCTTTAATACCGAAAATCCCCCTGAGTGAAAAGAACTTCATGTGTAGCTCCACTGAACAACCCGCTGTCGATGGGCCTGGAAAGCTGCGCTGCGACCGACTTTTAAATCGCATTCCTACTGTCAAGGGTTCTTTTAAGTGGATACCAATGTGTACACGCGACCTAAACCACTCGCCCTGTCCCACTGACATCGACAAGGGGAAACCACGCAGTAAAATCTCTGAGAACTATTTCGATCAGCATCGGGATCAAACTCCCGGACGTACTGCGACTCGAGCAAAAACTTTAACGTGGCATAATGTTGTTGTTGGATTATCTGAGTGTAAAAACTGCACCAAATAACTTAGCTGTAACGAAATCCATTTGGTAAAACAGGGCAAAAACTTTCGACCGGCACACCACTTGTTCCCCCGAGTCATCTGATAACTAGACTATTGAGGGTCTATAAACCCTATCCTTAAGGAAACAGAAAATGCCCAATACCTTCCTCCCACTCCCCCCCAATACACTATGCATTACATGTCATTAGAAAATATGGCTATTTGATGTCAGGAAACAGAAGTTTTAATACGGTTTTACATATTTTGACTTTCAACGTAGACAAAAAGACCCATACTTAACTAACGTTCGCAATTTTATTGACAAATTTGATGCATTTCAGGAATTTTTAATGTACAAAAAATATACCAAACCAATTTAAGTCTACCAAAGAAGATTTAACAGAGAAGGTTGAGAACACAAGAAATATTGCACCGATAGTCTTGTAAAGTAAAATATCTGTTGTGGTCAATAAAAATACATGTACTTAAAATACTTTCTTTGTGTTTTCTTTTTCTTCTCGTAAAATGTTGCCAAAGATAAGATAAATAAATGCTAGTAATCTACAAGTAATGAAGCCAATAATCTTCAATAGCCACTTGGACATACGCAAATCGTTATAAATCAGGATTACATATATATATGGCTGAAGTAGTTCGGTGGTTTCAACATGGCTAATTTTGACTAGAAATTGGTGTAATGGACTACCTTTCACGTGCATTTCACTACAGAAATCAAATGGGGCGTGTCGTTTAGACGATACAATCCTTAAAAGAATGTGATCTGAGCTCAATAGAAAGGCAAATAAGTCACTTACTTAGATACCCTGTTTATAACAAATTTGAAAGCGAAATCAACGTATTCATAAAATAATAGGCCTGCATTGCAATGTATTGCACCATTCCTATCATTATTCTGTAGTGAAATACATCACAAAATATGGGAAATATGATAAAAATATAAAAGGTCTGTTTCATTTGGTCTTCTGTACATCAGAAGCTTGGTTTGTAATATGACGTCACTGAAAAACTGGGTTGAGTATCAAAAATTCTAACTCTCGAAAATGAAACGAAATCTGAAAAAAATATTGAAAAATGGATTAGACATACCATTTGAACATCATACACAATTACCATCAACGACTATATTCTAACATTGATTTGCTTTCTTACCATGTGGTCGTTATAAAGGATTGTCTCCCTTTACAAAGCTGACGCGGAGGGATCCGTCAACTATACGCCGCACATATCACCGTATCCACATAGGCGTTTCTTGGGGGGTCCATACAAGGTCAGATCCGCTTCGGAGAAAACCGGCACCGCTGTCTGTAAACCCCAATTTTGGGGGCAAATTTAGTTTTGCTTCTCTTATTGCCATTGAGCTCCAATAAAACACTAATTTTATTTTAATTTTATTTGAATACCACGATTTTGAACTGAGTTGTCTGGAGCCACTGTACTTTGTGCGACATTTTTGGGCATCGATTATTAATAGTGAATGCAACTGCAATAGTCTGATTGGATGGTTGGAATTCTGAAGGGGGTTTCGTTTCCAAACGATTGGATACTTTTTACACGGGATAGAATAGCAGAAAACTCATTTGCGGTGGTTAAATTTTCTAAATTTTTATCCGGGAGGGTAAGACCGATAGACTATATTGGACCAAATTGAAGTTGCTGTATTCATAGGCTGGAATAGCAGGAAAACGCGTTTGCGGCAGTTAGATTTTCAAAATATTCTCCCAAACCATTGATTGGAATTTGAGTCAACCACTTTAATTAGGCTATACTAGACCACTTTGAAGTTGCTTTATTCACTGGCTGAACTAACAGAAATAATGTTCCCAAATTTTCTTTTGAGGGAGGGGGGACAATGCTGGAAAGAATTAACTATCTAATGATAAGTCATGTTTTGTGTATGTTCTTTCGGGTCAAATTTTAACCAAATTCTCTACGATGCACCACATAAATACAATGTGTAATCCATGAGGACAAGTGTCATTCTACCATGAAATATTTTGAATGTAAAATAATGGAGTCTAGTCTGGCATACCATTGTCTATCAAACATACGGTTTAGCTACACGATTGTTGTACTATTGGCGTCTGATCCAGATGACGGCCAAGGTTCGGATGTACGCCCATGCAGAGAGTCTTTTAGCTATTGTCTCAAACAAAATACTAACATTTGAACACCAAAGAGACCAGACCCGTACCCAGATCCAGGAGCTAAGTGGAAGCGTGGGTGGGGGCGAGAAGCAAACCCGGGGACAACAATCGTTACGGTCCGCGGAGCTGTGGGCGGCAATACAGCCGATGGGAGCCCCGTTGAAACCACAAACCGCACCGGTACCTATAGCACCGGTAGCCGCGGACCTTGAAGGGATGAACCCCAGACTTAATTGTATTTTTTCTTCTAGAGTATGCATCACCGGATACCAATTTCCACAATTACTTGTGACAATGGATTATTTGCACTTATGAGTCGTGTGCCCAAACCATACTGCCGGGCCCTATCTTAACGTATCCTCGGTAACATAGCAACCGAGACAAACCTGGTATCAGGTCAATTCTGATAAACAAAAGTAATATTTTACCTGACGTCCTTACGCTTTGGTTTCTGCTGCTTTCTGTACCAAAGATCTCAGGAGTTGATATCGGTCAGAAAGATTTAAATCACCCAAGATATCATCGCCATTTCGTTTTCCACTAAAAGGAGGAAAAATGGTTCACATTTAACGCATGATATGGAATGCAATATATGTATACAGATATGAATTGTTATGCAATATATATATATATATATATATATATATATATATATATATATATATATATATATATATATATATGAACTGTTATGTATTATATATTTACAAATATTTTCATGTTCATAAAACAATAGTGTTTCACTTTTTAAAATAAAAAAAAAAGACAGTTAATCATTAAATTTGTTCAGAAGTTAAAAATCACCTCTCCCCACAATTCCCCACCCCACCTTCCATAAAAAATAAAACCCCAACAACAAACACATCCAAAACACTATTTTATCTATTAATGCCGACATGCAACAAAACACAATTAAATAGACCGTGCATTTGAAGGGAGATAAGTAAGCAATTACAACATCATTGAGCAGTTTATGGAAACTCTTTTGTATTTGTGAAGAAGTATCTATAGGTTATATGTATCATGCTACCAAACTGATGTAAACGTCATGCTATTTATCTACATAAATAAATCTAAATCAACCAAATTAAAATAATAAAAATACAACATTCAATGAACACATCGTTCTAGCTTTAGTTAAATCATACTTTAACGATATTGATTTTCTCAAGTTAAACACATTGTTAGAGTTTGCATACCTAATTATTTAGAAAAAAAAAATACTAAACGTTCAACGTTCAGTAATCATTGGTGAGAAAATTCTTATAAATCGACTTGGACATTATTACTAACGTTTAATAATATAGTATAGATCTAGCTACGGTAACAATGGCGGCTACGACATTAGAAAACTAACTTACACACACACACATCAGATGTAAATAGGCCAATTAAACTTGTAAACTAAGGCATATATAAAACATGGGTTTCTATGGTGACGAATCTAAAAAATGGAGAAAGCTGGTGCTCAAGTGAGCGAAATATGAAAACACGAAGCTTGGGGGATATTGGTATGGGGGAACCATGTAATGTACTATGAAACTACAAAGATGGAGATATTGTTGTATGGGTGGTGTTGATGGTGTCATACTGAAAACATAAAGCTAGGGGAATTGGTGTTCAAATGGTGGTGATACATGGTGTAATGAAATCACAAAGCATGTGGTGGTATTGGTGTTCAAAGATGGCTACTATTAAGGTGCAGATAGTTGGGATGTGGCTATACATGATATTTACGTACATCCTAAGTGGATCAAATTGGCCATGAGCTACAAGACCTCCGTTATTTGTTAAAGCTATAAGGGCCTGTAATTCTGCTATTCTTTGATCAGCTCCAGATCTTCTCACTCTGGGGAAGTAAAATTAATACACCTTAACAACAGTATCCGAAAAGAATAAAATTATTTTCAGATTCTAAAAAGTGAGTTTTCGGAAAATTTTCTTTCATATGCTTTTACTTCTTTATATAAAGTCGCTATATCATTTTGCGATAAAGTTAGCGAATTGAATTTGAAATCCTCGTCACTTGTATCCCGGATAATGAAAAAATGTCCCTATGACACACCATATTTATCTAGCTATCAGTACCCTGTGGGTTTAAAAATATCTCTCGATCAGTAGTACCCAGACTGTTTTAAAATATCCAGATAGTATATCAGTTATGATTCGCTAGAAACTGCCAGACGTTGGCATTCCAAATTCTGATACAGCGTTCGTATACACGTAATTTTCGACTTAAAATAGCGTCCGATTAACACCCAAATTTGTAATTGCTAGTATTACAGGGATATAACGCTTAATTTGGCGCGCGTTACCTTATTAAACCACACTTTTATGATGATGAAATTGTAGCATTTTACATTTAAATGTCAAATACATGTATATAGAAAACGTCTTTCTTCCCGTTTACGTTACGTGTTAATAGAGACTTTTGGCAAGCGAAAATTCCTTGTGCGTATCGCGTATCCGTGTGGATTTTGTGTGTGACGTCATCAATGTGTGTGTATTTCTCATACGTGATATAGCACACGGATACGACAGCCCGTATCGAACAGCTTACATACAGAGAAGGTCCGTATAACATTGTCGTCTTTTTAGACACTGAAATCTTGTATCATAGCGTTTTCTATGAATCTATGTGTATCTTAGAACAAATAGGTGTATATTTGATGTGAATTTGATCATAATAAAGACTGGAATTTAATCATTATTTTTGATGGGTTTTTCTCGGAATTTTCATACTTTTCCTGTCTGTCTGCACGCTGGTTGATCTACGGGCTAGATTTAGGAAGATATGGGACCTTGCAAATCTGTAAACGATGTGATTCTATGGTAAAGGGATGTAAATGATAAAATAGTGAAACCAAAAATTCCGGTTGCGTCAAAGTCAAAGATTTTTCTTGAATGATGCGACATTAATTTTTTTAATAGCTCAACAGTCGGCGAATGACTTCATGCACTCCGAGAAATTGTAGGCAAGGCATTTGACTAGTACTGGTGGTGATCTTGGTAGATAACTGCCATCATGTTGTACAGAACTAAGCTTAGCTCAGTGATGCATACGTACGCGGCACAAGAATCTGCCAAAACTCTAACACTACTCTGACGCAACGTGTGACGCATGTGATACAGATACGTGATACGGATAGGGAAAATCCCACTTGACAAAAGTCTCTATTATTAATACGTGACTATGTCAATTAAAAATATGAAATAATTTGAGCTTTTTTTTTTTTTGAAAGACAGAACATAGGCTCGCTTTCATTATTGTTCTTCATGATGTAATACCAGTCAATATATTGTTACGTGCCAGGTATTTTATTCTTCATGATGTAATACCAGTCAATATATTGTTACGTGCCAGGTATTTTATTATATCCAGCTCACATTTATATTCCAGTAATGACTATGTGAATGTAATAAAAGTTATTACTCCTTCCTGACGACCATATAAATTATGACCTTCATAACAACCGACACCTTATTAGTTGTGTCGTACTTGAGTTTGAAATCTACAGGTAGAACGAATTAATAGGCTATCATCTAATTAACCCATCAGATCTATAAAACGAGCATGCTTCTGATATATTACCATTTAATATACTTACGTGGTGGTTGACCTACATGAAACATGTTTCTGGACATGCGCATTACACAGAATGATATATAATTAATTATAGTATAGTATTGTTCGTATTGATAACATTCAGTATGCACACAATACATATTTTACATGTAGAATAAGAGAATAAAGGTGGGTGATCTGGTTGATTGAGGTAGGAATAGTATGTTAAAATATGGTGTGTTAGGTTGAGTACCATTAACCTGGGTTGTATCTCAACAATAATCTAATGCAGTCAAACCATACATGGGCTCAATACAACACAATCCGGAAATCTAAATATTAATGCTGCCAAATGTCAATATCGTCTAGCCTCAATCCCTCCAGCAACAAACTGTTGTCGCTCTGACTGCAGCGAACACCAGCCTGGACAAAATAGCACCAATTTAATATATTTTATAAAGTCAAATGTCATACAGATATTTTTGTGTTTTGCGATTGGTCAAGGGGATAAAAAATGACATTGTATTTGAATATTTTGAATACTTGTTTTTACCAACGTGATTGAAACATTTCCTAAAACTCAACGTATGCTTTAGTCACCTAAACACAATGGATGCTAATTTGTCCAAACTAATATTAGTGGTATTAGAAATCGTTACAATTTAGACGGAAGCCATCGTATATATCACCAAATAAATTAACACACCGAATTCAACACCCAAACCAAGGAGATCATGTTATAGACAAATTAATTACAGTTATATTTGTATATTAACCAACACGAGATTATCTATCCGCAAATGCATATGTAGTATATCATATTATTTGACATGCCCATTATATAGTTCATCCACGATTCATATTCACCATGCCGTTTATGATAGACCAAACCTGTGATGAACATTGACAACTCCACACGCTATATCCCGACAGCCTCGGGGTGGATGACGTCCACCTAAAGCTATCCATGCTAGAAATTCAGCAGTTTTCAAATCCGCAGTTTGACGCTTTGATCTGCAATTTAATCATAACCATCGATGCAATTTACAGCATTGAACAAAACAATCAAAGAAATACAAAAGTACAAGGGGTATTTCCAAGCAAATGATGTGTGGCATAGCGCGTTACAGATTGAGTAATCGTCAGGGGGGCACATAACGATTTATTTTGGTTTTTCAAAAAATGAGACTGACTGATGCACAATCCCCTAATAAGAGTGACGCAGCCAAAGGTTTTCCTCCCTAATTAATTTAGTCGCCGATGCATAATTTGAAGACCGACTGCACTTATTTTGAGACCGACTACTCCCCCCCCATCACTTCCTGTGACAAAGTAATTTATACATAGAACTTTGCTAGATTTGACATTATATTATATTGGACGTTTTCAAATATATACAGCTTCTGCTAATGTGTTCAATACATGTATGTTATTTACGGGCAACACACGAATGACCTCTGCTCGTTTTGACAAAAGGCACGATCTCATTAAATATCTTATGTATTCATAAGTGTTTAACACACGGCAGAACTTCGCGACTTTAAAGGAAAGATGCAGTGCAGTTATAGAAACTATAATCTCAATTCCAAATAAGTTAATCTGTCATGTATCATTATTCTTAATGGCCGTATGCTTTATAAAGCCAGAATTTACTGACAGTAAGTCATACTTGAATAGAGCTCCTTCCATCTATGCCTATTCTATGTTCTCAATAAAGATCTACCAACTATGCTGATCGTCTGTTATCTGTAGTGAACTTACATTCCACCCACATTTACCTGTGTGGTAATCATACCATGTTCTTGTATCACACCTATCACTTCTTTATTTAAAATTGAAGGTACCGAGAAGTTGATTTCGGGGTACTTAAAAACGTCTCCAAAACAGAACTTAAGAAGCACATGTATGGGGTGGATGGCCGAATGGTAAGCACGTATGCGCTGTATCATATAGCCTGTCACAGAGTCAACTGAAGTGGTAAGTCGCATAGACTAGGGTCACCTGCACAACATTGCGGGTTTCCTCCCATATACCCCAACACGCAAGCGAATTATTGAAATAAAATTAAACCATATGTTAATCCCGAAATGACCTAGTTTGTGTCGAGTTGATGGAACCCATCTTTAATATTTTGGGAGAATGTACTAATGTTTCTTTACTGGAAACAGTACACTAAAGCTAGTAGCAGAAGTATATTTAATGACCGAATTATTGATGGAACACCTTATCCAGATGTAGGTTTAGACTACATAATAATATTCTTTAATGTACTCGAGCTGTTAAGTCGGATAATGCTGGAGACAATGGGAGTCTGACGTTTTGTTGAATTGCATTAATCACAATTATAGTAGAAATGCAGAAGGTAAAATCAATAACAAAAAATCTAGATATATATGTTCCGAATGCAGTAATATATATAACTTTAGAAAAACATCACAGTCTGGCACTGACATATACAATAACGCGGCCACATCATAATCACATAAATCTCTCAGAACCGGATTTTTGACTTTCTAAGACTGCCAAGGCCCTTGAGCGAAATAAAATATATGCTCAATATATAATTGCCATTTACAAAGGATTTGGCGCATTTCAATGCATTTCCTTAAGAAAATGAAAAGGCAACCAGGCTAACTATATTTCGATTTCCATTTGTCAGGGGATCTTTAGCGTACTTGACAGTGGTTTACACGAGTGTTCCGAAGGAAAATCTGTATAAAAATAACAATACTACTACATGTAGTTATATTATCCTGAATGTTTATGTCAATCAGTCTATTTCACGATTATCCAGCCTCCAGTGTAATTAACATCAAACTAACGTGTCTATTCTAACACAAGACAGATGGGGGATTTACTTAACTCCCACCCGACAAAAACTAGGCCACTTCGGGACTAACACGGTTTGATTTTATTTCAATAATTCGCTTGCGTATAGGGGTCTTTAGCAGTGGGAGGAAACCAAAATTCCCGGAGAAAATCCACGAGGTTGGACAGGCGACCCTACTAATTTTCACGTACAAGCGGGGAATTGAAACCACACGACTTGACTCAGTGAACTAGACAATAACCGCATTAGTATGTCGTTTATATTTACATCACGTTTCAAAAGTCTTTGTTCTTTTGACCTGACTTGATCCCTCATTTTTCGATCCCTGCATTGGCTGAGAGAATTCATCTCGATTTTCCGGCGTGGTTTCCTCTTGTCAGTGATGCAGAACAGAGGGCCTGACAAGGGCAGCTGTCTAGTCGTTCGGATGGGACGAAAACCCGAGGTCCTATGTACACATTGACGTGCACGTAAAAGATCCCTTGGCAGTTGGAATTCGATATAAGAGTAGGCCGTAGCGCCGCTGCCCGGGCAAAATTTCCCTCATAGCACACTATATGGCATATGCCCGTATTCCATTAGCCCAGGTTAGGTGTAGAAAGTAGGACGTTAAACCCCATTTCATTTCATTTCATTTCCGATCCCTCATTTAGCCATTGACACAAATGTTGGTTCTTTGGTCGTACTGTTTTAAGCCAATCAAATCAGACTTGAAAGAGAATATGTAAATACGTTTATTATTATTTAAACCAGGCCACTATTGGCAATTCTATAGATTAATCTGGGTAGAAATAATGACACGTACGTGGGGAGTACTGGCCAAATCGTATGGGGATTGCTCACTTTCTACACTATCGGAAAAGAAAACAAGGTGACTGGGCTTGATACTTCCATTTTCTATATTGTGATACATATTGGTTAAAGAGTTCCTCTAGACTGCCGATTACACCAGTTTAAAGCCAAACCAGTTATCTGAAGCAATTCGCAACCAGCTAAATTTGTTGTGATTGCTTAACAAAATGTAAAGCAGATTAACTTTGTTTACTTTGAAAGCTACCTACCGATATAAACGTTCGATGTTATCAATATGGCGAGACGATGGGATTGTATCTGACACGTTTAATTTTATTACTTGAGATTTATCAGAATGGAATGAATGAACATCTCATTATTTTCTAAATTCCAGGAATATAGGGGTGATTATAAGATTTTGTCCCAGTTCCCGAATTCAACTACTCATCTTGTGGTTATTCTTGCGGCCGACACGCATCGAAACAAGCACAAAGTCACAGAAATCCATGTACGATCAACACGAACTTGGCAGGGTCGTTCCTTTTACAATTAGGCATCGGGTATTGATATGAAGCAATTTCAAGATTGCCCCGGTGGCCTCATAGTCAGTGATACTTGTTATAATAAGATCGTATGTGGTAACTTGACATACCCATCTCCCCTTATCTTAATTGTCACTATCGACACACGATTATTTTAAAAATAAGTGTTAATAAGGAATTATGATATTTGAGAGCATCGAGTCACTAATTCACTGGTTTACAAACAAAAACCTCCCCGCCCCTCTTCCAACGTTTCTCATGTGGTCCAGGAGGGCCTGTTCTACTTTTCTCAGATGTTTTAAATATTTCTAAAAATAATTATCTTATATCTTCAAATGGATATCATTTCAGGCCTAAAGAAAGACCCCCCCCCCAATAGGCAGATTTAGCGTATGTTTAATAACATACGATAAAGAACTTTATCAGACATAGTATATTATTTACATTGTTTTAAAAACAAGATTTAGAGATGTTCGCATGCCGATATATAAGTATTCTTCCATGCCCCTTGGTTTTATGATACCAGTACGTGGTGGGTGCACGTACTGTCGTAATATATAATAATAAAATATCGTGATTTTAAAGGGGGTCACTGGACACTCGTTTAAAATAATTATCTCAAAGTTGACCAGTGACTGGCCTATGGATAGTTTCACGAGCCTAGGCGACTTTGAATGATATGAAATTGGTCGTCTTACTAATCACCGTTCAACAACAGATCTTGCACGCTGGCCAGAGTAAGCTATAGTTCCTCCCTGTCAGTATTACGCTATTTCTTTAAAATTTCACCTAAAATAGCATTATGCAAGAAAAAAATCTGCTTATTACAGGTCTTTCTTTAGGCCTGAAATGTTATCTAAATAATCAATTGGGCATTAATTAAAATATCCAAACCATAATAAACTCTCTATGTGAAGGCTAGCCTTCGATGTTGGCGGATTCAATTCCTATATGCCGCTCAACGGCCGTTGATAATTAAATCAATCAAGTGGATAATCGAGACTATGCTGTTTACATTAATGATTTGAGTAATGATGACCGAGGATATGTGAATATTTCAAACGGTTTTTTCTCGGCTAATAGTGCATCAATTTGACTGAAATTTTCAGCAAATTACCTTTACACTATCTAGTTTTTAACTATTATAGTGGGAACTGCCATCTCTTTATCTTATCTCCCATAATGTAACTTTAAGCAAAATTGTGTCAGTTTTTCATTTATTCATTCGATATGTTATGTAGGTAGAATAATGCATATCTATACCTTTTCTTGTCGGTCACAGTTTACAATTATTTGCGAGTCACTGACAAAATAAACCCAAACTAACTCTTGTCGGTGATTAGTATGCCCGGAAATTGGAGTGATAATGCCCCTGTAACAGTTCAGTGTAAATATTACCTGCTATGGCTGTTGTGAATAGATTTTGTTTCTGTGAACGTTGATAATAGGATAACTAAAACCAGGGAAAATAAGGCAACTCCGAACCTAGGCATCTTTATTTGCTGAAAAATAAGGAAAAAATTAACGTCACATAAAACAAGTAGTGTTTTACTTAGGAATTGCATCATCGACGAAGAGGTCCTGAAGAAAATGAAAAATTGGTTTAAGGTACTCCTTTATATACCAACCTGGATAATAAAGACGAGTACACGAAAACCAGGGCATACATCCATGGAATACCAACTCTGATTTCATCCAATCAAATTTATAGTTGTATTGACCTTGGGTACTTTTGATAACAATAACAGCGAAATTTAACAAGTATACATGATTAAAAACAACAACTCTTATAATGGAACGCAATGAATTCATAGAGCACGATGTTTCGACAAATGTCTCCTCATGGATTTCAAGCGCATATTTCTGCTTGAAAACGATAAAAGAACACTTGTAGAAACGCCATGCTACATGCATAACACAGCATTGATTATATTCAGTTATAATGGTGATTGTGTTGGGGTTTTTTGTTCGGGGGGGGGGGGCGCAAGTGTATGGTATATTGTATTTACTATTGTACTAGTGTGTACTGCAGGGTAAATAATTTTCACCGGACAACAGCAATTACAAAATAATTCTTTCACAACGGGTGAAAGAGTTGCAGAAACTGTACTTTACAAATCTTAAATGTTACCCTGGGCTGCTATTACGTGATTTAACGCGCGCAATTTGATCGACGAATAGGGTCCCTTGTCCAGTCCTCTGGTGTTTTCTCTACATCCTGTCACAGCTAAAAACCAATGCAGACAAGCGAACTATTGAAAAATATGGAACCATATGTTAGCCCCGAAATGATCTTATTTGTGTCGAGTGGACACTAAACATCAATTCTCTCTCTTTTTCTTGACTGTGGGAATTGCTCTTTCCAAATCCTAGTCGAGAACCAAAATTTCCTGTCTACTCGACTACCACTGTAAGAACATACTGTGCATCTTTATAAAACCGTGATGGTGAAAACGTAAATGTAATGAACGTCAATTTCCGAATTCTTTGCCTTGTGTTATATAAACAAGAAAACTCGGTCGTGTATTTGTTGAAATCGAAGAGATATCACAGTTCTTTTCTTGCTTTACGAATTAAATAGCGCAGTTATTTCATTTTTTAAATCGAATTTTTCAATAATTAATACAAATTAACCGATAGCCGATTTTTATTTTTAATGTAATTTGAATGATAAATTAATGCACGTGTAATGCAAGACAATAGACCGACATAGTGTCTGGGCAAAAGGAATCATATTATGCCGTGCACATCATCTCACGACCGCCTTTCATTCACAGCACCCCATACCCCCTGCTCCGCCAACTCACAATTGGTCGAGAGAAATCTGGAGTCTACTTTATCTTCTAAATCTATCGATATTACATAAGTCGACAAGCACAATTATTTTAAAACGATGAGAGATTTTGTATTAGTAAGTTACGTTATACATTATTAGCACTCCTTTTATTTCATATTAATTGCATTTCTAATAAATACATGTATAATATCAGTGGTACATTAATAAATGGAGGTATTTATAGTTTCTACAACAATAGCTCCCGAAATATAGTTAATCATTTACATGTCAATGTTTACTAAGTTTATGATTTATTTCTGTTGTGCAAAACATATTAATAGTTTTAATGTTCAAGAAACTTGCATAAGCTGTTTATATCACGATTTGATTGTATTAATTTTTGAAAGTTTTTATCAAGGAGGTTGTACATTCCAACCCACATATTGTGCTATTCCATATAGTATAGATTTTTTTCTATAATATCCATAGTTATTCAGTTGTATATTATTTAATCTTTTAATCCCCTATCTATAAATTGATGACATCTGGCTTATATGTAATCAAATAGTCTTATCTTTTAGTAGTTAATCAGTCTTATCTGAGAGAGAGAGAGAGAGTTGAAACTACATCACCCAATAACAAACAATATCATTTAAAGAGCACACATTTGTGACTTTATTCGAAATCAACTATTAAATAGTTAAATTGCTTGGCAATACCGCCTTCGTAAATTCTTTTCTTACAGTTGTCATAACGTTTAAAGATTGTATTTTACATTAAAAATTCTATGACTTTTTGCAACCATACATGTACGTATAACATAACGCGAAAGTTTTAGAAATATTTTCCTGTAGATTTATGATTTTTTTTTTCTTTTAGTAAGCCATATTTCATCGTTAAAGGTATTTGTCAAGAAGACCATCACAACTATTTTAGAATACACCCTATTAGATGTTAAATTATTGAAATTAAAAAAAAAAAAAATATACCTTTTGTTGAAACAGCTAATACTTCCACTGAATTCACTTTTCTCTTCTTTCTTTAACTGTCTGCCTTTCTTTTTTTTAATATTCTTGATTGTTCCTTGTTAATGAACGAATCAAGATAAAACTGGGATTTATATAGTCCGCGGAAGTGTACTGCGTGACTGGGCGTAAAGAGGCTGATGGAAGCGCGGATATTTACTCTGCACGCGCCACTTGATATAATCAATATAAACTCATCAATCAAACGATAGGAAGAAAAGTTGAAATTTATTACGGACATGTTTCAACTGAACATACTGACAACGTATTATTATCGCAGTGATACGAACAATTCTCAATTGACAAATATTTCAATACGACTGTAGAAATGTATCAATTGTAGCTGTAGTTAACTGTCAGTTGACAAGTATTAATTGTAGTTTAACGACAGTAAATATTCTTTAATTGACACACGGACCTTTTCCAGTTGCTTATTCCATGGACTCTTGTCATTTTACCAAACTTTAACTGGTTTTAAATAAAATTCCACTGATACGAAACCAGGAGAATATTCATTTATATGTATCATACATTTAAGTGCATTCGTTCTGTTGAAAATTTAACTGGCTAAAATTCACTTAATATGGAACTAAAGGATTATCCATTTACATGTATCACACTTAATATACTACATGTGCCATTCGTCTTAATGCAACTTTTGAAACAACATTGTATTTGTGTAATGTCTTTTACGCTCGTAAAATCTAATTTTGCCGCCGTTGTATACGAAACTTTTGAATTTAATTAAAAGGGTTTTTTTTGTTTACACAAAATACAGTTTTCGAACCTTATGATAGTAAACTCTTTATAAATACATTTGTCTGACCTTTAATCGACAGTTTCCATGAGTAACGGCATGCATTTTCAGAAAATATGCGGTTGATTGTGGACTTGTGATGTGTTAAATGTCTAAATAATAGTTTATATAACATTTGAAGCCAGTAAAGCGCGTGGCAATAGGCAAATTCCACTTTAATATACATATAATGCTTGATAATAGACCGTCTACCATACCAGAGTCCCTGTAGTGTTTCTACATACTGGTAAAACATTAATCAAAAAGACAAAAACAAGCTGAGAATTTTACTAAATAAAACAAAACATCTATAAATAAATGAAGAGAATAACCCATCTATTTAAATTTCATAGTGAAGGAGACCAGGTATTTGTAAGTATTTTAAATTAATCTTGTATACAATGTAAAGCCTATTAATCTGTAAAGATCACACTCAGTCTTATTAGTCTTATTTAGGCGACATTATTCAAGTTGATTCTAAATCATTCGTAAAATTATGTCTCTTCCATGACCTGTATGTCATCTACTTAGAGGTTTTACTTTTATTCTGATGACATAATGACTATATTTCTTATTACACTGTTAAAAATGGAAATAATTCAAAACTATAAGAAACTGTAAAATGTAATTACACACTTCGTACTATTAAGCAACCGCGATGGCTCAGTGAGTAATATTCCTTGTTAGATCCCTCCGTTGATCAAGAAAGTTCATAGAATCTTACGGTCTGATTCCGCGCTTGTGAGTGGTGCAGACGGAGGGCCTGGCAAGGGACGTTTAGTCGTTCGGACGGGACGAAAAATTGAGGTCCCGAATACACAGTGACGTGCACGTGAAGATCCCTAGGCAGGTGGAATTCGATATAGGTGTAGGCCGTGGCGCCGCGGGACCAAAATTCCCCCCATAGCACACTGTATAGCGTATACCAGCCTTCATCAGCCCAGTCCGAGGAAATCCGAACAAAGTTAAATCCAGTTTTATTTCTTCGTACCAGTTGACTAGGCGTTGGATCAATACACCAGGATGTCACGGGTTTTGATCCCGGTGTTATTCGAGAAGTTCTCCAAAAATTCCAGCGTGCTTCCCCCTTGTCTGTGGCACAGGAAAGAGAGCCCAACAAGGGCGTTACATCATTTATATCTATGTCACATAAAATATGGTGTTACATCCTTTAAATTTGTGTTATAATCTCACTAACGTATTCCCCTTTAAGAACAACAATGGCAATTATAAACATGAAAAATTATGCATTTATTCCCATACGTTTAAATTAGATTATTCCAAAGAAAAAAGAGAAACGTATAATAAGGTATTTTTATTTAATTATTGATATTATTACAATAACGTTATCGCTTTGACTAGGATACTATAGAATATCCGTGTTTCAGCCAAATTCCCCCGACATAGAAAGTTAGTGTTACAGGTCATCATATTACTATATACTACCAAATTGTATACAGAATTGTATATATTTACACGTTAAAACTTGAACGTTGTAACAATCTAATTATATCTCTATTTCGTTTCGTTTTTATGGCTCGGATTTTTTTTTGCGCCAATTATTATGTTCAAAATTACTGGCGTTCAGACGGTTGACGGCCACTTCGTTATGGACGAGACCTCGGTTGTTTTGTGAATAGATCATGTGCAGACAATTATTTGTACTGCTTTCTTTTTTTTTGAAAAAAATGTACTGTTATAACATACAATTATATTGAATGTGGAGAAGAGTGTTTTCCTAACTTTTGTTCCAATCCCTTTGTACTGTATTCAGAAAATATGTACAAAACCAACAATGATAAAACTTGTCATATTATTGAGTCCAGAATATAAAACGAAATAAACCGAATAACGGAAAATGAAAAATATATGATTTTAATTATATTGACTTTGTGAATGTATAAAAGCTAAAGTATAAACGCGACTTTTTGTAAGTATGTGTATGGCTGGCGAAGGCTACAAGACTTAATATCCGAATAATAGTTAGATAAATATACACAAATCTTTAATATTTGCACACATTCTTGTTATCTGTAAATATAGCATGCTCACCAAGGATTACATCGGATTTCTTATTGGATGACGTAATATACTTAGAAATGCGCGTGTGTTGTCTTTTTCTATGATTCATTAGCGTTTTTTTTGTACGATGTAATTCAAAGCTTTCTAACATTTCAATTAAGACGGATCTCTAGTTCCACTTAGACCAAACCAGATACGTTGATGTTCTAGAAATAAACCATAGAATCTATAATAGTACTTGCGAGAATCCGAATAATAGTACGTCATCAGATTTACTCGTATATTTTTGGGCTTTCCAAACAATAAATAAAGTTAATGTCGTATTACACAAGAAATGGTGACGTTTTACGGAAGCATTCTAATTTGCACGAAGCATATTTTATGTTTGACATCAAGAGTTAGGCCCCAACGGTAATTTAAAGTAGAAATGCGTAGTTTTGTTCACTTACTCGACGAAAAATCAGTCGTGTAGAACGCATAAATAGACAAGCTTCATATCTAATTTACTATTGTTCCCGCTCCTAATCCTGCGCTTTTAATGGCCGAACTTCCGGTTGTTTAGTATTCTGTATGGATTAATTCTAAACACGAGCTGAACACGTTCATCATGTCAGAATTAATTACCCGTGATTTTGGATGTTGGTTCATTTCACATTCTGCAGTCTTCTAAGTTTCCAAGATCCATGTTATGGAATATTATCATCACGTACATATCTCGGCTATGAATGCAGGCATATTTATTCTACATTAATTTAGTGCTGACGTCTCTTTAGTTTCTGCCATTTCATTGCTGCAATTTATCATCAACCTTGTCCAGGATTAGCCTGCTACTCATTGGGGTTATTTTGGACATTTTGTGGGCCGACTGCCCTAGCATTTTTTGTATATTTTGATGACTGACGACCAGTGTACCTGTTCAGAGTATGACTATATGGGCAATACATGTCAAGTGGGTAATGGCTGGGAAATGAATTCCCTTGAACAAAAATCTGGAAAAAATATAAGTTATTGTACATGTAATAACAAGAAACTGTAAAATTTGTGGTCAGTAGCTTGAAAATTGATACGGGCAGTTGAGTTTCATGGGTTACCGATAAGATTTTGAAACAAAACATTTATCAATAATTTATTTGAGTTTCAGATATCTTGTTTTTACCTTTCTAGTGATATAGGACCCCAATATGGCAGTCTTAATGAACTTTTCGTACAGGTAGGTGTTAGGGTGAGTGAAAAGCCCCCCCCCCACCCCCCAAAAAAGAAAGATTTGGTGTAATTGTATATTTTCTGGATTTAAATAGTGCTCCAGGGGAAGGAGCTACAAAGTAATCGATATACAACTGAAAACACACTTGTCTTCACTGGTTTCAGACACCAATTTTCGAAAATTGCCTCGGTAGACGAGCACCTAAGATCTGAAATTTAGCGGAGTTGTATTTTGAACTAATGTCTCCAACATATGTTAAAACCATTTTTGTCTCATTCAATCTCAAAATTTTTTTCGATCTTGTTTTTCAAAACCTGTGTTTTGGGCCATTCCAAATCAATTATTGTATTATCGAGACGATTTAACACCGGTAGATGAGCACCTAAAAATCTGCATTTAATTTTGACATAGCTGTGTCTTAAAGAATTAGTTTCTTCTCACGTAAAGAAGGATTATATTCATGAATAAACACTTAAGATATATAGTAACCTGCTGAAGACTTTACAGATAAATTTCTCCAAGCAGCATGTCATCCTCTTCATTCCAGAAATACATATTTCAGCAATTTTGACCTATCGTTTACTTGAACTAATGGAAAAAATACTGGGATGGCATGTTACAAAAATAGTTTTAACATATGCTGGAGACATTATTACAAAGTTTCAGATTTTTAAGTTCTCATCTACCGGGTTCAATAGGCTCTAAAATACTTGTCAATTTTCGAAAATGTGTATTCAAAACCATTTTTGAGGCCAATGTTTGGGTTTTTTTCATGGCTCTATATCTTCACTAGAAAGGCAAATCTTCACTAGATATCTTAAACCCGAGTAAATTATTGATGCATATTTAGTCTCAAATTACTTATTGGAACCCCTAAACCTCACATGCCCGTATTTCAGTCAATTTTCAAACTACTGACCACAAATTTTACAGTTTCTAGTGATTTCATGTATAATAATATTTTTGTTGAGTGGGTTGATTTCCCAAATTTCTAAACATTGACCCACTAACTTGATATGGAATGACCAATACCTTTCCAAGGGTGCACCTAAGACATTTCTACGACCATTAGAATGTATGTCCTAAAATACATTATTTTGATATTGCAATTCGGCAGCTTATTTTGTATACAATGCAGTGCACTGGGTAAGTATACAAAGAAAGGTCAGAGATGCATCCCTAGTAAGTTAAAGGAACGGGTTTGGAATCCGAGTTAATGTCTTGTCAAATACACGAGCCTTTGAAAGTTCGGAAATATGACAAAAGGGACACCTTGGACACGTGGATATTTCCATAAATTGTTTAGTGGTAAAATAAGTTGCCCCAGTATTATATTACTTTGTTGTTGTGTTAGAGGATAGAGTTCATATTTATCATTAATTGTCAATTTCATTATTCTGCACCAAATACAAAGTAACAAGCATTATTTATTTATTATTAACTCATTTTTCAGTCTCAAGGAAGCAAACATAATATTGTGTAAGGTTAACAACGCCCAGGACCCATTGTATAACCTGTTATTAGGCTAAATGGAATTATTTAGGTTACAATTGCTTTCAAAGAATTAAATGTCCACTGGTGCTGGGTTAGTTACCCAATGTACCAGACTATAGGATTATTTTTGTTTGTGTAATCCATGAATCCGGAAAGTAAATTGTTTGAAATTAAAATAACACAATACGCCCTAACGCATTACACTATGACAGGATAACATGTTGTGTTTCGGAGATTTAATGTGGTAATAAGTTCACAAAGAGGAATACTAAAAGTATAATAAAGAACACTAAGTTCTTAAGTTTGGTATTTTATCTTGATCTATAACTACTCGGTATATTTTATAGACTTTAGCATGAAACAGATAGCTATAGTCACACCCCCGTACACCCTATGACGAAATAAAACACAATACTAAATCAAACACCCCCGAAGTCTCCTTCTAAGTCTATCGTACACAAATATTCTTATCGTGTAAATGGTTGAAACGTCAATTGTCAACAACGAGACTCTTTCAGCGGGGGTTTCGGGGGGTTGGATGACCGAATGCACGTGGGCGCTGTATCACAAAGCCTGTCATTGAATCCCCGGTTGTGCGTGGGTCACCTGTCCAACTTCGTGGGTTTTCTCCGGGTCCTCTGGTTTTCCCCCACTGCTAAAGACCCCTACGCGAAAGTGAATTATTGAATGATCTAGTTTGTGTAGAGTAGACGTTAAACGCAATTTCTCTCCCTCTCTATCATCGTTGATTTCACGTTCGCCCACTTTTCGTCTCAGTTATCCCGATAATTTAAAACAAATACCAGCAACCAAGAAAGGTAATATGTAAAACAATTCATTTTTGGGAAATGTAGAAAAGGATCGTGGTATCTGTAAACTGTGTTGTCAGTACCTTATTTTCTTAGTTTGGTGTTAATAATTGGATTTATGTACAATAAAGTTACTGAGGTTGGATAAGTCTGGGTTGGTGCGCAGATTAGTCTGTCATTGAAACAAGTGGTGTGGTGATCATTCCAAGAGTGTACGTGACAAGAAGTAGGGTGTTCTACCTAACACAGTCCAAGTGAATTATTTCAAGAAAAAAAAAACCCACCATGTTATATATACCACTCTCACCACATCGTTGTTCCGGAAGCAGTTGGCTGGTTATTTGCCATTGAAGAGACAATCACTGTTCAGATCGGTCGCATTATTCTGTTACGTAAATTTTTGTTTTCCTTTTAGAGCGAAGCCTGTTACAGACCCGGGACTGTATAGCGCAGTGGAAACTTACGGCACGTGGTTTTATATTCGTTTATTTTAGGCAATGTCTATATTCTGTCTTGTGCGCAAGTTATCTTGTAGATTTTGTTTTGAGTGCAGTGCAGTGCTCATGTACTTACTATTAAGATTGTATTTCATACCAATTCCCACCCAAAGGTGTCAGATTGGTAATAAAGAACATGAAGAATATTTGGAGAGACATTACACAGTTGCCATATGTTATCACTTGAGAACAAGATAACAAATGTTATTGAGTAGAATAGGAATTTATGGCAATGGCAGAAACCCTTACATGAACACATGTAACATTATAAAATCTGATACCCATTACATGTGGTGTCGTCCTATGGTGTGTGGCGGCAGAGGGGCCGCCGGTGCAGGGAATGCTTAGAAGGGAAAATCAAATCAAAGCGTGAAATCAGAATAAAGTTGTTTTTAAATTTGAATAAAAAGTTGATTTCATCTGCTTTTACAAACGTAAAATTTCCGACCTTCTGGGTTCCTGGCCCTATATTTCCTCACTGATATATTCAAAACGACAGAATTGGATTGGAAGAAATCACCATTATATTTGGTTGCTGTGTAACATACAAACCATGTATTTCGCTGAGAAATATAAATCTCACATGTAGAAGAATAAAATATTTATAAACGCCACGTGATCGAGCAACATTCAACTCCTTACAAGTGAGATACTGAAATATAAAATCTATTCCATGAAAAATAATACCATTTAATGTTGTTGCATTGTAACTGTAGGTATCTAAAAGATAATACATATTCAATATTTCACAGGATCTACTGAGCACTAACATCACTCTATTCTAATAAATAGTTCAATAAAAAGTTATGTTATGAAACCATCCCTCATTTCCTACAATGGTTGATATTTCCTTTCCATATGAAAATCTTTTTAATTCTAGATAATAAATACGACTAGAACATGTTTAATGATTTACTAGTATCGATTGCATATCTTAAACGCTTCTTTTTTCGAAAGATCGATTCACCATACATAGCTAATACATCAAAGAAGCGTTAAAATACAACTTAATCCTTTCTAATCCACCTTTACAGCCAAAGTCTGTAGGTAACATGCTTATTAAAACAAAAATGTGAGGTTCATCTAATGAAGATGCTTTTATTATATTAAGAAGGAAGGCAGGGGCTATTCACGAAGATAAACTTTTCAAAACATAAAATTTTTATTTCTGATCGCCCATAATACATGGTTATTATCAATATTTCTACATGACCATCTACATCATTTTATTTTAGTCTGAAAGATGCATTGTGTTAGCTTTATGTTAGATCTGGCCGTTCTTGCTATACTAGTTCAAAATTAAATATCGAAAAAAATATCTTCTGAAACATTCGGAGAGAGAGAGAAATGGAGTTTAACGTCCACTCAACACAAACAAGGTCATTTCGGGACTAACATATGGTTTAATTTTATTTCAACAATTCGCTTGCGCGTAGGGGTCTTTAGCAGTGGGAGGAAACCCACGAGGTTGAGAAGGCGCCCCTATCTCCATGCCACATACGCTCACACCAGGGCTCGAAACCACAGCCGCAAGCCAGAGGTGACCGGCCAGCTAGAGGTCGAAGCGCGGCACTCTTGTCCACTAGGCCACCCCCCCCCCCCCCTGAAACATTCGGACAAAATACTTTGTTCTGAATGAAGTTTAGACAAGTTCTGATTGAAGTTTAGACAAGATGATACACAAAGTATCGATTATTATTTTTAAATCAGATTTTTAAATGGCGACCGTATAATCACCCTATGGTGTAGGGAGTTGATCATGGGCGTGTCATGCGAATACACGTGTAATTAATACTTTATATAGTATTTGCGGCCAAGGAAAGGAAAAAGGCAGATTTAACTCTCACATAATGCATCGTTAATGACCGAGAAAAATGTGGTTAATAACCTTATAATTTATCATACTATACGTGTTAAGCAGACAACTATTACCAGTGGTAAACGTGTAAACAATATTAAAACACATAATAAATTTCAAAATCTCAAAAAATAAAACTGAAAGAAAATGCTGAATCTGGGTAGACAATAAAATTGTTCTCTGGTTTTCTTTTTTGTTCTTCGGTGCACTGAATTGGGCGTATGGATATTTGTTAGAGTTCGTTATAACGGGAGCCTGTTGTTAACATTCCCCAATAAACTGTGTTATCGGTATTGATCAGTTGCCGGGATCAATGTAGTTGATAGTATATGTACGTCTGTTGTTTATTACTGGTAACGTATTGGTATTTATTGTGTATCTTGTCCGCAGATTTGTTGTATGGGCATTTGTTTAATTGGCGCTGTCCTTATTATTAGCTATAAAGATGTAGAGGGGAGGGGGGGGGGGTCCACTATAAATCATATAACGATTGCCTATACCAACCAGGACAACAGGTACTGTGAGACCCAACAGTGCCCCAAATCTCATCTATGCCAATATAATTTTCAAATTATTTCCCTTCGGAACGAGTCACTGCGGGTCCATTTGCCGATCATTTAATCCGTTTAAATCAATTCAATGTGCATATCTATAACATACCTTTTCCGTAACGTTTTAAAATACATTTTACGATAACGAGAAAAGAAATGTCCTTGTCGGTTCTTGACTATTGCCAATGGTGGAATTATTGTTCCGCCAAAACAATAATTTGGTCTTTTTAAGACAAACATTATATTAATTTTTATAGCACAGTAAGTAGTATGGCAAATACTTCAAATTTCCCCACATCCTAGCTAGTAATTTTGTTTTATAGAAGCAGTGGAACAATACGATGATTTCAAGTAAAAATCACACGCTTTTTGTGGGTGCTATTTGAAGGATGTAACGAGGATATTTAGGTAAACACAAGACATTTACATCCTTACAAGCATCTAAGGTATACCTTAATTCAAAATATTCCCCAGTCTCGGAGGGTGGGGCGCAAGCCCCTGGCATCCCATGCACCACATTCCCTTAAGAAGCCTTTTGCTGATGTAGTAGGGTGTAATTTATAAATGTTTTGTTGCTTATATGTAAATAAAGTTTAAAGTGAGTTGTTTTAATGAGTTTACCTGGCTTGCACCTTGTTTCAAACTGCTTTTTTCTCTTGCCATGACCAATGACAAGACCTTTGTATCTCTTCAACTTCAGCTTGTGTAATATAGTTCAACCATATTGGTGTATATTGTATAATTAAAACACCTTTCCTAGTGTATGTTTAGTTTCCTATTTCTCTTCTATCTTTTTAAATGTTCATATATCTATAATTGTATTTAGTTCATATTAAGTTTTATCTTCCTTTTTTATATTTATTTCTATTTTGATTATGTTCCCTCCGCCTTGTTTGCATGTTTGTAATCCCTACGTATTTATATTTTCAGTGTTTTGGGTTATTTCCTTTTGGTTTTGTGTTTGTTGTTTTGGTATTCTGTAAATAAACTGTTGAACCAGTACTGCTTCAGCTCCTTAATAACCCGGAAACCACTAAGATAAAGTTCCACAAGAAAATTAAGCCGTTCCAAAGGAGCTGTTTTGATTGGACCAGGTACTGGCCTCCAAGTGCGACGCTCTCCCAAAAATCTAATGTTTCGTGATTTAAGTACGATCGATATGAAACAATGTATCCAATTTGTGTGTCTCAAAATTGGCACAGAGAATCTCATACTAGATTTAGAACAATACATATCGAGATGGGAAAGAGTTAGATCCGCAGATGTAAGATTGTGTCAGCCTGCTGTAGAATTGGTAATTCAGGCGCTCAATTCCCATCGAGAGTAAACGCAAACATTTCTCTATTCTAAGCCAATGCCTTAACTTGTACGCTCTGCTGGAGACCCTTCTACATCCATAAAAAGGATGGTTCAGCTATAGCTAGTGCATTTCGTGTAGACACTGTCACTACACGGAAATAAGAAGACGACTACATGGACTATGTTAGAACATGGGCGTATAATAAAGTGTATTTGAGGGTTATGTATAATAACATCTATTATCCAAGTAGTGCGTTGTATCCGGATATTACGTCATGTTGCTATTTGAGTCGAACGATTAATATTTCTTAGTTAGAAAATATGGCGGAGGCAAATAAATGGCGATAATCAAGACTATGAAGTGCTAAACCAACTAATTAACGTAGATACCAAAATGACGAGTACTGTCTGTTACATGAAAATAATCATGACACATATCTTAGTTGTTAGGTGTATACAATGTCAGCTGCCATTTTGTTTTGGAATAAGCCACGATCTGATTGTTTTCTATATTACCATTATTTATACATGTCTAAGAATACATGGACATTAATAACACCCAAACGGCACATCCACTCGTTCGTAATTCATGTAGTTAATGAAATATCGAAATTAGCCACACATTTCAGAATTATAATGATACACATACATACAAAGTCCCCCTCTTACGGCAATATAAATTCAGAGATAAAGCAGGTAAGTTAAAGGACAATATTGGTGCCAGTGATTATGTGACAAAAGTGGTTAAAGATGTTACAAATATAATTAACACAGATCATTGCTACGACAGATGTGTAACGATGATTCCAAGAAAGGTGAGTGACGAACGCATAGGACGACTGAAGAGACGAATGATAACAGACCACGGGCGAATTTCTGCTAATAATTCCGTCGAAGACCAAAAAATTGTAGGAACGATGGTTGTGTTGAAATTATATTTAGAACGTGTTTAACCAGTTCTACCACATATTATGTAATAATGACTGACACCAATTTTGCCATTTAAGCCTAGCCTATAACCCACTGTACTACGAACGGGTCGTAGGGACTCGCAGACCAACCGCATGAAACCGTGTGAAAATTTTGTACACTGCAGGAGCGAATTTACGAAAATGTTCCCCATAGACTGCCCGTAGTAGCACGCACAACGGATTGTGAGCTTTTCTTAAAGTGAACCAACTGCTAAAATTTAGATTTAATGATATACATGTTTTCTTAGAATGTTGAGATCTCAAATGCATAAATATAATATTAATTTGAACATTATTCATACATCTGTTTTGCCCCCAACACAATACACATTTTAGCATACAGCAAGTATAGTACATTATGAATAAGACATCACTCTCAACAAGAGCCTCCGCTACGAGAGTTGACCTAGGTAGAGTGAATCAGATGCACCATTGGCAGGGACTATGTGGCGGTGGATGAGGACCTCCTTAAATACACCATATATATTGAAAGTCGTTCATACATATAGCTTTATTCTGGAATTAGTGATCACCCCGTCCCAAAATGATTGAGGCTCAAATAAATAGACATTAAATTAAGACGTTCGACTTCAAGAATGCATATCACAATGGCGACTATGATACAAATGACGTGTCCTGCTTTCTGATGCCAAGCTCTAATGACTAATGTAGAAATGTGGTGATTTTCAGGTAGAAATATTGGGCGACGTTGATCTTACGACAACTCTGTATGTCGCAATCGACCGCCTACTCGTATTATCCCATTTAGAACGTAAGGATTAAGATCTCTGAAGTTATTCTCCCAGTTAATTAAAGAACATTGAGTTGTATGGGTCCAATAGTCTTCAGCACTATCCATTTCTTCTTTTGTTAATGGACCAGTTTGACGAATAATGTCAAGCGATCTACTGGACATTAGGTTGTTTAAAAATCGCTTACAGGAGGCTGTAACTCTGGTTAATTTGTCGCAATTAGAATAATTCTCTGGTTCCATTAAAGGTGTTGACTTAGCAGATACGAAAAGTGGCTTTACTCTTCTCATTTCACTTTCTTCGACGACTGGTTGTGAAACTGGTTCTGTAGGCTTTTGAGAAATTGTGGACCATTTGCAAATTTCTGCATTTTGTCGACTGTTAGACCTCTGCTTAGATCGTCAGCTGGGTTCAAAGCTGTAGGTGGACGCTTCCAAAGTGGACTGGATTTCGGTGACACGAACTCCGACGAAGGGCTTCATATTGGCAGTCTTAACCAATGTAGAACGACATGAGAGTCTAACCAAATTATGACTTGACCAGGTTTAGATCTTGGCAAGACGACATCCGACAAGTGCTCCCATCAATTCCAGACGTGGAATTGTAGACTGACGCATGGGTGATACTCGAACCTTCGATGTGACTAACTGTATTTCTAGACCGGAAGTGGTTGACCAAACCATAAATATTCTGTTGCTCGCATCACAAAATACGTGCAGTTCAGATTGACAATATGCGTCTGGAGGCTTGACACATCTTGGAAAGACAATACATCTCGTCAAAGAGAATAGACCAAATTCGACAGTCTTCTTCTGGTAATTTATCATCCCCGTCTTATTGTTTGTTTCTCTATACGTCTTGCATGGCCATCCTCATCTTGACTGTGACAGGATTAGCTGGACCTAAAGGATCAAATAGTGTAGACATCTTAGACAAGACGACTCGTTTCGTAAATGATTCGATATTGACTGGCTTGACCGTGAATTTCAGGATGTCCTTGACCGGGTTCCATCCTAATCCAAGGGTTTTCAAATTATCTTCGCCATCTAGGTTAACGTCTTGAGTAGATGAGTAGGATTATTTAAGTCGAACAATACCATTCCTCGACCTTCCCCGAATCTAAAAGTTTGTCGACCTCAGTCATTCGTCGCTTGGCTTCAGTCTGAGTGGCTGTTGAATGGATTAAATCATCCATATATCGGTCATTCTCAAGTATGTATGCGGGTTGAGGATACTCTGATTTGTATTCTGCGGCTATCTTGTGCATTACATAGCTGGCCATATCAGGTGATGACTTGTCTCCGAATGTAACGCGAAGTAGGCGATACACGTCAGGCTTCTTAGTGACATCTAAGTTTCTCCATAAATAGCGACGAACTTGGCTATCGTGTTCGGGCAGCAAGACTTGCAGGAACATATTTGAGACGACCCTAAGGGGTGTAGAGACTTTGTCTGGACGGTAGACACCGTGATGTGGAAGGTAGTACACCGGCTTGACTGGTTGGTGTATTTCTGATTGACTTAATTCATGTGACCATTCATTCGTGACGTAGTCTTCCATAACTTAGTTGTAAAGCTCAGCTTTGGCTCTATCCTTCCTGAGACTATGTTCTAGTGAGTTGAGGCGTATCTCAGCAACTTGGTAATTATTCGGCAGTTAGTTGGGATCGTTCCTCCACGGTAGACCTATTTCATATCTCTCACCTCTCTTATGACCTGTCGACTCGAATAGGTCCAGTGCCTGTTTATCATCTCTAGACATCTGTACTTTAGGACATTTACAATCAATAGCCTTGAGACCCATTGACTCAAACTCGTTTACTGTGTCGACATGACATATGGAGATGGATGACATTTGACAGGACATCGACTTGGCTGGGCCTATGACATACCATCCTAGTAATGAGCGTTTCGCTAATGACTCATAAGGAAGGCCTTGACGCACGTCTATGTCTGCATGGAGATGACTGTACTGTACGCCAAGTATGAGGTCTATGGGACCTGGCGTCTAACTGTAGTTAATCCCCTTTAAATGTTCAAATGAATTTAAATACTTCCGATCCAACTCTGGAACGTCTAGTGTGGTTGTATTGAACTCTTCTACCCCATTCAATGCACATATCTTAAATTTAACCCGTCGGCTGTGACTCTGAGAAAACTGGTGTCCTCCGATAGCAGCAATATCAACACGTTCTCGTTGACCCTGAAGTCCCAAGGCTTTCGAAAAGGCTGTGCGTATCGTTGTGGTACCTGAACCACTATCAATTAGGACGTTTCCTTTTAGAACTACCGTTGGGTGCTCTAAATAACTCTCTAACAACTGGCAAAATAACTCGACGATCTAACATTGTACTTGTAACGAGTGGGTCTGGATGTAATATTGTGTGATACTACCTTGGACAATTGTTAATTCCGCATACATTTTTCCTACGGCAATTGAATATATTATGACCCGCCGTCTGACACGAACAACATAAACGATTACCAGTTACATGTTCAAATTTGTCCTTAATGTTTAAAGCTTTGAACCGATTACATTCACACAATCTATGACTAGCTTGACACATTGAACATTGTCTGATGGTAGATTGCTTCGGACTAGAGTCGTTGGAAGTGTTCTCATGTATGGGACTTGACGCATTGACCGACTTTTTATGTACAAGGGGGTGGATATTATTTGGCTTTGAAAACCCTGAACGTTTTATATCCCCAAAGTCTGGGTCAAATTCTACTTTCACTATTGCACGAATAAATGTATCTAAATGATGTATGTTAGGCCTTTCATTGTTTATACGAATGGTAGCACATTTTGACTTCCATCTGTCACTCGCGTTCATGTCATCAAAGTTATTTAGAAGCTTGAGATTTGCAATGGCGTTAATTATATTAATGGAGAGCTCCTTCAGGCCAGACTTATCATATATTCTTGCGCCTTTGGTGAGTTTGTTGACGTATGTTCCGGCAATCCGAATCGGATCCCCGAACTGATCCTTAAGAGTTTTTAACGCAGTAGCGTACATATTGCGCGAAAGACTGATACCTAATAAGGCCCTTTTTGCTTCACTTGACGTGTGCATTTTTAATTGTGTAAGGCGTATCTCATCAGTGAGATGTCTCTTGTCATGAACGTGCACTTTAAATCGTTGGATAAACTATATATAGTGTTCTGAATCGCCATCAAATTCATCGATTTTGATGACTGGAATGTCTCTATTACCTTCCAGGCGATATAAAAGTTCCGACATAGACAAACTTGAACACGCTATGTCACTTTTATGGACCGTTTCTTCGAATTCCCGTAACTCGTCTATCCAGGAATTAACAGTCTTAGTCTTGGCATTAGTAGGTTTACTTGATGTATTACGGTCTTCTTCAGTCGACTTAGGCAAGGTATTTTCAAGCAAAGGATCGACACTGACAGGTGCTAATGTTTCTAACTGGATTTGTCCCTTCATTGGCAGGTGCTTGACCTGTTTGATCAGGACTATGGGGTGGTGCTTGTACTGAAGTAGGAGTTTGAAGAACCTTCAAATGCTCACTGACTATATCTTCAATACTAAAGTAATCATTGTTTAACTCCGCCTCCCATTGATCCAGTCGTTGGTGTTCGGCAGGTGAGTCAGTATAGTAATATATTTCACCATGAACAAAAGAACACTGCTCTTAGTCGATCTTGATTTGTTTCATTTCTCTTGTAAGACCTCGAACGTTGGCTTCCCTCTTTCTGATGTTAGACCGAACACGATTTACTGAACGAGTAAATTTGCTCATGAGCTGTTTTCTCTGACGTTTAAGAAATGTGACTTTTTCTTCATTTTCTTGCTCTTCCCCATTATTATTTGTCGGTGGATTGGCTCGTTAATTCTTAAGATTTGTGTCGACGTCTTGATCTTGACCTTTGATTGACATTTCGACGACTTGGTACTCTGATTAACAACACTCGAAGACTTCTATAGACGATAGATTGTGGTGATAATTCCAGAAACAATTGTGGAGTGAATCAGATGCACCATTGGGAGGGACTATGTGGCAGTGGGTGAGGACCTACTTAAATACACCATATATATTGAAAGTCGTTCATACATATACATGTAGCTTTATTCTGGAATTAGTGATCATCCCGTCCCAAAATGATTGAGGCTCAAATAAATAGACATTGAATTAAGACGTTCGACTTCAAGAATGCATATCACAATGGCGACTATGACACAAATGACGTATGATATGAAGATGTTCTGGTTGGCTAAAAAACTAAGTTAGTAGACAATAGTTAACGCGTTATAAAATACGAATTAAAGGGACAGTCACACTGACACAACTTATCAAAACTGAAGTAGGAAGAGCTATTCAGAACACTAGGGTTGACCTTAGACAGCATTTAGCGTGCCCGCCCTTCCATTTCCTAACACCAGGACGCGCTAGTATTTCCATACATACCGTACTACGTGTGTGTTGGTATACAAATATATGTAATTAAAGTATTTAAGTGGCTCATACATGCACAAACTTTTCACCAATACTATTGATCTCCATTAATTGCATTTGCCTGTTTGACCTTTGCCCTACTGGCTCAATATGTTGTACAATAGTGCGGACAAACTGCGTTGACTAGCACGTGGACATAAAACTCCGGGAACGAACACTCTAAACCCTACATAGATATAAACTCCCAGTCTTCTTGGTCAATAAATATAGCACAATCATCAAGGACGGATAATTTGAAATCATGCGCCCCCCCCCCCCCCCATAGATTAGCCCAGGGGCTAGTGAAGTGGAACGGAATGAAACCACTGGGAATACCTAGGATGGCTATTGCGCTAGCCATGGTTTGTGCAAAAACTATCTATGTAGAATAGGTCCGTCAAAACTTAGGACGTCAATAACTCCCATCAGAAACATATTGGTTAATGTCACAAGAACGCTGGCGGAGACTTAGAGAACAAAGATGTTGAAAAGCGTTATTACACGAACGCTGAAAGCGTTGATACATCTGGACTAGAAATTGTTTGAAAGCATTTTTCTAGAAATACGCTTTAGAATAAACTGTTGGCTTTTAATCATTGATCATAATTCACCCGAATCTTTAACAAATGATCAATCATTACTATTTTCATAAAAAAAAATAGAAAAAAAAAAGAACTACAGCTTACGGCGCTACCCGATACTGATAAAGTATGCTGTTTATAATGCTGAAATGAATTGCTTTTGACATATTACAGATTTAGATATGACTATCTCTAATTCACAGTTTAGACAGCCATGTGTGCTGAGTGGTAATTGTTTTATTTCCTTCGTCAACCTTCATATGTCCACATTATCGAGGCCAGCAATATCGCAATGTAAATAGTCACGAAAAAATGTAAGCGGTAATAGAATGAATCAACAAGATTAACTTGTCCGAATCTACGAGCATAACTTGGTTATTAGTTACTTATGAGTAATTTTTATATTATTTAACTTAAGTGCTTTAATCTATCTTTTTATGTGTAAAGTATGACAAACAACAATTACATTGGAATATTTTATGAATATCCCAAGCAACAAATCAAGAATTATGCATGTTGTGCTAATGCAAATCGTCAATATTTAAAGGACAATATTTGAGTCAGTCATTATTACATATTATGTGATAGAACTGGTTAAACACATTCCAAATATAATTTTAACAGAGAACTTTGTTAGCGATCAAACATTAGAAATGGTTTCACTACTGATGTCTTCCGCCTTACTCCAGCCACAAAGTTACTGACCTATAGCTCCCATAATTTACACTTCATCTGACCCAAAACAGTACTGAACATGCCTTACCGCATAATTATATGATTTGATGAAACCCAACTGCTGCACAAAATTTCAACTGGTCGGTGTCATGGCGGCTTGTGTAATACGCCATTACAAGAATCATCGCTATTCAAATGTAGAACGCATTACCACAAAGAAAAACTGTTCGGTAACTATTTTAGTGGTCCAGTCTTCACTATTTGTGATATAATTGCTTATTCCAATACAAACTGTAATGATACTGGTTGACAATCGTGCGTTTGAACCTATTTGAACTTAGACTGTATCAATTGTAACATTAAACACACAGTATAGTAACTAATCAACCATAAGATTTATAAAGTGACACCAAAAAGGAAGACATGAGTTATCCTTACTATTGAAGTTTAGATTGATAACCGGTATATATATAATTTTCAGCACATAGATAATTGGAAGTTGTATTTGAAACCGTGAAGGGGTGCTTACCTATTCGAATTTAAGGTATTAAAAACGGTAAAAGTATTCTTCGTCTTGTAAACACCGTAGTCTTGTTGATAGCCTTGTTTGTCACACAATTAGTTTTCCTGCAATATTCTGCTGTGCACTGACGTAACGTTATGTAAACATATTTGGTCCAATTTGGAATTTTGTTTCAAATTTAACGATTTTGTTACGCATTTAGCCATTGGTTGTTAATCGGACCATTGACCAATCATAATTTGCAACAGAAATTTGCTTCCACTTAAGCAGTGTATAGTGAGATTAGCTCTAATCAAACGATACACTGCGAGGAGTATTGCTTTCCCGTTGCACACATAAATTAGTAGTGATCAGCAACACAAATCTAAACCATATGGCCCTGGCCATCACCCTTCTATATCGAATTCGAAACATACTGGTATCAATGAATTGTTTATGGAACAAAGAAAAAAAAGTAGCCACTATAAATGGCACTTATGAACAAAATAACCTTTTTTGATTTCAAGCTGCCTCAATAAAGGTTAACCCAAATCTCAGTGTCATTAACCAATTTTCAAGCTGACAAATGCACGAGTAAAGAAAACAGGGCGTACACCACAGACACTTTCATCCCTTCGATGAAGACCTTAGAACTACGCGTAGAAGACGAAATATGCCAATCGACTTTCCAAGGATGGAGGAGGCTAAACCTGGAAATACTTTCAGTATAGGATAAAACACGAGACTGGGTTATGTTTGAAAGTCTTTCTTCCCCAGCATAACCGAAATCAGGGACTTTATCTTGCTTATAAACCGCTTATCTGTACCTAAAATGAGAATATCCCCCCCAAAAAATATCCTCGAAGAGTAGCCCGTTAAAGAAAATCTTTTAGATAAATAACCCCAAATACATTCAAAGCCGCCCCCAACTTTCAGACCGCAAGTTATTCCGGGCATAGAATATACCCAAGAGAGATTTACCGTATTAGGTTTATAATGTATCGTTATCATGGCGATACGTATGATGATGATGAAACCATGGACCGTAAAGCAATTTTTTTTCTTTTTAATCAACTTAGCCTCGCTATACTCTACCTGGGGTACTTTGTTATTGAACCCACGTGGGCACCCTAAAGACTTCATGGCAAACTGTTTCCTGAAGCTGTATTCCAAGGTGAGTTTATCTTTGGCTTTATTATTCCGGCGCAAATAATAATGTCAATAAAGTCATTAACAGAATGACTGTCGGAATAGTTTTTTTTACTAAAGTTCCTTTATAAATGATTGTAGTATATTGTCACTGTTTTGAAGTAGCAGAAGACACGATCAGCAAGAATGGAATGTGTTGACGATACCATTAGTAGATTCTTATTACATGATCTTAAATTGTGAGAAGGGCAATAATTAGTTAGATGTTATTTTTAGTAACCTTGAATAAAATCACAGTGAAGACAGTTGTTAGTTAACAGGAGTATTCTAAAAAAAAAAACCACCTTTTTTTTAACTGGAAGCTAGTGTAAATCTTTGAGGACCGGGGTTTTGTGTTGACTTTGTTTCGCTCTGGTTATGATTCGCCATTCTCGTGGGTAAAAGAGGGAATTACAATAGTTAAGGTTTAATTAAACGTGTAATCCATGATGGCCGAGTGTAAAACAACAAGCATGTTGGTTGCAGTCCATCGAACTGTCTATGATTGAAATGAGGTTTAATATCCTACTTTCTGTACCATCTGGATTAATGAAGATGGGCAATTCCAGTTCCAACTCTCAAGGGTGTTAATGTCTTCCCAAAGCAACACGTTTTTACAAAAGCGTGGTAATTTTATTATTTACACACTTTTTTCAGGCGCATTATACCATTGCCCATACCCGCCCGTCCAGTTGGGCATAAACATCTACTTGTTTAGGGGTATTGGCGCATATCGGGCTGTAACTGCGTGAGTTATGGTCCCTGGTTGTACAAAATGGAACCTTGTTCACTGCCCATCTCTGCAAAAAAAAATTATATCTTGCATGGCAACCGGTTGTTTATGGCCGTGAACGTCATCACAAAGTGATTACGTATATTGTTTATCGCCATGGTAGATATCGGATTTCACGTTAATATTTATTGACAAATGTCAATTAAACGTTGTTAGCAACACCACTGAGCGACATGATCAATATAATTATCTGTCTTGTCAATTATACATGGGGGTATAATTTAAAACTTTGATTGGGCATCATGTTCAATAGCTTTTCACGTATTAACTTTATTTGATTGATTTTCTTTTGATCTATACTCGGACCACAACTTGCGTAGTTCTGAAAATCCAATTGCAATATCGTGTTCTAGCGGAGAGCATCAAATATCTAAGAACAGAGAGGGTAGCTCTTCTCAAGTTCACTTAAAGAAATATCCATCACGCGAAGGCGACGTATTACCACACGAGTGACGGTAAAGAATTATTTTTCAGTGGGAATCAAAGGAAATATTATTGTATTTTAATGAATAACCAAAATGAAATATGAACGAGGAATCCTAGACAGAGGTATTCTGTCGAAAAGAATTACCAACAAAATTTGAGTGTGAAATACACATGCTAAACAAATTATACTTCGCGAAAAGGAGAAGATTGTCGTTGGGATATCAGTATTCAATTCAGATAAATAAATAGGCTAGGCTGTTGATTGTCTCAATGAAACAATAAATATCCCATACAAATATTCTATTACATTATATGGTAGGAGTGCAAAAGAGTAGGAAGTTAAATCCCATTTCATTTCATTTATATGGTAGTAAATTGTCGGTGTCCACCAATATTACATATTATATAACGATAACTGCTCTCCTTTATTTTCCCTCATCCCACTAAAGAGCCTACAATAATTGTGACTGTTAGGGGACCATAAACTTCGTATAAAATTTTAAGTAAAAGGTAGGGGGTTATAACCCAAAAACTTACAGCGAATGAAAATCCAACATCTTGATCCTCGACACAGCTTTCCAATTTTATCTGCAATAGGAAATATTTTTTTCAGATATGCTTCAAACAACTTATTTATTTAATTTGCAGGAGGAAAATAGTTAAAATCGCGAGTTCATCCAATTTGATTAAAATACATATTTAATCCCTCACATTATCAAGAACATGTCAATGATAACAACTCAAAGATTAAGCAAAATCGCAATAAAAAGATTGTGACTTCTAGAATGTCCAGAAACAGAGGCGACCCCATCTACCGTAGATGCATTTTATTTCTAGTTTAATTCACCCGCCCTGTCCCTGTACTCGGAACAATAGGTTTTACCCGACTCAAATGTTATCTAAAATATTATATCTGAAGTCCATCCAGCTAAGGCATAATTCAGATGTTTCCAACTATACATCAAGAGTATGATTTTTAAAGAAAGGGAAATAACACTGTTTTAGTCTGGCCTATTCTCATGGATATAAAGCTAGTTAACATTGAACATAGACCTTTACTGGACATAGTAGAATGGGCGACCGGAAGTGTCGTAAAATAGCCTACAAATAAGTAATTACAGTTCTCTGCAAACCTAATTATTTTTATCAAAGAAGTACCCAAAGTAGGCCTTTTATATTGTAAATGGAGAAATAATACGCCTTTGACTACAAGCTATATAGTCCGAAGGCTGATGGGGGCGTGGGAGGGGTCGCCACCCGAGCTGTGAATTTATGCGACCCAAGATTTTCTAGGCCAGTTTTTTGCGTAAATTCTCAATCTGATGGTGATCAGGCGTATGAGGTGGAGTTTTAGAGATACGTGAGTGTATGTGTGTGTGTATTGGGGCAGTGGTGGTCTATTCGATGGAGATAGTCTGCCAGTTTACGCCCTTAGTTAGAACATCAAACAATTTCAATAATTTGGGCGATAATCGGGAGAGAATCTTGGAAAACACTAAAATAATAAGCATAGTGAGCAAACAGGAGCAAAACCCAACAACGAGAACATTCTACAGTACGAAGGTTTAAAGTGAATATGATGCCCCTGGACAACTGTCTTTGCACATCAAACGCAGCAATTAGTTTGCAAGAATATGGAGACACGCTACAAAACCAATGATCGAACATAATGACTCTGGAATGAAGATTTATAATGTGAATACCTATACGACGTATATCCAAAGGATAAATATAAGCGAGCTGTTGATCAGCAACCAAGGGGATATATGTACATGTACTTTGATTTTGAATCTTCTGATGATGACTAAAAATAAATTAATATCTAAACACGACTCTTGAAAAGTGCCATTATAATTTAATATCTTGAATGACGAAATTGCTACTGAACGAGTAAGCTAACGTGAAGCCACTTTTAAGGTCAATTTTGAACCAAAGGATTTCTGTATCCAATAATACATGTTACAGCCCCCCACCCCAACAATGGGAATCTTATACGCATATTTCTCCCCACCCTCTCACATTGGGAATTTTATACACATATGTTTCACTAAGCTCTAAGAAAATCATCATTTTAATCAACGTAAACACATTTTAATCAACGTAAACACATTTTAATCAACATAACACTTTTACCTTCGCCTTACAAACACGCATACCTGCACCCCCCTCCCTACCTCCCAACACCTCAAAACAGTTTTGTCAACATATTCACATCAAAAAAATGGTTTAGTGTTTAGAAAAAGTTGGTCACATAAATTCACAGCTCGGGTGGCGATTTGTACCCCCCCCCCTTAACTTACGTTATCAAATGAACAAGGTACCAATATCTGAGTACTATTTTCACATAATTATGAATGTACATGTATGTCGGGGTCCAGCTTAATTGTTTAACCTCTGGGACTTTTAAGTGGGTGCCCCAAAATGGGCTGGGTCAAACATTGGCGATACCACATAGACCCAAATTGAAATGAACAAGCACATCTCACTGAGAACAAAGCAGGCTCTGTCAGACAAATTTTGCTATGCATACGCCCTCCACCCCCATCCCATGATACAGCGCTGATTGAACAATTAAACTTTACCGTATGTCAGGCATATTGTCTGCTGTAAAGGCATTTCTTGACGTATAGCATTGTTTTCAACTTTTTTTTATATCCAAGATTGACTATTTTGCTAGACTTAGTCAAAGAAATCGACAGGCAGTGACGTCATCTTTACTTACTGATCCTGTCGACTAAAAATTAATCACGAAAGCCTAGCATAAAATAGTTTTCTACGATTTTCAACAATTAAAGCCACACAATGTCATACAAAAGGGGGCGGGGTTTATAGATGCATTGCATTCACCAGATCAGACCATAGTGGCCTTTACACACTTATTTCTTGAAACTGCCAATACAGTGCTTTCTCTGTTGGTAAGGTATAATTATTCGTGGAACTTTTACTATTCATAATTTATAAAAAGAAAACTAACTGGTTCACAAAAAAATACAAAACAAATAGAAAAAAATAAAACAGCCTACCCACTAATGGTGTCATATTGGAACTATAGCAATTAAAAACAACACATTAAAAATTCGAAACAATTTTACTTTAGCTTATTATGATAATTATATGATTACAGTATTTTTTCATAAAGCTTGCTGAATATTGCTTGCAGATAAAAAATAAATCTAATTTTTCGTAAATAGATACAGCACAATTTAACTTTGGTTTTCAGAAAAAAATGAGAGTTCGTCTTTAGGCTATTCATATACATTTCTTTTATTCTTTAAAACTCGTGTCCAGACGGCCATCAATTCGTGATAGCATTCATATTTCGTCATATCCGGTGGACATTTTACATGTTGTGGAAGTGTTCTGGTTTGTCTCACACGAAGTATTTCATCTGAAAAAGTAAAAATAAAGTTACATGATTTCCTGTTCGATTCGTATTTACCAATATATTTTCCTTTGTACGATTTTCGGAGTACATTTGGCCGTAATATTTCTGACTATGAAAATGTATCTTTTCCTTTCAAATAGTAAAATTTAGTTGAACCAATGCAAAACATTTGTTTAAAATAAACTTAATGGACATTTGATTATCCAAACCTATGACCATCGATACATATATTTTTTTGTGTCGAATCGAAGAGTGTTTTTTTTTTAAAGATCCATGAGTAATAATTCATATCGTATCCTTTTATTCACATCATGGCTTTAATTCGATACCAATGCCACTTTATGAATAAGTACCACCGTACTGATATTTTTGCCAAGTCCTCAACTAGCAATAGTGCATTATAGAATTAATGTGATATTCTCTAACAAGGTAGGATTGTTTATAGATACAATCTATTTTAATGCTTTATTTTAATACATTTTAAAAATATGAAATTGCAACTTTAAATGATAGCGTATAAGGTTATTTTCGAAGAGCGTCGTCCTTCGATATATGCCTGACTTCACAAAGTTATCAATACAGAAGAAATAAAGTATAACATATCTCGTATAAGAGCCTCGGGTCTTGTCAGTGAAATTTAGTCACAATTTTATGAAGTGGATATCAGTTCGAAAATGGTTCATTTCCCGTTAGTATTTTTAAGATATTACGAATTTGACATTTAGCATCCAATGCAGACAAAATGTAAGATATGGCCAAAACAAACCAGCACTACCAATAGTTTTCGCTGAAATGATGTCCTTTGATAAAAAATTTTAAAAATTCGACTGAATCCAAGTCGGGAGATTATTTACCGTTTATATTTTGATTTTTTCTTAGTTACAAGCTAAATTGTCAAATCCAATACATATTAGCGTAGATATTGTTTAAGCAATGCGAGAAGTAGTTGGCGATTCACATAGCTTTAATTGACTGATCATTTAGAGTGACCTAGTTTGCTGAAATCAAACCTGTTGAAACTAAATGATAATGCTGAAATGGAAGATACTATTGAAAATTTAGAAGCAGCATACGTGATATTGAGCAACTAGAGTTACCTGTATTCCTATTATTTTTGTCATATAAAGTTAAACTAATGACATGAACTTCAATATTCTTTAAACAATTCGTACTGACTGATTTATACACTAATTAAAATGATTAATTCACAGTTTTGTCTTGTAGATAATTAACGGTTTTCATCTGTAACGTAAGTAACTTGTTGTTATTTTGAACATATCATCGGACAGTGAAAATGTATACAAAATCGAACTCATTTTTCCTGGCGCTTTATATATTTTACAAATCAAGCTTTAATTTATTGAAGGTATTAGGATTTGAAGTTTGTTTTGTTCCAAGTGAACAAATCAGTCCTTGACACAACAATAACAACAGATGAGTGGAAGCTTAAAGGTGGCCAGCCAGATATTGTTATCTTACTGTAATGTCCAGTATTTCATAGTAAGTGCAGGGTGACCGCACTACACGAAAAACAAAAACCTATAAGATTGACCTGCGGAAAATATCAAATTAAGTGAATAGATCCGGGGGCCAGCCGTAAGCGTCCAATGCGCTGTACAGTCCCGGGCCTGTTATGGTACAGGCTTCACTAAAAATGATTTGAAAAAATAAAGAGGTAACAGAAATAATGCGACCTATCTTGACAATGATCGTCTCTTCAATGGAGACCATGAACATATTAAAATTGGCACTAGAATCGCGTGTCAAAATGCATTATTTCGCCTTACTCTTCTGCAACAAAGATATTAATTCGAAATATGAAGAGATTATGTCCTGATGTATCATCTTATATGCACTAAATAAATGAAATGGAATTGGGTTTAACGCCCTACTGCTCTGTTGCGGCTGGGCAATTGAAGAGGGGCATGCACAATACAGTACGCTATGAAAGAAATTATGCCCGGCCTACTCTTTTATCAAATTCCAAATGTCAAGGGATCTGTTACGTACACGCAAAGGTGTACACGAGACCTCGGCTTTTCGGCCATACGTTGTTACTTGCCAGGTTCTCAGATATACCACTGACAAGGGGCAACTACACCGGAAAATCCGGTATATCGAATACGGGACTTCCAGGCCATAGCGAGCCAACTCTTACTCACCGACCCACCGTGGCTTCTTTTTTTACGCTACCGGTAGACGAGTTAACACTATGCTCAATTAAATTATAAATCATATAACCCACCTCATCAATTTATATTTGCATTTTTATACGCCCACATTTTCATGTGGACGTATTATGTCGTCGCCCCTGTCCGTCCGGACGTCCGTCCGTCCACAATTTGTTTGTGGACTCTCTACAGGTCACAATTCTTATCCGATTTTGACGAAACTTGAAATATAGGTTTATCCCCAAAAGATCTCAGCTGCTTTCGATATTGGCATGTATCGGATCAAAACTTCATGGATTATGGCCCCTGATTGTACGAAAAATCACGTTTTTAGCTTGTGGACCCTATAGAGGTCACAATTTTGAACCGATTTTGATGAAACTTGACATGCATGTTTGTAACCCAAAGATCTTGGTTCCTTTCGATATTTGCGGCTATCGGAATGTAATTTCCTGAATTATGGCCCCTGATTGTCCGAAAAATCACCCTTTTTAGCTTGTGGTCCCTCTGGAGGTCACAATTATTATTCGATTTAAAAAACCGTTTGATTATATCACCATTACACCCTAAGGAAGGTTGAGTTCGAATTTCGGGAAAATCGGACGAAAATTGACATACAAAATGGCCGCCGTTTGTACGCGAATACTGTTAAAAAATGGTATATCCATGTTGTGGACCCTGTGGAGGTCACAATTTTGATTCGATTTTGATGAAACTTGAAATTCATGGTTATAACCAAAAGATCTTGCTTCCTTTCGATATTTGCGCATATCGGATCGTAACTTCCTGAATTATGGCCCCTGATTATACGCAAAATCGCCTTTTTTTTAGCTTGGAGGTCACAATTATTATTCGATTTAAAAAAACGTTTGATTATATCACCGTTACACCCTAAGGAAGGTTGAGTTCAAATTTCGGGAAAATCGGACGAAAATTGCCATACAAAATGGCCGCCGTTTGTATGCGAATACTGTTAAAAAATGGTATATCAAGGTTGTGGACCCTGTGGAGGTCACTATTTTAATTCGATTTTGATGAAACTTGAAATTCATGGTTATAACCCAAAGATCTTGGTTCCTTTCGATATTTGCGCATATCGGATCGTAACTTCCTGAATTATGGCCCCTGATTATACGCAAAATCGCCTTTTTTTTTTTAGCTTGGAGGTCACAATTATTATCCGATTTAAAAAAACGTTTGATTATATTACCGTTACACCGTAAGGAAGGTTGAATTCGAATTTCGGGAAAATCAGACCAAAATTGCTATACAAAATGGCCGCCGTTTGTACGCGAATACTGTTAAAAAATGGTATATCAAGGTTGTGGACCCAGTAAAGGTCACAATTTTAATTCGATTTTGATGAAACTTGAAATTCATGGTTATAACCCAAAGATCTTGGTTCTTTTCGATATTTGCGCATATCGGATTGTAACGTCCTGAATTATGGCCCCTGGTTATGCGCAAAATCCCCCTTTCTTTAGCTTGTGGTCCCTCTGGAGGTCACAATTATTATCCCATTTAAAAAAACGTTTGATTATATCACCGTTACACTGTAAGGAAGGTTGAGTTTGAATTTCGGGAAAATCGGACCAAAATTGACAGACAAAATGGCCGCCGTTTGTACGCGAATACTGTTAAAAAAATGATATATCATGGTTGTGGACCCTGTATAGGTCACAATTTTAATTCGATTTTGATGAGGAAGGTTGAGTTCTAATTTCGTGAAAATCGTACCAAAATTGACGGACGAAATGGTCGTCGTTTGTACGCGAATAGTGTAAAAATATGGTATATCATGGTTGTGGACTCTCTACAGGTCAAAATTCTTATCCGATTTTGACGAAAAGTCACATTTCTAGGTTGTGTACCGTCACACCATAATCATTGTCGGTTTCGAATTTCATTAATATCAGACTGGAACTGACCAACTAAATGGCTGCTCCCAATACAGTATGAAATACAGGACTTAAAGATGTAGGAAAAATCACTTTCGGTATTGCTTGTTCTCTGTCCATCTCTCAAAAATGTGGGCGTATCCTGCCTGGCAGTGCCAGCCTATCTTTAGCTTGTGGACCCTATAGAGGTCACAATTTTGAACCGATTTTGATGAAACTTGACATGCATGTTTATAACCCAAAGATCTTGGTTCCTTTCGATATTTGCGCCTATCGGAATGTAAGTTCCTGAATTATGGCCCCTGATTGTCCGAAAAATCACCCTTTTTAGCTTGTGGTCCCTCTGGAGGTCACAATTATTATCCGATTTAAAAAAACGTTTGATTATATCACCGTTACACCCTAAGGAAGGTTGAGTTCGAATTTCGTGAAAATCGGACCAAAATTGCCATACAAAATGGCCGCCGTTTGTACGCGAATACTGTTAAAAAATGGTATATCAAGGTTGTGGACCCTGTAGAAGTCACATTTTTTATTCGATTTTGATGAAACTTGAAATTCATGGTTATAACCCAAAGATCTCGGTTCCTTTCGATATTTGCGCATATCGGAACGTAACTTCCTGAATTATGGACCCTGATTATACGCAAAATTGCCTTATTTTAGCTTGTGGTACCTCTGGTGGTAACAATTATTATCCGATTTAATAAAACGGTTGATTATATTACCGTTTAACCGTAAGGTAGGTTGAGTTCGAATTTCGGGAAAATCGGACCAAAATTGCCATACAAAATGGCCGCCGTTTGTACGCGAATACTGTTAAAAAATTGTATATCATGGTTGTCGACCCTGTAGAGGTCTCAATTTTAATTCGATTTTGATGAAACTTGAAATGCATGGTTATAACCGAAAGATCTTGGTTCCTTTCGATATTTGCGCATATCAGATCGTAACTTCCTGAATTATGGCCCCTGATTGTCCGAAAAATCGCCTATGGTCCCTCTGGAGGTCACAATTATTATCCGATTTGAAAAAACGTTTGACTCTATCACCGTTACACCCTACGGAAGGTTGAGTATGAATTTCGAGAAAATTGGACCATAATTGCCAGAAAAAATGGCCGCCGTTTGTACGCGAACAGTGTAAAAATATGGTATATCAAAGTTGTGGACCCTGTAGAGGTGACAATTTTAATTCGATTTTGATGAAACCTGAAATGCTTGTTTATAACCTAGAGATCTTTATTCTTTTCGATATTTGCGCATATCAAATTGTAACTTAATGAATTATGGCCTTTGAATGTAGGAAAAATCACTTTCGGTATTGCTTGTTCTCTGTCTATCTCTCGAACAATTATTATCTGATTTAAAAAAAAAACTCTGATTATATTACTGTTGCATCGTAAGGAAGGTTGAGTTCGAATTTCGTGAAAATCGTACCAAAATTGCAGGACGAAATGGTCACCGTTTGTACGCGAATAGTGTAAAAATATGGTATATCATGGTTGTGGACTCTCTACAGGTCACAATTCTTATCCGATTTTGACGAAAAGTAACATTTCTAGGTTGTGTACCGTCAAACCATAATCATTGTCGGCTTCGAAATTCATGAATATCAGACTGGAACTGACCAACAAAATGGATGCTCCCAATACAGTATGAAATACAGGACTTAATGATTAAAACACTTATATGGATATACTACTTCTGAATTTATTAACAAGCTACGTTTCGATACTCATACAGGTATCGTTCTCAAGCAAATAATGAGAACGATACCTGTATGAGTATCGAAACGTAGCTTGTTAATAAATTCAGAAGTAGTATATCCATATAAGTGTTTTATTTGTAACTTCTATTTCTATATGTCTTACAAGGAGGACTTAATGATGTAGGAAAAATCACTTTCGGTATTGTTTGTTCTCTATCCATCTCTCAAAAATGTGGGCGTATCCTGCCTGGCAGTGCCAGCCTATCTTTACGAAAAATATCAAATTTCCAACGGCTAAATCCACGTTGAAATTAACTCAAATCAATTATTTAATATAATTAAAATTAAAAATAACAAAATCCAAATATAAACTTTAGATAATCCCCAGACTTTGATCAAAGAGATGCCCATTAAAGGGCTATAGACGAAAGGGCCTAAAACTGAAACGAAACAAGCATTTGTTCAAAAAGCTAGACATGGCAAGGTTTTTGGGCGTTTAGAAAAGTGGACCAATGAAAAATTTATGAAACTTTTTCTTATTATTTTACTTGAACAATAATAGTTTATTCTATTATCTTGTAAAACGTGGGGAAATATATTCTACAAAATTTTATTCTGTGGTGTCCACAAGATATTCAACTTAAAAAAAAATTCTCCAAAATTTCTTTTCAGACCCCTATATGCCCGTGTGGTACCACATTCCACGTGATTTTCGACTTAATTTTGATATAGTGTTTTCGATCTTGGTGTTTTTCACCACAACAGTTCAACAAGATATTGCACTTGGTATCACATTCCACAAGATTTTCGACTGACGCAAACCTTTTTATAACTTAGGGCCTCGTTAATTACGTTTTAGCCAAGAGAAGACTTTAAAGGGTAAATCCCGAACATATTGTGGCGTATAAAACTTCTTAATTTTGTGTTAAAAGCCCTTAAAATCCTCTACCTTTGGGGACACGTTTTCAAACAATTTAAACCCGCCAGTCGTCCTCTAGAAATGGAGACTGGTGTTCCAAGCTGTATTACATGGTGTCTGGATAAAATCAGACTTTTTTTTTTATAAAATAATGTGCAGATGAAATTTACATTTCGCTATTAAGTACAGCTAATGGGTCATGCACCGTTCAGACCTCTAAAGGAATGACAATCGATTATGAGGTCACCCAACGTCAAATTTGACCCGAAATTGGGGTTGAAATATTGGGACGAGGTAAATTGGCAGCTGTTATTCGTATTCTCAATAAAAGTAGAACGTGGCGCCGCTGTCCCAGGGGTGGGTTCACTCTCGCCCACCCCATGCTCAGCTACATAAAACATTTGTAAAATAACACTTGTTATGAGAAAAATGTCCCAGTTGTGTGTTTTATCCTTTGTCATCAAACGATATGATGGGTTGGACATTCAAATCGCGAGATGATGATATAGGCATAATGTGATATCCTAATTAATGCTTTGCATCAACGAAATTCAATCACAGTGTCGTCGTATTAATTCTTCAGTCATCGTATTAATTCATAATAAAAACTGACGTCAAACGGTGTGTTGAATTTCACACCGTGTGTATGTATACGCCAAAATAACGATAGAGATCTAATCAAATAAAATTCTCAAAATCTTTCACCCATTGACTTCAAAAAAAAAAAAAAATAATAAAAAAAAAAAAAAAAAATAAATTAAAATAATAATAAGAAAAAAATAAAGAAAGAAATGTACACATGTTGTTTAGCTTATATTTGAAATGGTATTTACAAACCATATCACGTTCGATACTGTTTTCAATTTTAGCACTCCAACCATTCAAGAGCTAGTCGTTTATATCAAAATAATCGTCTGGACAAGGTGCTCAATCCACAAATGGGCACGCAGTGACGACACAAACGACTTCATAGACAGAGGTTTAAGAATCTGCGAATGAACACCCCCTGAATATGAATTAATGTGTTATGTTATTAAAAGATACAATTACATGTTTATTTATACTCTGGATGGTTTTACAGAGTAGGTATTTCTAGAAATTACGTAAATGGAAGTTAGACGGTGAAAGCACGCTAGAAATTTGAAACTAATATACATGTACCGTCATATTCATATGTGATGAATTAGCTGACAGGCAAGATTGGCGACTAAATTGGCATATCAAGGTTAAAACTAATTTTAAGACATATGTAAAAACAAACGATTGCTGTCCAGATAAATTGTCCTAAATAGATGTCGTATCTAGCTAGTATAGTAATCATACATGGACTCGTGTAGAAGACCACCATTACATTTAAAAAGTTTGGACCTGGTTAGTAGAAACTGATGATAGTAGGTGGTTACGACGTGACCCACAGCCCCACTGCCGTTGGTTAATTACAGAAGTAGCATATAAACATAATGAATAATACGACATAATATAACTAGTCGAGGTTTCTTCCATGTAAATACTTACTAGAATTAGATTCTGGATTTAAATCTTGAAAATATGGATACCAGTCTGGTCTCAAAATGGCGGCATGTGAATTATATACCGTTGATGATATCGTAAAAACACATATTGAAATCCAAATGTTTCTATAGGCCATGATATGGGTCTGTTAAAAATTCTGAAACAATGTAAACGCAATTATCTATCTGTTAAAAATTTGAAAATACTCTTGGAATAACACATATGGAATACCAGTTACTTAATATGTGTTATCCTCATCCAATTACTAAATGCCACTTAAACAACCCTTGGAATAAGTAAATTTGTTATTAAAAATATTCTCGGAACAAGCAACTATATGCTTTTTAAAATACTCACGGAATTAGTCAGTATACAAAATTAGATATAAAATTAAATTAATTAATAAGCAGCGCAAAAACATTAATAATAAAAATACAGCGTTTTGCGGAAAATATATATTTCAAATATAAATGCACATGTTATGGGTAAGTATTAATACGTAAATCAAGCTAAATATTTACCTGTATTTGGTCGGATGTTGGTGGGATAAAATAATGTTCTAATAGCTCTCTTCAGCTTATATTAACGACAGTACATCCAATTATATTGAACGAATTTATCCTATACGAGGGAGTCATTTTTCAAATTACCCACGCACAACTCACAATGAATGGTCATATTAACGCCTATTCCCGTGTTCCTCCCCGGAGACAAGAAACAAAAGGATGATATGTAACTTTAATACCCATTGGTAATCAAATTATCCCAAGATATTGTGCTTTGTGTTTTCATTACTCATGCCACACCCGGAACAGGTAACATAATTTCAATGTATTTTCTGTCACTAATAACCTAATCACGAGATTCTCCATTAAATATTGCTAAACATCAATGGTAGGCTTTGGATAAAATAAACTGACAATTATTTAGTTAATAATTAAACGATTCATCTGAAAAAAAATCATCACGACCGGCTTTCAACTGCCAGACTGGTACATTCTCCATGGAATACACGCCTTTTAATGGACGATTTAGTTATATTTAAAGCTTTATTAACTTATGTAGTTCCATTTTGATTTGCTCTCAAGTTATTACTGCTTACCGTTATTTTGAAATAGCACTACCGTACACTGTTCTTCTTTGACGGGGGGTGGGGGGGTGGGTGGGTGGGATGGTCTAGAGTGCCGCGCTTCGACCTCTAGCTGGCAGGTCACCTCTGGCTTTCGGCTGTGGTTTCGATCCCTGGTGTGAGCGTCTGTGGCATGGAGATAGGGGCGCCTTCTCAACTTCGTGGGTTTCCTCCGGGCACAGGGGTTTCCTCCCACTGCTAAAGACCCCTAGGCGCAAGTGAATTATTGAAATAAAATTAAACCATATGTTAATCTCGAAGTGACCTAGTTTGCGTCGAGTGGACGTTAAACCCCCACTTCTCCCTCTCTCTCCTTGGGCGACGCTCCTCCAAAATAAAAAAAAGAAAGAAAAACAAAGCCTATGTATGTGCTAATTCGGTTACGATAGACATGATGTCATGCTTGGTTGCTGCTTTGTACACTACTATATCGTACTTGTTACGTGTATGCCATTGACACAATTGCTAAATTTAGGCCAAAATATGCATTTTGCCGTTTGGTATCATCTTTTTGCGCTACACACTCCAATATCTAATAAAATGTTTATTATTTTATTAATTACAGTTTACTAGTAATCAATTGTATATGCCGCATTTATATCGGTTTCAATTCAGGCGTTGACTTCGGCGTTCTGTTATGAATTTGGGACTGAATTGTTATTATATTTTCCTCCGTGTATGGTGCAATTAGTGCCATGCTTGAATGTTTTTGCCCCGTGTATCTGTTGCCCAAAATTAAAATTTGATTACACCATATGCATTATGCATTATTTGGGGCTGGGTTTAGACTAAGCTGAAGACTAAGTGGGTGGGGGGGGGGTTCTCCGACCAAGGTGTAGTCTTAACCTTTGCTCAGCTGTGTTTAAAACACACTTTCATCTTCCTCTGGTCGTGAAAGTGGAGAATTGGAAGGGCATAGCCTCATGAGTGGTATAACAAAGGCCCTATCTTCATCTAAATTCGGTACTGGTGCCACTGGCTATTCACTCGGCACAAGGTATTTCAATTATTTTAGTTTCATACCAAATTCGACTTTTACCCCGATCGGAGAACAAAGATATGACGCTAAACCATTTATTTATGCATATAATCTGAATTACACTGATGTTAGATTGTATTTAATAGTTTCTATTTCAATTGGAATATATTGCTGATCTGTGAAATACTTCTGATCTTCTGCATAACCATATAGCGCGTTTATCATAAATGCTGATGTCACTCCCATAGTAAAATCATGGTACAAGTTCATATTGGTAGTGTTTCCACTCTCGCATATTTTTGCTCCCCCACAAACTGTAAACATAAGAGAGGTGTGAAATCATTTGCATGTAAATGAAAAATGCACACCGTTTGTTATTTAACTGGTTATATTTCACTATCTGCTTTGTTGTTCTTTCCAACAAATACGATATTAATGCCAGAACTTAATGTTTTGATAACAAGAGAAATAACACGGTCAGGTAGATGTTTCTTGGGTTGCGTAAAATTGTCCGATTGTAAAACTATGAAAGAGGTAACATACCATCTCGTATTTCAAAATCCAAAATATCACAATGACCGAAATTCTGAAAAATGCAATCATGGTAAAAGATTATATGTTTATTTAATATGATAGAGAGAATTAGAATTCAATATTGGTCTATTTGTAGGATCCTAATATTCTATATTTAGGACACAATGAACGAGTCGTCTACACTATGGTTGTGGATCATGATATCGAAATATCCTACAAGACAATGCAGAAGTGTTCAGTATTGGGAGGTGTTTCAAAAGCGAAACAAATAATAATTAAAAAACAAACCCAAAAACGTGTAGAATAGATAAAACAGGCGGAAATAACCGCCGTTCAATTTTGACAGTTAAAGTATTTAACTTAAACATGCATTATGCAAGAGCTAAATCTGCCTATTGCAGGTCTTTCTTTAGGCATGAAATGTTTCCTAAAGATTAAAACGGTTCACCGATACTTTGATTTAATCCAATAGCCTCGATCAACCAGGACTGTAGTTGAAATTATCGCACACGTCTGTTAAGCCTTCAAAGACTAATATCTTCGCTTGCAATAGAGAAATTTGAATGAAATTTTCCAATTATTAATCTTACATTATCTACTTTCGAACTATTATAGCAAGATTGGCTAGTTCTTTATGTAAAACATACATAATGTATCTTTAACATAATTGCTTATAAATAACAATGCAAATTTAAAAATTGAATATTAATCACAAGACCCTAAAGGATAATATTGTTGTCAGTCATTATCACTATGTCGTGATAGAACTGGTTAAACACTTTCCAAATGTAATTTCAACATAGACATCATTGCTACTATAGATGAGTAATAAAGGTTTCATCAATCGAAAGTGACGAACGCGAAAGTAAAACACAAATTATCCCTCTATATAACTGACTGAATTGACGAGTGATAACAGATACCTTATAAAAACATGGTAATTCCCGTTTTTTTTCTGTTTACTTTCGTGTTCTCTTATCTAGTGGCAGTCAATTCTTTTTATTAATTGTCAGATATCCTCTCATCTGTTATCACATTGGCGATTTTCTGCTCACTAATTCGAAGACAAAACGTTGTTGTGTGCGACCATGAGAGGATATCTGACAACTAATAAAAAGAATTCACTGCCACTAGATAAGAGAACACGAAAGTAAAACTGAAAAAGTCCGTGCATTACCATGTTTTTATAAGGTATAGAAGGAATAAAAACAAGGGAATGTACGGACTATTTCTATTTTTCTCGTGTTATCTTATGACACTCAGTTACTTTATTGAATTGTCAGATATCCTCTTGCAGTCCCATACAACAACTGTTGGTCTCCGAAGGAATTATTAGCGAGCAGAAATTCGGCCGTGTATCTGTCACTTCAGTCAGTTGTATAGAAGGATAATTCGTGTTTTCCTTTCGCGTTCGTAACTTCCGATTGTTGAAATCTTTATTACGCGTCTATCGTAGCAATAATCTCTGTGTTGTAATTATATTTGGAACATGTTTAACCAGTTCTATCATATGTGATAATGACTGACACCAATATTGTCCTTTAAGATGTAATATATGACCAATTATGTAGTAATATAGTGTTTGAACCTGCTTGAAATTGTGTTTTAAAGCATTTCGAATCTATCAAAAATAATGAATTTTTTTTCTTTTATCTATGTCAAGTTTAAAACATTTCTTATGTGGGGGTTTTAATACATGTTGAAATCAATTTCAATCCTATCTGGTCCAAGTGTGATGTCAGATTTCATGCTTTGCTAACATTACTTCACTTCTGAATTTCAACCAAAGTATGCTGGCAATAATCAAGACCATAGAATACCAATGACCGTTTAAGCAACATTACCTTTATGTTCAGGTAATATTTAGGTCCTTTGCCCCACATATCATAAAAGTGATCAAATCCGAAACCATTGATAATACATGGTGGCATTTTGCCTTTATGTTCTTTAGATAAAACTGTTCCAACTATCAGAGCTGGCAATGAGAAAGTGGTTTTATTGGTGAATTTGAAACTAAATGGTTCGTAAAACACAACAGCCTGTAATAAAGATGTGTATATCACTTTAATTATCAAGTTCCATTTGTTTAAAATCGAAAGACTAATGTAGTGGCTACATGGACCTTACCTGTTCCTAAATCCTTTTCTGTGAATAAAATATCTGGATTTTCCGGCGTGGTTCGCCTTTATCAGAGTTGAAAGACAGAGGGCTTGGAGAGGGACAATGTATAGTCGTTCGGGTGAGGCCAAATTCGCAAGCCCCATTTGCACATACGAAAAAGCACCCCTGATAGTTGGAATACGAATTAAAAGTATGCCATTCTCCAGGCAAATACCCCGTTAGGCATATGCCTGTCTTCATTAGCCTGATCGCAGCTGAAGTACATCAATCTCGCTCCATTTCCAAATATTTTTATATACGAAAAAGCCACTGCGCCGCTGTCCGGTCAAAATAACCCGAATAGTACGCTGTATGGCGCATGCCCGTCTTCATTTGCTCAATCGGGGCAGAACAGTACCACATTAAACCAAATTTTAATTCATTTCATATTTTGCGTTAAATTATGTCTGACCAATTATTCAACATTAAATATGTGAGTATTAATTAATTCGATAGTTGGAAGTATATGTATATTATACAGCGACATAAGTCTAAATCTTAAGATTAATATTCATAAATATATACTTGTGCCATGGTATGATTCTTTTCCACCAATAATAATGCTCCGTCAGCCCCATCTGAGTGACTTCCAATAGCTACTTTAGACCAGTCGGGTATTACCCCTGGATCAAGTCGTGCCGTTAAATTCTGTTCTAACTGGAAATAATGTACACTTTATGAAACAATAGTGCACCCACCTCTTAAACAACACGAAGAGTTCAAAATTAAAAGACGTGGGGTTCCTGCTAAAATAAATATGTTGATACATGTTTTAATGAAGGTACAAAAGTAAATCAAATATGTGAACTCAACACCTGTCACTGTTTAGTGCAAAAGTGCGAACTTAGCTGTCTACTGTTGTAGACACCTCGTGGTCGAACATCCCATATTATGGTTTGGGATCTAGTCAGGTCAACAGTTTACCCCCCCCCCCCCCAAAAAAAAAAAAAAAAAAAAAAATTGAAACAAGAGGTTTCTCAACTGATTCTGACAGGGTTTAGTGTACTTTATAACATACTAAAAGTTACCAAAGTAGGACCCCCGGAAAAGTGTTTTTTCAAGATGGCATCAAAAATGACCACGGAAACGTCTTAAAACAATCATAACCTTGTAACTATCAATTCAAATTTGATGATCTTGGCGTTTTTTCCTAGATTGTTCGGAGCAGGGAACACATTAAGATCATTAAAAATGATGTTGGCATAATGTGTCAAAAATGGCCGCCAACACCTCCAAATGACCGAAAGTCCATAACTATTGACTCAAATTTGGTTATTTTGATGTCTGTCCCCAGATTTTGGGGGACAAGGAACACATTAACAGAACACTCATTAGATGTCAATGAGCTGTTCAATCATTACAAATTCGAATTCATGACCTTCAGCTGTCCACTATCACCTAATGCACAAACACTCCTGTCCATAGAATAAGTTTCAGAGCTTTCAGTTTTGAGTGTCATCCTCCACCTCAGTATCGACCTATTGAGTGTTTGAATTGTTGCAATGGATAATTTTTAAACGTTCGCCAGGCACAGCATTTCTGGGGGTCATAATGTTATATATTTTATTTATCAGACATTAATTAACATAACAAGACCATAATCAACTCTCAATGCCATCGGCTGACTCCCAGTTAGATCCATTTCATTTGCCATCCCCGTCCATACCATACTTTGAAAGTACACGCGTTGGCTATGAAATCTTGTTGCAGGTGATGTTGGGGGAAACCGTTGAAGAATGACAGATGCTTCAACAGTTGCAACTTACTTGGTGAAAATGATATGGCACAGTGATGATAGCGTATCATTCGATTTGCCATTAAATTGATCAACCATCAGGTCTTTGCCAAGGGTGAATGCACTAGCACAGGACTTCATGACAGGATCGAATTTCACTAATTTCCGGTAGGCGGACTTTTTTCCGATGCCTACAATCCTTGAAATTGAATAACAGCTTGGGTAAACATGTACAAAGAGCAACTCGTTGCACGCACCGTCTCCAAAGTTTCTTTCGACAGGTCTATGTTATACACTTTGTGTTCTTTTGACTGCTCGTTTGAGGATAGACATCAAGATCATCAAATGTGAGTCGATAGTTATGGACTTTCGGTCACCTGGAGGAGTTGGCGGCCATTTTTGACATGATATGCCCACATCATTTTTGATGATCTTAATGCTTTCTTTGGTCTCCCCCCCCCCAATAAAAAAAAAATCTAGGAAAAGACACCAAAATCATCAAATTTGAGTTGATAGTTACGATCATTTTAACACGTTTGGGTGGCCATTGTTGACGCCATCTTGAAAAAACACTTTTTCAGAGGTCAAACTTTGGTAAACTTTTAGTATATTATCAAGTACACTAAACCCTGTCAGAATCAGTTGAGAAACCTTTTGTTGCAATTTTTTGGGGGTTGAGGGGGTATTTTCCATATATTGACCTGACTAATCTTGGAAAATGTTCATTGTTGATTATAGTGCTAATGTACTTATTTGCTTACCCATCTGAAATTCATTTCAAATTTATCTGCGAAATCGAAAAGGTTACCAAGGCCGCGTTTCTTGGCTGGAAACAAAATATCGGCACCAATACAAATGAATCTGAATTTAAAAGAAGACAAAGTTAAAGAGCTCTTGAGATAAAATACACCAAACAACTTCAAGAATTAAGAATAAAATATGGCACTCTTCTTCCGAAACCTATTTGACTGTTTCTGAAATTGATTACAAAAATACAAAGAAATGGGAATCATTGTAACGTACCCATGTCCAGATATTCGAGTCAGATAGCCAGTATATGCCTCAGCTGGCACCAAACCATCAAGTCCTCCAATAAAATAATATACACCGTACGTACCGGGGATAGAAGGTGAAAATACAATATTGTGTAAGGGGGATTTGTCTTTAGTCTTTGTTATAAGGGTGTTTTTGGTGGGTAGTCGACCATCCAGGTATGGATATCCCATATCAACATACGGTGTGGCTGAAAAACAATTAAAGTTTCTATAAATCTTTAGAATTCAAAAAATAAAAGTTTAATTTCTTTTAATTATGTATGTATCTGTAACATGTACATTTACTTTCAGAATATATATTAATGTTTATATAGAAGTGGCAAGCAATTAAGGTTTGATGACGACCGGAACCACCGCCTTGATTGCATGGCTCCAAATATCAAGTCGCCTACAGTTCCACTTTTTGAGAAAGGAAATCATTTTAAATACGGAAAACAATTGAAATAAACTTTTTATTCATTCAGATAGGGCAGCTTGTTCAAGGAACTTAACAGTGATAATGTCAAATCACTTAATTTCAAATCACTTAATAGTGTTTGTTGGATGCCACCGTAAAATGGATGTACCGGGCTATCACCATCACCGCCTCTGCTCAACTCTCCATATTCCATTGGATTTATAATATAGTAAAAAACCCAACACAGTTACATGTATATGGAAAAGCAATCACTGGTTTGTAGGCAAAGCACGACGTTTCGACAAGTATTCTCTTATCGTTATCAAGCACAAATAACTGTGTAGCCATATAATTGTGCTGTGTTTTTTATTGTGCTCAATCGCTAAATGCCACTAAAGGATTATATTTATATAGTATTACCAACGAAATCAAATACATGACATATATATATTCTTAACATTTTATCTGAGTACAAATATATCCAAATTTAAAACAATGACTAAGCATTACAAATTACACCGAAAATCCTACTGTAAGATAAACCATATTTACCCAAGAAGTTAGAATAAAAGCATATAATAGGCAAGCAATATAATAAAAAAAATCATAACACTGTAATAGGTAGATTGAGATATTTTTTTTTTAAATGTGGCTATCATTGACATTTGACATCTTTTTTTTAGGGCAGAGACAATATGGCGGACGTGGAAAGTCGTGTTGAATTCCACTGTGAGTAAAACTTGGATTATCCTTGCTACCAGCTATAATATTATGAAATTAATGAGCTAACATGTTCCTTAGTCTCAGCTTAGTGGTATAGTAATATTTTTCATAAAAAAAATAACGAGATACGTGGCTAAAATATTATAAAATCGTGTTTATCTGTGTATACTGAGTAGTGACTAGTGAGTACTGAGCATAGTTCACAAACATGGCGGATGGTCAAAAACTGATTGATAACTCTCAACTTACTGGCCAAGCGAAACCTAGAATATCAACTAGAACTAATGACTATGGGAAAAACTATCGCCATAGTACTTCCAGTTTATCAAGTCAAGATTCGCCTTCTCAAACCAACTCTAAAACAGCCAGAATGCAAGAGCACACAGTACAGGAGGAAAATAAATTTCCAGGTATAGTTGAAAATTCACTTTTTGATGCTGATCAATTCCATAAAGTAATCGAAGACGCAATTTCCGTAGCAGTGGCGGGTATCGAGAAAAAACTAGTAACGTATATTCAGGACCAGTTTTCAGCATACGAGGAGAGAATGACCGAAGTAGAACTAACACAAAGAAATATGGGCCTCGATATTGATGATTTTCATGAGCGATTTGCGTCACTAGAGTCTAAATTCAAACAGAAGGAGAGTGAATGCCAATTGTTAGCCTCAAAATTGAACAATCTTGAACAGTATACTCGCAAGTCACATCTGCGAATTTTTGGCGTTAAGGAATCTCCAAACGAAGACTGTGTGTGTATCGTCTCAAATCTCTTTAGAGAAAAACTAAAAATTGAACGACCCATAGAGATCGAAGTAGCACATCGTGTTGGAAAAAATACAAGTGAAGACATGTCCAGGGATGACGGCAAACCACGAGGCATCATTGTCCGTTTCCTACGACGAGGCGAGAGACAACTGGTACTCTCTAACAGAAAAAAATTGAGTAAAACAGGCATATCCATAGCTGAAGATATGACAGTTGAAAATGTCAAACTCCTCCGTTGCCTTCATAAACATCCATTGGTAAAATCTTCTTGGTTCACAAACGGGAAAATTCGTGCCCAAGGACATAATGACATAATATCTAAGATTGATCTCAGCCCGGATCTAGAGGACCAACTAGTGAAAAAACTTAGTACCGATACATAGTCTGTTAAGTATTTTGTATACCACATTATGTGGCCCAGACCCCACCACTATATTCTTAATAAAGTTCTGATATGACTATTTTACTAATAATATTATAACTCTATAATTTTTTTAATAATATGTTCTCTACTCCATCATTCTATTATTACCAATATAATGTTGCAACACTTTCTAAAGTTGACCTAAATTCTATTAACTTATGAGTTTAATAAGTTCACCACCTCCATCATTTCAATATTGTCAATGCCAAGATGAAATCACCTTGTGGTGTTGGCTTATGTTACTATCCTACCTCATTATTCTGTTATTATCAATATCATGATAAACTATGTCTTACTTATTTATAAAAAAAAAATCTTCCCAACCCCATCATTCTAATATTGTCATCCTTTTATTTATGCTTACAGTGAGTTCCCCACCCCCATCAATTTATTATTATCAATATAGTGATGCATCATAAGGCGGTGGACCTTATTATATTTATGTATGACAAAAGTGAATTCCCCACCCCCATCAACCTAATATTATCAATATAATGATGTGTTATCATAAGGTGGTGGACTCTATTCTATTTATTTATGATTATAATGGGTTCCCCACCCCTATCATTCTATTATTATCAATACAGTGATGTGTTAATCATAAGGCGGTTGGCTTTATTCTTTTTTGTTATGCTTAGAGTGAGTTCCCCACCGCCATCAATCTAGTACTATCCATTATTGATGTGTTATCATTAGGCGGTGAACCTTGTTATATTTATTTATGATAATAATAAGATCCCCACCACCACCAATCTAATATTATCAATACAATGTTGTGTTAATCATTAGGCGGTGGACTTTATTTTATTTATTTATGATTAAAATAGGTTCCCCACCCCCATCATTCTAATATTATCAATGGAATGATGTGTTAAGCATAGGGCGATGGACTCTATTCTAATTATTTATGATTAAAGTGAGTTCCCCACCCCCATCATTCTAATATTATCAATATAATGATGTGTTAAGCATAGGGCGATGGACTCTTTTCTAATTATTTATGATTAAAGTGAGTTCCCCACCCCCATCATTCTAATATTATCAATATAATGATGTGTTAAGCATAGAGCGATGGACTCTGTTCTAATTATTTATGATTAAGGTGAGTTCCCCACCCCCATCATTCTAATATTATTGATATAATGATGTGTTAATCATTGGGCGGTGGACTTTATTTTATTTATTTATGATTAAAATAAGTTCCCCACCCCCATCATTCTAATATTATCAATATAATGATGTGTTAAGCATAGGGCGATGGACTTTATTCTATTTATTTATACTTAGAGTGAGTTCCCCCACCCCCATGAATCTATTATTATCAATAGAATGATGTGTTAAGCATAGGGCGATGGACTCTATTCTAATTATTTATGATTAAAGTGAGTTCCCCACCCCCATCATTCTAATATCATCAATATAATGATGTGTTAAGCATAGGGCGATGGACTCTATTTTAATTATTTATGATTAAAGTGAGTTCCCCACCCCCATCATTCTAATATTATCAATACAATGTTGTGTTAATCATAAGGTGGTGGACTTCATTCTATTCATTTATGCTTAGAGTGAGTTCTCCACCCCCATCAATTTATTATTATAAATATAGTGATGTATCAATCATAAGGTGGTGGACCTTATTATATTTATGTATGACAAAAGTGAATTCCCCACCCCCATCAACCTAATATTATCAATATAATGATGTGTTATCATAAGGTGGTGGACTCTATTCTATTTATTTAGGATTATAATGGGTTCCCCACCCCTATCATTCTATTATTATCAATACAGTGATGTGTTAATCATAAGGCGGTGTACTTTATTGTATTCACTTATACTTAGAGTGAGTTCCCCACTCCCATCAATCTATAATGATGTGTTATCATTAGGCGGTGGACTTAATTACATTTATTTATGATTAAAGTGACTTCCCCACCCCCATCAATGTTATATTATTAACATAATGACGTGTTAAGCATAGGGCGATGGACCCTATTCTACCCCCATCATTCTAATATCATCAATATAGTGATGGACTTCATTCTATTTATTTATGATTATAATGGGTTCCCCACCCCCATCATTCAAATATTATCAAAAATGTGCTGTATTGATGTCAATAGTAAGACAAACTGGCCCCATCAAGATTTAGTATAAAGAGTACATAGATCCATAATAATTGTTATTGAAGCTAGGTTTTCTCACGAAACATGAATAAATTAATATATAATAAACATAGATCAAAAACTATACAGATCTTGCCTAGAGTGAATTATGAATTCAACTTTATGTGTAATTCTCCCTTACCGGCTTGAGAAAACCTTACTTTATAAGCAATATAAAGTCTACAACTCGTTTGGGTTGTAATAAGTCCTATATCACGATGTCTTCTGAAAAGCCTATCACCTTTCGCTAGACTTTTTTCGACCATCAGTATTATCATAGTTATAATATACGCACAGTTTTATTAAACAAGATGGTATCCGATAGACTTTCACTTGAAGAACGTCTGACTACCGTTAACTGCACTCTGAATTCTAAATAAAACTGAATTGCAGCTCATGCTAATATAAACTTATCCTACTCAAAAAGTTGTCTGACTATAATATTATGTAATAGTCACTGTTAAACCCTTAAAATACTCCGAATAGGTATGACACTTAATATTATATCGATTATAATTATAATTACACTTAGCCTTATCAGCGTGATACTCCTCCATATAAACATTACTTTATCATTTAAAACATCAACTAATGCTTAAATTCAACCAAGGTCATAGTTAGCTAACAAATAAGCAGCAGCTGGTTTTTTTAGCAAGGAAAACACTCTCATTATCGTTTAATGTATTGTATATATTTTTTTGTCGTTTATTGTATGTCATTGTATATATGTTTTGTCCTTACGTATTTATTTAATATTGCACTCACAATTCGCGTCATCAATACTGGTAACTTTAACACATACATGTATCCTAACAACGTACTATTATTAAGCATAGGCAATGCAAATAATAATGGTGTATCGAACCAGTACATAAAAAATACTTAATTGCTTTCAAGTCTAAAACTTTTCACTCAACCGATACACCACAAAAACGTAGGCTACCATATAATATAGTTATAAGATTGTCGCTAGTACTATGTGGAGACATTCATCCAAACCCTGGTCCATCAATGTTGTCATTACTCCACCTAAACGTTAGAAGTATTTTAAAAAAATTAGATGAAATTAGTTTAGAATTAAATAACTATGATATCATATCATTTTCAGAAACATGGCTAAATGACTCAACTCCTACTGACCAACTCTGTATTGAAGGCTACCACAGACCTTTCTTGCGTAATCGCGAAAATGGTAGGGGAGGTGGGGTTGCGGTCTACGTAAAAAACAATTTATATTTTAAAATACGACCTGATCTTTCAGTTAAATCACTCGAGGCAATCTGGATAGAAGTTAGGCACAAACTTAACAAATTTTTAATAGGTATCTTTTATCGACCACCGTCTGCGAAAACATCATATTGGTCACTAATAGAAGAAAGTTTTAATAGCGCGAAAGATTATACAGATTTTAATATTATTATACTCGGAGACTTTAATATTGATTTCTCTAAAAATAGTAAATCAAAACTCCACGATATTATCCTTACCTCAAATTTTACCCAAGTAATCAAATCTCCTACTCGAGTACACGGTAATTCACACTCGCTTTTAGATTTATGTATAGTTAATTGTCCTAATTTTGTGTATGAAACCAAAGTGTTAGACTGTAGTATAAGCGATCATAGTCCTATTGTTATTTTTATGAATACCGCTAAACCCAAAATTCATTGTTATACCAGAACAATCTGGAAATACGACCAAATAGATACTGAAGGTTTAAACAACTACATCTCAAACTTTGATTGGAATACCTTTTTTAATATAAATCTTAATCCTCAAGTATGCGCAATCGAACTATCTAATGTTATCGTGAAAGGCATAGAGAAGTTTGTACCAAATAAGACTGTTACAATTAGACCAAATGACCCAAAATGGTTAAATAATCATATAAGAAGAATGCTAAGAAAGAAAAATCGAATCCACAAAAAAGCTAAAAAGACTAACAATCCTAATCATTGGCAAGATTTTCGGTCCTTCCGAAATACTGTAACAGATGAAATCCGCAAGTGTAAAAAATCATATTTTGATAAAATTGATAATGCAGTAAATACTAACAAATTTAACGAATCACGTTGGTGGTCATTAATTAAGGATATCTCTCTTAAACGAGGAAGACCATCTAATGCCATCCCACCTTTAATTCATAAAGATACTATCTACTGTGAAAACCACGAAAAGGCTGACGCATTAAACGATTTTTTCATCTCTCAATGTTCAGTTTCCGATAAATGTGAGAAACTACCAGATATTCCTTGTGATGACATTTCAATCCCGGATCTCTCCACAAGCGAAATACAAATAGAAAATTTGTTATCGTCCCTTAAGTCAAAAAAGTCAAGCGGTCAGGACAATGTCAATAACTTTATTCTTAAAATTATATCGCGACCACTTAGCCAACCACTCAAACGACTTTTCGACCTACTTATAGCTCAAAACGTTTTCCCAAATTATTGGAAAACTGCTAATGTTGTCCCAGTTTATAAAAAGGGTGACCCTCACTTATGTTCAAACTACCGTCCTATCTCTCTCCTGTCCTCATTAGGCAAAGTTTTTGAAAGGCTCGTCTACAATCACATATACAATTTTTTATTAACTCAAAAGCATATAACTCCGTATCAGGCTGGTTTCCAGAGGGGTAACGGCGCTATTTACCAACTTATTGAAATGTACGACTATATCTGCAAGAGTCTTGATAGTGGAAACGAGATAAAGGCTATATTTTTTGATATAAGCAAGGCATTCGACAAGGTCTGGCACGACGGTCTAATAATCAAATTAAACGCGGCTGGAATTCGTGGAAACGTTCTTGAACTTTTAGAGAATTATCTGTCTGATCGACAACAGAGAGTCATTGTTGGTGGTAGCACTTCCACTGAAAAAGATATTATTTCTGGCGTTCCACAGGGTTCAATTTTAGGACCCCTTTTGTTTTTAATTTTTATTAACGATATTATCACTGACCTAGAAAGTAACGTTCGATTATTTGCGGATGATACCTCCCTCTTTATGATTATTGACACTCCTAAAACTACACAAAATATCTTAAATAATGACTTAGATAGGATTTTTAACTGGTCATCAAAATGGAAGGTACTTTTTAATCCGGCAAAGACAATCAGCTTAACATTTTCCAGGAAAAAAAATCCGACATGTTTTAACCTTGTCTTTAATAGCACAACGATTTTAGATTCTGAAACACATAAACACCTTGGTGTCATTTTTAATCCTAGAGGAACTTGGGGTGCACATATAGATTATGTCATCTCCAAAACTAGTAAGATGATTAATTGCCTCCGCTCTCTTAAATACAGACTAAATCGCAAAACCCTAGAAATTATTTATAAATCTTTTATCCTTTCAATATTTGACTACGCTGACATTATTTGGGATAATTGCACATCAGAACAAGCTAGTAAACTTGAATATCTGCACCTTGACGCCTTGCGATCAATTACTGGTCTTCCAAGAGGCACGTCACATGCGATTCTGTATAGCGAAACAGGAATCTGTTCACTACAATTACGTCGCACTCAGCATAAGCTGAATAACTTTTACAAAATTATTAGAAATGAAGCCCCTAAAGCTCTTAATGATTTAAAACCACCACAAGTTTCAATTGACCAACCCTACCATCTTCGCAACTCAAACTCCTTTATTGGTGTTAGATGTAGAACAAACCTATATCAAAGATCTTTTTTACCTTCAACGATCCAACTTTGGAATAAACTAGAACCTGAAATAAAAAATTCGCCAACGCTTTCTATCTTTAGGTCAAAACTAAAAACAAAATTCAGTACAAAATGTAACGACTTATATTATCTTGGTAATAGAAATCTCCAAATAATTCATTGCAAACTCCGCAACGGAAAAAGTGACCTAAATTATCACAAATTATTAATGCATATTAGTGATGACCCAACTTGCAGCTGTGGCAACTCTTTTGAAAATGTCGATCACTTCTTCTTTTATTGCCCCCACTATAAATCTCAAAGATCAAGTACGATTGACCTATTAGATGCAAGATACAAAACATCTTATACATTACTTTTCGGATTAAACAATGATATTCCAATTTCTACTAATATCTTTCAAACAGTACAATCATATATAATAGCTACTAAACGTTTTAAATCCCATTGATAATAAAAAAAAACAAAAAACGTACACTTTTAAAATGATAAAAGCAAATAATTCTTCAGTACTCTGATGATGATCATCAGTTTTATTCTTACCTACCTTGGTAAATAAATATGTATCTATATTTATCATAGATCTAAATTCAATCTAGTCCTTGGAACTCACAGAATAAGCCAATACCTCTCAATATCTTGCATTGATAAAGAATAAAACAAACTAGTTGTACTTATATCTTAAACTTGAACCCTAAACGTTAGCCTACCAAACTTTTCAAACGCTATATTGCCTTTTGCTAATCAAAATCAAATGTTTATTTTAACTAGTAACTCTATCTCTCAGTTATGTTATGTTTTCAGTATTGATGACTCACCTTGTATATACCAACCACGTACTTTACATAGTCTTACACTATCCCTTAAGGAAGCGGTGTTTATAAGCTTAGCTTGTTATCGTATCCTTGTATTCTTTGTATATTAACCTACTGTACTTTACAAGTAATAAAATATTGTTTAAATCATTGACATTCAGTAAATCTTATCTGTTTAATATAGATAAAGTGTGTCTTAATTTCTATAAACTGTTTGTGTATTCATTCAATTTTTAATGCAGTATTTATGGGTATTCTAACTGAAAAAAAATACAACTAATACCTGTTTATGAAACTGTCATCATTGCAAATCAAAGACTCAGTATCATACGGTGTAATACGAATGCAATCTGAAATTTAATGAGGGTTTTACGTCCCCCTTTTCTTCGCCGACGACCGATAAAGCTTATACCATTTACTCGTAATTCGGCTTCCAGCTGTCATGGTTTTGTTTATGTACATAAACATGTGTACACGGGGGCCCGGTTTTTTGATACTATCTAAAGGAATAGACACGGCCATTGCCAGTCCCGTCGTCTGCACACCTGGGAAAACCCCATTGAAATTTGTCTCAGCCATCCCTGGGATTGAACCACGGTACCCTGGATGCGACTGCATTTTGTTTGGGTTACAATTGTCAAACACAAACTCTACAATATAGTATTAAAAAAATTACCTGCTGTAATGCAGATGGTTGCCATAATGGCAAGAAAAACAGACATGTTGTTTTGATGGTCAAAAGACATTTGTAAAAGAGCTATCTATATGTTATAAGTATCTTATCTTGACCCTTGAGAACGAGTTCAACTGTTAAAGCTATTGTTGTGGGTCAGCCAATATTAAAGTTATATAAGTTTTAAATTTTACACGGGAAGTTACAGTCATATATTTTTGTGCTGATAAGATATCTAGCGTTCTGAATCGCTGAGACACGACATAAACCCAACCCAAATAATCCAGACAATCAACCAAACATTAACATCCCACCTGGAGCATTTGCATATAATTTTGATAGCTTGAATTATAGCGAAATTATAACCACATTACTTGTTCATTCTGCTGATTTCATACATTCCCGGGCACGTTCTAGGACATTTACCACACAGGATCACATGACAGATAAGCTTATAAATGCCAGTCAGGTCAAAAGGGTACTAAAGGATGAAATACTTATTTAAACGCTGTAATTGAACATTTATTTAGAAAAGTAAACACGTACTTGTTTAAAGTCTATGGTCAGCAATATCAATCCAAAAATGGTCCATTTCTCTTCAAACAGCGATATAAACCAGAAAGTAATGGTCAAAGAAAACCAGAGCCATCTGCAATCTTGGTGAAAACCTTTGAGATACCGTAATTAATTCGAATGATATTTTGATTTTTAAATTCATTGGTAAATAACAAGCTTTCAAACAAAATGTAGTATGGATTAAACAAAACAAACTTAGAATTTTTCCTTTTTTTTAAAAAAAAAACTATTTCAAACTCCATAAACCACAAAATAGACCCATAATAACACTTTGACACAAACAAATTAAGTCAATATAGTTTAGGTCATTGTAAATTGTTGAATAGATCATTTAATTCTTCGCTGTCTTCACTACTGATCAGTGGCGTTTCGTCAGTGGGGACACATCTGGAGATTGTCAAAAATCCAACACTTACATTGTAACGTTTGTATGCTCCATGTTCAACTTCTGAAATTCAATTCAAAATGTAAGATGCCCCGAGTGACATGCGTGTTTGCAATAAGAAATAATCCGTAAATTCCTATTTCATTCCGTACAATAACAGTAGTAAGATAGAATATAAGCACACGAAATTTCCTGTCTAGTACAGAATATTTCATATAAATACATAAAATACGTAATTGAAAGAATAATTCATACTTTTAACACATTTTCTGAAAAAAATAAAAATAGATTAAGTGGTAAAATAATTAAACTAGAGTATTCGATCACATGCAATATGGATAATTTTTACAGTGTACTTTGCTTCTATGGAATTTTAAGCAATGTTCCATGTATACGCAGATAAAAGGGCATCGCGACACCCCTATTTAATCATATGATATGTTTTGGTCAGATATGTAAATTGCACTACGTTCCGGAAGATCTCCAATCTTCCTGGACTGCATTGGGGAACCACTGAAGCATAAAAGAAAGGCGGCAAAAACTAAATTCTAAGTACATGTAGAGGATATAAATATATGGTGATTGTCTGGGTGAAACCAAATCCAAATAGCTGTAGCTGGTAGAGGTTAATAGGAAATCCGAGAGTTCGGCGCATTTTAATTCAAGTTACGAGTACCGTACAGTCGTCAAACCAATGGAAAAGTCAATATCTGGAGTAACTGTCACCATCCTGAATCACCTGTTGATCTTTCCTTTTCATTGTCTTATACGTTGAATCTGGGTCTGCATTGAGAGAGGGAGGGAGAGAGAGAGAGGGGGGGGGGGGGTAACGTACACTCGACAAAAATTATGTCATTTCGGTAATAACACATGGTTCCGTTTTTATTTTAATTATTCGCTTGTGCGTGTGGTTCTTTAGCAGTGGGAGGAATCCGCAGGACCCAGGGAAAACCCACGAGGTCGGACATGCGACCTTACTCCCTGTCTCGATTTTCCGACGTGGTTTCCCCTTGTCATTGATGCAGAACAAAACGCCTGAAAAGGACAGCTGCCTAGTCGTTCTGTTGGTACGAAAAACCGGGGTCCCGTGTACACACTGGCGTGCACGTAAAAGATCCATTGGCAGTTGGAATTCGATATACGAGTAGGCCGTAGCGCCGGTGTCCGGCAAAATTTCCCTCATAGCATACTGTATGGCGTATGCCCGTCTTCCATTAGCCCAGGTTAGGTGCAGAAGAGTTTCTACTCCCTGTCACGTAAAACCGATGAATCGAAACCACACCAGTTAATTAATTCAACGACGGACCGTATGTAACAGCGCTCGCGTGCTAAGTATTCGGCCATCCAACCCCCATGTTGAAATAAAGATATAGATATATTTGTTAAAGAAAGCGAGCGTAAGTTTCCTAATTATATTATACATGTAGTGTAAAGGCTTTCTGAACGACGTCGTTTCAATAGGGTATTATTAAAGTCACACAATAAAATATGCATTTGTTCATTCATCATAACCTTCGTCATTTATTACACTGACGTAAGATTGTATTTAATAGTTTCTATTTCAACTGGAATATATTGCTGATCTGTGAAATACTTCTGATCACTTCCATAACCATAGAGCGTGTTTATAATAAAAGCTGACGTCACACCCATAGTAAAATCATGGTACAGATCCATACTAGTTGAATTTCCACTCTCGCATAATTTCATTGCTAAACAAACTGAAAACACACAAGAATTGAATGAGAAAAATAAGGTAAAAAAGAAACAAAACTATTAATTTCTGTTTATTTGTGGTTTGATATCTGCAGGTTAATGTTATTTTGCCGTTACGAGGAATTCGGGGAAATTGTGGTATAGTGACGTGAAGTATTCTTTCATGCTTTCAAGAAGTTTTTCTCTACTGTTTATACTACCATTTTTCAATCTTCACGCAGAATTTCGAACACAAATTATTGATTAGAGCATTGTGTAAACACCATAGGTTAGCTTCATTCTGCTTTAATAACGAGGATTGTGTCGAGTAAACCGCGTCGTGAGTTAAAGATGCTTTATGTAATATGCCTTTTGCAGTTCTTTATTTTCGCTTCAAATGTAATATAAAATACTATTCAGCTATAATCAATAAAACCCTTACCAGACGTATAAAAATAATGAAAGGTCTTTGCCTTAAATGAAAATCGTCTCGCCCTTGCCAATATAGTGTTTAGCTGGCCATACTGGCTAGGGCACGTACTCAGCAATTTCTATTTGAAAGATTATAAACGTATCTTACCAGCTCGTAAATCTAAATCTAATATATCACAATGGCCAAAATTCTGAAAAGGGAAAGGAAATAGCACTGTAGTGAAGACTAAATACAACCATTTGCAAAAGTAACACATGCCACAATGTTGACTGGAATCAATAAATACGACTTAATCAAGACTGGATGACTATAATGACAGTTATCACTTAGGGAAATGCACCATAATACGTGTAAAAGTGGTTTGAGCCAAGGCAGTAGTTAAAAAAAAACAACAAAAAAACCCAAAACAAAACAAACAAAAAATTAATTTTAATGATCGTATTAAAAGATAGAGCACCAGTGTGGCATTTGTAATTAACCAACAAATCTGAGTTTATTCTGACAAATTAACTAAATTGGCCATTACCTTTACATTCAGGTAATATTTAGGTCCTTTGCTCCACATATCATAAAAGTGATCAAATCCGAAACCATTGATAATACATGGTGGCATTTTGCCTTTATGTTCTTTAGATAAAACTGTTCCAACTATCAGAGCTGGCAATGAGAAAGTGGTTTTATTGATGAATTTGAAGCTAAATGGTTCGTAAAACACAACAGCCTGAAAGGTAAGAAACAGACATGTTCCGTGAGTTTGTATGTAACAACGACATTGTAACATGATATCCCCGATTTGGTAATGTCCATAGAGATTGAGTTCAAGATTTTCAGAGAAATAAAGACCACCATGCCTTTTATACGCACCCATTGTAATCCCCGTCGGCCCATGCATGCTCTAAAAAGTTATTTCCCGACTGACTATAAATTTATTGAAATACTGTTTATGGTCACGAGACAAATGGGTCCATTTCCGATTATTACTGCGTTATGGCCCTTGATCACTTTGAAAAGTATTTAGTTACTTCCCGATTAACTTTTGCTGTCCGTTTTTATGGCCCCTAATCACTTTGAAGAATTTTGCGGCTACTTTCGGGGCTAAGTTATCACCCGATTGACAATGAATTGATACACAGACTTTGTTAGTGTCTTGTAAATTCTCCTATTACCAACAAAGACATAAAATATGACAATCTTTATGAGCTGCACGAACAACTTAGCGTCGTTGTCTGTCAGCCTGTATTTATCTTTACTCAACTTGTTTTACATTACCCGTGCGATGGTATGATTCTTCTCCAACATCAGCAGTGTACCATCAGCCCCTTCCGAATGACTTCCAACAACAATATTAGTCCAGTCAATTACTACTCCAGGATTCAGTACTTGTAATGTAGTTAAATTCTGTTCTAACTGTATAAAATATGCATTTGGTATAAGGTTTATTGTCTTTTAACCCAATCTTAGTTAATACATTACCATTTTATATTACCATTTTATTACACAAACCAATACTACTATTTGGCAATTATGTACTTAGTTTTGTCCACCCCCTCCGAAATAAAAACAACCAAAAACACACTAGAAACTAATACACTCAAACCAACAGAAGAGTATAATACATAAAACAAATTAACACCCTTCCTTTACCTCAGAATTTTTAAATCTTTACATTTTATTAAGCTTGACAACAAAAACAATCATCTGGGTAGACTAAAATGTAAAATTAACCCGTGCGCTGTAGACAACAATGATGCCATGGTTTAGACATCCTCTTTTAACGTGACAAGGCAAGGGGCAGAATTCCCAAACCTCATTACCTCCTATCTCTTAAAACTCCTGAACACCTGTGATTTGCGCAATAAAATATATTAAAAAGTAGAGTGAGACTCGAAACCGAAATAACCCCGGTATGAATGTATCAGGAATACGTGTATTAGTATTATTTTGCTTACCCATCGGAGATTTCTTTCATATTTATCTGCAATATCAGAAACATTTCTGAGGTCATGCTTCTTGGCTGGGAACAAAATATCTACACCAATACAAATAAATCTGGAAAAGATATGACCCTAAAGCATGGAAATATGTCCACACGAGTACAATGTCGGACGGCGTTTTGTAAAAGGGTCCGTAACTTTGGAATACTAAATATGGGTATGGCTCGTAACCCCAATATATAACACACCAAGTGTTAAAAGAATCTGTCCAAAACTGTAGTATGTGATACGCTAAATAACGGAAGGACGTAAAACGCTGATTAGCGAGTCTTCCTCCTCTCAAAGTTCTCGTAATTGGGGAATGATTCTAGAACGTTATAGTTTGCGGAAAGTTGAATATCGACAACCTTCATTCTCCACACTGTAAAAAAAAATCTGTTTTTAAAATAACTCCTTTTTGTTATTTGAAGGAAATTATCCGTATTATCACAGAAATATCTGTGATTTGAGATAAATAACTTGTATTTATACCATAAAAACTGTTGTTTTATATTCATTTCTTTCTTTGGACAGAAACGTCGGTATTCTTACATACTTTTCAGTATAATAATCCGTATTATCACAGAAATATCTGTGATTTGAGATAAATAACTTGTATTTATACCATAAAAGCTGTTGTTTTACATACATTTCTGTCTTTGGACAGAAACGTCGGTATTCTTACATACTTTTCAGTATATTAACTGATAGAAACTGTGTATTAACAATATAAATTTGATTATTAATCAAAAGACCTGTAATATTCCAGAATAATCTTTATATTTACGGCAATGTTCTGTTAAATCACATAGTTATACTGTTGGATTCGATTAACGCATGCGCGTCGCAGACACAACTTATGGTGGCGAATGTTTGAATGTGCACTGATGATGCAGAATAAAGACCAGAGGGAAATCAACACTAAAATGTGAAGGTGAGTCTTTCTAATAATATTTATGTGTGACGGAAAATCTACAGCATAATATGTAGATACTGCGTATGTTATTGGATTTAAAGACGCAACCCCTGTACTGTCTGTTTAGTTTGCTGATTTTTTATGTTTAGAATCCAAGATCAATGCACATAGTGGTCATGCATGCAAATGTGTGTTGTATTGTAAATTTGAAATCGACCAAGTAAACAATATTACAGTGTAAGAAACGCGATGGTTCAGTGAATATGGTGCTGGATTATCTCGGCAAGAGGATACTCCATGACATGCAGGAAAATTAACGCCTTTTTATTTCATGCCATGTATGCAGTGCTTCGTCATTTTGTTTCAGGTTTGTTTGGAAGGTAACAGAATTTGCAAGAGGACAGAGGAACGGCAGAAAGTAGTAAACCTGGCCTTCAGAAAATTCAAAATATAAAGCCATTCACGATTTCTTGCTCTTAATTTCTGTTCACGTGTAATATCGTTGTACATTCATATTGACAAATTGCATTTACAGAAAATAAATTATTTTTTTACGGATGATTTTGTTTTATATTTAACCAAAATAATTCTGTTAAAGAACAGAAAATCTTCTGGCAGCAGATTTACCAGATTTTTTCCTGTAATTTTACACGTACATGCTTCTGTGACTTAACAGAAATTATCTGTTAAAGAACAGAAAATATTTTGGCAGCAGATTTACCAGATTTTTTTCTGTAATTTTTATTGTTTTTTAACAGATTATTTCTGTTAAGTCATCTGTAAAATTACAGAAAAAATCTGGTAAATCTGCTGCCAGAATTTTTCGTTTTTTTTACAGAATTATTTTTTACAGTGCATGACCTAAATGTCTTAATCATGTTTGCGAGATCAAAGGCTTAGTTCTTGAACAGAATGTCGTGAAACACTGACTTTCGATACATGTCGTCTCATCGTGATCACAATGCTTCCCATCAAATTTGCACACACCCGAAATCCATGAAAAATTACAGTACTTAACCCGTTTACAGGGTCTTTCCAAACAAATTTGCACGCAAATAAAATCCGTTAAAAACTATGGGACGGTAGATCGTGACACTCTTAATATGAATATGGTTCGTCCTCTCACGACTAAAATGGTTTAGATTTAATTTCAGAGTAGCTCCAACCACGGACGAAGCGTATAACGACAAAATACACCAATATACGAGTGAGTCCTTGTCTAAATAATCACTTAATTTATAAAAATGACGGAAACTGTTATGTATGTTCTCCCTTAATGAAAAGCAAAGCAATATTTTATCGTAAATAAGACATAATCTATGAATACGATCAGTATTCAAAATGGTTAAATACAACAAATTGAAAAGCGTCACCATTTTAAATATCACAATTACTGTAGCATACCCATGTGCAGAAATTCCAGCCATATAGCCAGTATAGGCTTCGGCTAGAATAAAACCATCAACTCCTCCAATAAAATGGTATACTCCATACGTTCCAGGAAGAGTAGGTGAAAATACAATACTATGTAGCGGGGCTTTATCTTTAGATTCTGATATAAATGTCCATTTAGTGGGTAGGCGACCGTCACTGTATGGATCTCCTCTATCTACATAGGGCGTGGCTGAAACGAAAATCGAATTATAAAATCAGAAAATGGCACGAAAATGTAAAATCCCTGTGACACTATCCTGTGTGGCGGTACCAAAGAGCGGAGATCGAGACACTACAGGAACAGGGGTGACCTTAATCGGGAAATTCCAGAAAACGGCCCGTGACAGCAGGGGTGGCACTTATCTAGTCAGGACGTTCACGCTGTGCATATGATCAATTAACAATGAAACACTGTGTTGGTTTATAACTATGCTTATATACACTCTTCCAAAAAAGAAACGCAATGTGAAATTTCGTAGTCGGTATACCCTCGCTCTACCATATTCCCTCGTTGTTACAGGAACCGCGACACGCAGCTGAACCAAACTGTTCTTCGGTGTTGCTGTGGCCATACCCAGTGATGCTGGGAAAACGGGGTGGTGTAGCAGTCTTTAAAGGAATATGCCCCACTTCTTATAGAAGTTCATTGTGTTGCCCACCGTCTAGCCCTTGCTATTATTGATGTATCGAAGGCCGATGCAGGCATAGCATTTTATGAAAGTACGCTGAATAACGTCACATCCTTATTTCGCAAGTCACCAAAACAACTTTTTAAATTGAAAATTTGGCAAGAACTGCTTGACGAGCCTATTGTAAAGCCATCGGAAGTTCATAAAGTCCAATGGCTATCTATGACAAACGCCATAGAATCACTCGTAAAAACATTGCCAGCATTGTTGAAAATGTTGGAAGACAACTCGAAAACAGATATAATGGCCGATGCCTTATATTCGCGTTTAAAAACATAAATTTCTTTTTTACACAGCATTTTTGCAAGATTTGTTTGGATGTATCGGGGCATTGAGCAGAGCATTACAGGTCCGGAATTTGGGGTACGAGTGTATGAGTCAGACAGTAGACGAGTTTTTAGTAGCAACAACCAAAGTATACTTTGATGACAAATCTTCATACGACATTTTTACAAACTACCAAAGGGACAGACAAGTATTTGGGCGAGACAATGACAAGGGCGCATAAAGACGCTGCGCTTTTAGACACGGCACGCAAGACACTGACTAGGGTGATGGAGAATATAAATGCTCGGTTCCCCGACAACAAAATTCTCTCCGCGTTCGACTGATTCTAATTACGGCTTCAAACAATTAGTTATTCTAAATGAACATTTTTCAAAGTTTGAAACCTGCCTATAGGACACCGATGCAGTGTTATCAGAATGACCCATTATGCGCCAGATAAACATTTTTAATTATAAGGGGCTAAATTATTCCGAATTACCTGTGAGCTGTCATAGAAATTCCCTAAAATAACAATTTCCAAATTTAATAAAACTGATGGAAATAGGGAGGACGCTACGAGTTAGCAGTGTTGAGTACGAGAGGTTTTTTTCTAAACAGGACGTTATCAAAACTAAGCTTAGGCGCCGACGTTAAGATAGCTTAATGCGGATAAGTTTAGATAGTCCCCCATTTATTTTTTAAACAATATTTTATTCAGAAATTGAAAGGGATTGAGGAACAGGCATAGCCTATATCGACGTTTGAATACAAGTATGCAATTAAAACAAAAGTTTTGTTTATTAAGAGTTTCAAGTAATATTATTCTTAATACGTTATGCAATTATGGTCGTGAATAGAATATGCATAAATCAACATTTCTGTTGATGAAAAGCCGACTATCTGTTAGGGCTACCCATGGCCGGTTTTTGTTTCAAAATGGATTAAGAACCCTGGTCTGAATCGAATGAAGTCTGATTTGACGGTATGGGCGTGTTTGAAAACATCATCTCTAACGGAACGTCTTTCTCGTAATCTGGTTTTAGGTAGGCGTTTACGGACTATCTGGTCTGACATTTAAGCTGTCGAGGAAATGCTTGTGCAATAGAGTCTTGTTTGACCCGAGGTTGGCCGGTCACGTGTTGAACTTCGCTGTCGGTACCTATCCGAGGGGGCGAGAAATGGTACCCTGGGAAACATTCATCAGTCTGGATATATCTGTGTGGGAATCACCTGCTTGTAATCAACCAATATCGTTGTTGCGTTGGTCTTCGATCAGATTGGCATCACTTGATTCGTTTAGTGTTTACATGTGCAACTGATTCGGAAACCGAAAACTCCACAATTTTAAGGCCGGTTTTGATGTACCAGACATATCCTTGTAAACACAGTTCTCGTTGTCTCCGTTACTAGCTAACGACTTCAATGCATTAATCAGAGCATCTTTTTACAGAACGTAGGTAACCTCTACAGTAGACCCTATATAACATCCTATTGTGATTTTATATTTTTGGGCCAAGTAGCTGGTAAATATGTTGATGAAACATATTCCCTCTTTGATAATGTATTTTTTTCACTAGCTTGGTTTGATTACTGATTTTACTATAGCAGTTTACTGTTTTAGATCTATTTATTACTAATTATTCCATGCTAAAACTCGTTAAATTGAAAAGTTTCACCCAGTTTGAAAAATCATCACGTAAAATGTGTTGCTTCGGCCTGAAATGATATTAGGTTGCATATTTTCTAAGCAAATCGCCTACATTATAATTTGGTTTAAACAGTATTCTATTCATAAGCATATTAGTTATTTACAATTTATCATTTATGAGATTATAAGTGAATAGGATGCAGTAACAAGCATAACTGCTTATATAAAACTGGTTCCATAATTATAATCATTACATATATGACGACTATAAAATATATATCTGTGTAAGCTGTTGTGTGATTTAAACCAAAGGTGTGGATAAGGTATATCAATTCAAAGTTAGAATTACGGAAGACAAAAATGATTTTTTTAGAAGTGTAACACATTCATTTCATATCGTAATTCCAACATTGCAACAATCATCAGTTACCAATGTCCGTAAGGTCTCGGTTAAAAAATATGCCTTGTTTGAAGCCTCATTAATAAACAAGCATATTTGAATGATCTATTATAATTTCATATTCAAAGTTAGAATTACGGAAGACAAAAATGATTTTTTTAGAAGTGTAACACATTCATTTCATATCGTAATTCCAACATTGCAACAATCATCAGTTACCAATGTCCGTTAAGGTCTCGGTTAAAAAATATGTCTTGTTTGAAGCCTCATTAATAAACAAGCATATTTGAATGATCTATTATAATTTCATATTTCTCAGTAAGTGTAAATTGAATGGGATACAAATATATTATAATGATTTAAAACGCTTGGTTAATTCAATGAATTTAAAAACTATTCGAAATATATTGATGTTTTCTTCATAACTTCCATTTAGAAGATTTTTTTGTATTTTTCATGTCTGCGTCCAATGTGTCGATTGTGATTTGTCTTTGAGGTGGATACAATGAACACTTGAAAAAATAGTGGTCGCAATTTTCAAATGTTTTTCCACAACAGCAGTGGGGATCATTACTTATGTGTATTAGGAATTTATGATGGTTGAGATCGCTTTTTGAGTTTCGCATTTTACAGTGAATGATTTGCAAGTTTCTCTTGCCAAAGTAGAAGTATTCTTTTGGTTTTAATTGATAGAAATGAAATGACATGGGGTTTAACGTCCTACTCCTTTGCACCTAACCTGGGCTAATGGAAGATGGGATTTAATTGATAGAGTGACGATAATTTCTTTTTAAATTCTGAGAGTGTTGTAGATTATTTAATGCCCGGGGTTAAGTAATTCCAATCTTGTATCGCTGAAGGAAAGAAGGAGTTTTGATAATGACTGGTTCTGCATGGAATTTGTTTAATGTTTCCTGAATTTCGGAGATTGCAAGAAGTAGATGAGGCGACAATAGGCGGTATGATGTCAGACAGATAACTGGGCACTAGTTTATGTAATATTTTGTAAAAAAAAAAGTATCAGTTTATGCATCGAACGGCGTTTATTCAGTGCGCAAAAGCCCGTTTCGTTATGTAATATATCATGTGATGTTCCTCGTGGTAATCCCGTTATAGTTCGGAGGGCATCTAAATGCAGTTTCTCTAATAAGTCAAGAGTCATATTTCGTACAGTTTATCCAAACGCAATCAAAATAGTCAAAAAAAAAAAAAGGTAAAATGAAGGACTTGTAAATACTGCTCAGTTTTCCTGTTTAATCGATATTTTAAAGAGCGCACACAATTTATCAAGTTTGTTCTAGTTACAGGGTTAAATCGATACTTATTGTTAAGGAATATTCACAAATGTTTGTGTGACAGATGGTCCGATATTTCCGATGTGTTAAATATGAGTTTAGAGTTTGATGGGGACATTTTCCTAGAGAATGTGAGACATATAGTTTTCGCTGGGTTAAATTCAATATTCCATGCTTTCGACCATTCGTAAATTTTCTGTATGTCTTTATTCAAAGTATATTGTGCCAGTTTAGGATTCACAATGATTAAAAATATAGATGTATCGTCTGCGAAAAGGCGTATGTTAGAATCCATATTATCAACTATATCGTTGCTAGAGATGAAAAACATCAAAGGACCTAGAATAGAGCCCTGAGGAACTCCTACTGTGTTTACTTTTGGGGAGGAACTAATACCGTTCATTACTACTCTTTGTTCTCATGTAGATAGATAATTTTCCAAAAGTTTTAATTCTTTATTTCTGATTCCAATTGATTTTAATTTATGGATTAGTCCAGTGTGCCAGACGCGATCGAAAGCTTTACTAATGTCAAAAAATATCGATTTTACTTCGCTACCTTTGTCTAAGGCCTTACATATATGATCGTATAATTCTAACAGTTGGTAAGACGCGGGGGTTGTTTGGTTGGAAACCGGCTTGATTGGGTGTTATTAGTTTTTCACTTATTGTGAAATTATAGATATTTTTGAATATGATTTTTTCAAAAAAATTGTGATATTGGACGGTAGTTTGAACACTTATAGGGGTCGCCATTTTTGTATATCGGGACTACGTTTGCCTGTTTCCAGCAATCTGGAAAGACTGATTTTTCTAGTAATAATTCAATAAGCTTGTGGAGTGGAGGACTAATACTTTTCGCTAGAGTTTTAGGATATAATTGTTTATGTTATCTAGACCACATACCTGTTTTTCGTTTTGGGAGATAAGTAACGTTTCGATTTCATTTTGGTTTATTGTTATCTTTGGCTTTTCATTTTCTCGATGTTTTAGGTCTGGTAATCGTATCGCATTTAGCTTCACAGAGTCGGATACATGTGATATAAAGAATTCATTCATAATATTGCATTTTCATTGTTTTCGAAATATATTGGTTTCGTTCAATTTTTTAGAAATATACTTTCTTCGATTTTCTGATTTCGTTTACCACAACATTTCTTTTTTTTTCTAAATACAGTCCAGTGGTCTTGTAAATAATTTTTTGGGGGGCTTTTTTGTGTGATCTGCTCCTTTGTCTAATTAATCTTCGAATGTGTCCGTTCATTCATTGTGCTTCTTTTGGTCTTATGGGAACACATTTATTCGGCACAAATGTTTTAATACCGCCGATAATTTATGTGGACAGCATTCATTTTGAAATAATTCTTCCCAATAATATTCGCTTAGGTAATGTTCGAAACATGTTAAGTTAGTATCTGGGTATTTCCATATTGTACGAGTAAAGGAATAAACGTTGTTTTTCTTTAGGTTAAAATTTACAACAATGGGACTATGATCACTTATACAAGATTCAAGAACGTCTACTCTGTTTACTAGGCGAGAACAATTCAATATTGCTAGATCAATGAGACTGCAAGATGTCTCCGATACACGTGTCGGTTCTTTTATGATTTGTTCAAGGTCAAATGCGTTAATCAGATCTTTTAATTCATTGTTTTTATTTAACAAAAAAATCCTCATTAAAATCACCGAGAATTACAATGTTAAAAGGTACGGATTCTAATGCATTCGCGAAGCTCTCTTCTATTAAGTTCCAGTAATCGACGTTTGCAGTAGGTTTCCAATAAAATGAACCAATAAGAAATTTGCATTTCTTTAGATGCAACTCAATCCAAGCGGCTTCAAGATTATGAATTAAAAGATCTGGGCGAGGTTTAAAGTATAAGTTATTTTTGGCATATATAGCGACCCCGCCAACCCATTATAATTTGGCCTATGCTCACCCATTTTAAGTAGTACCAAAGGATAAGGAAGGACACTAATAAATTTCATTTTGTTGAAATATATCATGCATGAAACATATTTCATGTTTTAACGAAGCTGCCAATTTCGGTCAAAATCAAGGAATTGCTCGTAAAACTTGTCATGATAGCATATTCCGTAAGCTATCACAATCCATTCATATTTAATGATGGTAAGAGATTTGTATGGATTTGTTATCGTTCGTCTTGACTTAGCTGTGGCAGGCGAATACTCCGACGGAGTGGCGAATCTCAGAATATAAAAAGGATGCGATTGGACTCGAAAAATGGGGGTGGGGGGGTGGATGGCCTATTGGTCTAGAGTGCCGCTCTTCGACCTCACTTCTGGTCTGCGTTGTGGTTTCAGTCCCTGGTGTGAGCGTATGTGGCATACTCGATATACATGATACGTTTTCAAACAACCCAAACCTCTCAATCTTCGTTTCGAAATGAAGACTGGGATATCCCAAGCTGTATTATTATACGGTGTCTAGATAACACCATACTTTTTTTTATTTTATAAAAATAACGTGTAGGTGAAATTTATCTTTCGTTATCAAGTACAGCACATGGGTTATGCACTGTATAGACCTGTAAAGGAACGGCAATACAACGAACAAATCTTAAATGTTATGTGCCCGGATAAGTGGTTTTGACGTCAACGGTAAGCGACTCAACAGTTTGGGCTGAAATTTTGAGACAAGGTAAATACACCTTTCCGCTATGCGACACGGCGGTGTCTCACGTGACCATTCGTCTAGGCCTTCCTTCGACTTCACGTCAATTAACTGACTCTGGAACACCGTTTACAATGTTACTATGTTTTTATATCGAATACAGCAAACTGCAAAGCTTACATACAGGAAACTACAATGTATATGATAGTTACTTTAGGAGTTATTACAATATCCATGGTCTGAGGTTAATATCCTTTCCATCTTACACCTAACGGCTTAAACGTGGCAAGAGCCACATACGTCTTGAAAGTTCTACATAATGTTCGTGCTAAGATGATGTGTTCACTGCAGGCTCTAAGCCCGGGAGGCTCTAAGCCTGGGATCCTTTATGATGTCTTGTCTATGGTCTCCTCATCATGACGTCTGCGTCCAGCCTGTAAGCCGGGCAGCTCACGGTATGATCATTCCCTTGTCTGGGGTAATTCAAACCCGCTATCCAATTTCTTGGAAAGAAGAGCCCTCTTATCTATTAAGAAAATATGTTCGCGTACAATGGATTAATATGGCCCATTTCTTTTAGAAGGCCTAAAGGCCTATAATACTAGGCAAACCATATGTAGTATTTACGCATACTTTTGGGATGATATGTACATACTAAAGAGATAAATCAATAATCTCAAATGTGCTTATTGAAAAATTTATTATTATTTCTTGATGAAGTCTAACGTTAATAAAACAACAAAAATAGTTGACATTTTAGGAGCCACGCTATATTATCTTCGGCAAAATACCATTTAATTAACTAAGTATCATTTTCAAAGTATTATTGAAAGGGTGGCTCTATGAGAATGACATGTCAAATCTATAGGCATCGGAACATTGGCTATTTGGTGTATTATTTTCAAAGTTTATAAATACTTTTAAAATGCGACGAAAAATTACAACCTAGATTAGCCGTTTGAGTCACAAATATCATAATATATTTGTGAAAATTCTCCATAAAACTACAAATCCATGCGATTTAGTTTATCGATACACATTATTTCCATTAAAGCCTGCGAGTAAATCGAATTCCCATGTTACGAATCAAATGCCAAGTTCAAGGCCAACCCACCGATATTTATTGAATCACTTATTACCAGTACTCATTTATTTCACCTCTCTACCAATGCCTGACCGTGTGCAAAGATTGCTTCAACTTACAAAACTCTCCACTTTAATATTGCAACCGTTAATTCAACCTGCCAACTGTTTTCAGTTTCGAAGCGTATTTTGCTTTCACCGTAAGTACCCGCAGCGGAAATGTGCACTGCGCGGGCGCAAGTGATTTAAACTAAAATCTATTGAAATCGCATTTTAAGTTACAATCAGTCTTCGTGAAACGCATAAAATTTAAAATTTCATTTTGATTTTAGTTAAAATCTATTTTAAGGTTTTTAGCTAAAGTTTTTGTGAAACAAGGCCCAACCTCCCTTGTCACGCACCTTACATTAGTCAATAGAGACTAATTCCAAGTACGTATCGCGTATCCGTATGGATTTTGCGTGTAACGTCATCAATGTGTGTGTATTTCTCATACGTGTTACGACACATGGATACGACAGCCCGTATCGGACAGCTTTCATACGGAGTAGGTCCGTAAAACATTGTCGGCTTTTTAGACACTGAAATGTTGTATCCTAACGTTTTTATGAATGTACACGTATGTGTATTCTAGAACACGAAGGTGTATATTTGATGTGAATTTAACCATAATAAAGACAGGAATTGAATCATTATTGTTGATGGGGTTTTCTCGGAATTTTCTGTCTGCATGCTGGCTGAACTACGTGATAAATTTAAGATGGGACCTTCCAAATCTGTAAATGGTGTGATTTTTAAAATAAGATGCGACATTATTTTTTTTAAATAGCTCAGCGACTGCAGTCGAGCGACTTCATTCACTCTGAGAAATTGCAGGCTAGGTACTTGACTAGTACTGATGGTGTTCTTGGTAGATAACTGCCATCATGCTGTAATTTATAATAGAGCTCAGCCCAGTGACGCATACCTACGCGACGCGAGAATCTACCAAAACTCTAAAACTACCCTCACGCAACGTATCACGTATACAATACGGATAGGAGAAATGCCACTTGCCAAAAGTCTCTATTGTTGTACTCTTTCCTAAATGACACTTGTGTTTTATTTGGGGTAATTCCATTTTTGAATATTAAAAGAGAACACGTTATTGCACATTACTGGTATTGTAAATCTACGAAATTCAATTTCTCAAATTAACAGACTTTATTTCATGTCACCTGTGGTGGCGTCCATCTTCAAATACAAATTTTATAATATATACATAAAAGTTTACCTGCTGCCAGAGAAAGAATTGCCACAACTACTAGCGCGAGATGCATAGTTATTTTGATGATCCTTTGATTGTTCTAAAAAGGGGTTATCTTTATATTTTATATTAAAAATGTCTATTATCTTATCGTCTTTGGGTTCCTGTAAAAGCTGCTACAGAGATGGTAACATTGACACGAATCCATGACAAAAAGTATATTTCTATGCCTAAAAAATTATAGATAAAGATGTTTAAGTTTCAGATCGACAGATAACAATACAGGTCTGATATATTCAACACGCAAGAGCTTAGTCTGCATATTGCAGGTCTGTCTAAATAATACATTGATCAAATTACCAAGATCATAATCAACTATCGATGCCATCGTTAGCATGCGATATTAAGTGGATCATCTAGTGATAGATGATTGAGGCTAGCCTAAGATTGAATCGTTAATATCTTGGTTCATATTGAAACAATTTTCTATTTTCGTTATTTAACTAGCGAGAACTGTCAGCTCTTTATTTAATCTTCCCTGATGCCCCTTTAACAATTATATAACGAATTGTGGATTGATGTAACTAACAGACACGCCTACAGAGATTGGATACAGAACTAATATTATAGCAATGGGCTATACTATATACCGGAGAACACCAAAACACACACACACACTGGAAAACGCTATGTTATATTAAATACCGGAAACACCGGGAAAAACTAAATACAGGAAAACATACTAAATACCGGAAAACACCCTAAATAGACAACTCGGAGCATGGTACGCTGGAAAACACACAAAAAAACTAAACCTAACCCAAACCCACGACGGAAAAACATAACCATAACCCCCTATTTAGTGTGTTTCCGGTATTTATTGTTTTTCCAGTGTTTTCAGTATAACATGGTGTTTTCCGGTAGTTTTGCGGTATATAGTATTGTCGATTGCAATTGTGGTTGACATTGATTTTCTAATTATTAACCAGTTATATCATAGTTACTTGCGCCAGGGTAAATCAATTCCTGCATATGAAATAAATAACCTTGGGTCAGACCCGAGCTTCTAGATAAGCGGAAATGTCACTCTCTCCTAGCAAAACTCTGCAACCTCGTTATATATAATCATATTACGCCCCACTTGGAAGAGGGTAGATATAACGATACATATTTAATGGTGGTGATGACTAGGGGTTGGAGTGCATGGATGTTTGTGTGTGTGTGTGTTCGGGGGTGGGGTGGCCGCTCCGTCACTACTACATCGGATGGTATGTTAAGCAAAATTGTGAATATCTTTATCCTAAATAATACACACAATTATACAGCTTTAGACATCGGTTAGATGTTTTCGATTGTATTTCGACTACATTATCTCGGCCAGCATAGTTTCAATAACACAGTGAAGTCAAATAACAATATATCGGTAACGCTAAAAACTAAACCACACGAGTGAACCTATGATAATCTCTGGTGTTAATAGGGATAGCCAGTTAGTGCAGTTAAAGAGAGTGCCTGTAAGAAATAAGCATGGCATGCCCTGCTTACTGCCCACCACGATCTACAGGCCCTAGACTCCAGTCTGACAAGCATAATATAAGTAAATGCGATATTATTTGGTTGGACGTTAAATAAATAGTTCACATACACACAGATTTAGGTAAAGCATTGACAGTTCTTGTTTCAATCCGTTCAACATCACAACCATCCGATGGCTAAAGAGATGCTTGTGGGCTTGTGAATAAATGTATAACTAATAATTTAGGCAGAATTAGCTTTTACATAAGGCATCTTTTAATCGGATTGCTGTTTGAGTACTGTTTAGCATCGATAATCGTAGTTGTGATATTCTGTATACCTCAACCCTATGTGTTGTGCACTGTACGCCATCTGGTTGAAACTCCACAGTAGAGACCACCAATGATTATCTTCTTGGGATTTATTACTAAATGTATAAGTATTTTCAAAACTTCCTAAATCTTTACATTCAAATGTGATGTAGATTTTCCGAGGTTCTCTTGCAAGATGTTTTTGTTCAAACAGAAAAAGAAATAAGAAACCTCATGGTACACACTGGTAAATGTCTCAAAGGGACAAAGGTGTATAATATAATAAGGTGTAAATTTTTAAAAAAGAGAGAGAAAAAAGAAACATTATTAAACATACGGCAATATTTTGTTCATAAAATATCGTATTTGTCACGTCCTGAAAAATGTTTAATCAAACACTGTCAAGTACGTTACCTCACATTCTGTGGCTCAGATACCTTATTATGTAATATTGCACTCGATGGGTGAACCCAAGATAAGCCTTCTTGGGTTCCATTTAAAGGGATTAAATCGCTAACTTTTGGGGCCTAAAAATGGAAACTAGTGGGTCGCAACTCATACAGAAATATGAATGTAAAAGATTAATATAAACTGATTTACATTCAATGGTTTCCTTTTTTACTCTAATTTCAAATCAGTTATGTTCGGCGAAATAAGCCAGCAGTATCAATCGAATGCACATTTCTAGCGTCCGGTTATTCCAGTCTACATACGCCGTTTGATTTAGTGCAATGCTTCGAGCCTCGTTCCTCGAGTATCTTGCTAGAACTGGGGCCGAAACGCATTATGGTACACGATTCGTGTACCAATGGTAAAATGTTTATTTTGTCTTAAATATTGGATATCGAAACCCATCTTTTCCCGGTAAGATCACAGCATCAATGCTAATTTAAAATGATAAATAATTCGTGTTTTCAATGTTGAAGATTTTGGATGATATTTAGTTACAGACTTAGCTACCTTAATTATCATAAGTCATGAAGCGAATATATTTAAATTATAACCTACTTGAATAGATACAGTATGACATAAAGTGCAAATTCACCAAAAACTGTCAATGTCATCTTTCTCTGATTTAGATCATCAAGATTAAGTTCAAATCCATGGTTGATCTCATATTTGTTTCGTGATTTAGCTACATAAATACACAGGGAGTGTTGAAATTAGATTTCAAGCACAATTTAAAGTAGCTAAAACTAGTCAAATTTAAAAACGTGAATTAGAATTCAATTTTTGACAATTTCAATTGATATTGACGTTATTATCTTGCCGTGAGAGATATGAGATCCTACTATCAAATTTTTAAGACACAATGAACATCGTATCAGTACACGCGCGCCATTTGAAATGAACAAAGAAAAACATCTGACAAAACAATGCGGAATTATTTAGTAACGTCCGATTCACAAATGGCACAATATAATAATAATAATAACAAACATAAAAAGAAAAAATATTTCATTTTATTTAACTGATCAGAAATTACGATCCATTTTGAAAATTCAACACTCTACATACTTTCTAATTACATTAATTATTTGGACCCAGTTTCGTCTCTTTTGAAGTTCCAAAGCATAGATTCGTGGTTGCTAGTTCACTTGACCCGAACACGGGGGAACCGAGAAAGTTGCCGCAGGGTTGAGGCCCTGGCAAGTAGAAGCCGGTTGAACGAAAATCTGGGCCTGGTCATAAGTAAATGTAATTTTAACATAAACATAAAGTGCATTTGTCTCTTATAAAATCTGTCATAATTTTCTCTGAAATATTATCATTTGTTTTTATTTATCTAAAAAAAGGAGACTGCACCATACCACCAAAATGTACCAGGAAGATATGGTTCAATCTAATGTTTGAACAAGGAGCTGTTTTATATTCATGTTAAAATATTTCATCTCACTGTTAAAAAAAAGATATAAGATGATTTGGATTTACATAAATAGACACTAGTTTAGAGTAACTATCCTTAACATAGGCGTACGGGCACGATGACTGTTGGGTGGGGACGGAGGGCTGAAATGACTGATGACTATTAGGAAAGGCGCGAAGAAGCCGAGCTTATCGCGTAGTCCCCCCTCCCACACCAATAAAGTTTGAAAATTTGATGGCCACAACCTGTTTTCCTGCTATCTTGCCTAATTTAGCTGACTGACTTGAATTCCAATCAACCAATCACTCGTCTAAGTACAAAGTAAAGTGACTGCATGTTTTAATCCACAGTCAATTCAGTACAAATTCGTGATATTCAATTAAAAGTAAAGTAATTAGTGTTTAATTAGATTTCGAGAACTTTATTTTGTCAACTAGAACAAATAACCGTCTACTCGAAAAATGATATTGCCAAAAAGAGCAGGTTCCGCCACCTTCTTACCACCCGCGGGACCAGTACGCCTATGGATTCTCAAAACCCACACATGTTGTTTTACTTTTTTACTGAATATCTGTATGTATATTGACACGGAAAAGGCATTTGAGTTCGTTGGCACCTTTACAATTTTTTATATTTTATTTTAGTGTAAAATTAATCTCCTTCAATATTTAAACAGTATTACACACTTTATGTATGATTTAATGGTCGAGGGTGGGACATTAAGTAACATTTTGATATTGCACGAGGCGTTAGTCGAATGTTGTTTCAACATTTTACGCAATTTCTTTAGCTCAAGACCATTAAATAACTCGAAATACAGACACCATCCCGCAAGTGCTTTTCAATGAAATACGTCACGCGAGTACAATATTTCATTTAGTATAGATAATGTAAGATTGGCAAATTGCCCGTACATTATTGGAATAATGGTACTCCAACATCAAACGATGACGTCACATCTGTATTTTAAAACTAAATATCGACCATCCACTGGTTAATATTAATGACTGATCACCCGATTGGTATTTCAGAAATATTTTTGATCAAATGGTGATTTTATTTTTCTTCATCCAGGAAGTGCGGTTGTACAATTGAATCAAAACAAACGAGATACGCTCACAATTTGGTAGAGATTTATTTGAATGGATGTTGAAATCGGATAAAAATTGTGGCCTCTAGAGGGTTTAAAACCAGGGTCGATAATCCATGAAGTTAAGATCAAATATGCATGAATATTGGAAGGAATCGAGATCTTTGGGACATAAACATATTTTTTTCGTTTCGTCAAAATGGTACAATCAGGAGCCATAATCCATGAAGTTATCCGATATATGACAATATCGAAATGAACCGAGATCCTTGGGATATAAATCTATAATTCATAAACATATTTTTTTCGTTTCGTCAAAATGGTACAATCAGGAGCCATAATCCATGAAGTTATCCGATATATGACAATATCGAAATGAACCGAGATCCTTGGGATATAAATCTATAATTCACGTTTCGTTAAAATTGGATGAAAATTGTGACGTACTACTGGGACTATCATTTACCTCATTCCTTTTAATTTTCTAATGATATTACATTGTAAAAATCATACAATAATGATGTACCTTTCATATGCTTGAATTAAGAATATTGAACACTAAGTATAACTGTGATTCCCTGAAATAGAAATGCGTGAAATAATATGGAATGACCGTATATGATTTTATATCACATTATTCACATTATTATTAAAGCAATTACATAATTTGGCGTATATGATTTTTAGTACGTAATGTAACTCAATGTAATATTTATGACGCCTATTAGGTTAAAGTCGTTTATATCAAACTGGGCGATATAACTAAATAAACTTTATTTGATTAACACGTAACGAAAGGAGTGATGAATAAAATATTGTGTGTGCATAATATAATGCAAGCCGGAAGAGGCGGTGCATTTGTTTGTTCCTATCCAAGTCAATCCTATCCCTTACTTCTTTGGTTGTACATTAATGCTAGTAGTATGCATTTATCCTTTAACTTGAATGAATACGAAAATTTTCTTAAGGAGGCGGAGTTGCAAAAGAATGACGTATATTAGCATACTGTTAAGGGGTGTGGGAAGGGGAGCGAATGCCTACCACGGACTATAAAACAAGTACATGTATTTTCGCGGACAGTTTATTACACTAGCTCCAGGCCGCAATTCGTTTTTCTAAAGAAAAAGAAGTTCTGATCAAGAAATGGCGTTTACCGTTTGTATTGGAGGAATTGCTTTGGCTTTATTGATATCAGTCATACAGGCTGCAAATCCTTCAGGTATATTTAGTACATTAAGTCACAAAATATTATATGTTTACACATAAATTAAACAGATTTTTGGTAGTAGTTCAACGGTTTACAATTATATACTAGTATAAAGTTTCTATATTCTTACAAAAATAGCCCAGTCTCATATAAAATGTTGTTATATGTATACAAAATTAGTTCATTGTACCATAATATGTTCCATATAATTACAAAATGAGTTCATTGTTCCACAATATGTTTCTATATAATTACAAAATTAGTCCAGAGTTCCATAAAATGTTTCTATATGTTTACAAAATAAGTTCAGTGTTATATGATATGTTTATAAATGTTTACAAAATTAGTTCAGTGTTCTACAATATGTTTTTTATGCTATTAATATCTAATCCCTTGTCAATCCATTTCAGGGTGTAGGGATAGGCTAGATATAGTTACAGTTGTTGATGGTTCTGATAGTATATCTGAAGAATCATTTCTGATGTTAAAGCAAGCCTTGGTTGAGTTGACACATAGGCTTACCATTGACAAGAACTATACACGGTTCGGTTTGGTTCTTTACAGCTCAGATATCGCTGATGAAATAGACTTCACTGGAAATCGAACCGGCCTTGCAGGCAGAATCCTTGGACTAGAACATCCACGAGATGGCACCAACACCCACCTGGGTATCTCCGCTATGATTGATATGATTGGTGGAACAAATCGAAGCGTAGATACTATTGGTATAGTTATTACAGATGGGATCTCCAAAGATACAAATAAAACCATAGCACAGGCAAATCTCGCTAAAGTCAATGGAGTGGACATGTTTTCCGTTGGCGTAGGATCTAAAATTGATACACACGAACTTCAGTCTATTGCCTCAAGCAGTACCCATTGCATTAAACTATCTTCTTTCGATCAACTTGCTGAAACTCTGAAGAAAATGTTACCTGACGTTTGTCCACGTAAGACATTATTAATTAATCTACTGAGCAATTTTAAAAATAAATATAAATATATTCCCGCCAAATAATGTGTTACTTAACTATCAATTTTATTGTCTTGTATCTAAGATAAATTAATGTAATATTTCTATACAAGTAAATCCCAAAAGGGAAAGAGACTGTCCATAATCTTTTACAAATTTTAAACACAAAGTTCATTTTCATTCAGCAACAACAACATCTACTACAACAACCCCAGTGCCAACAACTACTACTACTACTCCTGCGCCTACAACAGCATCATTGAGTATTGACTTGTGTGCAGGGTGTAAAATGTCCAATGGAATTGGATATAACAACCACCCTTCTGATTGCCACAAGTACGTCCAGTGTTACTTTTCAGCAGATGGCAGTGTAAGCGCTTTCCCCATGAGCTGTTCTGCGGGACTTTTCTGGGACCAAGATGAGTTATCATGTAATTTTGCCCAATATGTGAATTGTACTAATGGTATGTATTAGTTTGACACTACTCCATTCATGTTCAAAATTTCCACCACATTACTATTATAGTATGAGTATCATGTTGTGCTGGATTGAATTATTAAACACTAGCTTAATCTGTGCTATTCCTTTTTTTTCACATTAGACTGATGCTATCTTATGCCTTACTCTTTTAATTACAGACCCATGTGTAAACCCAAACACCTTGTTTTATAAAACAGATACAAACTGTCGACAATATCATTCATGTGCAAACAAACTTGCTAAAGCCACGTGTTGTCCCCCGGTAAGTTCTTTCAATACAGTAAGTAATCGATGTGAAGTTGATGAAACCTGTGAAGATCTTTGTCAAGGAGAAGAGGTCGCTGATGAAGAGGGTATGTACACTGCTATTAACTGTACTAATTTTAACACTAAATATAAAGGTTTTTTTTAAAAAAAAACCCCATTGAACACCCAGTTATGAAGTAATTTAGCAGTTAGACTTTGATGTCATATTGCCTTCCGACAGCATACCTTACTATGTAACAATTAACCCTCTCTAAATCGGAGCTATTCGTCAGCTCGGATCAGTCAGCATCCGCTGTCAGAAAAAAATACCCCAACAGACAGATTCAGATCTTGCATAATGACTAATTAAATAAATCATTATCGATTTTAAAAAAATAACAAATTTATAAAAAGTTTAATTTGAAATTTTATTATCTTGGTGCTTGATTATATAGGGTATTACCAACACTTTGACCCAGTCACAGACTAATCCATGCCTTTTTTGTGATGAAATGGTCAAACTATTAATAACAACGAGATTACGTTAGATCATTGAAAGGTTTCGCATGCCTGTAACAGAACAATTTTCGTTCGAAGCTGACCCTTTGGGCGCATACAGTTGAAATACAAACACCTTCCAATTCTTTGAGTCATTTGGAGTCATTTTGGGATCCAAGTTCTAAGACTTAAGTCTAGGTTATATTTCATTTACAGTATGTTATAAACGAGCTGTTGCTGGTAAACCTGGTGTTTATAAAGAAATTCAACCAGGTGTGGGATGGATTGACAGAATATGTGCACCAGGAACCAGTTATAGTGACATCGATTGTCATTGTTCAGTCATGATAGACGCCGCTCCAGTTCCAGTCGCCAAAGGTAATTCTCATATCATAGTAATTACCATTATTTCCATTGGAATATTTATATTATAGACCACTGTTAATATGTTGCGTGTACGCGGAAAAGCCCTACCACTTACTTATTCAGATCCGGATAGGTTTTAATTTGATAATAAATTAATTATATAATTTTTACTATATAATCGTCTGTTTTCAGAATGCAACCCACTACTCAATTTGACGTTCACTAATGGTGTGACTGACACTTCTGGTCATTGGAACTGGGTTGAGAATGTGGGTGTTGTGATTGGAAACGGTGAAGCTTATTTCAATGGTAACAGCGGCCTGAGAATCCCACGTTTCTCCAATGTTGCTCTTGGGTCTACTTTTATGATAAAGATGAGATATAGGACAGATGGTACAGTTTTAGGACAACAAGCTCTGGTAACCAATCGTGATTGTGGTAAACCAGGTTCTCTAGATATTCTACTTGATCAAACTACAACTACGTTTGGTATGAAAACAGACGGTGGACAAAGGACAACGATTTCAATAACAGTAGCTCCGCAGGTAATGTTTATTCTTGTCTGGTTGGAAGCAACTGGTGGTTTTATGTTTACTTTTTAGTTTGTTCAAGGATGTGATATTTCTCCCTGGTGCTTTCAGAAATTAAAACTGTCTCTCGTTGTAACATGTATTCCAGAAGCAAAGTTTTTGAGTAAAATAAGGTTGATATGTACTGACATATATTGCCCTTGTCATTTGGCGGACTGGGTGGTTGAATGATTTAAGGCGTGCGATTTAGATCATAAGGTGGGCTAAAGACCATTACGTACAACTAACCCCGGCACCCAGATCCGAATATAAGATCAAATTTGAACAATAAACATTTCTTGCTGGTTATTTTATAGAGTGAATGGAAAGAGTTGGTGTATAGAATTGAAAATGGAGTATTAAGCGGCACAATAAATGGTAACACAATTAAAGAGGAAACAAACGGTGAGTTCCAGTCTCTTCGTATTTCTCAAAGTATGAGATGTAACGGCATCGAATTTCAGAAATCAAACAAACTCGAAAGAAGGTCAAGTTGGTTTAAATTGGCATATGTAAAAAAAACCTATTCGAATGATCATTATTAGGGCATGGTTTTAACCCATTACAAACATTAAAGACAATTTGTTCCATCTGACCAGTGACATATTGTTAAACAATTTACTGATTCTTTATATACTGATTCGTGGGGTGAAAACAAGATTATTCACGGCCATACATGACAAGTGATCCATCGCATTTCTTGGATTCAGACATCCAGGATGTCATAGTTAAGTGTGTCTATACTCGGCTGTCGATTTGCTGTTTGAAATGATTAACGATGTACAAATGTTAAAATTAAAACTGACGTTGATGATTATTTACATAAAATGATTCTTCGATCATGTTTCAGGTGCTATTGGTAAAAGTGAATGTGCTCTACAGATTGGACGCGGTAATACATTCAGTAACTTCAAGGGTTACATCGATTATGTAAGTGTTAATTTTTTTTTCCATTTTTGTTCACATATCAAAATAACTTAATTTCATAATTTTAAGATTCGTAAGTAGTGATTTTAAGTTTTCTTGACGGGGCCCAGGCGCGGATCCAGGGAGGGGAGGGTTCAGCGCCCCCCCCCCCCCTCCCCGTCAGCCCCAGTGACATAGTTGATTTTCATTTTCGTTTGCTTTGTTACTGTTGTAGTTCACACATCTGCTCTTTAATAGATGATATAAACATGATTTACGCATTGTCTGCGCCCAAACAATCCAAGGTTGCAACGTATTACCCTTTGCTCCAATGTGAGCCCCCCCCCCCCCCTCGACAAAATCCTGGACCCGGGCCTGGGGCCCTATTTATTTGATGGCCAAATGTCAAATACCGTCCCGCAGTTCATTTTAAAATCTTGGATTCTTGGTCTACCTTATATATCAACCAAGGATATAATATATTTATCAATTTGACATATAAAATATACTTTGTGTCATATTATAACTTCGGTGGTCGGGGTAGTTGAGCTGCGAGCCACTGTCTCACAATCTGATTAAAACACAGATCCAATTTTGTTTCGTTTTTTATAGTTCAAAATTTTGTTTTTACTTGCCTTTACTACTCTTGGATCTGGAGGAATTGTTATTTAACTCGTGTTCTGCCTGAAATGAGGGGTCAGCCAATCAAATGGTCTGTCGAATCGACCGTTTGACCTTTTCATACGTGGAACTGTGGGTAGATATTACCAGCCAATGACGTCTATACTAACACCAGCGGATAGAAATCAAAACAAAACAAAAGTAGATTTTAAAAAGCATGGCGGTCGCTAATTGGTTAATCGAGTGACTGACGTTATCGGATCAAATGTCCCGTGCTTGATACCAGACGTCATAGAACGTGAGCTCCCACTATAACTTGTTAGATCTATATGAGTGTAGGCCATCGAAAGTATAAAAAACGAAACGAAATATAGATCTATATTTTAATTAGATTGACTGTCTAACTAACCAGGTGATCCCGGGATCGAAATGGGCCTCGCATCTGTAATGATAGAAGTTTCACTCAAAATCAAAATCAAAACAATGATTTACAGGAAAAAACACATGAAATCAAAACATTGATTTGCAGGAAAACATAAAATCACTCCTAGATTAGAACGTTAAAGAATAATAAACAATTATAGGATTTCGGAAAAAGCTATAAACAATAATAAATAACAAATGGTCGGAAACGCAATATACATACATATGACGGAGTTCTAGCTTAAGACTCTTTTTATTATTTACACAAATTGTTAAATATATTGTGACTTTGTAAATAATCTGATTTATAAATTATGTATTTTCCGTTGCAGATTGAGGTTTATCAGTGTTAAATGTAAAGGTTAAAAATTTGATTGCCAATTATTAAGACCGTTTTATCATTTCTCTAATAGAGATCGTGCATAAATATCATTTCTAATTGTAAATGACAGATCATGAATTGTTACATTTATTTTTTTATATATAATTTTAAATTAACTGTAATTGTCTTTATTGTATTCTATTACCAATTAAATTGATATATTTTCAACAAAGATATCCCTGTTTATCACGATCAAAGTTTAAAATTCCGTACACGCGATGGCTCATTGTTAATATTCGATAAAACCATACGACCAGATACGTATTACATATATAAGAACACAGGCACTTGAAGGGATTAAAATAAATTAAAATAAAACTTCTTACCACTGCTTAATAAATACAAGAAGGTAAGTCACTACGCCATCTTTGTTTTGACTGAGATACCATGAATCGTCTGAATTCATCTCACAATACTCACTAGTTCTAACACTTCATGTCATTTTTATTGCTAACGAGACTTTATTTGCTTATTATTCACCTTCCGATGTAATTAAATTGGTCATTTAACACTGTTATTGATAACAAATCAAACTTGAACCGCTATCATTTATCCACAATCAACTTGCCGAGACCGGAAGTAATCCGAAAATAGGTCAGAAGAAGTCTGTGTCACCCAGTTCCTTTATAAACCTATCATTACTCTATATGTGCATAGGAACTGGGTGATCGAGTTTCGCCTAACAGCGGCCTCGCTTCGTAGGCTTTATCACGTTATAGAACTTACGAAGCCAGGCCGCTGTTGATTGAGACTTGATCACCCAGTTCCTATGCACATATCGAGTAATGATAGGTTTATAAAGGGACTGAATGACACAGACTTCTTTTGACCTTATTTCGGGTTTCTTCCGGGCTCGGCAAGTTGAGTATCGGTAAATGACAGCTTTTTAAGTTTGATTTGTTATTAATAACGCTGTAAAAGGACAAATTTAATTACATCGGAAGGTGAATAATGATCAAATAAAGTCTCGTTGGCAATAAAAATGACATGAAGTGTCAGAACTAGTGAGTATTGTGAGATGACACCAGACAATATTTTATTATATCATAAAAAAGTCAGAACAAAGATGGCGTTTGCCATCCCTTGATCATATTCTGCTAGTTATAGTCAAGCAGTAGTAAGAAGTTTTATTTTAATCCCTTCAAGTCCCTGTGTATAAGAACTAACACTGGGTACATATAATTCAATTCCACAGATCCGCAGTTATGTCCGGAATATCAATACAGGAATAACATTATCTCGAAGATCCACGTCATAAACGCTGCCAGCCCAACAGAATTAGAATGACCAACTCGCATCAAACAAACTAATTGGAACTTCCTCACATACTATTCAAGATTTTGCATCTCCTACTGGGTAGCAGTGGATGGGGGGGGGGGCGAATTGCCTAAGGCGTTGGCGTGTGCTATAGACCATTTGGCTTGTTATTTGGCCAAATGGTGACAAGAATTCGGGCTGCCAAAGCAACCTCTTGATTTTTTTCTGAGTCCTTCACTTTCGTCGAACAGATACAAGTGTAACATATTAGTCTCGAAATGGACTAATTTGTTTCGAATTTAAATTAAATCCCATATCTCTATCTCTGTATTGGGCAGGGGTGGATACCATCAGCTGTTAGTAAGGATATTTGTAGACATATATGTTCGATTTCCCTGAAGGTTATTTATTTTCGGATGATGAAAAAACGATACTTTTTCAAATAATAAATGAGTGTAGATCGTGACATATATAAAAGAACCACATAAAATGGATCTAATTAGAAATAATAAATACGATACCAATCCAGGTATCCCCGCATGACAATGATTAATATTTAATGAGCATAGAAGCGTAATGAGTATCCAGTAAATCTGCTACTGACGTAGATAAATCTAGCAGCGTAGGCGAGCCCACGAGAATAGAGTTTAACGTCGGCTTGATATCAACTAGGTTTTTGGGACTTATACCCCGTCAATCCGGGATGTTCAAATCAAACGCCAAGGTTCTGCCATATGACCTGGAAAGCTAAGAGAACGTGGTAGGGTCACGACGGTCCTTACTACTCAGCTACGGCAACAAAAATAGTCTCAGAGCACGCCAATATCACCATAAACGATGTGGAAACGCCAGATACGTGCTGTGGTCTCCATGGCCGCCAATGATCGATGAGTATGTTCAAAGCAAACGCCAAGGTTCTGCCATTTGACCTGGAAACCTGAGAAAACGTGATGGGTCGCGAAGTTCGCGAGACAAGCGTGGAAACATCTCTATGGACGTAGTACACGCGCAGTACACACGTTGCAAAGACGCTGCGAACATTGTAACATTTGCAACGGTGCCTTCATGGCGTCTTCACCACAACCCTCGCGTATCGGCCGCTACCCCATCAAACAGAGTCCTTATGGCGCCTCATGGTGCTACCACTACGCATATGGAGTTCATAATACGACCATGGCGCGGTAACCAAGCTTGTATTACTCGCCTTTGGCGACCATGCTTTTCATGTACGACTTGCTTTAAGAACGGGTGATTCAAAGGTCATCTTGAAATTTCTAAAAAAAAAATCTAACCAGCTTATAAAGTCGACGTGATCCCGTGGTGGAAACGCACGTGCAGTCCGGATACACTTTGAAGACGTGTGGTTAAGGGTGCCGCGGGCTCACGATGACCGCTGCTGCCAAGCTTATAGATCGTGATAAGCCCGCCGTGAGAATGCGGTATAATCGCACAGGTCGCAGTAATGCCCCGTCAGACCGGTGTGGTGTCCTCACTGCGCTTCTGGACCGTTTGGCGACCAGAAAATACACAAAGTCGCCGAAAAGCGTGAACACAACACGGAAAAATGTCCCAAAATTATAAACTTAAAAAAGTCGAGTTCCTACTGCGACTTGTGTGATTATACCATGTTCTCACGGCGGGCTCGTCACGATCTCTCCGCGCTTATGGCGTTTCTATTGAGATCTATTAGCTTTTCAAAGGTGGTTACCGGTGAATCCGCGGCACTCTAACCACCACGCTCATAGGAGTTCCTACCACACGTCTTCTGCGTGTATCTAGACTGCACCACGTGACAACCGCGACTGGTTCGATTTTTTTCGAAATTTCAAGATCGCCTTTGAATCGTGCATAAAAAGCATGTTCGCCATAGGCAACCAATGCACGTTTGGCAAACGCGTCATGGCCGTATTACGAACTCAATAAACGCCGTAGGCGAAGTGGAAGCCCCATGAGGTCGTGGTACAATCGTGCAACAGTGATGAAATCATTGTAACATCGCCATGACAACGCCATAAGGACTCGGAATGCTTGGTGGGGTCGCGGCCAACACGTGGGGGTTGTGGTGAAGACGCTATGAAAACACTGCTGCAAATGTTACAATTTTCGCAACGTCTTTGCCACGTGTGTACTGCGCATGTACTACGTTCATAGAGATGTTATCATGCTTGTCTGCCGACCTTCGCGACCTAACACGTTCTCCTAGATTTCCAGGTCATATGGCAGAACCTTGGCGTTTGTTTTGAACATGCTCAAAGCAAACGCCGTGAATCGGCGATCATTGGCGACCATGGAGACCACAGCACGATATCTGGCGTTTTCACCACGCTTTTACCACGCTAATGGTGATCTTGGCACGCTCTGAGGCCACTTTCCGTCGCCGCAGCAGAGCAGTAGGGACCTTCACGACCCAAACACGTTTTCACAGCTTTCCAGGTCATGGCAGAACCTTGGCGTTTGTGTTGAACATGCTCAAAACAAACGTCGTGACTCGGCCATCGTTTGCAACCATGGAAACCAAAGCGCGATAACTGGCGTTCCAACCACGCTTTCACCACGATTATGGCAATCTTGGGACGCTCTGAGACCAGAAAGCAAGATGTTAAATCCCATTTCATCTCAATGTAAGTGATCCTGCAAGACCAGTATTACTGTCATACGAAACGAGCTTTAAAACCTATGAATATTGCTCACGTGAAAGATAGGGCCGGTTATTATGTATAGCATTCTGGACAGAGAGAACAATCTACATAGTCTGAGGGCCATGGAAAACGCATCACTTAGTTTTTCGTTTAACAAAATAATCCTGTAAACATATCTTATTTATTTTGCTTCTTATTGTGAACAATATTCAAATGGGAACACATCAATAACAACACAATAGTACACTGTTTAATCTGTAATCAACGGTACAAAGTCAACGGGGTCAAAACCAAAAGTACGACACAAATGCCAGTAGCGCGTGCGACCTCCACGGGTTCTTACGCACGCTGTGCAGCGACGTCGCATGGAATTAACCAATGTTTGAAAGAAGGTTACAGCATTAACGCGACCCCTGCAAATATGTAGGGGGGGGGGGTCCGGTGATGAAATGTGAAGCCCTTCCCCCCTACACTTCCCCCACCCCATCGATCCGTTTCGAAGACGCAGAAGTCTGCAAGACGTCTCCACACATGTTGACGGCCATCAGCGTGATAAAGATGAAAGTGACTCTCGTCATTGAAGAGCACACTTTGCCAGTCTACTCTTCTCCATGTCTGTTGTCCTTGAGCCCATATCAAACGCCGCTGACGAGTGATGATTCCCTGGGGATAGCTCCAACATAAGGTCGTCGTGGACGGAGTCCTACTTCCCTTAGACGACGTCTGCACCTGTTCGGAATCCGAGTGACCCGGATGTAGCGGTCTTGAGCCTGGGTTGTAACGCGTTGTGGACCAGGACGTTGACGGTCACGTGTTGATCCAGTAACTCGAACACGTTCCACCAACCTTACAACAGTGGACTGATCACAATTAAAGTGTCTTGCAAAATGGTTAACCCAGCACTGGTAGACATGTAAGCCATAGACATTCCCATGGCTTCATTCCGCTCGATTCTTTCACACGTTCAACAACGTTTCAGAGTTGCTTTTTAAAGGGCACACACACAATGCTGCACTTGGATATTGGGTTTTTCATGTGCATCTAGTGCAATTTTTTTTGTGCACACGGGCCGATATTTTTTGCGTTTGGGAGCAATAGTTCATAGTATTGCATAATATTATACATACAAAACCACCTACCGTAGTAATAAAATATTTTGGGAAAAAAGTGATGCGTTTTCCATGGCGCTCAGTATATCTGCCATAGGCCGTCATGTTGAAAAGTAAGTGTACTATCACATTATGTGGTTCGGGCCTGTAAATAAACATTTAACATAGAAGCAGAATATTAAACTTTACATAATTATTGAAATAGACATGGTGTTTTCGACTAAAGACGAATTCTAATATCAAATTTACCCATAACATTATATAAATTTTGGTCCTATTAAATTAATGATGCGTTACTTTCAATGTTCGTTAAAATATCAATTTCTCAAGGGCTAGGTCACGCAAATATATACAGTGATCGATTATCTAACATGTTATATTAAGAATGAAATCAAAATTCATCAGGCCTGTACTCAATCAGATTTGAAACAGGCCGGTCAATACTTTTTCGGGAACAATAAAGAGGCCGCGGGCTTGTTACATAGCGAACAACATATAGATTCAACTACACATATCTTAGTAAATACAGAACTGTGCCATTCTAGAATTGATATTTCTATTACAAATTCATCTTTCTTTATGTTGCAGTATGCCAGTAATTTTTATAGCATTGACACAACAAACACATCGAGACTTTGGATCTACGGTTACTTTGGTTACGTCTATCATCACATTATTGTTTCTTGAATCCGAATGTTTTAAATAATGTTTCTTCATTTGAGATGTTCATTTATTGTTGTGGACCTGGGTACAACTTGAAAAGGCCCCCAAGTATGGAAGCCTATTGCGGCCATTTCAGAATCTCGTCCCTCGCCGCGAGAACACGAGAAGTCGAGGGCGAGAAGACGAGAAGTCGAGGGAGCGAGAAGTCGAGGGCGAGGGAGCGAGGAAACAGGGCGAGAATACGAGGGTCTCGCCCCGAGATTACTTTCACCTCGACTTCTCGTCCCTCGTGTTCTCGCTCCCTCGCCCTCGACTTCTCGCTCCCTCGACTTCTCGCCCTCGACTTCTCGCTCCCTCGACTTCTCGCCTTTGAAAAACCTCGACTTCTCGCTCCCTCGCCTTTGGGTCAATCTCGTCCTCTCGTGTTCTCGCTCCCTCGCTTCGTCACAATCTCGTCTTCTCGTGTTCTCGCCTCGGAAGTGCAAGTATTAATTTTCGTGCGCAACAAAAAATCTTTCAACAATATCTATCAAAATGCAAATTTCATTTGATCAATTTCGGCATATGAAATTTACGTTTGTCCAGATTTTTGAATAACTATTTGTTACACACGAAATTAACTAATTATAGGATAAAAAAAATTGAAAAAAAAAAGGAAAGTTTTGAGAGTAATTATTAAACAATGCATCTTGGTCGTATAGTCGGAAGTATAAACAATTAAAATGGCGAATTTATATACATCAATGGACATGTTTGGGAATGGGGTTCATCCAACACGTAGGCCTACATTTTTGTCACTGGTTATAAAGTCGCAAAACTTGTATTTTAATTGTTTAATCTCATTTTTATATTAATGATGTTTTACATTTTAGTCAAAACGTGTGTTTTTGAGCCACGAGCAGACATTTGATTTTCCTATCTATGCTTATTATTTTTACAGGTGATGAGCTCATTCGTGAATATTTTTTTGGCGGATACACCAATATTGAAGTCTCTATAGGCTTCACACCTACTCTTATAGCAGCTGTTATAGACTCTTCGTCATTTCCACCTCTTCGCCTATGACCATATTTTTTAAGAATTCTTCTTATTTGCCTTTCACTGAATTAATAATAAACAAACGAAAATACATGATTTTAGTCATTTTCTAGAAGAACATATTTCTTTGCTTTTGTGATTCTATATTCATTATAAATTTCCATAAAATCAATGACACACACCATACCACACACACCATACCACACAATAACACCAAGAAAGGCCTACCTTATTGATAAAGTGTGTCTTAGAAATAATAATATATTATAGTCATAAGACAGTTATTATGTAGCACGTTGCGTTTTTCGATGGCTTTTGCAATGAAAATATTAACAACAGAGTTTTTAGACAATGATTGAGATATCCATGGCGATTTTAGTTGTGTCAGATAGCTAAGACTATTCAACATTTGCTGATATGGTATCTTTAGAAAATTTAGTCGACCCCCCAGCCAGATCTGTAGGCCTAAATATTTTTAAAGGGCTTGCGTTATAGCCTTATTAGCCTAATGGTTAACCCTGCCTTGATAATGACCAATGCTTTAGATATAGGCCTCTAATTCCACCGGGGGGTTTGGGATGGCCCAGTGGTCTAGAGTGCCGCGCTTCGACCTCTAGCTGGCCGGTCACCTCTGGCTTGCGGCTGTGGTTTCGATCCCTGGTGTGAGCGTATGTGGCATGGAGATAGGGGCGCCTTCTCAACCTCGTGGGTTTCCTCCGGGTACTCCGGTTTCCTCCCACTGCTAAAGACCCCTACGCGCAAGCGAATTATTGAAATTAAATTGAAACCATATGTTAGTCCTGAAATGACCTAGTTTGTTTCGAGTGTACGTTAAACCCCATTTCTCTCTCTCTCTAAATCCAACCACTTTAATGGTTTGGCATGGAAATGAAAAAAAAATTCTTTTATTTCAGGAGGAATTGACTGGAAGTGGACGGTGCCTTGGTTACAGGGCTTTAGCGAAAAGACTCCTGTCAAAACATGGCCTACGTGTTGCTAGGTATTTCTATCATGTTCTGCAATCCAACTGCGTGTTAATGAAACTTGGCATTCTTGAACTTAGTAGTGTCTTAATCATAAAATGAAGGTCAAGCAGAGTTAGGCAATTTCATCGAAAGTTGATTACATTTGTCGCAAACATTTGAAAGCAGCCTCACCCCTACAGATTTGAACTGATAACAATAACACTTGGTATACATGTCCGCAAACGAAATAAATTTAAATGTTAAACTATTTAACTTTTACATTCCAGTGTATAACTTGTTTCGCAACTTCCTGGACAGCATAGTACTTAAAAGCTTGACCACATTGCCAGCTCTAGTTAGTATCACCAGGAAACAATTCAGTAAGCATGTGATTCAGGTAGTCCCTGACAATTCACGGCTGCTTTTGAAAGAGTGGAGGGCTATGTGCCCCGCCCCTCCCCGCACCACTACACACACACACACACACAAAAAGTCCTTTATGATAGCATTTACTTACATCGGTGCATACATTGTTTCTTGTTTGTGTGTGAAATAGCTTTATTTAAAGTGATATTGCAGACAATTACATGTTATATTATGAAAAATGAAATATTTCTGAGTGGAATGTGGAAGGATTGATAAAATATCTATTTTGTTTCTAGTAATACGCTTGTATTACTTACAGGGACAAGGTTTAAACTTTATTAAAGTTAATGGACCCCGAAGGGGTGAACCTTCCCAAGAAACACCAACTGTCAAGGAGAATATATGTCAACAAAGGTCCAAACTATTTAATCCACATAGATGGGTATGACAAGTTGAAGGCCTATGGCTTTGCGATACATGGTGGAATATGTGGGTAAGAAAAACTGTATTATAATATGACTTCTTTGATAGGCACTTATAGTTATGGAACATATTAACACAAGGTACAATTTTATGGATGCTTAGTATTAAACTCAATAATTATGATTCCATGAAATTGTAGCTAGTGTTATTATGATATGCCCTTTTATCCTAATGAAACCACCTGCCAGAATTAAATAAAGTTTACTTAATAGATTATTATTAGTTTTTATTTTAATGTTATATTTCTCTGTGTCCTCAGATTTCCTCGCACTGCTAAAGATCTCTCCGCACAAGGAAATTATTGAAATGAAATTGAAAATTATTATGTTAGTCCCGAAATGATTTAGTTTGTGTTGAATGGATGATAAACCATATTTTTCTGTCGCTCTATTATTATTATACAACATTTATATAGAGCTATATTTCACACGAGTGTTCAGGTGCGCTACAATAAATGTAGAAAATATAAATCTATAAAATCAGTAAAAAATAAATAATATCTATAGAAAGATTAATTTGACGTAAAAGCTAATTTACAGAAAACTGTAGAGCTAACAAGAAGCAACCAGGAGCGCTTCGCCTGCGCTTTTATTAGTTTTATTTACATTTGTTTGGACTACTCAATAATAAAACAAGTTTTATAAAGCTTTACCAAAAAGAGAATAATGTCAACTTGAAATAATGAACCTTACAGCTTCACTAATAAGTTTATTTTGCCTGCTTTCAGTTTCTGAGAGATTGAAAATATTGTTAACAGCTCAGCATATCACAATAAGTTGTATTACAGATTAAGATTAACTATTTTCAGATATTCTAGACGAATTTTATGGTTTCGTGTTGGTAGAACCAACAATGATCCAGAGGTGGTTGCAGGCTATTTTTTAGAATATTTGCTTGGAATTGAAGGTGAGAGTAGAAGCATAATGTGAAATTTCTCACGAAACATTGAAATGTGCATCGATACAGAGAGAGAGGGAGGCGTAGAATGCGACACTTGTGGCTATTGTACTACGCTGTTGTTATTGTGTTCCCAAATATTGTAGCATTCCAGTTTTTTCGTATGGTATTATTTACGAGGGCGAACCACGTGGTATCTTAAGAGATCTGTCCCTTTCAATGGCATAATGATGCGTACATAATCGTAAGTTGTTAATCGCATATGATTATATTGCCCCCTGCCTTGCACGATGCTTTATGAAAGCACACACACACAAGAAACAATGTATGCACCGATGTAAGTAAATGCAATTAATTAATATGTCCCATCTATTTATTATAATCCCATATAATAATACCCATTTTAAACTTATAGGAGTTCCTCGATGTATTAGAGCCGATAAAGGCACAGGGAACAAAATAATTGAGAATATCCAGAAGTCACTAAGATGGTATCATGGAGATGACATGGCTGGTGAAAAAAGCTTTTTGTATGGACCATCAGCGGCAAATCAGGTAATTTTCTTTTATTAAAAAAATTCAAACTTTAGAATACCAAATACATTTTCAATTTAGTCCCTTTTATTCGCCCTTTGTCTGTCCGCCTTTCCTCAGACAGTCTGGCATCCACATATGCGTGTTATGACCCATGGTCACTTTTTAAAATTTTGTGGTTGCTAAAGTTGTTATCCGATTCTCTTGAAATTTACGATCATTGATCACCCTTAATCAATCTGAACCTCTTGTGGACTCTTTACAAGCGTAAGTGATTAACCGATTGACTATAGTATTTATGTACATGAGATGAAGTGGCTGATAATTACTTTCAGAGTTATTGCCATTTATCCATTCGAAGACTCGTTTCAGTGGGGTACATCCCTAATCTGCCCAATCTGCCACGCCTACAAAAATGTCAAAATTGACATTGAATCCATTCACTTGTTTTGAATTGTTTGTTTAATTGTGGTTTCTGAGTATGATGTCTTGTCCATATATTTGTTTTTATGTAAATTATGTGTGGTGTAGTCCCCCTGCAATTACTATATAAGTAATACGATCAGAAATAGTTTTGAAATGTTGCGATGCTATGTCTGAATCTTAAAATGCAAAATCTGACCGCAAAAAATGGGGCCACACCACAAATTCGGATCTACGCAAAAAACTTGTTGAGAAAAACTCGGTCTCATAAATTCACAGGTCGGGTGACGATTCCCCTCCCCCTTTAACCACCGAACTAGTAGTAATGAATGCTATCATTACCTTTGAAAGAATAAATAAATGTGACACCCTCTGTGGACTGCTCGGGTGAATTGTATGCTGTGGGTGTATGTTTCGTTGTCTAGCAATTTATCTTTGTTGAAGTTGTTACATGTTTAGTATATACCAATGATCGTCTCTTATAGCGGATAGAAAGATTCTGGCGGTCTGCAAAACAGGGTGGTTGTCAGTTCTGGATAGATTTATTTAAGGACTTAGAAGCTTCAGGAGACATTAATACCGAAAATGGCCAAAACAAGTGTGTATACATCATTTCAACATTTTTAGATCCATATACTGTTATGTGGACATGTGTTGTCATCATAGTGACCACCACTCTAGCAAGTGATGATATGTGTGGTTATTTTGATATGATATTGGATGATGAAAAAAGGGTTGTTTTGTTACCCCAAAATACTGTATGGAAATAAACTTTAAATTGAATCTGAATGAAATTTAAATATGCAATATGTAAGATTTAGATACAGATCTCGTCTGTCTATAATAGTTTAAAAATAGATAATGCAAAATGAATATATCGAAAATGTCAGTCAAATTACTTAATTATGAGCGAAATTATGAATGTTGGAAATTATTTTTCACAAAAGGTAGCACGGCTTTGATTGTCATACACAAGATAAAACACAATGTCTCAATTATCAAACTATCACCTATTTCAGTTATTAGGTGTCACAGGTGAAAATAAAAATATGTTTTTATCCTATAGATCTTGGTTCCTTTTGATATATCGGAATGGTAATTTCCTGGATTATGACCCCTGAATGTCTGAAAATCCGTGTTGGCCAATTGTTGTTCATCTAGAGGATAGACTTTTTGCCTGATTTGGAATAAATGTTTAAATTTATCACCGTTACACAATAATGTCAGCTGATTTTGAATTTCATAAAAATCGGACTGAAACTGCTTGACAGACTAGCCACTCCCCGTACGCAATAAAGTTATGACCCTGTAGATGTCACAATTTTCTTTTTATCCGATCCAATTTCAGTGAAACTTAATTTTATTTCCTATAGATATGCTTTCATATTGATACTTGAGCGTATCGAATCGTAACTTGCCCGATTATGGCTCTTGATATTCCTTAAAACACATCTTATATTAGCTTGTTATCTGTCCATCTCTTGCAAAATGTGGGTGTATCTTACCTGGCAACCACTGGTCAAACAGTTTGGAAGACAAAGCTTTTATTGAAGGCCAAGGGTGTATATTAAGCTATTATTCATCAGCCTGAACTAAAAGGTTTTTTTTTGGGGGGGGGGGGGGGGGCTGGATGGTCGAATGGTTAGCGTGCGCACACTGTATTGTTCAGCCTGCTATTGAGTCAACTGACATGGTTTCAAATCCCCAGTTGTACGTGACAAGGAGCAGGGTCGTCTGTCCAACCTCATGGGTTTTCTCCCACTACTAAAGACCCCTACGCGCAAGCGAATTATTGAAATACAATTAAACCATATGTTAGTCCCGAAAGGACCTAGTTTGTGTCAAGTGGACGTTAAACCCCATTTCTCTCTCTCTCTATAAGGTTTTGTCAGAATACCCTAAATGGTGTTTGATTAGTTGCTGGGAAAGGCTTTACCCATAAGGCCTTATTAACAGATATAGGCCTGAAATGCAAAGTATGTTATTTTCTCTTCTATTTGTCACAATCACCTCTCGGGATAAGCACTGTAATCCATCGAAGGCATAAGCTAAACAGTTAAGGAGCACCAGTGGGGGTGGTGGTACTGTATTGTCAGCACTTTCATGATACCTGGCGCAATTAAGCTATTGGCCTCAAATTTCAATATTAGATACAATCTTACTTATTAATTTAACCAGGTCTAGGATCCTGTAATATTTAACCCTCCCAAAAAAATCATGACAGTATGTCTGAACAGTGGGACTTCGTAAATAGGGGAAGGGTGAAAGGTTTTAGTTATTGCCCATCCGGACGTGGAATGATCTTGTAGATGTATTAAATACATATTTGTCTTACACTGTTGTTTTTTATGTGTAAGCGGTTTCTACCCATCAATGAAATATCTTCAAGACTTTCCTTTGACCACCCTATCCCGTCCCTTTTCAAAAATCCTGTATCTAGCCTACATTTTAAAAACAGCAATAAATCTAGAATCTTAAAATGGTAGAAGGCCTAGTCTTTATGGGATGTAGTCAGTACATACACAGAAAAAATTTATGAATATTTAATAACTTAACAAGATACAATAACAGTTTCTTAATAAAAGGATTTTTTTAAGAAATTAAAATTATGACATTAACTATGCCTAAAGGTACAAAATCATGTTTAACCCCAAATTTACATGGAACAGTTGATCATCAAACTTAACCAATTTAATATGGAACCTAATTAAGGCAACATCATTAAACATATTCATCAACAATAATAAAACACATGGCAGTACACTAATCCATATTTAAGGATAGGTTGCCTCTCAACAAAAAAATCCCCCACAGCAGCTAAATCGACTGGACAGTTGCATATTTTTTTTTGTGGTTAATGAAACATTTATAATGCACATAAATCGGATTAAGAGTAACAACTCATTAAGTAATTAACAGAAAATCATTAGAATTTGTTTGGCTCGTGCTAAAGTTTAATATACAAAACATTTAATATCATGGATTTAGCTGTTTAAGTTCATCAAAAATCATTGAAAATCAATAAGAACTCATAACCTTCAACTCTGTTTTAGTGAATATAATATCAAATCAGATGATAACTTTGGTCGGAGCATCCACAGGATTTTAAAAGTGATCAAGGGCCATAATGTTGACAGTAATTATCAGAAATTGTTGAAAATCAAAAAGTGTCTTTAACTTAATCTTTAAGTGGCATTTATTGATTGGGAAACAAATTAACAGAACAAAATTTTTATGGGGAACAATCACTGGTTTTATTTGATGTTTCGACAACTATCCTCTTATCGAAACGTGGTGCTTTTAGAATAAAACCGGCGATTGTTTCCCATAAAAATTGTGTTCTGTTGATGCGTCTTTAACTGATGACCTTAAACACTGTGTATAAATTTAAAGTCAATTGGATATTAACTTTAGCCACTAGAGCATCCACAAGAATTTTCAAAGTAATCATAGGCCATGACTGTGGCAGTAAACATCGAAAATCACTCATGACCTTAAACACTTAATAAATTTAATGTGAATCGGATATTGACTTTAGCCTCAAGAGCATCTGCAATGTTTTTCAAAGTGATTAAAGGCCATGACTGTGGCAGTAAATATTAGAAATGGTTGAAAATCAGTCTGATGACCTTAAACACTGTGTATAAATCTTAAGTCAATCAGATATTAACAGAGCTAACCAAGGTAACGACAAAATTTACAACCACATTTCAATGTGGGAGTATAAAAATTAATGTAAGAATTTTAATCTTAAAAAGGTTTGTTGTGATTGCAATGAAGACATTCAAATTAACTTTATATGCAAAAGCCTGTATATTAATCATTATTTCTACCCATTGTCAAATAAGAAATTCCCTATGAAATTAAAACAATTTAATTCTCCATTTCAAATAATAGAAAACCAGTTTCTTGTAGGAAATTTACATGTACAAAATGTTCAGGCATAGGATTTGGTACAAAAAGTCTTGCAAAGGGAAGTAGTTTGTGTTTTACTGATACCGGTACTGCAATTCTGACAACAAAGAAATTAAGTTACAAAGAGCATATTTAATAGGTAAACGATAAAAAAATATAAAGATAATATTTGTCGGACTTTATCTGTTTGCAGGTGTAAAAAATACTGCTTCATTACTACTATACATCTTTTAACATAAAATTTTATGTTAAAAATTATAAATAACTCAGACTGCAAAAATTGATAATGCAAAATTTATACATTGCATATTTTATTAGATTGTTGCAGCTTTACACAGAAATAAATAAAAACTGAATCAAAGAACATAAAATATATCACAAAGAAATGAATTTAAAACGGGCTACCCCCAAAGGTAAATAAGAAATTATTACACAAACAAACATAAGCAATACTTTAAATTTAACTATCTTAAAAACTATCAAATTGATTGGATAAAACAGACTAAGTTGTATCACAAAAAAGTGTTTTTAAATATAACTATCTTAAAAATTATGAAATTGATTGGATAAAACAGACTAAGTTGTATCACAAAAAAGCGTTTTTAAATATAACTATCTTAAGAACTATCAAACTGATTGGATAAAACAGATTTAAGTTGTATCACAAAAAGGGCAATTTTAAATTAACTATCTTAAAAACTATCAAATTGATTGGATAAAACAGACTACGTTGTATGACCAAAAAGTGTTTTTAAATATAACTATCTTAAAAACTTTCGAACTGACTGGGTAAAACAGAAAAAGGCAAGTTAATATTTTAAGCGTCAGTAAAAATATTGCCAATTCTTAAAGACATGGCCATTGCAGTTTTAGCACAAGTATTTGCAAACGGGACAATGTCCCATTCAAAAGGTGGGTGTCTAAACAGTAGCTTTAGTGGTGGGTTGAATCCCAGTGGAGGTATGTCCTTTAAACCAGTCACAAAAGATAACAAACTACCCAGTTCATCTGTTTCTGAAATTTAAGAGGATAAATAAAAATTGAGTTTCATCCACATCTATTGTAAGCCTGCAGTTGTCAAGAAATTAAAAGTACATTATGAAAGAGCTAAATCTGCCTTTTGCAGATCTTTTTTTGGGCCTGAAATCTTATCTAAATTATCCAGGCCATTATCAACTCTGGATGCCATTGGATATCTATATATTTTACTTAAAAGTAGATAAGAACGGTGGTTGCAAATAATGCAAATATCCTATCCAACCTTTAAAAGTTAATATCTTTGCTCGCAATGGAACAATATTTGGAGACAAGAAATACCATACCATTTGTCCCATGGTATTATTAAAAATTTACACTGTACTGTTGTGTGGTTCACTAATCTAACATGATAAAGGTGGGACAGAACTAATAGACATTGAAAAACAGAAAAATATACTTGAGGATGATTACCTTCAAGATCCAGAAGAAAATCTCTCCAATGAGCATGGCTGTTTAATTCCTGTTCAAGCGAAAAGCTGTTTTCGCTAAAAACCGGAGTAAACAGGTGATCAATATTACTGGACGACAATTTTTCATACGAGAAAACAAAAAGTTCTCTCATGACTTCTGGATTTTTAATTATTTCCTTTCTCAAACCTAAAGAATCCATCCCTTCACAGAACCTAAAATAAAGTTAAAATTAGTTGTTTAGGGATATTTATTGATGAAATATGTTCATATTTCTATAATAAGTCATTCAATGTGGAAGTTTAACAAATTTCTCAGGCAAACCGCATTTCCTTCTACTTTTTTTCCTGATATTAATTGCCTATGGATTAACATGCATTGACTTATCGAGGACATCACTTTTTTTATCTCCCCATTAAAAACTTGTAGCTTTTCTACGTCCAGGAACACCAATTTTTCAGATAAACAGTGATCAAAAAACATTCACTTACTGATTCAGTACTCCTTTTACCCTGTCCACAACAAAATACCGTGTTAATAATGTGACTAGACTTTCTTTATTTTTTACATCAAATATAAGAGGTATAGCTCCTAAAAAGTCTACATGGCCAATAAGAGGCTGAGCAGCCTCTTGTAACATTATTACATCATCTGCCCTTGACAACTGTTAAAAAACGAAAAAAAAAAAATATTTATCAATATAATCATACAACAAAACACCAGCTTTTATATGCATTTCTAATACAATTAAATTGGAACCAGATTCGGCACCCACCGTATGATACAATCACTTTGACAAACAGAAAAGATCCTGCATTTGAATTTTACTACTGAACAAATCTATATCTAATACACTAGCATTCGAAAGACCTCTTTAATTTGTTCTCTGATTTGATAATCTACTATGTCATCCAATTTTGGTTCACAAGAGCCAAAAGCTATCAGATCATAAAGGATTCCCGAAAAGAATCTTGGCACTGGACCTTTACATTGAAAAAATAGAAACAATTATGTTAAGATTAAATGAGTCAATTTATCTTTGATCCTTAAATATGAAATGGAGTTTAAAATCCTTCTTTTCTGCTCCAGATCAATTATGTAAGAATCAGATAAAGAGCTGGCTTCTGCTATAATAGTTCAAAAATAAATATTTGAAAAGTAATATATTGAAAATTTCCTCAAATTAAGTTATTCTTAGAGATGTTGTCACTGTTTGAAGTTCTGACAAATTTTTTATTATCACTGCAACATTACTTGTCTTGTTTATCAAGACTCTCTCACGTTTCCATGTTTGAATTAAATCATTACATGGCAATCGTATTGCATCCATTTACATCTGCTGGAGAGTTGATTATAGGCTTGTCAAGTAATAAGTAAATATCTAAATAATAGTTTTTATAACATTTGAGGCCTAAATAAAAACCCACATTAGGCAGATTTAGCTCTTATATAATGTATCTTTAAAGGTTGTTTGAAATTAAAACACCAATTAAAGGTTGCAAACATCTGCAGTCTAATAAAGTAAGCTAAATAAAACAGATTGATTAAATCTGTAGAAACATAATAAAAGAAATTTAATAATTTTGTTTTAGGTTTTTAGTTTTAATTTACATCAATCTGGAAGGAAAATCACTCAGAAATTTGTTTGTATGATAAGGATAAATATCAAGACAGAATATAGGTAGCTGGTATATGCATAATATCAGTTAAATATCTATATATACTTGAAATGACACTGTATTACTACAATGATACAATATTGCTTTCAAAAGTTCAACAATAACTGCAGATACCTATGCTGTTTGTTAATTTCAAAATCTCTCTAGGCTTAAATGTAGCTAAAGCGATAGATTATTGTTCAAAATTCATCTTAAGTGGTGTCTAATGACATTTTTATGCCCAGACATACTACAGACATCCAAGTTGATAACATTCAGAAATTCAATTGTAACTGCAGCTACCTGCATCACTATATACTTAATGTTAAAAGGAATGAATATCAAAATACTTACCACGGTGAATTACTGAATATGATATGATTTTTCCAAACAATCTGTAATCATCTCTTTCTTCACCTGAAAAATAATTTAAATCGCTAGTCTGGAGCTCAGGTGTTCGATCCCTGCATTGGTTGAGAAAGTGCATCCAGATTTACCGGTGTGGTTCCCCCTTGTCAGTGATGCCGGACCGAGGGCCCGACAAGGACAGCTGTCTAGTTGTTCGGATCGGATGGAAAACCAATGTCTGATGACAACATTGGCATGCGCATATAAGTCAGTAAGCGTATTCCCATCTTCATTAGTTCAGTTCAGCGCCGAACAGTAGAACATTAAAACCCCAGACTATAAAGCCACTAAGACCACAAGATATATATAGCAAAAGGAAATAACTTGAAGATATCCGTAAAATAGCATTTTTCCCTTCAATCGAATAGGCAACCAAATTGGCTCAGATATAATCAAAACTAAAAACCTCCATGGTGTTAACAAGATATTATGACAAACCGGAATAATGACAATATATAACCAAACTAAAATGTGAGCATATAACAAGATAATGTCAGTAAGTCTGACTGGTTACTTGGGAGCAAGTGGAAGCATGGTCACAAAGGTTGATTTTAGTTGACAATGTTGATTTTATTAGTATGATTCATCTGTGCATTTGATACTTACTGGGGATATCAGGACAGACCATTTCACACTCTGACCCTTGAAACACTTGTGAATCTTTTATAGAGCTCATTAGAAGTTGTAAAAGTTCTCTGGATGGTCCCCCATCATCGATACCATTTTCCCCTGAAAATTTGACGCTTAAACCGAATTCGGGCCTGAAGGTTTTTCTGGAAAACGCTCTCCTTGTTCCAGACAAATTTAACCTCGGCTTACATTGATGATGTTTTTCTCATTTTTTATCTGACTATTCAAGCGAACTAGAATCTCTTCCAAGCTCTCAGCTCTGAAAATAAAATTAAGATAGTTTTAACTACCTGATATATTGTGCCCGTCTAAATTTTTTCTTGCCTTTATTGGCCTAGATATCAGTGCTTAAGAGTAAGGCATAAATCTAAATATATGCATTTGGTAAACTGGATATTAGACTTGGACGATAACTATAGAATACATGCTTGTTAAATCACTCAAATGAAATTTGATCTACCGGTATACCTTATGCTCATAACAATTGCATAAAGAACAGTCTGTCATTACGAACACATCACATAAAAATTATGAGTTCATACCAGAATGAATCAACTACAGTCACACCACTTCCATGCATGTGAAGAAAGCATTAATCTAATCAAATGGGCAAAATCTTTGCTGATGAGAGTCATTTACCCTTTAAAACCAATTGACTCTGGTTTACCTGGCCTTATAGATATGCCTATGAATATGATGATATAAATTTGTCCCCTTCTGGGTGAGTGTTTTAATCTAGCCTAAAAGTTTTGTGAGGATCATATCAAAATATGGAGCATATGCCCAACAAAAGTATCATTTATTAAAGACAATTTACTTACTTTTTACTTTTCTTGAAGGTTATCTGCAAGTAAAAAGATCGCTTATTTCATAAGATGGCATACACGTACACTCAATAATGAAGACTGCTGTCCCAATTTTAAATAATAAAGAAAGATCATTGGGTGGGATGAAAAGAGGGCTAAAAATTGAGTATTTCTGACAACTTTAACTTTTACTTTGGGATTTGATATCAGTCTGATTACTGGAGCAGACTGAAGGTGGTTGCGTCTTATTCTTCAAAATAAATCGGTAGCCATTCTATGATTAATGGACTTTAAAATATTGGCCAAGGTCCTTTGGTGAGTGAGGGCTCAACTGAATAGAGTTAAAGGCCCAACTTTGTCCTAAATTTTCAATAGTCTTTTTTGTATTTTTTGTACCCTCAACATCATTTTAAATTGCATCTTGATTATAAATTATTCTATTTATATACTTACAGTTGGTGTTCCTGAATAAAATGAGATATCCGGTAGTTCATCATCTGTGTCATCATTGATGATATTTGTTGCATAATTTACAGCATTAATTGCTAGTTGTGGTTGAGTACAAGTAGCTGAAGTTTGTTGATTTAATGTGGTCGATGAAGTTGATGGTGATGGTGGTTGAGTACAAGTAGCTGAAGTTTGTTTATTTAATGTGGTCGATGAAGTTGATGGTGATGGTGGTTGAGTACAAGTAGCTGAAGTTTGTTGATTTAATGTGGTCGATGAAGTTGATGGTGATGGTGGTTGAGTACAAGTAGCTGAAGTTTGTTGATTTAATGTGGTCGATGAAGTTGATGGTGATGGTGGTTGAGTACAAGTAGCTGAAGTTTGTTGATTTAATGTGGTCGATGAAGTTGATGGTGATGGTGGTTGATTTAATGTAGCTGAAGTTTGTTCATTTAATGTGGTAGTTGAAGTTGATGGTGATGGTGGTTGATTAACCGTTGTGGTTTTTGCATACAAATATAATCTCACAGGATTAGATTTTATCTCAGAAAAATATCCATCCAGGGAAAAAAGATCACCATTCAACAGTCTTGATGGCACACGTTCCCCAGCAAAATTTCCGATGAATGTTTCACAATGTGAAAGTTTAATGTTTTTATGGACTGTTTGACCATCTGGGAAGAAAGTTGCAATCATTTTTTTTGAAGGTCTGGAAGAGAATACTTATAGCATTCATAGTACAGTCAGAACACTTATTTGATTTTAAAAATACCTGTATCTGATTTTGAAAATCTTCAAAATGATAAACTGAGCATATTGAGGTATGCATTATATATGAAAGATCTGCAGCCATTTTCAAAGACAAATCTAGACCACGAAATTAAACTAAACACAAGGAATTAATACCCAATATTCCTTAAAGTTAAGTTCTAGTTTCAATGAGAACATACATGCTAGTTGAGGTGAAAAGCAGTTAACCAAACATGTTCTCATGCGCAGCTAAATTTACCAGCAGTTATTCAGCTAACAGGATAGAAAATTCAAAAAGACATAATTAAACTGCAGATAGATGACAATTGCATATATTACTGAAATATTATAAACATAGCCTTGCAAAGTGTGTAATTACGCCTACACAGCAGATCTGCCTCGACAGCAGCACATCTGAAACAGAAGGTTGCAGAAATAGGGTTCATCCTCTCATGACCCCAATTCATCACACCCAATTTGAAAAAACACTGTAGCAGTTATCATATTCCAGAAAACAAATTTGAAAAAAAAAATCTGTTAAAAACTGTATCCACAATAGCATTAACAAGTCAATTATTGACAGGCGGACCGACAGACAGACATTGGTGACAACGTAATTCATATGTGGGCATATAAAAATAAGTTAATAAATGCAGCATATAAATTATAAAGTTCTAACTCTGGGGCATAACTCTAGTGGTCTTTATCGAAAATAAACGGCGTTTATTTCGATTTAAAAAAAATACGGATTGTAGTTAACTCTGGGGGTTAAAATTGGCTAATGATTTTCGATAACTTCCGTCTGTCATTGACATTTCTTGTTTGTACACATGAGTTAACTACAATCCATACTTTTAACAGTATTTCGGTTTTGCCAACATCTACTATCGCTATCCCCAGACTTCTCACATGCTACTTACCATTCAAATATGTTCTGCATCTCTGTCTCAACCTAGCACGGTCCCCAATAGCACTAAAACCAAGAAAATTAAATTCTGAATCGGTTAATGTTAGAACTTCTGGAGGGCCAACCTGTTAAATAAACATATATTAATTAAGAAAACCAGCGGCTGCTAGACACGATATGCCCACATTTTGCAAGAGATGGTTAGAGAACAAGCTGGAACAAAAGTGATTTTCCATGCGATCAGGGGCTATAATCCAGAAAGTTATGGTCTGAATTGCGCTAATATCAAAAGGGACTGACATCTTTGTGATATAAAGATATATTTCAAGTTTCGTTAAAATCGGATAATCAGCAGCTGCCAGGCTGGAAAGTCCCACATTTTGCAAGGGATGAAAAGAGAATAAGCTAAAAAAAAAAAAAAATTTTGGTACAATCAGGGGCCATAATCCAAAAAGTAACGCTCGGAAATACACAAATATCAAAAGGGACTAAGATTTTTTTTAATATATGAAGATATGGTCTAAGCTTAATTAAAATCGGATCAAAATGGTGACCCCTAGAGGGTATCCATAACCTTTGTATTACTTATATACACAATTTGCAGACAAAGAGCGGCCATTTTGTCTGACAGTTTTGGTCCGATTTTCACAAAATTCAAACATCATTAGGGTGTAATGGTGATATACTTTTTAAATCAAAAAATAGGTTGCCAGGCAACGAAACATACGTCCACACAGCAGCTAAATCGTCCGGGCAGTCAACAAGAGTTGAGTAATTATCAGAAAATCATTAGAATTTGTTTGGTTTTTATAAAGTTTTGCCCCATGCTAATGTAAGTATACGAAACATTTGATATATTGGATTTGGCTGTCACCTCCACTGGATACCAAACATTTAATAAGGCGATTTTTCGTACAATCAGGGGCCATAATTCAGGAAGTTACGATCCGATATGCGCAAATGTCGAAAGGAACCAAGATCTTATAGGTTATAAACATGTATTTCAAGTTTCATCAAAATTGGTTTAAAATTGTGACCTCTATCGGGTCCACAAGCTTGATATATCATATTTTCACACTTATAAACTTATAAGCGTAAAAACGGCGGCCATTTTGTCTGTCAATTTTTGTCCGATTTTCAAGAAATTCGAACTCTACCTCCATAACTATAAAACGGTGATATAATCAAACGTTTTTTTAAATCGGATAATAATTTTGACCTCCAGAGGGACCACAAGCTAAAAAAAAAAACAATTTTTCGGACAATCAGTGGACTTGATTCAGGAAGGGCGCAAATATCGAAAGGACCAAGATCTTTGGGTTATAAACATACATGTCAAATTTCATCAAAATTGGTTCAAAATTGTGACCTCTGTCGGGTCCACAACATATTTTCACACTTTTCGCGTACAAACGGCGGCCATTTTGTCTGCCAATATTAGTCCGATTTTCATGAAATTCGAACTCAACCTCCGTAACTATGAAACGGTGATATAATCAAACGGTTTTTTTTTAAATCGGATAACAATTTTGACCTCCAGAGGGACCACAAGTTAAAAAGGGTGATTTTACGGACAATCATAGGCCATAATTCAGGAAGTTACGATCCGCTGGGCGCAAATATCGAAAGGAACCAAGATCTTTGGGTTATAAACATGCATTTCAAGTTTCATCCAAATCGGTTCAAAATTGTGACCTGTAGACTGTTAACAATCTAAAAACGTGATTTTTCGTACAATCAGGATCCATAACCCATGAAGTTACAGTCCGATACATGCCAATATAGAAAGGAACCGAGATCTTATGGTGATAAACCTATAGTTTAAGTTTGATTAACATCGGATAAAAATTGTGACCTGTAGACTGTTCACAAACAAATGTGGACGGACAGACCGACGGACGGACAGGGGCGATGACAATATACGTCCACATGAAAATGTGGGCGTATGAAACACAATTATGATCTCTAAAGGAACCACAAGCTAAAAGCGTGATTTTTCGTACAATCAGGGGCCATAATTCGTGAAGTTACAATCCGATATGCTAGCTAAAAAAAGGGTGATTTTTCGTACAATCCGGGGCCTTAATTATTCAGGAATTTACAATCCCTTATGCACAAATATCGAAAGCAAACAAGATCTTTGGGTTATAAACATGCAGGGTCCACTAACTAAAAACGTGATTTTTTGGGCAATCAGGGGCCATAATCAATGAAGTTTCGATCCGATACATGCCAATATCGAAAACATACGAGATATTTTGGAGATAAACCTAGGTTATATTTCAAGTTTCATCAAAATCGGTTAAGAATTGTGACTTGTAGAGTGTCCACTAACAATTGTGGATGTGGACGGACGGACGGACAGGGTTGATGACAATATACTTCCACATGAAAATGTGGGCTTATAAAAAAAGGGAAAGCTTGCTTGTTTTACTCATTAAAAAATGAAATAAAATAAATTGGGGTTTAACATCCTACAGTCTTGCTCCGACCGGGCAAAATGAAGATGGGCTTGACATGCAGTATGTTATTACAAAATTCCAACTATCAAGGGATCATTTCCGTGCACACCAATGTACATACAGGATCCCTGTTTTTCATACCATCTGAACGACTACTCAAATCATTAATATAAACAGCATAGTCTCGATTATCCACTTGATTGATTTAATTATCAACGGCCATTAAGCTGCATCTAGGAATTTAATCCGCCAACATCGAAGGCTAGCCTTGACATAAAGAGTTTATTATGGTCTGGATATGTTAATTAATGTCTAATTGATTATTTAGATAACATTTCAGGCCTAAAGAAAGACCTGTAATAAGCAGATTTTTCTCTTGCATAATGCTATTTTAAATTTAAAAGTCAATTGATATTAAGTTTATAAATATTGTCTATACAGCGTCAACAAGATATTTTAAAGAGATCAAGGGCCATAACTCTGGCAGTAACTATTGGAAAATGTTGAAAATCAATAGGATTCTTCATCTCAAGACCTTTAAACTGTGTGTAAATTTAGAGTCAATTCGATATTAACTTTAACCTCTAGATCTTGAGCATCAACACAACTTTTCAAAGGTGATCAAGCATCATGGGCCATAAATATTTATCATAGTTTTTCAACATGAGATGCTAGGGAACTAGCGCTACTAGCCCTAACCCCACAAATCCTCCACAACAATCACATGCGAGAACACGAGGGAGCGAGAAGTCGAGGGACGAGAAGACGAGAAGTCGAGGTGAAAGTAATCTCGTGTTCTCGGGGCGAGATCCTCGTATTCTCGCCCTGTTTCCTCGCGTTCTCGCTCCCTCGCCCTCGACTTCTCGCTCCCTCGACTTCTCGTCTTCTCGCCCTCGACTTCTCGCGGCGAGGGGACGAGATTCTGAAATGGCCGCAATAGGCTTACCATTTTGTTTCGGGACTGTGAAGTTATATTTTTTATTATTATGCCTCAAACTAAGTGCATGTCCACTTTAGACACACATTCCTAAACTCCATTCAGATGACCTTCAAAATTCAATATTGTTTAATGAAATGAAGTGGGACTTAACGTCTCACTTTTTCTACACCAAGCTATCTAATAAATTCGAGAATAATATGTCATGTTGTGTGCTTGTCGGGGTAGGGCTCTCGGGACCTGCGTTACGGCCTGCTCTTGTTTCCAATTCCAACTGCCAGGCCCCCCCGTCCCCCATCGACAATGGGGAACCACGCTGGAAAATTACTGGAATTTTTCTCGCCCATTACAAATGATTTTGACATGTCGGACTCTTTATGGTTATAAAGATAAAGATCGTCGGAATGTTCAAAAACGACGTTATATCATGGATTTAAAATTCAATTCAATGAGGAGAGAATTAACGTTATTTATATTGACAGAATTAATAGTTATCTCCCTTCCATTAATATCCATTTTTAAGTACAACTCACTCCATCTGTAAGATTTAATTCATTTATCCCTAAACCGTGATCTTATTGGGATATCTATTCCACGCCATTTAATCAAAGCTTTTGTGGAACAAGTTTTTGAATTACCACTGTAAAATGGGGATTACAAAGATTTCTAAGTAATGGTTTCGAGAATTTTCAGCTCGCTACCAATTGCCCCATACCGTCTTGATTAAATCCCATTTCTATGGAAGACCAAACAGCTCTTTATTCAGTGTTCTTCGTTCTTAGTTCCAAATTCGTAGTCTTTAATTCTTGCTTCTCCATTTGTTGTCGTATTTCGACATTTGTACACTAAAATTAACATCTGTATCTTAAAATCAATATTTGTTTCACAAATCAGACATTTGTCATACCAGATTTGTAAAATGTATTTTAATATAAGATATTTATTTTTTTTTAGAAAATCAAAAAATTAGTCTATGTTTACATTTCATCAGAAAAATACAACGAAAAACAAATATCGAACAACAAATTTCAAGATACAAACCTCCAAATACAAATCTTGCAAAACATTTCTCCAAAAATATTTCTTCAAAAACATTTCTCCAAATACATTTCTCCAAAAGATTTTCTCGAAATTCATCTAACCGGAACCTTACAAATCAAACTGGCACACAATACGTCACCATACAATAATGGTAATCGAGTATAAGCAAGTGCGCAATAGGAAGCAATCGCTCGGTGATCGCGACGCTAAGTCACCATACAATAAAGAAGAATCGAGCAAGCACACAACAAGTAAAATCGTACAATGACCGTAACTTTAATGAAATCACGTGTGTGTTATGTTTCTATACATAAATATATTGGTTAATATGATCTAGCATTGAATGAAATAAATTGAAAGTAGACATATGTCGTTGGATCAATGAAAGAGCACTTTGTCTCTTCTAAACTACATGTATGTATATTTCAGAAAATATGTATATATGTCAGAAAATATTTTACAATTGTTAAAATGTATTTGATCTTCTTAATGGTGTGCAACCAGATATCTTGTATTTCGTGTTATGGCCGGTATTTTGACGTTAAATACCCTCTCCGCCCCTCATTTGTTAGTGCCAGTCAATTGTTTTTCTTTTTGCAAGTTATGTAAATATAAATTTACATCTTGTAGCAAGCAAAAAACACACTTTAAAGTAATATATGAACAAATATCGAGAATTTCTTATTGAAACCGTTTTTTTTAGATTTAAATCCCCCCCACCTCCCCTCACTTAATAAATGAAATGAAAGGAAACAGAGTTTAACGTCCTACTATTCTGCTTCGATCGAACTGGACCGATGAAGAAGGGAATAGGCTATACAGCGTGCTATGAGGGGAATGTTGCCCAGACAGTGATACTACGGCCTACTCTTATATGAAATTCCAACTGTCAAGGGATATTTTCTGTACACGCCAATGTGTACAGGGGGCCTCGGTTTTTCGTACCATCCGAACGACTACACAGTTGTCCTTGTTATAAGGCCCTTAGTCCTGCATCACTGAGAAGGGGAAATAAAGCCGGAAAATCTGATTTAGAAGAAGTAAAACATTCTTTCGTTTGAGCAAAGCGTGTACTCGCTGTACCATAAGATCCGTCATTGGGTCAACTGGCGTGGTTTCGATGTACGTGTCGATGAATAGGGACGCCTGTCCAATCTCGTGGGGTTTCTCCCGGGCCCCCGGTTTCCTCCCACTGCTAAAGACCCCTACGCGCATGGTAATTCTTGAAATAAAATTGAACAATGTGTTAGTCCAAAATGATCTGGTTGTGTCGAGTGGTTGTTAAACTCCATTTCTCCCTCACTTTGAACAAAGAAATATGTCGCTATCAGACAAAGCCTAATTTCTGAAAATAGACTACTTTCAATTTATTTTCGTTATCGAAGGCCCGGTCCGATTAGCCGCTCTACGCACGTGGTTTCACTAGAGAAATGAAATGAAATGGGGTTTAACATTCGACTGTTCTGCTCCTAAACTGGGCTAATGAAGACGGGCAGCGGCACTGCGGCCTACTCTTAAATCCACTTCCAACTGACAAGGCATCGTTTGACTAGCGACGCGGTCACCGAGCGATTGTTCTTATTGTGCATATGCTTATACTCGATTCCCATTATTGTATTGTATGCCAGTTTGATTTCTAATGTTCCGGTTCGGTGAATTTCGAGAAATGTTTTTTTTTTTTGGAGAAATGTTTTTTTGGAGAAATGTATTTGGAGAAATGTATATTGGAGAAATATGTTTTTAGGGAAATGTTTTGCAAGATTTGTATTTGGAGATTTGTATTTTGAAATTTGTTGTTCGATATTTGTTTTTTAGTTGTATTTTTCTTATGAAATGTAAATATAGGCTATTTTTTTATTTTCTAATAAAATAAATAAATATCTTATATTAAAATACATTTTACAAATCTGATATGACAAATGCCTGATTTGTGAAACAAATATTGATTTTAAGATACAAATGTTAATTTTAGTGTACAAATTTCGAAATACGACAACAAATGAAGGAGTAAGAATTAATGACTATGAATTTAGAACTAAGAACACTGAATAAAGAGCTGTTTGGTCTTCCATACATTTCATGCTCATTTCCATTGCCAAATATATAGCAGAGATGAAATGGGATTTTACATACTATAGGTGTACTTATTTCTATCCAAATTGGGCCCACACTCTAGTCGTAGTAAATGAGTTGATAATGGCCATAACCAATGCATTTTATATTCGAATATTATAGGCAAACATATTTGTTATTATTTCACTAATTTCAGAGCACATAAGGCCAGAAAACATTATCTGCACATTTCACCAGTCATTCGACATGCTACCGTTTTATTATCAGCCGCCCGAAATCGCTTTTCAGTATTTCAATTATAGCCTTTATTGGCCGGTAATGTCACATGGACTATACATACAATATTAAGGTTTTGTCACTATTCATATACACCATCGATTAACTAATGTGTATTGACGGTTCAATTTACATAACTTAGTGACCTAATCATTACCTGGTTATATTTATCTATGCAGAGGCTACAAATCACTATTATTTAAAGCATTGTAAAGAACTGGCATATCTCGTCTTGAATTGTAATAGATTACATACTTGTGACTGGAATCCATGTCCCCAATCCAGTTTCTATGAATAAATATTGTATAGAAAAAAATATGTGCCACACTATCTTTGTGTTGTTGAGAGTTGTGGAAATTCCAGAAAACAAAAGGTGCATAATGTGCCGATCATGAACATACCTCATGCTCCAACCAAGAAAGAACATTGCAAAGTTTGTGTGAACCTGTATTTTTTTTACCTGGCCAACATACAAAAGATAATCAACCCTAACATCAAGGTGTTAACTAATTTGCGATCCTATGTGTGAGCAACTTCTATTCTTGCATTGGCAGACAAATATATTCACGTGTCAAATAGGGGGTTGGATGGCTGAATGGTTACCACGTGCGCGCTGTGTCATAGAGCTGTCATTGAGTCAACTGGCGTTTTTTTCGAATCCCCGATTGTACGTGACAAGGGGTAAGTCCTTCGGTTTCATCCAACTGCTAAAGACCCCCACGCGCAAGCGATTTATGGAAACAAAATTGAACCATATGTTAGTCCCGAAATGACATAGCTTGTTTCGAGTGGGCGTTAAACCCCATTCTCTCTCACATGTGTCAAACAATCTGTTATTTAATTTAGTTGGTTACTAACAAAATTAATTAGCCCATAACGTGGTTGACACTACGGCGCAACAACCTCTAGAAAACGACACTGGTGACACCTATCTAGTTGGGACTTTCACGCTGTATATACAACTATTTCATTGATCAATTCACTATTCTCGAGAACTTATGTTTAGCTTACATTTAATGTCATAGCTATATGTATCCTTTCCAGTATATAACCGTTGCATGTATAAATATAAGTTCTCTATTCTCGAAATCAGACAGCTGTACAAGAGGGTTCTAGAAAAGGGAAGCAAATTAGAGCTCGTGTGGATTCCATCAGATGTGAACATTAGAGGAAACAAAGAGGCAGATCGACTCGCCAACGAAGGTCTCAAGGACACAGCACCATTCCGCACCATAGAATACAGCACCACGGAAATCTATAGTATGGTAAAAAGACAGGTCAATTCACTCTGGGAATTAAAGCTCGTTTAAGTCGACACATACAGATTCCGGCTGGATGACAAGATCTACACGAAGACAGCTATCAATCACCCCAGAAGAGATATATGCAAACTTATATCGAAACTAAGGATGAAAGAGCGGATGCGATACTACAAACACCAAGTCATCGTCTGTGAGTGCGGAGAAGAATGTACCACCAACCATGTCCTGGTAGACTGCGAGGTATACAAGGAAGAGAGAACGGAAATAGTGGAGATGATGGAGACCAACAACATACCGCTCAACACTGAGAACCTACTCTTTCCAAGACCCGATCTGAAGCTGCAAATCTTCGAACTAATTCACGATTTAATGAACACCGTTGGATTAAGTAGAATAGTGAAGTAAGAGGGGGCTACGATAAGACGAGCAGTTTGCAAAATCATATCCTAAAAACAGGAAGAAGCCTCGGCTCGCTTATGTCTTGTCTGCGATATCTCTTCTGTAGAAGTGGACATTAAAACACCAGGTAGTAGTAGTAGCTCTATTCTCGAGCCTGTGCTTCCTGCCTCTTAGCCTTTAATTTATCAGTAAATATATTTAGTTGAGGTTTGTTCTCGGTAGTTCAAATAAAGAATTCTTGTAATAGGAGTCTCCCTAATTTATCTATAATTATATCTTTAGTTTTCCCGCCATTTTCACCCTTTCCCCAGTGGCCTGTACTTATTGTGGTGCTTGTAGCTTGTGTAATATTGTTCTACCATACTGGTGTATATTATATAAATAAAACACCTTTCCCAGGCTATGTTTAGTTTTCCTGTTTTTCTCTTCTATCATTTTAAATGTGAATCCGACAATTCTCCATAAAGAATGTGATGACAGTCTTTTTAAAAAAGATACTATTATCAAACTGGAAAAGTCCTATAAAACTTAAATTTAAATTTCATCCTAATAATTACCATTACAGAAATGGTTAATTTACATATCATTATCTATGATATATCCTTATGCACAACTTAACATTATCACACATTTTTGTTAATAAAGAAATTAAATACAGAGTTCAATGTGTTGGTTTACATCAATCAAGCATCTTGGTGGTCTTCTATTACTACGGTGATATCTTGATCTATGTTAATTAATTGGGTTACGGGTTACGGTATTCCAAATGCAGAAAATAATTTATCTAACACGGGAATTGTTGAATCTGCAGATTTTACTCTTTCAACTATGAGAAAACGAGAATAGTCATCGATAATCTCTAACAAATAATATCCTTTCGGAAACGGTCCACAAAGTCAATACAATTACTAATATAAGATATGGACTCGGATCGACATATGATAAATGTGAATACGACAAGTTTCTGACCCCAGGAAATGGACCAGGTACTTCCTTTATCCGAACAGTGTACTTTTACGGGCATCCAGGAGGACAGATAGCAACGTCTCTAACGCATGTCATATTTTGATTACCAGATTATGATGGCATTGCCCGATTTTAATCTACCAGACATATCCTTCAATAATTAACCAGAGCATATTTTAGAGAACTTAGATAACCTCTGCAGATATTTTTTTCTAGAGAACTTAGATAACCTTTGTGAGATATTTTTTTTCGATTTCATTTTTCTTACGACCTATTTTAGAGTAATGAAGTCAAATCCACCATACAAATGGTATAAACATCCCGAATGCATTCGAATCACAATCCGCCCTTTTCCCCTTGGAAGAAAAATATTTACCTTTTATATTGCACCATATATTAAAGATTTAAACGTACTGATTAAACTCAACATATAATAATAATGATAGATTTTTTATTCAATAACGATTATATATTTACCTAGTCAGGTCGATATGACATTTCTTTATAGACATATTAGATACTGTTACTTTTTGTAATATAAGGATCAAAGAAAAATGAACCGAATAACCAGTTATTACGTCATATAAATTATCTAAGTCCATTCGACGCGGATCTATCTATCCAAAGAAAACGCTTTGTTGGGAAATCTCACTGTGCCACCTGCTATTGTTCTCAAAGGCGGATTAATCAAGCAAGGGGATTATCGAATACAATGGTGTTAATAGTATAGTCCGCTTTTTAAAACTACTAGGTTTAAACTAATTAACAACTTTATTCACAATAAATTACATAAAAATAACAACAAACATAAATAATAACCCTACGAAATGTGATATGGCATCAGTATTTTCAATTGCACGCTTTGTTCCATTTAACAGTACGATTTTTAGTTCATTAATGGATTCTTTTACTCTTATATATTTTCGCCTTTTAGGGGACAATCGTCCTCCGTTATCCACTTGAACTATTGTATTTTGAGTAAAAGTCTGCTCTTTCGACTCTATGTTAGTAAATTTAAATATATTTGGGTGGCTTGTTCTTGTCTTCCTCATTTTACTGAGGTGCCATCCGTAAACGAGATTAGTTGTCCGTGAATCATCTGTGTTGAAGTGACTCCACACAGCCCTTCTATCATAAATGGAAGGAATTGGCAGACAAGTATGTTCAAATTTGGCGTTCATTGGGGTAATAAACTCTTGTACTCTAATAGTATTCTCGTCGGATGGATGGTTGTGGTTCTGACTGTAGCTTCTTGCCATACCAAATTTGACATCCTATTGGGTTTCGTATTTCTGACTCTGTACTTACACCACAAATTCACTAAATTTTGAAATCATTGAAGAATATTCCGTATGCGAACGTGAGCCATTTTAAAAGATATAAGGTAATTGGGGTTGGCAACTTGTCCTTATATAATGATAGTGCGTTTCATATTATATATTTGATTGATTTATGAGTATTTTCTGAATGAAAGGTAGGTGAAAAATATTTAAGATACTTGTTAACCATTGAAATAATTAAATCTTGAACAGTACTAATAAGGATACAGTCTATAATCCTTTGTTTACTTAAATTTTCACACCACTACCCTATAACACCAGTTGATTGGGTGGCACAGTGAGATTAAACCGCTTTGTTAATCCCCTGTTGTAATGTTAATCTATATTGTAATACATTTTATGTAACAATTGTGATACAATTTATGTTATCTCTATTTTAATAATTGTAACAATTGTAATGCAATTTATCTTAACTCTTTTGTAATACTATTGTAATAATTGCAATTACTGTATCGTCAAATGTTAACAGTTTATGGAACCCGATCATCATTGCCGTATAAATATAATAAAACTAGTAAGCTTTTATATTGTTTAGAATATTAAATATTAACACTGGAAATATGTTCCAAGGCCATTATTTAATCGCAGGAATTATTACAATGGAGATTATGCTCTATAAGACTTAATGTAATATCATGCACTATTGTAATAAGCATTGTTAATAATTAGGTTATATAATGTCGAATGCGTTCTCCAAAAATACTAACAAGTAATTTAGTAATACACTTTTTATTTGAGTCTTGGGCTTAATTCGAGGAGTGTCGTCACCAGAACAAAAGAACCCCAAAATGATCACTAGTATCTAACACGTCCATTGTTCAAATATACAAGTAAATGTCTTTATGTTTTAGGTTTATGTCTACCATCGATTACTCCATTCTTTGTTATATTTGATAGTAAATAAATCATCCTGTTGCAAAATTTAACAAGTCACGTTGCTAAGCTACCACCTCCACCTGCAAAGTATTATTGTAAATGGCAACAAAAATATAGTCAGTCTTCTGAACATCATCTAGAACCCATCAAAGAAACGTACATGTACAATAAAGGAGTCCTCTGCTTGTTTATTCCATGAAATTTCAAATCAAAGTCACAGCAGCAATTACATAAGTAATATTGAGTATTTGCTATTCATAATTTTCAGATGGTACTGCCGGTGAAGACTCGTGGGTTCCAAGCAAATATTATATGGCTTGCATAACCCGTGTAATTTTTTCCCTCCGGATACCCCGTTTTCATCCACAAAGGCCAACTTGCACGAACGAAGTATTAAGATATACCGTTACCATTTACAGCTTTTGTCCTGACGGCTTCGGCTTATCTCCCCCAGTCAAGGTTGTAAATTATTGAATTTTCCGTGAATTTCATATCTCCAATCGTTTTCAATGCATTTGGACTAAAATTCACAGGAAAATTATATTTCTACAAGAGTCAATTATCATTGGTTAAACATCGTTTTTCTTAGCAACTGCCTAATGCGATATTAATCATATTTTGATGGTATGTAGAATTAGTGATTTAATTTCCGCTCATAGTTTCCAAATGACAATACTTAACCGTTTGTTTACAGCTGTGGGTTTTCATTTACTTTATTATACTTATATATAGAAAGCTTACTTACCATTACAACTTTTCTTATTTCGACTTTGACCGAAGTCAACGGTTAAATAGTGACAAACCCTTTCGATCCGATGGTCATCAAGCCTCGTTATGTTTTTCTATTGACGGAGTTTACAATAGTAATGCTTTTGTCATATTTCTTTTTAATTTAATTATTTAGCTTTTATTTCCAAACGAAATCCCCCGTATGTGCATATATTTCAGCTGCAATCGATTAACCAAGTCAACCTGTGAACGTGTTTGCATGTCAGCCGGTACGAATCGAACATCCCACTCAGACATTATACAAATAATATCCTGCTTAAGAAAATACAAGCGCATAAAGTCGTGTTTGATTATCATTTAATTTTATATTCCTAATAGCATACAATATAAGGCACATTATTGAACAATTTATATTTTATTATCAACCATTTTTTCTACTGCTCTTCAAAAACTAGGTGTAACCAGAAAACAAATGATATTTGACTAAGCTAAATCTGTGTGGTGAGGAATGATGAACAATAAGGTTCGTTAAAAGATCCATGGTTCATATATTCCTTGGGCGGGGCCTCTCTGCTATAAAGATGGTATGAGACACCGATCACCCATTCTCCAAGAACATTCTCCAAGCAGATCATTAATCAAGGTAGGTTCTTGATATAAAAGTTTGTTAGTTTTGTTTTAGACATATTTTAAACATTTACACTACTGGTAGTATATGTGAGATAATAAGGAGCTTCGACAAATTAAGCGACTTTAAGCGACTTTTGAATTCAATTTTGGGAAGATGAAGCGTTGTCCAAATTTTAGCGATCGGCTTTCGCTGAATGTAAAGCATTGGAAATTTTTTAAAAAACAAAACATATATAAATTCAAAATTTTTAATGCTTAAAAGTATTTAAACTGACATGCGTCATATCTTTATGTAGATATGGAGACCAATATGGCGTCAAAGACTTTACTCTTGGGAGTTATGGTAATAATGCTAGTGGCGATTAATTCTGCCGAAAAGATAAATATAAGACATCGCCGAGCAACAGTCGATGATGCTATGTGTGGAGGATGTAAGATGTCCCATGGTATAGGATACAACAACCATCCTACAGATTGCCAAAAGTACATTCAATGTGATTTTTCTACCGACAATAGTGTTAAAGCTAACGAGATGCAATGTAAATTGGGTTTATTCTGGGATCAAAACGGATTGACCTGTAACTACCCAGGAGTTGTCAGCTGTGTCAACGGTAAGCCGTTTGTTTAAAGCACTAATTTATTAAACTCATTGGCGTGTTTTGTCGAATGACCAACCTGAATTGATCTGTTCCTGCGTACTTCAAATATTGTATAGAATTTGTATCATCAATCATTGTTGGCGATGTCGTCGAAACTACACGTATAGCTTATGTAAAAACGTTTCAATTTCTTTTATTTATGCAGATCCGTGTAAAAATGTTGGTACATTATTCTATAAAATATCCACCAATTGTAGAATGTATCATTCATGCGAAAAGAGATTAGCGGCACCAGCGTGCTGTGCCCCTAACTACTCCTTCAATGTCGTCAGCAATCAGTGTGAACCAGATGCTAGCTGCACCGAATTGTGTCCAGGAGAAGAAGCTGAAGATGAATCTAGTGAGTATAACAGATAGTTTTGTTAATGTTAGACCGCTTTGATTTGGATCAAAAATAAAAAAAAATCATTAGATTTTGTATCTTGATATATTTTGTGGGATAACAATCTGTCTTTTGGAAATTTTAAAACAAATTCGGCTAACCAGTCGAGTTTTTAATTGGATAATGCAAGTCGCATCACTAATCGAAATAACACATCAGATTAACCATATGCAATTCTTTATGTTGACCGTAATAGATGACGACGTGTCATGATAGGTCAGTTTTATTAGAGGGGATCACATGGCTAAGTTAATAAGACGCTGACTCGCTAGCCTGGGGGTCGGTGTTTGATCCCTGCATTGGCCGGGAAAGTTCATCCAGATTTTTCGGCGTGGTTTGGTATATACAGAACATTCCATTTTTAATATAATGGATTAAATAAATTATCGGAATTTTACCATTTAACTCGTTGAGCGCTATACATATATCATACATTTATTTCAACAGCCTGCAATAAACGAAGTGTTGACGGCAAGCTAAGCTCATATGAAGAAAATATACCAGGTCGTGGATGGATAGAGAGATCGTGTGCCCCATTTACAGGTTATCGTCATGCTGATTGTCAATGTACGATCGATTTAGTCGTTTCCGGAGCCACCCTTGTTAAACCAGGCAAGAGATTTTTTTTTATTCAGGTTTCACTCTCAATCTGGAAAGTTATCTTCAAAGATGTGAAATATTTAAAATCAACACTCAAGTTTAGAAACAATTATTTTTAATTTATTTATACGTTGGGGGCTATTTAAAGAAACCTTTCTTTCAAAAATTGTACTCAGATCATAGGTCTGTATACATATATACTAAAGAATAAAAGTTTTCACGTCTATGCATTATTATGTAAGACGTACTTCTTTAAAATTTTATTCTTAATTCGATACTGTAATTTAGTTTAGAGATCTTCAATAGAGCTCTACAATCTTTTTTTAAAAGTACGAGCGGCGCATACGACCCAGAACTGATAAACAGGTATTACATATTTTACCTGTTTTATTATTTCAGCTTGTACACCAATTGTCCAACTGACCTTTGATGATGGACAAGTGAGAGACGTGTCTGGAAAGTATAATTGGGTACAAAACATTGCTGTTAATGTTAACAACGGACATGGTTATTTCGATGTTGCCAGTGGACTTCGCATACCGCGATTCTCCAACGCTCCACTAGGCCCCAAATTCATGATAAAGATGAGATACAGAACGGATGGCGCTGTTACTAATCGACAAGCTCTGGTAACTAATCGCGATTGTGGTAAACCAGGTTCTCTAGCTATTCTACTTGATCAAACTACAACTACTTTCCGGATGAGAAACGAAGATGGTACTACGATTGATATCCCTCTTACTGTTGCAAGTCAGGTAAATACTGATTGATGTGGTACAGAGTCATATGTATATACAATACAGAGAGGTAATGAGGTTTAACTCGACACAAACATATAATGTAATTTTATTTTGATAACTCGCATAGAAGTCTTAGACGTCTGATAGGTGACCGGGTAATGTAAACCATATTGATCATTACATTCATAAATGCTGCTTCTATTCGAATATATGAGTTGCAGCATTAGATCAAATATGCTGTGTATTCCTACTGCTTGTGTGATCATTTCACTTTTCTATTTACATAATTATAATAAATTTAGCTTATGTACTGAAAGAGTTTACTGGTAGGTAAGTAAAGAATATTTTAAGGACTGGGTATGAATACAGACATTTTAAGACTCCACATGCATTTGTATATTGTTTTATTAACCAGAGCGAATGGAGAACCATAACTTACAGATTTGATAACGGTGTCTTCAGCGGTGAAGTTGATGGAAATACGTCACAAAAGACAAATACCGGTACTTTATTAATACATTATCATTTTATTAGTTATGTCTGACATGCTTTAATTTGTTTAAAATATATTTTACATTTTGTTTAAGAACCCTAAAAATGCATGTGGAAGAAGCGGGGTTTTGGGATAATAATTAAGTTACGTACCGATTACTTTGACTGAGATCCAATAATATAATCTTATACTTCAAAATTTCTATAAATTTGAATTTAGATACTGGTGACATGAACTTGGATTTCGAATCCACAGGATGAAATAATTATAGCACTGCAGATGAACGCTTTGAATCTGATTTTAATTCTTAAAACCACGTTCGCAAATAAGCATGACTTAGATAATCAGTTTTTACAAAACATCGGGCACACGTCGACTAATTGACAGAATAAGGATAAAACTTCCTCGAATACCATGCTTCGTTTGACACTAAATTGGACATTAGCAAGCCAACATCGCCTGTTTTTGTTTCCATTGCCAATTACACCGTAGTACATAGGTGTAATATCTGGCAATATTCCTTTAAATATTATTCCAGGTATGATTGGTAAAAGTGAATGTTCTCTACAGATTGGTCGTGGTAACACATTCAGTAACTTCAAGGGTGACATTGATTACGTAAGTATTATTACATTTATGGGATTTATTGGTAAAAGTATTTTTGAAACTATTATCCATTTGAAATTTAGTACGCGAAATGCTAAAACATAACCGTGAATACCCAAGACTCAATGATTCATATTATATAAGCCTATTTATTGGAATAGGTATGACTTGTGAAAATATAAAGATAATTGCACTACGGGTTTAAGTATTACATATATCATAATGAAGGCGAAATAGTGCGAAGTGACAAAACATTTATTTTTTTTAATAGTTTGAGGTATATAATTGTTAAAGAACGGAAGAAAAAAAAGATTTAATACTACCTTGCACTCTGCTATATGTGAAGATTACGGTATTTGTGTCTATAACTTTAAATATCTTAAAAACTCTCATTGTATTGTATTTGTAATTATGAAAACATACCCCTTATATCGTCATAATATTAGATGTTTTGAATTTTTTGGATATAGTCTTCTTTTGAAATAACGTGTAGTAACTGTGAAATACTCTAGAATTATCATTTATTGTATCTTCTGAGCCAAATGTCTGATTTCTTAAGTACAAATCTTATATAATTAATGATTACAAATGTAGATATTTTGTTATGTTAATAAACTATTATCTTTCTAGCAATCTTTCTTGCGAGTCAGTACGAAATACCCTTTTTATGCAAATAAGAAATTATGCTTATTGTAGATTATCTGTTTTGTTCTACTCTCAGGAGCGTTTTAAGGTTTATCAAGGCGGAGGCTATACTATTTTGAGGGCCCTCTTTTGCATAGGAGGGGGTGGTCTAGATTGATTATTTTCATGCCAATTGCAATGACTGCATTCTTATTCAGTAGTAGATTCGACAGTAAAAGTGTTTAGAAAACGATGGAATTGGGGGCCCTTTCCCTTGGCCAGAGGGCCCTTTGTCAGACACGGGACCCTTCTGTCTGCCTTTAGGGGCCTCCCTAACTAGGTTACATTTTCATTTTTCTCATCTGTTTTAGCATTTTTCTCCCGTTTTATTTTTTCAACTTCTTTGATTTTTTTTCTCTAGGAGGTTGGCGCCTCCAGCGCCTCAGGTATAAAACGCCTTTGTCTACACCCACAAAACTTTTCATCTTTTGGATGTTATATCGCCACTACCATAATTATATTATCGTACATGAGTACATACTACCATCGCACACATTATCGCTTACAGACAAGTGTGCAAAATTTAGCATTATATTTTGCATAGAAACTTTTAAATCCAAATTCTCAGCTGAGTAATTGGTCTACAGAATGAGTTGTATAATGAAAGGGCTTGTCCACGTAGACAGACTTCATTAGATTTATATTATTAACCAATTGTGTTATTGGGGCAGGAAAAGAAAGTTTAGAACACCATTAGCGCAACTCCCACGGTAGGTATTTTGTCGTCATCGCCACATTCTTTACACCCATCTATTGTAATATTGTACAGGTGATAATATAACCCCTTCCATCAATGGAAACGGCAGCAAAAGCCACTCATATGACGTATTATTATGTTATGATGACACACCCTGTATCTTTTCATACCCGAACAAATAGATTGCGTGAGTTACATGTTTGCCAAGAAAATCAATACAAAACAGGCATTTTTTTTCAGAATTAACACATCGTCTTGAATTGTTCTATACAAGACGTTCGCTTTATGGCCAAGGATGGTCGATAATATTTGTCAAAAATCTTTAAACTAATATGTTTTTAGTAAAAGATAATAATTACAAAACCATTACTCAGAATATATCAGATTCATTGATAACGCTATGGGATCTACTTTCGGATTTGTTTTTAAAATCTGGTTACAGAATATTAAAATAGGGTTTCAATAAGGTATAGATGTTGTTTAAATGTTCTATATTGGATTTCAAGATTAATGGATACAAAGAATTCATTCGTTTGAAACTCTAGATTTCTCAACACAGTGGAGTGGTGTCGGAAATAGGCCATGGACTCTAACCCTCGCCACTAACTAAGGAAACCACGCCGAGTAATTCCTATGACCTTTCTCGGCCAACGCAGGGATCAAACGCGGGACCTCCAATTAATTGAACAAGGAACCCCCAAGTTATCTAGTCATCCTGTTACTCACTAAGCCACCGTGGCTCGGTGTTGAGTGAAGAAGTAATACGAAGAGTGGGCGTTGCTGCTATATTTTATCCTCTCATATTGTTATTTCATTTGATAACATGTAAAGTCACCCTATTCGGGATTCAAATATTTAAAGGCATACAGGATTAACAATGTTAACAATATTATTGTTATATTATTTTTTGAGCTCCTTTTCCGGTTTGGGGGGATTCTAATAAGTAAGACTCGGAGAAACTAATTTGGAAGATACAAATTTATTTCACGTCGAGTCACTACGCTTGATTGTTTATAGTTACATGTAAAGAAATAAACACAAACTTTTTTGAAAAAAACACAACTCTACGGATAACAATTCTTAGCAACGTTTCAACAAGTGCTCTTGTCGTTATGAAGCACAAGGTAAACGATGATACAAAACCACGGAAGTAAGCATTGGAATATAAAAATGTAGTAGAAGCCATAAAGACAAGAAATAGTATTCTGTTTTATTATGTAAAAAGATCAAAGACTAATTGGAGTTTTGATTACAAACTTCTTCGATTTGAAACTCCCTAGAGGTTTAATTGTGGTTTGTATTCTAGCTTTGCTCTACCCATTAGGTCACACAAATATGCACGTGTCGTACCACCTAGTATATGTAACATAAAATGTTATAAAATCTCAGAAGGTACACTCAACGTATTCTTTATTAAAAAGTATCTTTGTGTTTATTTATCTTCAAATAAACTAGAGTAAATATAAGTTTAATTTGCTCGCCCAACTCACCTGTCTCTCTTTTCATATATGTACGTAATATAAGGTATTTTCACCATACAGTGGGAAATCATAGCTATACCACTGACAACCTGACTTTTTTGTGCAAATATTTCAATGACATGGGTTTTTACGTCCCCTTTCTCTGTACCAACTGGGCTATTGGAGACGGGTGTGTTGTGAGGGAAATTTTGCTCGGACAGAGACGCTACGGTCTATTCCAACTGTCAAGGGTTAGTTTGCGTGGCCACGGGACCTCGGTTTATCGTATTATCCTAACGATTACATTCTGACCTTGCTGCAGTGCAATGGCATATTCTTCTGTCCGCCAAACACTACTGAACTTTCTCGGCCAATGTGTAACAAAACTCCTAGAACACCTCCAATGGGTATCTCTCCAACACAGACGGTGGAGGCAGAGTCTTGTCACCTGCTATAAGATACATCACCAACTGATTGTCATTGACTCAGGGAAGTCTTACACAGCCTGCGACAGTAGAACCCGAGGAAACCACAAACTTCGACATACAAGAGCCAAGAAAGAGAAATACCAACATTCCTTCATCCCAAGATCAGTAAGATACTGGAACAGACTACCATCACAAGAATGGAGGCTGGATCTTTAGAATAATTTAGGGCCAGGTTGTGTACCATCCCCGGGAACCCTTCACAGCACATTATAGCTCATTGCATTTTGAAGCATTTTCCCAAGACATGAAACATCTTTCTGTATACTCAAGTAAGTGATGCCAAGAGAAAGGGTAACTTTATTTGGGTCATTTGGAGGTTAATAATGTGTATTTTCTTTATTCCACGATTACTGTGCAATGCGTTTCCGTCTGCCCTTCTTCCAATTTTAAGTACTAATTTATTCAAAAGACCCCGGGGACCAATTTACTAACAACACATACCCAGGGACTCTCTCGAGGACCTCCTTCTTCAATGTACTAACCACACACACCCGCGATCCCCGTTTGCTCTAAATAAGGCATTTATTCTGTTAGTTCGTATTTCAGACTCACGGAATAAAATATTTAAAGAATAGAAATAACACGAAATATCGTTTATTTGCTTAGAAAAAAAATACAAAAAGATAAATAAATTTAAAAAAAGGTTCATCTGACATAATATGGTATTACATTACATTTCTGAAACAAACATAATCAAATGTTATTGAGATTCTTATATCCGATATGGCCTTACTAATAATGACATTACACATTAGATTTCCATTCAACATTAACAATGACACAACTAAGTTGAAACTATAAATTATTCCTTAATATACAGAAACAATCATCTAAAATGACCAATTTATAATGCTTCATGTTAAAAGGCAAGTATTATAATGTATGTGTTAGTTACAAGGACTAGTCATAATTCTTTTCTTATTTCATTGGCAGGAAAATAGAACAATAAATTAAGCACAATTAAATAATTAAAAAGATTGTCAAATTTGAACAACTTCGATCTGGTATTATAGTGATATCTCCACCCGTCCTGTAAGATATGCTGGCACGATTCTATTCTAAAGTTTCAGGCTTTCGAAATCTTGTCAACTTTTAACACATATATACCTCGATCTGTTGAAGAAAAAATCCATATGAAAATAAGATCATACACTTATCATTTTAAACATAACGCCTGGCCCAAATTCACAGAACGTCACAGCGCATTGAAAGCTACATACAAAAGTTTTCGGTCAAATGTGTTATTATTTTGGGCGAGATTTGAATTTTAACAAAGGTGTCACAAAACCAGTAAATTCCACATTTTTGTAGCGGTAACAACAAACGGTTTTAGTCGAAAAGTTGCAAGGGTAGACATAACGATAATAACTACTTTCTCCCATCTTCGTATCCAAGTTTTAAAACAATATTAAACACCAGTTAGATTATTTTGTGATCGTTATTTATTCATTGAATGAGTATACTTACGTAATCAATGTAACCCTTGAAGTTACTAAATGTATTACCACGTCCAACCTGTAGAGCACATTCACTTCTACCAATCATATCTACAAAATATGAGTCACAAAATATTACAAATTTTGAAAGAAAACAAACAATTCAGAGAAAAAATACCCAACTTAGCATACAACACCATTCATTAGAAGTCGTAAGGAGCCGGTGTGAAGGTTTGCACATCCATTAAAAAGGCCGAGGTACCCCCAACTCTGAATTTAATTTACTAATCGTTTATGTAATAGAAAGTAAACACAGCGTATAAAGTGTTTTTAGATAACAGTTTTCGGCCTCAGTTAATTTTCAAAATCACAACACTTTGCAAAACAAATCGGACTTACCACTAGTTACCATTTGTTTGGTGTTACCATCAACTTGACCCATTAAAACACCGTTCTCTAATTTGTATTCAATAACTTTCCATTGACTCTGCAACGATCAGGAAATTATCTATTAATATTTGCCTGTAGACTGTCTATATTATTTATCGGATTGACCCGATTAGCCCATCTGTTAATGTATGGAACATTGTTTTACGCCTGGTATATGTATTTCCACACTTTTAATGGTATCAAATTACCATTATGTAGATAGCTTTTTGATACAATGATAACTATTCCTCCAGTAATACAATTAACTTTGAACCCGGAGGACTACTTAACACGCGATCAAAAAACGAAAAGACAATCCCGAGTTCAAGATACAAACTACAAAAATATTGCAAGCAATAAGAAACACGTATCAAATTAAATAATAGCCGTGATTTTCGAAATATAAAACAAAGCAATGATTTACAGGAAAGACACAAGAATACTACCCGTCTTGATCTTAACGATTGCCATCTCCCTACGTCCGTTTGGGTGGGAGAAAATGTTTGAAAACTAAGTATAAAATTGTGCTGATGTTTCAATCTTATGCACAAACTTATGCACACATCTAGCACATTCCTCAAATACATCGTAAATTCTAGATATAACGGCCTGAATCCGTCACCCTCCCAGATACATTTTATTATGCTTACCTGCGTTCCTACGGGTACTGGGACTTCAGTAATTTGACCGCCATCTGTTCTCATACCAAAAGTAGTTGTAGTTTGATCCAGTATAATAGATAGAGAGCCCGGTTTATCACAATCACGATTGGTTACCAGAGCTTGCTGTCCTAAAACTGTACCATCTGTCCTATATCTCATCTTTATCATAAAAGTAGACCCAAGAGCAACATTGGAGAAACGTGGGATTCTCAGGCCGCTGTTACCATTGAAATAAGCTTCACCGTTTTCAATCACAACACCTATATTCTCAACCCAGTTACCATTACCAGATTCGTCCATTACGCCCTTATCAAATGGTAGCTTCAATGTGGCTTTGCATTCTATAAACAGACATACATAACTGTACTGAAACTAATAAATTTGGTATAATTGGATCTATTACGCGTGGTATTAAATATCGTAATATCTTTATCGAGACAAAAAGTTTTCAAATACTTTTAAATTATTCTTACTGAAAAGCGCTTAATATCTCACCGTAAGATAACAAATGAAATGAAATGGTGTTTAACGTCCTACTGTTCTGCTCCGACTGACATACACCATACAGTGTGCTATGAGCGAAATTTTGCCAGGACAGCGGCACTATGGCCTACTTTTGCATATATATACATATAGAATATTTACCATTTGGTACTGGTGTTAAAGTAGTGGCTTCAATAACGCTTAAGAAATCTGTGCATGAACACGTAGCTGGGTTAAATCCTGCACCAGGTGCACATCGTCTTTTCATCCACCCAATTTCGGGAATATCTTCTTCAAAGTACGATCCATTACCAGCGATAGAACGCTTATTACATACTGGAGTAAAAAAGTTCTGTATATAGTGATGCACATTGGAAATAAAATCGATGCTGGCAATTATAAACATCTATCGCCAGGAGCAATATGTGGCAATTCGAAGGCATAAGAGTTTTATCAGAACATCGTTGACGTTTATACGAGAAATTCGGTAACTGGTCCCGTTTCTAAAGGTCTGTATAGATTTTTCTCCACAAGCTTCTCCGTAAGAGATTCGGGCTCGCAACATTTTAGACACGTGTGGTACACTAAATGACTAACAATCTACCAGAAATTCCACGTGGGATCATTAACATGCTTTTGTTATGTACTTTTCATCATAATGATAACGAATTAATGAATGAAATATATCAAACCCCAATTCATTGAATGAGTAATATTCAAAATTAAACCAAGATCACATCACCAAAGACTAAATGTCGTAAATAGCTAATGACATTATCTAACTATATTGCTATTAAGATATTAACCTGTATTTAACTGGCTATCGGCTTCTCCTAAGCACATATCTGTACAACTTGAATCAGGTTGACAGCTTTTTGACAGGTCATTGAATGAATAACCCTTATCACAGCACAAAGGTATAATTGATTTGTCAACACAAGAACGATATTGACGACAGTTATCTTTTACTTTGTATAAAGTGGTTCCTGGATTTCGACAAGGATCTGTAAATGCAAATGTAAATGAATAACTATAGATATTCGTGCATTATACTGCAAGTCCGCGTACACAATAAATAGTGTGGAAGCAGGACCGCACTACACGCTAAACAAATCCTGTTTTAAAACACATCCACTGATGAGAAAAATTATAGAGATTACAAGAAATAAACAATGGACCCCGGGGGCGTCGTAAACGTCCATTGCCCTGCACAGTCCCGGGTCTGTAATAATCACAGATAACAACAAAAATTATTGTTAATACAGTAAGTATAACGATAACAAGTTTAAGCTTGTGTTTACCAATACAAAAAATTTAATTGATCAATAAGTACGCGTGATCTGAACACTGGCGTCAAACAAAAATAGTACAGATGTTCATGCAGCTCCACATAACAAATAAATAATACATAATTTTCATCTAGATAAGAGATGACCATTCTTTGTATAATGGTTCAAAATAGATAATGAATAATGAATATATTGAAAATTTAAATTTAAGGTTATCAATTAAAAAATCTCATATTATGTTTGTGAATATCGTCTTTGGGCAACGTTAAGCAATTGATATACGTAATCAACACAATAGCGTAATATGGAATACAATTATTGTTTTAATTTAAAGCAACGGTTTTTATTATGGTCTTCGACGTTATCAAGCGAGGAATAGGGTTTAAGGTCCACTTAACAAAAACTAGGTCATTTCGGGAGTAACATATGGTTTAATTTTATTTCAATAATTCGCTTGTGCGTAGGAGTCTTTAGCAGTGGGAGGAAACCGGAGTACCCGGAGAAAACCCACGAGACTGGACAGGCGACCCTACTCCTTGCTACGTACAACCGGGGATTCGAAACCACGCCAGTTAACTCAATGGCAGGCCGTATGATACAGCGCGCGCATGCTACCCCGCCCCCCCCCCCCACCTTGACGTTATCAAGCCAAGCAAATGCGAATTTATATAACATATAGAAAGTTTATATATTATGTTTATAACTATTTAAGTAACAACGAAGCATACCTGAAGTACAATTCACAGCATCGGGGTAGTTACAGCCAAAAGTTTTTATATCCCAAAAAAGTCCTGTTCCACATGACATTTCATGGGCTGTAAGAGTTCCGCCTACTTCAGAACATTGAAAGAATTTTTCACAGTCTGTTGGGTGGGAAAGAAATCCTATTCCATTGCGCAATAAACACCCTTCACACACACTTGGATCTGGAATAAATGTTACAGATTCTCCTGTTGTTGTTGGTGGTGTTACCGTGGTAGTTGTACGTCTTGGGGTTGTAGTAGTTGTTGTTGTAGTAATCGTTGTTGTTGTATCTAGTAATAGTAACAATGAGAACATCTTACTGTGGTGATTTATTAATAGTATTCAACACACTTTTACATTAACGAAATGGATGTTATCACGTTATTTACATTCTACTAATAAACTTTGATTTTGATTGACTTTTATGGTCCAAACAATGTGAGTATGCTTACGCTTTTAAGCAGTCTACATATTTTGAAGTTTATTTTACGATCGATCGGTATAATGTAGTATTCAGATTATATATGTCAATTCATATTTTACATTTGAACATTTGTGATTTATTTTTGGGTTTGAACATTTGTGATATTTTGCGTTGATGTATTTATCAATTGTTCATTGTACCGCATTTGTGCACTCTTTGAGGAAATTGCCCTATATTAAAATTCATAATAACAATAATTGTTGATAGGAGTTGTCTGTTATATAGAACTAAATACGAAAACATAAAGAAAATCGGATTTAAAAGATTCTACTCACCTGGGCAAATCTTGGGCAAAAGGTCTGTCAAGGTAACACTTAAACTGTTGAAAGTTTCGGATATTATACTTTGTTCAGGCTTAGAGGCGATAGTTTTAAGTTCAGATTCGTCGAGATCTTTTCCACTTCCAACACCAACGGAATACATATCTACCCCTATATTTTTGGCTAGATTAGCTAGTCTGGTGGTTTCTGACTTATTTTTTGAGATTCCATCAGTAATAACAATACCAATAGTTTCAACCCCTTTCCTTCCGTCTTTGCTAATCATATCAATCATTGCGGAGAGACCCAGGTGGGTGTTGGTACCATCTCGTGGTTGAATTAGTCCACGAATGTTAGAATCAAGCATGCTTTTATCGCCACTGAATTTGATCATTTTGGATACTGTCGCGCTGTAGAGAACCAAACCAAATCGCGTATAATCTTTGTCAATCTTAAGGCGCTTTGTTAGATCTATTACAGCTTGCTTTAATTTAGTAAAATCGTTTTCTGATATACTATCTGAACCATCAACAACAACTACTATATCTAATACATCTTGGCATCCTTTCAAGAAAAAAAAAAGAAAGAAAAACCTCAGTCATGTTAACAATTTATAATTTGTAAACCAAGAATTTATTTAGTATACAAAACAATAAAAAGTGTTGTTTCAGTACCTACACCTGTAAACTGGTTTATGTAATTACGGAAGCGGACACTCCGCGGAAACAGAATTGCTCCGGTCCATCCGAGACTTCCACTGTGATCCAGTGCCTAAAGACTGTGTAAAAGGAACAACCACACAATCTGACTTACGACCAATTTGTGCGCATAAGAATGAAACTAAACGATTAGCTTCACGATTAGCTAACAAAGCCAACGAAAATGAAAATCCACTATGTCACTGGGGCTGATGGGGGAACGACCCCCTGCCCCCCCCCCCCCCGATCCGCGCCTGAGTGGACACTTTAACCACAAGGAGTCAACAACGTTTTTTGATTGTAAATAAAAATAATCAACTTTTAAAACGAAGTTTGTGATTTCTATTTGCAAGTAAGTTTAATAATACCTGACACATTAGCTCCTCCATTGTAATTCATAATCATCATCAGCAACAACCCCGAAATCCAAAATTTAAATGCCATTTTTCTGAAGAAAAACGTTGGGTAAATAGAATAGCTAATTTAGATTATATAATCAGAATTGTTCCATCGTTATATATACTGTATATATATATTTGTTTTTAATTTTTAGAACAACTGAGACTACAAATAGAGTATTGATAAAGCTGAAAGTGAAACAAAAAGTGGAATACAATTAACCTAGTAGACCAATGATTCTCAAACAGAAAATTTGAACGGCACATCAAGAAAATTCGAAAAATCACTTGATCCCAAATGAGTATTCACTGGTGTCTATTGTGTTTTTCTTTATTTAGTTAAAGTCATTCCATGTTTGTAGGAATATTTGTATTATATTAAGAAAGGTGTGCCATTTTTTTTTCATGTGTTCCAAGGTGTGCCCTTGCACCAAAAAAAGGGTGAGAAACAATACAGTAGACATTTGTTTACGCATTACTATGTCTATAAAAAAAACTAATATTGTTGTGACATGGTAAAGACTAAAGAAAATAATAAAAAAAGATCATACAAAAAAATGAAATAAATTAAACTAAACTTAACAGAGATCTGATAATTATTCGACTCTTTTTTAGTATTTTTGAATATAGTTATATCATGATATATTATTTTCACCTGTCATCGGTTTATAACATCATGTGTCAGTTTAAAATGATAAAAACACAAAATACTCCCTTATTTGATAATCATACAAATTTTAAAACCAGAACTAAAAGTACGCAAAAATTTGACAGACAAATTGTAATGTGCATTGTTTTGAAATTAATAAGAAATCAATTATTGTAAGTAACCATCCCTTGCCAGTAAATGATTTTTAAATCATATTTTAATATAGATAACCAGTTACGGAACTACACGATCTAATTTGTTACAGCTAAGAAAAAAAAAAGACCACATTTCAAATGAAACGTTAAACAGATATATTTCTTTTACAACTGGATTTCCAAAAAAAAAAAAAAAAAAGTAATAAATATATATATATATATATAATATATATATATTATATATATAGATAGCTACGCTAGTATATTTTTTTTAAAATTCATATAAAAAATATTATTAAAATTTGGTGAAGAAAATGTTTTTACTTACGTAGTTTTGTAGCTTTTTTAGCCAGTATTGAAAACTTACACTGATGTTTCTCCGGAGTGTAATAAGACCCCAATCACTGGGATTCGTATTTATAGTGGATGCCATTCCCTAATGTATACTGTTGACAAACCTACGTCGCTATCTACTTCAACCCACTTTTATCTTAGCAAACTCTAATAATACTGATCTTTATTCAATTGTCAAAATGTTAAGCAAATAAAGACGTTTTCTTCATCACCACAGTTTATATAAATACGTACTGTTTGATGATTTAATAGAGGTTTTACGTGGACTGTAACCAACCACTTATCAACAATGACCAACTATTGATACCTCCGCAAATAACGGCATCACCCTTTAATTTCGGACCAACCCTTGTTAACTAATGAATTGGAGTATATTCATTTTCATGAAATAGTAATATGACTGTTAATTGACATGTCATGGTGAATCAAGCTTACGGTTGGGAGATTATTAGAATTCGCCAATCGTTATCCTTGAGGGAAAGTGACCCAAGTTGTAAGTAATCTTGGAAGGGAGAGGTAGATCACGAGAGATGTCACCAAACAACTAAGTAAATTTGCTGTTGGATTAACAGTGATAAGTGCATTTGAGTTTTCCTGTTACTTTGTTGAAGAGTTATGAATGTAAATGCACTACCCGCTTCTTACAAGAAACAACAATGGACAAGTGTCAAGCATTTATCTGTAATGCTGATGGGTGGAGGCGGATTGATACATAAAGTTTACAATAGCCTGCTTTGCTTCAATTTTGAATACTTCAACTTAAGTTGGGCGTGCATAAAAAAATTCAATCAGCTACGCATAGTAATGCCTATACAAAGTACACTTACGTTAAATGGTAATTTGATGTAATCAAATACATCTTTTGTTATTTTAACTATTTCGGCCATTCAAATGATGTCAATGCATAGGCTTAGGTCAGAGAGAATATCAAACAGAACAGAGAAAGGAGAACAACAAGGAAGAAACTTTAAACGTTTCTTTTATCTCAGGATTGTTCCCTTTACAATATTGTAATCAGGCCATGAAAGTGTGTTACAAATAAACTTTAACTATATCGTGTTCCAAATCCGCATGTTGGATGACAAACAAATAATAGTCGATAACAGCACGGCGACCTGATACTAATAATATTTTAAAACCATTAATGACAATTAAGTTTCAAGATTTTCCTTTGGACAAATGTAAGACAGGAATTGAAAAGAAAAACCCCAAACAACTTTGCTTTGTTATTATGTAAGATTTAGATAAACGGCTGGCAGTTTTCGCGATAATTAAAGAATAGATAACGAAAGAGGAACATTTTGCTGAAAATGTCTGTCAAATTACTTCAATTTGAGTGGAGTTATAGTCCGTTTAAAGAAGGTTGTAATTTCGTTTGTCGAGGAGTTGAGCGCAATGGTTAAAACCACGGAGTTAGACAAGCGACTATACTCCTTGTCCGAGAAAGGAATTGCGGGATTTGTTTTATTTAACTGATATTGTTATTGTACTCTACAAAAGGAGGATCCAGGCTATATAAGAAAATATCTCAACCAACCATACTGACACATATTCACCGTGCTTAATTACATCATGATTCTACTCACGTCACCTTAGTTGTCTGGTCGGGTCGAACTGAGATAGTATTGAATTTCGCGTCACTTGAATACAACACCCTACTCGCTTCACAAAAAGTCATTTACTTGTTAGTCGGTCACCCAACGTTCACCCACCCCTGCGGTAGGAGAAATCGGTGAAATGGTCGGCCGGTCTGTTTTAATGCCGAATTCGGCAATAAAACAGGCGATTGTTGGATATGACTGTCTCGTGCATGCCAACAAACGAGTCAACACCCTACACGCTTGATAAACGGTCGTATCCTTGCTAGCCGGCCACCCAACGGTCAAGGGTAGCGAGTCAATGGTCTGCAATACTGGCGAATCCCGAATAACGTACTAGCTCGGTATTTTTTGTTCGGCGGAATCGGGGAAATGGTCGGACGAAGGTAGGCCGGTTTGTTTTTACTACCGAATCCCGAATAACGTGCGGGCTGCCTATTCGTGCGGTTGGTAAGAAAAAAGTACTAATGTACGCGGGGGTCAGGGTGGCTAAGTGGATAAGGCGCTGGTTCGCTAGCCTGGAGGTCGGGTGTTCGATCCCTGCATTGGCCGAGAAAGTTCATCTCGATTTCCCGGCGATATTTCCCCTTGTCAGTGATGCAGAAGTTGGGCTTGATTAGGACAGCCGCCTACTCCTTCGGATGGGACGAAAAACAGAGGTCCCGTGTACACATTGGAGTGCATGTAAAAGATCCCTTGGCAGTTAGAATTCGAAGTAGGCCGTAGCGCCCGAAATTCAAATTCAATCTTCATTATGGTGGAAATTCGAACGTTATGTTTTTAAATCGGATAATAATTGTGACCTCTAGAGGGACCACGAGCTAAAAAGTCTCGGATCTAAATTGTAACCTCTTGAGGGCCCACAAGCTTGATATACCATATTTTACACTATAAGTGTACCGGTAAACTTCTTGGAATATTAATGGGACCAGTCAGAAGATTCACACTTTGATCACAGTAGCTGGACAGGGCAGGGTCGCTATTCTAACTCAACCATCAATAGGGTGTAACGTTAATATTTTCGAACGGTATTAGCAATCGGATAAAAATTGTTACCTCTAGAGGGACCACAGGTTAAAAACGTGGTTTCCTTCGTACAATCTGGCCAGGAAGTTACAATCTGATATGCGCGAATATCGAAAGGAGGAAATATATTTGGGTAATTAACATGTATTTAAAGTTTCATAAAAATCGTGTGTGAGTATTGTGACCTCTAGTGTGTCCTCAACATTTTTTGTACAATCAGGTGCCACAATTCGTGAAGTAATATATTTAGTATTTTGAAGTAGTCTCTCCCATCCTATCTTACTTGGTTTATTCAGTCATTCAGATAATTAGTTCTTTAAATAGTCTTGTTCAGCTAGACACAACAGTCTTGTCTTTCCATGCCATCTGCAGTTTCTACCCTATATAGAGTGAGTAGAAATCCGTAACTTAAATACTTATGGAAGACCAAGCAGCTCTTTATTCATCAGTGCCCTTCACTCTTACTTCTTTATTTATTGTCGTATTTCGAAATTTGTACAATAAAATTAACATTTGTATCTAAAAATTAATATTTGTTTCACATTTGTCATATCATATTTGTAAAAACTATTTTTGTTTAATTCAATTGGATTTTAATATAAAAATAACATTTAATTTAGTAAATAAAAAATAATCTACATTTACATTTCATCATAGACATATAACAAATTTCCAAAAACAAATTTCCAAATACAACTCTTGCAAAACATTTCTTTAAAAATATTTCTTTAAAAACATTTTGTCTAGTTTTAGTAATTAGGTTATTATGTGATAGCAACATATTTCTTTGGACAAACGAAAGAGGACTTTATCTCTTCTAAATTGTGCAATCATGAATGTCACTCTATACTTAAATATTCGAAAAGCGATAGACAAATACTTTCCAGTGAAACATTACACGATAAGCGTTCACTGCGCTTACAGTCCCGGGTCTGTTATGGTACAGGCTTCACCAAAATGAAAAAAAAAACAAAACAAACCATACAATGATTCGCTTTACACATTGGCATACACCTAAAAGTTTCCGCGGCAGGTGGACACCGATATTGTTGAGTATTTATTCTGCTTCCATTTAATATAAGTGAAAAAGTTCATTTAGTCTTTGTCTGTTTGTCAGATGTGAAACGGGGTAAAAACGTATTACACAACAGTATACTATTTTTTTAACGTCCATAACACTTAATTTTTTTTATTATAATGATTCTCTCAAAATCGGTCATATCAATGGTTTTTGAATAATACCAGTTCGTCGTTACGATTCGTGTTTGTTTATAATAATGCATGAATTATGGTATTTATTGCGGAAAGGTTGGGTGCAGAAGAGTAGGACGTTAAACCCCATTTCATTTCATTTCACGAGAGCGTATAAGGTACATATCGATCTAAAAACTGATAAATGCATATCGGAGATGATAGGTTTTAGTTGTTTTGTGGGAATGTAGATGATCAAGTAGATCACGCTAAGTTACTTGTCGCCAAGCGAATAGCTTGTTCCATAGTTATCTGTAGAACGAGTACGGTGTAATATGGATAATAATTTATCCCGGTTTTTGATCGAACCTTTAAGTCATCCTAATCTATTAATAGCACGATATCTTCAGATGGGACAAAAAATGAGAATGACGGAACCATTACCGAACATTTAAGTAATCTAAACAGTTCTTAGATACAGGCGAGCAGACTACAGTTAAAAATCTATTAATTGATTATCAAGACGTTTTTGCTAAAGAAAGATTTGACTTAAGTAATTTTACTGCTATTGTATTGAGGGTAATGCCAAACCTATTAAATAACGGATACGACGCACACCCGTTCGTTTCGCGGGGAGGAAGAGATACATTTGAGGAAAATGTTAGACGCAAAAGTTATTCAACCTTTTGTGTCTAATTGGGCGTCTTCTCGAGTTTCGTTACGGAAAAAAGACGGAACTGTACGTTGGTGCATAGACTATATGAAATTGAATGCGGCGACATCAAAGGATGTATTCCCTATACCATTGATTGACGAATGCTTAGACTCTTTGGCGGGAAACAGGTGGTTTTCTACATTAGATGTTAATTCAGCTTAGTAGAGAAGATAGGAAAAACGCTTTCGTTACTAAGTACGGTTTGTTCGAATGTACAAATACTTATTCAAGGGCAATGAATCTGGTACTTCATGGGTTAGCATGGAATATTGCTTTAGAATTTTGAGATGACTCTCTTGTACTAGGGAAAGATGTGGACGATCATTTGGGTAATTTGCTGTTAGCTTTAGACCGGTTTAGAGAATATAAAATTAAATTAAAACCAAAGAAATCTTAATTGAATCCGTTTTGAATCACGATATGATTAAATTGTGTCGAGATGGGGAGCTGCCAACCTGCATAATCAAATTTCGAAAATGGGATACAAGTCCAATCCCGGCCGAACCTGGTTGAGTTATTTTGCGTTTGTAGGAGACCCGACGATGGGACTCCAATGATTTGCTGCGATCATTGTAACGAATGGTATCACTTTAATTGTATTAAAGGCAACACCTAGTAACTTTTTTGTCAAAATTGAGTTAGGACCAAATTTGTAGTTACTATGGTATGTGCTTCCCGTTGTTGTACTGGATATTCCAATCTTCTAATTTTGTAAGCAGTTACACCCATGACACAACTTAGCAACTTCCTTCATTTGCCTATTATTCCACAGAAAAACCCAGTAACTCAATAATCAAATCAATGGACAATCTGGGATAAAATATTCATTAATTATGTTTTCCTTTGTTTTCTCAAACAAGAAAAAAAGTTAGTTACTGGGTGTTGCCTTTCAACGAGAGTTTTGTCCCCGCTGTACGGCGTAAGGGGATACAGGTCTTTGTATTTATTAAGTTACTGTCTCTACCGATTTTTAAACGGTAAAGGCATGGATATTTTTATTTTATTTTATAGAAAATGAAAAACGCAACCGGATATAGATGGAATAATTTCAATTCCACTTTTATGGGAGAACCACAGCTCAAACTGGAAGGAGGGGTGATCATCTAGACCCAAGTGTTAGGCGTGGAATAACACATGGGCCTTATACGTTGCCAGTAGGGGATGGAAATTTTGATTACCAGCCGCAGTTAAGGGAAAATAGCAATAGGCAGGAATCGTCTGGGGTTTCGGGGTCTTATACAAGGAATCAGTGGGCAGCTAGTCCCTCCCCGCCCACCATGTTGACGTCACCCTTAAATTTTAATAGCTCATCACAATCAAATACACCGTTGACATGTATGGAAGGGTATCGCTGCCAATATTAAATGCTCTGCTAAAATGTCTTTTCCATTGATTATATGTAAAAAGTACAATGTACAAAGTCACAATACCGGTAATGATAAAGTCAAAATACCTCTAAGGACAAAGTTAAATGTAAAACGACAAATGTAATGTGTCAAATGACAAATGTTTTAATGCAGAATGCTGTTCTTTGACATTTCTACATTTTATATTTCTCTCATTGCAAATCACATTTGCACTCTGCAACATCTCATTTGTCATTCACGCTTTCTTTTCATCAACTTGCGCATAGCATCTTCTTAAATATCCAAATATAGTATGCCACGTGACTTATTAACATAAATACGGAAAAGACCGATCTTTCTTTAAATAAAAATAACATATATACGGAAACGTCCGATCTTTCTTGAAATAAGAATATGAATTATTTCTCCCAGTTAACGTGATGCCATTCTTCAGTTGACTTCATGCCATTCATGGGTTCTTTAGCTAACAATTAAGTTGACCTCAGTTGTTTGTCCTGTACTAGGAGAAACCTTCTCGGCCAATACAGGTCGAGCCGTAAGCCCAAGTGGTTTCATGGGCGTAGAATCTCTTATCATTATTCCACTTTCTAATTTTTTGTTTTCGTAAGATTATATAAAATGAAGGAGGTCAAAGACAAAATATAGTACTGCGGCTGTGCCACTATGGACATACAGATCATATATATTCATACATTGATAATAGGGGGTTGGGATGGCCTAGTGGTTCGACCTCTAGCTTGCCGGTCACCTCTGGCTTGCGGCTGTGGCTTTGATCCCTGGTGTGAGCGTATGTGGCATGGAGATAGGGGCGCCTTCTCAACCTCGTGGGTCTCCTCCGGGCACTCCGGTTTCCTGCCACTGCTAAAGACCCCTACGCGCATGCGAATTATTGAAATAAAATTAAACCATGTTAGTCCCGAAATGACCTAGTTTGTGTCGAGTGGACGTTAAACCCCATTTCTCTCTCTCTCTCTCTCTCTCTCTCTCTCTCTCTCTCTCACATTTATAATATAATTATTGATACCGTATTATACATAACACAGGTAAGTGAAAAATTAATACATGTATAGGCCTAATAAGTAAATATTGTCGAGGTCTATATTATGACAATCACAACGGATGAAAAAATTCCCTGGCTTCTCCGTCCTTTCATTATCCTGTTCCTGTTAAATGTCATTAATTATTTTTCAAAATTGCGATTAGTTTAAAGGAGCTAAATCGCTAACATTTGATTTGGGACCTAGAAATTGAAGAGTCGCAACGCATATAATAATGTAACATGAATGTATATAAACTGATTTAAATTCAATGGTTTCCGTTTTTACTCTTATTTCAAATCAGTTATGTTCAGCGAAATAAGTTAGTAGTCTCAATCGAATGCAAATTTCTAGCGTCTGGTTATTCCAGTCTACACACGCCGTTTGATTTGAAACGCTTTATTGTACACGATTCGTGTACCAATGGTAAAATTTTTATTGTGTCTTAAATATTGGATATCAGAAGTCCATCTTTTTCCGGTAAGATCACAGCATTGTTGATTTAAATTGACAAATAATTCGTGTTTTCAATGTTGAAGATTTTGGATGATATTGAGTTAGAGACTCAGCTACTTTAAACCTTTCACAAACATCAATAAATGTTTACTAATTCGGGGAGGAAATTGGTCAGGATGCTCATATTTTTAGATTCAACAAAAAGTTATATTTTCCTTTTACCAGCACAAACATATATAAATAATTTAAAAAGAAAAACAACTAATGGCGCGTTAACTGAGTTATCTTTCCTTTGGAACAATTATTCATATTTTTATTTAAAGAAAGATCGGTATTTTCCGTATTTATGTTAATAAGTCACGTGGTATACTATATTTGCATATTTAAGAAGATGCAATGCGCAAGTTGATAAAAAGAAAGCGTGAATGACAAATGAGATGTGGCAGAGCGCAAATGTGATTTGTAATGAGAGAAATGTAAAATGTAGAAATTTCTAAGAACAGCATTGTGCATTAAAACATTTGTCATTTGACACATTACATTTGTCATTTTACATTTAACTTTGGCTTTAGGGGTATTTTGACTTTATCATTAGCGGTATAGTGACTTTGTACATTGTACTTTTTACATATAATCAACGGAAAAGACATTTTAGCATAGCATTTAATATTGGCAGCGATACCCTTCCATACACATGGCGGCCCCTAACCACGCCAGTCTCTATGGGGGTAGAGCAAGGAGAGAGAACCGTTTTCAAAAATGCCCCGTAATTGGGTGTCCGTCATAGACCGCAAAATTAAATTTCATTGTTTTAAGCGCATCTGCCAGAATATTTTGCTGAGGAACGATCTTTAGACCTTTTTGTGCTAGGCAAACAGTTAGAAGCACTGGAGACTCTGTGCAAACGACTGGGTAGGTATGGGAATGCTTTTTAACAGATGGTCCTGGCTCCTGGAATCTTCAGAGATTAGAGTTAATTTTTTTCCTACTTTAAGTAGGGATGGGACCAAATGTACTTTTCCATTGAAAGACATATTGGGAACATAATGTCTACGGCATGCGACAACAAATTAAAAAAAAAGCAATCCATTTTTGGTCAAGACGCCCGCCATCAGGCGCCATTTTGGCGCCCATGTTGGATTAAAGATGGTCGTAGCTGCTCAAAACGCACTGGAGTATAATTTTTTAAATCGGCGTACTCGAAAACGTGTTAAAAGACATTGGACCACATGCAAAAACAAAATTTAAAAAATCAATTTTTGGCCAATATGGCGGCAACTTTGGTGGCCATATTGGATCCAAAATGCCCACCGTTGCTCGAAACAAGTTGGAGTATATTTTCTTTAACTCGGCATACTCAAAAACATTAAAAGACATACTTGACCACATATCTACCGCAAAATTTCCTTAAAAAAATCCATATTTGGCACAAATGCCGCCATATTGGATCCTAGATGGCCGACATTGATCGAAACACGTTGGGGTATAATTTTTGGTTCTCATCATACCCGAAAACCCATTAAAAGACATATTTTATTATTTAATCTACTTTAAAGGGACATTGTCAGTTTTAAAGGGACAATCCCGATAAGAACAGAGTCTCAAAAATAAAAGTCCGAGTATTTGTGAAATTTATGGACCAAAATATAGAAGCATGATGTATTTACATTGTCTGAAAATTTCAGCTGAAAATGTTGAGTCGTTTTGACGTGAACGTCAACACTGCTTATCCGGACACATAACCCTTTTAAGATTTCGGGTCAATTTTTTCATTGGGTGACCTAATAATCGATTTACGTTTCTTGAGAGGTCTATACAGTGAATGACCCATGTACTGTACTTGATAACAAAAGGTAAATTTCACCTACATATTATTTTTATAAAAAAAAAATCTGGTTATATCCAGATACTGTATAATACAAAGGTCTCCATTTCCAGATGCAGACTGTCAGGTTTAAGTTATTTACAAGCGTATCACAAATATCGGGCTAGTTGGTCGGCCTTAGATAATGAATTTTAAATGATTTTAACACAAAATTAAGCAGTTTTATTCCCCAAAAAGTTATCGGGATTGGCCATTTAACATGTCTATAGTTATTGAGATAAATATATCACTTCAGTGTGTTTAACCTTTAACATGTTCGAGGTCGTTCACCGTTGATTTCTCAACAGACATTATCTAGTTTCGATTATCCAGATATTATCACGTTACCAACATTTCTATGGCTTTAAGTTATTCTTTTAATCGATAGATGTGAAACCAAACTTACTTAGCAAGGGCAATTGCGACTTCAATTGCCAGTGGTTAACTTGTTGGACCATCGGGTTTGCCACGGAATTAGGTGGCGTTCTTTAGGTGGTGTACCTAACCTGTCATAAGGTCGTCTGTCAAACCTCGTGGGGTTTCCCCTGCCCTCCAGTTTCCTGCGACTGCTAAAGACCCCCACAGGGGTTTGTGTCGATTGGACGTTAATCCCCACAAATCTGTCACCCTCTCTGTCTCTCTCGTACCCATTTGAAAACAAGAAGCAGTAGGTGTTAAATGCACGTTCACAAGAATTTGTAGAGGAGGGACAGGTGACGAAAATATTACAATGAAATAAAGCGTATATAGGTTAAAGACCACATAAAATAATAATTTTTAATTGTATATATTTTTAGCTAAGGGTTACTACATTCATTTTACGTCAAGTTCACTCCAATCTGATTAAAATTAATTGAGATATTAACGTTTAAACATCAGACAGCCAAAAACGGTTTTCAAATTTTCAATTACAACCTTTATCCGATTGATTGGCTGGTGACGTCACAGGCACTACACATAATCTATACACATTATCTATACTATATATCACTATCTGTACGATATCTCACTGTATACACTTCCGCCAGTTAACACGTGTGTATTTGTCGGTCCAATTAACATTTGACTGGCGTAATCATTAACTCGTAATTTTACACGTAAGCTACTATAAGTCAAAGCATTTTCAAAAGCCGACCTTTCTCGTCTTAAGTTGTAATAGATTATATATTTGTGACTAGAATAGATTACAATTCACTAGTTGATCAACATCTCCAGCCAGTAAATCAGTACGTAATATTTTAACACGGTTATCGGTAGTCATATCGACAAATAAACCGACAGAATGAAGCGACACAAGACGGTGCAGATAAAAACAACATGTGTCTTCTAAAGGTGCGGCAAAAGGGGAGGGGGGCGAATAGAAGAGCCTCCTAAGCTGGTATCTCGGGTACACGGTAACGTCGCATTCTGATTGTGAATTAAATAATAAAGTAAATTGTTGTTTTTTTTTCTTTATATTATATAAAATTGTATATTATTAATATTACATTGGTAGTTTAGTAATTTGTAAAAAAGGCATAGCCAACTTTCCTGTCATATGCGACATGCTTTCAGCATGTCTGTTATTGGCGTTCGTGACCATTTTCAGCTTTTTCGCGCCAAAATCAACCATTTTACACATTTCTTAGTAAGCCATGCCTAATATGGTAGACGAAGATTTCCATGTGACATTGAGATCGTGTAACGCTATTTTAGTGATAACGGAGCTTTTTGTTATAAATACAGAGTAATTATTCGACAAATACGAGTGAATTTGAGCCATGTTACTTTCGCTATTATAAACTATCGAAGCTATCGATAGTTTGCTTGACTATCGCAATTTTTATCGATAGTTTCTTTTTACTATCGATACACACTATCGACAGTCAAACCCCTAATGATTATTATTTGAAACCATTTCGTTTCTTAAAAGCCGACAATTGATTATTTCTATCGGCTTAAAAGATGTCCGTAGCGCCGGCTATAACAATTTCACACCAATCTTGTTTCAATCAGAAGCCAATTATTGTTGGCTTGCGGTCGGCTTATTCTAATAAAAAAAAAAACATGTGGAATATGGCTACAACAACTGTCTTTATAAAACAAATTCTAAATTACAAAACAAATTATTCCGTAGTCAATTGTTATTTAATTAGGGGGATTAAGGAATCAGTCAGGCGTTAACGAATACACACGCCGGGTGTATATAGGTAATTAAGGAATAAACATCCCGAATATGCATTCGGTCACTGTGACGTCACTGGCGTCTGAAGGAATTAAGAGTGTTTTCAATAATTGGCCAAGTCGTTTTTACGGGAGGTCTATATTTGCGACTTTGAGTGACGATATCTGAATTAATTTTCATCAGATTGACGTTAAACTGCCGTAAAATGCATATAGTAAATAATGTTTATAAGCTCAATGAATCTAGTTTTCTCATTATATGTGCTCTTTAACATTTATTTTACTAAATTATTCCGAAAATGTAAAATTCCGTAAAAAATTATATTAAACGTACATTATGCAAGAGCAAAATCTGCCTATCATAGGTCTTTCTTTAGGCCAGGGGCCTGTTACACGAAATTTTAGCTAAGGTGCAATACAAATTTTAGTAATCTGATTGGACAACCAACATTAGATTGATTGTAGTGCTTAGTTAATCAAAATTGAATTATCTACTTAAATTTGGACAAGGGCCTTGAAATCTTATAAAAACTATTTATTAGACATTACTTACTTATCCAAACTATAATCAACTCTCGATGTAAAGGCTAGCCTGTGATATTTGTTGGATTATAGTTCAATTTCCTGCAAAATTTTCTTTGTGATTTAATGATTAAATGGATAATAGAGACTACTAGTTTTTTTTTCTCACAGACTTTAGTAATGATGATCGAGGCTAAGCGGAACTTTCATTCGCTTAGCTCTCGCTTCATAGTGGATCAAATTGACTGGAATTGTCAGCAAATTGCCGTTACATTAGCTAGTTTTTAACTTTTATAGTGAGAACTGCTTACTTGTTATCTAGTCTCCCATAATGTTTCTTTAATATAATGCAAAAGTAAAACACATTATCAGTATGTGTAAAAATCAGACACATATTTACAGTCAATAGTTTCGTGCTGTTTAGGAATTAACGGACTCACTGCAATAACAGTATTTCAATAAATCAGGACGAGTTTGAGATATACATCGTGGTTGAGTACCATAAGCGTTACCTCTACTAATGTCCTTTTCATTTAAAGTCAATGTACCTTTATCTAAGTCGTGTTGCACAGTCGATTCAAAATAGCCATCACCAGGCTCTGTAGTCATAGTTACCTGATAAAATATTATTTTCCAGTTCGCTACGGAATATAGGTTCACTAGATCGGCATGTGCACTATATTTTAGAATTTTTAAAATACGTTTTATTCGCAGTACAGCACATTTGTTGCGCATTTCTGAAGTTAATTCATTTAGTTTTGAAATCACTGTATGGATAAGTCGTATTAAAACATGTGATTGTTCCACAGGTTGCCAATCTAAACATGCACACCAATGTGTGCTTAATCCTGCATGCAGACATGTACGTTCTTTGGGAATTTCTTTGAATAAACTAATTCCCCGCCTTGAAATGTTTCCCATTCCTGTTCCAGTAAAATTAAGGATTTCTTTGAGAGTTTCATGTATATCCAAAGGTGTAGTTAATCGATGTGCATTGATTTTGAAATTCTTAATGACTTCGGGATACACACGCCCAAACCATGGCGGAAATCTGAAGGAAAAAAATGGCATTCTCTCCTCTTGTTTACCCTGAACTGTTGACCGAAAGTTTTCGAACCTGGCTCCATGGTCACTCATAAATATAAGCAATGTTTCATTTAGATATCCACTTCTTTCTAAATACTGAAATAGTTCAACAATATCTTCATCCATATACTCGATGTTATTGTTATTGTCATGACTGATTTCACCATGGAAACCAAACATAAACTTTCTCTTGGATCTGTATACTTTGAACATATCTTTAAGATATTCCATAAAATAAATATGTTTAGGTTTAGAGCCATAACAATATGGTCGATTGATGGGTGGATTCGTCATAAACAAACTTAGGAAGGAATATAAATATGACCTAAGCGACGGCATTAATCCATATTCCATTTCGAAGTCCGCTGCGACATAAAAAGGTCTTAGATAGTGATCTGTAGGTGGACTCTGAAATCCCGTAAACTTATACTGAAAACTACCTAGTCCAGGGACATCATCGGCCCAAAGTGTAATATAACCCGCTTGTTTAAAGTCTTTCCATATTAAAGGCTTTTCGTCAAATGTTGACGTTCCCTTGAAACCCATTCTTACCTCCCCAAGCTCTCCCAATAAAAGCCCCGTTAACATGGGCGCAAAAACACTCATTGTACCGTCGCCATTAATGTTATAGTTTTCCAATTCTATTCCTTTTAAAATGTTAAAATAATATTCTCTAGATTTAGGAAGTTTTCTTATGGATGTCATTCGGGATACGGAATCTAACCCAAAGATAAAAACATTTAAATCTATGCGTTTATGTTGCTGCTTTGGTTCGTTTAGACTATCGTGTATCTTTTTATTATATGCAACTCCCATGTGTCTGTTGGTATAAGAATGTCCGTGACTTGAGTCACATTCTGCTCTAAAAAAATCGGAGTGTAATAAAGTTCCATTTTTGATATTTTTAATGGATTCACCTTCGACAGTATGAAAATCGTCCCGGAAAAGTAATGGGTAAATGTCACATGTAATATCGCCATATAATTTCTGAATGTTTTTCGATATATAAAACGTGCCGTTGTCAACGTAAACCCAATTTTCTTCTACACTACATTGTAATTTGGGAATACTGTAGAAATATTTAGCTAAGGAGGGGTGGTAAGGATCTAACTTAGGATGAACACATGCTGTTTCTGAATCATTTTTCTGTAGTTTTCGAGGAACTAATTCGGTGGAATGATCTTTGCTGGAAAAGTATTCATTCAAGATATGTGTGTAAACTTGATCGTCTTCTGCATAAATAAACTTTGATTCTTTGACAAGATTCGATCTTCTCTGCACGTTAATACCTATGTGTACAGTGTTCAGGTTATATAATGTGATGATAGCCAGAAAACCAACAGAGATAAGAAGTAACAACCGCTTCCGTTTCTTCAAAAACCAAATAATACAGTGTTTGGAGAAATCATACATATCCAACATATCAACCATTTTTTCTGCAATAAAAAAATAAATCATCTATGATTGTCAAGAATATAGCGTGGTTCACTAACCAGAAGGTCCCGTTTCGATCCACGTGTTGGTCGAGACAGTTTCCAAGGAAAATAACCAGGAGATCCCGGGATTGACCCGGTGTTTCTACAAAATGGTGCAACGGCTTACACCTTCAAGCCATAGGGATATGCATTAGATATCGTCATGCTTTTCAGGATACTTTTTGATCTTGAGGATACTGATAATCGAATTTTGAGCTACTTTAAAAAGAAGTTTGCTAGAGCCTAATCTTCTAATTGCAGGTCTATTTTCTGATTACTTAGGCATTTTATTCACGTGACAGGCCAATACTCAATTCTCTTGGCCACCGGACGGGATGGCTATTGAGTGAATTAGGCAATGCCTGCCATATTTACGTTCAAAGATAATATGGCGGTACCCCAAACGAAGAACTACAAAGATCTAGAATTTGCTGGCAATGGTAATTGACAATCAAAATGTCAGTAGACAATAGTCTGCCACAGATAAAGCCATATTTAAACATCAAATATACATAAAGTAATTTGGCAGACATTTTAATATATCCATTTTTTCATCATCTACTTTTAGATTTAGTATAGTGAATGGTGCTAGATTTGGTCGCAAAGAATCAACCAGAATCACCTAGAAAACGTGTTAACATCAACGGTGCTGTTGGTAGCAAAGGATCAATCAGAACCACTTAGAAAACTTTATTAATATCGACACTACAGATGCTACTTGTTGTAGGCCTATATAAATACGTCACACGGTTATTACAAGCGAGAGGGAGGTAAATTGAGTCAATCTTAAAATTGAAAAGAAGTAATGAATACGGTAACGTGTAGAGCGAGGCCATGTAAATTTAGCCATATAATCAATTCGAATAGAACATATTTCTATAGAATTTTATGCAAACAAGCATCTGTTGACCGACGAGCGTACGAATTGGTTATTGATATGGGAGTAATCTTCTTTTTATACGCCCACATTTTCATGTGGACGTATATTGTCGTCGCCCCTGTCCGTCCACAATTTGTTTGTGGATTCTCTACAGGTCACAATTCTTATCCGATTTTGACGAAACTTGAAATATAGGTTTATCCCCATACGACCTCGGCTGCTTTCTATATTGGCATGTATCGGATCGAAACTTCATGGATTATGGCCCCTGATTGTACGAAAAACCACGTTTTCAGCTTGATGACCCTATAGAGGTCACAATTTTGAACCGATTGTGATGAAACTGGACATGTATGTTAATAACCCAAAGATCTTGGTTTCTTTCGATATTTGCGCTCATCAGATCGTAACTTCCTGAATTATGTCCCCTGATTGTCCGAAAAATCACCCTTTTTAGCTTGTGGTCCCTCTGGACGTCAATATTATTATCCGATTTAAAAAACCGTTTGATTATATCACCGTTACATGGTAATTTAGCATGGGGCAGAACTTAATAAAAACCAAACAAATTTTAATGATTTTCTGATAAAAATTTAATATGCGACAACTCTTGTTGACTGCCCGGACGATTGAGCTGCTGAGTGGGCATATGTTTCGTTGCCTGGCAACCTATTATTGTTTTAAATATTTACAACGAATCTTTCTAAACGAAGTGGTCGTTATTTCTATCATATAATTCGCCTTTATCAAAATATAGCGATTGCGAAGCATACAAGACACACAAAGATATCGATAGTGTTACTAAATTTACATCCCACTTCTACCTCGTTGCCGCTGGCAATCTTTGATAAAACTGTCCTGTTTATTTTCAATACAGGCATAAAAGTGTCCGTGTATCAGAAATAAATAGAAAGAGTACTGTTCATTTCTGATACAGGGATACATTTATACTGTTTCAGATACCTATCGAGCAATAACAAGAGTAAAATGTGCTTATTACTAATACATAAATCTACAAACTAGTTTAATCGTCGTCACTTTGTCGACGTGCTTACATATTTATAATTCAGGTAAACTATTATGATCTATTTCGGATACTTTGAAATAGGCGTCGTCTCTTCCTTCTTTCATAGCTCCCTTTCTTCATACAAAAACCGTGATAGGTGATTCAATGGTGATGCCATTATTAGCCCATTTGTCAACCCAAAGATCTTCATTGTTCAAATATCGTCACCACAAAGAGAATTCCGTTTGTTTATGTCGGACAGTTAGTTCTGCATAAAACTGGTATTGAACCATTTATATCGCCTCCCATACGCATATAATAAGATAACGTGTTTGTCTTGAGCATATAGCTCTCACACATGTAATACGATAACTTTGTTTATCTAGGTTCACCATGACACCTTTACCAATAATATAGCGTAGCTTAGTTACCTTGTTTGCTCTATCTTGATTACGGTGGCTTATCGTTATCATAATTCGGCCACGGTCTATTGTATGGTGACCTATTGCTATCATACATAATGTTATCAAAAATATTAAAATAAGGAATTATGTTAGACGGGAAAATGAAAAAAAAATATTAATCCGTTTGAATGAGTTAGCATCATCTCGTTTGAAAAAAATAATTATCTCGTTGGAACGATCTTGTTTGAACGAATTAATTTTCTCGTTTGAACGAGTTAATATCTTGTTTGAGCGAATTAGTATCTCGTTTGAACTAATTAATGATCTCGTTTGAAGGAATTAATATCTCGTTTGAACGAATTAGTATCTCGTTTGAACGACTTAGTATCTCGTTTGAACGATATAATTATCTCGTTTTCATGTAATTAATTCGTTCAAACAAGATACATTAAGTCGTTCAAAATGACTTTTTCGTCCAAACGAGATACGAATATGCTCAAACGAGATATTAACTCGTTCAAACGGGTTATATTAATGGGCCTTCGTAGAAAATGAAAGATAATCTAAAACTAATCATAATCTGCCTAGGCACAAAGCATTATGGGGTACTGTGAAGTCGATAGGATACGAAGAATGTTCTTGTTATTTTCGATTGATTTTGATTTTTAGTTTCATTTTATATCTTTTTTAAATAGAAAATTAGTTTCGATTTTAATCGTTCTGACCAATTTTATTTTACCTTTATTTTTGATAAGATAATGAACGATACTAGTTAACGAAGTTATCTATACTTTTCATAAACTGGCCAAAGAACCGTATGACCTCTCTTAGTTTAAATATGTATTATAGTTGACGTTTCTTTACTCTCTAAACTTATTTGAAGGCTCGATCTTATTAACTATCTAATTTATTCGATATGTTATTTACAAGCTACATATGATCTGTGTAACACGCGACAGATCTTCCTTATTTGATTACCCCTCCTGTCCATCTTCCCTAAGGAGGTTTTATAAACAGAAGTTGACTTACAGTTATCAGACAACCAGAGAGAAAGAGAGAGCAGACGACGAGACGGCAGAGATCGGCGTATGGACTCGCCCGAGTTCAGCCGCTGTCTTGGCAGAGGGGCAGAATGGTAGATTCAATACGGTTAAATGTGTTCCTGTCGTAGACATTTGATTCCAGTATATATAGACTAGTTCCTGCAATGTAAGATGTGAGCCTATTTGTGTATTTGTTGATATTCTGTTCCCGTTGTAAAGAAAACCATATATTTACGAAACTGATTCTGTTACCACTTACAACAGTGTTACACTAGTGGGTTCACTCTTAATTCTGACCGAAATTAAAGCCTCGCTTGTTGGGGGGTTGTTTGGCCGATTGATTAACGCGTGCGCGTTACATTGTTATAATTATGTCATTTGGACAGGCTGCGTGGTTACAAGGAGTAGGGTCGCCTGCCCAATGGCGTGGGTTTTCTCCGGTTCCTTCGGTTTCCTCCCACTGCTAAAGAATTGAACTATATGTATGCCCATCTTCATTAGCTCAGTCGGTAATGAAAAGTAAGGCATTAAATCCCATTCCACAACAAAGGGTAGCTGAGAACGATTAAAATCAATTTAAGACATATTATTTTCCAGTCGTATCAAACATCATTGATACCATTTTATTGATTCTGAAATTATTTGTAAAACAATGTTAAAGATTGTTGTCCGATTTGAGGCTTTCTACAATCAGCTCCCAACCCTGTAACAAAACAAATTTGAAATCTTCTGAAATCCATTCTAAACTACTGTTTGAATATCAATAGGATTCGTCCTCTCTCTCATGAACCCATTGCCTCGCACCAAATTTAAAAAAAAAAGATTTATTAAAACCTTTCCTCTAATCGCATTATTGTGCATCAATATAAAAATATTTGAGAAAATAGTATATAAACATTTTTTTAAATTCTTCAAGCATAATTCAATACTAACAGCACTTCAAAGTGGCTTTCTTCCAGTGAATAGATCTAAACCACTTCTATTGTCAAGCCATCGATCTTAACAAATATACCAGGATCGTCTTTTTTGACATCAGCAAAGCGTTTGACAGAGTCTTGCATGCTGGACTCGGTCATAAGCTGGAAGCTACTGGGGTCAGAGGAGGACTGTTGTCATGGTTCAAAAACTATCTTGAAAATCAACAACAATGTGTCATCATAAACGGAATATCCTCGGATGGGCCTCAGGGGGTATGTCGCAGCGTATCGGGGACATTATTATTTTTATTTTATATAAACGACATTGTGAATAACATACAACCGAACATCCGACTCTTTGCTGATGACACCTTTCTGTACCACACTTACATTAAACAAAGATCTCGAAGCAATCAATTCATGAACAGAAACATGGCTGGTAACTTTTAACCCACTCAAGACAGAAACCTTAACCCTCTCCTCTAAACGTAATGTTACGAATCCACACCTTGTAATAAACTCAATAGGAATAAAAGAAATAACTGAACATACTTGCAAATGGAACAGCCACATTTATAGTATAATTAACAAAGTATCAAAAATATTAAAGTCTTCGCTCCTTGAAATATCGTTTAAACAGAAAATCGCTACATACCCCATATATTCTTCCTTCATTCTGCCACACTTTGATTATGCCGATGTTATCTGGGGAGGGTGCACTGACTATTTATCTAATAATCTAGAATCCCTTCAGCTTGATGCACTACGCACTATTTGCGGGGCAGTCAATGGTATTAGCCATGCTTACCTCTATGCAGAAACTGGGTTTATTCCACTCAAAGAAAGACGAAATCGTCAAAAATTAAAATTACTTTACAAAATCATTAATAACCTAACTCCTCCTTATCTTAAGAATCTAATAAACTTTGAACCTACAAACAAATATTCCCTTCGTAATAAAGAAAAATTAAAAGAAATTCGATGCCGTACCGAAATTTTTGCAAAATCTGTTTATCCAATCCAGTATAAGCGAGTGGAATAAACTCAGTACCCCTGTAAGAAATTCCAGAACTCTGAAATTTTCTCTGAACATCTATCCAAATCTGATATCAATGTCCCTTCATTTTATTATAACGGTCACCAGAAACCTCATATTATTCATTGTAAATTACGACTACGATCCTCTGACCTACAGGGCCACATATTCCCAAGACATGTCGCCGACAGTCCCTTTGCGGTCATATATTCGAAGATCCCGACCAGTACCTTCTGCGATGTTTCTTATATTCAAATGCACGAACAGAAACAATAGACAAAATACAGCTTGATTTTAAAAAATATAAAATTTCTTCTATTTGGCTCCACAATCTAGTCTTGATGTTAACACTAATATTTTTAATCAGGTCCATAAGTTCATAGATATGTCAAACAGATTTTATTCTCGGCTATATAATATTTTATCGTCTATTTTATGTATAATTTTGGCTAGCCTTCTTAATGTTGCCTATTATTATTAAAAATCTTATTATATACTTCTACATTTTCACGCATTTTATCATATTTATATAATATGTATGCGTTTGCCATTATAACTATATATATACACCAATCTTGCATTAATATATATATATACATATACAAACTATAATAATATTATATGTATACAAATTATTTTAGGGAGAGTGGTTTTACATAGGCTAAGCCTGTTCCCCAATCCCATTCAGACAACCTGAATAAAAATATTGTTTTAAAAAAAAAAAATCACATTTCCAAAGTTTTTGGCTAAGCAGACGTCACCATGGAACGAAGTGCTGTGGAACTCTGATTAGGCCATTTGAATTTACTTAAGTCGTAAATACAACTAAGAATCCCCATTCCTGTTCCGTTCATCTACTAATATTTGCCAAGATATGGCGCACACTCCTGTTTACGAATGCGACGTTCGTTTATAAATTAATATGCATAGTAAGTGAATATAAATGAATAATCAATGAATTATCTACTAATGTATATTCTACCACTAAACGATATATTATTAACACGTGCATTGTAATTGATATAGCAATGTGTGCTTTTATGTATAAATGGCATGAATTGTTTAAAGATGATTACAAATAGAATATTACACATAGAATGACTTACCTATAGCAATGTATATGAAGGCTTTAATGTCCAAGATAAATTTAATGATGTTCTCTATTCAGCGTTGTCTTTACAAATGTTTTCTACTTAAGTACATAATCTTATTTGTTGTTAAGACATTATTTTCAAGTTTAAACAAAGACGGTTACCCTGGACAATATACCTACATGAAGTTGCTAACTGGTGATTTTTAATTAAATGGTCTTCATACTAATCTTTAGTTCATCTCTGAACGAAGATCTCATTACACTCTCCCTGTGCTGTATTTCCCACTCGAGCAGATTCAAATAACCCGATTAAGATTCCACAACACTTCGTTCCATGGTGACGTTTGCTTAATCAAAACTTTGTGAATGTAATTAAAAGAAAGGTTTTAAATGTGAGGCATTGAGTTCACGAGAGGACGGATCCTATCGATATTCAGCGTTTCACAACGTTTCGTTCCGTCGACATACATCTTTGCCGATGAGAGAACGTACGGTTGTATCTCAAATTTGATATGAAACAGCGGCATGATTTTCCCGGTTTCTTGTCCATCGCTGGCAAAATACTGGCATATCTTACATGACAATCGCTTGTGAATAAAGGTGAGAATCAGAAATACCCACTTAACCAATCCATGGCCATATGCAGTAACTACAAATATTGAAGAATCACAATCTAAATTAGAGGAACAACTTTCTACTTCTCCTAGATTTTATATACTACGATGTAATTACTGTAAATTTAATAGATTAACATTGGAACAAAACTAAAATAAAATAATGACTACCAGTGGAAACGAACGAAATGATAGTTCAGCATGAGATTTAGTGAGAGAGACAGCAGATTGCCAGACTCATGTTACCCAGTTACAATTAAAAGTGCTCAGTTATAAATAATTATATAATATATTATGTTAATGAAGACCGGGCGTTTATATATGTAGGTTCAAGATTTTTATAGAGAATGCTCGTTCGTTTGTTCCCGGAGTTTTACGTCTACGGGATATCGTAGACAAGTTATTTTGAGAATCAAACTGACAAATATAATTTCAATATTAATATACATACAAGAATGAAACATTCCAGATAAAAAACGAATAGTAACTATAATAACAAAAGTCAAATAACATACATGTCTGTAGACTGTTTTTCGATTGGTTCGTAGACCTTAGCTTCGACCAAGACCAGGGCAGATAATTTTAAATCGTGGAAACCTTATATATTAACCCAGGGTATAGTGGAGCAGAACGGAATGAGAACACCGGAGATACCGAGGATGATATTTCAACAGCTTCTGTAATCATTGTACTCCGAGACAAAACAAATGAAATGGCGTTTAATGTCTTTTTTTTCTATACAGACTGAGCTAATGAAGACGACAATACGCCATGCATTGTGCTGTAAGGGGACAAGGTGCTACGGCTTACTCTTGTATTCAAATCCAACTATCAAGCCTTTTTTACTTGCACGCCAGTGTGCATTCGGGATCTCGTACTTTAATTTGTCCCTCTGAACGACTAGACAGGCCCTCCCTCCGTCCTGCATCACGGACAAAGGAAACCACACTGCAAAAAGGGCGAGTCTGGATGTGACGTCTTACTCACTGAGCCAGCGAGGCTTCCTTCAAAATTCATTTTAAAATTTAATTATATTTTCTCAGATAAGGATGATGAACCGAGAGAGAGAGATAGAGAGAGGTTAAGTTCCACTCGAACACAAAAAAGGTAATCCCGCGACTAACGTTTATTTCAATTATATTTCAGTAATTCGCTTGTGCGTAGGGGGCTTTGGCAGTGGAAAGAAATAGGAGGAACCGGAGAAAACCCATGAGGTTGGACAGGTGAGTCTACTTCTTGTCACGTACAAGCGAAGAATCGAAACCACGCAACATTATAAGACAACGCACACGCGTTAGCCATTCCCCCCATCCCCAACAAGCAAGGCGAGACTGCAACTTTTTTTAATGACCTTAATTCCGCTTAGAATGAAGCGTGAACACACTAGCATGATGGCCTATCGCTAATCGTTATCATTTTATCAAAAAAGATAAATAAAATCAAAAAGAAAAAAAAAAATGTTTAACTTGAAAATGAAATGAAATTAATATAAAAATAAACTGAAAATCAAAATTAAGCTGAAAATAGAACAAACATAAGTTGCAAGCAAAAGTTACATCAAATTAAACAGTAAAATCAAAATTGATTTCATATTATTAATCACGCTAGAGGATCAAATTCAAAATGGAGGCTCAATTTGGCGGGAAACTCAAAAAGTTCCAGGAGTTCTGTCTAAATGGTGTGTAATATATTGAAATATTTAGGTTTTCGGTGGATTATGTATCTTCAATATGTGGACATTCAGAATTCTTGATGATGCCATCCTGACACCTTTGGGGAAATTCAAATATTCAAGATAACCGCCATGAGACATTTTCTGGATATTTAGTGGGGTAAAATTTGAAACAGTTTCTTTTGGACCTCAGTTTGAAGGTGGTTTCGATAAGAATCCGACCGCTGAATCCAATGAGCTTGGGTATTTTTCCTAAGGTGACGGCTTACCCCGCTAGGGGACAAATTTAAAATGGAGGCTCATTTTGACGGGTTTTCTCCGGTTCCTCCTATTTCTTTCCACTGCCAAAGCCCCCTACGCACAAGCGAATTACTGAAATGGAATTGAAATAAACGTTGATCGCGGGATTACCTATTTTGTGTTGTGTTCGAGTGGAACTTAACCTCTCTCTATCTCTCTCTCTCCCTCACTCTCGGTTCATCATCCTTATCTGAGAAAATATAATTAAATTTTAAAATGAATTTTGAAGGAAGCCTCGCTGGCTCAGTGAGTAAGACGTCACATCCAGACTCGCCCTTTTTGCAGTGTGGTTTCCTTTGCCCGTGATGCAGGACGGAGGGAGGGCCTGTCTAGTCGTTCAGTGGGACAAATTAAAGTACGAGATCCCGAATGCACACTGGCGTGCAAGTAAAAAAGGCTTGATAGTTGGATTTGAATACAAGAGTAAGCCGTAGCACCTTTGTCCCCTTACAGCACAATGCATAGCGTATTGTCGTCTTCATTAGCTCAGTCGGTATAGAAAAAAGACATTAAACGCCATTTCATTTGTTTTGTCTCTGAGTACAATGATTACAGAAGTTGTTGCAAAAATTATCCCAGTCTAGGTTCATGTTCAAAATGGCGACCATATTTGGCGGGACATTCTGATGTTAGTAATTTGACAGTGTAATACGCCAAACTATAGGTTTTCGGGTAGCTGAATTCATTTGAACAGCCAAATGGACTATGATCGATACAATCGACAATATGGTTCTCAAACCCGACATTATAGCTAAGTGTAGGAGACCATAGAAAATATAGTAATGTAAATACCTTTGTGTCAATGACAACCAACCCGAGGATATTATTCCCCCTGTATTGTTATAAGAACCCAACTCAACCGAACATATCTGTCGATAAAACACCCGAACTGGAATTTCGTATGTCGCTGGCAAACATTTTCCATGTCTCATTCCCTCCATTTTCTAGTAGAGAAGGTGTGGCGGACGGGTGTCATAGAGGATTATAATGTATGCTTGACAATAATTTGTGAAAAACAGCACATTTAGAAGCCAAGGAAAATGCCACGGTATAATTCATCTGGTCATTGTATTCCCATGTCCATGGTCAAATGGTACCATTCATACGTCTTGACTTCACTGTTGAGTTTTAAATGATAACAATGACTAGAAACAAAAACCAGTCCAGAATGAACGTGTAGTTGTACTATTACGTCCGATGTAAGCACTATGGTCCAATGGTCAATTGTATTTGAATGTAAAGTTTTTGTGTTTTTATAAGACTACAAGTAGTAGAGTGGTGTAGTTTAACGCTCCTTCTCTAAAATGTTTCCCACTAAAATGAGTCCCCATTTTGAATTTGGCCTCTTCGTGGAATTAATCGCCACTTTCAGAAGGAATATCTAAGCTCGTTGGATTCGGCAGAGCCATCTTTAAACCGATGTCCGAGAGAATCTGTCACAAATTTTACCCCTGGGATAACGTTTAGTTGGAACATGTTTTTATATTTATAAATTGTGTACCTCTTTAGAGAACATTATAGTTTCCTGCCAAAATGAGCCACCATTTTGAACTTCTCCCCCTAGCGATTTTTCTTACTGTTCATACACATATACTAGTTCTCGATTCCCTATTATTATTGTATAGTGAACTATTTATGCCAGGTTGATTTCCGCTCATGTCGTCATAATGTTCCGGTTCGACGAATTTCGAGAAATGTTTTGCAAGATTTATATTTGGAGATTTGTATTTGGAAATTTGTTGTTCGAGATTTGTTTATCATTGTATTTCTCCGATGAAATGTAAATGTAGGCAAATTATTTGATTTTCTAATAAAAAAATTATTAAGTTAAACGAAATAACATTTACAAATCTGATATGTCTGATATGTGAAACAAATATTGATTTTAAGATGCAAAAGATTATTTTAGTGTACAAATGTCGAAATATGACAACAAATGAAAAAATAAGAATTCAGTATTATGAATTAAGAGCGAAGAACTATGAGCGCTGAATAAAGAGCTGTTTGGTCTTCCATACCTGTCCAAGCTGAAAAGCGGGGGGGGGGGGCATGGCGATACAATCCATTCACACTTAAGTGTGGGTATCTAAAATGCATACCATGTTGTCGACATCAGTATGAAATCCTTGAGTGGCATTTCGTGATTGAGCATATTAAAAACAAAAAAAAAAAAACAAAAAAACACAGTTTATATGGAAAACAATCACTGGTTTATATGCATATAGCACGACGTTTCGACAAGTGTTCTCTTATCGTTATCAGGTGCATTTGTACTTTATTTTGTTTAAAATTAGAATAAGTCGAAGGCAGCGATGATATATTATGCGTCAAACTATATTTGATTAACTTCCATGCAAGAGGTCTACATACAGTTTGAATTTGGGGCAACAAAAGCGTATGTGATGGTATGCAAGCGTGTTATAGTAAGGGGTTGATTAGAAATATAACATCTCTTTTGTACGTATCGAAATCCAAAATTAAATATGGAAACATGACACATGCGTAACATAAGAATTATCACAAAGTTTAAAGAGTTAAAGACCTTTAACCGACAGACATGCTATTAAAACTTAACCTTGATACTTGCAGGTTAATAGATAAGCAGTTTAATATGACAGTGTCTGAATAATAGAAACTATACTATTGAAACGTAACCTTGATAATGCCAGGTTACTCGATAAGTATTAGTATTTCGCGAAAGAAGAATAAATTTGATACTGTTTGCTGTGATGTATTGTTATTCACATATACATGTAGTACTTTCACGCCAGCTACTACGCATAGTGCTTGAACATAAATATAACGTACTTCCACAACCCATCTATTACACTTAGAAAAGGTCGTACCGGGTGACTTCTATTTCTTTTTTTAATTGGATTCGTTATAATTAAAAATACATTATGCAAGAGCTAAATCTCCGAATGCCATGTCTTTCTTTAGGCCTCAAATTTCATTTAAATTATTAATTTGACATTAATTAACTTATCCAGACCATATTCAACCCTCAATGTCATCGCTAGCCTGTGGTGTTGACTGCATTTGAGTATATTAATGGATGGATGATTTAACGTCGAAATAGATAATCGAGAATTTGTTTTTATCGTACCGACATTACTATTTAGTAATGATGATCGAGGCCAGGCCTAAATATTAATCGCTAATATCTCGGTTCACACTGGAGCAATTTGACTGAAATTTTCAGCATATTATCTTTACGTTATCCATTTGTTATCCATTATAGCAAGAACTGTCACCTCTATAACTAATCTCCCATAATATCCCTTTAAGGAAAATCAAATAACAGATTGAAGTAAATATTTTATTAAAAACGATCATGGCAATAGGTGAACAAGACGTACAAGATTAAACAGTATAATAAACAGTATAATACTTGAACCCAAATAATAGCCCGAGGCTTAGGGATTGTCAGGTTAACGACTTGCTAGTATTAGCAGGGTATTCCCCTTTTACATTATTTACTTAATATAACTAGCAAGCTGCTAAAACTATTGCGCATTTGATGAAAAAAATCCTCGGGGAATAATACGTTATTTTATAATAATTTCAAAAGATAAGAAATACAACATTCCATAAAAATCAGACGTTTTACACAATTTCAAAATTAGGTAACAACCGATTAACGTGATTAATCGTCTTGACATATTCTAATTTAAAACATGGCACGATCTATGAACGGATAAACTACATTGTGTTATCTGAATGTCAGTGTGTTATGTCATGTATATCAGACATAAGGTAAGGACAACTAAACTCTACAACAAAACATTCTACCGCGTTCCCAAGGTTTTCGGCAAAGGGGTGGGATGTGGGGTCAACCCCGAACAGAAATACGCAGGTTCGTCCTCTCACGACCCCTATTAAACTTCCTACCAAACTTGAAAATGATTCCTGTAGTCCCTCTATCGTTTTCACAAAGGTTACGGTAAAGGGCGACGGGGTGGGTTACCGTCTCATGACCCCACCCCATCTAAATTTGAAAAACTTCCATTAAAATCTTTTGGAAAAAGTTCTATTAAAATGTATTGAAAAATAATCTGATAAATACTATACCCTCTAACGCGTTCAGGGGGTGCTCTGTAAGGGGCGTGGATAACTGTGGAACTACTGATAGGGCTCGTCCTCTGATAACCACGGTGCCACCTGACCTACTGCTTAAATTTGAAAAAGATCGGGTTTCCGACAAGGAGTAACTAAGGAATTGTAGATATGCCATATGTTTCGTCCTCTCATGACATCCCTGCCCCCATCCCCGCTAGAAAAAAAAGGAAATTGGAAAACAAACAACCCGTTATAAATATATATCCGCGATATCACGCTCACACCAATTTTTATAAGGTCCGTAAAAAACTGTAAACATCCGGATCTGTGATCTTTTCACGAGGGACAAAATGGTGGTTTATCATATTTCTCTTGGACTTAAAAGAATATTTTTTTGGTCGCCATCTTGGGTCAACAGTTTATTAGATGAATCGCAAACTCTCCAAAATGAGTCCGATGATAAACAAAACTTATGAACTGATAATTAAAATTCAATGTCTATCCAGCTCATTTTCAAACCATTTCTCGCCGCCATCTTTGATTTTCGGTTCTTCTGAAGTTAGCCAGTACTTTGCAGAGGTGGAAAACTACGTATATCTCCACTAGGGTATCTTCTATCAGAAACCATCATATCAAACCTTCTTGCCCGAGAAATGGTCACGGAACCGGGGGTTGCGCCGTAGCAATCTAGCCTATATCTCGTTGACAAGACAGTAATAATATAAATATACTTGTGGGCGTATCAGGTTATGACAACATAAACCATGGCATAAATACTCTTTTTCTCCCAGAATGTATTAACGAACATTGCGTAACATTTGATAGAGCTTAGAAAATCTAAAAGAAAAATCAGAAAGAAATGACATAGAACTACAACAGCAATTGTATTTTAAACATACATCTTGGTCTTTTCTTTTTATTTTTATCGGATTTGCGCGTAACGTCATCTACATGCATTGCTACTTTAAAGTGCTTCATTTTTCTTATTATGTCGAAATGTTTGTCTGGTTGACGACCAAATGTCTATATTAGGTATAATAGCACACTCTTACATTATTACCTTTTGTGTATGAACTAACCCTGTATACTATAAAAAAACCCTATTTATTCTAAGAAACTAATTTAACATAAGGTCGTTTTTATTTCATTTCACACCTACTACGAAGGAAATGGATTATTTGCTATCCCCTTCCTTTCATACACATAATATAAAAGACCATGTTTTCATTTCTGTCATCTCTCTATATATAAATTATGCATACATCCCCAATTCAAATAAACTCTTATAGTTATTACTTTACTCATCTTATTTTTTGATAAAAGAAAATTTGGCGACCACACCGTGTAAACAGGTGGGAAAGAAAAACTCCATGACTTAAGACTATCTTGACGTAGTACGAAGGAGGATAATCACTTTATTGATTGTACATGTATTTTATTTATTTAATGAGTAAGCTATCCATAATTAATATATCAATTCACTCCATATATCCATTTTACGCCTATCATTGACAGAAACAAACCCATGTTCTGTATTCAAACGTTTTTTTATAGTTTTTTTTATTAATTGTGACCCCAAGAGGGATCACAAGCTAAAACTTAATTTTTCGCACAATCACGAACCATAACAATCCGAAATGCAGGAATATCGGAAGCAACCAAGATCTTTGGGTTATGATTATGCATTTTGAAGTTTCATCAAAATTGGATTAAAAGTGTCACCTCGACACGGTCTACAACCTTGATATACCATATTTACACTCTTGCATCAAGCAGCGGTTATTTTATCTGGCAGTTTTGCTCCCTCCAATTTTCACGAAATTCGAACTCAACCTTCATTACGGTATGACGGTGATACATTCAAACGTTATGTTAGATCGGAAAATAATTGTGACGTCTAGAAGGGCCACAAGCTTAAAAAGGGCTAGTTTTTGTATAATCATGGGCCATAATTTAGGAATCCAATATGAACTCGGACTAGCAATTATTTGCCCATTGACTTCAATGTTAAATGGCTGTAACATCACAGGCTGTAGCTTTTTGCTCAACATTCCGTTGCTTCCAAACAATGGGGACCTTATGTGGCAATCTCCTCATCATACATTTTTAGGGTTTATTAAACGTTTAGATGTTATGAAGTTGACTGGGGTGAAAATCTCACAATTATTGCTTATTAAGACACTTTACACCCCCTATCCCTCCGCTATAATATCACTACAATCACCCAAAACTGCTATGAAATTAAAAATTTGATGCCTTTTCTCCAATTCAACCCCAAAAAATGCAGGAAGAGGAGAGAAGAAAATAAGAGAAAAATTGTCTATTTATAACTCGCACTATTTTGTCTTATAAAATATGCTCAAAATAATTAAATATCGAAAGGAACCAATATTTGGTGGCTTTCAACATGCATTTCAAGTTTCATCAAAATCGGATCCAAATGGTTACCTAGGTTCCACACCCTTGATATACCACATGTTTACACTATCCGCATACAAGCGATGCAGCCCCAAGCGGTGGAGGTGGGGTGGGGGCTTGTCACGGTGGCTAAGTGAATAAGGCGCTGGTTCACTAGCCCGGAGGTCGGGTGATCGATCCCTACATTCGTCGAGAAGATCATCTCGATTTTCCGGTGTGGTTTCCCCATATCAGTGATGCAGAAGAAGGACCTGACAAGGAGAGCTACCTAGTCGTTCGGATTGAACGAAAAACCGAGGTCCCGTGTACACATTGGAGTACACGTTAAAGATCCCTTGGCAGTTGGAATTCGATATAAGAGTAGGCAAAATTTCCCCCACAGCACACTGTATGGCGTATGCCCGCTTGCCATTATCCCAGGTTAGGTGCAAAAGAGTAGAACGTTAAACCCCATTTCATTTCATTTCATCCCAAGCGGCGGCAATTTTTTTCCGGCAGTTTTCGTTCGATTTACATTCAATTTGAACCCATTCTTCATTAAGGTGTAACAGTGATATAATCAAACGTGTTTTTTTTATACGCCCACATTTTCATATTGTCGTCGCCCTTGTCCGTCCGTCCACAATTTGTTTGTGGAATCTCTACGGGTCACAATTCTGAAACTTGAAATATAGGTTTATCCCCATAAGGTCTCGGCTGCTTTCGATATTGGCTTGTATCGGATCGAAACTTCATGGATTATGGCCCCTGATTGTACGAAAAAATCATGTTTTTAGTTTGTGGACCCTGACATGTATGTTTATAACCCAAAGATGGTTCCTTTCGATATGTGTGCCCATCGGATCGTAACTTCCTGAATTATGACCCCTGATTGTCCGAAAAATCGCCCTTTTTAGCTCGTGGTCCCTCTGGAGGCCAAAATGATTATCCGATTTCAAAAACCGTTTGATTATATCACGGTTACATTTTAATGCAGGTTGAGATCGAATTTCGTGGAAATCGGACCAAAATTGACGGACAATTTGTACGTTTGTACGCGAATAGTGTGAAAATATGTCACAATTTTCAACCGATTTTGATGAAACTTGACATGTATGTTTACAACCAAACGATCTTGGTTCCTGTCGATATTTGCGCCCATCGGATCGTAACTTCCTGAATAATGGCCCCTGATTGTCCGAAAAATCGCCATTTTTAGCTTGTGGTCCCTCTGGAGGTCAAAATTATATATCCGATGTAAAAAACCGTTTCATTATATCACCGTTACCTGGTAATGAAGGCTGAGTTCGAATTTCATGAAAATCGGACCAAAATTGACGGACAAAATGGCTACCGTTTGTACGCGAATAGTTTGAAAATATGATATATCAAGGTTGTGGACCCTGTGGAAGTTACAATTTTAATCCGATTTTGATGAAATTTGAAATGCACGTTTATAACCCAACGATCGAAGTTCCTTTCGATTTTCGGGCACATTGGACCATAACGTCCTGAATCATGGCTCCTGATTTTACTAAAAATCATTTTTTTACCTTCTGGGTAATGATATTTTTGTCATTTTCTCAACTGGCGATAGTGAATTATAGGATTAATAGGATTATTCTTTAACAAGGTACAATCTATGTTAGGGCTTTATTTTAATACATTTTAAAGATATAATTTAAAAAAATGAAATTGCAACTTTAACACGTGTAGAGGGGTTAAATGTAAAATCTTCATATTAGGTTAGTCAATCAATAACATTTGCTTAGCAAGAAGTTCGTCTTTTTTAAATTCTTACCGTCTTACAGAAATAATTAAAAAAGGGTCGAATATTTTGCTTTATAAAACTTCATATCACATTTTTTTTACAAATTACATATAACTATAGGAAATTATTCGTATAGATGTTCTAAAATATAGAAGACTTCACCACGGCCGTATGTAGGATTTTAAAAGTGTGGATGCCACAGAGTGGTGGGACGCTATTTCTTACACGTAAGTGATATAAAGAAAGTTTGGATCAGGGCAAACGAAAACATTGGTGTGTTGGCGCCTTTAAAACTGACCAACTGATCAGTGCTTTAAGAGCATGACTGTGTGATTATAATCAAGTGTATTATTTATAATTGAAAGATTGTCAAATTTTTGTTTGTGATGGAGGGGGTGTCTTATTTTTGGGGGGTGCAATGTACCCCCTGCACCTGCTAGATACGGCCTCGCCACACAATTTGCCAAGTAAACAGCAGCATTTAGACTGGCCCAGTCTCTTCTATTTATTTTACATTTCGATTTATATAAAAGTAGTAATTTTTAGTAAACCAACACTTTCGTTTCCATTTGTATAAAAAAAAAAATTTGAGTAAACCTGTAACCAGCACCAGAGACTGGACAATTTGCGAGCTTCACAATAAAATGGGCGTTTCTTGTCCTGTTTTACGTTGTTCCTTATTTGGAATGATTGACAGTTGTCAAGCAAGCCCAGAGTCACGAATTTGTAAATGTGATGTCTAAGATAAATTAAGTTCGATATTTACCTTCATGAATCATGCGTCTCGAATGGAATGGAGTGCAAAGCAGTCATGCTGAAACCGTCTGCGGGCTGATGTCACGTTTTTGTTTCCATTCGCCATTCGGCTTCGTCCCGATACGCATGAACTGGCTTCGTTAAGTTGTTATAATGATGTCGTGTGTAATTATTTATGTTCATTCACCTCATCCCATACGTTGTATCCGTTCATTCGATAGATATTGTCCGTCAACAAAATTCTTAGATCGTTAAAGTATCACTAAATAACAATAACTGTTATCCACAACAAACATCTCGCACCTACACCAGTTTGCCAGTGCAAATGCAGTAATCCCGTGCACGACGTCACACGACCTACATAATGCAGATTGACCTACTAGATGAGAATGAAGCTCTATTTGCCCAGTCTCTAGAGATTACGTTTTTTTTTCCTTTTTTTTTTTGTTGAGAGGACTGGCCAATTTTTGGTGTGTGGAGAAGACTGGCCACCAGTCTAAGCAGCATTATGTATTGTTTAATGGTTGAGAGCGAGAAATTAAGTAATATATTGTAACGACATGAGAGCCGTAGGCCTGAATGTTTTTACAATATATTACGCAATATCGTTAGCTCGAGACCAAATACTGACACCCCGCACGAGTTTTTACAGTGAAATACCTCACACTAGTCCAATATTTCACTGGTATAAATAAAGTACTATTGGCAAGTTGCCCGTACGATTATTTGAAATAATGATACACCAACATCAACGGGTGACGTCACATCGGTATTCTAATTTAGCATTTTATACCCTTCGTATTTCCAATTACAAGATTACTTAAAATCATTCAGAAGAGCTTGACAGTGGAATTAAATGTAGTATTATCAATCCTAATTAAAATTCCAAGAATACCGAAGCAAAAACTTATTGTATACCAAATTATTGAAGATTGCAAAATGTCTGACCAGGTAAGCCTGTAAATAATTATATGAACTGCGTCTACTACAATATAGTCTAAGCTTTACTCTAAAACAAAAGATGCAAAGAGATGGCATACCCCGACGTAAAAAAATCAGCAACACAAACTATTGTCTTTCTCATATTATTATTTCCACGTCTTCTTGTGAATATCTTACACATATATGTAAATCCCCCAAAAAAGTTATCGCAGCATAATGGCCAGTGTAATTATGACTAATACTATGCAATAAATTGATAGTTTATAACCAATACTGTTGGGAAAAATAGAGCAAGCACTAGAAAAGAGTGTGTAGAGAACAAGACCGGATGTGTACAACTTGCTGATAAGCAACAAACTGGAAGTGAGATCGACTAACCTGTCCAGGTCGTAAGCCTCCATGTCCACCATATTTATTTCACATATTGGAAACAAGTATGGCGGCCTGAGGCGTAACTTTTTTTTTATTTGATTATTTCAGTATTTTTGTAACCGGAGTTCAGCTTTAACTGGTAAACCTGTGCCACACATATATTATCGAAGGGAGAAAACTCCATTTTACATGCACCAATGTTTTCCCCATTTAGTTCAATGTCAATTCTCTTCACTTAGACTACCTTTTCTTTTCCAAATTTTCTCCACAGATGGAGCAATATCTGCAAACCTCTTGCTTAAAAGCACGTATGGGTTCATCATGACAACTTGAGATACATAAACATGCAATTTTCGGTCCTACATTTCAACCTATACTTATGAACATGTATTTTCAAGCGATTTTCCTCGATTCTACACAATAAAAAGTCAACGCCATATCCTATATAGGGGGAAACTCGGGTATAAAAAGCGCTTTTTATTTGCTTCTCATATGTTCTGGTATCATGCCGGAGAAAGAATCAAAATCAAAGAATAACTGGAAAACTGCTTTATGTACAACTGTGCAGCAGTACTTGAGTTTTGTGACAAAATTAGACAAGTTACAAACACACTACATAGAAAACACTCATAATTTGGAATATGTTTCAAAAATATTGTCATGAAAAATGAAACAATAATTTTCCACTATTGAGATAGCCAGGCTGGCAAGAAATACTCTTCTAGACACCTCGGGCAAGACACAAACAGAAGAATCCCAAATCAGTTGCGTTGATTGTAATATTAGAGATATATCATACCTCTAAACATGTCACTGACTGAAACAATCTAATCTTTGGTTGTAGAACTGTCAGTAACATTACCACAGGAATCGAACTATATATTTTACCACACTGGCTAACATGTACGTATAAACTAAAATATGCGCAATAAAATAAATATGAATTATGGTTAAAAATAGGCCTTGGTGAATGAAAATAATAGTCGAGTTCATACCTCTTTAACAAAATGGACACAGTATACACCTTTACAAATTTAAGATTAATTCACTGTTTCCAACATCTCAAACCTCACAGGTATCATTCAATTATTTATTTCAATTCGGGGTCTACCTTAACTTTTAAGTGTTAGTCTTTAAGTGGTATTCAAAGGCCAATTTAAGTGAGAAACATCCACTTAACTTTAAGTGACCTATCACTTAAATTCTAACACTTAAAAGTTAAGGCAGCTTAACTTTAAGGGAAAATTGATACTTAACAGTGGCTTTGAATACCACTTGCCCTTAACTTACAGGAAGTTACGTATATTTAAGTGAAAGCTAGTAGTTAAGTGACTATCATAGACTTAAGATATCCTTTGACTACGGACCCTGAATTTTAGTTATTTGATTGGACAATATTAGACTGATTTTAGTTCTTAGCCAATCAAAAATTGAAGTATCTGTTAAAATTTGGATTTTATCTTTAGTTAAAATTTTGTGAAACAGGGCCCTGGATCCGTATTCAAAGGATATCTTAAGTCTAAGATAGTCACTTAACTACTAGCTTTTACTTAAATATACGCAACTTCCTGTTAGTTAAAGGCAAGTGGTATTCAAAGGCACTGTTAAGTATCAAATTTTCCCTTAAAGTTAAGCTGCCTTAACTTTTAAGTGTAAGTCTTAAGTGGTATTCAAAGTCTAGTTTAAGTGAGAAATAACCACTTAACTTTAAGTGACCTATGGGAGGTACCTTAAAGTTAAGTGCAGAGATTATAATGACTTCTTTTAATACTGTAGAAGTAGTCCCATAATGGCGATTTTAACAGATAGGGGATTCAGATTAAAACAAAGACAATGTCGCCGAGCGTAGCTGACCTCAAATTTATATTTTTCGTCGTCAACTTTGATGTTGTAGTGCCATGATAGAGTATAAGGTTATTACCACCGAGATAGTTTAGGATATCTTTTCCCGATTATTTATCATGTTATGTTTGTATGTTTCCATGACTGTCATATAATAAAGTTGAATTCATTTGTGATGACATGGCTTTATAGATTTCCCAAATTATTTATACTACCGCTACAAGGCATGATCTAATTTTTACAACTCATTCCCATATATACATAATCGGTAGTATTTATTTAGGTAAAATATAATGCAACATGAATTTTTCGTACACACAATGTACCGTCAATGCCAGGCCTGTCAAAATCTAACATGGAGATAGTCACACAATATCTATTATAATGTGTCCAGTCTAACTTACAAGGCAAGGGTCATTGTTTATTGCTAATAATATGTTGTTTTCTATTCGCGATATATTGTTTAATAAATTCAAATTTACATTATCCATCATTATACTACCACTATTTATTGTAATCTATTGGAATATATATATATATATATATATATATATATATATATATATATATTTTAAAAAAAAAGTCTATGAAAACAGCTGTTCCGGCAAAGGATGCACACTATCATAATTTATCCTAAATTATAATCATACTATTTTCATGGGTTACAATATAATATTTCGACAAACATTTTCCTGGTGATGTACACTAAGAATTTAATAGAGTATAGTAATGCTCTTAAGGGGGCATAACTTGCTTGCAATGTTAGAAATTCGTGATTTTTGGCAGTGGAGAGTATTCCATAAATTGAAAATTCATGCTTTTTGGCGAATGTGAGAATTCCATAATTTAAGGGTGCAGTTATGTTTTCACACAGCCAAGAATATGAAAAATGCAACCTTTGAATACCAGTTTAAGGTAAGACACTTGGTTAAGTGGAAAAATTAAGTATTTTTACTTAACTTTTAGAAAACCTTTGAATACGAACCCTGTTCTATAAAGTAATATATACATGTTAACACACACCAAGGTATTTATAAGAATATATCGACTATTAAACTGAAATTTACACATATTCACGAGTTTTATATCACGGTGTTGTGTCGTTGGCCCTGAATGCCCTGGGGTTCTAAGTTTGACTCGTAACAACAAGGGTTAGAAATCCTTGAAATATTCAAATAGCTATTTATTGGTGACAAATAACATTCCTAGCTGTAATTCAACAACAAATTCCAATTACTATCATTTAAATGTCAACACAAGTGCAATTAAATCTCTCAAAACACATTAATAAAAAAGGATGGGTGGGGCGTTAATAGCCTCTCTTTTTTTTTCTTGTAAAATGTTTATTCACAAAATTTTAAATACATTATCATATAATATATATGCATTAGAATGATTTCATATATACATTAATTAAAAAATTTATTTCTACATTAATTACAAAATTATTAAATGGTTAAAAAGGGTTGAACAGTGCATATGTACATTTGACATAAAAACTTTTTTTTTTTTAAAACTTTTGTTGTTTTTTTTACAAGGCAATAGCCTCTCTTAATGCAATGGCGGAGTGAAAAATGCCTATAGACTTGCATATAGGACGAAAAATATGCCCCTCCTTGATAAAATAGTGGTAAAATGTTTGTACAAACACATCCGTTTTACATCTGGCAGAGTAAAATTGCAGAATAACCCTAATAAATTGCAAGTAAACGTGTTTTTTTTTTGTTTTTTTTTGCATTTTATTATAGTATTTGGTCCAAAGAACAAAACATATCGAAAGTTGTCTGAAATTGAGCTACCGCAAAGGGTCTAAATATGACATCAAACAAAATGGCCGCCATTGGACGAAAATTACTTTTTTCATCTTAAAAATTAGTGTTTCCAGGTGACGTCATGGCGTTATAAGTGGTCGTTGTGATGTCACGAAGAAAATTATTCTTTTCTGATGGTTTGTTAGCAAACAATTGCTGCAATAGGCACGTCGACCACGATTTATGGTCGGTCTAGACTATATTATCACCAAACAAAGCCCCAGTCCGAAATCCGCGTCAAAATGGGTCAAATTGGCCAAAATTCAAAATGGCCACCGGTTTGGACTGGAAATTTCAATTTGTATCCAGGTCGGAAATATGATCGAGCTTGGTATTAAAGTGTAAGGTCGAGTCTGCCCCAGATCTAATATTATTACACTCAAGCATCAACTAAATTTCATTTAAACTCTCTGGTCAATCACTGCTCATTGCGAAAGCAGGCATGATGAAAGGGGCCTCTCTTACCTCAATGTGTCAAATTTCGACCACCAGCAACGAAAGTGGAGCAAAGATGACCAAACCCCGATATGCAGTGAACTATTTGATGATGAACTGCCTACAGCCATTCCGAAAATGACGGAAGGATAACGATTATTGGAGGCCGACAACTAAGTTCAATGATGAGCGGGAATAACAATTTCAATGGCAGAAAATTTATGACATGTTCAACAATGAACCACGGACGTGCAAAGTGTCTCCGAATGAGGGTGCGAAGACCAAAGCCAGGGCATTTTAGGAGAGGGGACAGGATCGAGAAATTTGACATATAATGACACTTGGTAAAGGGATTACAATTAAGTCCTAAAAGACATCAACGTGAACATAGATATGGATATATTATTCCATCTGTGATATCTATTCTGGAAGTCATCCGTGGAAATCATGTACGTAGTATAATATTTTAGTAACCCTTGCTGCGGTTGGAACAAGAGAAGGACAGCAGAAAAAGGCCACGATTTTATCTTTAAAGTTGGCATTTCCTTGAGTATTTAAGATAACTTTCTCGAAATCGAGGGCACATTTTCGGAAGGGGGAGGGGGTACATAGCCACCCCGGTGGCTTCACTATACCCAAGTAGGAAATTTTATCGGAATTGAACGTTATCAACCATTTCGTCTCTTTTGTTTTCGTATTTAGGAGGTTTCTATTATTAAATCATTTGGCAGTTTTGTTGTAAAAAGGAACAGGGTACCTACAAAATGTAAGCTCTTAATGCCAAATGCATAAGTTGGATTCAAAATAGAGCCAAAACTATAACAATCTGAGAAATTGTTAGCCTTTTTTTACAGTCTACACCAAATAGATTAAACATAAGTAATTGCAAGTTGTGCTTTTTACCTAGAATGAACGTTGCTACTAGCCAGTTTTTTTGTTGTAAATTTCTGGCATGATTTGCTAAAACTTAAATTCATTTATCAGAAATGTAATTTTAGTGGGTGTGGCGAGTGACATTTTAGTATGCCGTATGACTAGAATCTCTGGCTTCATGAATATGGCGAATTATGATCCATACTAATATTTCGTGTTAAAAGTACTTTAAATGGAAATAATAATACTATGATAATAAAATGTTATGTAGCATTGCAAGAAAGAAATACTGTTTAATACATTAAAATATTAGCCTGTATTTGTTTATGTTGGAATTAAAATAATAATCTAATTAAAGATTAAAAATTAAGAAAACAACAGACTGTCTAATAGTTTATAAAATAAACACCTTCTGTTTTCATAATATGGTATTTATTTGAAAAAAAGTCATTTAAGAACGTATCTGAGTTAGTTTTCGTCGCTTAAAAATCGAAGCGCCTTTGAAGTACGGTATGCCGATCAGTAACATCTGGTATGTTAATTTTTAGTTATTGTTTGTATATGATTGATTCGCTTCCAATATTCGAACGAGTAGTTAGCATTACACTGATTTATCATTTACATAAATATATGGGTATAATATAAGTTTTTTGCATTATAAGCAGCAGAAACTAAGAGCAACTCAGTTGTATCAGAATGAAAACCACCTTCATATTCTGGTGCTCGTACTGGATATTTTCCTATATTAATCAACAGTTTATATTTCTAAATTTATAAGCTGGGATTTCTATATAGATCTGCTTAAATGGTCAACATAAAAGGTACATTTAAATTCGACCACAGTGTGTTTAAACCGTAACATCAATATTTTAGTATGAAGTTAAACGTGTCTTTTATTAATCATATTGTTAAAACATGAAAACCAATTCGTAATTGTTTCAATATAATAGGTATGAGTGGGTTTTGTTAAATAACACGTTGAACATTGAAACTTTAGGCGACGAAATCATATTGTATTTTGGATTAAAATAGAAAATTACAAGATGTAAATTCTTACTGGGTTTAATGAACTTTCGTGCCCCCCCCCCACAAAACTTGTTGTTATTCATCTTGGGGGGTGGGGGGTGGGTGACGCTCAGAATTAAAAAACGATCGACATGCAATTGCAACTTGACATTCTTGTTCCTTGGGCGATTGAGTGTCGATTGATAGACTTGTTCTATTTCAACGGGGCGGCAATGGCATCATGGTCTATATCCACGTTTCTCAACCTATTCTCACCACTCACCCCTAAATGAATTCTCAACCAACCCATTTACCCCCAGAGTTTTGAGGAGGATACTGACCGCGGAGCCGTGGCCGGCGAAGCTGGTCACCGCGAGCGCCGTAGGCGCGAAGCCCGTTGAGGAGGGTCAAGGTGGGGGGCACCTTAAGAAATTTTTAGAATTTGGAGCCCGGAAATGTGATTTCCAGCAATTTCAGGCACTCTTCGTTGAGGAGGGTCAAGGTGGGGGTCACCCTAAGAAATTTTTGAGAATTTGGAGCCCGGAAATGTGATTTCCAGCAATTTCAGGCACTCTTCAGGCGTTTCATAGGAACTTGAAAATGGCCCTTTTCTATAGAAGCAATCCGACATGAACCGCGGATCCTTGCACGGGCCTGCACCCCCTGACCACATTGACATTGAATATGGAATGAATACGGATCTAAGGTGAGATTCAATAATCACCAAATTTATAGTTATATTTTAATGAAAATACGTTGTTTCCAGTTCAGTGCGAAATTTGCTCCTGGTGATTGTCACAAACGATTTTTTAAATTCTCGGGACAGTGTTTGAGAGTGCTAATCTCAACTGCACAACCTTTATATGCTCATTTTTGAAGCTACTGGGAGTGTGGTCATTCACCCCCTGGACGCCAGCCATTCGCCCCTTGGGGGTGAATTCACCCCAGGTTGAGAAACGCGGGTCTATATAATAGTGTCGCATTTGTAAACTTTGTGTCCGCTTTACACTGAATATTAGGCTATCATAAATGCCATGGTTCTCAATATCAGCCACCATTTACTTTTTTCAGACAGATGATACTATCACTGAACCCTAAGCCACTTCATTGGAGTATGTCAAGTTCGTATCGTAATAAAACAGAGATAGCCCTATTTCGGATTTTTAGTGTCACCCAATATAAACACTGTCTATATGTTTGGTAAATAATTACAGTAGCCTAACAATAACATATTATGTGTGCAGGACAGTAGGGTGATTATAACTGCCGTGGTTTAGTTCAGTTACGGCGCAGCGCATCTTAAATCACACAAGCAATTCTCTTTATATTCCATTCGACTAGACATAATTATCCTATTCGAATTTTAACTGAAATATGTAGTCAGACTGTGTAATAAGGTAGCGACTATTTGCATAATAACCCTAAAAAATGTTGTGTTTTAAAGGGTTGATGAAATCATAGCTCATTGAAATGTAAAATCACCGTGATATATATTATGAAATGGATTGTTCTGGACTCAGAGGTTACCATCTTCTCAGTTCGAGGGTACTTTCTACTTAGTAGTTTTGGTTTTAATTTCTAAATATTGCTCCTATTCGGTGTGAGTAATGGTGGCTATGTAAAAACTTGGCCATTCTTACATTTGACAAAACATCTATGAGACCACTCTTTATTTGACAGGTTTATGTAGTGCCATTACATTAATGTATCCATAGAGTAAAGCTAGGACGACAACGTCGGTATGCTATAAAATAAATTACAAACAGCTGCTGTCGTGTTACACTGTTTTTACTTATACACTATAATATACAGCAGGGCGATAAAACATTCCTACATTTGACAAAACAACTTCCCTCTACAATTTATATTGTACATTGTGAAATTAAGATACTAAGCAAGATAATCCACCGGGTCGCTATGTTAGTACCTACCTAACAAAAGGGTTTTTAGAAGTCAGCGGTCGTGCATTGGATTCGTATCGCACATAGTTGAAATAGGATACTGAGTGAATCGTCATTTTAGTAGCTCCCTAAGAATCATAGGAGTTTAGACATCAAGCTTGTCGTGACTTTGATTCTTATCGCGCATTGTGAAATTAGAATATTAAACGAGATAATACATCACCTCGATTCGTTGTGTAAATAAATCGTTAAGAATCGAAGGATTTTCAGACAAAAAGCGGGTCGTGACTCTTATCAGCGAACAAGAATGGGAGCAGGGGACTGCTTGAGGAGTATACGTGAATGTTCTACACTTTGGTTTTCTGTTCTGGTACCTTTGGTTGTTTTACCGTTGCCAGTTTTACACCCCAACGATGTAAGTATCTAATTGGTCAGTTAAACACATTCCCAGGAATTTGGAATATTTGTTGTATCTTGGTTGAAACGTCGTATAACCACAATTATACGCATGCCGTGTGGAATTTCCGAATTTTTAGAAAAGTTAAAATATACACACAATGATTAGACTATAACGGGACGAAGGAGGCAGGTTTTAGTCAACATAACATTTCAGGAAACTGTGAAGTTGGATCCTTGTATTAAAAGAAATGTTGTCATTGTCGTGACGTTGTATTAATTTATCGTTAACGTTAAATACCAGTGCGTGTATATACATCTGTAAGTTGACACAGTTTCTTCACATTCATATGATATCCATTGTTTAGTTGTTTTTTTTGTCCTTTTGTTTTGATTTTGCATTTATTAGTTGCTACTGTGATATATGCATGAACTTGTTTTGCAGCACATGCACTTGTAACTTTATACCTACAAAATGGACTTGACACGAAAGCTGTGACGTAATACGGTATTTGAAAGTGTTATAACTCCATAACACTAATCTAATGCTTGTATTAAATTGTTGAGAGACACATTATCGTGGCTACGCTCTTGTATGTTGTACTTTCTCGAAGAAAGCCTACGATTCTAGTTGACATGTTCGTGAACTTCTCAAACGAGAAGCGGTATCATATGTCCCGGAGAAATTGAAAACAGATTTAACCCCGTGACAAGAGTAACCAACAGAATCAATGACCAGTGGTCCCACTTAACCAGCCTACAAACGTCCAATTGAAAGAATAAATGAATGGGAAATTCCAGGTACATGCATACTCTTGGGTCATTGCTTCAGGAATATGAGGTACATGACATTATAAATGAAGATAAATCTTTACATTTTTTTATTTCAATCACCGCCTTTTTGAAATAACATTAAAGTTCCAATTTCACTTTTTCTAAGAAAGTCAAAATATAATTATTTCTATGTTTTTTGCTCAAAAGGTTGTCAACTCACTATTATACGATCATGGACAAAATTTTTTTTTTTGGGGGGGGGTAGAAAGGGCGACACTGGTTGATTGAGGAAATAGTAACTCAATTACCTCCCTTGTTTTCCCATCCTTCTCCATGGACGGCCATCTTCAAACGTTTGAATTTGAAGTTGAAAATGATATTTTTGCCAATTTCTCAACTGGCAATAGTGAATTATAGGATTAATAGGATTATTCTTTAACAAGGTAGGACTGTTTATAGGTTCAATCTATTTTGGGGCTTTATTTTAATAAATTTTAAAAATATAACTTAAAAAAATGCTATTGGAACTTTAACACACACCATGTCGCAAATAACGGTTGATTGCTTGAACGTAAACGTCTATATGGATGTGCATAAAAGACACGAGAAAAAAAAATCTGCATTGAACATTTTTTTTCGCGCGTTTTCTTGCTCGCTGAAATGCTTACATTGAATCGGCCCCTCTGCGTTTGCGTTAGTTGTATTTTAGCTGGCGAAACGCGGACAAGGAAAGCCGAGACGTGTTATATCTCGGTTATCTGGTTATCGCTAAGCGACACAATTAGCCGGAACTAATTGTTATAAACAATAATGTTATAGCCATTACTGATGTTTACTTTATTCGCATAGTATACACGCATGACCTTTTTGTAATACTCAAATTATGATTACCACACACCCAGCATACACATTCAGCACAGCAAAATAAGTAAATCTGTAAATCTTTAGTTATTTCACGTCTCGATTGATTAAACTCCTTTTTACTGATACGTCCACAGCACACCTGTTTCACCGTTGTCCTCTGGCCAAGATAAATCTAGAAATATCAGATAAATTTAAACATAAAATGGCCCCGTGGTGTTAGGCGTAAGAGCTCCGTGAATGTTTGCAAATTTAACGGTCCATTATAGCCTACCTTAGGTCACCTACCCGAATTCCAGATCCCAAACAACAAATCAATCGTCGCGAGGTATGGGGAACTCGCGCTCCCGCAGAAAATTTAGATAATTTAACAGTCACAAGCGTTTTTCTGTTATTGTAGCCCCTGAATTAAGCAACTTCATAGTTTACAATCGGATTGCAACACAAGACCCAATCTGATTAAAATACAGATCTATATATGTTTCGTTTTTTTTCTAAGAAAGCAGGCGACTATTAAAATGGGTTTGTCCGCCTGTCCGCCTGTCACACTTTTTGGGACACAATAACTCTCTTTCGTATTGAACTGAAATGTTCAAACTTAGTGTGGGTGTTTTATTAGGTACATGCCTTGATGGAGTTCTCGAAGATGAGCATTTTCTGCTTAGGGTAAGCAGAGATAAGCAATTTGTTGCGATAGGTAACGTCAGAGGTCATACGAGAAGCTTTTGACACTAGGCCGTCAGACAATTGGTTAACCAATCAGCATTGCATTGATGTTACTAGTAGATTATCCACAGTTCCGTACAAAACACGCCTATAGGTCACCGTAACAGACCGTTTCACTGGCTAATAACTCACACCATTCAGAACACGTCAATGATACAACTCTTCCAGATCCTAGTGTAGTAAAGACGAATAAAACGAAATTTTGAACTATAAATAAGATTTGTGTTTTAATAAGCTTGCCGAAATCCCATTCTGTGCCGACCTGAATTCCAACATCAAATCTGACTGTTGCAGCTACATTCACACATAATGATCAGTGGCTCCAGACAAATTGCTTTAGTCCATAGTAAAATTAGTACAAATTCGTAATATTCAATTAAAAGAAAAGTACAATTAGCGTTCTATCATTTTGCTAACTAGATGAAGTAATGGCCAAAAAATAAGAATGCCCGACAGTTAGGCGCATTATTTCAATAATTTGCGTTTGCGAAACTGGAGGACTCAGTGAAAAACCCACGAGGTTAGACAGGTGACCCTACTTATTGTCCCGAAATGACCAAGTTTGTGTCGGGTGGACGTTAAACCCCATTTCTCTCTCTCTTTTATTTATGATAAAGCGCTCACGAGCTAACCATTCGTTCATTTTTTAGGGATGATTTATCGATAGTATGAGATCGAGCCAAACTAACATCATAATATTGCGAGAGATCCTTTTCATTTTATGTACCTCTGCTCAGGAACAAATTACTTTATTTTATTCGGATATCATCCTCTGGTATATTACATTTAAAAACCTTTTTATTCAGACAGGCCTTTTATTGATTTCATACAGTTTACTGGTCTGAGGTGTAGTCTTACATTGTCTTTTGTTTTACTGTTTTACTACCAGTCAAGTGTTTTCTTAATTATTTTTATTTATATTATAAATTGTGCTTTTACGTTGCTAGTGTTAAGAATCGGAATATTTCGGTGAAAGATGAAGTATATAAATGTTTGGATGACCGAGTCTAGTCGGGGGTTAGTTTGATGAATAAAAACACAATAAAAATATTTTCTGAGTACTTAGTATTAGATGTTAAACAAAGGGTCACCAGCTTGTATGTATTGTAAACTATTCCCCTCTCCCGAATAACATGGCACGTGTGGCCAAAATAAATACAAATAATAATTTTAAAATGCGTGAAATATTTCTGGTAAACGTTTTTTTGGCTTTGGCTTTCCTATGGTATGGCAAATAGGTGAAACGTTTGATGGGTCTCTTTTTGTGTAGTTCTGGGTTTGAACACAATGTTAGTTCTTGCTTTTAAAGCAGTCCAATGTCACACGTTTTGCACGTGCATTTCCTGCACTGCAGTCGGACCCTTTAAATACAGATCAAAATTTCAACATTTATCACTTTGGAAAAATGCCACCTTACACAAGAAAATAGAAACAGAGAGAGAAATGGGGTTTAACGTCAACTCAACACAAACTAGGTCATTTCGGGACTAACACATGGTTTAACTTTATTTCAATAATTCGCTTGCGCGTAGGGGTCTTTAGCAGTGGGAGGAAACCGGAGTAAATAGAAACAGAGCTATTGGCATGTTGGAGCAGGGGGCTTCATAAGTAGCCGTCGCCAGACATTTAAATGCGGACCCATCGTCCATTGCTCGCCTCCGCCAACGCTTCGAGGCCACTAGAAGGGTTACCGATCGACTCCGACAGTGTAACAACCACTGCACAAGATCGGCACAACCGACTTCAGCATCTGCGCAACAGGTTCCAGTCATCTACTGCTACAGCAACGTCAGATCAGCCCTCAAACCGGCCGAAGGCGCATGGCTGCTCTTTTGTTTCGCTGCCTGCGACCTTACAGGGGCGGATCAAGGAATTTTGCAGGAGGGGGTTTGCCAGGTTTCGGTTACGAAAATCTGCCATCATCGTCTCTAAATTACATACATACAAATTGAGCTTTTTAAACAGAGAAATCGTTTTTATACTGATGTAGGATCACTTTTGTGATGTAATTTCATTGATGCAAGGCTTTATTTTTTTTTATGTAGCTGGGCAAGGGAAGGGGGTGGACCTTCCAAACCCACCCTCTGGATCCGCCCCTGCCTTACCTAAGTCAAATCATTTTACATCGTACTTACCAGACAGCAAATCATCTTGATTCAACCTCATTTTTCCTGATTGACGTCGCCGTATCTACCAACGTCGACACGATCTCTTTGCTCGTAACAGCGTGCTGGAAACGAATCTTTTCGGGGTGGTGGTGTCATAGTTTGGGCCGCTATCAACGTCAACGTCCGGTCCCCATTGGTGGTGTTACAAGGCCATCTAAATGCTAACATCGTTCGGTGTAGCTTCCATCGCTGGCTCAACATGCCTTCCGTCGACAGATGTTTTTTTTAGTATGACAACGCCCGACCCCACACTGACAAGAAACTCTCTGAACAATCATCGTGTCTGTGTTATAGATTGGCCCACTAATTCTCTTGACATGAACTCGATCGAACACCTTTAAGATGAACTTGGACGTGCCAAAACGAACTGTTGCAGAGGCAGTCAGAATGGACATACCCGATATTAACTTTGACTGACCCCTGCTTTGTTTCATGGTTCTCTGACGTGTGTGCATTTGTAGTGAATTCTTTCATGAAATTATCCACAGATTCTTCTAATCACGATTTTGTCAATTGTTATGTACATTTGTGAAAAGTTGATGTCGTAAATATATACTTTGAATTTGGCATTGCGTTTTAATGGCGATAAGTGTAATTAATATTGACTGCAGTACAACATGTCTCTCCTACACTATATAACTACTAACATTTAGAAATAGTATTTACAAGCTTATCGGGAGGGAAAACCTGAAAAAAAAGTAAATTAACATAATTCAAAGGATTATAGTAATTAACAAGGATTAAAAGACAAATGGTGAAATCTGTTTCGGTAACTCCTTTTGAAAATAAAACATGAAGATGCATGTTTCGTGGTTAGAGGTTGTAATTAACCGTCAAAATAACCTAAAAAATAACTGATGTGATATGTTACCGGAACGTTAAACTACATTCATTATATGACATTATTTTAGGCTGTACATGTTAGTGTATTTACACGTATGAATGAGAATATCACATATCATGTTTTATGGTGTTCACGTAGTATACATTATCATTTGTCAAAAAATAAAACCCCTGACAGAACAAACTAATTATAGCCTCAGCATTTACATGATAGAAAAATACAATATAGACACAAAACATATACGACTGTAAGATACAGCTGTAAAATAAGACCACGTGACCGTTATACATACAGATAAACATATAGAACCACATAGTCCGGCAGAACTATGGCTGAACATGGAAATTGTATACAAAGTTTTTTTATGATCGATTTTAGTAAATTAGAGTGTCCTCTATCAGAATATGCCGGGTTCCCATAGTATTTATTCTAGGATGATAGTTCTGGTGTTTAACCGCATATTACTGGTCTGGGGTCAAGGAAATCATTTATTATGTTGTGGGGTGATTAGACGATAGTACAAACATGCCAGACAGTATGTCCTTTTAACTCGTTAGCGGTCGTTGGGGGCGATATCAGATCCCCAGGGTCACATGGGTTGGCCCTGAAAAGGGAGACAAAGCTGTTCGTTGAACATTTAAAAAAACAAATTCTACCCACAAAACAGGAACATAACCTCCACAAAACTAGGCAATATTCAGTTTAATGTCTTTAGAAACGCTTAATCTTGTATTTTTTTAAGCCATCCCTAGTGTAGCTACAAGCACACGTAATACACGAGCCGTCACTCTTGCATCCACATGGCAAAATCAGGAGCAAGTTTACCGGTTTTAATGTTTTAGTGTCCTTCTACCAGCAATACAGTTCCGGATCACGTTTCGGCGGATTTCGATCTTCCAACGAACGCCACGCATATTTTTTCGTTCGCTACAAATGCATCATTCGTTGGAACTAGTCTACATGGTATAGGTGGGGATGATGTCGTGAAATGGGGTTTTACGTCCTACTGTTCTACATCGACTAGACAAATAAAATCACATGCAACTACACTGTTAAGATAATAATTTCTGCATGTTGAATATTCTAAATTTTTTAAATGCATGTAATCTTTGCTACCAAAAAGAGGATTTGTATGATTATAACCTGTGATATATCGGAAAATATGTCAATAACCATAAGTTAATTGTTTATTTCGTTATTAAATACGGCACCGAATACACTATAGCACCGTTAAACGGCTTCAGTAAGGTAACTGTTATGCTGGGGTTTTTTAAGATTTAAAGATACAGATATAAAAGTTTGATTATCATCAAACTGACATCACACGAATATTCCAAATTTATCATCTTCAGTAGTACTTGTCGTACTATAGTTGATTACTATAGTAGTACCGGTGAAACCCCTAGGTGGATATTTTGTAATTGGAAAATATCGTTACAGAAATATTTTCTTCGAGGGTCATATATCATGTTTACTTGACGAGGAGACATTTCTACCATTCGTCAAAATGACAAAAATGAATTGGGCAAACAAACGAAAAACAAAAATAATTGAAAAAAAAAACCAAGGAGAATTGCTAATTTTTCATAAAACGTTGGACAATACGATACACACGATTCGCTTTAAAGCATTACTGGACAGGAAAAGGGGCAAATGGAGTTGGTGAGTGAATAAGAACCATTTCTTTCTGATATAAACGCCAGCTGCATTGAAATACGATAGCGATCGTTAAATACAACCACAAATGCCATCTCAATTTTATAGTAGATGAAGGAGAACTGCGCCGCATATAACAACCAAGCAACCTAAAAAAAACCTTTAAAGACAAAAAATGGCATATCTTAAAGTGATTCAAAGATATATCATTTAAAAGATCCAAACGGGGATGAAACGGGTTTTTTTAAAAGGGGAGTGATATTTTGAAAGTGTTTCAACTCTCTTTTCTCCCCTTCTGTTACGAAATAATCAAAATCGTAATGTAGTATTTCTGATTTTTTTAGGTTTCAAGATGTGCATACTGTGTTATAGTCATTGCCCTCTTTTGGATGACAGAAGTTATACCACTGGCAGTTACCTCTCTTTTACCAGTCATTCTTTTCCCTTTATGGGGGTTAATGTCCGTGAAGGACGTGTGCAGTAGCTATGTTAAGGTATTATACACGTGTATATCAAGTACTTAGTATTGAACGAAATCATGTTTTCAAATCTTGCATTCACCGTTATCATAATAATATCTTAAGTTTGTATCGAAGAACAAATCATTTAAACACGACGTTGGAATGGAAGACATTTTATATTTGGGAAAACAGATAATAAAAAAAACACTTTTTATTTAAATCAATAAAGCCTGTACAACAAATTAACAGCGATAATTTTTAATTTGAAAAGAAATCTAATTTTAAAAATTCTCCCTTTGATTATATGATTTGGCCGACATCCCCTCCGCCCCCTTTCTGCACGTCACAGTTTACGTAAAATAGTACTCACCTCTGTCTCGCACAGAAGGGTTAGTTCTACATTTATATTTAGTGTGACTTGATGTTTCGTCAGTATATCATCAAGTCTTACGCATTGAAATTATGTATTTTATTTTAATTTAACTTTCCTATTTTGATTCAATGAGCGTTATCTCGGGTCATGGTCCAAGTCGTTACCTTGAACCCACTAACAAATAACCAATTTCCCTTCGATTTAAACACACCTTTTAACATTTTTAACACCGGTGATCGTAATTACTGACATATTTACTTCAGGACACGCTGATGTTATTTCTCGGTAGTCTAATTGTTGCTGTAGCTGTAGAGAGATGGAATTTACATAAACGGTTGGCCTTAAGGACACTTACTCTAGTTGGCCCAGAACCAAAATGGTACGTCTGCAAATGTAATGTACATAATATAATCTATATGTATATCAAAACACCATTTCGCAATGCTTATGAAAAACAATTACATGGCTGAAACAAAACCATCCACCATCTGTCTTTTTATGAAAAAAGTAACAACACATAATATTTGAAAATAAAATGATCATGTTTACATTGCGAAACAGTTCTAGAGAACAATATAAGGTTACCTTATACATGTATGTTTGTATTGACCGAATCCAATACACTACCTAATAGTTAAATATCAGTTTATTAATAGCTTGGTCTCTTTTAAATGTGATTTAAGATATTATGATTAGTTTAAACTATTCTGCCTCAAAATTTGTGAAGTAAACAGGCCAAGTGGCTGTATTTTTTTTAACAGAAATAAGATTTTAAAGATACTAGTGCTCTTTAATACTCAAACGTGAGAAGAAAGAATTAATCAAAGCTCATGTTTTAAAAGATTTTCATTAGAGAATTTCTGACTAAAGCCCATCATTTGCCCTGTATATTCTTTGTTTCGCGAAAATTTAAGAACAGGCTAGACGACAAAATATATCTGCGGTGCATGGGCATATTAAGGTTGATGCTAGGTATAATATTGAACTTATATTAAAGTTGATGTTAGATATTACCTGTCCATGTTTTGTTTGTATTAAGGGTTATATTAGCTGTACATGTAATGTTTTCATATTTTATTTATATTAAGGTTGATGTTACGTATTATGTTTTATTTATATTAACGTTGGTGTTAGGTATTATGTTTTACTTTTATTAACGTTGATGTTAGGTACAATGTTTTTCTATGTTTTATTTATATTGGGGTTGATGTTTTAATTATATTAAGGTTGATGATAAGTATTATGTTACTATTTTTGTTATTTATGTTAGGTTGATGTTAGGTATTATGTTTCCATGTTGGTTTTTATCCATGTGGATGAGTAATACAGCTACTACAGCCATGATGATGCCAATAGTTATAGCTATATTGCATCAGATAAAAGAATGTAGGCAAAAGAGTAAGTAAATCCCAAACGTATTTGTACGAATTGTATGAGGCAGGTCATGCTTATTCTAGAACACCAGTAACAATATTTTATTTGAAAACGTACCTAACATTCTGTTCTAAAGCAATCTAATTAAAATATAGATCTATATTTCGTTTCGTTTTTTATACTTTCGATGGCCTACACTCATGTAGATCTAACAAGTTATAATGGGAGCTCACGTTCTATGTCGTCAGGTATCAAGCACGGGACGTTGACCCGATAACGTCAGTCATTCGATTAACCAATTAGCGACCGCCATGCTTTTTAAAATCTACTTTTGTTTTTATTTCTATCCGCACGGTGTTAGTATAGACGTCATTGGCTGGTAATATCTACTCACAGTTCCACACATGAAAAGGTCAAACGGTCGATTCGACAGACCATTAAAATTTGATTGGCTGACCCCTCATTTCAGGCAGAACGCGAGTTAAATAACAAGTCATCCAGATCCAAGAGTAGTAAAGACAAGTAAAAACGTAATTTTGAACAATAAAAAACGAAACGAAATTGAATCTGTGTTTTAATCAGATTGGTTCTAAAGCAGTTTTCTATACTATAGAGAGTAAGAGTTCCCTGTCTCGTGCACAACTCACGTGGCTAACGGTAGCATTAGGTTGAACGAGAGAGAGAGAGGGATAAATGGGGTTCAACGTCCACTTGACACAAACTAGGTTATTTCGGGACTAACATGGTTTAATTTTATTTCAATAATTCGCTTGCGCGTAGGGGTCCTTAGCAGTGGGAGGGAACCGGGGGAAACCCACGAGGTTGAGAAGGCGCTCCTATATCCATGGTCACATCAGAGATCGAAACCACACCCGCAAGCCAGAGGTGACCGGCCAGCTAGAGGTCGAAGCACTCTAGACCATTAGGCCATCCCAACCTCCTAGTATTCGGTTGAATCTGGCTTTTTGTTTTTTTAAATTTTGTTATATAAGGAATGATATAAATGAAGAGGATTTATTTTACATTTTACCAGCTTTGATCGGATATTTCTTTATTCTTTCAGTTAGAAATCAGACTGGTATAATGTTATCGGAGTTAGGGAATGGCCAGGCTACACATGATGAGAACATTGACGACGCTGATGAAGCTAACTGCAGGTACGCATATACATGCAGTTACATATGTTCTTATTATAATTTTGCTTGGCAGGATACATGGACATGTATCGTTAGGGACAATATTATGTTGATCTTTACGAATTTGAATAATTTTATTAGCATTATAGATGTCAAAGAATAGAGTTGTCATGGAGTATTGATCTTAATTATATTAATTAGTTCTGTTTCAGAAGAAGAAGATAAAGAATTCCAAATTTTGGCAAAATCATTTTCCATCTGTGCCGCTTATGCAGCTAACTGTGGTGGTATGGCTACGTTAACGGGAACGCCACCGAATATTATTTTCAAAGGGATCGCTGATGGGTTTGTTGTGATTTTTTTTAAATTTACAATTGCGAAGTGTAGAATAACATGTTGTTACGGATTTACCATCCATTTATATCACGATAGATGTTGATCTGACGTTTTTTCATTCAATCAATGTTAAGGCAAAATTCACTGGATTAAATTCCATGGTGATGTGGACACCAGTTAATTAATTTAATTTCCTTTCATCTCCTTATTTGATTAAATTGGGCTCGGTCCATTACATTACATTTATATACATAAACCATATAGTAAATAACATAAAATCAAACATTGGGTTATACACTGAAGACACTAGCTTGTATATAAAAATAATCGACCCCATCCTCTGAAAACTGAAACACTAGCACTAGCAAATAAAAACACAAATTTTTTCCGATGCTAAATATAGACAATTTTGCTATTAAAGAGGTTTCTGGGCACAGACACCGTTTGTGAAAAGATATTGTTTAAAAATATTTCTCATAGAATAATGCGACTCGTGCTTGTAGCCCGACATATGACAGGTTAAACCCCCATTTCATTTCTTTGAGTATATAATAAGTTATACCTCAAAATGGCTGATAGGCATAGTCAGTAATCTGACTGTATGCATGTAATGGATCTTTGTTTTTATTTTCGGTTTGTACGGAAAGCATCTAAATGTAGTTACAACTGATTTGAAAAATGGTTGAATTAAAATGATTTTATTATAGTAAAAAATATTTAAGTTTTGGTATTCAAAACTTTACATTCCCGTTTGTTTAGACTTTACTAATAAAATCTTAATAAATGTATAAATAGTTTAGTGAAATACATGTAATAATTTCTATGTTATAGATTATATGAGAAATATAAAACTGAAAACGACGTCAATTTTGCTAACTGGATGCTTTTTGCTCTTCCTATTTCTACAATTATATTTATATTCTGCTGGGGCTGGTTAACCTTTTTTATGAAAGGAAAATAGTAAGTCTTTTGATTAAGTATATTGCATATTTAGGAAGTCGTTGGCTCGCTGACCTGAAGGTCTCGTGTTCGATCACAGTGTTAGCTGAGAAAGTTCATAGTGATTTTCAGGAGTGGTTCCCCCTTATCAATGTTGCAAGACAAAGTGTACATATTGGCGTGCAAGTAAAAGAACCCTTGTAATTTGGAATTTAAAATGAGAGTAGACCATATGTACCAAAAATATATTAATAATTCTTATTAATACGTGTACAAATGTATACAAAGTTAGTGTGTCAGCCCTGTCGTGTGGTTTGAGATGTGGCTTTACTCCCGGTACTCCGGCTTCATCCCACATGCCCATACTAACAAGTACCACCTGTTTGCGATATCACCACTGCTGGAAGCGGACGTTAAACTTTGCCAACAGCAATCACGATGGAGATACTTTTGCCTGTTTCAGTTGCTGCCCATGTGTAAAAAGTAAGGAAGACATGACGTTTGATCCCGTTAGACAGATAATCATGAAGGAATATTCTGCCATGGGTACTATCACGTATGTAATATTTTCTTGATTGGGCGACAAAAGGTTTCGAGCGACTCATTTTTAAATCATTACAAAGCAACGAATATCTTTTAAGGATAGTGATCTGGTCTACCACGTTATACCACCTAGGAAGTAAGATATATTGGTGGATCGAATGACCCTGTTTAAATTCCACAAATATCTTCTAGATTTTATTTTAAAGTCGAGATTAAATATTGACCCCTAGTTTCATGTTCGCGAAATCGTGCGGTTCCCAATATTTCCATATTGAAATGCAAAGCACAAGCTCAATTTTAAGTATCAAAGCTATAACATGGTGAACACGAAGATATTTGGGGTTATTAATAAACAATTGCACAAATTGCGTCACTGACGTCATCAACAAAATATAATTAGGACTTATGCCAATAAACGTAAATTCAATGTATTTTAGGTTTCCAGAAATTGTGGTAGCTTGTAATTTTGTGGTATTAGTATTATTATGGGTAACAAGAAGTCCGGGCTTTGTACCAGGATGGGGAGTTTTATTTAAACAAGGGTGAGTATTACACATTAGATCAGATAAGTATTTGACCTTGGCTTTATTTGTAAACGAATCATTGGAGACAACTGCCTTAAACTGTGGAATCCCACAGGGATCGCTGCTCGGCCCTATTGTCTTGGCAACCAAGAACTGAATACCCTAATTAAGAAATTGAAAACCTGTAATCTTAATTACTAGAGCTTAATATTTTATCATTGATTTATGGAAATTTTTATTTGTCTTTTAGGTACGCGAAAGATTCTACAAGTGCAATATTGATAGGTATTATGATGTTTATTCTACCAGCAAAACCTCCTAGGTGTTTTAAAAGAAAGTCATCGGCTTACGATATAGGTATCTATATACTTTATAAATATTGATTACGTAGATAAAACAATAAAAACTTCATCAGCTATATTACTCTTACAAATAAAAAGTGAAATTTACACTTTCATAGATACGGTTTTATTTTATATTATCATTTAAGAGCCTTCCGAGCTCCTCGACTTTTGAAAAAATGATTACATAACTGCTTTTTATTTATCCAAACAGAAAATTACACTGAGTCTGAGAATTATGTTTATGAACCTTTATTAAATTGGAAGATTGTCCATGAGAAGTTGGCTTGGGGTGTTTTATTGTTGATGGGAGGAGGTTTTGCTCTTGCTGATGGCTGTCAGGTAATATGAATACCTCGTCTTCTTCTCTTTTATATACAAAGGCTGCATTACCAGTCTAAAGGAAAACGGTATTTCAAATGAAACAGTCGATGAACATAGCTATAGAATGCATTAAATAATACTCTTTATAGAAAAATGAATAGAACAATGCCAACATGGGGATTAGATCAGAACGAGTTACATCTAGTGGAGGAGGGGGAGGGGTGTCTTAGGAACGTACATATGTATTAGCTTTTTTTTAAAATCGAATAGCATACAATAAATTAAATAAGATATAAACTTCAGTCTTGACGACTTTAATCTAATAATATGTTTCAGAAATCTGGATTTTCTGATTGGATTAGTGATAATTTGATAGGCTTAGCTGCTCTACCACCATGGGTGATCGCTATGTTACTGTCTATTATTATAGCTGGTGCCACCGAGATTACTAGTAATGCTGCTACCGCTAATCTGTTTCTACCTATAGTTGGTAGGCTGGTAAATATGCTTCCAAAACACATTTATACTATACTTTAATTAGGATAACCGTGGACTAAGGATGTTGGTATCTCACGACAAATAGAGGGTTAATTTTTCCCGAACAATATTTACATTCCTAATGCCAAGGTTTATGTTACATGCCTCCATATTTCGTCCCATCGGAACGACTATACATTATTAATTCCCAGCCCCTCGGTCACGCTGGAAAATCCTGGGTAACTTTCTCGACCAACTAGATAGGTCCCATGTTGAAATATAACTGATTTTGTGTTGAACCTTTAAGAAAAGTAGAAGCTACTCGGAAACACGATGAAATTTAACGCACTGTTCCGGCCAACTTTAAACTGTTTAACATCTATTAAACTTACATATATCGACATAAATAGGATACACACATATCGATTGGTGTATAGTATTTTCATATATCATGTATTATTATGTTTACCCGTTAAACATAAATAATAGAATATAAAACAGGAAATAGTTTGATTTAAGCTGCTCTAAATGTGAAGGGAGACACCACGTTTCAGTTTAGTAATGTATTTATCTTTACTTTCAGGCAATAGATCTTGGTATAAATCCATTATATTTCATGATTCCATGTACCGTAGCAACGTCATTAGCCTTCTTACTACCAGTTGCAACACCACCAAACGCTATAGCTTTTTCTTCGGGTTATCTTCAGGTTAAAGACATGGTAAGTCAAGCTTTAGAAACGCGCGTTTAGTTAGAGGTTAGTGTTGTCAACAAGGCAGGGTATTCTTAAATATTTAAGTGTTGCAACTACTTGTCATAAAATTTATAAATCTTTTCCACCACTCGTATTGTGCATTAACCGAAATGAAATGAAATAGGTTTTAACGTGCGACTTTTCACAACCGACTGGGCCAATGAAGACGAGCACAATACGAGCGGTGGACAACAGAACTGTCAAGGGTTCTTTTCGCTCAAATCAGTGCATGGGCGTAGGGGGAAATTATTGCGTTGGTGGTTGGTGCACAAAAAATGTAGTTAGGTTCTTAGTATGTTAGTCGTGGCTTACTGTACTCTAAACATTAGAGGGTTTGAGTCTTAAGATTTCTATTTAATTGCCTAACTATAGACACTCTGAATTTAAATTCGCTGTTAAATTGGACACATTCAAGAACACAATATTTTACGACAAAGATGGTTAATTGTCAGTAGCGCGTGTGTCCTCCACTGGCTCTTACGCACGCTGTGCAGCACAATTAACCATCTCTGTCGTACTTTTAGTTTTGACCCCTCTGACTCTGTACCGTTGATTATAGATTAAACATCCATAAATGTACAAATGTGTTGTTATTGATGTGTTCCCGTCTGAATATTGCCCACAATAAGAAGCAAAATATGTTTACAGGAAGATATGTTTACAGGATCATTTTGTTATACGAAAAACTAAGTGATGCGTTTTCTATGGCGCTCAGTATATGATCGTTTTTATATTTCTAATTGACAAAATTATCAAAAGTAATTGATTGCTGACCAAATTGATATCATTTCTTTTCAGGCTAAAACCGGTATATTCATGAATATCTTTTCATTGGTGGTTGTAAATATAGCATTAAATCTGTGGGGAGTTCCTATATATAATCTTCACCATTTACCAGAGGAATTTTTCAGTAATTACAGTGCTACACCTACAGTTGTAAATGTTACTCTGTTAAATTAACTCGGCCATTGTTTTATTTTGCTAGAGGTTGCCTCCGAGGCTTTTAAAATAGTTTCGTTGATAAAACACTGATGGAGTCAGATAAACCGTAAACTACCCTGTTCAGAGAGAGCGAGGGAGAGAGTAGGAGCAGAGGCGGGGGGGGGGGCTTTACGTTAATGATTTTTAGACAATTTTTTTTTTCTAAACAATATTTATTCACACAAACAGGATTGGAGAATAGACAGAAGCCTGTAGACCACAATGTAGGCTTATACTTGGATTTGTTATGGGGAAGTTGGTTTGGCACAATTAAATCATTCAGTATTAAAAGTTCCACAATATTACCAATTCAAATATAAATCATGAATCTAGCTAGATAATATCAGAATTTCTAATGATCTCAGATATATTTGTGTATTGTTACTCAATCATCTTGAATTTGTATATCTGTTGGTATTTCATATTGATCAATTTGTTCAAACTCATGTAATTTTTTGTTTTGTGCATGAAAATATGTTCATTAAAGTGCGGGTAATAATGTGAAAGCTAATAAGCTAATACTATGTGTTTCTTTCGTGGACAGAATATATTCGTGAGAAATATATTATTTCATAATGGGAAATCCCCTACAGATTAACGTTATTAAAGGCCATTTAATCTCTCAGATTTAATTCTAGAAACACATAATAATATATTGATATTCACGTTATTTAAAGATACATCATCGGATATTATATACAGAGCTGACAGTTCTCACTATAATAATTAAAAACTAGATAATGTAAAGGGAATTTGGTACAAAATTTCTGTCAAATTGATCCACTCTGGGCTGAGAATTTAGCGATTGAGGTTAGCCTCGATCATCATTACCAACGATAAAAATAGTCTCGATTATCCATTTCATGATCAAATCATGAATGAAAATTGAGGAGCAGATCTTATTCTAATCCAGTATTGCAGGCTAACGATGGCATCGAGGGTTGAATATGGGCTGGATAAGTGAATTAATGTCTGAATAATAATTTAGAATGACCTGCAATTTAGCTCTTGCATTATGTATGTTTAATCTCAAAAATACATCGTTACATTAATAAAAAAATCTGTTCTAATAACTCGTCCTGTTATATTTAAACAGACACATCTTTTTACGAAATTCCATCCAGAATGATTTAAAACTTCATATCAAATTGATTATGTTTCAAATCTGTAGCCTCTGTCGGGTGACAGAGTTAATGGCAAAAGGCTAGGGTAACTCTGAACATATGTGTGTCGGGGTGAAAGGGATAACTCTGGAACGGAAGAATACATTAAAACTGAAGCAACTATCATGCTTACGATCGAACAATCGTGGAAAGGCATGGCCGTAATGCACACAACTTACTATTAAATCCTGCACTGGCCGAATATTTATATTTAGCCTTTCTCTCCCATTCCCGTTTTCACCACTTTTGTTTGATGTTTTGTGTTGACGAATAAGGTTTGAGCAGAACATTAACACGTTAGACCCAAGTGGTTGGTTACGTTGAAATATAGACCGGAACAGTTGCATGTTTAGTTGTTTGCTATTTACAGTTTGTGTATTACAAGATTACCGTGGTGAACCAACCTTACATCAGCTTTTGAGCAAGACGTTGCCACAGCATACTCTATCTATAGTAGAAAGCGTTTAACCCCATGCAAATGTAAGGAAATGTTACAGCCTGTAGTCGAAGAGACAAAATGATGAAATTGATGATGACCTGCGCCCTGTCATCCTTCACACCAAATCTCGTCAATCTACAATTATTGTTTTATTTACATCAGGTTATGCTAGTATTAAATATTTAAAGCGCTAATGGCTCTGTGTATAAACAAATTTAGAATAAAGACGTTCTATATATTCATATGACCACTAATTACACCAATAAAGAGGACCCAACGAAGTCGACAAAAATGTAACGCGTTAAACACATTTAAACACACTTTATGCCTCTACTAGGTTTACCAAAATTTTGATAGCCACGAATTATATCTATTGCGAATACGTTTCGATTTTTGTGATTAGGTGACCTGGGAATCTTAGAGATGCTTCTTTTCTCATACCACTAATTACTCAATAAAGATACATGAAGTTATTTATCGAGTGCTTATTTCCAATACTAATAGGGCAATGTAGGTACATATAAAGTGAAGAGACACCCAATCGTACTGGAATATATTGGATTTCATGAAAGGCATTCACAGAGTGCGCACTCGGCAAAATAGTGGGTGTCTCCCCAAGAGGAAGCCTGTCTACCCGAGTGATTTAAGGAGCACGTCTTTCGCGTTGATCTACGGTTAACAGCTGTGAGAATGAAAAGTCCAGTAGACTATGCGATTAAACGATGGAAGAGGAAATTAGCAGATGAAAATCCAGGAATTTACTTAAGCTTTGATAATTAATGCATATGCAGGGGTGGGTCCAGAGCCCCCCCCCCCCCCCCGCTCAGCAACACACACACACAAAAATAATGGCTTGCATCAATGAAATTACATCACAAAGTGATCCTGCGTCAGTATAAAACCGATTTCTCTGTTAAAAAAGCTCAATTTGTATGCATGCCTATGTAATTTACATGTAGAGACGATGATGGCAGATTTCCGTAATGGAAACCTGACAAACCCCCTTCTGCAAAAATTCCTGGATCCGTCCCTGATATGGACAGCGACCAACGCCACAAACACAATGTCTAAAATATAGTGTCTCTCAACCATGTCACGTGATCAACAAGGGTGATAATATTGATTCTCGTAGCATTGAAAAGTGAGATAGATTTAATGCACACTATTGGTAGATATATTAGTTTAAATATATGTTTAATCCAAATGGATAACATATTTAAATTAAAGTAATCAAGATTGAAATATCTGTTAAATCACGTCAACTAGGACTATACAGATTTTCGAGTGATCGCAACATTACTGTAACCTAGACACAACCCATTGCCCTTAAGACAAAGAGAGAGAAAATGACAAGGCAGTAAATACCTAAATATCAAATATTCAGTTAGATGTGAAGATAACACTCTATTTATTACATATATTTAGAATATTATACACCAATCCTCCTGATGGTTATCTTTCCCGCTTACGGCACTGTGAAGACATTGTTACACTATCTTTTTTTAAGATATTTACATAAAATGAATCGGATTTCGATGTTTCGAGCCGCCATATTTACGGTAAATATATTTTAGATAACTTATTTTTGTAAATACATGTTTAATATGTAATTCCTGGCGAATAACAAATTTTTAGATATATCTTAGATAACTTAATTTAGTAAATATAATAATGTTTAATATGTAATTCCTGGCGAATAACATATTTTTACTCCCCTTTTCACATGTATGTAAAAAATCCTTTAAAATTTTGTTGTTAATTTGGTTAGCACGGCATTAATAACCAACGTGTGGCGATTACGTATTGATATAGGATATAACATTTCAAATTATGTTATCTTTTTTTATAAAATAACAAATGTTGAACAAAGTCTCTATTTTTGACGAAATTCTAAATAATTTTATTTTTTATAGGGATTTTGATATTTCTTCATCTGGTCGGAATAATTGAAACACCTAAACTAATGAAGCTGATAATCAAATCCTCGATCTCTTTAATTATAATTTCGATAAATTTTGTACTTGTCCCGGCTCCAGCTGCAGATATTCTAAAACGTAAGTTAAAGTTTTATTTTAACCCATTACATTTTATATTGTATAATTTGATCAAGTGTATTAAACTTTCTTATCTTTGACAATTCTTTTAGAATATATTTTGTATTGAATATAATGATTTATTTTATTTGATTTATAAAGTAGTTTTGTTACATTCGATAATGGCTATTTTGTTGGGTTTCTTTTTCGATATTTATCCCGCAGCATTGTATAGAAATATTCAGATCCGGGCCATTTTAATATAGTTTTCTTGTGGCTAAAATCTATCATAGCTTCGTCTTAAGAATGTTTATTTGGGGCACTGCAAGTTAAGATGTCTTTTCAAACATATCCAAGTGCTAGGACGAAAAATGCACGTACTTCGATTAATGTCATAATATGATCAATATTTATTTGATTAAGTACATTGAAAACAACAACACATTTATCTATATTATTATGACACGCAATTGGTGATCATAATGTGAATATGGACAACAACCGAATTTTCTTTCTGGGCTTTCTGATTAGGATTTCTGTAATTCTGAAATTGAAATGGGGTTTAACGTCCTACTGTTTTGCACCGACTGGGCTAATGAAGACGATTAATTCTCTAGGGTCATAGGGTAGCGTCACGTCTACATTTAACTGTGTTAGATTTGCATGTCGGAAATTAAAAATTTATCAAGGCTTAAACTACACTAATAATATGTGTTAAAGTTGATTATTTAGTATTTAATTAAGAAAACGAAATCAAACATATCAACTCTAGATAATATCCCGACTTTCATTCAATGGTATTTAATAAAACAGGCCCATCCAATTACATTTCGCAAAACGTAAAGATGGCAGTGTGCACAGGGAGCAGAATAGATCGATGGAACTCCAATTTATCATTCGTTTGTAAATATTGATGGAACTCCAATTTATCATACGTTTGTAAATATTGAAAGTAATTGAACCATTTTTTAATCCTTTTATTCATATTAGACTCTGTCGAAGAGAATAAAATATTTTGATAGCTGACTGTGACTTCATATGCGGCATGCAAGATATACGGCTATTGGATATCATTATTTCAAATTATCTTATCAACACTGGTCGAGAACATAAGAACTAGTTGAATATCGGTGATTCTTGAGTGAGAAAACGGTTCAACATTTGTATCAGATTACCGTCGCCAAAATAGTCTAAAGGTGAACGGCGGGTATAAATTATTCGAAGCATCTCTTATAGGCCGTGATGTGAAATTCCAAGCAAGCTTGCTTCTGTTCTCCGTCCCGTCCATTTTCGGATGGAAAAAAAATACATTATCTAATTCTTCTAGTATTACTTTGTATTGCCGCACAACTTTTCTTTTATCAATTCTTTGACGTTTGACAGAAAACGTAAAATATATAAGGGCTTACTTATCAATGTGCGATGGCATTTGAATTTCGCGGTGATTTGGTTTAATAGATCACGTGACATAGCTCGCCAATCAGACACACACGACGAAAGGGTCAACAGGTCGTGTAGAGTGCAAGGTAACCGGTTTGTTTACGTTTTGATAGTAATAAAGCGGAAGGGTACTCCTTGTAGACTTTGTTTAAAAACACAGAGCTAAAACCGTTCACTGCGAGAAGCTGGGAAAAACTTAGGGTATGTGCTAACCAGTGGATCGAATTAGATGGAAACGGCGGGCTTGTAACGGAGACAAAATGCTATACTGGTTTGTTGGACAATGAATTCCAGGAATGTGTCGACAAAGCTCTCATTGGGGTATACTAACAATACAGACTAACAACGTAAAAAAACAACAACAAAAAACTCCAAAACAACCCCAAAACAACTGTGTATGAATAAAGTTATATTTAGAAGCAAGCAGCTAAAATTTTACCAGCAAAATAAGAAAAAGAATAATAGGTCTGTTTAATGTGTTAAGGGAATCATATTTTAACATTTTCCCATTTTCTTGCAAATGCAAGTTGATAATGATGAAGATATCCTCCTATTCCTAAATGCATGACAACTCAGACCAAGGACTACTCAGACCAAGACTGAGAGCCACTATGGTAAATACCCAAGTTGTTATGGAGAAAAAGAGAACCGAAATTGAGCTTGCATGAGTTGCCTGGCTGAAAATGTCACTACAGCTTTTGCACGACAAATCAAAAAGGGGGCATGTTCAGGCGCATTTCCCCTGGTTACCTTACTGTAGCTGCAGAAATGTATACCCCTCTTGTTATACTCTACTGTAACAAATGACAGGGCTAGGTTGACTAGAGATTAAGCACCTAACGACATTTTCACTGGGGATGCCAATCAGGCTGCACTAGGCTAAATATAGATGTGTTTGTTACAATGGAAGCTTTCTAGTATGGGTTTGTGAAAATTGTTCGAATATGAAAGTGACAGCGAAATGATATTGATGAAATTTATGTGATTTTTATGAGTATGCCTAAACCTATTTTTGTAAGCGGGTTTTAGATATAACGTATGTTGAACGCGTACATGTCGATAAATTTTCATATCATATTTACTTATTTTAAGCTGACACATATGTTTTTATTTTACTTTTTTTATTCAAATTCATTCTCTCCTTGTCAATGGTGCAGGCGGAAGGGCTGACAAGGTACACGGACTACTGTCTAGTCGTTCGAATGTGACAAAAAACAGAGGTCCTGTGTATACATAATTGGTGTGCACGTAAAAAGATCTCATGACAGTTGGAATTGGATATAAGAATAGGCCATAGTGCTGTGTCCGGGTAAAATTTCTCTCATAGTACACTGTATAGAATATGCGCGTCTTCATTAGCCCAAGAATGAATAACACAGAGCTGTTTGGTTTTCCATAGTTTAGTTTTCATTCTATCCGAAGCCATAAATATTAAGACAATAATTATATGTAACTAACCTCAGACATGTAGTGGGGTAATCTTGTTGGTGTAACAATACCATACAACACACTATATCGAAACCCCGATCTTTATGGTTTACTGGAAAATAATAAGTTTGTAACATAATAATATAAATAATATCTCTTTCAGGATGCCTGAAACCAACCGCCATTTCGTTCTGTATCGATGGGTCAATAACAGGCAATGATGAAGATTTTCAAATTATTACTGATTTTGTGGCAGATTTTGTTTTTTATTGGAAAACGATACAACCTTTGCTTCTATTATCAGCTATACCGTATAGTCTTAGTGTAACAGACTACGTTGAACCGACTATTGATGTAGATGCGTTCCAAGATCAAGTCAGGAGTTTGACGGATCCAGGATCCGATGCCAACAGCAACACAGCACTATGCATATATAAAGCAAGATCAATTCTTGCTACTAGAGTATCGGCAACGGTACCAAGACTTCTTTTTGTGATCAGTCGTGGTAAATCAATAAACAGTTTTCAAACATTATACGAATCGTTTTTAACAAGATCAGCTGGGATCGCTATATTTTCACTTGGCGTGGAATCGAGTTCGATGAATATTGAAATCAACCAAATGCCAACCAGCCCTCAATTTACCAGAACTGTCTCTGAACTAGACCGACTCAATTTTCAATTGGTGAATCTATTATTACGACGAATATGTGATGGTAAGCCGTTTTCTGGTTCTTTAGAGTATTTAAAGAAATTGTTATATCTTTCATTGTCGTTTATTGTGGGTAACAGTAAGATAAATTATACTTTCAAAATTTTATTAATTAATAACACAATATGAATATGAATATTTTTGACTATATACATATATTTAAGTAAACTAATTGTAATTATATTGTTTTGTTGAAGGGAGAGGGGTGTCTTATTTAATAAAATATAGTTTAAAAAAAAATTATAATGCATTCATTGAACCTTCGAAGACACAATAAGTCACATCATTGACATGTATTGTAAATATACGTAAATATATTGTATTGTACCGATTGTTGCAATTTGTTCAATTATGTCCGTCAGGTATGGCCTTCAAATTTAGAAAGAAACCAATGTTATACGCTGACACACTGCATTATACATTAATTTCAGTGATCTCCGAGATATCCGTGGGCCAACGTCCTACTGTGTAGTAACGCCAGCACAATAACACCCCTCTAAATGCGTTTATCGATATTGTAACATGCTTTTTTAGGATTTTAAAAGACATTACTAAAACAGAAGGGTGTTATTGTCCAATAGACGGTGTCTAATTGACCAATCAAAACGCAGGGTTTACACTGAAGCATGTTACAATGTATGTGTACTACATAACGACGGGAACACCAAAATTTGCTGATTGTCAACAAAGCTTTCCTTGAAGTATCTCGAAAGATACGATATATTATATAGATTTCTCGGTAGATGTGGGTTATTTTGTCCAATTATTGGATATTCAGAATGGAGTTTGTCGAGAAAATAAATCTATAAATATAAGGATATGTTTCAAAATTGGAAATTTCATTTAATTCAGTTTCAGTAACCGAAATAAAGCCGCCACCCAAGGAACCCGAATGGTGCACTGGTGTCACTGTTAGTGGAACCATGTTACCTATTATTGGTGACTGTAGCAGATTTGTTGAATGCACCCTTGTAAACGGTGTCATGACTCCAGATGTGAGAAGTTGTCCAGGGGGTGAATTGTGGGACTCAGTCAGTAGAAGTTGTAAACCAGCAAATGAAGCTATGTGTTATCAAGGTAAATTGAAAAGCTAACTTCATTTTAAGTATATCGGATGGCCCAGAAAAAAGTAAATTATTTAAAGTTTAATAATTAAAAACACATTGTATAGCATTAAGTTTGATAATTGCAGGTTAGCTGTACAATTAACATAGTTCGAGTTTAAAAATAAGAAAATTAGATTATGTTTTGTCGGAATGAACAGTTGCATGCCAATCACACCAGTCACATAAACAAATGGTCAATGTGTCCCCCGTCCTGCTCGGAATGGCTGTTTTCACACAGAATTCGAATTTACCTTTAACCATCTTTATATTAGTGTATGCTGTGTATTCTAATGTTTTGTTTCTTTGAGTTTTGTAGAATTGTGCGATGAAGTAACTATCGATGGGACTTTATTGGTACTGCTTGGAGATTGCTCGATATATGTAGAATGCAAACTAATGGATGGGGTTATAACGCCTACGGCACAAAGCTGTGGTCAAGATCAGCTATTTGATCCAACCACCAAAACGTGCCGTCCTGCAAACCTTGTTACGTGTTCAAATGGTAAACTTTATTTGCTTCTAAATGTATAACTCACTATCCAAAGCCTAAGCTGTGTGAAGTACCAATGGGCATGCTGTTCAAAGCCTAATCTGTGTGAATTTACAATTGCATCGACGAGCCCCATAACCACGATTGGCAAGCCAAGCAAGTTTCTTAGGAAACATTTAGGTCGAAAGGGACGGGGCGTATTTGCTTTTTTAATTACAAGAAATCAGTGTTATCAAATATTGTTTGGTTGGATTAGGTAGTAGTTTACATTTGTACAATATGGTCAATATGTGTTATTTCTAGAAAACACTAAATTGTGAAATGTTCGCCTGCCTCATTGATCACGCAAATGGATCCCTTAATATATCGATATGCATATTTTATAATAGAGTGGTGCACGGATATAACTGTTAGTGGAACCATGCTACCTGTGATGGGTGACTGCAGTATGTTTGTCGAATGCAATCTTGTTAATGGCGTCATAACACCGGAAACGAAGAACTGTGTCACAGGGGAACTATGGGACCTGACATCGGGATTATGTAGAAGAAGTGACCAGGCAACCTGTTCAAACGGTAAGTAAAACGTTATTGCTAAGGGTAATCAAAATGTATGAAAATAAAACTTTCAGAAATGATTAAATGTAATAAAACAATAATTTTACGGGCTGGAATAGCAGTAAAACGCGTTTGCGGCCGTCAAATCATAGAACAGTACTCAAAAATTACAAAATTTTCTTGGAGAGTCCATACAAGGCCAACTCCGAATCTTCGCCTCTCGAAGAAAACCGACTCCGCTGTCTGTAAGCTGAAATTTTTCTGGCATTATAGTTCTGCTCACCTAACTGCCATCGAGTCATAATAAAACGCCAATTTTCTTTTTCTTTTAATTGAATACCACGAATTTGTACTGAGTTTAGTATGGATTAAAATATTTTGTCTGGAGCCACTGTACTTATATATAGTGCGACATTTTTCGGGTATCGATTATTATTTGTTATTGCAGCTGCAACAGTCTGATTGGATGTCTGGAATTCAGAGTGTGATTTCGGTTACAAAACCATTGGATACTTTTTGGGTTGGCTTACACGCGGTAGAATAGGAGAAAACGCATTTTCGGTGGTTAAATTTTCTCCGGGAAATCGGGTCAGCCAGTTAGACCAAACTGAAGTTACTGTATTCACAGACTGGAATAGCAAGAAAACGCGTTTGCGGTAGTTAAATTTTTAAAATTTGCTCCCAACGGTACCGTCTTCGGGGATTGTAATTTACTGTAAAGGATTGATTGGAATTCGAGTCAGCCACCTTAATTAAGCTACATTAGAACACTTCGAAGTTGTTTTGTTCACAGGAAAACGTGTCTGCAACCGTCAAATATTCCAAAATTTTCTTAGGGGTGGGGGGATACAAGATAAGCTCTGCTTTTTCGCCTCTCGAGATAGTCCAGCGCTGCTGCCTGTAAACCCGAATTTGTTTCGGGCATTTCGGGTTCTGCCCCCCCTAACTATCATCGAGCCCGTACGCCTTTGTGTATGTGCTAAGCATGCCCAGTTGCCTTTTAACTACATATATGTGGTGGTGAACTGCTGAATTTCGCCACAGTTTGAGAAATCTGGTACAAATATGTAGGCCTAATAGAAAGATCGTTATTAATTATGTTATTTTTAATTAAAAAAGTGGAATTCCAACATTATTAAAGATTACTATTTTTATATATGTATAATTTTGGATTTGTCATACATATAAATTGCCCTTTCAATTCTCTTGTGTATAATATCGTGAATATCTAGCCCTTCATTAATTCGTCATATCCATTGTTTGTGTGTTTATTTACAGAATGGTGTTCTGGTATAACAGTAGACGGAACCATATTACCAGTACCAGGGGAGTGTGGCATGTTTCTTCAATGTACGTTAATTCAAGGTGTAATGACAGCAGTTATGAATAATTGTGGCCCTGGCGAATTGTTTGATACGAACACTTCAAGCTGTTTGCCGGGAGACAGCGTAAATTGTTTAACAAGTAAGTTTTTTTTGTTATTTATTGAACCAAAGATGGATGTTTTAAAAATGAACACAATAATTGTTTCAACTTATTTGCAAATTTTTAAGCAATAAACTTTGATATAAAATAAGTTATGGATGAATTTGTTTTATATGAAAGTGTTTTGTCATGTTTATTTTCTTGGGCCATTAGCTTTAAGTGTTTGCAATGTAATTTCAACACTGTAGGGCATCGTTGGAACATACATTTAACTATTTGTATCAATAAACACAATATTATATTGACCCCTTTTTGTTTTGTTTACTTAATAACAGTTGCTCGAGTTTTACCCGGAACATCTCCAGTAACGTCACCCGTTACATCTCCAGTAAATTCACCCCTTACTTCTCCAGTAACTTCTCCAGAAACATCTCTAATATCCTCACCTGTCACATTACCTGTAACATCCCCAACAACCTCACCCACCGCATCACCCGTAACGTCCCAAACAACCTCCCCGATAACATCCCCGGAAACTTCTCCAGCGACCTCCCCCATTACATCCCCAACAACCTCCCCAGTCACACCGCCAGTAACATCCCCAACAACCTCCACAATAACATCCCCGGAAACTTCTCCAACGACCTCCCCCACTACTTCACCAGTAACTTCTCCAGCAACCTCACTCGTAACATCCCCAGCAACATCCCCAACAACCTCTCCCGTCACATCACCCGTAACATCCCCAACATCCCCCCCGATAACATCCCCTGTCACATCACCCGTAACATCCCCAACAACGTCTCCCATCACATCAACCGTAACATCCCCAACAACCTCCCCAATAACTTCTCCGGTAACTTCACCAACGACCTCCCCCGTTACATCTCCAGTAACGTCCCCAACAACCTACTCCATCACATCACCCGTAACATCCTCGATAACATCCCCAGTAACTTCGCCATCGCCAACAACATCACCCGTCACATCACCTGTAACATCTCCAACAACTTCTCCCGTTACATCACCCGTAACTTCTCCAACAACATCTCCAACAACATCACCCGTCACACCACCAGTAACATCTTCAACAACTTCTCCCGTTACATCACCCGTAACTTCTCCAACAACCTCCCCCACTACATCACCGATAACCTCTCAAACAACATCTTCCGTTACATCACCAGTAACATCCCCAACAACCTCCCCCACAACATCACCCGTAACATCCCAAACAACCTCTTCGATAACATCTCCGGAAACATCCCAAACAACCTCCCCCGTCACATCACCAGTTACATCCCCAACAACCTCCCCGATAACATCTGCAGTAGCTTCCCCAACGACCTCCCTCACTACATCACCAGTAACGTCTCCAACAACCTCACATGTTACATCACCCGTAACATCCCAAGCAACCTCCCCCGTTACATCACCAGTAACATCTCCAACAACTTCCCCCGTTACATCACCTGTAACATCTCCAACAACATCCCCCGTTACATCACCAGTAACATCTCCAACAACCTCCCCCGTCACATCACCTGTAACATCTCCAACAACTTCTCCCGTTACATCACCCGTAACTTCTCCAACAACATCCCCCGTTACATCACCAGTAACATCTCCAACAACCTCCCCCGTTACATCACCTGTAACATCTCCAACAACTTCTCCCGTTACATCACCTGTGACATCTCCAACAACATCACCCGTTACATCACCCGTAACATCTCCAACAACATCACCCGTCACATCACTTGTGACATCTCCAACAACATCCCCCGTTACATCACCCGTAACGTCTCCAACAACATCCCATGTTACCTCATCGGTAACATCTCCAACAACCTCCTCCGTTACATCACCTGTAACATCTCCAACAACTTCTCCCGTTACATCACCCGTAACTTCTCCAACAACATCCCCCGTTACATCACCAGTAACATCTCCAACAACCGTTACATCGCCTGTAACATCTCCAACCACTTCTCCCGTTATATCCCCCGTAACTTCTCCAACAACATCCCCCGTTACATCACCCGTAACGTCTCCAACAACATCCCCTGTTACATCGCCGGTAACATCTCCAACAACCTCCCCCGTTACATCACCTGTAACATCTGAAACAACCTCCCCCGTTACATCACCTGTAACCTCTCCGACAACTTCTCTTGTTACATCACCAGTAACATCTCCAACAACCTCCCACCTAACATCTCCAATAACAACCTTCCCAACGACCTCCCCGATAACATCTCCAGTAACTTCTCCAACAACCTCATCCGTTACATCACCAGTAACATCATCAATAACCTACCACGTCACATCACCCGTAACATCCCGAATAAACTCCCCGATATCATCTCCGATAACATCGCCAACAACCTCACCCGTTACATCACCAGTAACATCTCCAACAACCTCCCCACTTACATCGACAGTAACTTCTCCAACAGCCTCCATCGTTACCCCAACCATCCCAGGTAAGAAACGGAAATATAATAACGATGGTAATTAAAGACAAATATGCCATTTAACTTTGTATTATTACATTGAATTACATTAGATTAGATAGATTAGGTAGAGCTTTATTTATTTCAAATATGTGTATCTATTACCAAAGTAGTATGATCATACAACCTTTTCGTTTCACAAAATGATACCACAGCTCTTCAGCCCATACATCTATAATAACTCGAACATTGGATGTGGATCCTGAACAGAATTTATCATCACCAACCCAAATTGTGTTTACTCATCCCCTGATTAAGATATCAAGCACAAGTGACTCTCAGTAGTCAAATTGAAAAGCCTAATGGACTGATTCGGGAAAACAATTAAAAACTAAAAGTTGAAATGATATGAGCGATCTGAGTATAAATTTACGATAAGTCAATTACAACCACGTGGACAGTCTATTTCATCGACCAGCTTGCATTTATTAGATACTGAATCCCAGAATTCTCCAGGTGAACAGTTCTGTATGATAGCTGTCATAATTCCACCAATGAGTGCACATTTAACAGACATCGTAGTACAGTCTCCAGTGAATGATAGAAGTCGTTATACGAGTTTCTGTGAATAACAGCAACAACAACAGCCACCACCAACAACAAACACTTTGCAATACATGTAGTTATTTTCCTAGTGTCAATTTGATTAGAATTTCTGTTCCTTTATTTATTCTGACTTTTTACACTGCATTGTGATTTTACCTACCAATGTCGTATTTATTTGCTAGAGCAGTCACAGCGCTTCCCATGCGTTATTTTCGTGTAAACGTCGGTCAATAATTTTAAAAATGATTTGAGCTGTTACCTATATTTAAGAATATTTTAATATAACCACAAATTGTGGTAGAAAGCTGAATAAAAAGTTTTGGTTTGCATAGCATTGGTTTCTAAAATAAAATAACAATATTACCTAATGGGATATTATTTCGGATCCTTAGAATCCAATGTTGAATAATATTCTTATTTTGAATAAATGTGACCTTGCGGAAGACATAATTGTATTTAACATAACACTAATAGAATGGGCAAGATCCCAGGAGCACACTTAGGTCAATAATTTTAAAAATGATTTGAGCTGTTACCTATATTTAAGAATATTTTAATATAACCACAAATTGTGGTAGAAAGCTGAATAAAAAGTTTTGGTTTGCATAGCATTGGTTTCTAAAATAAAATAACAATATTACCTAATGGGATATTATTTCGGATCCTTAGAATCCAATGTTGAATAATATTCTTATTTTGAATAAATGTGACCTTGCGGAAGACATAATTGTATTTAACATAACACTAATAGAATGGGCAAGATCCCAGGAGCACACTTAGGGAACTACATCCACCACGTTTAAAGTTAAATTATTTAAATCTAAACCATATTATTACATTCGAACATATCGGATGTGTAATATTTGATACTGTTTATTGAATGGATTATACCAAACAAGGTACAATTCGAAAATTGAAAATGTAGATCACGTAGATTTTATCTTGTTGTTTCCTCCTGGATCCATATGAACAACTTTCTACTTTTCATGATATTCTGCAAATATTTTAGTTTCTATTGCCCAATATTTTTGTGCATGATAATACGACTAAACATAGATTACAATGTAAAACAATTTACTATATTATTTGCTCATTGACGTGAACTCTCACTTTCGAAAGAGCCCTTTTCCCCTTTTGACTAGTGCACAACGAAATTTCCGTTGCTTGTGCAGAAAATGATAGACAACAAAAATGATTATTCAGGCGGAGTTAAATACCATTGTCTAACTACGAACGTATGAACATGGGCAAGGGAAAAATAAAATATCAATTGCTATGTGGGAATTTAAACAGTCCGATTGCTACAATTTACCAAGGTTCCGAAATGTTATATTGAGATATTGATGGATATTTTGCACTTAATTAATGATAGCGCCATATTCCGTCCGACTATACAACACACATTATTTGCTTAAATATTTTTATTTGCTTAAGTTTGAATAATATGCTTCAGGGGACGGTGTGTTATTTTATCTAAATTCAAACCATCTTAACCTCAATCTGTAGGCGTGTTCTCTAAATAATTGCATTAATATCATAATCATTCTTTTCCATTGGCGGTCGGTAGCAGAATATTGGTCAGTAAATGTTCGTTTAACAATACTTTACAACGGATTTGCTCATATATATTTATTGGTTAAAATAGAGGAAAGTGTGTTTAAAAATTTGTTTAACATATAGATGTCACATGATTGAAACATATTTTCTATTAACTATTTGGTTTTATATATGTGTATATAAAGATGTTTCTTCAAAAGAAGTTTTTTTATATAACTAATTTAGAGAGACTAGTGTACAGATACAACTGTTGAAGGAACACTTCTATCATTCACTGGAGACTGTACTACGATGTTTGTTCAATGTACAGTCATTGGTGGAATTATGACAGCTATCATACAGTACTGTTCACCTGGAGAATTTTGGGATTCAGTATCTAATAGTTGCAAGCCGGTCGATGAAGTAGACTGTCCATATGGTAATTGTTTAACATTTGTATTTATACCCATATCGTTTCAACTTCTCGTTCTTGACTGCTTTCCAGGTTAAGTCCATTGGACACTTTACTTTGACTACTAGGGGTAAATTATGATCGATTGTTTATTCGGGGTATGTTGTTAAAACAACTTGTGTTCATGATGAAAAATTTACAACATTACGTTTAAGATTCATGTAAAACTGCCATTGACGGTACAACCTATCCAATAGATGGTAACTGCAAGAGTTATTATAGATGTATGGGAGGAAGAGCTACGGTGTCATGCTGTGCCACGAACAGGTTGTATGATGGTATCAGTTGTGTTATAGATACAATGGGAACGTGTTCAGATCCTTGTGTTGATAACGGTAGGTTCTATAGCTTAACCCTTGTCGGTGCACGTGGGGTCTCCGTGGACCCCATGCACTTGTTTTATAGTGTTTTGTAATAACTACTCGGCCCTGCTTTCTGAAATTTAGTGACTTTGTCTCCAATATATTTATAAACATAGCGAATAGATCGGTATTCATCTGCTTCCCACATGAAGAGTTACGTTACATGCCAAACAGGCCCAACTCTTGAAGGGAACAAGGGGTCCAATCGGACCCCAAACTTACAACTCGCAGTAGGAATTTTGATAATGTGTTTGCTGCCTGATACCACATTGCGTATGCCAGACTATTCTCTCTTTAAACATCTACATGTCACAAATACCAAAAATTAAATGATGAATTCCAAAAATTCGATGTTTTTTGTATCAAGCGTGAATCGCCATTTAACCCCGTTATAACATAGTACACAAAGTAGCAATTTTGTGAGTATTATTAAATCTGTTCAAAATGTCACTTAAATGATTTTGTATAATAATTTAGTTGTTTTTCAGTTGTCAAATATAAATGCAAATAAAAACTTAACCGCCGCTTTGAAATTCAAATACATCTTTACGTGAAAACTTTGAATTACAACTGGGGTCCATACGGACCCTTTGTTACCTGCTATGTGATTCTCGCCACGTGCACCCACAAGGGTTAAGCTCTTACATCATTTATGCCATTCTGAAGCCAAAATTTGTTTTCTGTGATGACATGTTTATTATGGAAACTAAGTATTCTGCCCAGACTGTACTCTTCTCGAATATCAGTGTTCAGACAACTTCTATTTTTTTGTCTTACCTAAACGAATTCAAGGGAATCCAAGCCAGTTCCACAAAGTTATAGGGCGTGAAACGTCTGATTTTATTCACCCAAGTTCCATTTTTAGAATAGAGAACACTTCGACCACGCCTTGTACTCTAATCGGAGCAATATGCAATAAAATTATCTGTTGTTTAAATCAACTAGCTTTCAGCTTGTAATGTAATGCCTCACAGCAGTCAGATCGGGGAGCCCAATCCTATGAACTGATATGACCCCGCAGCTATAAATGTATACCTATGTACAGATTAGTCATTTTAAACCGCGCCTTTTGGTTCTTGGAGCAAAGAATTTTATTTCAAGTGTACACGACAACCGCGTTAGATTAAGTTCCCAATGTTTTTTCTATAAACAATATTTTATTCGTAAATGAATAGAATAAGAGAACTATCTAACTCATAATACCTATATACAATTAACATTAGGTGTGCAAGGGAAATTTACACTTAACTTTGAAAAAATAACCTGGCTATGCGAGGATGATCTATTATTAAATTCTGGTGTCCTGAAGTAGTCAGTTATTATCTAATAAACGTCCTAATTTTTCCATTGACAAAAATTGTAAACTCTTAAACGGTAAGCAAGACATTGAAATTAAACTCATAAGTATGCACATATGGCTATAGTTTTACACATTACTACTGATGGCAATTTTCGCAACAGAGAATTTTTGATTCAATTATGAATGTCGATTGTTGATCACTTCCACAAGAAACGAGATTCTGTTCCGTCTTATTTATTGAGACATCCATTTACATATGTAAATTTTGATATTTTTTCGTTTCTAGTTGTAGACCCGGTACCAGTTGCTATTGCGACACCAGGTAAGGTCAGCAAACAAATTAAGGTTACAATATGGTTTTTGCAATTAAACTAGTTACCCCGTGCTTTTGCTACGAGTTGCTGTTGAGATTCATGAAATCAAATTTATTGGATTTAAATATTTCGAAACTTATCAGTAGTCTAATTGGCATTTGAATTAAAACATTCAACATCTGCACACATTTGTAATGTGCTTATAATCGGTTTCACATCTTTCCTGCACCAAAAGATTGGATAAACATTTTATCAAAAGGAGGATGAATTAAAAGGAGGTTAAATAGGCCTAAATATGTCGAAAAAGTATCAAAGTATAGTTAGTGATTCGACTAAATCGCCCATTTAGGAATCAAAAATATTAACGTGTCTCTTCGCAAGGAGAGGTGATTGTAAATAAACAGTGAAACTTTCATATGGTTCAACTTTTAATGTTTTTTCTATCTAGATATGTGTACAGGATGTGCTATCTTTGAGGGTGTAGGCTACAACCCGTACCCTGGGGATTGTACTATGTACGTCCAATGTACAGCTACTGGAACAGAAATTACAGCTCACGCAATGCATTGTCGCGCAGGACAGTTTTGGAATCCAATGGCTGTAACTTGTGTTCCTGCTCAACAAGCCATGTGCAAAGATGGTAGGTATATAATTTATTTATCACCTTAAAGAAACATGTACAAAGGAACGCTTGTTCTTATTGACACCGACTGTTACTATCGTTAAGACAGCTGACGTAATCTAATTTTTTCGGGTTTTTTTAGAACTTATTGGTGAGTTAGTCATCTTTTTATAGAATTGTTTAAAGGAGAATTTGTAACTTTAAGTTTCAAACCTCAAGAAATATTACCCCCCCCCCCCCAAAAAAAAAAACCCAAGGAAACAAACAAAATGTTTGTGAACTTATCCCTGAAAGAGAAGGGCGTTATATGTTGTTAAAATCCTACAAAAAAATTAATTAAATGGCCATACAATAGCCACCTGATTTTCACCAATAAAATAATACAAATATAATTGTTTCAGACCCCTGTAAATCATTAGCTGATGATAGTATGTATGCTATCTCTGGTAATTGTAGAAGTTATTATAAATGTGAAGGGGGTAGAAGTATAATAGGTTGTTGCGAAGTTGGTCAGGTGTTTTCAACAGATGCATGTGTACAAGACGTTGGTGCTATGTGTAATGACCAGTGTGTCATGGCTGGTTCCGGAAGTGCAAGTAAGTGTTTTTGGCATTAACGCAAAAGAACCCCCGTTCTTACTTACGCTTATATGGTCAAAAACCTATTTAGTTTATGCAGGCCAGCTACCCGAATCCCATACGAAGATAATTAAATTGACTGTAACTTCGATTTGGGTCAAAAATGAAATTGTCGGTTTCACTGGATTTTATAATTATGCTGATTTGTTTTGTGGGGTGAAAATATATTACCATGGATAAAGTAAAAAATGAAAATAAATGCAGTAAAATATTCTGACTTGGGCTTAATCTGTGGAAACACAAATTTAGTGGCATAGAGGTAGAATAATGTTTGTTATTTGCAATTGAATTGATTTTCCGCCTGTATATTATTATGGGAATTACAGAAACTGACATTCGAAACCAATTTTGGAAATTGCGATTTTAGTGGGATTTTCGTGTCCTCTAATTCATGTCTATTTTTATATATCTTTTCCGGGTATGTGTTCAACTCGTCGGGGTATTTCTGGAGACAATACAAGATATGAAGCGTTAAATTTATTAAACCAGTGGATAACAGTAACTTGTGCTGCTGGTGATGTATATGATGATACTGTATGTTACTGTATCCGGCCAATGTTCATACAACAATCAACTACAGGTAAAGTTGGAAGAAATTATCAGCACAATTCGATAAGCGGGCGCTTGTCGAAACGTACAACACAATGATTGTTTAACCACAAATCACTCTGTGTTTCTGTATAGCGTTCAAACAATAACGAATCGCTTGTTGCATGCGTCTGCTAATACAAATACTGATTAGAAAAAACAGTTCAGGTGTATTACTTTGATAGTCAACAGGATGAATTATCCAATAGCATCCAATACTTCGAAATACCCCATACCACCCGCAATTATGATTCAAAACACATGAATACACTTTCCCCGAAATAGAAAAATCGAGTAAACTGGAATATCTATTTATTATAGAAGCCTATGACTACCATTCAATTTCTTCCTTTCGCCCCTTCAAAACACCAAAGTCGAAAAGTATAAGTTACGACAAAATGAAAGGCGACAGCACGGTATACAAGCCAAAATGAACTCGAAAATAGGAAATTAAGAAATAATACACTGCGATAATAGCGTCCCTCGTTATTTCCTAATTTATTATTTTCGACTTACATTTTGGCTTGTATACCGTCTTGGCGAGTTTCGACTTAGTCATATTTTTGTATTTATCGATGTTTGTCAGAAGGCGATAACACGCATACCAAGCCATAACGCAACTCGAAAATAGGTAATTAAGAAATAATCATTATTTCCTTATTTTTGAGTTGCATTTTGGCTTATATACCGTCTTGGCGACTTTCGACTTCGTCATATTTTTGTATTTATTGATGTCAGTGAGAAGGCGACATCACAGTAAGAAATGAACACACGCGCGACAAGCGACCTCCTTATTTGTTAATTTCTTATTTTCGACTTTCGCCTCGGGAGTTGTAGTAGTCTCTACTTTCCAGATCACAATCGAAATCGAATACGTACTATCAGGACTCACTATGGCTTTCATTTGTTTTCGCAGAAATGGATAAAACATTTTATTCCAAAAGACTATTCACATTTTTTCTCCTCCAACTGGAATAATTAATCTGTAAAAAATGTCTGATAAAAAAACAAGAAAACTTACGACAATTTAATTTATTATGAAGGGCTATTATAAAACAATTATCACGTACCGGTATATATACAATATACAATTTATACCATGCGTTGGGTGATTTAGTGGTTTAACGCGTGCGCGTGATATCAAAAGATCTTTCATTGATTCAAGTGGTGTGGTTTCTATTCTTTGCGTAAACAAGGGAGTAGGGTCGCCTGGTACGCTAGTTTCTTCCAACTGCTAAAGGCCCATAGGTACAAGACAGAGGGAGGGAGAAATGAAGTTTTTCGTTAATAGCGTTCGCCCTCTTATCATCTGCTGCCCCAGTGCTCCAGTGTTCCAATTATCCAGTCTTGCAGTTTTACAGTCTTCCAGTTATCCATTATACAGTATTCAAGCCACCATGGACCCGATAGTTAAAAGTTAGAAGAAGAGGCGATCCTACCACGCTGCGGTCAGCAGCACGGATAGATAAACCGACAGTGGAATCTTGAAATGTTTGATCGACCTTCTCGGCAAGTGGCAGGACATTCTAACCATCTACTTGAAAGACGACGAGTGACACGTGCATGTTCGAACCAAAGAAATAAAGACCAAAATCCTCGAGACAGAGAACCACACCCACATGGGGATTACTTACCGGTTTCACAAATGTTTTGCCAAAGTCGTCATCCTCACAGTTTACGACTTTCCAGTCCCTTACTCCGATAACTACTTCATCGAAATCATAAAAGACATCGGCTATGTAAGATCCTTCAAAGCAGAGAACCAGGCAATTTCACCCACCCACAGTAAAAACAACAGTAAATCCGACAGTCCCTCCAGCACAGTCCACAGTAAAGAAAACAGTCCTAGCAAGCAAGCAACCAACAGTCCCAAGCAGTAAACCAGTAAACCAGCCTCCTCCATGCCAAGCATTGAAAAGAAGAAGAGAAAGAGACGCTAGATCTCCATCAATATCGTCAACACCAGGCATCATTGAAATTGAAAACGAAAACATATTCATCTATCCAGAACCACACAATGTCAGGCATGGAGGAAGGGAAGATAGGTGCCCATCAACACCAGGGATCTTCGAGATCGTAGAATGTTAAAAAAAAAAAAAATAAAAAAAAATAAAAAAAAAAAAAATAACAAGTGATTGTCTGCGATATCACTTCGGTGGAAGCGGACGTAAAATACAAATACTTCACAAATGAAGTTTAACGTCCACTCGACACAAACTAAGTTATTTCGGTAATAACGTATGATTTAATTTTATTTTAATAATTCGCTAGGGAACTCGGAGAAAACCCACGAGGCTGGACAGGCAACCCTACTCCTTGTGACGTACAACCATTCGTACCCCCCCCCCCGCCCCTATCCCTACACTCATACAGACACACACGTGCAAGAGAATTATTTAAATAGTTATTGAATCACATGTTAGTCTCTAAATGATTTAGAGGGCGTCGGGTGACCCCCCCCCCCCACTCTCACTCTCTCCCCTGTCTTAAATTTACGTTTTACATGTAAAATAGTCATATTTGTTAATTGCAGGTACGGTATTTAGTTACGTTTCCTCTGTCGTATGAAGTCACAGTAAATGAAATTCAATTGCCAATGCGCGTATTCAAAAGTAGACTTCCGATGCAAGAAGTCGGCAGTACGACAGCAAGCCAAAATCATAGGTCACCATAAATACTATAGACTTTATCATACACAATATTTTGTTATCAAAATGTGATCTGGAAAGTAAAGACTTCTACAGTCGAAAATAAGAAATAAAGAAAAAACAAGGTCGCTAATAGCGCGTGTGTTTATTTCTTAATTTCTACTTTTCGAGTTGTATTATGGCTTGGTTTGCGTGTTGTCGCCTTCTTACCGTCACCAATACAAAAATATGACTAAGTCGAAAGTCGCCAGGACGGTATACAAGCTAAATTGCAAGTCGAAAATAAGAAATTAGGATATAACGAGTGGTGCTATTATCGCAGTGCATTATTTCTTAATTTCCTATTTTCGAGTTCATTTTGGCTTGTATACCGTGCTGTAGTTTTACATTTTGTCGTAACTTCTACTTTTCTAGAAATTATGAATAGTAGTTATAGGCTTCCATAATTTATAATATCATTAGGTCGAGCATCTGAAACAATCCCCAATTTAACCACATTATAATGCAATACTACCAAGACAATCACATACTATACAAAATTGAACATTATTTGTTAATTCGTCCTGGCCGTTCTTTTTTGCGATAGTTCAAGCGGACGTCATACACCACAGCAAATTTTTTTCAGAATGGTGCCTTGGTGTAACCACCCAAGCATTTGTGCCGTATCCACAGGACTGTAGCATGTATGTTCACTGCGCTAATATCGGTGGTTCCATGATGAAGTTCAAACAAACCTGTCCACACAAGCAATTCTGGGCCGACATGGCATGTAGGCATGCTACTGACGTCGACTGCCAAATTGGTAAGTAAGAATTGTTTAGTAAGAAGGAACCTAGGTGCAGGAAATAAAAAATATTCTTTAATATCTAGTTAATATTTATAAGGTATGGAGAAATTGTATTGCATAAGTTTAGCTTAAACCTTAGAGGATTTATACGAGAACAACAATTGCCTTTACTACGATGGTTTAAACATAAATCTAAAATAGTGTAAACATTTATGCACAGAACCTTATTAGCACCGTAAGTATTGTCATCTTAAACGAAAATGCATAATTCAATAACGTGCATCTTCATATGGATCTACCTGTACTTATAGTTTTTGTGCTTTACAGAACAATGTAAAACTGCCGCTTCTGGATCTAAATTCCCCATGAGTAACAGTTGTAGGGCTTACTTTGAATGTGTTGATGGTATGACGGAGATTAGGTGCTGTGCTGATGATTTCTATTTTGATGGTACTACATGTGTAGCTGATGTTGATGATTCTTGTGATGTCTCGTGCTGGTCAACAACTGCTGTAGGTGCGTATTTATGTGGTAACGAATATAAGTTAACACATCTAGTACTCGTTGATTTGATAAAAGTGTTGATTATATTAAATGTGATATATTCATTTGTATTGGGAAAGGATATAATCCACTCTAGTGATGTTTAGGTTACCCAAGAGTAAACATATTATTAAGTCAAATTCAATTGACTAATCATCAATCGGAATAACCAGGATTCTTTTACAGGTACTTTTAATGTTTTTCCACAACAAATATTAAGATTCTTAATTCGCTATTTTGCAATTAATCAAACATAGACATTAAACAGCATTCATCTCGAATTATGATAATATATCAAGATTTATGTAATTCTTTGCCTTGAAATCACATAATCAGTGCGTTGAGAGATATATCTATATTATAGTTTCAGGCAATGATTGTCAACTAGTGGTAGATTACCCATTTAACGCTGATCTAAAAGATATTTCTGGACGTAACATACCCATAACGCCTACCAACATTGAACATATGAATGCTGGACCCAACGGTTATATTAGTTTCAGTTCCATGTCCAAAATGATCATATGGTACTTTGCGAACATGTATTTTGGAAGTACATTGGATATAAGTTTTAGATTTCGTTTACCACTAGAAGCAGATACCGGTGCCAGTTATACTATATTATCTAATTGTTTTGGTTTGGATGAAATGGGACCGTCTATTTACATCGGTATCAGAAGTGGCGCTCAAAAGTCTATCGTAGCTATGTTAGATACAACGGATAATGTCAATATGCAATTGCTGTCTCTTCCGTTTTCAGTAAGAATACATTCTATGTTATATTATCAAGTGTTAGTTAAAAAAAACAAAATGTGATTTTTTTCGTTCTCCGGCAAGAAAGTATCTAGTGGGACGAATGATACGAAAAACTGAGCTCAACCCGTGTATTTGTTGGCGGTCACACAAACGAACCAGTTGCAGTTGGATTTCGATAATTGGTAAGCGAAGAAGCCGCTGGTGGGTCCAAATATCCTCGTAGCACTCTGCATGGCATATGCCTGGCCTTATTATCCCAGTTAGTGGAAAACAGTAGGACGTTAAACCCCATATCATGCCATCGAATAGTTTGGTCCGTTTGTATGTTCATAATAAAACTGTGTAGCCACGTGGTGAATATTACAAGAAATATAAATAAGAAAATACCAACAAGTAACATATTTTTTAATGTCAGTATTTTCTGGAAACGGATTGTATTCGCCTTGTGACTAAATTTAGTTAAGAGTGTCTCGCTTATATATTTTCTAGACTGAATGGGTCGATGTTCGTTTTACTTACGATGGTTCAAAGGTTATTCTTCAAGTTAACGAGGTCATGACAGAGTTTCCAAGAACAGGCCAAATAACTCAACGCCAGCCTCCGTTAGTGTTTGGAATCCCGGCTATGATTGGTGATGTAAGATTTATCGGAGATTTGGATAATGTAAGTTCTGTAACTTTTTGTGATCGCTTTCAAATAGAAAACTAAGGAAAATTGTGTACAACACATTACATAAGAACCTTACGGGGGAGCGGAGAGATGTGTCGATTACACTAAAAATATTTTTACATCTCTATTGACGTTGCTTTATCATATTGCCTTAATTTGTAGCCAAAGTGGCGCGAAAGTTGCTCAGTGAGGACATTGATCGTTCGAGTGGGACGTGAAAACAGAGGAAAAGAATCCTTCACAGATGGAATTCAACTGCGGTTCGGCCGCTATTTACTTATAGTGCTGCAATGTCTGTCGTAGTCTTCCTAAACATGGATGATGCAATTCATTGATATCGCAAGTCTTTAACGAAAATAACCTCTATTAGAATCTATTTGCAATGGTTTGTGTCACTGCTATATTTTGTCTTGTTTCTGTAGTTCAAGATGGCCAACTGTTTCATGAGTATTGGAAATGATCCAAGTAAGTAATATGTTTTGTTATTGTTTTAATTTGCATAACTTTATTTATTAAAACTGGTATAGTTTGCTTTTAAATATTTATGAAGTTCAACATATAGAAATAGTGTAAACAGTCGGAATGTTTTCTATTTTTACAGCATTAATCGTGCCAGCCGTTCTTGAAGCTGCACCGGTCGGCGATGTAGCCTCCCTGTCACCAACAATCTCAGCCGTTACATCACCAATAACACCCCCAACAACCTCCCCATTTACGTCACCCGTAACATCTCCAACAACCTCCCCCGTTACATCACCAGTGACATCTCCAACAACTTCTCCCGTTACATCACCCGTAACTTCTCCAACAACATCCCCCGTGACATCACCAGTAACATCTCGAACAACTTCCCCCGTTACATCACCTGTAACATCTCCAACAACATCCCCCGTTACATCACCAGTAACATCTCCAACAACCTCCCCCGTCACATCACCTGTGACATCTCCAACAACCTCTCCCGTTACATCACCCGTAACTTCTCCAACAACATCTCCCGTTACATCACCAGTAACATCTCCAACAACCTCCCCCGTTACATCACCTGTAACATCTCCAACAACTTCTCCCGTTACATCACCCGTAACTTCTCCAACAACATCCCCCGTTACATCACCAGTAACATCTCTAACAACCTCCCCCGTTACATCACCTGTAACATCTCCAACAACTTCTCCCGTTACATCTCCAACAACTTCTCCCGTTACATCACCCGTAACTTCTCCAACAACATCCCCCGTTACATCACCAGTAACATCTCCAACAACTTCTCCCGTTACATCACCCGTAACTTCTCCAACAACATCCCCTATTACATCGCCAGTAACATCTCCAACAACCTCCCCCGTTACATCACCTATAACTTCTCCAACAACCTCCCCCGTTACATCACCTGTAACTTCTCCGACAACTTCTCCTGTTACATCATCAGTAACATCTCCAACAACCTCCTACCTAACATCTCCGATAACATCCCAAACTACTTCTAAGATGACTTTGCCTACCACACCCCCAGTTAGCGACGAACTTACTCAAATTCAGAAAATAGGTAAGCTCCAATGTAACTCATCACACACTATTAGATTAATTGGTTTTCCACATAATTATCAAAGTGATTATTTTAATTTTATTATTTAGAAAATTGAACTATTCGAAAAATATAACATCAAAAACTTTACCGAAAAAGCCCTACAACAACTAGAAATTGTTTCTGGGGAAACATTCACAATAAATCAGCCTGTAAACATGTCAGTCTATGAATGTCCATTTTATTTAAAGTTGAAATCAGATCGGTCTTATATTAGACTTTTATCAAGTGTATGAGATTGTTTTTTTTTTCTAGCCCCAATTATGTGTAACAGCATTAGTATTTCAAATCTCCCGGTAATGATGCGGGCGCGTAACAAATGCAATATATATATCGAATGTATTGTGGTAAATGGTGTCCGACAGGCGATTGCCAAGGAATGTGCAGCAGGTCAATTTTGGGATGTCGCCTCGCAGTCCTGTAAACTTGCTGACAATGTAGTGTGCTTGTACGGTAACTATTTTATTTTTTTAAAATTTTAATGTCAATGATAATAATGTTTATACTTTATGGCAGCGTTTCCCAGCAGCATAATACACATAAAACGGTATGCTTTTATCTAGTGTACATCTAGTGGTTAAACTCTTGATATCTATGCACTTTTGAGATCTGACAAAAAAAAAAAAAAAAAAAAAAAAAACCGTTTTACCCAATTCATTTGAATGACATTAATTTGAATTGCATTACCCGAGCAGCAAACGATTGCAATTTTAGTACCACTTAAACATACATTATACAAGAGCAAAATATGCCTATTGTAGGTCTACCTTTAGGCCTGGAATATAAAAACTATTAACTAGACATTAAGTAACTTAGAGCTGATTAGACCATAATCAGCTCTCGATGTCAAGGCAGTCTGTGATATTTGTTGGATTATAGTCCGATTTTCTGCAAAACTGTCCTTCGTGATTAACGATTAAATGGATAATGGAGACTTTTAGTTTTGTCTTACCGACTTGAGTAATGATGATCGAGGCTAAGCGGAACTTTCATACGCTTTGTTCTCGGTTCATAGTGGATCAATTTGACTGAAAGTTTCAGCAAATGGCCTTTACATTATGTAGATTTTAACTATTATAGCGCGAAATACCAACTATTTATCTAATCTCCCATAATGTATCTTTCATTTAACCGAAGTTTGATTATAAATTGTAGTATTTTGATAATATTAATCGATACGTTCTTGTTAAAACAGATCCCTGTAGAGTAGCTCCAGCTGGTTCCGCCTTCCCGATAGGATTAAGTTGTACAAGTTATTATCAATGTAAGAATGGTCGATCTCTCGTATCGTGCTGTGATCAAGCTGAACAGTTTACTGGAATGACCTGCCAACCCGATCCAACTGATATATGTAGCGATACTTGTTTAATTACCAGTAAGTGTTAAACGATTTACGTTTTTCTATCACATTCAGCTGGACATTGGAAGCTATTGGTCATAATTTTTATTTACATTCAACTCTCTGACATGACCTAACAAATGTTATCGTCTCGAAAATCGAATATGTTATGCAGTTTTGGTTTTACTAAAGGATGTACGACGCCACGAACTCGTATGTCTTCATGTTGACGAAAGGCTAAACCGTACATAATTTGTGTATTAATACGTTTTTTGTTTTTATTATTTCATGAAAGCTTTGTTAAGGCTCGATAATTTGATTATATTTCCAGCTAATCCACAGATAGGTGCACTGGGCATGACAGATGACGGTGAGTTATTTTAATACAGCTGTACCTATTGTTACTTTAAATAAATTAGTTATAATATATAAACACGTCTTTAATTTCTTCAAGGACAACTCTATACTAACAACACTGCAAGGTAATTCTACTATCTACTAAAGCACTATTTTTATCAAGCCATCGATCATAATAAAAATACCAGGATCATCTTTTGTGACATAAGCAAGGCCTGTGATAGAGTCTGGCATGTCGGACTCTGTCACAGGCTGGATGCTGCTGGGGTCTAAGGCGGGTTATTATTATGGTTCAAGAATTATTTAAATAATCGAAACCAATGCATCGTAATACATGGAACCTCCTCGGACTCCGGGGGCATCCCCGCTGGTGTCCCACAGGGCAGAATACTGGGACCACTATTATTTCTATTATATATCAATGATATTGTTGATGATATACAATCATACATTAGACTGTTTGCAAATGACACCTGTCTTTATTTAAGGCATGAGCAGTTACCCTAAACAAAGATCTACAAAAGATAAATGCATGGGCGGAAGCGTGGTTAATGACTTATAATCCCTTAAAGACAGAAACCCTAACCCTCACAACTAAACGCAACATTGTGAAACCACCCCTATTAATGAAATCAATAAGAATACATTTAAGGAAGTAACTGAACACAAACATCTTGGACTTATTTTTCAAACCAATTGTAAATGGAACAGTCACATTGATGGTATAATTAGCAAAGTGTCAAAATTAGCAAAGTGTCAAAATTAGTAAACTGCCTACGCTCCTTTAAATATCGCTTAAAGAGAAAATCGCTAAATACCTTATATTCTTCATTTATTCTGTCACATTTTGACTATGCCGATGTAATCTGGGACGGGTGCACCGACTACTGATCTAATAATATCGAATCCCGTCAGCTTGATGCTCTGCGCACTATATGTGGGGCAGTCACGCTTCCCTCTACGTGGAAACTGGGTTTATTCCACTCAAAGAATGGCGAAATCGGTACAAATTAAAATTACAATACAAAATTATAAACAACCTAACCCCACCCTATCTCAAGAATCTCATAAATCTGGAACCAACAAATACATATTCATTTCGAAATGAAGATAAAATTTAAGAATTTCGATGTCGTAGTGAAATATTTTCTAAATCATTTATCCCATCCAATATAAAGGAATGGAATAAACTCAGTCCTCTTGTAAGAAATTCAAGAAGTCTTAAAATATTTTCCGATCATCTCTCCAAATCAGATATAAAAATTCCATCTTTTTACTATAACGGTCACGGAAAGTCCAAATAATCCATAGTAAATTCAGACTCCGATGTTCTGGTCTACAGGGTCACAAGCACCTAAGACATGTTGCTGACAGTCCCGCATTCCTCTGTGGTCACTTCTTTGAAGATCCTGATCACTACCTTTTGCAATGCTCTTTACATTGCACGAAAGGAAACCATAGACAAATACAATACAATCATACAAACATAAAGTGTCTCTTGTTCGGATCCACTAATTACTGTACCGATGTAAGCAACAATATTTTTTAATCAAGTCCACAAGTGGTTTATTGACCTGTCAAACAGATTTTAATCTAGCTCATTAGAAGTTTTATTTTACAGTATCAGTTTTAATTAACGTGATGATTTAACCCATAATATATATTGTACATTGCCTTCTTTCGTATCATATACACCCATTTTGTTCCTTTGTTGTAATATTATGTATGTATATTATCTAGGGGGGGGGGGGTTACATAGACTAAGTTTGTTCCCCAATCCCGTTCAGGCATTCTGAATAAAATATTGTTTATAAAAAAAAATATATATATATCTATCTCAGTCAGGCTGTTTAAATAAACGTCATGATATAACAACCAGTTCGTATGGTGTCTTCACTATGCCCTGTATAAGTTATTTTCAGGACGTGTTCCTTATTACTAGATTGAGGCATCTGATATTATTTTATTATTTATATTTAGAGCTGTGTGAAGGGTGTGTTATATATGACGGCTATGGTTATAACCCCTTCCCGGGTGATTGTAACATGTTTGTTCAGTGTGCTCCAATGGGTACAGGATTCCAAGCATTTGCAATGAAGTGTCAAGTAGGATTCTTCTGGTCTCAGTCAACACACTCATGTGCTCCAGCTGATCAGATTCAATGTAACAATGGTAAGTTAATGACTGAAAACAAACATATTGATAAGGGTATATAGTTTTATTGTTATTTAAACCACTAGATTTTGTGACTTCTGATGTCGGTCGTTGGCCTCCACGATATCATTTAAGTAGCCTTTGACTTCAGAAACTATCGAATCAGTTAGTTATAACACGATGCAGGTTATGCTTTTTTTCTAGAACTGATTGATTTTCTTCTGCAATATATCTAGACACCGAGAAAAAATTACATCCACCCATTAAGCCACACGCTATCGTGTTCATTTAACGACCATGTCGATTGCGATTTTCTACAGAGATTCCTGCATGGAGGGTTGTTATTATGTTCGTCATGAGTTCGTGTATGACAAGAATTAAGGACGTTGACGATCTAAGGGTACACCCTACTGTTTAAAGGATGTCACCGCTTCTTGTATTCGAACATTTACTAGTGCTAGGTTCCTACTGTCGTGCGATGCGTTACGATAGCATTGTCCCTATTGGGTCCACGATCTGACACGTGCAGATGTTTCGATGCTATCCACACGATTGCTACGACTGACATCAATATATGAAAAGATTTGATAGGATCACTGCGATTACTCCGCGATTAAAACCACAATTTCAATCGTAGCACGAATTGTTATAATGGGAACCAAGCATAAGTGCCCGAATATCTTTCGGTTCGATTTTCTACTTGCATGACTGTTGAGATGAGTATAAAGTAATTCCTGCGCCGAGGAAAACCCCCAAAAAACAAAAAAAACAATCAAACTAATATACATTATGCAAGTGCTTAATCTGCTTACTGTAGACGTGAAATTTTATCTAAATTAATAATCAGACATTAATTAACTTATCATTCATGATTTTGGGATCACGTGGCTAAGTGTGTAAGGTGCGACTCGCTAGCCAGTTTGTCGGGTGTTCGATCCCTGCATTGGCCGAGAAAGTTCATCTTGGTTTTCCGGCGTGTTTCCCCTTGTCAGTGATGTCTAGTCGTGTTCGTCCCATGTACACATTGATGTGATTCGTAAAAGATCCCTTGGCAGTTGGAATTCGATATAAGCGTAGGCCGTAGAGCCGCTGCCCGGACAAAATTCCCCTCTTAGTCATCTATTAGCCCAGGTTAGGTGCAGAAGAGTTAGACGTTAAACCCCATTTCATTCATGATTTAATCATGAAATGGATAATCGAGACTATGCATTTTATCGCTATGGCTTTAGTAATGAGAATCAAGACTTGGGCGAAAATTCAATGCTAAATTTTCGGTTCAGAGTGGATCAATTTGACTGAAATTTTCAGAAAAATGCCATTACATTATTTAGTTTTTAACTTTCATAGTGAGAACTATCAGTTCTATATCCATCTCCCATAATGTATCTTTAAATGTTATATTCTTCAGTGCACAGTTATCTGTGGCGTTTCCATGCAACAATGATCATGTAAGATCTGCAAAAAAGATACATGTAAATGTTGATAATTCATATTTTCAGACAGATGTAAAACTCTTGGCGATGGATCCCAGCACTATATGACGGGTAGCTGTAGACGTTTCTACCAATGTGCTCAAGAGAAGAGTATACCTAGCTGTTGTAACCCTGGCTTTGAATTTATAACAGATACATGTGTTCAAGATGCAGACAATAGTTGTACTGATGAATGTGTCACTAAAGTTGATACAGCACCGCAATGGAGAGGTGAGAATTTCTAAAATTTCTTTTCTTTTTTACCGATTTTTAAAAGAATACCTCAAACTGAAAACACAATACTAATGCTGACAGTCGTTAAATCCCCAATAATGTGAACATAAATAACGATTAAAACATGTTTTAGAACAAACAGCTAATCCGACAGAGATTCTTTTCCCCTCTGTCTGGGGGGTATTTTAGCAATTGCCATATATACCAAAAGTAACAATGCTCGTTCAAAATACTAAATTCTATAATCGCCAAATTCCCAATAATGTAAACAAGTGATTATTAGAATACAGGCGCGGATCCAGGATTTTTTGCAGGGGGGGGGGTCTAGGTTTGATAATAGCTTAACTAATTGCGCTCAATTTGGTAAATTAGATTCAATTTGGTGCATTCTGACGTATTTCCGGAAGGTAAATTCCAAAATTACAGGTCTAAAAATCGCCAATAAAATCGCATAAAAAATTTTCAAGCCTGAGCAGGGGGGGGGGGGGGTCCGGACCTCCTGGACCCCCACCCCCCTCTGGATCCGCGCCTGGAATAGTTAACCCGACTGAGAGTCTTCACCCCCCCCCCACCTTCGTTACAATATTAGTTTATATAGTAGGATAACATGCCGGGTGTACTATATCTTAATCTTGATTCAAATCAATTCTACCAAATTTCCACAGTACATTATATCTGTTGCTGACCAATCTGATAAAATCTTATAATTATATTTAAAAAAAAACCAATAATAATGATTACTTTTGAGTAGGCATATCGATGATGTCATTCCATTACTTTCCCAATTAAACTGTCCAACCTTTTATCTCTAAGAATGTTCCTTTTTATTCAAATAAAAACATTTGTTGTTCTTAATGCCAGTGATATTATTGAAATTCTCGTTAAAAGCTACAGATAGACCAATTTTACTTTCTTGTCATGCATCTGTTCTGCTATATTTTTTCAATAGATCCATGTACATACCAGAGAGGTATTGTTGGAGATAATACAATATTTGAACAGCTACAAGATAATGGTAACTGGATACAGCTTACGTGTCCTGGCGCTAGTCGGTTCAATCCAGCTTCCTGTTATTGTACATCTACGCCCATTAACAATCCTACAGTTATAGCGCCCACAGTTACGGGTAAGAATCGACTTGATCGTTTTCAATTTTGGAGATGAAATGGGGTTTAACGTCCTGCTGTTCTGCCCCTAAATTCAATTTTGGGAAAAATGAAGTGAAATGAGGTTCGCCCGGACAGCGGCACTACAGTTTATTCTTATATAGAATTCCAACTGACAAATGATCTATTACTATTAAGTGTACTCCAATGGGTACAAGAGACATCGTTTTATTTTGTTCTATCCCAACGACTAGACAGCTGTCCTTGTTAGCCGACCCCCCCCCCCGTCTTGCATCACTAACAAGGGGAATTTAGGATGCGGTTGTTTTGGGGACGGTTTAGAACTCCATAACAGATTTAAGAAATATACTAGCTAAGCATTCTTTAATTCTTAATATTTAACACTATAATAGAAATAACAGATCTGTTGACTCTGACCTGGGATTCGGTAATTTTTCGCTTGTCTCTTGGTGTTTGTGTTTCATAGTGATGTAATCAAGTACAAAATGCCCGTTTATATACATACAGAGGGGAAAATTTGGTTTAGTAGCCACTCAACACAAACCAGATCATTTCGGGACTACCCTAGTTCATGTCTTTTTCAAATGAAAATGGCACACGAATGTGTGAAAGACTTTATTTATCATTTAAAGCACAGACATTAAGCCGCTCGGCCAACCAAGCCCACATCAACATAAAGGAACACAGCTTAGAAAAATGTCAAAGTGCTGGGAAAGCCCTTCTTGATTTTACCAAAAGATTTTTCAGTTCATGAAATGGCTCAGAGGGATATATAAGCTGCAATGAGCAATTATTCAACAGACGACTATATTAAGAATGATTTCTGCTTTTATTCTATGAAACCTATTCTTTTATATCTACTTTTGCAGGATGTCAGCCGACAGCTGATTTTCCATTCAATAATGACTTACTGGATCAGTCGCCGTCAAGGATGCAAGCTCTGAATACTGCTAAACATGAACAAGCAGGCCCTAATGGTTATATAAGTTTTGATTCTAACGATAGATTGGTTATGTGGCAGTTCGCCGACTTCCCGTTTAAACAAGCTGTTGAAATAAGAATACGATATCGTTTACCATTGTCAGCTGATAATGGAAAAAGATATACTATTATTGCTAACTGTTTGTCCCTTTGTGAAGATGGTCTAGGACCCGGTGTTTATTTAGGTATTCAGACTGGTGATACGGATGAAATCATCGGTATGGTGGACACAGCAGACGATAATAATTTACAAGAACTCCGTTTACCTTACAACGTAAGTTCATTTTGTAATTACTGTAGAAATTAGAGTGTTGATAACACCCCTATTTTCAATATACTCGAAACCGTAACAATAACATTGACAGTGGGATAGTTGATGTGTGTTTTTAGAAACAATTTTCAAACAGTAAACACATATTCCAGAAGCAATGGCTCCAGAAATCCCCCTCTGGCCATTGCTGGGTTAGCTTCTGACGTAACGTTATATAAACATATTTTTGGTCCAGTGTGGAGTGCTCTTACGCAGTTAGCTATTGGTTGTTAATCGGACTAATGACCAGTCATAATTAGGAACAAGAATTTGCTCTTTTTTTTTACCGCAGTGAGTAGTGGCATAATATCTTTCTATGATAACACTGGACTACTATATTTGATTATTATGAGCATATTATTTATTCACTGTCGGGCTAATATTTTATTTTCCTCTAAATAACAAATGTCATTGGTTTATGTATAAGCTCAGGTGAAAATATATTTAATGCCAGTCCACACATATGAATAATATCATAACACCATAACACATAAATTATTATTTCATTAAAGGGTGGATGGGTTGATCTGTTACTGAGATATGATGGTATAAAAGTTCGATTAGAAGTGGATGGGAATTCCGTAGAAGCGTCCAGAACTGGTGATATTTCTAAACGACAAACAGCTCTGCTACTTGGACGTTTTGCTATACCCGGTGATTCTAATCTTATCGGTGATGTAGATGATGTACGTTTATTACAAGTTTGATTTAAATGACTAATGAATTTAGCTTATGCATTTACATTGTTTTTAAGTTTAGGATACTATAATATACTATCAAAATCAAAACGTTCTTAGAATTCTCCCAAAATTACTATTTTACTCCCTAAAGTGTGTTAATATAACATGCCGTCGATGTTTGTAGATCAAAATGAGCGATCTTTCGTTATGGAAATCAAAGAATTGGCATAATTAGTATCCCATTACATTGTTACAACTGGAGAGAATCCACAATAAATGTTTTTACGCAATATTAGTTCTCGCCTTTCGTGGTGAGATTCTATTTCCAACATGAAAAATTTATCTTGTACTTGTAAATCTACATAGTTTATTTACTATTTATGAAAAAGTATTTTTGCATATTGAGTTATTTTTGAAATTAATTTATTTCAGCTACAAGTGTTTACCTGTTTACCATGAATCCGAATTTAGGAAAATTTATATCCTGCAGTTGATACAGAACCTATTTTGAACAAAAAAGCAATTCTAACTTTTTCCCAATGAAGTTTCTTGTTTTATTTTCTGTTAACTGATGCCAATTAAAAAAAATAACATCCTATAATCTGTCTTTGGGTTATGAATGTTGTTTTTGTGGTTATAAAGATCATATCAGCGGGAGGTACAAAAAGTGTCACAATCTATGGAAAAGAGTTAGCAGTCTGATTCCATCTTCCATTTTGAGAATAGTCTCCCGTTTAGCAACTCATTAAATAAAGTCTAAATCTGTATAAATGGATAGATAACTCTCGTTGTACTGGTTTCCAAAACAAAATTTTATTCGCTCTGCAGATGTATGACATGTAACAGACCAATAATAATTGTTTTCATGGGTACACGACTTTTTGAAGTAGCAAAACATGCAGAATTATACGCTAGATTTAGACCAAAATATGGCAAACCAGTGTACGATACCATCATGCAATTTTGTAAATCAGGAAAATGCGATTTTGACTTGGCAGTTGATGTGGGATGTGGCTCAGGTCAAAGTACAACACCACTGTGTTCATCTTTTAAGCATGTAATTGGTTTAGACGTCAGTCCAAAACAAATTGAAAATTCCCCAAAAAGTGTGAAGAATTTAACATTTCGTGTCAGCCCAGCAGAAGATTTAAGTTTCCTGTCAAACAATTCAACAGACTTAATTACCATTTCGCAAGCAATACATTGGGTCGATACCACTAAATTTTATAAAGAAGTAACAAGAGTTCTTAAACCAGGGGGTAGTTTGGTTGTATATGGTTATGGTTTAAATACTATGGATAATGTAGAGGCACAAGCTGAATTGGACAAGGTTATTGACAATATCGATCCTAGAGATAACTTTACCCTTCGTTTATTGCACTGCTAAAACTCGCCTGCCATTGATCAGCATGACATCTTTTCGCAAGCTCTGCCCCCAGTTGCTACTGATTGGCAGGATTGGTTAGAATGAATAACTACCACTTTCTTGACAATTAGGCATGAGTCACATATTGATGATGCTTGGAACTTTCTCCGCATCTTAAAATCAAAAGTTCATTAAAAAAAACCAGCCAATTTGATGATTTACTGGCTAATTTTTTGAAGAAAGCCGAGTTTAAGTCGCCATCTTGGATCTTTATTGCTAAGCAACCGACAGAAGGATACATCATGTGACATTCAAAATGGCCATAAACAAAGGGTAAACCTCTCTCTCTGGGATTGTGATTGGGTTATTGAATTATAGAGAAATACATGTACAAAAGGTCGCATAATATTTCAGTCCTGCGTCATTACAGACTCAACATAGACAACCTTTCGGTGTCAGTTTGACGACTGTTCAGTCAGACTTAGTCTACCTCTAGGTGAGCGAGCCAATGTCCTACTCACAGGAAATAACATGCAACTGTGTGATACACAATTACTTGGTAATAAATCAATGGGTTCTAACTGCTTTTCGTTTGGTGTTGAATTTTTTAGTTTTATAATGGTACCCTTCGTAACTACTGGGATGCAAAAAGAAGATATATAGAAAATCATTATAGAGACTTTAGTCTTCCGTTTGAAGGATGGATCAGGTAAAACAAAGTATTTAATACAAAATTCAATGTAAATTGTTGGCTTTCTAATATACTGATTCTCTCTTTGTCCTTTTGGGCGGTTGGGATGGCCTAGAGGTCTAGAGTGCCGTACTTCGACCTTTAGCCGGCCGGTCACCTGGCTTGCGGCTGTGGTTTCAAGCCCTGGTGTGAGCGTATGTGGCATCGAGCTATGCGCAAGCGAATTATTGATATAAAACAAAATCATATGTTAGTCCCAAAATGACATAGTTTGTGTCAAGTGGACGTTAAGTCCCATTTCTCTCTCTCTCTATTTTGTCCTTTTTTATGACATTTTATGGTTAAAAATCGTGGTCTATCTTTCATATGTCAAAAAATAATATTTGAGTGTAGTTAAATATCAAAATGGTCAACTCCATTCTTGAAATATGTTGAGAAGATTGGGATGAGGCAAGGAATGGGCTGATATTAATAATATTCAGAGTCCTTTTGTTACTTAAAATTGGAGTTACCTCCCTTTGAATATATATTTAGGGAATTTTTTGTTGTTTTTATAATAGAAATGATGATTTAAATATAGCTGTAGAATGGGGTGTGGATGAGTATGTGGGCTATTTATCAACATGGTCTGCTTGGCATTCTTATCTGAAAGATTATCCTACATCAAATGAACTCAAGAAATTATCTGATAGGTGAGATATGATAGGTTTTAATATTGTTATTCAGGAGGATCATGGTGGCTCAGTGAGTAAGATGTTGGCTCACTAACCGGGTAGTCCAGAGTTCGATTGGCTGAGAAAGTTAATATGGATTTTTAGGCTTGATTCCACTGGTCTCTCAAGGTCCAATGTATAGTCGTTCAGATGTTGAAATTAGCTTGCATGTAAATGAACCATCAGTAGTTGGTTTTCAAAACAAGAGTAGGTCGTAGTGAAGCTGTCTGGCCAAAATATTGGTCCAATAGATTTCAACGTGACATATGCTTATCTTCATTAGCCCAGACTGTGCATAAAAGCTAAACCCTGATTTTTATTTCATTTCATTTGTTATAAAGTATGAATGACTGTATTTAGATAATTATATACTTGTTGATAGTTACAGAAATCAGACTTATTAGAAATCAGACTTATTAGACAGTTGTAATATAAAAAAAAAAGAAGTTTAGTCAAAGTTAGACTAACTGTAGTGTATTGTGTTTTTCTTAACAGTGGCATTTCCACCTAGTCTTCATGGAATTTCGACTGTCAAGAGTTCTTAAGAAATCCTCAAAGTTAGTGACCCAGCAAATTCACTAACTGCTTGACCCAGACTTCAGTAAGATGAAAACAATTTGTTAAGAAATATATCTGTTTCAAAAATGTGTCATAAATACTTCATGTTGACAACTGATCAATCTCATTTTGTGGAATTTCCTTAATTATATTTCTGTAATTATATATTAACCAGGTTTAAAGATTTATACACAGTAAAAGATGAATCCGGAGCTGAAGAAGAGAAAACTATCCACATAGTATGGCCGGTATTTATGTTAATGGGACATAAACCTGTATCATAGCATCTCTACTTTGACAAAATTAATCATCTAGAAACATTATTATTGTAGCTCGAATTCAGTATTAATTTTATAAAGCAATTTTAACCTTAGACAGATGCTATTTCAGTCAAGATATCAGAGCTGGCTGAAAAGTTGTAAGCCTATCTAAGAAAGACCTATACAACGTTGATGGTTTGCATATATTTTTCTACATACTTTTGCCAACCATGTTACAGGCTTTTATGCCTTTCAAGAAGACATTTTCTTAAGCCACCATTAAAAAAGAGTCGTTGACAGCTGGCCTAACGTTGACAGCTCTCCTAACGTAATCAACAGGTCTCATGCATGGTTACATGTCCGGCCAAAAAATTATTGGGATCTGCTTCAAAATTGTGCATGATTTGTTTTCTTGAATGGTTGCTGTTAAGACTCTCTCTGTCATGCCTAAATTCTGCAACCCAGTTCTTTACTGTGGAAAAGGAAGGGGAATCATCCTCTAAAGTGGAGACCATGTCCGCATGTATCTGTGTTGGGGTTAGTCCTTTCAGCTGCATGTACTTGATGACTGCCTTGTTACCAGTTTTGTTTGTTTTTGGTAATTTCAATGCATAAGTTCACAAGATGGACATGTTTCTCATTCAATGATCGTACATGTTTGTGGAAAAAATTTTGTTTCAACCCAATTGATCTATTATTTTCAGGCTTAGAGTTTTTCAGCCAGCCAACATATATCAATTGACAATAGTTCTATGGCTAATATGGTCTTGTTAAACTATATTGTTACAATAATTATTGATTATTAAGTTTGGTATGATATATAGTTAATTTATTAAAATGAGTAAATATATTTTGATGCATATTGCTCATGTTTTTAAAAAGTTATATTACATTAAATGACTATTAATAAATAGGTTATTGAAATAAAGAAATCTTTTACTTAAGCAGTGTTTATTTATATATACTTGTATGAAAGTTTGTAATTTTCTTATCATTGTTGTTTAAATATTAGGAATGACTGAAACTTGGTGTATTCTAAATGAATATATTGTGGTGATTTAAAATGCTATAAGCGAGACACACTATTTATGCATATATAGCAATATCCACAACATTTAGTATAAACGGATCCTAGGACGTTTACTTCTAGTGTCCTTATCTTGTGCTCACATGCTATATTACCATAACCATTACTTGTCAATGTCAGTTAACATTAAGAGTACTGAAAATCCTGATGTGCATCAACTAATGATACTAAAGTAATGTGTGAGTTTCAGACAGATGTAGTATAAACTTTTACAGAGAGATTTAATTTAAAGCATAAAGAAAAAAACCCAAACCTTTTTTTCTGAGTATATTATGAAACATCAACAATAGTGCAACATAACTGCACACTAACATGACAGCAGCATAAGAAGATTGCATAGACAGTCCAGACTGTCAAAATGAAAGCACACAACATACAGAACAATTATCAAATAAAATAATGAACTATAAATGGTAAAAATCAGAGACATACAGAGGTTCGTAATGTTGGATCATAACTTCATCGGTGTAGTGCAGAAACGTACGCTATACAAAATAGGAACCTTGATTAAAGTTGCAAGTTATTATTATTATTACAAGTTTTGCAAACAAAGTGAGTTTATCGTTAATCACAAACGCAATGGACCAGTGGTTGGAAAGCAAACAACCATTTTCATGCAATTCTCAGCCATTTTGGTGAAGTTATTTCCCTTACACCCAGTTGTTTCCCCTAATTTACAGATAAGGTCAAGATATTTTTTTTTTAAATGGTATAAAATCCCGACAAAATATATCAATTTTACGTTTGTATACCTCATGGCCACCAGACTTTTCGAATCGGATTATCACGCGGAACTTTATTCGAAGTATCGACCCAAATATGGTAAATCGGTATCCGGTGTCATCATAGATTTTTGTAAAACGGGAATATGTGATTTTGATTTGGCAGTTGATGTAGGATGTGGCTCGGGTCAAAGTACAAGTCTACTGTGTTCTGCATTCAAAAATGTCATTGGTTCGGATGTTAGTCCAAATCAGATAGAAAATGCATCCAAAAATTTAAAAAATGTAACATTCCTCGTCAGCCCAGCAGAAGATTTAGGTTTCCTGTCAAACAATTCAACGGACTTAATTACCATTTCGCAAGCAATACATTGGGTCGATACCACTAAATTTTATAAAGAAGTGACAAGAGTTCTTAAACCAGGGGGTAGTTTGGTTGTATATGGTTATGGTTTTGATCAGTTGGATAAAGAAGATGCCCAAATGAAGTTAGATAGGGTATAACATCTTTGATTAAATTATTTTTGTGTTTTTAGGTTAAAAAACTAATACGAGTTGTTGTACATATTTATATGAATATAAGTATATGAATTACTAGATGCCACCAACTTCTACGTTATAAAAACACCGCATTGTTAAATCGTATATCATGTATGGGAGGGAAATGGGGTTTAACGGTACGTTTACTCGACACAAACTAGTTCCTTTCGGGACTAGCACGTGGTTTAATCTTATTTCAATAATTCGCTTTAGCAGTGGGAGGAAACAGGGGTACCCGCAAAAAAACCACGAGATTGGACAGGCGACCCTACTCCATGCCACGTGCAACCTGGGATTCGAAACTACACCAGTTAACTCAGTGGCAGGCCGCACGATTCAGCGCGCGCACGCTAACCATTTGGACCCCCCCCCCCCATATCATTTATGAAATAATTTAAACAAGACAAACAATGAAGCCATGTATATGAAGTATTACAGTGTTTTGTTTCCCTTTAACAATTAGTGGAGAGTTGGGTGACGGAATGATTTGCACGTGCGCGCTGTACGGTGTACCATAAAGCCTGTCATCGAGTTAAATGGCGTGGTTTCGAATCCCCGGTTGTACGTGACAAGGAGTAAGATTGCCTGTCCAACCTCGTGGGTTTCTCCGGGTCCACCGGTTTCCCCGCACTTCTAAACCGAATTATTGAAATGAAATTAAAATCTTATGTTGGTCCCGAAATGCCTTAGTTTTTGTCGAGTGGACTTAAAACCCCATTTTCTCTCTCTCTTTACAATTACCCGTCTTCATTAGCCCAGTCGGGTCAGTAAAGTAAGACGTTAAGCCTCATTTCATTACATTTCCCTTTTAAAGCTGAATTAGTTTTTCAAATATATACATATAGTAGTCTCGACTATTATGCCTTCTTAAATTGTCAAATTAATCTGTTTGTATTCTTTTACTTTGTTACTTTTAGTTTTATTTCGAAACAATTGCGGAGTTTTGGAGTAATAAAATACAATTGTTACAACGTAAATACGAAGACATTACTCTACCTTTCGATGGATGGATAAGGTAAGGAAATCAAAAGTTGTCCTTTTCTTCGGTCAAATGATAAGGTGGGTTGGGGTTTGTTCAAAGGGACGCATTTAGGGATAGGGACTGGCCGGAACTTTTGTAGCATATTATTATGTTTGTGGCAAACAAATCCGTCTATTTATAATATTGGCATACAAAATGGCATTTGTTTGAGTGTGACTGACAGTGACCGAAATATGTCCCCAGTTTAGCTGTTGATCAAGCGTCCCAGTGACATTTTCAGTCAGGGGCCCAATGCAATGTTTACCGCCGGAGTATGTTAGAGGTGCGTGTGGGTGGATGGGGGCGGGGTGTGGTGCTACTAATAGTAATTGAACTTTACAACAACGAATACATATACAAGTTTACTCCCACAGCATCAAATTACTAGAAGGAATATGCGCTAGATACTTAGCACTTTATACGTACTAACAGATAGTTTAATATGGACAGAAAAGATGATCTAGAAATAGCTGCTGATTGGAGTGTGGATGAGTTCATTGGTTTTGTAGCCTCATCCTCTGCTTGGCAATCTTACCTTAAAGTCAATCCTTCGTCAGAGGAACTCAAACAATTATCAAATAGGTAATTATTTTATCTACTTTTTATACTATTCCTTAATCGGGTATATACAATTATTGTTCAGTTTCGGATTGTCATTGAATTTGGCAACTTCTCACACATACGAAAACTCTACCTGTCTGCAATATAATAGTTCCACTAGAAACAGACACGAAGCTAATTGGTAGACCTTTTTTTTTAAAATGATCAAATCATGATTTTAGTCAAAGGCCCTTTCATTTAATGAAATCGAAAATGTTTATTCAACCTGAGTGTGTATGAATACGAATCAGAACCGCATTACGATATTGTGTCTGTCTTCAGTGGCCCAGTCAGAACACAAAAGTAGGACGTCAAACCCCAATTCACAAAATGGCAGCCCTTCAGGTCGGGATCAATTGTCAAACTAGTTAGTTCTCCGTGTGCGGAATGTTTTTAACACTGCCACACATACCATTAGTTGACCTTTCGCCACACGATACCTTTGCTTGGATAGAAATTGTTTTCAACCAAACGTGAGAATTGTATTAGGATTTTAGTAAGGAGACAGCCTATTATCTAAAATTCTTTAGCAATGAATATGCATTAAAATTGTTAACGAGTTGCAGCGGTGTCATGTATGCCCTTGGTCCTAATTATAAAATTAGATTCCTTCCGCTAAGAGTTTGACATAGTTCCAAAATTGTGTAATAAATTAATTGTGTGTTATTTAATAATCCCTCATTTTTTTATATACATGTATTAGGCCACCTCAATTAGATTTTCTGTTTTTCGGGGTCTTGATGAATAAAGGGCAAAAGATGTCTCCTTTATAATTTCAAAGCTTAAAAATTAGGAACTGAAACCTTTTTAACGGCACAACTAGGTACCTTTGGTTTTTAAAGCGGTATTAGATTAGACAAAGAGCTGACAGCTCTGGCTATAATTGTTAAAAAAATAGAGAATGTAAAGTGGACATTTTGAAAACTTTAAGACAAATTACTGCACATTGAACCAAGGTATTAGCTATTCAATTATAGACTAGTCTTGATTGTCATTAATACCGTTGTTACGATAACAAAGAAAGTCAAGATTAACTAGTTTTACGGTAACCGCATCCAGCACGAAAGTGTTTGAATCCATTAAATATCACAGGCATCCGATGGAATCGAGAGTTAATTGATGTCTAATTAATCATTTATAATATAACATTTCAGGCCAAAAGAAAGATCTCCAATAGGCAAATTTAGCTCTTGCATAATACAAAAAAAAAAAAAAATTTCTAGAGGTGATCACTTATTACTGACAATCAAATTGGTATGTTGTTTTCCATGTTGTTAACTGTTATTTCAGATTCAGAGAAATTTATACCAGAATCAATGAAAGCGGTGTTGAAGAAGAACAGAAAATGCATATTACATGGCCAGTGTTTATGTTAATGGCTCATAAACTGTCCTCATTGTAATTATTTTAGTGTGTCTATTTCTAAATAAAAAAAAAATGCTTCACCTTATTCACCCTATTTTCTATATTGATTTGCATTTCCAAATCCGAAGCAAAATGGCCTAACATATGGACAGTTTGAATAGTCTTTCTATATTGCATTAATTATATATTATATATTATATATACATATATATATATATATATATTTTAAATTTCAACTTTTCTGAGCCGACTGGGTTAATGACGATGGGAATATGCCATACACTGTGCTGTGGGAGACATGTCAAATTTCAACATGTACACGGCATCTAGAAAAGCACATCTACTAATTCGACTTTTTAGAGAGATTGAACCATATACTAGTGTCCCACTTTAAAGGAGCTAAATCGCTAATATTTGAGACCTAGATATTGCCACAAATGGGTCGCAACGCATATAATACGGTAATATGAATGTGTACAAACTAATTTACATTCAATCGTTTTCGTTTGTACTCAGTTATGTTCGGCGAAATACGCCAGACGGTTCAATCGAGTGGCTATTTCGAATGTCTGGTTATTCCAGTCTACATACACCGTTTGATTTGTTGCAATTGTCTAGCCTTGTTCTCCGAGTCTCTTGCTAGATCTGGGACTGTCTTAAATATTGGATATTAAAAGCCCATATTTTCCCGGTAAAATGACAACATCAGTGCTGATTTAAATTGACAACATCAGTGTTGATTTAAATTGACAACATCAGTGTTGATTTAAATTGAAAAATAATTCGTGGTTTGAATGCCGAAGTCTTTGGACGATATTGAGTTAGAGACTTTAAGGAATTAACTGAAATGATTTATTATCGTACAACATCTAACCCATTACTACACCGAACTTAGCTTTATTAAATTATTTATTTTCAAATATAACAATGTTAATGCTCACATTATGATTAATACACATAACAATAATATCGCAGATTAAATTTGATAAATTAGTGCTGATTATTCACTATTTGGCATGGATGGACCTTGATTATCTGGGGCGGGGGGGGGGGGGGTATTTGAAGTGATTAAACAACCTTTGAGAGGTGAACAATATTTGCGATCTCGTCACCTGACAACTTTGCTATTTTATGTATTTTTACCCGCATTTTTATGATCAATGTTTTTATGCAAAGAAAGGATTTGCGAAAATATAACTTTAAAGTCTCAGCCTACGTAAAACGTAACTACTTATTTACAATACTGTTTAATCGTAAGAATTAAATACGTGCCTTGGGGAATTCCGGGGAAGCAATCACCGTCTGCTCTTTTAAGCGAAACGGTTTGTTTGCTTGGTTGGGATTATGTTAGAATAAGATTAGGAAGAACACTAAGATAACGTGTTGTCAATACTGTATGAAGTAAATAAATCATAAGTTCGTTTATTGAGACGCACATTACTTTGAGCGGTATTAAACAGAAATTGCGCCTTCTTTATAGTCACTTATTACCACAGATAAATCACCAGCTCCACCCTCATGCATCATAAGTTTACCTTCTTCAGTTACTCGTGAACTGGACACAACTAAGGTTTTCATACTATGATTTTCTTCTAAAGACGAAGATAGAATATCACACATATTTGTAGAGAGATCACATCCACCAATATCCAACCTCTTTAACGTTGTCACCAAACGCAGTGATTGTCCAAGGGCAAAGATCCCAGGCCTATCAAACTGTGTCCCACAAAGCAGAAGCGTTTCGATGGAGCTGCTTAATTTCAATCCATGAGCTAAGGCAACGACAGCTGATCCTTCTAGTTCCGTTTCAGTCAGGTTAAGAGATTTCAGAGAGAGGGAATGTTCCAGATGAGAGGCAAGGTCAGTTGCGCTAATGAGATTTAATAGAGTATGAGAAAAGTCAAGCACTTGAATGGATTTTGGAAGACAATTAATAACATGGCCAGCAATTGAAGCTATAGCACAGCGCCTAAATACAAACTTTGTTGTGTTAGAAAGATTTTCACAAAACGTTTGCAAATCATCCCAAGTAACTGCTGATATTTCTTCAAAAACGGGTTTTCCATGAAAATCTACGTGCACCAAATCCAGCTGCGGCTTGTTTTGTGTTGCTGTAGCTAGAAAACGTGCTACCATATTTAGTCGAGTCCAGGTAGCTTTGATTATTTTAAGTGTGGAACAACTGGATAATGCTGAAGCCAGTTCCAGGTAGATGTTTTGTTGACCTAAATAAAACGGATGCATAGCCATATCAAACTTTACTAAATGACAATGCCCACTTTCAAGAATTCTTGCGAGACCCTTTAAACTGTTAATCGGATACAATCCTCTCTTGTGAAGCGTGAGTGATTTTGGAAAAGATTCTGCAACCAATCGAGTTATGTACGAATTATTGCATTCGGAAAGACTTTGGAGACTCTGACTGTAAGATACTAGGTTACTGCTATGAATTTGTTGTTCTTTAACTTCAGAAGAATCTTCTATCGATACAACTCTACAGTGTTGATTAGATACTCGCATCATTTCCGTAATAATGGTTTCTAGTGTTGTTGTTATCGGATCAGCAGCGTAGATTCCATTTAGGAAAGAAACTATATCGCTATACTTGGTGTATTTAAGGAGATTTCGCTGGTCCAATGTATCATGTAAATCATCTAGTAACATATCAGCAAGGTATCTTGCCGCCATATAACTACAAATTGAAGAACAGTGTCCTTTGATAAGACCACTCATTATAGATTTTTGAAAAATGCCCAATTTCATAATGTTTATATTCTGTGTATAACCTACCATTTCGCCCTCTGTTAAATATACCTTCTTTGATGTCAGCATTTTAAAACATAGTTCTTCAGTGAGATGAACAATATCACCTACTTCTGGAGGATACTCACCCTTTTCCAGAACGATGTGTTGCCTTTTACAAAACTGTACCACCAAACCTTTGACATAATGTTCAAATAATGTCGTCAAATTCTCTATTTTTTTAATTTCAAGATTTGCGTATTTGAACGAGATTATGATAACCATGCAAATAAAGGGGTTGCACAATTGCATTCCAAGACTCCACGATTCTAAATCTTCCAACAATGATTCGTAATCATCAGCTCCAATGTGAACTATGCCCGCATATCTCAATAAACATCGTGAAACGCTTTTGGCACTTAATCCCACATTGAATAGTTTGTAATCCGGCTTAAAGAACCGACTCATAGAAGTATTTGGATTGACTAGGACAATAACGGAACTGTCTCTACAAATAGTACCATCCATGATTCGGGTTAGTTCAGAACTACCTCCGGTAAAGCCATCAATTAAAAACACAGCATCTTCTGCATGTTCTTCTAAAGTCGCCCAAAACTCATCACATGTAACTTTGCTGTGGTTAGGCATGGTCTGGTGGTAAACATACTCATGGAAATCCCCAGAGCAGCCTTGAGCGTCAATCAAAATAAGAAAGCGATAATACTGCGAAAAGAAAGTTGGTTTAGAAGCCCATTTATAAGCCAACATAGATGCTAACATTGATTTACCACTACCCGCTTCTCCTTCCAATATCACCCTTTTACCGGCTCTCCCAGAAACTCTTTCGGGTAAAATATCCACTAATCGAACTTTGTGCCTGAAAAAAAATATAACCGGTCTTGGTTTAAAACAATACAATAAAAAAATATCATTATTTTATATATATTTTATATTCTGCCAAATGCCTGCTCATTCGTGATCATCATTTGTTCGGTTCCATAAACGTAACCCATCTATAATTCATACAGAAAGTCACCATTCACCATTCAGCTTAACCATCCGACTAAGTATTGTGCTTGTAACAAGACCTTTACTTGTTCATACACGCATAATTTAAATATTAATATATTTCGGTGTATGATTAAATTGGTTGGCTTACCCGTCGCTGTTCAATATATCAAGTTTAGTGTAATATTCATTGATAGGTAGTTTCATGTTCTCATTCCATGGTAGGGGGCAACATTTAGTCAACACATTATTATAATGAGCTTTTAATGCTGTGTTACATAGTCCAACCATATCTGAAATGTGATTATCCAGTTAGGTATTGATAAAGAAACAAAGAACAAAAAATAGATACAAATTGAAATCAATATTATTATTTTGCTGAATAAAAATGGTTCTAAAAAATGTGTTAATCGCACAAGGCAGAAGGCATTTTAGACGTAAACTACGAATACATTGTGTAAATAATATGTAGAATGAAAAGGGTGGGGATAAAACATCAATATGTTTCAGATTCGTCGTACCCCTTTAGCACGATGACAGTGATTGGTGGCAGGCAGGGTACACTTATTCTTTCATGGGCAACTGATACCAATTCCCACTATGACGGTTTTTGTTTCTGCAGTGGTGATTATACTTGCTGTGTATAATTCTATTTTGCCGAATCCGTCCATTAGCGAGGACCCATTGTGTTTTATTTTTGTTATTAAGAGCACATTGAAAGTGTTTGGCAGATTATGATTATGTTTATCAATGGGGGGGGGGGCGAATGGTTAGCACGTGCACGCTGTATCATAAAGCCTGTCATTGAACCAACTGTAGTGGTTTCGAATCACCGGTTGTACGCGACAAAGAGTAGAGTCCCTCCCACTGCTAAAGACCCCTACGCACAAGGGAATCATTGAATTAAAATTAAACCATATGAAATGACCTATTTTGTGTCGAGTGGACGTTAAACCCCATCCCCCCTCTCCCTCCCTCTCCATCTCTCTCGTTCTCTCTCTCTTTATCAATGAGACCATGGGATTACCTTTAGTTTCTTTCACTCCATGTTTGTAAGTTATTCTTCTCAGCTCTGTCACTTCATCATATATTTTCGTATATTTAAACTTAAGAGCGTCACAAAGCAACTTTAAGGCATATTGTAACTTAGAGTTCTGTATCTTTGCTAATATGTATTGCATCCTGTCGGAGTTCCGGGAGAGAGCCATGATTTCCTGGCGGTCTGTTATTTTGATAATTTGCCCTTGTTGAAGTCTATCAATGATATCTTCTGCCACCACATTGTCCACGAGCAATTTAAACATTTTTGCAAGAACGACTTTATCTTCTAAGCTCAAACCTGAATAGTGAAATGCAAAAAAGAGAACTGGATTATTTCAACAAAAATATGTCATAACAGAGTAGGTGGTCGGTGAGTGTTGGGTCATGTGTCTCAAAACGATCCAAAGTATGTTGCATCATATTATATGTATCAGCCCCCCTCCACCACCCCCACAACCCCCCCCCCCCCCAAAAAAAAGAAACAGCAGTATAATAAGTTAGACTACGTTAATTTTAAGATATTCATTTCACAAATTATCAGAAATAACATATTTACCTTCGTGTTCTTCTGCTGACTTCTTATTCCTAGAACCTTTAGAAGGCTTGTTCAATGCTCTAGGTCCATTAAGGTGTCTCAGTGCCCCCACATCCGATTCGGTAGTTCCCCATATTTCTTTTACTTGGTGAATATAATAATTCTGTTGTTCTGGTGACAGTTGTTCAGTGTCAATGCGGTGAATCTTACTCCGAACAGTTGTTCCACCATGACGAAGAAGAACCCCAACTACCTGTCTCCACAGGACTGGATACTCTTCATGTCTAACACCAACAAGAGATCCGATTTGTTGTAGAAGAATTTGAAGATGCACTACATCGGCACTGAGACTAGTGTCCGTAGCTAGTGGCACTGTGGCCCACCCATTAGGATACGGTGGACTCAAATGACATATGGTTTGAAGCAATATCACCAAGATTCTGGAATCATAATACTGCGAGCTGACATTGCCTTTACCTTGGGGGTATAATACTTTCCACTGCTTCTCTGAGATGGCTTTTTGTTGATGAAGTTTTGCAAGAACGGATTGTACATGGACTTGTGCGAGGTGATCTTTCAATGATATGGCAGGGTGAATACTGTTGAAAGTACTTCTCAAGGCATAAGTTCCAGCATCGTGGAGTAGCCAACACAGTTTAGCCAGATATTCCTTTTCTCTGTCTGTTACCAGATTTTGCACTCCTGATCCTTGATCCATCTATCGATGATTTTTATTTACATTCTGAAATACACATATAAAGAAAGCATATTCTCAATGAGACTTTACACCTGTATCCTTTTATGATAGCTTATTGGTCTCTAGAGTAACCAATCCTTATAACACTACATTAGCCATAACAATCTTCAGATCTTCACAGCGATCAACATTATCAATAAATGATACAGATACGTGTACAGGCCAGCGTTGTTAGGTACACCCTGGAATGTTTTAATAAATAAATGCCAAACACGTCTTTATTAATGAAGCTAGTTATCGATCGTAATTGGTTAAACTAGTATACAAGGTAGGATAACTATCAATTGCATGAATCTCGTGTATTTTTTGAGAATAGCCCTTCACAAACTGGACAGATACTATCATGAATATATTATAACGAGTACAGCAAGAAATAAGGATATTATTTAAGAGAGCATAATCCAACCCGAAGCACATCTGTCATTTAAAATTAGCTTTATCTGTAACATAAGACGTTTCAGTTCATAAGTATATTGTTTAAAGCTCTATTATAAAGCTTCCATACTAATAATTTGAATAGCTATGCATACCAAAAATTAAAGGAAATATGCGTTAGAATTAAAAGAACGCCAATGTCGTTTCTAACCAAAACATTTATCAAAGATAATATATATGACATGAGTGCCCAAATAGTTACCATTATGATAATATAAAGTTTACACAAGAAACTAGCAGTCAGTGAAATATCAACAAATCATAAACACCCATTCAAAATGGATTATATGTTTTATATTCACCTTTGAATAACTAAGAAACAACTTTGCCCTTCTACTCAAGGCCTATTGACAGAAACTTCCAATCTGTCTATTCATTTACAAAGTGCCATATAATTAGCTATAGCAAACACATGGGGTCAACAGTTGAAGTTGAAAGCACATCAATATTTATTTTACTCTTATTCTTACGGTTATTATTTTGGTATGTAGACATAAATACTTAAAATGATTGCCAATATAGCAAATAAACCCCACACAAAATAAATCAGGGGATTATAAAGAGTGAAGGACTTTTCACTAGATGCTTTTTTTTCATTTTAGGTCCACTTTACATGTATACATACTCTGTATAAGTATGCTTGAATGGTAGCGTTTTAAAAAGAATGTCATCACGTCATAGCTGGTGCTTGCATGGAACAATAAAGAAAGACTTGTTCATTTATTGATAGGTTACTCTTATTAAAGCAATATTCGCCATAAACAGGTCTAAGTTGCCATTTCTTTCGAATAATCTTAACTGTTTCAAAAGGTATTCGATTATTCAGCAAGTCTTGTTGTGTTTTTAAATGATGTACAATGATATTTGCTGAATTGGGGGGGGGATGTTTCCACCACATGGGTAATGGGTGTTAAGTGGTGCTAATTAGGAGCTAACTGGTTAGGTTCGAACGTACTATTCTTTCACGGGTTATATTATATTCAATATCAAATCTAGCCACGGTTTCAGAATAAAAATAGAATGTTTTACGGCTAGTTATACACCTTTTTATTAATGACCACTGTATACCTTATTAAGCATGACGTAATGAATATATCGAACAGTATATTATTTGTAACAAATCACAAGACAAACTATTGTACAATACGGAACTGTTTATACTTAAAGTGTGATGAATCGACACGCAAGACTTGTACTGTGGGAAGGTTAACATGTTGGAATTCTAGTAGCGTGCAGGGAGGGGTCGTTAGCCCGAGGCAATGATCGAGTGTATTAAATCATGTTTTGGGAATCATTCCTTATAAAAAGTGTTGCCCTGCTTATTGTCAAAAACAGTTTATTTCGTCTGCTTTAACATATTTAATCATGTCTTTTGAATGCTGTTCTGTTCGAGGTCCTAATCTTTAGTCTCGTGGGCATACAATCAATTGATTGGTAGCGGGTATTACCAAACATTTGCACCATGCTGGAACATAATAACAAAGTACAGGAAAGTGAGAAATGGTACCGGGTATTCTAGAAATAATAGGCTTAGCTAACTTCGTTCGTGTCATCCTCATGAGTTATGACTAAGCAAAGAAGACACTGTTTTAACCATTAAGATAATTATTCTCTTATATTATGGAAGTAAGCGGTGCAGTTTGGCAGCTTTCATGGAGTGCTGTTTACAATTCAACATGTTCGCTTTTAAAACCTCAATTAATAATATTAAAAATTTAAAAAGTATTTCATATATCAGGATTTAAACAGTCCACGTCCCACTCATTGTGACCAAATTACATGGTTTAATTCTGTTCATCCATAGAGGTATTTTTTGGAGAAAACTTTTAAAAAAGCGTGAATTATATCTTTATGTAGTTTTGTATTATTTTTATTTGCTTGAATAAATATGTTAATCATGGTGCGTTGTTGGGGTTTGTGGATTTGGAAATGAGAAAACTATTCTATTAACAAAAATACCATGATTTATTTTCTGTATTTGGGGGAATTTCTGTACATTTCAGGAATAACAAATACCGATTTAATTCTCAAGTAATTTCAGTTTCCAGAACCTTTTACCGTTTTTCACGGATTTTTTGTCACAATGTGCTCAGCTTTAATGATCCCAACTTTGAGATGATTTATTTACATTTGCCTTCAACTCGTTCTAGACATAATAAAAGTAATAGCTGTTATCTTATTCCATATTTGGACAATGTGTTACTATACCCATATTGTATAACAATATCTCTGCCATGCTTAAGTATTTAAATATTGGTTTAAAGTAATGGTACCTGTATCATCAAATTATATATATATATATATATATATATATATATATATATATATATATATAGTTAAAACTAGAAACACGTAGATCTAGCATATATATACACCTTCATTTGTAAAATCCATACGTGAAAGGATAAATTTTACAGTGGACAATGATATGATATACTAAAAGCCCTTCCTATGAAACCTCTAAACGCATTAATTATAATAATTGTATTATAAAAATTGTATGAGTTATTAATTCTATCAGCGCAATCATAACAACTTATTCACTAGCTGATCTTTCTATTAATATCGTTTATATCTTCTTTCAGGAATTACAGACTACACCTTTCGGTTTGCCAGCAAACAAATCGATATATCAATATGTCATTCATAAGTGTATAATATGTCTAGTGACGTAAGAAGAAATGAGAGAGAGAGAGAGAGAGAAATGGGGTTTAACGTCCACTCAACACAAACTAGGCCATTTCGAGATTAACATATTGTTTCAATTTTATTTCAACAATTCGCTTGCACGTAGTGGTCTTTAGCAGTGCGAAGAAACTGGAGTGCCCGGAGGAAACCCACGAGGTTGAGAAAAGAAGAAATGAATTTACGTATTTCAATCTTCTTTTACTGTTTGGGGTAACAGACGATCTCAACATATGTCGAACTTACACACAATGTTAGCAAAGAATCCCCCTAATTAAATAATTTTTTAAAGTTTGCAATGGGTTATCATCAAATCTGCGTTTGGGGTTTATTTCCGTGTTTGTGGATTATCCCCCAGTGGATGTTGACCCAAACATCCATTCACTTGTTTTGTTGTTAATTGCTTGCAATAACTGTGTAGTTTGTATGTCTTGTCCGCAGTTTTGTCGAATGTAATCTATTTAATTCATATATCATTATAACTTTGATAGATGTGTTCTCTAAATCAAGAACAACACGTAAAGTTGGTAGATTTGATTTCAATTAATTACGTGTTAGCTTATCAAGATCTCTGAGGTATTCATATGGGCTGTACATTTCATGGTCGCCTTAAATGACTATTTTAAGGCAATGCGTACAAAACTTACGCCAGTTAAAGGGGCATTTACTTCTCGAACAAGGACAAATTACCCGTAATGCATTTAACTGAAAATTGATATAAGCTCTGATTGCGTACAGCTTAGTTAAAAGGAATTAATAAAACAGGCCTGAACAGCCATTAGTACAGATATCATATTCACATTATTTTCTTTTACATGTTAAAAGTTTGAAATAATATTTATGTATTTAAAGGAGCTAAATCGCTAATATTTGGGACCTAGAATTTGACACAATAGGTCACAACACATATAATAATGTAATATGAATGTATATAAACTGATTTACATTCAATCATATCCGTCGTTACTCTAATTTGAAGTCAGTTATGTTCGGCGAAATAGGGTCTACGCTTGAAGTCTCAATCGAATGTCTAGAGTCTGGTTATTCCAGTCTACATAGTATTTATTGAGTATGCTCTTCACATAAGAATATGCGTCACCATCCAGTCTCGTTCTTCAAGTCCCTTGTTAAAAATGGACCTAAAACGCATTATGGTACACGACTCGTGTACCAATGGTAAATTTTGTATGTTGTCTTAGATATTGTACATCAGAAGCCCATCTTTTCCCGCTGAGACCACAACATCAATATTGATTTAAATTGACAAATAATTCGTGTTTTCATTGTCGAAGATTTGGGATCAGATTGATTTAGAGACTTAGCTACTTTAAATAGATTAAATAGACGTAATAAGGTTGGCTGACTGAAACCCAAATTGCTTGAGCTTGCTTTTACAACATTTAATTTAAGTGTACCCAATTTTAAGCTCAGAGTTTTGGAAATCTATATTTCTTTTCCAAATTTTTTATATTTCATCAGAAACTCTAATCTGTTTTGGCTTAATAGAAATGAATGTTTACTGGAATTTGAACAATTCCATCTTTTTAAGTTTCAAATGTAATAATAATATGTGTGTGATCCTGAAAATCTATAAGAAATACAATTCAAAATTTATCTAACGTATTTTATAGCTGTCATATTTTACATAATAATGTATCCTGTTGTTAATCACGGTGTGACCTAACCAGGTTTCATAATAATTTGTTAAACTTGTCTCTATCAATAAAATAAGTGCAATTATACAAGAGCACGTTTCATGTTAACTAGTAATTTTAAAGGAAACAATAACATCGTATATTCTATGAATATCGCCATTGTGTGTGTTATGTACATATGAATATATAACGTTGTATTATATCTATAAAATAACCCAAAGCAATAATGAATACAAAACATCAAAAGAAAGACATGTTCTTTTGTTGTCTATTCAGTGCTTTGTTACATATAGCATTTACTTACATAATACATTTCAATATTAATAACTCAAACTTAGGATTTCATATATAAATCTAATAAGTTTATAATTCATTTCATTATTTACTTTGCAGAATGCTTTTTGCTTAATAACACTACGACAGCAACGCACCCTTTCAGTCTGGGGTCGCCTTCCTTTGTTTCCTTACAGATCAGGAACCATATTATAGTACATTAATAACCTACATGCAATATAAATTTACCAAAAAGCATTATAATATTTTTGTAACTTTTTTGCTCAACCAAAGCCACATTTAAAGGGCATATGGCTATATTCTCTAACGACAGCCGAATGCGCCTGCATAATCCATTCAACACAGGTTTTGTTATTGTTTTGGTGTTTGTGAATCGGTCATTTTTAATTACTTTCTTGTTATCTTCTGGTAGATAATGTTTTTCTTTTTCGATTATACATGGCGCTCTTCATTAACAATTATGTCCACAGAATATGTTGTTTATTGATTTTAAAATATTCACTGTGTCTTAAATATTAGATATTGTGATCCCATATTTCCATTTTGATTGAAATGGCCAACTATTGAATTTTAATTCGTAATTCGTAATCCAATTTTATAGGTAATATTAAGTCATTAAATTCAAGCATAGTTGATTTTCTTTATGATCTTTTCATTCATTTCTGTCTTCATTATGCAGGTCAAAAAAAACAGTAAGACGTTAAGTTAAACCCCATTTCATTACTTCAATTATTAAAAATTCTTATCGCACAAAATTTAATTTTTATTGACATTCCTTAATTTGTAAGAAGGACGTAAACGTTCTGTAATTTCCCTGAAGGACACTTGAAGCGAATGTCTCAAATCTCATAAAACTATTATTTTATTATTAAACTATTTAAGGTAAAAGCAGATTTTAAGAGTCGTGTCAGACTTTGTAAACTTGTCTAGGTGATTAATCGTATCCGTGTGTTATTCAAAGAAGAGCTCTTGAGGCGAACGTTTATCAGTTGTATCCAGGCTACTAAATCAAAACACTCTTAACTCAGATATAAATTTGTATAAATCATGACAGCGAACTTGACCCTAATAGGGTCATTATACTATTATTAAAACAATGACACTAGTTTCTGTAGAATTAAAAATATTGGGTAGGGTTATTGGAACTGGAACAAAGTAAACACCATCCCAAACTTGGGCTCTCTATAGTTAGCTTCCTTTGAGAACAGGTATTCTCGGGAAAGGACGCATTTACAATACTTGTGTACAGAATGCGTGAACGCGTTCTATAGTTTTGACCATAGATCTACAGAAATTCGCGTCTTCAGATCCCAACTAGCACGCGTGGACATTGCTAATGTTATAACTTGTTGTCAATTTAACAAACATTTTGCAAGTACTGAATCTGCCTTTTGTAGGTTTTTCTTTAGGCCTCAAATGTTATATAAACTAATTAGACATTAATAAAGAGAGGGAGAGAAATGGGGTTTAATGTCCACTCGACACAAACTATGTCATTTCGGGACTAACATATGGTTTTAATTTTATTTCAACAACTCGCATGCGCGTAGGGATCTTTAGCAGTGGGAGGAAACTGGAGTACCCGGAGAAAACCCAGGAGGTTGGACGGGCGACCCTACTCCTTGCCAATACAACCGGGGATTTGCCAATACAACCGCTAACCATTCGGCCATCCAACCCCCTAGACATTGATAAATTTATCCAGACAATAATTAACTCTCGATGTCAACGTTAACCCGCAACATTTGTTGGATTATGATCCGATTTGCGGCATAACTTTTATTCGTGATTTAAGGATTAAATGGATTGTCGAAACTATGATTTTTGTCGTACCGGAACTTTCAATGGTTTTAATATCGGTCCATAGTGGATCGCTTTGACAGAAATTTGCAGCAAATTGCCTTTACATTATCTAGTTTTGAACTATTATAGTGAGAACCGCCGTCTTGTTATCGAATCGCCCAGACTGTATCTTTAAAGTGGGATATTGTTATATGATCCTTTAGGCACGGTAAAAGCTGCGCAGGTGCTTTATTTGGGGACACCTCACTTTCCCTACATCTATTGTTTAGAATCAGGCCATGACCAATTAATCAACAAAGGGGGTAAAAGTATAGTCTGTAACAAGTTAGTGATACTTCAACAAAATGAATTAAATAATAAGTGAAAAATATTACATGTAATAAAATACATTTCTTAAATTATACCAAAAACGATGAAAAGATAAAAGATACAAACTGATTTCAACACTGATTTAATAACATTTTAAAGTACTTCTCGTCCACCTTGGGACTATTCATAATAAATATTATAGTCCCACAGCATAGTAGTTTATTTGATTTATTTCAAATAAATTATTACATCAAAACAGCTCACAATGTAAATTTATTAATAAACTGATTTCACCAAATTGCCCAATCTATACTGATAGTGGGAAGTGTTCACCAGTAACAATAATTAGAGTGTGGGGTTCACAACACTGATGCTAAATAATTAGAACAGACTATAGCCCTGAAACCACCTCCTAATCCTTTATCAAAACAATCAACTGAGGGGAAAATGGGGTTAAACCCTTTAATTAAAATACTTTTTATACTTGGTTTAAATTGTATATTATTATGTTCCTTGGGATATCTAATTAAGATAAATTCGTCCGCCCGCCTGTAAGTCACATCCTTTGGGATACACTAACTGTAATTGAGCTAAAATGTTTAAACTTTGTGTATGTGTTTATTAGGCGAATGCCTTGACCAAGTTCGATGATAAACATTTGCTGCTTAGGCTAAACAGTCTATATATTCAGTTAGAACCCCAACCTAACAAATAAAACCATCTATTTAACACAATTGCCATTAAAGTGAGCAATCGCCAACATATTTCAAAATGATTACAAAATCAATGAATGAATGAATTGATCAACCATACAAGAAACGGGACGGAAAATGTCACCTATACGATCGTTGATAGCCTTTGTATAATACAAAGGGGTTTATATTTCGATTATCGATAATTAGTCAACGAACTGATTTATAAATGTAATTTTCCCGTTAATTTTGATGACTGTTTCAAAGTAAGTAATTAACAATGTAATAGGAACTATACGACCTTTGAATGTATTTGAGTTACTTGGATATTAAAGCAATTTATGACTTATATCAGCGATTGAAAGTGTAAAACAACAGAGGCCGCGGTTTTACGGGTTTTCAACTATTATTACAGGTATAATTTCCACACTGAACTAGTATTAGTAGAATACGTTTCCACACCGCTGAAACATCCCGACATGTGTATAGGTAGTTACTTTGGTATATCAACATGACTGTGTTTTCACATTGTTACAACAACTGATACCTCTTCAAATTCTCAGCAAAGGACAATTCCAGGGGTGATTTTACGCCTTAAACGGCGAATTTCATTAGCCTTATCTCCTCTTGGTTACATAGAGTATACCAAAAGACAACATGTCTATAAAAATAAATTGACGTATTGCTAAATGTTAAGTTTAATTTGTCTTGAAACCATTTGTAATTTATGAAATCCTCTTGTCTCCCAAAATAAAATGCATATTTCATACAATAAAACAGGAATGTAATAGCGTGTAGGCTAAGGTACCATTATAATTGTGTCATAACCAGTTTAATACAGACTACAAAGGGACACTGTCGAATAATTTTCGGTCCACAGTAAAACAGATGCATAATATTACACAAGTATGTAGATGTACATTTTGAACATTACAGCCTAACGTGTACACACATATTGTAGCCCTCTATAGAAGATCGGACATATTTATCATCTTAAATAACATTACACATACAATTATATAACCTGCTAACTTACTGCTAAAGGCAAAATATTTCTCCGAATCTTTCTTGTTCCTTAAGCCACTTATTTATCCTGGCGCAATGTATCGTGGAAAATAGGCTTGTACCTATATATGTCACTCATAAACGATCGAGTGTACCATGACTACGTAAACAATTTAACGTGCCTTTATCATATCAGTATATAAACAGGTAGATTGTAAACTATCGTTTCATTGTAAGGTCATACGATGAAATATTGTTATAAATACTATACGCGGGGTATACAAATTATACACACCATATCATAGATTGCAAACTATGTTAGGCCACTAAAGGCGTTTTCATTTATTCTGGTTAATAAGTGGGTATGCATTTTTAGACCTATACACAAAAAGATTTAATACAGTTTAAAAAAAAAAATATATATATATGTATTTTTTTCTAATATGATGGCCTCTAGCGCCCCCCCCCCCCCCCGTAAATGTTAAAGTCCCGAAATTCTTAATCAGATTGCAAGAGTTTTATTACATATAGTACATGTATATGTTTCGCCTGTCATTGTCGGGCCCTCCTTCCAATACCAGCCCTGAAGTGGTAAATGCAGGAGGACTTACAGCAAGACCAGTCGTACGTTGATTTTTTGGTGTTTGGTAGAACAGGGGCCTATTTCACAAAATTTTACCTAAGATAAGATCTGAATTTTAGTTATTTGATTGGACAATATAAGACTGAGTTTAGTTCTTAGCCAATCAAAATTGAAGTATCTGCTAAAATTTGGATTTTACCTTTAGTTAAAATTTCGTGAAACAGGGCCCTGGTGTGTCATTTCATTTAGTGCAAGGGCCATAACTTGGCAGTAATTATCGGAAATCGCTGAAAATCAATAAGCTTCTTTGTCTCATAACCTTGAACACTATGTATAAATTTGAAGTCAATCGTGATCAAGGGCCATAACTTTGGCAGTAATTATCAGAAATCGCTTAAAATCGATAAACTTCTTCGTCTCATGACCTTAAACACTATGTATAAATGTATAGTCAACCGAATATTAACTGTGACCTCTAGAGCACCCACAAGAATTTTTGAAGTCATCAAGGGCCATAACTCTGGCAGTTATTATCGAAAATCGCTGAAAATCAATAGGCTTCTTCGTCTCTTGACTTGGGCTCAAGAGCATCCACAAAACATTTTTTAGTGATCAAGGGCCATAACTCTGTCAGTAATTATCGGAAATCGCTTATGTATCAATCGGATATTAACTTTAGCCTGTGGTGTCTAAAACATCCATCAAATTTTTCTAAGTGACCAAGGACCATAACTTGGCCAGTAATTATCGGAAATCGGTGGAAATCAAAACGATTCTTCGTCTCATGGCCTTAAACACCGTGTATCAATTTAAAGCCAATCGGATATTAACTTTATCCTGCAATGTGGGCGTATAAAACGTGGCAATGCACGGACTTTAGAGACTTTTGGCAAGCGTAAATTTCTGGTCCGTATCGCGTATCCGTATCGATTTTGTGTGTGACGTCAACAATGCTTGTGTATTTCTCATACGTGATATGGCACACGGATACGGCAGCACGTATCGAACAGCTTTCATACGGAAAAGGTCCATATAACATCGTCGTCTTTTTACCATACTTTTTGCTACTTTTAGACGCTGAAATGTTGTATCATAGTAGACACTTGACTAGTACTGAAGATCTTGGTAGATAACTGCCACCATGCTGTATTAGAACTAAGCTAAGCTCAGCTACCCATATGTACACGCCGCGAAAATCTGCCAACACTCTAAAACTACATTGACGCAACGTATCACGTGGCGATACGGATACGTGATACGGATGCGGAAAATTCCACTTGCCAAAAGTCTCTATTGTCTGATTTTCTTTCGTATTCTCTAATCTTGTGGCGGTCAATTGTTTTTGTTAATTGTCAGATATCTTCTCACTGTCTCACACAACAACTTTTTGTCTTCGACGGAATTATTAGTCAGAAGACAATCATTCATGTACCTGTTATCACTCGTCACTTCAGTCAGTTATATAGCGGGATAAGTCGTGTTTCCTTTCGCGTTCGTCACTTTCGATTGTTAAAAACCTTTCTTACTTATCTATCGCAGCAATGATCTGTGTTAAAATTATATTTGGAAAGTGTTTGACCAGTTCTATCAATGTGATAATGACTGACTCCAACGGTCCTTTAATGTAGAGTAGATAATTACCCTATTTGGTACTTTCAGTTTGTGTATCTCAAGATTTCCATGGAGAACCATATACATGCTTTTGTGGAGGCAGTTACCGCATGTACTCCATCTGTGGTGAAAAAAATATTCAACTCGACAAATAATTTAGAAAGTAAGACCTGGGCCTGATTCCTAGAAAATTCTTAAGCACGTTCTTGTGCTTAGATTTTAAGTAGAGTTTGCAATTAAGTAAACTTACCTTATTTTGTGTTCCCAGAAAATTCTTAAGAACGTTCTTGTGCTTAGATTTTAAGTAGACTTCAATGTAAGCACAAGCGCTTTATTATGTGTTCCAAGAAAAAACTTAAGCACAACTTCGTTCTTACAATTGTCAATCTAAACACAAGTCCCGAGCAAGGTATAGGGCTTGCTTACCAACCTTTAGCCTGTTTCTGCTTCAAACAATATGGCTGACCGTATAGTTAGTTATTCGACGGCATTTACTACATCTTTTGATACCTAAGAGACATTAAAATTTGGAAGACGGAAAATCCTTAAAAAATATATTCTCGACAAGAATGCCCAATGAATATTTCGCTTTTACACTAAAAACAATTATTTATTTACAAATTGGTAAACAACACAAACGCAGGCAACTTGAAAGGAGCTAAATCGCTAACATTTGGGGCCAAGAAGTTGACACAAGTGGGTCGCAACGCATATAATACTCTAATATGAATGTATATAAACTGATTTACATTCAATGGTTTCCGTTTTTTTTTTTGATTTGGTGCAATGTTTCTAGCCTTGTTCCCCCCGAGTCTCTCGCTAGAACTGAGCGTACCAATGGTAAAATATTTAGCATATCAGAAGCCCATCTTTTTCCGATAAGATCACATCATCAATTTTGATTTAAACTGACAAATAATCCGTGTTTTCATTGTCGAAGATGCTGGATGACATTGAATTAGAGAATTGGCTACTTTAAAATCAGGCGCTGTCTCAGTCATTCCGTCTGTTTGCATGTGCTTGCGGTTTTTTTGGGGGGTTTTTTTTTGGGGGGGGGAGGCTAGCTTATAGGCCTATAGGGGCCATGTCAAAGGGATCACGTGGTTAAGTGGGTAAGACGCCAGCCAGGGCCAATTCCTAGAAAATTCTTAAAAGTAAGCACAAAGTTATGCTTCACTTTTGCTTACGTAAGAAACTTTATAAAATACCGTCTCTAGAAAATTCTCAAGACCGTTCTTACGTAAGCACAAGTTAAGTATAAGTCTAAGCACATTGTGACTGGTAAATTGAGTGTACGATGCTCTCTAACGTCAAAAGAACATTTTTGGTATGCAAATTACACCGTAATTGTGAATTCGTCTGCATCACAGAGTTTCTTTATATAGCTCTATGGTCTGCATGGAGTTATAAATAAACCAATGACATTAGCCCCCCGGAAAATAGTCGATTTAGATGTATTTTATTATTTAACAAATGAAATGAAATGAAATTTAGCGTCCTACTATTTTGCTCCTAATCTGGGGTAATGAAGACGTACATACGTCATGCAGTGTGCTATGAGGGAAATTTCGCCCTGGCAGCGACACTACTATATCGAATTCCAACTGCCAAGGAATCTCTTACGTGTACGCCAGTTTGTACACGAGACCTCGTTATTTCGCCCCATCCGAATGACAAGACAGCTGTCCTCCGTCCTGCATCACTGACAAGGAGAAGCCACGTCGGAAAATTTGGATGAACCTTCTCGACCAATGCAGGGATCGAACACCCGACCTCCAGGCTAGCGAACCAGCGTCTTACCCACTTAGTCAAGTGATCCTCTGATACCTCTGACGTGTCTCCCATAGGCCTACATATATAAAATATACCACAGACTAAACAAAAGAAAACAACCCAAAACGCAAGTACATGCAAACAAACCGAATAATTATGAGAGCGACTGATTTTTAAGTAGCCCGCGTGTGTGTTGTTTACCAATTTGGAAATAAATGAATTGTGTTTAGGGTAGAAGCGAAATTTCCTATAGCATTCTTCTCGAGAATATGTTTCTAAAGGATTTTCTGTCTTTCAATTGACTCTTAGGTACCAAAAGATGTAGCAAATATCGTCGAATAAATCCACAGTCAGCCATATTGTTTGAAGCAGAAACAGACTTAAAGGTTGGTAAGCAAGCCCTATACCTTGCTTGGGATTTGTGCTTAGATTGACAATTTTAAGAACGAAGTTGTGCTTCCGTTTTTTCTTGGAACACATAATAACGTGCTTGTGCTTACACTGAAGTCTACTTAAAATCTAAGCACAAGAACGTTCTTAAGAATTTTCTGTTAACACGAAATAAGATAAGTTTACTTATTTGCAAAATCTACTTAAAATCTACATGTAAGCGCAAGAACGTGTTAAAGAATTTTTTATGAATCGGACCGAGGGAAGGTGTTCGATCCCTGCATTGGCCGAGAAGGTTCATCCCCTTGTCAGTGATGCAAACGAAAAAATAAGGTCCCGTGTAAAAATTGGCGTGCACGTCAAAGATCCCCTGGCCGTTGTAAATCGGTGTAAGAGTAGGCCGTAGCGCCGCTGCCCGGGCAAACTTTCCCTCATAGCACACTTTATGGCGTATGCCCGTCTTCATTAGCCCACCTTAGGAGCAAAACAGTAGGAAGTTAAAACCTTATTCATTTCATGTCATTTGTCAAATACTTCTAAATCGACTATTTGAAGTAAATGTCATTGATCTATTTATAACTCTATATGCGGACGAATTTACGGTGTAATTTGCATACCAAATTTGTTTTTGTGACGCTAAAGAGCATCTTAGTCTCAATTTACCAGTCACACTGTGCTTAGACTCGTACTTGGCTTGATCTTACGTAAGAACGGTCTTGAGAAGTTTCTATATAGACGGTATTTCATAAAGTTTCTTACGTTAGCAAAAGTGAAGCATAACTTTGTGCTTACTTTTAAGAATTTTCTAGGAACCGGTCGAAGAGACGAGTTGACATGGAAATTAATGATAAGCAGATTTATTTGTAGATTGATAACATAAGTTTCGTGTGACACTGGACGTGACTTCAATGAAAGATTTGATGACCTAATCACAAGACAACTGGAAAAAAACTTGTTCATCTATTTGTAGCTCAAAACCAACAATATAAAATGACCAACAACAATTAACTGTCATTTACCATAAATTTATTGAGTAAAGTTAAGGCAAAACAGGTAATAAAATATTAAATAACAAACCATTAGCATTCCAATTAAATCAATTATAATTATAGTTTTATAAAATTAAAATGACAAATCTCCTATACAATACAATAGTACGTGACTTGAGTGGGTGTTGGTGGTGGTGGGGTGAGGCGTCTATTTGATTGAAATTGTTTTTTATTACTTCTGTAGGCCCTATTGACACAATTATATTTAGTTTTTGTTGGGGTGGCCAAGATGAGGAACGTCCACCCATCGCCATCCCTAGCTACGCCACTTCCAGGGGGAGCTCGGTGTCTCTCTAAATTACACTGGGCAGGATACGGACATAGCGTATATACATAATATACTTACAACGAGTTAATGTTAACAACACAGATATTAAATGTTCACTCTGTCTACACATAATTCTTTAATCATCAAATGGTATAAATGAGCATGTTAAAATTATTTATGCAAAACTATCTCAAAGACGCATGTCTTAAACAAACAACTAGTGCTCCTACGGTTAGGACTTTTTGTTATTCGAATAACCGTGGCTATTAACCGGTTACTAACAATTAACCGTTTGGTATCAAGTTTCAACATTAAATAACCACTCGCATCGCCGTATGATGATTTAAAAGCAAATGTTTTTTAATACATAATTGTACACGTCTGTTAATATCAAGTAATAAGCTTACCGGTACCTACAAATATTATAGCTTTACTCCTCTCTAAGTTAAATCCTGTGTTTTTCCTCTTTGTAAGTATTTAAAAGTACCAAAAGAAAACAAATGTCGATCATCGAATTCAGAGATTATCATGGCGGAAGTGTTGTACTGTTTGGTGATCGAGTTTATTTCACCAGTTCCACAACTCCAATCTCCACCCTCGGTGCTTTGTTGATAAAACTACTTTATTGTTATTGAAATTATTAAAGACTTATAATCAGGCAACTAGAATTATCTACAGCTTGTGTGCGATCAAGATGTAATGTAACTCAACTCATAACAGTTGAACCGTATCACACGCCACGGCATGAAAACTGCACTAACTGACTGAGCGAACACGTGACCGACGCAAATTCTCTTCGGCTTCTTAAAATTAAATTGGTAGATTTTTGACAGTAATGATGTCGCATTAATACAGGATGATTATTTTGTAATTATTCTCGCCTTGCCTTCCCCCGATTATCGAGATTTTAAGACGTGGGTTGTTTTCTACCGGTCCAACAACAACACGTACCTCTCGGCTGCTCGGCAAAATATTCTGATTTCAAGATAAATACATCGTGGAATAAAGTGGAATAGTTATAAAGAAGAAAGCGCCTGACCTCAGTAACTAACTTCCTGTAATTTTTAAACAATAATATTTAAAACCCGAGAATAAGATTTTTTTTATTAAATTCCTGTAAAACAAACAGTTGCTCATTGACAGGTCATACACGTTATAATACTGGGGTAACGGGGCATCTCGAGTTGACATACATTGTTCAATTTTCAAAATGGCGCTCTGTCGTCATGGAGACGTCTGTAATGGGAGATAACTCCATTTAATGGGGACATCTCCAATTAACCGTACCGCTCAATTCGAACCGTTTAACCGTCCAATTCCAACCGTTTACGGTTATCCGACTAACCGTAGGAGCACTATAAACAACCTTGTCGCACAGGGCAAAGGTTGTTACTGGGTCATACGGGCGGTTAAAGAAACAACTCACTTCGTCACTATACTATATAGATCCATTTATAAAGACTTTTAAACAGTTCATTGGATTTCAAAATGATTTTTTTTTCCGTTCAAGCAGTATCCGTGCATACATAAATACATACATTATAATTTTTTTCCAAAAAAGTAGTTAATTCACGCCAAACCGATTTGTAAATAGACTGATTATTTTAAAATGTCTATGTTTCGTCTAAGTCTAAGACCAGACATTTGCATACCTTGTTGTGCTCTTTTTATCTATGATACGACAAGCTCTACAGTTATTACCATTGGTAGGTCCACAATAACCATCTGTACGTCTGTCATCCGTCATAACACGACGACCACAATAATACTTTCCGGTTGTTCCTTTTCGACATGGTGCTCCGTCTCGATTAACCAACCATCCACGTGGAAGTACCCGCACGTCAACATCTTTCTTCATACAGCTGGAGCAATTACACCCATTGGTTGGTCCACAATAACCGTTACAACAAGAACAATGACCATCCAATTGTTGCATACAATAGTATTTCCCAGTTTCACCGAGACGAACGGGATGTCCAGCTGCATACAATGTCTTGATACGATCATTATTAACATAGGGATTGGACGCATCGATGGGGACTTCATCTTCAAACAACTTTGATGATCCTTTTAATAACGCATCGGGATGTTCTGTATGTAAGTGGTTCAAAAAGGCATCTCGTGTTCCTTCAAATCCACAAGCTTTAGCTGAACAACTAAAGACTTTCTTTGGGCATGTCAGTTCATGACTCTTTTTCTCTGATCTCGTTAGTTTTATTCCGCAATTATAGATACACTCTATCTCCAACCCCCCTATGATTCTTCGAGCTAAAAAAGAAGGTGTGGCGGTATAGCGAGCACGGCATGTTGGACACGCGTTATCTTGTAACCTATCCAAGCATGATTCACAAAAGATGTGGTGACAACAGCTAGTTTCTACAGCAGCATCTGCTACTTCTAAGCATATTGCACAAATGAAATTGTCTTCCATCTTAATTCCTTGCATATATTTTACTGAAAAAGAAATATTAATGTTAAGCAATCAATTGATTAATTCGGCAAAGTAAAAAAAAAAAAATAATAATAATAATAACGTTTCCCGACAACGTTGTGCTTGTTGATTTTATTAATCTATTTTAGAACTTCTTTCATGAATTTCTGTCAAGATTATAGCTTTTACAATACAAAAGTACATTTAACCGATTAGCATGTGTGGTCATAAAGCCTAAAGTTATAGAAGTGTTATCAGACCTTCCTGCTGGATTAAACCACCAACTATCCAATCACGACCCATTTTACCCCTAGCAACAGTTTGCATTTCAGGCACCAAAGCTGTGGCTTGCTGCCCCGGTGAACCTAAGAGCTCGGGTCAATTAAGTACCCTTCCCGCGCAATCTGTAACCTTATGATTCATCACTAACTACTTAAATTTGCCCCTAGTTGTTGCATTCTAGTAGGGTGCTATTCCCCATTTTGTTTCATTTCCTCAATCTCGACGTTCAGCGTTATGTCAGTTAAATGTGATATCTCCGTACGTAGCTAACGTTCGAAATTTAAATGGTAGGGCGAGTCTGTCGTTCAGATTGGTGACATCCCTGGTGACATTTATTGTCCAATCTCATAAAAGAGATGACATACCTATAGAAACGGCGGTTTATCTTAACATATTGTGCTTGTTCAATATTGTGGACAATAATAATTGACCTTACATGTAGAGTGAATATCTACAATAATACAATGTATAACGCTAGAGAATGTTGCCAACAGACAAGCGAACTGACAACATTTCAGTCGAAATAAGTAATCATTCGTCTACAATTAGTCCATTTCTGAATCTTATAGTCTTAAACTGTATATCTATCCTTTATGCGAGCATTTGGGGACGTTAATGTGAATGCCAGCTAAAGTTTTTATTGTATATGATATCACCCTTGTTGAAAGTGGACGTAAATCCACAGGAACGAATGAACGTTGGGGACACACATTAACATTTGTGTGTAAATTATCTATTTTTTTTTTCATTAAAAAAAAAGCTACATTTGTTACAAGTAATGCAGTTTTCTGTTTTATGAGAAATGGGCCTTAGTTTATAAAATATGATATTAAAATCTGTCGGCATTCCCGGCACACCAATTTTAGCCAAACTACGACCACAATCTGTCTTTAATATCATTCAAATAAATGTTGCTTGTTTAATCTGTGGCTATAATATTCAAATAAATATTGCTTTTTAAACTGGACTTTGTCGGCCTTCCCTTAAAAGCGGGGTATTTCGCGAGCCAGTTGATTTCCACCGTTCACTTGAATAATATTACCCGGTGTGCTACCGACGAATTACTTCAACATGGGTTATTTCCCCTACCTATATAAGAAAAGATGAAAAATATCGAATACCTATGGTAGACTTAATCTCTACGATTCATAATTATACTGGGCGTTATTTTGTTCGTAGGCTACCAAAATATCATCTTGGCAAACAGTTTTCTAGATATGACTATATTACTATTAGATATATAAAGTTCATAGATCATGAACAATATTTTATTGCTTTGATGATCTAAATTTTCAACTAAGTCAAAGTGATATCGGCCAGGAATGTTGACAACCAAAGAAATTGCACCGATCACCCGCAATAAATAGGCCTACTTCCTATTATAAATAACATAAGGATGGGGCCGGGTTAGAATTTAAGGTAAATTATAATAATATATGTGTAGCAACCAATAATCATTATTGACAACATCACATTCTTGTGTCGATAGCTTGTATACATATGAGTTGAACATAAGATAAAGAAAGTAGAAGGTCGATAACTTGTACTTTTTACCCTATTATCGTGCTGTTAATAAGTAATCGTGTGACGTACGAACACCATTCATTTTCATAATAATCTGTTGCTACAATTAAAAAACACAATGGCGGATTTTTATATTTATAGGCTACACATTGAATTTATTTGAAGTATAGTGGAAAGCCTACCTTGATCCGTTATTGTATCAATTATGTTTATCTGAAAGCTTTTTCAATATTTTATGGTTAACGATGCCAAGTCCAAATTATGACGAAATTGCACATATCTCGCCCTGCCTTTCGTGTTGGCTATTAATAGAAATATGAAGTAAACAAAGGTCGATAACTCTCTATCACGATCAATAGGAGGTAGACCACGGATGTATTTGTTCGTCTATTTATTGCAATTCTCTCTCTGTCTCTTTTGTCCCCCTTTGCATGCCCAATTTTTTGTGTTTTTGGTGTAGAATGGGCGAAGCGGGTTTGAATTAATATTTTCAGCCAGGTTTTGGTAAATATTCATGATTCTGAGGCGGGAGGATAACTGTGTGCTATCAGGTTGGCTACGGTGATATGTATGGCATATAGTTCCATTTTTAGTATGCCTTTTCAAGTTTGTGTATCTAAAAAAAAAATAGTGGTCAATCTCATACAAATTTTAGTTCAACGATATGTCCATTTGTTCCTCTATCTGTAGTGAAAAGCATTCAGCCCAACTGAAATTTGGGGCACGGTTGGAGATGGGCAAAGAGTCCAGAATTAACATCGAAGTCAATGGGGAAATTTATGGTGACCTGCCTCCATCAGACTACTTCGACTTTAATGTAAATTCTCGTCCCTTAGATCTCCTCTTACTTTTACCGGAATTCTTTTTGGATAGAACGCTTTATACAACAGATGGGACAACATGTGGCCACTACTTGGTCAAAGACGCTGGCTCGATAGCCTGCATTGGCCGAGAAAGTACATCCAGATTTTCCAGCGTGTTCCCCCTTGTCAGTTATGTCGGATGGAGGGACTGACATTCAAGGATAGTTGTCGGGTGGGACGGAAAACCACGGTCCGAAGTACACATAAGCATGCACGTAAAAGATCCCTTAGCAGTTGGAATTCGATATAAGAGTTGTCCGTGGCGCCGCTGCCCGAGCCAAATTTCCCTCATAGCACGCTGTATGCGGCTAGTGTATATGACTAGGACGAGCATGCATTTAGGACGATACAAAATAAATCACTGGCTTTGTTCCATTAATTTTAAATGTATTATTATTAACTGCTAAGTTCACATAAATGTCAAGATTGTTAGTGAAATAAATTCAGGGTTGTATTCGGTGGAATATTTAATAATCTTCTGCACTTTCTGTTATATAAGAATAGGTAGCCATAGGGTATTTATATTAAAAGTGACAGCTTATGTCGACAACGCAATTCAAATAATAAAGCATGCATTTATAAGTAACAAGAAGCTCGGATTTAAATGATGTCCACAATCACTCACGACATTATCAATCATGGTATCCTTTGTCACTGTGATGTAATACAGGCATTTCCCCCTCGTTTGGGTGAACATGACAGGTATACGGTTCTTCTTAATACCCTTCTCATAATTTATACGTAATACATATTTGAATAGTAGGTGTGGGTGCGCGCACATTTTTGGCTATATAAAGCCGAACAACTATTCCAATTTCAGTTGTATCTGTTGAAACTTCAAGCACACCAGCATACCACGGTAAGAGCGACACCATTTTAAAAACATCGGATATTTCCACTTTTGGAAAATATTTTTATCATGGTTACTAAGGTCTGGCAACATATTTATGCTTGTGTTCTCCTCAACGAAGTTTTCGAATATCTGACCGTAGTAGAACTCCGAATATTAGTGTAATATTCGAATAATCCGCAAAAAGTACATTTTATCTAGCTTAGCTAGTTTTTAATAGGAATGACTATTTTAATAATAGTGGCTCGTCATTAAAGACATCTAGCTTGTCTGAAGTTACATTATTATCAGGACTTGGTTCATAGGTTCTCTAAGTTTCCAACATCTGCATCATCGTGTAAAGTGATAATCGAATGGGCATCGATTTCCCGAAGCTGCTAAATTAGTTAAGTTGTATCTCAGAGGGCGTATTAATCTTGAAATTGGTGTTTTGAATAATTCATATCTACATCTCGTTCCTTGTATGTCATTTTGGAGTACTTTGGATGCTACTGACTAAAAAAAGTTCTTGTCAATTAATAGAAATCTTAATGTAAAAAAATCAGTCATCCATAATTTTAATATTTGATATTATGTGTGTCGGTCACTTTTTGCAATATCTTTGACGCTCTTGTAAGTTCAGGTCGATGTTTGGTAGGGCGGGAAGAATCATCTTGTAACGAGTTCATGCTACACCTCCTAAATAAGAATCTTTGTGATGTCTTACAATGTATGTGGTAATGGTATTAACGATATTTGAAAAATAATACATATTAGTCATTTGAAGTTTTGGTTCTTTGATTTTTATAGCAACTATCGGAATATTATTCGGAATGTTTTTTGATGATATGCGAGTGGTGATTTACTTCGAATTGCTGAACATTTATTCATGCATCGAAATTTTAGGATTGTATTAACCCACATTCGACCTTCTATTATTCTACAGATGTGATTGCCATTTGCGGAGTCCGTATATTTCTTAAAAACCAATTAAATAAAACAAAACAAAAATATTACAGAATCTGACACAAGGGCCTCAGTCATTTTTGTTCAAATTGGGTTAATTAATTGTATTTCTTATTTCTCAGATGAAGACCTGTAATCTGGCACTATCATGCTGCTTGGCAGTTTTAACTATCACATCACAAGTGACTTCACAGGGTGAGATTTCCCTTTAATTTCTGTTTCCTTTTATTATTTGAATGTATACATATTACAATTATTTTTTCAAGTAATTTATTTGGTAATCCCGGCTCATCTTTGCAATGTGTCTTGGACCTGAAGTATTAATAATGAAAGTCAGTTTTTATTGTGGAGTGATCTCCCTTTGATGTTCAGTTTTTGTCAAGTACTTACTTATTTCCTTTCCAAACTATTGAATATCATCAATTATCTTACAGTAATAAGTGGTGGTCATGTCCGATCCGGACAGCCGTTGATGCCCGTAGCCCCAGTGATGCCTCTGTATAACGCCGACATGCTAGACGCACACCAAGATTATATGGCGGATTTGATGCAATACCGAATGCAAATGGACATGCTCCGAGGTAGGCATATTATAAATTATTACAAACTGTGGTAAACGAAATCCGTTTTAAATCAAAATATATTCCGTTTTAAATCAAAATATATTCCTCAATCAAAGAAGTCAACGGGACAAACTTACTGATCTTAGAAATGGATTTACACACCAACCGGTACTTTAACAACCATGTTCGAGAATAGTGTTAATGATAGACCCAGCTTTCCCCTTTAGAAGCTTTTGAAGATACGGTGTTTTTATTTATCAAATTAGCACTATCCTTGCCATTTTCATTTCCAGGACTCGCCCAAAACGGCTACCCCGCAAGTCCCCCGATGATTAATTCCCCTTACTACCAACCGGCTAACAGGCCTATCAACAACAGACAAGTCAATCAAGGACAGGCGCCGCAAGTGACCATCGTTGAAAGATCAAGACAAAATACATTTCGTAACCAGCCAGTAAATACCCAACGAATCAGGAGTTCTAATGCAGGGATCCGTAAACGGTCCAACAATCAAGGAAATGTAGTCTTATTGTCCCGTAAGTATGTGACTCTTCTGAAAGATCTTATATGAATATATAAAATTTGTCACAATATGAAATATTTCACAGCGTCGATTCTCAAGAATTAGCTGGCGAGCAACCTTTAAATTGCCGTCGTGGTTTCGATCCCTGATGTGAGCCTATGTGGGATCTGACCGCGTGGCAACGAGAGATTTCACAATAACAGACATAAACAACACGTGCATCCAGTTTTTATGTAGGAGTATAATGTATTTGCCAACCCTGGATGTTCGTCCATAATTAATGTAAACCTACACCCACTCGTACTTCAAGATTCGTTTTATAAAGTAACGCTTGTCAATAATAGTTAAAAACTTGTAATGTAATAGGAATTTACTGAAAATTTGTCATATTGATCAACTACGAACCGCGATTTTAACGACTGAATATGGGGCTAGCCTCGATCATCATTACTAAACAGTCTTGATTATCCATTTTTTGATTTAATTATGAATCGAAGTTGAACAGCATATGGGAACGTAATCCACTATAAACATCACAGGCTAGCGTTGACATCGGGTGTTGATTATTGACAGCTTTAGCTCTTGCATAATGTATATTTAACAATGTTTAATGTTTTCCTTGCAGGTAAGAAGAGATTCCTTCCTATGCCTTTCGGACCAGCATTGCCCTTTGCACCAGTAGGAGGTAATTAGGTTGTTTTAAAGATAAGACTGATATGTATTGTATGCCCTACGGGTGATCAATCGGGCATGTCACTTCTTTAGCACCATCAAGATATAATGCACTTATTTTAAAGATGGGGTTGATATATTTTGTTTAGTTTGTAATTAGGTTGATCAGTTGTATATGCCATTGTATTTGCACCATTACAACGTAGTGCAATTGTTTTAAGATAAATTAATATATTTTGTATATTTTCGTAAGGTTGATCCACTCCCTTGGGTCACTAACAAGTAATTAACTTGCTCTGAAAGTTCGATAACTTTAATTGTTTACGTTTTAATAAGTCATGCTTTTTCCCAGAGGCGGGGGTGATTTAGTTAAATTTTGTTATTGAATCAGCACTGCCTGTTACTAAATGACTGAGTGGCAATTAAATTTGTTTGTTTCTAAGACAACCCAACCACGCCTTTCGGTCTTTAAGGAGGCAATGAAGTTGTTTCGTAGTTAGAATTAAACACGTTTAAGTGTAACAAAGTTAAACACGGCTTATAATTGTGAAGTTATGATGACTTTATAAGATTTCACTCAGATTAATGTTATTGCAACTTTATAATAAGTCCGCGTTCCGGTCCACTGAATGTGATTCATTTTCAAGTTAGGGTACTAAACTATTACACAATAACAATATCTATTGCTTATGCACAACCTAACAATGACGTACATACAACCTAATTTTAATTGCTCTTGACATACATGTGTATGCTGCATAATTACCAGCATCTTGAGCGAATATTACCTTCTGGCACTTAAACTATTACTATTGCCGTGTAGCTTCAGTGTCCATTTAGTTGTATTTTTTGAAAATTGTATTACACCAGCAATCAAATGGGCTATGACTATAAATTGCATAATACTGAGGGAGGTCATATACTAATGTACGTCATGTCTTAGCACATTTAAACCAAAGGTATGGCAGTAAATAGGCAAACTCCTAAACGTTCGTTCGAAAATTGGCAAAACTTATTCTACACCCTACTTCTTTCTCGTTTTAGGGATTAACCCTTACATGAATCCTTTGGTTGGTGGAGCTATTGCTGCTGGTCAGATGGTTGCTCGTCGTAATAGGTTAGGTAGATTTGGCCGGCGATCAAGAACTAACTCTAATAGAATTAATTCCCGGGCTATGATACTGGATCAATCTCAACCTGATCAATTCCAACAAGTGGACAGTTTAAACAGTCTGAATAATGTAAACAGTTTGAACAATGTAAACAATTTGAACAATATAAACAGTTTGAACAATGTGAATAATTTGAACAATGTTAACGATTTTAACAATCAAAACGGATTAAATACTGCTAACGATTTTAACAATCAAAATGGGTTAAATACTGCTAACGATTTTAACAATCAAAACGGGTTAAATACTTTGAACGGTATCAATACTTTAAATAATAATGTTAACGGGGTCACATCATTGAACACAGTGAACAATCCCAGTAGTATGGCCAATATGAACAGTTTAAATGGTGTTAGCAGTGTTAATAATATACTTGGTCAAGACCAAATTCCACCACCTTATTAAAAAAAAAAGGTTTATTTATCTGTTTAAAATATAGTAGACTATGAAAAGAAATTTATTTTTATAATTTGACCTGTTATAATTGAATACAGTTGATAGCAATAGTGTATGAATATCTTTAGTCCACAATTTAGTAAGGATTGGGATATGTAACTTGACATGTACCCACCGATTTAAATTTATACGTCAAAATAAAATATTCATACTATTTTCAATTGCATAATATGTACCGAATGCTATTAAATGGGTTCATTGGTTTAAAATAAAGGACAGCTCAATAAACCTTTCTATTGTCAGCATGATTTTTAATATTACATTGCAAGTTGCACTAAATGTGGTAAAATAAATATGCTGTAGCTTCTTTGATAAGTGTTTTTTAAATTGAATATATCACACAAGGTACAAACAATCTTTGGATTCACAAATCTTTCTAAACTCGAACATGGCACGTAGCGATTTATAATTATTACACTAGCCACACCTAACGATCAACCTAACGATTAAGATGAGGGTATATTCTCGTCGAAACTTAGCATGGCAATAAATTCTGTAAATATTTTGTTGTTGATATCCAAGTTATGTTTGTAGAAAAATAACCAAGATGTATTTTTTTAAAAAAAAATTATGTTTACTAGTATGTAGTTTATAAATATTGTCGGAATAAAGGTATAAGTTATTTTTAATTCTTGTCATTGGGTATTTATTTCATAAATGTTATTTATTAAAGATGTTAATTACCAACAAAATTACGTACGTTCTAGAACTGGCTAAACACATTTCATTATACGATTGCTACGGTTGATGTATGATAACAAAATGAAGAATCGAAAAGTGACACACAAGATAGAAAAGGAGTTGTATTTACTTGCTAACAAAAGAGAAATAATAAATAGTGCACAGCTGATTTTTAGCATCAACCGTAGCAATATATATCTGTGTTATATTTGGAATGTGTTTAACGACGTATTACTGCGTATATTATATTGCTTAACACTAACACTGCCCTTTAACGTCCTTCTTTCAGCAGCCACTAAATTAATGAACACTGGTATACACCCCGCAGTGTGCCTTGAGGACAAGTTTGCCCCGACATCCGTGCTACGACCTACTCATATTTCGAATTCCATCTTACTGTCCAAGGTTCTATTACCTACTCTGACATTGCTTGTTCTTTCCGTCCGAACGGCATAGTTTCTTGTTAAATTTTACGTCCTACAGAGTGGAGATCATGGGCATGCCCCAAATTCCAGCGAAACGTTCTCGGTTACACGAGGATTAAACCCGAGAACTCATGGTTAGAGAACCACTGCAACCACTTACAACTTTCACATGTGGATGAATATAGCTTAAAACGTGCAGCTGTATTTACATAATGGACAAACGAGTCTGAATACATGGGTGGCGAAAGCATCATCCCCAACTGGACTGAAGGGACACTAAATTAGATAGTGGGGATAATTTTCCTTTCGAATAAAAAACGATCCCCTGGAAACATGATCATTTAACCTTAAACATTTTGTGGATCGGAGACCCCCTTTCCCTCCCACTATATACACCAGATGTGCCTTGTTCGGTGCCCTTTGCACGTTTTTAATGGTGCCGAGTCAGGATATTGACTTTAAACTTACGTTAGAAAATCCAATATACATGTAGCGGAAATTCAAACTTGACCCAATATGGCTCATATATGCTTATATCGTATATGGCTTCTAATATGTCTTTTACAGGTTTTGTCCATCCGATATGGGGGTTATTCAAAATGGTGGATACAATTATGGCCGCCATTTTGTACAAATGCACATTAAAAAGTTCAAATTCAGTGTTTAAAATGCCAATCTGATGTCATGCAGTGGTAAAATCTGTCTGTTTGTGTTTCTGACTGTGTCTATTCTATACTTGGATTAACTCTGGTGTATACACTGTGACAAATGCCTTAAAACTATATAATAAAGTTTATAAACTTGATGCAGACTAGCAATGAAAGTCGAAATAATATAAGGATATTTGATATAAATGGATGAGAATGGGGGTATCAGCAAGAATTAAGAAATCGTGCATGGTTTTAAGATCAGAGGAATCAGAATAAAACGTTTTGCGAAAATTTGGTCTGACAAGGGCGTATTGAATCATTCATCTGGTTGATTTCGCCTTTCCTTATTAATCTGGAATAGGTGCGGCAGGGTCCTTCTCTGATCTTGACAAGCACAAGTCGACCTACCAGGGTAGATCTTTTTCTCTGTGGTAAATATTAACTACAATATCATAACGTCTACGTGGTCACCGCTTTTTCCGAATAATTGTCATCACATAATATAATCATAATTTGTATTAAAATAAATGCATTTATCACAAACAATAAAGTATGAACGAGTAAACTAGTCACCGAATAGTTTCCCTTTGTGGCAATGCGCTTAATTACTTCTTCGATTTTTTATGCATGCAGGTCATAACGTTACACACTCAAAATCTCGAATTGTTCTGCAATTTTATTTCAATGAGCATTAGTTAATTATACGAAAAGTATGCGTGGTACCTTTGGGGGCTAGGATTGATTTGAAATAAAGAAAGTTACAGGCCTAGAAATTTTTTAGCAATCAATCGATCATTAATCCATGCTCAACGTACATAATCATCCACTAGATATTAACAATTTAAGTCTGGAAAAGTCTGATTAAATCATGTATGAATTTGTACAAAATAACGACTATTCTGTGTCCATTATCTTTCGTGTCGAAAGGGGTTTGTAAGTTCAGATTAAGACTATGCAGCATCGAAAAGGACATAATTATTACCAGTCATATACGATAAAAGAATAGAATATGTGTCTACACTCTTTAATTTCCGCCATATTGGATGACCAAAAGGAGATTATGTTCAAATTGAGAGTATGCAGCATCAGAAACATATAAAGGACATTTCACAAATTATATTTACAAGCTGAGAGTAAGACACCTTACAAAGCACCTCTGACGTATTTATGGGGAGTTTACACCAATAGCAGAATTCAACAGATAACAAAATGCCAAGAAATTTGCGGGGGGGGGGGGGCATGTACAGAGGGGTTAGGAGGCTTGGATACCCCCCAAAAATTTTTCGTAATCCAATGTGATCAAAATACAGATCTATAATATGTTGTTTCGTTTTTATATACTTTCGATTGCCTACACTACATGAAGATCTGATGGGTTGTAGTGGGGGTTCACGTCAGAGGTCAAACGACCGATTTTTGACCTATGACGTCAGACATGGAATAATCAATCAGCGTTGACATTTCTAGTATCCAGTTCTGTGCAACAAAAGGCCAATAAGTCGCCGTAACAGACCGTTTCATTGGATAATCGCTCACATAATCCAGAATCAATGATACCAACTCTTACAAATCCTAGTGTAGTAAACTAACGAAATTTTGAAACCTTTTAATCAGGGCTATCACAACTGAGGTAACCGGTGTTATATACGTGCTAGCAAACAACGAACAAAAACGGGTCCACCAACCACTTTCCATTGTACGTTTCATGCGCTGACCTTGATTCCCAAACAGTGCAAATACGGTCAATGCCCCAAAATTGGGAAGTGTGACTTGATGATCGAGATTCGTTAAAAGGACGAACCGAATGAACGTAATGCTCCATTAATACTATGTAATGATAATATAAGAATGTGTCTACATTTAACATACCATTCTTGTTATAATAGTTCGAAAATAGGTGATGTAAAATGAATAATTTGAAAATTTCGTCCAAATTACTCTATTGTGAGTGAAGATATGAGCCTTTGAAGGTTTGACAAGAGGTGTGCGATAACTGTAACTACCGTCCTGGTTGTTCGAAGCCACGTCTTGCTGGTCTGTTTTTAAATTAATCAAGATATGATTTCAACTTTTCTTATCTATTTCAAATCTGACATATCCTATGCCGGTGGGACCGCATGCCCGTACTGGATGACGGTGTAATGTCCTTAATATCCAGGTATCATAAATAGACAATATCAGACATTATTGGTGGCGGGGTATTTTGCCTGTTCATTTCAGTTGATAATTCTTACTTCTTGTGCACCAAATCAAATCCGCATGTTTCACCCACCAGCATGTTAATTTACTGTTTTAATCCGACTATCCTAATCTGACTCATTGGTCCGACCCGCCTGAGCTATTACAACCTGCATATCATCTTTTGTGATAGTATCACTATCAGACTCTTTCGTAAGACACGCCTGAGCTATTACAACCCACATTTCATCTATTGTCTTAGCCATATTTGCAATACAGTGTGTGTTATTGACAAAAAGCGCCATTGTCTGTTCTAAAGCAAACCAGCCAGTGATAACGTGTAATGACGTTAACCAAGTAGGTTATCAATGACATGATTTGTGAAGTCACGGAAGAAAATGTTGGAATAGCTTAATAAAAACGTAGGCAGCTAGGCTAAGTCGTCAAAAAGTAAGAAATTCTAACGTAAGAATGGCGGCTGTAACATATATCGCTAATTCGGCAAATTGTAACGACTTCAACACTTTTAAAGTTGAAATAAAACCACATATTATGTTCTAGAATTGTAGTTAAACATACATTATACAAAAGCTAAATCTGATTATTGCAAGTCGTTATTTAGGCTTCAGATGTCATAGAAATTATAAATTAGATATTTATTTACACAACACAAAATCAACTTTGTAGACCCACGGATGGCTTGGATTGGACTTGGATTTAAACATGATTTCATTGATTGATTAAATTTTTGATGGCTTCGTGAGCGGAAATTCACCGTTACGTTCACGTCATACTCCCGGATCGAGGCTAAATGATAGAGTGTACGAAGCAAGGCGAGGCCATAACAAATGACATCTAAAATAAAGTGCAATAAACTAAACACAGATAATGACAAATTGTACAATTCCAGGAGACCGTGTGATGACTAAAACAGACGAACAGGTCTTCTGTCTTAATAATATCAATAGAGTTATTTTTATTTCCCTGAGCAAACCGAAGAGGCTAACGGTAGGCCTATGTAGGTGGAGTTAACGCCCGTCAATCAAACCATCGGCCATATTCAGAAAAGGTGCAAATGGAATTAACCACTATGTCTACTCAAAAATGACAGTGGTGATAACAATGTTGAGAATAAGAGTAGGTATTAGCGTTATTGCCCGGGCAAAATTTCAACCAAAGCATTCCGTATGCCGATTTCAATTCACTTGGAAATCAGTTTATTGAAAGAACATGGAATAGTGTAACAGGTGTTCATGCACATTGACCTACGAATTGTGAGGTCACGCCCCATCTCCTTTGGTGTTGATGTAATTACAGAGAGAGGGAGCGGGAGGCTATTTCGGGACTAATAATTCGCTTCTGCGTAGGATTGTCTATCAGTGGGGGAAAAACCTGAGGACTTGGACAAAACCTACGAGGTTGGACAGGTGACCCTACTCATTGTCACGTGCAACCGGGAAATCGATTGTATTTTAAGTGATACTAACTCTGTTATTTTATCTTCGCGAGAATTGATTGGAGATCGTTTTACCGCACTTACAATCGCCGAAATTTCGGCATGTTAGTAATCGGCGATTTTCCTTTAATACGATTTGATAACATCGACTGTTTGGGGTCTCCATCGATGCTTCTATTCTCTTTAATAAGCCCACAAAAATGAAGAAATTTTAAGTTTGGTTAAGGAATATGTAGAACATAATGGGAAAATACAGTCCAGCATCGTTCTTCAATGAATGAAGGGGGGTTGGGATGGCCTAGTGGTCTAGAGTGCTGTTGCGACTTCTAGATGGCCGGTCACCCCTGGCTTGCGGCTGCATACATAATAATACTTAAAATCACCATTAACGAACATATATTTATTAAAGTAACTGATTAGCAATTGCAATTTATTTTCAGACGGGGGGGGGGGGGGGGGGTTGGATGGCCTAGTGGTCTAGAGTGCCGCGCTTCGACCTCTAGCTGGCCGGTCACCTCTGGCTTGCAGCTGTGGTTTCGAGCCCTGGCGTGAGCGTATGTGACATGGAGATAGAGGCGCCTTCTCAACCTCGTTGGTTTCCTCCGGGCACTCCGGTTTCCTCCCATTGCTAAAGACGCCTACGCGCAAGCGAATTATTGAAATAAAATTAAACCATATGTTAGTCCCGAAATGACCTAGTTTGTGTTGAGTGGACGTTAAATCCCATTTTTTTCTCCCCCTCACTCTCTCAATGAATGAAAAGAAGGAATACCATAATGTCCGATCAAATAAATGAGATTAATTTATTACAAACAGACAACCAATATACAACCGGCCACAGAAGAAGAACAATTCATGCAAATTCAAAATAGAATAAACCACTGCAAAACGCTGAATGGTTTCAGGAACAGTTACATAGTTCTGAATATCTACAGAGTATATCTTAAGAAATAAACGAACAATCCCTACCCGTAGGGACCTTTAGCAGTACGGAAACCGATGGACGCACAACCGGGGATTCGAAACCACGCCTGTTGACTCAATACAGACCTTGTGATGAAACGCACAAGCGCTAAACCGTCGGCCATCCCCTAACTCGTTTGAAAATGTACAACAACACCAATGTGCTTACATGATTTGGACATATGATGACGGAAAAGCAACAAATCGGTGATCATGTTATCCGTCTGAGATAATGATGTAGTATGACAGCAGATTTGCTTAATCATGACTAATAATATTTAACACTGACAATGCAATTGCATAATGATCTGTCAGATTCTCACCTTGGGTTTCGGTTCTTATGAAAGTATGCATATTTTGACAGATGTATTGATTAATTAACGATTTGTTCATCGGATACACACTATAAAAACACGATTAATACCAACGTCCTCATTCAAGTTCTTGTCTCTCTTTGTTACAGCAGTTCAAAATTAAAAGGTAAGTTTTACAGTTTGTTCATTGAAATTTGTCGTGGACATGACAGTCCATGCTAATCGTTTTTAGAAGACTGGATAACCATGTCTACTATTGATGACTAATTACTGTGACATTTCTTATATTTCTTTTTACACCATTTACAAAAATATCGTGATTTATAAATGAAAGTTTCTCGATTTTCAGATTTCCGGGCCATCGTAACATTTCACAAAATTCAAGATGAATACTATTTCTATCTATGCTCTAATTGCGACCATACTTACCAGTGCATGTGCCTATCCTATCTATGGTGAGTACACATTGAAACGGATACAAAACCGTTATGATAGAACAATTCTTTATAAGGGCACATAACTCTTTTCTTTGGAATGTTTTGTTTTTGTTCATAACAAATATTGAATTCTACTTAGTGTTTTAATTTCGAAATATTATTGATAATGTTGAGTAGGAGACCTAGCTCCATTCTCCATTATCTAACAGTGGATAAGAAAAATGGACGAATAATAAAATAACAGCCCGAAATATTGCATGTGAAAATGAAGTAATTGGAGATTGTGTCACCATGGCCTTTGAATATATTCTGGGCGTAACACTTCAAACAAATATCAATAAAATATTATAACAACGCCTCTAAACTTTACTCTGAATCTAGCTTCTGTTTCTATATTTGAGATGTAAGAAAGAATACGTAACCAAATTATATTTATTTTTACAGATATGGATATTCCCACTCCCGATTTTGATCTTGGTAAGTTACACCCCTATTTAAAATACTTGTACAATTGCAATAGATCATAGAAATATATATTTCTATGCATAGATTATGGCTTGTTATTTTATGCAAATGTCATGAATGCATTTTAAGGAAAGATTGTAGCGTTGAATTATAAATTCTGACAAAGGCACTCCCTAATCTTAGTACCTAATATTGATTTTTCAATTATCTGTTTTCCAATTTACGATATGTACCCCACTGAGTATTTACATTAATGCAGTTGATTCGTAACCCTAGAGGCAATGACAGCATGCCACGATTTAATGCATGGCTATATAACATATATTTGTTTTAATAGGAATGAAATTGGGATTGGTTAAAACATAACACACACATTCATATATATTCTAGGAAACTTTCCCGGTCACATTTCTCCGTACAGTAGATTCAACGACAATCTCTCTCCATACAATAGCTTCAATGGTGGATATAACTATGTTTCTCCATACGAGAGCTTTAATGGTGGATACAACAGGTTCACTGATAGATACAGCAGCGTTTCTCCCCCTGGCAGATTCAATGGTAGATACAGCAATGTTTCCCCGTACAGCAACTTCTATGATGTAAACAGTGATTACCCCCAGAGTCAATCAATCTATGATATGTATTGAGTTTGTAAATACATTACCTGTACAATCCTTTTTACTTATCATGGAAGGAAATAAAATATCTGGTTTGATATAAGTATTAATATTATATTCGCCGAAAAATTGCCCCTTTCAAATTCGGAATAGCAGAAAAGGTCTTTGACCTGGTACTTCGAATAATGTTTCACCCCCCTTCCTTATCAGATGCCCAAACTAAACCTTGCTCATGTTGCTAAACAACAATCTCGCATGTGCTTGACAGCAAACTACAAATTTCACGTGCCATTGTTTCCAATGTAAAGCTGTCAAATAGCATGGTCTCCCACTCCCTCCCAAAATAGCGAAAACGGATTTGATTGCAAATTCATGAAAACATGAAACAGACATTAGGATAGAATGCTCATCTGTATACTACATACAAACAGTGTGTGCTGACTTTACAAGGGAAAGGGTCAGTACTTAAGACGAACCACGGTCTGGTCGCAATTGTACAGAGTTTATCCAAGATAAAGTTGAACCAATAATCGATGACAGGAAGGGGAATTTTTCACCGAATGATTCCACAAGTTACTCCAGGTATATTCAAAAGGTCAAAGGGATTCATCGTTATAAGTTTAAAATAGACTATAAATTGGCACCGCACGTCAAACTTTCTGTACGTCACGTGAAATAATTGTCTATCCGATTATAAGCAGTTAGATCCCACAGAAAATTAAATTTCACTGTTCAACACTGCGAAGCCCAAGTGAACGGTCAAGCATTTCAAAATAGCCACCGCAATCATCTGTCGGGGCCAACTGTTGTACAATATATCCCCCTGCTGTCGGCTTATTGTTAAGTGTAAAGTCCTCAATTGGGTTCACTCTGAGCTGCGAAATTCATTCAAATCATTAAAAGATAGGCTGGCACTGCCAGGCAGGATACGCACACATTTTTGAGAGATGGATAGAGAACAAGCAATACCGAAAGTGACTTTTCCTACATCATTAAGTCCTGTATTTCATACTGTATTGGGAGCAGTTGGGGGTTTGGAGGAAAAAGATGGCCGTCAGTAGATAGACCCATATAAGAGAGCTTCAAAAATAAGTGAAATGTGATTAAATAACACACACTAATTGATTAATAAGACAATATTTATATATCAAGAAGTGTTTGATGTCAGTAACATCCAAAATATACTAATTCACTGTGAATTGAAAGGACTCTTTGGTAATTTCCAGCATCAGTGAGAAAAAAGCTTTGTGAGCAGCCATTTTTGTTGTTTATGTTCCTGTACACAGCATCTTTGCCGACAAGAGAAAACAAACATCAACTAATAGCGGTATCTTACTTTATTATCATTGAATTGCTACTACTAATCAAACACAAACTTAAATAATCAAAACTCCATGTATACTCCTGCCAGAGTTAAGGAAGACAGGAAAAGAAAGGGCTCTACCTCCCCATTTCAAATTCAAACCGACCTACTTTTGGATACAGCTGCTAGAAGCTATAATCTAAAAAAAAGTAAACTCCATCAAAGTACTATTACATCATTCATGATGGAAAATACTGATCGTAAGGACAGTTACGAAGATTATTTAGAAACCACCATGAGCGAGGCGGAATCATCTCCAGTCTCTCCTGCAGACCCCACCCCGCTGTCATCCACTCCCGTCCCTGACGAGGCATTTACAACCACACTCAATGCAGTAACAATGGAATTATCTAAAGCTTTCAGGAAACCTGAGGTCCAAAATGCTATTAGACCAATGATTACACTAATTCTGAGAGAACAGATCGATAAATTTATTGCCCCATTGAGGAAAGAAATCCACGACCTGAAATATGAGCTATCATCGGTCACACTCCAACTGAATGGTATGCTAAATGAACGCTGTGACGATCTAGAACAATATGGCAGACGGAACTGCATTCGGATTAGTGGTATTGCTGAAAGTCCAAACGAAACAGTAGAAAGTAAAGCTATCGATGTACTTAAGCAAATCATCCCAGACATAGCACCTACTGACATACAAAACAGCCACAGAGTTGGTAAATCTATTTTGGGAAACCCCAAAAAGATTATTGTTAGATTATCTAGTTACAAAACTAAAGTTTCCATAATGCGTGGTAAGAAAATAGTAAACTCTGCAGAAGACAACATTTATATAAATGAAGACTTGACGCGGTACAGAGCGCACATCTTCAAACACACACGGAAATCGTTCAAATCAAACTTAATCAATGGTTGCTGGACTCGCGATGGCAAAATATTCATTCGTGAGAGAAAACCAGATGGATCAGATGGTCCAATAACGCGTATCACCAGTAAAGTTCAAATTCCTGGATATAAACCATCACCAGAGGAACTTCTCAATTTCAACCTGAGTCAAAATATCCAGAGTGAACCAGAAGCAACAACTGTCTAAAGAACTGTAATACATATCTGTCTGCTACATCCTGTAAAATACAATATTATTAATACCATCTTATTAGCATATATCCTTTATATCTCAACTACTTATCTCGTTCAAATCAGCCAAACCCAAGTCCATTATTAAATAGTGGCTCCCTGATTAGTTAATTCCACAGGCTAAAGCATTTTGGCTCATCTCAAACTTCATTAAAGCACTGAGTATTTGTTCCATTAGCAAAGAGGTCAAAGTAAACCCCAATAAATTGCCTGGAAGCTAATCAGATGCCTACCCAACAGTCCCTCCTAATATGGTAAAACCGTCTTGTATTATTTATTAAGTGATACTTATCTTCAAATTTAAGCACACTAACTGTAATTAAATAAAACTACATATTTACCTTCTTAGTAGGTGTAGGTCATCGAATCAATAGCTAGAAACTAATGAAGGCTATGAGAGTGCATAGTAGGTGTAGGTCATCGAACCAATAGCTAGAAACTAATGAAGGCTATGAGAGTGCATACCCAACGATGAGCAATAAATCCTACCAAAATTATCTCCCCTGATTGATCTCTCAAACTATGAATTGACCTAATCATGTTTTGAACCATGCATATTACTATGATGCAATCAGTTTTTGAACCATGCTACTATTATGGTTAAATCCAAAAGTACTATTTATTAATTAAGCCTTAATGATATTAAATTTAAGCATATAAATTGTCAATACTGTAATGTGACATCCTCCTGACTAGCAATAGATCGAACAAATAGTAAAACTGCTTATGCAAGCATTGTTCTCATTAGCCCTGTGGGAGAAGAAAAGTAGGACCTCAAACCCCATTACATCTCCCCCTCTGTAAATGCAAGATTTTAAAACCCCAATCAAAGCTTTGATGCCCAAATCATGATTTATATTAAATGAACTGAAACTAATCAAATTATCACTGTTTGTACTCCTGACAAGATTAGTATCAAGTGGTAAGGTTGCAGGGTCCTGGTTATAGAAGACTAAGTGTCGTTTTTCCATTCTTAAATTAAATTTCAAACGGCGAATCGTTTTTAAGCTAGTCAAAATTCCTAGTACTAGATGTCATCAAGAGTTGACTTATGGCCTGGATCAGTTAATAAATGTCTAATTAATGATTTAGATACTTTTTTAAGTCCTAAAGAAAGACTTGAAACATGTAGATTTAGTTCCTGCTTAATGTGTTTATATATTTTTGTTTATGTAAACTCGTACCCACCTTACTAGTACAGCGATCAGTTAATAAATGTCAAATTACTAATTTAGATAGCTCTTAAGGCCTAAAGAAAAACTTGAAGCATGTCTATCTAGCTCTTACTTATCATGTTTTTATATTTTGTTTCCGTAAACTCGTATCCACCTTACTGGTACAACGTATTGCTAATACAAGCTCTTAAAGGGATTTGGCGGTCCCGCTTTACCCGAGCAAATCATAGTATCTAACACGTCTGCAGGTAAATCGTCCATAATATCCACACGTATGTCGTCTTTATCCCTCCAATCACAGCCACTGAGCTTCAACTAATGCATTACCCCAAGACGAGCAATATAAATGATCAAACCACTCTTCAAGCAGAATGCCCATAATAGTTTCTACTCCATTGTCTTCATTCTTCCATCAAAACTACCATGTCCAAATCATGATTTATCTGAAAAAAGTTTACAGTTGTATGAATTTATGAATGAAACAGGACTCCTTTGCATAATCTGCCATAGTAGTATTACCATGGCACATCTAATGTTGGCAACTTAATGCTTATAATATATATACTGTTAACAATTATTATAGCCACTTATATATCTGCATATTATGACCAATTGATTATATAATACTGCTATCGTCAATATGAGTCAACAAATATGAATAATTGTACTTATCCTCCAACCAAACCGTAAATGAACAGTATGTCCATCTGTAATTGCATAATATTGTTTTCCTCTTTGCTATCTCATCTGCTCTAGAAACAAAACTGTGTAAACCATACCTGTTATATTTATATGTATATTATATAAGAAATAATGGTACCGGACTCTGAACAATAACTAGTTTGCAGTCAATTAATGAGACCTACAAAATCTACAGATATGTATCGATGAAATATACAAATCTTATCGATCACCCCACTTACATGACATTACAAATTCATTCCTTGATCAAATCCAGTAAAACAATAACACCAACATGTAACTGGAACACTGACACTAAACCACCATAAAATATCTACTCCTATTGTCCTAAAATAAAAAAAATAAAATAAGCACATACTCATAGTGACAATTGAATATATTAAGTGTCAAACTGCAATCATAACAACAAACATAATGAAAATATCCACTCAACACACAGTATCAGATTCACGGGCTTGAAACCCCTAAACACACGGTCACTGGTACATGTATAATCACTATGACTATTATAATATCTATGTCTTGTGACTTGGAATCCTGGGCTCATGTTGATACTTTATAAACTACAATGTCTGCACTCGAATAAAGATCGTCCTAAACCCAAAAAAGAAACATGGTTAATTTCATAGATTAACAATTACTCACCTATAACGGTATGTTTCTCTACACCCGCTAGAATATACTCTACTTGTACTAAGGCAACAACCTCCAATTCTCCACACAACGGCAAAAACAACAGTAAGCTCACTCAAGCATGCACACCATCACGTGACTATCACGTCATCCGAGATTATCCAGACGTTAAAAAAAACACAGTTAAGCTCTCCACATTGACCAAACCAAGCAAACAATCACCGTGCAACCGATTGTCTCCCAATTTTGTAATTATTTGTGTACATACGTTAAATTAGTTATTTCTTTACCTCGCTCGTGTATATATGTTCAGTTCGACAAACACTACCTATTATATAGGCCGAAGCCTTCACAAAGCAACACATACTTAACTGGTTATTTCAACACTACTATCTCAATATACATATCGGTTTTACGAAACATAACTGCAAACCAAATTCTTACAATCCTTTTTATTATCGTCGTTGTGTGTCTAATATCATCACTTATTCGCACTATGTTATTACTCTCGGGAGATATTGAGCCCAACCCGGGCCCAAATAAACAAAATAGTAACCAACTATCAGTAGTGCATTTGAATGTAAGGAGCCTAAAAAATAAACTAGATTTGATAACTGCAGAATTAACTGACTTTGACATTATAACCCTAAGTGAAACATGGCTTGACAAAAACATCACATCTGAATCTATAGCTTTACCTAACTACTATCTGCCCGTTAGGAAAGATAGAAATAATCGTGGTGGTGGAGTAATTATCTATATTCGTAATTCCATATCATTCAAGCGTAGACAGGATTTAGAAAATGAAAAAATTGAATCAATCTGGATAGAGATTAACTCTAACAATAACAAATTTTTACTCGGTAACTACTACAGACCCCCTTCTTCATCATCTGCTATCACTCAACAGATTTTTAATTCTTTTCAACAAGCCATTATCGATCCTATAGACAAGTGCATAATTTTAGGTGATTTTAATATTGATTTGAATACAAACACAACCAGTTTCATTCGCGATGCTAGCAACTTATTAGACCTGACTCAATTAGTAAATAAATCAACTCATTACAGTAAAATTGGCAAACAAAATTCCCTACTAGATCTGATCCTAATTAGCTCAACCCTACGCTCAGTCGAATGTGATGTGCTAGATAATTTCTGTAGTGACCACTGCCCAGTTTTCTGTAGGCTTTCATTTATTGTTTCAAAACAAAAGTGCTTCAAAAGAATGGTATGGAATTACGAAAATACAAATCTTGATGGTATACGCACAGAAACGTTAAATACTAACTGGTATAATCTTGTCGATCGTTCTGATATCGATGCATCATGTGTTCAATTTACTAGTAAATTAATTGCAATAGCAAAAAACAATATACCAAACAAACTTGTAACAATTAGGCAAAACGACAAAATGTGGATGAATAATAGCATTAGGAGAATGAAAAAGAAGAAAAACAGATTACACAAGAGAGCAGTAAAACGAAATTTAGAAACTGATTGGCAAACCTTTCGCAAAATAAGAAATGACTATATAAACTTGATAAGGAAATGTAAAACAGAATATTTTGAGAAAATTGATGCAAAAATTAATAATACCGAAAATTTTGGAACAAGAAAATGGTGGAATCTAATAAACGCGTATACCAAGACACATGATGCATCTTCAAACGAGCCGCCTCCACTAATAGTTGAAAATGATACATTGTTTACGCTCACCGACAAAGCCAATGCCCTTAATAATTATTTCATACAGCAAACTGAACTACCAAGTACTAACAAATCTCTTCCACCCCTTAAAATGAATACTAATTGTATAGACAAGATTATACCAACACCTAGAGAAATTAAAGACGTAATTAACAGTCTAGATACAACTAAAGCCTCCGGACCGGACGGAGTAAGTTCGAAAATTTTAAAATTTATTGTAAATGAAATTAGTGATCCCCTGTGCCGCCTCTTCCGTTTTTCACTTGAAACACACACTGTCCCAAACTTATGGAAATTTGCAAATGTTATGGCTATCTTCAAAAAAGGACACCCAAATGAATGCAGCAATTACAGACCCATCTCTCTCCTTAGTATTATTATAAAAATATTTGAGAAAATAATATATAAACACGTCTTTAATTTCTTCAAGGACAACTCTATACTAACAACCCTGCAAAGTGGTTTCCTACCAGGTGATTCTACTATCTTTCAATTAATAGATCTAAATCACTATTTTTGTCAAGCCATCGATCGTAACAAATATACCAGAATCATCTTCTGTGACATAAGCAAGGCCTTTGACAGAGTCTGGCATGCCGGACTCTGTCACAAGCTGGATGCTGCTGGAGTCCGAGGGGGGTTATTATTATGGTTCAAGAATTATTTAGAAAATCGACACCAATGCGTCGTAATACATGGAACCTCCTCGAACTCCAGGGGCATCCCCGCTGGTGTCCCACAGGGTAGCGTTCTGGGGCCACTATTATTTTTATTATATATTAACGATATTGTTGATGATATACAATCAAACATTAGACTATTTGCAGATGACACTTCTCTTTATTTAAAAATAGACGATCCAGAGGCATGCGCAGTTACCCTAAACACAGATCTACAAAAAATCAATGCATGGGCGGAAGCGTGGCTAGTGACTTTTAATCCCCTAAAGACAGAAACCCTAACCCTCACAACTAAACGCAACATTGTGAAACCACCTCTATTAATGAAATCAATAAGAATAAAGGAAGTAACTGAACACAAACATCTTGGACTTATTTTTCAAACCAATTGTAAATGGAACAGTCACATTGATAGTATAATTAGTAAAGTGTCAAAATTAGTAAACTGTCTTCGCTCCTTTAAATATTGCCTAAACAGAAAATCGCTAAATACCCTATACTCTTCATTTATTCTGCCACACTTTGACTATGCCGATGTAATCTGGGACGGGTGCACCGACTACTTATCTAATAATCTCGAATCTCTTCAGCTTGATGCACTACGCACTATATGTGGGGCAGTTAAAGGTACTAGTCACGCTTCCCTGTACGCGGAAACTGGGTTTATTCCACTCAAAGAACGACGAAATCGGCACAAATTAAAATTACTATACAAAATTATAAACAACCTAACCCCACCCTATCTCAAGAATCTCATAAATCTGGAACCAACAAATACATATTCATTTCGAAACGAAGATAAAATCAAAGAATTTCGATGTCGTACTGAATTATTTTCTAAATCATTTATCCCATCCAGTATAAAGGAGTGGAATAAACTCAGTCCCCCAGTGAGAAATTCAAGAACTCTTAAAATATTTTCAGATCATCTCTCCAAAGCAGACATAAAAATTCCACCTTTTTACTATAACGGTCAGCGGAAAGTCCAAATAATCCATAGTAAATTCAGACTCCGATGTTCTGATCTACAGGGTCACAAGTACCTTAGACATGTTGCTGACAGTCCCGCATGCCTCTGTGGTCACTACTTTGAAGATCCTGATCACTACCTTTTGCAATGCTCTTTACATTCAAATGCACGAAAGGAAACCATAGACAAATTACAATATAACCATAAAAACATAAACTGTCTCTTGTTCGGATCCACAAACTACAGTATTGATGTAAACAACAATATTTTTAATCAAGTCCACAAGTTTATTGAGATGTCAAACAGATTTTAAAACTAGCTCATTAGCAGCTTCATTATATAGTATTAATTTTAATTAACGTGATGATTTAACCCATAATACATAATATGTTATACATTGCTATCTTTCCTATTATATATATATTATTGTATTTATTAGGTATGTGTTTGCCATTTTAACTCTGTATATACACCCATTTTGTTCCTTTGTTTTAATATTATGTATGTATATTATCTAGGGAGAGGGGTTTTACATAGGCCAAGCCTGTTCCCCAATCCCGTTCAGACATTCTGAATAAAATATTGTTTATAAAAAAAAAAAAAAATTGGGAGCAGCCATTTTGTTGGTCAGTTCCAGTCTGATATTCATGAAATTCGAAGCTGATAATGATTATGGTGCGACGGTACACAACCTAGAAATGTGACTTTTCAGCAAAATCGAATAAGAATTGTGACCTGTAGAGAGTCAACTACCATGATATACCATATCTTTACACTATTCGAGTACAAACGGCTACCATTTCGTCCGGCAATTTTGGTACGATTTTCACGAAATTCGAATAATTCAGGAAGTTACAATCCGATATGCGCAAATACCGAAAGGAACCAAGATCTTTGGGTTATAACCATGCATTTCAAGTTTCATCAAAATCAAATTAAAATTGTGACCTATACAGGGTCCACAACCATGATATACCATTTTTTAACAGTATTCGCGTACAAATGGCGGCCATTTTGTCTGTCAATTTCGGTCCAATTTTCCCGAAATTTGAACTCAAACCTTCCTTAAGGTGAAACGGTGATATAATCGAACGTTTTTTTAAATCGGAAAATAATTGTAACTTCCAGAGGGACCACAAGCTAAAAAGGGTGATTTTTCGTACAATCAGGGGCCATAATTCAGGAAGTTAAGAATCAATGAGCGCAAATATCGAAAGGAACCAAGATCTTCGGGTTATAAACATGCATGTCAAGTTTCATCAAAATCGGTTCAAAATTGTGACCTATATAGGGTCGGTCCACAACCTTGATATAACATATTTTCACACTATTCGCGTACAAACGGCGGCCATTTTGTTTGTCAATTTTGGTCCGATTTTCACAAAATTTGAACTCAACCTTCATTACCATGTAACGGTGATATAATCAAACGGTTTTTTTTAAATCGGATGATAATTTTGACCTCCAGAGGGACCACAAGCTAAAAAGGGCGATTTTTCGGACAATCAGGGGCCATAATTCAGGAAGTTACGATCCGATGGGCGCAAATATCGAAAGGAACCAAGATTGTGGGGTTATAGACATGCATGTCAAGTTTCATCACAATCGGTTCAAAATTGTGACCTCTGCAGGGTCCACAAGCTAAAAACATGATATTTCGTACAATCAGGGGCCATATATAATCCATGAAGTTCCGATCCGATACATGCCAATATCGAACCGAGATTTTATGGGGATAAACCTATATTTCAAGTTTCGTCAAAATCGGATAGGAATTGTGATCTGTAGAGAGTCCACAAACAAATTGTGGACGGACGGACGGACAGGGGCGACGACATAATACGTCCACATGAAAATGTGGGCGTATAAAAAAGGAAAAAAAAAAACGCGCCCGCATCCACTTATCACATGTTCAGGAATGACGATTGGACCACTAGCCATCTTTTGCAGTCGTGGTCTTATGGAGCCAACTTTTGTCTAATTTTCTATACGCCCACGCTGGACCCTTAGCCGTGCAGAGGCACCGACAAAACCGTTAGCAGGACCGTTAGACTCCATCATTAATTGATATTTGTTAAGGCCAGCTCAATTATTGTCAAAGTCGCTGAGATATAAATAAAGTTAGGACACGTGATTCACATGAAAGCAGCTTTCAGAAAAGGCAGATTTTAAGGATGTATATATACAGAGTATTTCTCAATGAAATATTAATGAAGAATTTTTCCAATTAAATCACAAAAGATGATGCCAGTGCAGCGGATTCACGTAAAAACTGCACTTTCCCCTTGTTGTTTTCGATATTGGCGAATAACAAAACAAAAAAAGTAAAAAAAAAAACACCCTCAAATAGTTGTTGTTTCGATATTCCGACATGAATGGTATATACACGAATAATATAAATCATTCAATAAAAATTGCAATACAATAACAACAAATAAGATAAAATGAAGTTTACAGATGTTTCGAAAAGTGTATTAAAATATATTAATAATGCCCGTAGGGATTGGCTTGTTTTGATTCTATCCATCTTGACATCCTGTCTTTGGCACTAAGAAGAATTGAGAACCGACCAACTTCAGCTGAAACAACAAGTTTAAAATTTTATTATCAAGCCTGGAAATATGGCAGGTGTCACAGACATTGTCGGACACAGAATCAGGCTATGCCAGGAACACAATCTCTGGTGCCTGTCAATGTGTCCGGCGCTGATTTGTCGTTTCTATTGATATTATTAATACATGTCAGGCACTTAGTTGAAAATGTCAGGTATTAGTTAACCGTTATTTCCAGGCCCGTTTATTATGAACGCACACAAAGTGTTTAAAAAGAATTAACTGTAGCTCTTCAATATGGTTTGACTTAGATATCAAATAGTTTGAATTTAATGTTCAAAGACACATCAAAATTGAATGAAAATGTAACTGAAGAGTTTTGGATTAAACTTATCTAGATGTTCAATTTAAGTAAGTAATTAATCTTAGATTAAAGCAGTTTTAACTTATAATACGTTAGACGTATTGTCGAGTCATTATGAGGTGGTTTTTTTTTTCAGAACTTTTAGCATATTGCGACTGGCGTCTACTCGTTTGTACACAAGATGTTTTAAACCACGGTTTAGCATTTATCTCCCCTTTCTTCAGTATTCTAGACTTTTACCATTTTATGCAACCAGTTTCAGAACTGTTTCAAGATGGGATTTTTGTCAATTTTTATTTAACGATTTTAATTAGGCCATTTGCATTAAAAATGATATTCAATTTGTATTCAATTGAAAAAAAAACACTGTTATAAATCATTGACGGGCGCTCCTTGTACGCAGATAATGTATCGGACCATAACTTAACCGATTGTGGTCTTTAATTGTACGAAAATCACGTTTTCAGCTTCTGGACACTCTAGAAATTACACTGTTCATTTGATTTCAACTTCAATTGCACGTTTATAACCCAAATATCTTGGTTCCTCTCGATATTCGCGCATGTCGCACCCGCACTTTCTGTTTTTTAGCCTGTGGACACTCCGGAGGTCACAAATTTTATCTGATTTAAAATTAAAAAGACAAGTTTAAATGTATCAACGTTACATCCTGATAACGGTTGAGGTCGAATTTCGGGAAATCGGACTGACAGAATAGCCTATCCTTGTAGGCAAAAAATGTAAAAGTATATAAAATCATGGTTGTGAAACCCTCTAATAGTCATAATATTTATCCGACTTTGATGAAACTTAAAATAAATCTATTATCCCAAATGTCTCTGTCCCGTTCGATACGAAAAATCACTTTTTAAAGCTTATGCAATATATGGACACATCTTGCCCTGCAACCGCTGGTTACACTAGTACAAGGTATATTCCACTAATGAATTGCCAGGAATTCTACCAGTTGGTAAACAAATTCGGGTCTATTCGCAAATAGGTCTCTGACCTTGGTTATCTTTCTTTTAAGCTTTGTTGTAACCACGTCTGCATTTATGCAATATATGGACACATCTTGCTCTGCAACCGCTGGTTATATTGGTGCAAGGTATATTCCACTAACGAATCGCTATGACTTCTATCAGTTGGTCAACAAATTGAGGCCTATTCGCAAATAGGTCTCTGACCTTGGTTATCTTTCTGTTAAGCTTTGTTGTAACTACGTGTGCAGTTGCCACCTATGTAGTTAGTTTCTACAAAACCTGCACATATCCAGCAGTATAGATCAGCATTTATTATGATGTCACCCTCAGTAATACTAAAATCATTTATTTCATCATTTAATATTTGGAATGTATCATGTTTGGAACCTGTTTCAAATAATGTTGATGCAACAGGTTTACAGTATACACATTCCATGAAAACATCATTGGGTAGTTTCAAAAAGTCTATTTTAAATTTTACCCAAATGATGTCATCACTGCTTGATTGAAAGTGACCAATACCTAAAAATATCTTATCTTTTATACAGACCAAAACACCACCTCGTCTGGCACTTTTTCTATAGCAATGGAAAATTGATAGTATTCCTAAGCTGAGATAACGTGTTCGCAACCTGAAACGCAAATCTGTTTCCAAATCGAATAAATATCCTTGCGGATCGCCCTTGGACCATATCGCTTTATTTTGTTTATAGTCTCCTACGATAGTAACTAACTCCCTTCCCGTGGCGTCATTACGACATCCCACTCCACCAATTCGTTTCGCTGCGAGGTCCAGACACTGCTTGTTTCAGTACAAACCGTTACAGAAAATATAGGATCAAACTATTCGTAAGACGTCAAGTATTTGATATAGTATGGCGTGTTCACTGATCTATGATTGTATATTATGATGAAAGGTATATCATAAATTGTCTTGATCTTCGGATTATTGCCGAAGTGTATAACATGACGTGTATGAATTATTGACTTGTTGATCAAGAGTATATATAAGCAGATTTTACCCCAGTGTCTTCATTCACCTGGATTCTCTCTTCACAACAGCTCATCACTAGGTAAATATTAAATGTACATTTCGGTTAAAAAGTAACTCATACGGTTGTTCCGTGACACCAAGTAATTCATACGTTTATTCTGGTCCACACAGAGACTATGTTCAGGTGACATCTAGTTTTAGGAACCTTAGATTTAGATTATATATCTGGCCGTGGTGAATGTCGTCGTCGATCAATTGTTGTGTTATTTTTTAAAGGTCCACATTTGTTAGGATTTATTCTTATGGATTGAAAATATTTGATAAAAAATATGCTGCATGTACATCAATGTCTATTTCTTAATTTTTGCAGGTCTCTGTGCATTATCAACAACTAACATATTGAAGATGAATACTCTGTATGTCCTACTTGTTGTTGCAATTATTAGCAGCGTTAATGCTTATCCTATAAACCTACTAGGTGAGCAAGTATTTTACCTTCATTTGTAATTTAATGTAGAGTGTGGATTTGATGTTCATATTAAAAGCCGCATTACATTATTGGAATATAACGTTATAATCCCTTTGACAAACATGAACCGAAAAATGTTTGATATTAAACATTATTGAAAATTATGGGAAGATCTCATTCTATTAGATTTTCAACAGACTTGAACAGCAAAATTTTTGATTTTAGACATTATATGATTCTTGGAACAAAAAAAGAATATTGTAAGATATAATATCATGTTTCGAGCCGAGAATTGCTGACTATTAAACATTATAGAAGATTATTGTAATCAATAATTATATCACATTTTGAACAGACTTGAACCAAGAAATCTAGGAGATGAAAGTTGGGTATCAAACAGTAAAAATAGGTTGCCAAGCAACGAAACATACGCCCACACAGCAGCTAAATCGTCCGGACAGTCAACAAGAGTTGTCGCATATTAAGTAATTATCAGAAAATCATTAGAATTTGTTTGGTTTTTATAAAGTTCTGCCCCATGCTAACGTTAAAGCCCCATTAACACTCTTGTTGTAACTGAAAAATATGTCCCAATCTTCATTCTGGTCACTAAATCGTATTATTTTAGAATATTCCAAGTAAATGATGATATAAATTTCATCTTAACACACCTAATTTAAAAAATTGGAAAAATCCAACCAATTGATTTGAAAAGTCTAACGTAAACCTTTTCAAATGTGACTTAGATTTTAAAATATTTTCGAACCCTCTGGACAAATAAAATAGGTTGTAATGGATAATTTACACAACAGGTAGGACATTTAAACATCTAGTACTTAGAATAAGGGTATTATTTATTTTCTGGAGCTACCAAGCCAGCAAGAATGTTATTGTCCCTTTAAGTATACGAAACATTTGATATTATGGATTTAGCTGTTCAATTAATGATTTTCAAGAAATTCACACTCAACAATCAATCGGAATAAAATTGTGACCTCCATAGGTTCTACAAGGTAAAAAAGATGATTTTTCGCACAATCAGGGGCCATAATTCGGGAAGTTATGGTCCAGTGTGCCCGAAAATCGAAAGGAACAAAGCGATCTTTGGGTTATAAACCTACATTTCAAATTTCATCCAAACCTTGATATATCATAATTTTACACTATTCGCGCACAAACGGCGGCCATTTTGTCTGTCAATTTTTGTCCGATATTAACGAAATTTGAACTCAACCTTCATAACCATGTAACAGTGTTATAATCAAACGGGTTTTTAAATCGGATAACAATTTTGACATCCAGGGGGACCACAAGCCAAAAAGGGCGATTTTCGGATAATCAGGGGACATAATTTAGGAAGTTACGATCTGATGGGTGCAAATATTGAAAGGAACCAAGATCTTTGGTTTATAAACATACATGTCAAGTTTCACCAAAATCGGTTCAAAACTGTGACCTCTATAGGGTCCACAACCTTGATATAACATATTTTCACATTATTGGCGTACAAACAGCGGCCATTTTGTCTGTCAATTTTGGTCTGATTTCCACGAAATTTGAACTCAACCTCCAAAACCATGTAACAGTGTTATAATCAAACGGTTTTTTAAAAATCGGATAACAATTTTGACCTCCAGAGGGACCGCAAGCTAAAAGGGCGATTTTTCGGACATTCAGGGGACATAATTCAGGAAGTTACGATCTGATGGGCGCAAATATCAAAAGGAACCAAGATCTTTGGGTTATAAACATACGTCAAGTTTCATCAAAATCGGTTCAAAGTTGTGACCTCTATAGGGTCCACAACCTTGATCGAATATCGAAAGCAACCGAGATCTTAGGGTGATAAACCTATATTTTAAGTTTCATGAAATCGGACAAAAATTGTGACCTGTAGACTGTTCACAAACAATTGTGAACGGACGGACGGGCAGGGGCGACGACAATATACGTCCACATGAAAATATGGGCCTATAAAAATATAACACATTATATACATCTATATATACTATATTTATAGTCTTGTACATACTAAATTATTTATTTTAATTCATGTATTGTAGTAATGAGCGCTTTATTAATGCGATAAACTTAAACTTATTTATACATAATATATTAATATCATGTTGTGTTTTGTTTTAAGGTGATCTATCTTATCCAGATGTTGATTTGCGTAAGTAGTGCTCCTAAATCAATAACCTGAATAAAAGGGTTTTTTTGGGGTTTTTTTTGATCAAATGAGTAATAAACAATTCGGAACATGCAGTTTAGACGGCCATAACATTGCCAGCTTCTTTGTGTTTTCCAACTGAATCTGGCTTTACCTTGACTTTTTCAATTCTCTTGGTATCGGTTGGTCCTATTTACGGGACTAATTTTCTTATTTGTGAGTTCATCGCGATTATCCAGTGTCAGTGGTATAGAATGGAGGGCCTCGCAGGGAACATATAGTTTGAATGTCACAAAAACCCGAGGTTAAGTATACACGTAAAAGAGCCCTTGGCAGATGGAATTCGATATAGCAGCAGGCCACAGAACCGCTGTCTAGGTAAAATGCACCCATAGCTCAACTGTAAAATATCCCTGGACAGTTGGAATTTGATATAGACCATATCACATTCTACGGTGTAGTCGGCGATGGGCAGTAGGGCGTTAAACAATGAAAATGTTTGTCAACTACAGGACTATAAATTCCTGATCATAACGATGTCTGAAGATGCATTATTTAAGTGCTACATCTGCCTATTTTAGGTATTGTTTGGCTTCAAATGTTATATAAAATTGTGAAGTGGGCATTTATTCATGCCAACCCCATTATCAACTCTCTTGATAATCGAGTGGTCGTGAAAATGTATGAATACATTGGCGCCGTTACATGATTCACGTTAAAACGGGTAGTCTAGACTTTGTTCAGTATGGTAACAATAGTAATTGACTATCGAGTCTTCAAACACTCATAACTTTGCTCAGAATAAAGTAACTTGACTAAAATACTTAATTTTATTTACATCATCTATAATTATCTAAATATTAAATAATGCATCTTTTAGAATTAATAGCACTAAAACATTTATAAAGTTTATATTGATACTCTTGTTTTGCTTTCCAGCTTATGGAGATTTAGGTAAGCCGTTACATGTATTCTAAGACTTTCTTTTTCAATATCGATGGACCAAGAGACTTGTGTCTTTGCCAATACTAGGATTATCCTCCATGTAAACACGCAAACCACCAAAATATTTCTATTGCGAATGTAAATATCATTAAAATTTCCAATAATACCAATTCATATATATTACAGATTATCCGGGTTACATGTCTGGTGCTGTAGCATCAGCTCCTGCATACAGTAACTATTATGACGTTTACACTTCATCTTATAACACTGGATATTCAAGAAGATACAGCGATTACTACCAGCCTCAACAATACTCATATTATTATTAAACACATCATCTTTACATTATTGTTAATTTATTCGGTTTTTGCTATGGATTTATAGAAGTAGAATAAAATTCCTCTCTGGCCATTGCTGGGTTGGCTTTTGATACTTGAACTTTTGCGGGAGCGTGTATATTCTTCCCGTTCAATCAAAGCTTTCACCTAAGTGTAGCAACATGACAGTCATACGTTTAATCTGGGTTCCCTGTAAAACTTTGGACAGTGATTTAAGATATTAAAACGGTGAACGTATATTCGTTTCCAAACGGCATTGTTTACAATTTATTCGATTTGATAGCCTCGTTTGTCACGCAATTAGTTTTACTGCAATATAGACCAGGAGCCCAGAGGGTCGAACCTAGACGAACGAGGTACCAATATCTGACCATATAGGCATCTACATACTAACCTGGGATGCACAGAAGTGGGCGTCTGCCGGGGCCGAGTCCATGGGGGTGACCCCTATAATGACCCCCAAAACGGGTTAAACTCATACATTCGAGGTACCGGTCAAAACCAATTTTAAATGAAAGAATACAAGCTACTTAGTACGAAATTGCCCATAACAGACGATTTTGGCCCTGGGATGGCCCAAACTGACACCCCAAATATGAACCCCACAGGGCTTGAAAAAAAGGTTATATTCATACATTCGAGGTACCAGTTGAAACTAATTTTAAATGAAAGAGTATATTCCACTGAGTACGAAATTACCCATAACAGACGATTAGACCCCTGGGATGGCCCAGACTGACACACCAAAGCCTAAGGGGGTAGGGTGGGGCAAAGTAAGGTTCGCTCATACATTCGAGGTACCGGTCAAGACCAATTTGAAACGGAAGTGTACATCTCACTGAGTGCGAAATTGCTCATAACAGACGATTTTGGCCTTGTGACTGCCAAAACTGACACTCTAAGTATGACCCCCCCCCTCCTCCCGGGGAAGCTTAAAAAAAGGTTATAATATTAATTTATACATTTGAGTTGCCAGTAGAAATTAATGTTAAATGAAAGAGTATATGCACCTGATTACAGAATTGTCCATAACAGACGATTAGGCCTATGAAATGACCCAAATTGACACCCAAAGACGACGGGGCCATAAATTCGCGGTACCGGTCAAAACCAAGTCTTAAAAAGGGTTATAATATTAATTGATACAATAGAAAGCCAAACTGACAGTCTAAATATGGACCGCAGAACCGAGGGGTCAAAAATAGGTTATACTCATATATTCGAAGTACCAGTCAAACCAATTTTAAATGGAAGAGTACATCTCAATCATCTCATTGAGTACGAAATTGCCCATAACAGTTGGTTTCGGCCCTGGAGGCCAAGCTGACACCATAATATCGACCCCGATATTGAGAAAAGGTTATATTCACACATCCGAGGTACCAGTTCAATTTAATTTTAAATGAAAGTGTGCATCTCACTGATAGAGAAATGACCCATAAAAGATAATGGTTCAAACTGATAAAATGGTATTGTGAGGCCGGATTGAAACAGACTTTTGCCACCAACAAGTACAATCATAGACATTAGAACTGCGCCTTTAGTGTTAATATTGTTTTCATACCAGACCCTCTTGTGAAAACATCAGGAATCACCAGAAATGGACAAAACTGGCTATAGGGCAGCTATCAAATACCTGCCATTGAAAGGACTAACCCCAGCACAATTACATGTCGAGATGATCTCCACACATAAGGGGATGATGTCACTCCCTTTTCTACAATAAATAAGCGGGCTGCAAAATTTAAGCGCGACAGAGATGACCTTGACGATGACCCCTGTTCTGGAAGACCATTCACAGCGACCATCCAAGAAAACATTCCCCGCGTGCATGATATGGCGACGGCTGATCGACAATTTACCATTCGACATATTGCCGGTGTTGTGAGCATCACTCGTCAGACGACTGAGAACATCATCGCCAACGAGTTAGGAATAACAAAGGTGTGCCAAAGCTCATGACTGTGGATTAGAAACGTATCACATTCTTGACGTCGCGTGACAATCTGCGCCGTTTTGAAGCAGATCCTGATAATGTTTGGCCAGATTTGTAACCATGGATGAGACCTGAAAAAGGAACCAGTCGGTGGTCGTTTTCTTAGTTAAGATGACGCCATTTCAGATATGTGAAAGACTTTTTAGGGGGGGGGGGCTGAAGAAATTCTTTCTGGCCGGCATCCAGCCTTGCGGCATCCTAGAAAACTTTATGGAACCATCGGCTTTGTACATGTCTTTCAAAGAATGGCACAAAACTTTTCAGCCATCCCTCGTACTTTGCACTTACATTCACATTAAAGGCAAATCAAAGTTGGGGGGGGGGGGGACCAAACTTGTCAGTATATTTTCTTTCAAACCAAAGGGGCAAAATTTAGGATGTCAGTTAGAACCATCTCAGAGCCAGAATCATATTAATACAAGGTACTAAGCGACGTTTCGACGAGGATACTCTCGTTCGTTTCTTCATTGGGTTGGGTTTTACATCTGCTTCCACCTAGGATGGGGGGGGGGATTCAAAATTTGTTGGAATAACTTTTTCAAGCCTAGGGATATAAAATTTAGGGTGTCAGTTTAGACCATAATCATTTATATATATCGACAAGGTACTACGTGATGTTTCCACAAGGATACTCTCGAGGTTATCAGGACGCTCGTTCCTGGGGTTTTACGTCCACTCCTACCTAGGGTGATAACACAGATGATGCAAATATATGAATAGTACACAAATATACAAAGAACATGCAACACAAACACAACATGCAATTAATACAATTAAAACGTAAGACCTTTGATTAGCGAGCCATTTATAACTGAACCATCACACCGGAAACTCTTTCAGGCATTAAATACGACACTTTTTAAGCCCCTATGGTGGGGTGCCACTTTGGGAAGTCCCGGGCTGAAATCTTCTGTTATGAGCAATTGTGTACTCAGTGAGATGTATTTTCATTTTAGATTGGTTTTGACCTGTACCTCGAATGTATGAGCAAACCTTATGTTCGCCCCACCCCACCCTTTCGGCTTTGGGGTGTCAGCCTGGGCCACCCCAGGGGTTTAATCGTCTGTTATGGGCAATTTCGTACTCGGTAGGGTGTATTCTTTTGTTTTCGTTTAAAATTGGTTTTGGCCGGTACCTCGAATGCATGAGTTTAACCCATTTTGCATCCCAGGTTAGTATGTAGATGCCTATATGTTTAGATATTGGTACCTCGTTCGTGTAGGTTCGACCCTTTGGGCTCCCGGTCTAATATTCTGCTATGCACTGGTAAATTGGGTATAATAAAATTGTGAGCCATGATGTAACGTTATGTAAACATATCTATCTGGTTCAATTTGGCGCTTTGTTTTATAGGAAACGCCTTTGTAACGCAGTTAGCTACTGGTTGTTTATCGGACTATTGACTAATCATAGTTTAGAACAAGAATGTTCACTCTTTACAGTAGTGAGTAGTGTGATTAGTTCGAATCAAACGAAACACTGCGCGGAGTATGGCTTTCCATGGCAATTTTAAGAATATCATTCAACCTCATGACAAGCCTTTCATAAATGAACAAACCTGTATCAATAATCAGAAATACAAATTTCTAAGCTTATGACAGGCGAAAGGACTGGAAGAGATAGTATTATTGCAGAAATGGTTGACCACTTTGTTGATATTTTGTGAGTACCGCTGTCCAATCTTTATAATACCTGTTCCAGAAAGGGTATACGACGATGTCAATTATTGTAGGCGCATAACCTATTAAAATGTGTGTAATTAATTGTCTGCTTTCTTGGTCTGTTAAAGGTGGGGGGTCGGTCTTCTTCCATACATAATTAGCTTTTCAATCTAACACTTGATTGTATTACTTATAAAGATGGTAATGAAAATGGCATCGAGCAATAAGTTATATTATGCTTTTATTGACTACCCCATTGCTTTTGTCAAAATCGATAGAATTTTTTATTAGAAAAGTCCCAACTTACTGGTGTAAGCTCAAATTTAATCAGATATTTACAATCAATGCATAATAATGTAAATATTGAGATAATTTTCATCGTGTTCTGGGGTGAAACTAGATGATAATCTCTCACCTCTCCTATTTTTACTACATTTGAATGATTTTAATACTTACATGTATGTGAATAATGATGCCATGGTTCCAATTATTTTATATAATCCGATATTAACCTTTATTATGTCTGCAAATTTTACTAGATAAAATACTTTGTTATAGTAATTAGTGGTAGCTAACTGCTAAAACAGAAAAGACTAACATTCTTATATTTCAAAGACGATATTCAAAGTGTAACAATTGTAATTTCATGTATAATAATAATATAGGGTTGAATAATATGTAAAAACAAGGGTAGATTTGACAATACGCAGAAAGCACCACCTGTAAAATGTTGAAAAGCCCTTTATTTAATTATTTAAAAATGCACACGTCACCGTTAAACAATAATGTTTTTTTTTAAAATTGATACCTACTCTGATCCCATTCTAAATTATGCATGTCCTGTAGGGGGCTTCCATACATCGCCAGACGTTGTATGCTTGCATCGAAAATTTTGAAAAACAATTACATGTATGTGAAAAAAATCCCAGCGGCTGCCAGGCATGACACTACCACATTTTCGAGAGATGGATAGAGAACAAGCTAAAAAGAAAGTAATTTCTCTTACAATCAAGGGCCATAAATCATGAAGTTACAATTAGATAAACGCAAATATCGAAAGGAACCAAGATGTTTGGGTGGAAGTCAAGTTTCATCAAAATCAGATTAAAATTGTGACCTATACAGGGTCCACGACCTTGATATGCCATATTTTTTATACTATTCACGTACAAGCGGCGGCCATTTTGTCCGACAGTTTGTGACCGCCAGAGAGTTTGCGTACAATCAGGGGCCACAATTCAGGAACTAAGATCTGATATGCGCAAATATCAAAAGGAACCAAGATCTTTGGATTATAAGGATGTATTTTAGGTTTCATCAAAATCGGATTAAAATTGTTACTTCTACAGGGTGGGTTCACAACCTTGTTATACCATATTTTGACACTATTGGCCGCCATTTTGGTCTGGATTTTAACGAAATTCGAACTCGGCCATGATTGTGATGTAACGGTGATGTAGTCCCGCGTTTTTTATAAATCGGATAATAAATTTGACCCCCAGAGGGACCACACGCTAAAATTGGTGCAGCCGAAATTGATATAAAAATGTCTTCGTGATTAGAGGAATTGAAACAAAAATTCAGCCTCCTTATATGTGTTTTAATGTTTGAAAAAATGTAATTTTTCCCTTTTTTTAAAACCTTTTTTGATTTTGTATATAGTTTGACCTAAATATACGACTCTGGTTCAGAGGGCAAGTTCTCATAAATTGTTTCTTATTAGTAGTGGTCATATGATTTCAACTGCATTTTCTCTTTAACTAATTGGTTTTGTCAGGTCAAATATGAATGTGTCAGTCAAAATGACACCTTTTAATAATAGTAGTGATCTACTTATGTAAACATCATATACGTGATGGATGCTTTCTTTGATGTTTCTCCAAGAACATATAAATATCCGCATTTCAATTTTCATCTTTAGTATACGTTTGAATATTGTAGATGTTATTTTTATTATTTTGGCTTGAAGGTAAGTTATTCTAATTACAACCAAATATTGTATGAAGTGAGCATGAAGTGAAATTGAGTTTAACGTCCTATCTCTCTACTCCTCGGCGCTAGTGATGTCGATCAAACATGAGGGAAAGTTTGCCTAGACGGCGACTCTACGGCCTTTTCCGAATTACAACTGACAAGTGGTCTTTTGCTTCCCATGTGAACGACTAGATGATGTTCCTTTCCAACTCCCCGTCTTGCATTGGATCGAACTCGGGACGTCCAGACTAGTCCATAACCAGACACAGCAGCTCAATCCCATAGCCCAAGGATAACAGGATTGTATTCTCGATTGTATTCGATGTTTTGCTGCATACGAAAATGTTAGATTTTAAATTCCGAATATTTCGACTAAACATTTGAAACGCCAATTTTCGTTACTTACCGTGATCTAGATTTCATGATACAATTGATGATAGTTATTTTGTCGAAAATTTTGATATCATCACATCGTCATGTTCAAACATTATGATCAACACTTTAAACCATTTGTTTTTGTTATGTTTCGTTAACAATATCACAAATTACAAAGATTGTCTTTTTTCAGGATTCAAAAAAAAAAATGATGAAAGGTTTGGCTGTTCCAATGATGATACTTGCTGTTGTTATGTCTACAGTAAACAGCTTTCCATTAGGTTGGTATTTTTTCTTTTATAAATATCCATCGGTTGACAATCGACAAATAATAATAATACCTGTACAAACATTGGGGTCCACGCCGTACAGTGTGCTATGAAGGACGTTTTGCCCAGACAGCGGCAATGCAAATGAAATGGGGTCCTACTGTTCAGCACCTAAGCTGCGCTAATGGAATACGGGTATACGCCGTACAGTGTGGTATGGGGGGAATTCTGTCCGGGCAGCGGCGGCGGCGCTACGGCCTACTCTTATATTGAATTTTACTTGCGTGCACGCCAATGTGTACACGGGGCCTCGGTTTTTCGTCCCTTCCGAACGATTAAGACAGCTGTTATTGTCAGGCCATCCGTTCTGCATCACTGACAAGGGGAAACCACACATTATCTATTCTGCCACCCAACCTCCCTCGCAGGCCTAAGGGCAATGAATTGACTATATATCGTTAATAACCGTATCATAAGGTAGCCTCTTACTAACCCATGTATTATTTTGACGACATATTCTAACAAGCTGTAGATCATCTAACCAAGTGACAGGGACCGTACCATGAAACTAGAGCGCTCGCCAATTATAATAGTAAACAACAGTAGTCGTAAAACAGACCAATGGCCTTTAAAATACAATACTACAGACTATACTAATATTGCTATCTTTTTATACTTCAGCCCTTTACATGTCCGATAACGATTCTGTCGAGAGTTTTTATCAACCAATGTATAGCGCCATGACCAATTACTATACAATGTACCAACAGATGCTGATGCAAATGTACAGCGGTTTCATCTGAACTGGATAGTGAAGAATCTCTGAATTGGATAGATAAAAGGACTCTCTGAACTGGATAAAAATGGGAATTTCTGAATGGAACGTTGTTTTTGTTTTCAAATATATTTTATCATTAAATGTGCATTTATGAATAAATCCTCGATTTGTTAAATTTGATACATATTCACATTTAATTCCGATCATAAAGATGTCTGAACTAAAAGGTATTTTAGAGTTATGGTTGGCAAATTTTCTTTCGGGGGGGGGGGGCAAAACATTTTTTCAGGGGGGCATTGCCCCCCCCCCCTTGCCACCCCCTGGCTACGGGCTTGCTGGTGTTGCTGACTGTCTTCAAATACCCACCGTGTTGTATTTATCGGGTTCCGATACTCGTTATAGCATAAATTACAAACTTAACTAAGGAAACCATTGTTGATCAGTGAATAAAGGAGCTAAGTGTTGGCAGAGAGAGTTTTGTGAGATTTTTCCCCAGGGGGGTACTCGTGTCGTAATACAGGACGGGGTACGTAGCAAAGACTAGCATCTAGTCGTTAGGGTCAGACTTGCCGTTTCACGTAAAAGAACCTTTACCAGTTGGAATTCGAAGATGGGCAATCGAAAAAGCTATTGCCCCGATAGATTTTCTCTCATTGAGTTTGCAGCCAGATATATGAGGAATCCCCTAGCTCACGCAACACCTAATATAATAGTGTTGAAAATATTACATTAGATATTCTACGTTCCTTGATTTTGATGATTCTATCATCACGAATACATAGAAAATGTGAAACAAATTGAGGGTCCTTAAATAACAGTCTTGGCGATAAATAAATTATCAGAACAAAAAGAATTTGCCATATTTTCGAATCAAATTTAAAATGGATCAGTCATGTAAACAGTGTAATTAAATAAAGTATCCAACCCAACCAATAATCACCGATATTTCAAACATAAAATGTAGATTGGGCAGGAATTCAAAAATATCAAACCGAGATCTTTTCAAGACTACCTTTTGCCTCATTAGAAGAAGTGGAAGAAAAATCTATTTTCATCTTTTCAAGTATCGCTAGGGTGCCCCACGAGCCTACTGAAAAGTTGTTCTTGACACGTTGATCGTGCACGTTTTAGCTGAATGACTAACTACTGATTTCTGACAGTCTCGCACACTCGTTGAGGCTATAAATAGCAACAGCATGCGGAAATGTTCAAAACACCAAACACTACTACAGTCGTAAAAAATCTACTGTTGACGATTCTGAATAGCAATAATATTTAACTTTTTGGTTATTACGGCATCTTTAGAAATTACGCTCGTTTAATTTTTAAATTGTCCTATAATTAACTGTACCCATTAGAAGCTGCATATTTTGGTTTAGTACAAATAATATCTCTGACTCACATCCGTAAAGCAAGAATATGATACTAGCAGTAGTTTTATTTTACTTTTGCAAGGTTCTTAAAAATATTGTTGAGTTGTCTGATGTGTGTGTTTCTAAATTCAATTTCTTGTTCCATGTTTCGTAAAAAGTAGTCTTGATTATCCCGACCTGTCAATTAGACGTAGAATGATCGGTAGACTAGTTAAGCGAGACTAATTTCAAAACCTATCTTTTACTCAAAAGTGGATGTTATGGACGCCACTCCAAACCATTTTTCAGTATTATTTATGTATGGTTAAATGGTCATAGCTTATTAAGTACAACATGGTCGTTTATTTAGTGACTATAAATGTGTGAAACAGATTTAAGGCTTTCTAAATATATTAGTATTGTGGTGTAATTGTCGAAATATTTGGAGATATTCATTTAGGGTGGAGCACCCTACCAGCCTAATGTTTCATTCATGAACCGAATCCGAAATCTTGATAGCACCACTATAAGCTTTTATTTTATTGTGTGGGTGACCATCAACTTCATCACGACACACCTGTCATAAACAAACATAACACATCAATAGAGAATACTGTAATGAATCCACACCGCTCAAAATAATAAGAGCAATTACTAAGCTTGGTGATATCATGTGTCTCCAATGTGCAAAATTTTCAATATCGTATATCCTTCCGAACGATGAAATTGTAACATAGTTGATGTCAATAATAGCATGCTTTATCCAAAGAGAGGGTAGAAATTTAAGCAACGCCGTTTCAAAACCGCATAAATTTTACTGGGATTCGCATTTTGGCTACATCACTTCCTTGTCATCTTTCCATTTGTAGTCTCCGGCGGCTACCACGCTATAGCTGTACTGTTTGTGCCAATTAGTACAAAGCATTAGACAAATCGTTACAAAAATTGTAATAATATTAGTATATGTGTGCAAAAGGAGTAAAATGTTTCTAACTATTCGTAAGACGTCAAGTATTTGATATAGTATGGCAGTGCTCACTGATCTATGATTGTATATTATGATGAATGGTATATCATAAATTGTCTTGATCTTCGGATTATTGCCGAAGTGTATAACATGACGTGTATGAATTATTGACTTGTTGATCAAGAGTACATATAAGCAGATTTTACCCCAGTGTCTTCATTCACGTGGATTCTCTCTTCACAACAGCTCATCACTAGGTAAATATTAAATGTACATCTCGGTTAAGAAGTAATACGGTTGTTCATTGACACCAAGTTTTTAGGAACCTTACATTCAGATAAAAATCTGTCAATTGTTCCTTTTGTTTTATTTTCTAAAGACCATTTTTTAGATTTATTTTTTATGAATTGCATATACTAGATGACAAATATGCTGCATATATATATCAATGTCCATTTCTTAATTTTTCAGGTTTCTGTTCATTTACCAACATCTAAAATATTTGAGATGAATACTTGGTGTGTTCTACTTGCCGTTGCAATTATTAGCAGTGTTAGTGCTTATCCTATAGACCTACTAGGTGAGAAAGTATTTTACCTTCATTTGTAATTTAATGTAGAGTGTGGATTTGATACCCATATTTATTAAAAACCGCCTACACTATTGGGATATAACATTATAATCACATTGACAGACATGAACCGAAAAATGCTTGATATTAAAACATTTCGAGCCCAGAAATGCTGGTTATTAAAGATTATAGAGGACTAATGGATCATTATATCACATTGTGGACAGACGTAAGGAGCTAGAAAATGACCTAAATGGGTCGCAACGCATATAATAATGTAATCTGATTGTATATGAATGGATTTACATTCAAGTGTTTTTATGTTGACTCTTAATATCAAATCCGTTATGTCCAGCGAAATCCCGACATGAGTCTCAACCGAATAGAAATCTCTAGCATCAGGTTATTCCAGTCTATTGCGCATACTCCCCAGATAAGTTATGGCGTCGCCGTTTAACTATGAGTTGTGGAATACGTCTAGCCTTGTTCTTTCTGGTCACTTGTTACAAATGCACTATGGTACACGGTTCGTGTACCGATAGTAAAATGTTTAATATGTTTTAAAGTGACTCAAAAATGAATGTCTGAGTACGTATAAAATTTAAGCGCCAAAAAAAGAGGAGTTGTGTATTTCCCCTGTCTCAAACTGTCAGTTCAAAATATTGAGTCGTGTAGAATTGAACGCTAAAACTGCTTATAGGGTCGATTCTTTCGTTGGGTGACCTGATAATCAACCCCTCTTCGTTTAGAGGTCTATACAGTGAATTACCCATAATCTGTACTTACATGTAATAACGAAAGGTAAATTTCACCCACACATTATTTTTATAAAATAAGACTCTGGTTTTATCCAGATACCACATAATACAGCTTGGGACATCGGTCTCCACTTCCAGAAAGCTGGAGGGTTTAAGTTGTTTGAAAACGAGTTAGTTGCTCACAAAATTTAGCCGTTTTATCCCCAAAAATATTCTCGGGATTGACCCTTTAAATATTGGATATCAGAAGTCTACCTTTTTAAAGTAAGACAACAACATCAAATAATTGACAAATAATTCGTGTTTTCAACGTGCAAGAATTAGTTACTTTAAACCGCGAAGTGTAGGATATGAAAGTTGGTTAATTAACAGATGTCAACAATATTTATCAAACAGTCAATATAACGGAAAGAGCTAGCCGTTCAAATAGTATTTTGTGTCTTTCTTTTATTTAGTTTATATTAACTCGGAGTTGTATTTACCTATGTTCTATTATTATGTTGGGTTTTGTTTTCAGGCGATCTATCTTATCCCGATGTTGATTTGCGTAAGTAGTGCTCCTGTATTAAATAAAAGAATATATTTTTTTGCAAATGAACAATCGACACCTTAACAACAAAACACATAATTATGGAAACAGCTACTAGTGTATTTTTGACGACGTTTCGTAGAGTATTCTCTCAACCTTATCACGCTAATACGTTGAGAGGATACTGTACGTAACGTCGCCTAAAATACACTAGTAGTTGTTTTCCATAATTATCGATCAAAAGAAGCCATGTTTGCGTCAGGGTATTTTAGCGGTGTAAATTCTCTCTTCGGATATAACAGACTTAGAATGATTGTTGAATTCTTTAATATACCGGAACATAAATATACAGATATCGTCATACACTGACAGACCAGACACTGCACTTAGTAAGGGATCCTAACTAGTGACTGCCTTCAATGTACAATGTTTGTGATATTTAAGGCAAATCAGACAATAGAATAAAAGTAAAATTGATAAATGTTGTAATTAAAACTGTCGATATATGAACAATGCATAAAAGATTAAACAATAATATAAATCAACAAAAACAATAGATTGGATTAACGTCGTTACCAATGACGGCTTGACAAGTGATGACAGGTTCAATCTAATTAAAATATTGATCTATATTTCGTTTCGTTTCTTTATACTTTCGATGGCCTACACTCATGTAGATCTAACAAGTTATAGTGGGAGCTCACGTTCAATGACGTCGGGTATCAAGCACGGGACATTCGATTAACCAATTAGCGACCACCATGCTTTTTAAAATCTACTTTTGTTTTGATTTCTATCCGGTGGTAATATTTACCCACAGTTCCACGCATGAAAAGGTCAAACGGTCGATTCGACAGACCATTTGATTGGCTGACTCTTCATTTCAGGCAGAACACGACTTAATTAACAAGTCTTCCAGATCCAAGAGTAGTAAAGACAAGTAAAAACGAAATTTTGAACTATAAAAAACGAAACGAAATTGGATCTGTGCTTTAATCAGATTGTGACAGGTTAGCACAAAAACTTTTAACATATTACCCTTCTCCGTCCCTATGATAACCGCGGGCGGAGACGAGTGAGAATTCATTGCATACACAAGACGTTGTTGCCTGTAATCGCTGACTGTTTATTACAAATATCAAATCCTAATTAAATTCTTGGATTATCCACTGCCTGCGTCTTTTCCGTGTTTTTTTTTTATCTCAGAAAGTGTTGTAGGTCTAACTCTTTATAAGTTTATCAACATGTACACAAAGCGCCCAATGTGCTCGTGCAGTCTTCGACATCACGCGTGGGTATAACCCTAATCGTCGGGCTGTCGATTAAGTGAACCCTTACATTTTTGCCCTGTGTAGGAAAAATGAGTGTTTTTCAGGGAATCCAATATTTTTCTGGTAAGATTGGATATCTCTACTTTCCGTATATACCAAAATTGCCATACTTTTATTGGCAATAACCAACCGATAAATACTTTGCTGGGAAACCACCTTTAAGGTGTCGATTGTTCATTTCCAAAAAAAAAAAAGGAAAACAGCTACTAGTGTATTTTAAGCGACATTTCGTAGAGTATTCTCTCAACATTATGAAGCTAATACACTAATAAGTGTATTTTAGGCAACGTTTCGTAGAGTATTCTCTCAGTGTTATAAAGCTAATACAGCCACAAGTGTATTTTAGGCGACGTTTCGTAGACTATCTCTCAACTTTATCAAGCTAATACGTTGAGAGGATACTCTACGAAACGTCGCCTAAAATACACTTTTCCATAAGTATGTGTTTTGCTGTTACTCTATCCAGTTACTAAACGCCATTTAAAGACCATAATCGACACCTTATTCCCCTGACTATACAATTTAGATGGATATTCTCATAGCACAAAATAAAAAGAACCCTCGACAGTTGGGATTCAATTGTCGGTGCAGGACAGTAGGTTGTTTTTATTTTTGATTTTATTGCTTGTCAGCTACATGTTTTCCTGTCCATAACGATTTCTGGGGCGGACGTAAAGATGCATATGTCATGAATTTTGTTTGACTTTAAAACAAGTAAGCATTTATTCATATGCTAAGCCCATTATCAACCCCTTAGAACACCGAGTGGTCGTGATAATTCATGGATTAATAAATACATACGCGCCATTAAATAATTTAAAGCGGTAAAATGGATTGGCAAGACTTTTTTTTAATATGGTACACTCATTTCACTGAAATATTCAATATTTGAAGTTATAGTATTTTAATTAAAATGATCAATTTCAACCACAAGTTAAAGTCTCTATTTATAACTTTGTTTTTTCTTTCCAGCTTATAATTCAGATTTAGGTAAGCCGTAATTTTAAGACTTTCATTTTCAATATATTGATGAACAAGAGGCCTGTGTAATTGTATTACGTCTTTGGCAATACCGGGCCTATCCTCTTTGTTAGCTGGGTTAGTACACAAACCACAAAATCTAAATACCATTAAACTTTCATAATTTGAATTTCATCTTAAATGATACTAATGATATATATATTCCAGATTATCCTGGTTACATGTCTGGTGCTGTAGCATCAGTTCCTGCATACAGTAACTATTATGACGTTTACACTTCACCTTATAACACTGGATATTCAAGCAGATACAGCGATTACTACCAGCCTCAACAATACTCATATTATTATTAAACACATCTTTACATTATTGTTAATTTATTTGGTTTTTGTTATGGATGTATAGAAGTAGAAAAAAATATTAAAGAAACTTTATAAACGTAATTGTGTTGATTAAAATCAATTATTATTTACTAACAACTGCGCAGGCATGGTAACAATGGTTCAATCTTTAGTGCGTAGTATTTTTTATATGTACATGCATTATCTCAAAACCGCTGGTATTACGTGTCCCCTTCAAGAATAAACAGATTCTGCAGTTTAATTTAGTCTGCAAATGCAAAGGACAATTAATATCCAGATGTTAACCTTAATTAACCAGTTTATTAGTTACATGTAGTTAGTTTCGGGGCTGTAGTTTGTTTCAGGTTATTTACTAATCTCTATAGTGTTCACAAACTTTTCCGGACACATAATATATCACTGGAAAAGGAAGTCATACAATTTCGATCCCAATGATTTACACTAAATTCTACAATCAATAGGGATCATACCACAGCCGAAAATCGATAGGGTTCGCCCCACAAGACCCTAAAAACCTCCAATTTAATTTGAAATAAATCTTCCCGCTATCGTGTTCACAATGTTTAGGGAAAGGGGACATTCCTCTGGAACGGAAATGTGGATAAATGCTGAAAATTGATAGCGTTCGTCCCCGGGCCCAAATGCAGCTCACTGTTAGTCTCTTCAACTTTCACACAGTTGTCAGTTCTGTTAGGCAAGTAAGATGCCATCGTCGACTAGTCAAGTCTTTGATACCAGATCGTTTTTGTAGACTCTATAATAGAATGCCATGATGAATGGTATCAAAAGCAGTTACCAAATCTGACAATACAAAAGCAGCTTACAAATCAAACAATACCAGAAAAACTTCCAAATGACCCCCCAAGGCTAACATGATATCATTATGTACTTTGAGTAAAGCAGACAGGATGCTGTGGTACTTTCTACTGGCGGATTGGAATTTTCAGTATAAAGAAAACCCACTGAGATGACTAGTTACACATTTTGGAACAGTTCACCACCTAAGGACAGTTGGAAACGGGACGATTATTTTTCAATACACATCTGCCCGCATTAGATTTATGGTGTCTAAATCAAACAGTTTTAGCCATTCTGACCGACAGCCGCCATCTTGGTTTTGGCCCCGCCCCTGGTAAACTTAGGGGTCGGCACAAGCCCAGGAGGCTTACCAGTTCAGGACTCAGTTTGTCAAACATGTACATTGATGTATACGACGAAAAGTGTTTATGGTTCTTATTTATCTTCACATTTAGATTATCACGTGCATTGAAGGCAACACCAACGTCCGTGGAAAATGTCTTAGGTCGACTGTAAACAGTACATCCAGAAACACAATTTGATCAAGTAAAAAAAAGAGGCTCTGAAAGACGAGTCGGAGATTTTATTTATCACCCAATCCTTTCTTACATACACAAATAAATAAATATAATTCTTTGGTATAGACTTTACTTTTACTGAATCTGATTACAAAACAGCGTAGTGATATATCATTTTTTGACAGCAATTTACCTATTGCAAAGTCCTGTATATTGACCCAGTATTTTCTTCAAGTTCAATTAAACAAAAACAGTTCCTTTTTTAACAAAAAAGTTACGTTTTATTTAAATTAAGTTGTTTCTTTAAAATAAAAGAAAGTAGCTCCTTTTTGATTGACCAATCAAAATCGAGGCAGGTTATGTAATTTATCACACAAGCGATATCTACTGTCAAATGTGTTTTGGGGTGATAAAGTTCATTTTTCACACACTAACCATTCGGGGAGCCCCAAATCTATGACTCGGTGATGACACAAATATCCGGTTTGTGTTCGTACAGGGATGGTGCTAAACCTCACAGTTTTTGCAGATATAACGGGCATATAATTTGTTATTGTAATCATAATAAATAATGATATTTATATCGCGCAACTATTCAATCCACTAGGGAGTGCACTAGGCGCTAGAAAATGTTGTCACTTTGGAGTGTTAATGATAGTGACTAAATAACCAAGTTTTCACTTTGGATTTAAAAACTGACCCAGATTGACATTGTCGGATATTTTCAGGAAGAGTATTCCAAACAATTGATACACTGTATCGAAAGGTTCTAGATCCAAATGATATCTAGTTATAGGCAGGTACATCCAGTAATAGTTTCCCTTCTGATTTTAATGATCGTTTAGGTTGACACAGTGATACCAGATTTTGAAGGTATCCTGGCGCGGATTTGTTTTTCGATTTATAGTTCAACGATAAGACTTTACAGTTGATCCTTTCTCGAACACGGAGCCAATGTAATTTGTTCAAGACTGGGGTAATGTGTGATCTTAATTTAGTTTTTGTGGCAATGTAAGCAGCGCGGATTTGTAATTTTTCCGATTGTGATCATGAATAAGTTTACATAACGGCTTAGTATACATTGTGAAGATTATCGGGCCCAAAACGGATCCTTGGGGAACACGACATACGATATGTTGATGACTTGATGAGGAGTTGTTAAATTCAACATAATGAAATCATCCAGTGAGGTAGGATTGAAAACCATTTTAGAGTGGATCCAGTTAGTCCATAATCTGACGACAGTCGATTAGGTATAGGTAGCCATGGTCAATAGTATGGAAAGCTGCTGATAAATCCGAAAGGATCAACACTCCGATCTTTCCTTCATCGACAGCTGATTTTATGGCATTCAGAGCACATATCAGTGGTGTGGCCACAGCGATACGCAAACCGGAAATCCTCAAGAAGTTGAATTTTTTCTAAATGACTTAGAAGTTGCTGCTTGACAACATTCTCCAGTATTTTAGACAGAAAGGTCAGATTTGATACTGGTCGATAATTTTTCAGTAATTGTGGGCCAAGTGTCCACTTTTTTCTAAGCGATTTGACTACTGCAGTTTAAAAACATACCGGCACTATTCCAGACTGCAAACTCGTGTTAGTGATGTGCGCAAAAATGGGCAAAATTGCATCCAGAATTTTAAGCAGGCTTAGGAATTGCGTCGGTATGACATCCAAAGAGCAAGATGTTGGTTTGGAAATAAAATGAAATCGGGTTTAACGTCCTACTCTTCTGCACCTGGCCTGGGTTAATGGAAGGCGGGCATACGCCATACAGTGTGCTATGAGGGAAATTTTGCCCGGGCAGCGGCGCTACGGCTTACTCTTATGTCGAATTCCAACTGCCAAGGGAACTTTTACGTGCACGTCAATGTGTCTACGGTACCTCGGTTTTTCGTCCCATCCGAACGACTAGGCAGCTGTCCTTGTCAGGCCCTCCTTCTGCATCACTGACAAGGGGAAACCACGCCGGAAAATCGAGATGAACTTTCGCGGACAATGCAGGGATCGAACACCCGACCTCCAGACTAGCGTGCCGGCATGTTTGTTTGGATTGACAGATTATCTTCTTTATCTCCTCAGACGAGGCTGGATTAAATGAGTCAAATTGAATTGATGGAACTACGGATCTACTGTCATCACACCCCTGTGTGTTGATAGAGCAAAGACCATGACGAATCGAATCGATTAATTTTTATCAATGAACTAATCACTGAAATTTTGAGCAACAATACCATCATCTCCCTCTGTAGGATGACACTCTTTTTTCCTGGTAAATAGTTTCGGATTTCTTGAACATGATGTGGGTGGAACATGAACATATCTTATGTTCATCATAGTCTCAACAGGTTATTTTCTTCCCAAATGTGGTTTATTAATGGACAATTACAGTTTGTGTTAAAAGGAAATAAATCTCTTTATCTTTGGAAACTATAATGGGTCAAAAAGCACATATGAATGTAATAAGAAGGTATATAAACTGATTAACATTCATTTTATAAAGCGGTTATTGTAATTTCGAATCGGTGTTGTTGAATGGCAATTTTTACCGTCTGGTTAGTTCTGTCTACATCCAAAGTAGGCATTGGTTTGAAATTTCACTTACGCACTGTGGTTTTGTCTCGTTCATCAAGGCGTATCATTGCGAAGTGGCGCTCGAGATCACGAAGTCAATGTCCTCCTCGACTGACATTAAAATCGTCCACCGTGTCAATTAAGACACCTAATATCGACCATTTCTGCTTTCTTGGAAGTGCATGTATGCTTTATCTAACTGTAAACGATACGGACTGGGGTGGAAGCCGTTTCCATTAGGTACAATTTCTGGTCCATATTTGGAATTTCATTATTATTTGTGGCGATGGACGAGATATTCTGTTGTGTAATGTCAAGTTTATTTAATCCCACATATAGATTTCGTTGTATCTTGTATAGCCGACATTTGTTCAGATACGTTTTGATCACAGTTGTGATCACGAATACGCAGAATTGGGGGGGGGGGGTGTTATATATATGCAATGTCAAAATACGGGCCATAATACGATATTCCAGATATTACATTACATATCAGTGAATAACACGTTCATGCACACTGTTTGCTCTATTTAAGTAGCCTACATGTATATTCTTTATCTTGTGGCACAATGATTATCCTTTCTTTTCTTTTTTTACAGTGGATTAAATTTAGAGAGACGGCGTAGGGTGGTAGCAAAGTTCTAAAATGTCAAAATACGAGTCGTAATACGAAATTCCAGTTATCGTGTTATACATTATTGGAGAGGATATTTCTATAACTCTTTGAGTCTACCAGTCTACCCTGCACATTCATAATTATGCACTTTAGAGAAAGAAACTCCCTCTTTATTTTGTCGGAAGAAATGTGTCGTTGTCCGACAGTAACCTAATTACTAAATATAGACTATACTTTCAATTTATGTTATTGGTCAAAGTTCTTCCAATCACTTGATTTTATTGCAGGCACGGTCGTCCAGTGAATTTCTAATAGTTTGCCATGTTAATTGTCACAGTATCGTAAGGTAAAATATCTTGTATGTGTGAAAAAGCTTTCTTTAACGTCACCTTTCACCGAGGTGATTTCGCAGATATAGTTTGTTAGCTTATTTTGCCTGATAACACTATTTTGTCTATACCGTTTTTATTTTTAGGAATGCTATCGGTTTAGACTGTCATTGATAGTCCATTGGCCAATCACGCTTTTTTACCTAGATAGTTTGGATGCAGCTATGGCGGGTGTTGGCGCCAGGCAGGGTAAGCTTACTCTTCCGGACACCTGTTACCACTGTTTGTCGTGTATTTTCTACACGGGGAGCAGTCCATTTGCTGATTACACTATTTTGCCTAATAACGTTTTTAGGACTTCGAATTCTGTCTAATGGTTTGAATTGTTCGTACTTGGTTTTATTTTATTTACTTATAAAGTGCGCCGGGTTGATATCTATGGCGGTATATTAGTGCCAAAATTCTAACATGCTTTCGTCTGATTTCTTACTTCTATTCATGTAATTTCTAACCTCCATTCATGTAACTTCTAACTTCCATTCATGTAATTCATGTAACTTCTAACTTCCATTCATGTAATTTGTAAATTAAGACAATGTATAATTCAACTTCTTTATTTGTTCAGTGTAAATATCAATTCTATTTCATCTTATTTCTAATATTGGGGCGAAATGTCTACTTCATTGTGGTATTACATGTTAAGCATGAACGGCAAACAAATTTAGAAATTTGATACTTCTACCTAGCAACCATCATTATGACATCGTTTGGTGTCGCCACCGTTTGCTCAGTTTGGCGACTGAGCACCTGATCGGGACCATTCTATTGATACAAACGACTCGCTCTTCGTCAGATTGAGTGGCTTGCCTGAGTGTTAAAATTGAAAACAACATCGGGAGAGAGAGGTGGGGACATGGGGTTTAACATCCACTCGACACCAACCAGGTCATTTCGGTAGCAGTGGGAGGAAACCGGAGGACCCGGAGAAAACCCACGAGGTTGGAAAGGCGGCTCTGCGCCATGTCACGAAAAAACGGGAAATCGAAACCACGCCAGTTTATTCAATGACAGACCTTATGTTACAGCGTGCACGTGCTAACCATTCGGCCATCCTACCCTCTAAACAACATTGACCGTGATATAAATGTATGGTTTGCAAATATTATTTCGAATACCGTGGGTAAGACGCAGGCTCGCTAGGCTGTGGGTCGGGAGTTCGATCCCTGCATTGGTCGAAAAAAGTTCATCCAGATTTTCTGGCGTGGTTCCCCCTTATTGGTGTCTTGTCGTTCCGATTGGATGAAAACCCGAGGTTCCATGTACATGTTGGCGTGCACGTAAAAGATCCCGTGACCGTTAGACTTCGATATAAGTCCAGGTCGTAGATCCGCTCTCCGGGCAATATTTCCCTAAAGCACACTGTATGGCATATGTCCGTCTCCATTAGCCCGGTTCGGAACAGAACAGTAGGGCGTTAAACCCTCTTTCATTTCATTTTCTACTTTGTACACTAAAATTCTCCATACTAAATTAAAAGCCAGGTTGAAAGACATTATTCACAGTGTCTTTTCATCTAAATCGGGAACTTCTAGGTATCAATATTTAGTTGTTAATTGAAATTCTTCATATTTCGTTAAGTACCATAGTGATTCCAAAAATAAATTCACCGCCATCAAAATAATTCAGATGTTGGATTTTTTAATTGACAACATCTTTATTGAATTTGGAGGGGAAATATATCAGCAAGTGGTTGGAATCCCCATGGGCACCAACTGTGCACCTTTCCTTGCTGAAATATTTCTCTATTCATATGAAGCTGAGTACATACAGGCACTAGTTAAAACAAATAAACGATTAGTCAGACATTTTAATTTTACTAATCGGTATATCGATGATGTTCTATCACTGAATAATACTTAATTTAGTGATTATGTAGAATTCATATATCCTGATGAGCTTGAAATTAAAAATACTACTGGCAGTGACAATTACACTTCCTATTTGGATCTGCGTCTCGATTTTGACAATTGCCATACACTGAGTGTTAAATTGTATGATAAACGTGATGACTTTGACTTTCCGATTGTTAACTTTCCATTTATCAGTAGTAACATTCCTGTATCGCCAGCTTACGGAGTGTTTATGTCTCAGCTAATTCGTTACGCGAGAGCTTGTTTTTTTTTTTATTCTGATTTTTTAAGTAGATCGAGACATTTGTCAACTAAGCTTCAACTACAAGGATACTTGCGCACTAAACTTCTAAAATCCTTTAAAAAGTTTTATGGCCGTCATATTGACTTGATTGGTAAATATAACATGTCTCTCTCAGCTATTATTCTAGACATATTTAATTAACGCGTATCCTATTTAATATCTCTCTGGTTATGTCTACTACATCGTTAACACTGTTTATCACGTGCATTTTGCATACTGATAGTCCATTGGCCAATCACGCTATTTAACCGAGATTTCGACTAATAGTTTGGATGCAGCTATGGCGGGTGTGGCGCCAGACAGGGTAAGCTTACTCTTATAGACACCTGTTACCACTGTCTGTCGTGTATTTTGTACACGATGAACAGTCCATTTGCTGATTACACTTTTTTGCCTATAACGTTTTTAGGACTTCGAATTCTTACTAATGGTTTGGATTGTTCGTACTTGGTTTTATTTTATAATTATTAATCGTAATTTATGTAATATTTATTATAATAAAAGGGTAGCAATACATGTACATATTATTTATTAATTCACAAAATTTATAATAGAATACTTTACTGTACTTTACTCATTTATAAATGTATTACTTATTACAATGTAAATATGTTATAACTTTGTTTTGGAGAGAGGTGATATAGGCCTTGTACTGTTCCCCAATCCTTTCAGTTATCTGAATAACTATTGTTTATTAAAAAAAAAAATATATGGAAGGTATCGCTGCCAATATCAAATGCTCTGCTAAATCTTTTTCATTGATTACGTGTAAAAAATACACGTCTTAATACCGCTAATGATAACGTCAAAATATCCCTAAGACTCAAGTTAACAAGCCAACAGTGAGGCTGATGTCCCCCGCCGAAATCGCAATATAAATAGATGACACATATTAATTAATCGCACATTTATTTTTTTCAAACTGTACACGAAGTGTCATCCAAAAGTGTTTTATAAAGAAAAATGCTAAAACCGACAAGAAAAATGAAAATGTACCCTAGTTAGGGGGGGCCCTAAAGGCAGACAAAAGGTCCCCCACGCTTGACAAAAGGGCCCCTCTGGCCAAGGGAAAGGGCCTTCGTGTCTGAGTCAATCGTTTCTATACACTGTTACTGTCGAATCCATTACTGAATGAGAATACAGTCATTGTATTGGCATAAAAATCATCAATCAAGATGAACCTAAGTTATCTTGTCCCAAAGTATCAACCAATCAAATTGCTTATCTCTGCCTACCCTAAGCAGAAAATGCTCATCTTTGAACTCCATCAAGGCATTGACCTCATAAGCATACACACCAATTTTGAGCATTTTAACTCAATTAGGAGAGTTACTGTGTTCCAAAGTCTCAGCAAATCAAATTGCTTATCCTGAGCAGAAAATGCTCATTATCGATATTAGCCAAGACATTACTGTAATGAAACTATACACCAAGTTTCATCACTCTCACTTAATTAGAACCAAAGCATCAACCAATCAAATTGCTTACCTCTGCTTACCCTAAGCGGAAAATGCTCATCTTCGAACTCCATCAAGTCATTGACCTAATAAGCATATACACCAAGTTTGATCATTTTAACTCAATTAGAAGGAGAGTTATTGTGTTCCAAAGTCTCGGCAAATCAAATTGCTTATCGCTCTGCTTACCCCGAGCAGAAAATGCTCATTATCGATCTTTGTCAAATCATTACTGTAATGAAACTATACACTCAATTAGAAGGAAAGTTATTGTGTTCCAAAGTCTCGGATCAATCAAATTGCGTATCTCTCTGCTTACCCCGAGCAGAAAATGCTCATTATCGAACTTAGTCAAGGTATTACTGTAATGAAACTATACACCAAGTTTCATCACTCTCACTTAATTAGAAATGAAGTTATCGTGTCCCAAAGCATCAACCAATCAAATTGCTTATCTCTGCTTTCCCTAAGCGGAAAATGCTCATCTTCGAACTCCAACAAGGCATTGGCCTAATAAGCATACACACCAATTTTGAACATTTTAACTCAATTAGAAGGAGAGTTATTGTGTTCCAAAGTCTCGGCAAATCAAATTGCTTATCGCTCTGCTTACCCCGAGCAGAAAATGCTCATTATCGATCTTTGTCAAATCATTACTGTAATGAAACTATACACCAAGTTTCACCACTCTCACTTAATTGGAACTAAAGTTATCGTGTCCCAAAGCATCAACCAATCGATATGCTTACCTCTGCTTACCCTATGCGGAAAATGCTCATCTCCGAACTCCATCAAGACATTGACCTAATAAGCATCTACACCAAGTTTGAACATTTTACCTCAATAAGAAGGAGAGTTATTGTGTTCCAAAGTCTCAACCATTCAAACTGCGTATCGCTCTGCTTACCTGCTCATTATCGAACTTAGTCAAGGTATTACTGTAATGAAACTGTACACCAAGTTTCATCACTTTCACTTAAATAGGACTAAAGTTATCGTGTCCCAAAGCATCAACCAATCAAATTGCTTATCTCTGCTTACCCTAAGCGGAAAATGCTCATCTTCGAACTCAATCAGGGCATTGACCTAATAAACACATACAACAAGTTTTAACATTCTAGCTCAACTAGGAAGAAAGTTATTGTGTCCCAAAATGTGTGACGGACAGGACAGACAGACGGACGAACCCATTTTAATAGTCCCCCAACTTCCTTCGAAAAGCGGGGAACAAATATAAAACGTCCAAATTTTTCACGAAAAATCGAACTCAACCTTCCTTACGGTGCAACAGTAATATAATCAGAGTTTTTTTTTTAAAAATCAGATAATAATTGTTCGAGAGATAGACAAAGAACAAGCAATACCGAAAGTGATTTTTCCTACAATCAAAGGCCATAATTCATTAAGTTACAATTTGATATGCGCAAATATCGAAGAGAAGAAAGATCTTTAGATTATAAACAAGCATTTAAGGTTTCATCAAAATCGAATTATTATTGTGACGTCTACATGGTCCACAACTTTGATATACCATACTTTTACACTGTTCGCGTACAAACGGCGGCCATTTTTTCTGGCAATTATGGTCCGATTTTCTCGAAATTCGAACTCAACCTTCCGTAGGGTGTAACGGTGATAGAGTCAAACGTTTTTTTTTAAATCGGATAATAATTGTGACCTCCAGAGGGACCATAGGCAATTAACGAAATGTGCAATTAACGAATATGTACAATTAACGAAAGGAACCAAGGTCTTTGGGTTATAACCATGCATTTCAAGTTTCATCAAAATCGAATTAAAATTGTAACCTCTACAGTGTCCACAACCATGAAATACAATTTTTTAACAGTATTCGCGTACAAACGGCGGCCATTTTGTATGGCAATTTTGGTCCGATTTTCCCGAAATTCGAACTCAACCTCCCTTACGGTGTAACGTTAATACTATCAACCGTTTTATTAAATCGGATAATAATTGTGACCACCAGGGGGACCCAAAGCTAAAATAAGGCGATTTTGCGTATAATCAGGGGCCATAATTCAGGAAGTTACGTTCCGATATGCGCAAATATCGAAAGGAACCAAGATCTTTGGGTTATTACCATGAATTTCAAGTTTCATCAAAATCGAATTAAAAATGTGACTTCTACAGGGTCCACAACCTTGATATATCATTTTTTAACAGTATTCGCGTACAAACAGCGGCCATTTTGTATGGCAATTTTCGTCCGATTTTCCCGAAATTCGAACTCAACCTTTCCTTAGGGTGTAACGGTGATGTAATCAAACGGTTTTTTAAATCGGATAATAATTGTGACCTCCAGAGGGACCACAAGCTAAAAAGGGTGATTTTTCGGACAATCAGGAAATTACATTCCGATAGACGCAAATATCGAAAGGAACCAAGATCTTTGGGTTATAAACATGCATGTCAAGTTTCATCAAAATCGGTTCAAAATTGTAACCTCTATAGGGTCCACAAGCTAAAAACGTGATTTTTCGTACAATCAGGGGCCATAATCCAAGAAGTTTTCATCCGATACATGCCTATATCGAAAGCAGCTGAGATCTTTTGGGGATAAACCTATATTTCAAGTTTTGTCAAAATCGGATAAGAATTGTGACCTGTAGAGAGTCCACAAACAAATTGTGGGCGGACGGACGGACAGGGGCGACGACAATATACGTCCACATTAAAATGTGGGCGTATAAAAAGGTTTCATCCCTATTACCCATTTAAAATCGTTTCCCTAAGTTTCGAACAAAGATGTGCTGACTAATATTTCAGACCAAACGTCAATCTCATCGATCAAATGTAACCTTCATCAATCAAATATCAACAGCATCGACCGTAAATCAACAACTTCGATCACAAACCTTCATCTCAGATCAAAAGAAAAACTCATGAAAACAAATCAAAATCTTTTATTTACCACCTAAGAAACTAGGCTTTAAAATTAAAAAAAAAAGTTCCTAAAATGTTCGATCTGTAAAAATAATGGTAAACTAAAGAGATTAGTACTTAAGCTCATTCTCCATAATGTTTTAATTTATTTTCTCTGATGTGTTCAGCATAGTACCAGTATTTACTAACGTCTGACTAGAGATCGATTTGACTTGCCGTGTCTTTAAATATAGGCTTAAATATGTTCTATACAAATAATCTTCTTTGGCATTTTCTTAAATATATTTATGGGCGATGTGGTACCGACCGCTCTATTATTGAAACCGTTTTACATAACCACCGACTGGGTTTATTAATCTTAAAATTTGAGTTTAATACTGTAAATCTGTCATTCACTATTTGTAAGAATAAATACAATATTGGTATAATAAAACAATTTTTGCTTATCCGAAACACGTCAAATTGTTATATACTTTGACAGTACTCACTGATCTATGCTGACTATTGCATAATGGAAGATTATGATATATTGACTGCCGTTCATCAAGAGTATATAAAGTAGATTTTACCCCAGTGTCCTCGTTCAACATTTCATTACTAGGTAAATATTAAAAGCGCATCTTGTCTAAGAATGAGATCACAGGTAGCACTCTATACGGCTATTCAGTTCCACGCCGAGACACAACCGCGTTTTTATGACACAGTGCATTTAAGAAACTTACTATCCAAAGTACTCGATATCCATTTCAACGAGCACTGTTCTTTTTTTATTACGGGACCGCAATAGCTCGGCAAGTAAATTGCTAACTTGGACGTACCACGTTCGATCCCGGTGTTTGTCGTGGAAGTGCATTTGGATAGTTTGAATTGGAAAAAAGAGTAGGCTCAGTAGCGTTGTCAGTGCAGATCAATAGGACGTTAAACCGTAATCTTTTATTTTCCTTTATTTACTTTTAAAAAGCCTACTTTTGTTACCTTTATTGTGGATCGAATATACCATATGTACATTAATACCTATCTCTCTAAATTTCAGGTTTTCTTGTCATACCAACATATAACACTTCAAGATGAATACTGTTTCTATCTGTGTCATTTTTACCGTTGCAATTATAAGCATTGTTGGTGCCTATCCTATAACCCTACTAGGTGAGTACGTACTTAAACTTCCTTTTAGGATTAAAATGTAACTTGGGTACATTGACACTCATATTTCAAGCTACTAGACATAAGACATAGATGGTCATTGGATGACTACAATATCATTTTATTCGCAGACTTAGACGGAAAAATGTTGGACATGAAAGTAAGCAAAGGAAAGAGACATTTACCACCCAACGGTAGTAGTTGTGAGATTAGTAGGTGTATACATAGGATGCTAAAATATTAAACCTACGTTGTTGTTTTTCAGGTGATCTATCTTATCCAGATATTGAAATGCGTAAGTAGTGCTCCTCATTGAAACATTTTAATTGACTAAGAAGAATATTTATTTTATCTGACGGCTACACGACTAGTGTTTCCTTGAGCGTCTTAAACATGTGGGCATAACAACGTTACTGTATATCTTTCCGTGATGGTCACTATATTTGGGAGTTAACAACATTACTGTATTTTGACATGTTTGTAACGATGGGTCATGACATTAAAACGTTTATATAATTATAGTATTAATCAACAATTTCACCAAGTAACACAATAAAGTGAGGATTAACACATTTGTTTTGCTTTCCAGCTTCTTCGGATGTTGGTAAGTCACTATTCAAATATTTTCTTTTTCAATAAATCAGTGAACAATATCTCTACGCAATTTAGCTAACTAATATTATCTCCCTTCTTAGTTAATGAGTGACCTATAGTGTCTCCGAATTATTTTTACGATTGGAGATTTAAATATCATTAGATGTATTTCATTAAGGCTACTAGCATGGTTTGATTCGAAATAATAATTTAGCACTGTTATTTTTTCTTCCAAATATTATCCAGTGACCAGGTTATAATTTGTCTTAATTTATTACTTCATATACAATTCAAAAAAAGTAGGGGATATTTGATTTTGGGGGCATAATACTAAAATATGCAAATGACTACGAAAAAAGTCACTATAGAACCTAACAGAAGAAACATTTCCAGTTACAAGTGACGCCCAAACGCACCAATAGCTACCGCATAGAATGCAGGTGATGCTTGGGATCATCATGGGGGTCCAACCCAAGATTTTCAGGACTCTGACTTTGAATGTTACAGTCATTGTGGCATTGAATTCCAGGGTGGAAACCTCAGTTTAATTGTTTTAGTGACCAGAAAACAAAGTTTGATATGCGTCGGCTTACCCAAAATGAAAGGTTACGTGCCCTTGGCATGCTACAGATCGGCACAACACAGGCGGTTTAGGCGCGGGCGATGGCTGTTTCTGAGTCTGTCATAAGCATGCTATGGTCCAGATACCGTGATACACAATCTGTACAGGACAGACCACGCTCAGGTCGAACAAGGGCGACAACTCAAGCCCTGGATCGATTTATCCGTGCCTTGGCCTTGAGAAATCGTGTCATCACATTCACAGCAAATCAGATCAGCGCTCGTCTTCAAACAGACACTGGTGTGAGAGTGAGTGGCCAGACGATTCGGAATCAACTGCATAGGGGTCACCTTCGCGCCCGACGTCCTCGCGTGATCCCTTGTTTGAGAGATCATCACATTCAGGCAAGACGTCGTTGGTGTAGGGATCGTCAACACTGGGATAATCGACGCTGGAGCAATGTGATGTTTTCAGATGAGTCAAGGTTCACTGTTGAGTTTTTGGACAGACGTAGGAGGTTGTGGCGTCGTCGAAACGAGCGCTTCCAAGACGTTAACGTCATCAGACATGATCGATTTGGGGGTGGTTCTGTTATGGTGTGGGGAGGCATCACTGTTGCTGGAAGAACGGCTTTACATGTTGTTGCAGGGCGTGTTACAGGCCAGTACTACCGGGACAACATCTTGGCAGTCCATGTTGTGCCGTTCGCACGACGTCATGGCCGCCGTTTCATCTTCCAGGATGACAACGCAAGATGTCACAGGGCCAGGATCGTTACAGGTTACCTCCAACAACAGAACATCACCACATTACCTTGGCCAGCACGGAGTCCCGACCTCTACCCCATCGAGCATGTCTGGGACATGCTTGGACAGAGGTTACGTCAACGTCAACAACGTCCTGCCAATGTCCAAGAACTTGCTGCTGCGTTGCAACAGGAATGGGACAATCTGGACCAAATGACCTTAGACGTCTCATTAGGAGTATGCCATGTCGGATCAATGCAAGTTTGGCAAACAGAGGAGAATTTACCCGTTACTGACTTTGTTGTGATGCTGTGGTAACTTTGCTGTTTGACCCCGGGTATCATTTTACCCTTATAATGGTCAGTCTGTGCCTTACTTAGTCTAACGATCATTTGGAATAAACCGATGAATGTGAACTTCATTTCATTTTGTCATTTCTTTCTTCGTCAGTTTCATTAGGTGACTTTAATAACACTTAAAAATCAAATATCCCCTACTTTTTTTGAATAGTATATATATATTGCAGATTATCCTGATTACATGTCTGGTGCTGTAGCATCAGCTCCTGCATACAGTAACTATTATGACGTTTACACTTCACCTTACAACACTGGATATTCAAGCAGATACAGCGATTACTACCAGCCGCAACAATACTCATATTATTATTAAATGCATCATCTTTACATTATTGTTAATATATTCGGTTTAAAGATATTAAAGGAACTTTATAAAATTAGTTGTGTTTAACCACCTTTAGTAACCTTTGCAGATTATAGAAAGGGGTTAGATCCACTTGTAAATTATCTCCGGGTGGTATCAGTTGTTCATTCCGTGTCAAATTCAGTCTTTATTAGCCCAGTTTCATGTATGTGTCAAATCACGGACTAAAATGGACATAGTAAATCGTAGTTCAGCTCTGAACGTAGGCCTCATTACACTCGCCACTACTACGTTCAGGTCTCGCCCCATTCAATACATGTCGAAACTGGAATCTGCTCCAGTCAATTTTACTGGGCAACTTTTTACTCTTAAACGGCCGCGTGTCAGTCCATGTGAACGCCCGAGCGTTCATGTAAATGAACATCTTAGAGAGAACATAAGACCTTGCTTACCTCGCTAGAACCAGTATGACTGACATAACACGCTGTTAAAAAATACGCCTCTGTCTTCTAGACGACTTGGCAGATGCCATTGATAGGGTAACAGCGTGTTGTCTCGATTAGGTAGAAATTTTGGCTGAAAAGCGCCAGACTTGGTATTCGTGATGACTGAGGAATCTGATAGGCTCATAAGTTGGTTGAATACCGAATCAAAATAATTGCGGAAATATGCAGGGCGAAGGGCTTCTGACCAAGCATTCTTTCGAAGATGACTGGCTTTGTGAAATGATGGTCCTGTGTTGCTGATAATAAAAAAAGAAAGCATTAGTAGTATAGCAAATATTCGTTAGACTTGCAATTTTCACTCAAACCTTAGTCTACCAAGGAAAATATCTCGGGGACTCATTAACTGTTATAGGGGACTCATTAACTGTTATAAAGTCCAACAGTACAAAGAAATCAATAATACTTTAATAATAATAATATCTATAGATATGCGTAGACCCTGCACAAACCCACAAAGCAAAAAAGGGCTGCAATCAAAATAGTCATGACAAGTGTCCGAAAGGAACATTTTCTAAGCACTAGCCCACTGGGTCCTTCAGTTGACACATAGGGCCCAACTAACGTGGTATTTTATGTATATGCAAAGTGTACAATTAAAGCTATTATCTGTAGGGGGTGTTTCTGTAAAAAAAATTTAAAAAAGATTACATTCATTGTTTATTTTTTTTTTTATGGCAACACCCAGAAGATTCCAGGACGATATCATAGTCTGGCTCATCACTACTAGTATTATCACAAACTCAGGTCGTCTACTTCGATTTGGTTTATTATGCCAGACATGAACTGCCACGTTAGGTTCGATTTGGTTTAGTATGCCAGACATGTACTGCAACGTCAGGTTCGATTTGGTTTAGTATGCCAGACATGTACTGCCACGTCAGGAACAAATCCACCCAAATCTGGAACGTAATATTGCATACGCATTAGATCCCCCAAGCAATCTCTAGAAAGCCGATTTCTATAACACGTTTACGTTCCTTTAACTGAAGAAGCCGGTAAACTCAAAATCAGATCAAAATGAAGACTTTTGGTACTCTCTTGTTCAAATCAGTAAATGACAACTTCCGTCTTCATTAGCCCAGGTCAGGTGCGCAGAAAAGTAGGACGTTAAACCCCATTACATTTCATTTCCACGACAATTTAAAAACATCTTCACTAAAAAAGAAGAGCCCAAACTATTATCTTTATCCTGAAAAATTCAAATAATCAATCAATGAATCTGTTTTGTCTTAACTAAGATTAATCATCTGTGATCAGAGCCAAATCAAAAAGAGAAATACAATACAAGCAATAAAACCCCCCAGATGAATAAATCTCAATATGTCATACTGTTTGAAAAAACTCAACTTGTGTCGAGAGTATAAGTTACTTTGTGGGCTATTGGATAGTATATCTCTCGTATAATTAAATAATGAGGCTATTCATAATTTAATATTGCTTTGTCTATTTTTTTTATACAGAAACTCTTTCAAAAAACTAAACTCTAGATCAAGAACATTAAATTCGATGGCATAGTTCTGGAGGGTTGTAAGTGCCACTTATGACCCAAATAGCTTTTTTGCATAGGATCACTAATCACATGGTGGGTGGGAGGGCTTCTCTGCAAAATTTCAGAACTGTAAGGACGTAACTTCCACCCCAAAATTACTTTTGAAAATGTTGATATCCTAATTGCATTATTAAGTATGGAATAGGTTTTCATCTCATATCTCACAAACTAAATCCGACAACTTTAGAGACTTAACACCTTTCAGAAATATGACATTGTAACATCCTTTCCTAGTTGTTTAGAATTTATCTCCGCTGTCTTGCCAGATAGGATATTTCTTTATCCCCAAATTCTGCAATTTTAGAATATTTTAAAGGTATAGACAATTCGGTGATATTAATACTAAATGAAATCAAACATTATTAACTTGCATAAAACCAACTATTAACACTGAACCTATAAAATAAACAAAACAAGAAGTGATGAATGACAGCAAAACTGTGCAAGCGCTTCAACTTCAACAAAACTTATGTTTACAGGCCAAGAAGATAACTCACCTACCTTGGTGCTTTTTAATACATCTCCAGAGAGATCACTGAATCGCGGATTTAAGCAGGTAATCTAACTAGCAACAGTTTCAGAGTTGTATATTCTGCATTTTCTAGACGCACAACTGGATGACAGGCCTATAAGTAATTCAGTTTTATTGCATAAAAACGCCCACGAGGAGCAGCATACAATTACAAGAAATTACATTAATACAAAACAACAAATATACATGTAACAAATAAACGAACATAAGATAAAGTATAATAAAGCTAAAAACAAGGGGGGTAATAGGCAAAGTGCTTCCTTTATGACTCTTTTGTTATGGGGTCAGCTATGTTAAAGGGGAAGACCAACGATTTTCAACAAGGTTTCCATAAATCTGAAATATATATTCAGAAAGAATCCCCTCTGTAACAAAAGTAAAAGATAGGCTGGCATTGCCAGGCAGGATACGCCCACATTTTTGAGAAATGGATAGAGAACAAGCAATACCGAAAGTGATTTTTCCTACATCATTAAGTCCTGTATTTCATACTGTATTGGGAGCAGCCATTTTGTTGGTCAGTTCCAGTCTGATATTCATGAAATTCGAAGCCGACAATGATTATGGTGTGACGGTACACAACCTAGAAATGTTACTTTTCGTCAAAATCGGATAAGAATTGTGACCTGTAGAGAGTGCACAACCATGATATACCATATTTTTACACTATTCGCGTACAAACGGTGATCATTTCGTCTGGCAATTTTGGTACGATTTTCACGAAATTCGAACTCAACCTTCCTTACGGTGCAACAGTAATATAATCAGAGTTTTTTTTATAAATCAGATAATAATTGTTCGAGAGATAGACAGAGAACAAGCAATACCGAAAGTGATTTTTCCTACAATCAAAAGCCATTGTTCATTAAGTTACAATTTGATATGCGCAAATATCGAAAAGAATAAAGATCTTTAGGTTATAAACAAGCATTTCAGGTTTCATCAAAATCGAATTAAAAATTGTGACCTCTACAGGGTCCACAACTTTGATATACCATATTTTCACACTGTTCGCTTACAAACGGCGGCCATTTTTCTGGCAATTATGGTCCGATTTTCTCGAAATTCGAACTCAACCTTCCGTAGGGAGTAACGGTGATAGAGTCAAACTTTTTTTTAAATCGGATAATAATTGTGACCTCCAGAGGGACCATAGGTGATTTTTCGGACAATCAGAGGCCATAATTCAGGAAGTTACGATCCGATATGGGCAAATAACGAAAGGAACCAAGATCTTTGGGTTATAACCATGCATTTCAAGTTTCTTCAAAATCAAATTAACATTGTGACACCTACAGGGCCCACAACCATGATATACAATTTTTTAACAGTATTCGCGTACAAACGGCGGCCATTTTGTATGGCAATTTTGTTCCGATTTTCCCGAAATTCGAACTCAACCTTCCTTATGGTGTAACGGTAATATTATCAACCGTTTTATTAAATCGGATAATAATTGTGACCACCAGAGGGACCACAAGCTAAAATAAGGCGATTTTGCGTATAATCAGGGGCCATAATTCAGGAAGTTACGTTCCAATATGCGCAAATATCGAAATGAACCAAGATCTTTGGGTTATAACCATGAATTTCAAGTTTCATTAAAATCGATTTAAAAATGTGACTTCTACAAGGTCCACAAACCATGATATACAATTTTTTAACAGTGTTCGCGTACAAACGGCGACCATTTTGTATGGCAATTTTCGTCCGATTTTCCCGAAATTCGAACTCAACCTTCCTTAGGGTGTAACGGTGATATAATCAAACGGTTTTTTAAATCGGATAATAATTGTGACCTCCAGAGGGGACCACAAGCTAAAAAGGGTGATTTTTCGGACAATCGGGGGCCATAATTCAGGAAATTACATTCCGATAGGTGCAAATATCGACAGGAACCAAGATCTTTGGGTTTGGGTTATAAACAGGCATGTCAAGTTTCATCAAAATCGGTTCAAAATTGTGACCTCTATTGGGTCCACAAGCTAAAAACGTGATTTTTCGTACAATCAGGGGCCATAATCCATGAAGTTTTCATCCGATACATGCCAATATCGAAAGCAGCCGAGATCTTTTGGGGATAAACCTATATTTCAAGTTTAATGATATCGCTGGGTCAATATTGCGGGGTCATGCCAGATGGTTGTCACTTTGGGCGGGAAAATTCCAATTTTATACGACTAGGGTTATTTTTGGTGCCAAAATATACGTTGTTGATGAAGCTGGATCAATTGCTGTACTTACTTTGTGGTGATTAAGTGGTTACCATATATCAATATAGGAAGACATCCAATTTAGGTTTCCGATTGGGGACTTGGGATAATGATACTCCTTAAACCTAATACGATGACATCCATCCATAGGCGAACGGGGAAATTTTTGACAGGGGGCGATGGTACCAGGTTGGTGCCCCAAAAGTGTAGTTAGGTTCTTAAAATGTTCTTGTAAGTGAACTCGTTGTTTACTGTACTCAATACAATAGAGAGTTCAAGTCTTAAGAGTTCTATTTAATTGCCTAACTATATCCACTCTGTGGATTTAAATTCGCCATTAAATTGGACACATTCAAGAACACAGTATTTGTTTTTTATCCAACTTTTTACAAAGTACAATTGTGTGCCCAAATCTTTCCAGCCCCATCCCCCAGCTCGTACGCCTATGCATCCATCCAGTATTAACTAAATTTCATTTGGACTCCCTGGCCAAGGTTTGGGGCCACTCCCAACGGATTGTGATTGCAAGATGGCAGATATATTAACGCGGGTCACACTCGGCAAATACATCTAGCCTCGGCTGTATGACAGTAAGTGATATGTACATACATTTGCGATGCGGCTACCGGTTTACTTTAACAGGAAAACTTGACGCTATTGCGTGAAGATCCCCATTGTCGTACCGAGTCAAGTTCTCCCAACAAACCCCATCCTCGGTTACCCACTGTACTTATTCCGTTCTACTCCACTCTACCCTGGGTTAATCCATAGGATTTCCACGATTTCAACCTATCTGACTGTAGTTAGAGTGTACGAACCAATCAAAAAACAGTTTACAGACCAGTCCTGCGTAGACTCCTTAGTGTCATTTTTTACGTCATAGAACTACATTGTTTACAAACAATATGGCGGCTTGTTTAATCGATTATGAGGAAGTTTGTAAAAGATTTAATATAAAAGAATTGACATGCACACAAAAAGATGGCAGGGAAAGTTCTGTCATGAAATACTTAAATGACACCGATTTTTTCTACTACGCGGTAGGTATTTTTCCCAATCGCCTTATCAACAATAAAATGAAATTGTCTTGATGTATGTGTTGGTCAGGTGAATTATGCTATTTTGTGGTGTGGATCGTGTCTTATATATTTACGTGATATTATTATTATTATATACGCTCTTATGATTTGTCTTTTGATAGTTTTGTGTGTAGATATTTACTCTTACCCTGGCCAGAACCTAATAAGAATAGTTCACCTGAACATTATGAGCTTAAGGTATAAGATTGATCATATTTCTGCTGAACTGTGTAATAATGATATTTTATGTTTCTCCGTAACCTGGCTTACTGATGCAGTGCCGGTTGATTCTTTGTACATTGATAGGTTTTGTTCGCATTGTTTACTAAATAGAAATGATAGTAGGGAGGGGGTATTGCTGATTATATTCGTAACAATTTTCACTTTAAAGGTAGATAGTATCTTGAACTTCCAGGCCTTGAAGCTTTGTGATTAGAATTAGAATTTTTGTTTGAAAAAAATAAAACATTTTTAATAGGAACTTTTTATCGCCCACCAAACAGCAATTCTGATTATTGGAATTTAATCGAACACAGTTTCTCGCAAGCTAAATATAATACTAGAAACAATGCCATCATTCTTGGTGATTTTATTGTAGGCTTTCCTACAAAAACTAATAGTAAACTACATGATTTTATGAATAGATTTAACTTAACCCAACTTGTAAATGGCCCTACCAGAATAAGCCCTGACAAGAGTTCGCCTCATGAGCTTGTGGTAGTTTCATGTCCCGACTTTATACAGTGGCTTTAGTGATTACAGCCCTAGAAAAACATAAACCCAGATGTTACAAGCGTCGCATTTTGGACTCTACAAATATTGATGTTATGGGATTAAATAAAAGTATTTAAGATTTTAATTGGAATCAGATTTTTAAAGGAAGATACTAATTTAAACTAAAACGTTTTAAGGGAAACTACTAGAAATCATTTCGAAATATGTTCCAAATAAGACAGTTACTATTCGGCCTATCGATAATCCATGGATGAATTGTCATATACGTCATATTATTTGCAGGAGAAACAGAATCCACGGTAAAGCCATAAAACGTAATTTACCTTCTAACTGGGCAAACTTTAGGAAATTTAAAAACTATGTAATACAAGAGGTTCGAAAGACAAAAGGGTCTTATTATTAATAAATATTAATGATTCTGACTAGTGGAAACTTGTACGCATTTTTTTTATATCAAAAGCGCATTTGATATGGCATCATGGGTTGATACACAAACTAAACTCAATTCGAATTAGAAATGGGGTTTTAGATCTCCTCAAAAATTATCTATCCAATAGAAGGCAATCAGTTATTATTAATAAAGATTCCCCATGGGTCTGTACTGGGACCGCTTCTTTTTTTGATTTTTAATAACGATATTACAAATGAAATTATCTCTCGATTAATATTATTCGCAGATGTTACTTCGTTATTTTTGGTCATAGATACCCCCCCCCCCCTCCCATTAATACTTTGAATAATGAACTGAAGAAAATTCATGATTGGTCAAAAAAGTGGAAGGTCGAATTCAACCCAGACAAAACTATCAGTCTTAAATGTAGTAGAAAAAACAACCCAACCTTGCTTGTCGCTTTTTTAAACGATATTTATACCATAACGACACAAATACACATAAACATTTACGTGTTTTTAACAAAAATTGTAAAGGGCCAATTTTAATTAGTAAAACCCCAATCATAGTCGACTGTCTGGGAAGTTTGAATTATAGACTATCGCGTAAATCATTGAGTATTTTGTATAATTCTTTTTTTCTTTCTATTTTTGATTACGCTGATATAGTCTAGAACAACACTACTGAAATAAATTCACAAAAATTAGAAAATCTCCACTTAAACCCCTTACGAACGATAATTGGCATGCCTAGTGGAACCTCCCATAATACACTTTATACTCAATCTGGATTCTCATCTTTATCAGTGCGACGCCAAGCTCATAAATTAATAACCGTTTTATAAAATGGTAAATAATATAGCTCCAAATTATCTTTGTTGTCTTATCCCACTAACTCCCTCTTCCAACAGCCCTTATAACCTACGTAACTCCGGCCACATTACACAAATTTAATGTAAAACTAATATTAATAAAAACTCCTTTTTGCCGTCTTTTATAAAAGCGTGGAATTCTTTAGATAATGAAATAAAAAAAGGCCCAGTTTGCTGATGAGTTTAAAACTAAACTGTACCCAACCTTATTTCCCAAAGTTAACAAACTGTTTTTCTACGGTGAACGACAATTCCAAATTATCCACTGTAAACTACATAATAATAAAAGTGATTTAAGATGCCATAAGATCCTTATGCATATATATGACAATCCTCGATGTGACTTGATCTCGACCTTGCAACCACTGAACACTTTCCACTCTACTGTCCCAACTACACCTTTCAGCGAAATAATACCATTAATTTATTACCAATATTTTAGAAATAAAATAAAACCAAGTACGAACAATCCAAACCATTAGGCAAAAATCGAAGTCCTAAAGAACGTAATAGGCAAAATAGTTAGGCAAAGTAGTGTAATCAGCAAATGGACTGTTCATCGTGTACGAAATACGCAACAAACAGTGGTAACAGGTGTCCGGAAGAGTAAGCTTACCCTGCCTGGCGCGCCACACCCGCCATCGCTGCATCCAAACTACTAGGCAAAATGTAGGTAAAATAACGTGATTGGCCAATGGACTATAGGTATGCAAAATGCACGTGATGAACATTGTTAACGGTGTAGTAAACATAATCAGAGAGATAGTAAATAGGATGCGCGTCAATTAAATATATCAAGAATAATAGCTGAGAGCGACATGTTATATTTACCAATCAAGTCAATATGACGGCCATAAAACTTTTTAAAGGATTTTATAAGTTTAGTGCGTAAGTATCCTAGTAGTTGAAGCTTAGTTGACAAATGTCTCGATCTACTTAAAAAATCAGAATAAAAAGAACAAGCTCTCGCGTAACGAAGTAGCTGAGACACAAACACTCCATAAGCTGGTGACACAGAAATATCACTTGCCTACTCTATGGTAATGCCGAACTATCTCCAGACGTCAACAGCGAAATTCTTAAAATATATTAAAGATACGAAACGTTTTATTCCGTAAAATACTACACCTTAAAATGCCACGCCACCTTCTTTTGAGGATTTTTTTTTTATTATTTTAGTTTAAATTTTTTTTTATTTTTTTTTTATTTATTTAATATTTTTAATTAATTTTTTTTTAAATATTTTTTTCATTTTATTTTTTAAAATTTATTTATCTACTGCTTTATTGTACCATAACTAAAAAAATGTAATTAGTTGCTCTCTGTATCATATTATTATATATTGTACATTATACACCCACACCAGAAGGAAGCAAATTGATATAAGCCTACTTGGCTTGTTTTTTGGTATCCTTTTTCCTATTATTTATTCTTTTTATGTTGTATAATATTTTCGAAAAAAATACTGTTTAAACCAACAAGGAATATCTGACGTCCTCCCTTGACAGCAAATATTAACACGGTGTTAAAACGCACAATATGACTTTCACATGTAAAAAGTCTTAACCGAACCAACCTGTCCATAATACCATAAATAATGTATTGGATGTTAAAATTGTTAATATCTGTAACGCAAAGGCATACTAATATTTGCTAAAGATTCATTTTCTTTACATAGTGTATGTAATAATGCAACTTCTGATGCAAGTAACCAAAGACTCTTGAAATGTACAGTTCAAAAGAATTCGGGCGATTAGAAATAGTATAACGAATACATACTTATGTATCTGATTTATATACCTTTGAACAATATATAAAAAAAGTAATGCAGCTTTACGACTGAGCTTATTTTTTGGGATACAACGCGGCCATGGGTCAACGCGGCAATAATGGTGTTGTGCTGATTGATATCAGCTTGACAGCAGAAGCACCATAAACATCATTAATTGCTGCTCTTACATGAAGATGTGATCCCTTCATTTGTATTATAAGTTTATTTTTAGGTCAATAAATAGTGAGACGAAGCAAACTTGGAAATATAAATCAAATTAATCATTATTATTGTTACACTGAAGGTAGTTTCAAGTGTAAAAAAACATTGCTAAAGGTCTACCCACAAAAAGTATTATATGAATGAGTAACACCAATAAGAGTCAATAAAAGTGAAAGGAAAACAAAATATACACTCTTCAATTCTTTGTTTCGATCAAGGTCAGATACGTGGCTGATGTAATAAGTTCTTATCTAATTATATTTGACAGTCTAGAATTAGCAAGAAATAAATAGCAATTTTAAGCACACTTCTAAATAATAACACCAACAAACATATTATAGTGAAAGAGTGGGAAAATGTATAGAGATATGCATACATAATAACACTTAAAATCACCATTAACGAACATATATTATTTATTAAAGTAACTGATTAGCAATTGCAATTAATTTTCAGTTGGGGGTAGGATGGTCTATTTGGTCTAGAGTGCCGCGCTTCGATCTCTAGCTGGCCGGTCACCTCTGGTTTGCTACTGTGGTTTCGAGCCCTGGTGTGAGCGTATGTGGCATGGAGATAATTTTAAATTTTTAATCGCGTATAGCCCTATAAAAAAGACATCGTCTGAAATTGGAGAACAATAGAACGTTAAATCCCATTTTATTTGTACCTTTCGTCAGATGAAAAAAATTCCAGATGGCGGAAATGGATGAAGGCGAGAAATATTGTATCATTGGTACACTGGGTCTCAATTTCCGTATCCTATTAACGACTAGACGATGTTATTTTCTACACCCCCCCCCCCTTATATAACTGACAAGATAAAGCTAGGGTGGAAAATCTTGCGGAACTTTTCGGTTAAGGAATCGGTACCTCACCCACTGATAATAACCATTTTCTTAATTTAATAAATGTGTCGGTGGATCTACAACCACCCCTGTAATGTTTATAGAGGTGTGGTGGATTGCACTGAACCAGACACAGTCAGTAACCAACTCAATTAAGGATTCATTCCATGTAAAAGCGAACTCTCTGCCTTTGCTGCGATAATATATCCTCTACTCTTCAACTTGTCAAAACATCAAACACTAATCACGTCGCTCATAATAAAATAATTTGAATGAAATTTTTTTATAGTCGTATTTCATAATTAATTTTTCCACTATTACTGCAACAACGTCAAGCTCTTTGTCTAAATCTTACATAACAAAATTTTAACAAAAATAATGCTAGCGTAAAACTCGGATAACTAACAAACAGGCTACATAAGAACTACAACGCACAAGATAATAAACAGTGCACACATAACTTGTAACAGCAACATGTAAAAATGGCTGAGTTAATAAATCTATTAATAGCTAATCATTACTATACAGCTTAAAAAGAAGATGGAAAAATTAAATATCTCAAGATGCAAAATTCAGAAACACTTGTTTGCAAGAAAATAATTGAAATCAATCCATTTATCGTGTAGAAAAGTAAAGAAATGTCATTTTGTTTAATACATTTTAGAAGCCCACATTGGTTGAAAGTTTGACTAGGTGTATTAAAACTAAACATTCAGCATGCCAATCTTTGTCTATTAACTGTCCTAAAATAGATATGTTGTCATTTACAAATGGCACTGTCCTCCCTCTTCAACATTTTTTTTAATTTTGTGTATAAGGTAACTGAAATATTTCAGTATGATTCAGAGGTCAAGTTCTCGTAAATTGTCACTCTTACTAGCTGACATCAGATTTTTATTGCATTTTCTCTTTAACTAATTTGTTTTGCAAGGTCAAACATGAATGTTGTGGGTCAAATTGACACATACATTTTTTAATAATAGTGGTGATCTACTAATGTGAACATCATATACGTGATGGATGTTCTCTTTGATGTATCTCCAAGAACATATAAATAACCACACTTCAATGTTCATCTTTACTATATGTTGGGATATTTCAGATTTGATCTTCCATTCTTTTCGGCTTGACGGTGAGTTATTTTAATTATAGTGATTATTGTCTGAAGCTTCGAACGGCTTAACTGTCCAGACAAAATTCGGCCAATTTCCGCCATAATTCACGATTAACAATATTATAATTCTTAGGTGGAATATATTGATTGGACACAATAAAAATAAACACACCATTATTTAAATGGAAAACAATCACCAGCTTGTTGCTTGATAACAAGAAGAGAACATTTGACGGAACGCCGTACTAATTGTGTACGCACACCAGTGCTTCTTTTCCATATGAATAACGTTATTATTAAAAATAATTAGTTTCTAAGTGAATTTGCTGATGCCTGTTTAACTTAAAAGTCATATAAAATATTTGAAAGTTGGAGTAAAGATTGTAAAGTATGAATATGAAAGCACATAAGTGTACTTGCGATGGCAATTGTTCACATGATTAACTATTCTGATACATTTTGCTCAATAATTACCCTGTCTTTAAATAAGCATAATGCAAGAGCTAAATCTGCTTCTTTATACATTAAATGTTAAAACTAACTATTAATTAAACATTTTTAGCGTGACAAGACCATCGATGTCATCGGATGGCTCCGGTTCAGTCATTTAAGGATTTAACTTAAAAATGGAGAAGCGAGGCGGAGCTTCGAACAACCCGTACGGTAGTTACGATCAATGCACATATCTTGTCAAAATTTTAAAAGTTGATATCTGCGCTCAGAATAAAGTAATTTGAATAAAATTTTCAACATATTAATTTTAAATAACCCACCTTTGAACTACTATCATTGTGCTTGATAAAGACGCGAGTATCCTCGTTGAAACGTCGCTTAGTATCAAACTCAGTAATTGCTTATCCATAAAATTGTACCTTGCGTTATGTTCAATTACTAAATGCCACTCAAAGAAGCTATTTTATCGAGAATGGCCAAGCTCCTTAATATCTAGATCTTACACAATGCTTTTTTAATATGCCAATAACTGCAGAAAAGTAGGACACTAAAAAACTTCATTTAGTTTTCAATAAAAAAAAACCTATAAAGTTTTTTCAGGTTATAACCAATGTTTTTAAAATTAATGTTGCCATATAAATAATGGCCGATTTTTGTTTCAGGTTCGAGGCACAAAAATGATGAAGGTTTTAGCTGTCGTAATGCTACTTGCTGTTGTCATGTCTACAGTGAAAAGCTTTCCATTGGGTGCGTATTTTTTGTCTAGCCTCAACTTCAAATATCTTTTCTAGCTTGACTAGTATATACTTACTTTCACAATTGTTCACTATAAAGATGTGATAATAACTTTTTAAAATGTACCGTGTCGCATATTCCCATTCGTTTGACTTAAGGCCTTAAATCCGCGTCCACATTGAGTTACATCGAATACTGAATACATCGCATGACACAAAAAGATTATAAGCGGTGGTGGATTATCGACTAAACAGACCGGGTAGTGTTGGTCCTAGCATTGGCAATGGGCTATATTGATAAGCGTACCGTGTCTTAGTCTATAACTAACAGATGTGTTATGTTGACGATACATTTTAACAAGTTATAGTTCATCTTAACAAGTGACAGGGTCCGTGCCAAGAAACTAGAGGACTCACTTATAATGGTAATCTGACCACTGGCTTTTAAAATACAGTACCATAGACTATACTAATTACTAATATGTTTTTATACTTCAGCCCTTTACATGTACGATAACGATTCTGTCGAGAGTTTTTATCAACCAATGTATAGCGCTATGACCAATTACTATACTATGTACCAACAGATGCTGATGCAAATGTATGGTGGTTTCATGTGAACTGGATAAAGAAAAAGGACTCCAAACTAGATGAATATGGCAATTATTAAATGGAACGCAACGTTGTTTTTGTTTTCAAATATATATTATCACGAATTGTATTTTATTGAATATGAATAAATCATTATTGTGTTAAAATAATTCTTGTTTAAAAAATTTAAAAAAATATCTTCAATAATATTTAGGAGATGAAATTTCCTGTTCCGCATTTAGAGGGATGTTATTGTCCAATAGACATAATATCCTGAGATCATTAGGACCCAAGAAGCGTTAGTGTCGCGGGTTCTAAAATCTCCGGATATGTCTATTGCACAGTAACATCCTCTAAATGTGAAACAAGAAGTGTTTATCCATATTGCAAACATGCTATTTTAGCATTTTAAAGTAAATTACTAAAACAGAGGGGTGTTATTGTCCAATCGACAGTGTCTAATTGATCATCATTAATTAAGCATGTTACAATCACATTTAATGTCGATGACGTACATTGTTGACATTATTTTGTTGAACAATATGCAATACGGTCGGAGTTTTAAAACTTTGCAGATATTGCTCATTTGATCACATGACTGACTGAACCCGAAGTCTTTAAAATACAAGGGTAATTGAACGATCGACAAGTATAGAATACAATAGTTATTGCACATTAATAATGATCCTTTTTATGAGCATCAGAGTAGATCTAACCAGGGGGCATGCTCATGAATTTGAGCAGCAATGAATTCAAGGAGCAGACAGCGTCAAGTTAAGGTTTAGGACGGGGTGAGATGGGAACTATCCACAAATTTCATAAAATCAGAAGCCTCGAGACAAATATTTTGGTCATTTAGGTGTGGGGTGAGCCAAAACGGCGTTATTTCCAGGAATATAAGTGAAAAACGAAACGTAACTGCCTTACAAAACATGAACGAAACCGAAGTGTTAATGGGACACTTTCTATAGACCTGAAATGTTATATAAAATATTAATAAGACATTTACTAACTTATCTAGACCATAATCAAATCTCGATGTCAACGCCTGCAATAATTACTGGAGGATCCGATATGCTGCTCAACTATCATTCATGAATTAATCATATAATGGATAATCGTTTTTTTATTGTACCGACTTTAGTAATAATGATCTAAAATTCAATTGCTACTTTATCGATTCAGAGGAGATCAATTTGACTGAAATTTTCAGCAAACTTCATTTACACTATCTAGTTTTTAACTTATATATCGAGAACTGTCATCTCTTTATCTAATCTCTCATAATGTATCTTTAAATGTACAATTTTGACTTAATTCCGATGTTAATTAAAAAAAATGCGTATTAGGTCTGGTAAATCGAACCGATATTTCTATTAATTAATAGCAAATATTTCCTTTTTATTATGTAAATAAAGTGTTAAAAATCTTTTTGGACATTATTTCTAATTTCGAAAATGTCGGATTTCTTAATGGGTCCATCTGTCTAGTCGTTAGAATGGGACGAAAAACCGAGGTCCTGTGTAAAGATTGGCCTGCGCGTAAAAGATTCCTTGGCAGTTGGAATTCGAAATAGTAGGCCGTAGCGCTGCTGCCGGGCAAAATTTCCCCCATCGCACACTGGCGTATGCCCGTCTTCATTAGCCCAGTTTAGGAGCTGAACTGTAGGACGGTAAACGCTATTTCATTTCATTTATTAATTGGTCCAGCTATATCAATATCATCAAGATCTGACCAAATTTCCGTTTAAGTTGCAATAGTACTTTGTGCAGATATCAGGCTATATTTCGAAGACCAAGAATTTGGCGTATGGGTCGAGTCAGAGGTTATTGCATATGCTCCGAGTCAAATTTTTCAGTTTCGCCCGTATTTTAGTGCTCATATACTATACTTTGAATTGGGTTTTTGATGGAGTATAATCACAATTAAAGAACAATATTGATGTCAGTCATTATCACATATGTGATAGAACTGGTTAAACACTTACCAAATATTTAACACAGAGATCAGTGCTACGATAGATGAGTAATAAAGGTTTCATGAATCGGAAGTGACGATAAATGGGCGAATTTCTGCACACTAATAATTCCCTCGAAGACCAAAAGTATCGATATATATCAAAATATATGTGTCGCGCTTGCGAACTGAGCGACGGTGTGCCATGGGGTTTGGAGGAAATAGGAGTTCCATGAAAAAGGCGAAATAAGCGGCCTTGTGCTGTGAAAAAATGCAACATGGGTCATAATTTCCTGTGACTAATTGTAGCGACAAAAGTGGAGCGCAACGTGTTTTGAAGGAGTGATTACGCATTTGGTGTATTTTGATCTATTCCTCATGTCTCCATTACGATGATTTCATTAATATGAGTACATAAAATTGGTAGACGACGTTAAGGTGCGCCTGATTAAGACAATAAAAATGCGCTTGATTAAGACAATAAAATACCATTGAAACATTCTAATTCTTTGGGATTTTTTTTGCCGACAAATTACTAAACGACCTAAGAAGAGGAACAACGGCTAGGTTTGAGTTAAATACTTTGAAAGCTATATATAAACGTAAAAGTCATAACTTTTGTCTAAAATATAATTTTAATCGGACGGTAATAAGCATGTCCATTTGTTACCCAGTGGAAGTTAAAGGGGCCCACTAACTCAATATAATACATAATTCACAAAATTTAAAATACGGATTAGAATTGAATGTGTACAGTTCAATCAATATGGATATTATTATTTGAAAATGAAAATATGGGATGCAATATTTAAGGCATAATGAACCGGGACACCTCACTTTCCCCACATCTATTGTTTAGAGTCTAGGTCCACCCGACCATGGCTAATTAACCAACAAAGGGGGTTTAAGGGGCTTTAAAGTATAGTTTGTAACAAGTTGGTGACACTTCAACATAGTAAATAAATAAATACCTTTTTATGGTATAAATATTTATAAACAGTTTGGTATATAATAATATTAATTTAGTTAATATATGCATATATAATTATTCCCAGTATATGATGATATTACGTCTAGACTTAGCTCTCAATTTAAAACCATTTGGCACTAAATTCTGACCACCTTCAGTATTAGCAATGTATTTAAAGTTAACCAGAGTGTTCGTTCGTTTTAACGTCCACTTCCACCTAGGGTGATATCGTAGATCATTAATTGCGATGCAGAGGAGCTATAGATATCAACTGATAATCTGTGATCAAATATCAGTAGTTTATTTGTTTTTATTTCAAATTGATTATTGCATCAAAATACCTGACAATGTTAATTTATTATTAAACTGATTTCACTAATTTGCCAAATCTACTGATAGTGGGAAGTGTTCACCAGTAACAATAATTAGAGTGAGAAGTTTACACCAGTGATATTAATTAATTAAAACAGACCATAGTCCTACACCCACGGTCTGCTAACCTTCTAATCCGTTATCAAAGCATTCAAATGTGGGGAAAGTGAGGTTTAACCTAATGAACATGTTAAAACCGGTACACGATTCGTGTACTCTATGGTTGCTTGTGTCATTTGTAATTTACAAAGGTGATTATATCTTGATTCACAAACAAGAAAAAAATTTCCTTATCAAACGTATATAATAGACTTGTAAAAACTACTGTTAGTTGTTAAGTTTGGACTGTTCGGGTATTTCAACGAACATAATAATATAATTTTATCAATTAAAAATTACAAATTAAAAAACTTGAAAATGAATGTAAACCACTTTATACTCAGATATTATATTTGTATGTGTTTTTAGACCGGTTGGCGTTTATTTTAAGGTTAAAAAATAGAACTATCTGTCCTTTAAACTACGTCAAATCATTTATGAAAATTTTTACAATCATTGTCATATTATTGTCAGTTGTCATTGATGATCTAATCCCAGGATCAAACATGTTTCGTCTTATAAAATAAGCTATATATTATTGACTGTACGTGTAACAATATTGTAAATAGTTACTAAATGACAACATAATTAACGTTATAAGATTATTACATCATCCTTCTGTTTAACCATGCTCTCGATTGTGTATAAAACACCGACTAGACAGCCATCTTCATCACCCTTGTTTCGTTTCCTCATAGCATCCAGATTTTATCACAAGGTAGACGATTTTCTTTTATGGTTTTAATGTAACAACCTGGTATCTTTAAATATTTCACAATTGTATTGTTATAATAATAATCCTTATAACTATGCATCTCAAGAATGTAAGATCAAACTATTACAGTTGCCAGTTACTACGTCAATTGTTTGCACAACCGGAGCTATATGTAAATTGTTAAAGTTTTCAAAAAATACAAACTTTTATTACAAATTTTAATTGTATATATACCCAGTATTTTGTTTCTAACTATTTATATACATAAAGAATTTAGATTTAGTAGTATTTGTTTTTAATAACATTGACTAGGATACTTGTTTTTATTTAAGTATATAGATAAATTGATGTGATATTTAATTTGTCTCGTCAAAATCACCATATGTTTGAAACCATATAGCCCGTATGGAGCTCACGTGCCATAAAAGTCCATTTCATTTCCTTTAATAACTATGTTTACTTCTCTGTTTCAAGGAAATTTGGCCCAGTTCTGAAATATTCAGCAATCTTATACAATGAACATTCCAGCTGTTTGTGTCGTTTTTGCTTTTATATTTGGTCTAGTTTCAAGTGCCCCATTTGGTAAGTAACAACTTATACATAACAACAACTTATACATAGTCATTATTGTCGCTGTAATATCTAGGATCCTTTCAGATTTAAGTATGATATAATTTTACGTCCCTGATTTTCGAAAATTGGTTTGGAAATAAATAAATTGACATTTTATATTTTTGCTTTATTTCAGGATTTAACAATTTCGGTAAGTTTCTTTGAAAAGCTTGAATGATTATGTCCTTACTTTTAAGAATTTGGCAATTTTACACACGGCCTAAACGAAGATGTAAAATGTCCGCCTCTAAAATACTTACACCGTTTTGTTCACCAAATGAAATTGTGCCATTTCTAAAATACGAAATTTTGTTAATGTGACTAAAGGTCTTGCAGTTGTGATATCTATAAAGAAAGAATACCCAAAGGAGCTAAACCTCCATACTTTGGAACCTAAAGTGGGTGAAAATTGATCGAAAAACACATATTGATATAATATGAATGTATAAAAAGATTTACATTCAACTGTTTAATTTATTTTTTAAAATTGTTAATCAGTTATATTCGACGATATATATATATATATGAGTAGTCCAAATAGAATATCAGTCCTTTTTCAATCTAGAAGTTTATCATTTAGTCGTTTGAGGATCAGCCATTTTAAAAAAAACCTCTTCATTGAATCGAAGAATATATCTTGCTTTGTAATTTATTTATCAAATCTTGTCATTCGAACTGGTCCCCGAGAACTTGCCTTAGAGAACCTTGCAGGAAAATAGTTGTAAAATGTTCATTGTGTTTTAAATATCGGATATCGAGTGTTCATATTCTCACGGTACAACATCAATTAAAATGGATCGATATTAATTTCTAATTCGGGATATGTATCTCGAAGATCATGGCTAAAACACCAGAACCATTTCAAGTATAAAGTCTTTCGGACAGCGATGGGAAAATAAGGTAGCTTGAATATTATATGTCTCTGCTTTTCTTTCAGGTTATAACAATTTTCTTTCAGGTTTTGACAATTTTCTTCCAAGTTTCGATATGAGTTTCCCATCAATGGATTTTGAATTCAGTGTTCCAGACTTCAATTTCAATGCTGGCCTGAATTTCTTCGATCATTGAACTTTCAGACTACCTCACATCTTATAATTTATTCTGTTCTATATAAAATTTTATGTTTTTGATAAATATTTTCAAACCCTAATTTGTATTTTGTTAATCATGTATGAAAAATCTGATTATATCTAATGTGGGATATAATATTGAACAGTAGAAATCAAAGTAAATGTGCTATTTGTAAAGCACACCAGACCGAGCAGTTCAAATAACCTTTAATAAGTCATGAAATTCCAGAACTCCCTTGGCAAACAATTGGAACAGACGTGTTTGAATTAAATCAGAAATCTTATCTAATAACAGTTGACTATTACTCCAACTATTTCGAAATAGACTACTTTGCAAACAAACTGCGAAAACAGTCATTCCAAAACTGAAAGCGCACTTCACAAGACATGGAATACCCAAGGAACTTATGTCCGATAATGGTCCTCCATACAATAGTAGCGAATTCAAACAGTTTGCACATGAATATGACTTTGAACATGTGACGAGCTCTCCTACCTACCTCCCAATCAAATGGCCGAGCTGAAAATGCAGTAAACAGCTAAACGTATTATGCAGAAAGCCATAGATGACAAATCAGATGTTTATTTAGCATTACTGGACTTCCGTAATACACCAACAGAAGGATTAGAAAGTTCCCAACTCAACGTCTCCACAGTAGGAGAACCAGAACAACTCTACCCACATCTTCCAGTTTACTTGAACCTAAAGTTCAACAGGGTGTGCAGTCACGAATCGCCAACAAAAAAGCTAAGCAAGCATATTACTATGACAAAACAGCTCGCGAATTACCTGAACTCGAAAATGGGGACGACATAAATTTGGACCAAAGGACAAATCGAAGGTCAAGTTGACATTCGTTCTTACCAGTTGCGAACAGAAAGTGGTCAAGTTTTCCGACGTAATCGTAAAAATCTACGGTCTTCAAAGGAACAATTTGAAAAACAGAAACCCACATATGAAAATGAAACTCCTCGAAAGGAAAATCGGAACTCCCATCTGTTACTAATAAACAATTGCATAGTAATACATATTGTGAATGGAACTCTCCTAAACCTACTAAACCGCAATCTAGTCAAAACTCAACCAAAACAAATTCTTCATGTAACATAAATCCGAACATTAGTAAACCTGATAAAGAAAGTTCAAACCCCTCATACGACTCGTAGTGGTCGAACTGTTAAGAAACTCTCATATCTGAACTACCATGGGAAATAATTTGTGTTGATAATCTGTTGTGTGTTTTAATTTGTTACTTGCTGTATTTTTTGTGACTGTGTTCTCTTTCCGGCAAGAATACATAAGTGATTCTATCGATTACCAAAGAATGGTGTATAAACTTTAGTTCTTTATTCAAAAATAACGTTTGAACCATTCTCTGTGAATAATTAACTTGTGGGTAGTTCTTTCATTCTTTTTTTATGAAAAGGGAGATGTAACGATATTCATTCATTATCATTAATAGTGGTCTTAATCCTATTATGAGTTAGTTCTCTTATATACTTCCGGTGGTGTATTCATCGTGGCTACTGAATAAAGGTTATTATGTAAACTACAAATAAATCCTCTCCTCCTGGACCACACCATCAAGAGAGAGAGAAATGGGGTTTAACGTCCACTCAACACAAACTAGGTCATTTCGGGACTAACATGGTTTAATTTTATTTCAATAATTCGCTTGCGCGTAGGGGTCTTTAGCAGTGGGAGGAAACCGGAGTGCCCTCCCCCCAATTGTTTTCCTGGGGGGGGGGGGTCTGAATATCCTTGCCCCCCCCCCCCTAAAATTTGGCGGAAGTAAAGTGCCCGAAATCTCCTAAAACACTAATTTTAGGACTGGAATAGCAGTAAAACGCGTTTGCGGCAATCAAATATTCCAAAATTTTCTTGGGGGGTCCATCCATACAAGGTCAGCTCCGCTTCTTCGCCCCGCAAAGAAAACTGGCCGCAGCCCGTAAACCTGCTTCAGGCATTTCTAGAGTTTTGCTTCCCTAACTGTCACTGAGTCCTAATAAAACCATAATTTCACTTTTCTTTTAATTGAATACCACGAATTTGTACTGAGTTGACTATTGATTAAAACATTTTATCTGGGGCCACTCTACTTTGTGAATGCAACTGCAACAGTGTGGTTGAATGGAATTCGGAGTCGGATTTCGGTTACAGAACCATTGGATACTTTTGGACTTGATCACACAGGCTAGAATAGCAGAAAACGCATTTACGGTGGTTAAATTTTCAAAATTTACTCCTGAAGGGTGAGGCTCCCATAGCCCGCGACGATTGATTGGTTGTTTGGAATTCTGGGCAGCCAGGTAGGCTTTATTGGACCAAATTGAAGTTGCTGTGGGTATAAACGAATGATTGGAATTCGAGTCAGCAAGTCACCTTAATTAGACTATATTAGACCAATTTGAAATTGCTTTGTTCATGGGCTGAAATAGCAGGAAAAAGTGTTTGCAGCCGTTCAATATTCCAAAATTTTCTTAGGTGGGGGTAAGCCACGCTTCTTCGCCTCTCGGGGAAGACCAGTGCCGCTGTCTGTAAACATGATAAACGTGTGATATTTTAGTTTAACCCCGTAAATTATGCCAAACAATGTTTACAGAAGACTGAGACTTTAAACAAAATTTATGGGGGACCCCCCCCCCCTCAGAAGACGCCCCCCCCCCCAATATATATTTCACGGCTACGACCCTGCCCCCACCCAGAAACGAAACAATTGGATTGCTTCATACATAGACTTAATGAGTTGCAATACATTACCATTGATATTATGTCGTAACAATTTTAATAGTAGTCCCTTTCGCCAAATAGTTTCAAAAGCATTCGTAGAATCGATAAAACTGAGGTGTATATTTCTGTTAATTAAGACTTTTGTATCTATTTGATATGTTATTAAGAATAAACATAAGTCATAATTTCTACCAATCTTGTAATGATATATCTACTTTAATGACGTTTGATGAATGGAAACTTTCAAAATACTTGAATCTGTTACTGTTCCAACGAAATGAGTATGAAAACATTTAACAAAAAAATAAAAAGTAATTTTCTTAAAGCTGATGTGGGTGCTGCTGATTCTTTTCGGGGCTCTAACGGTAACTTGGGGAAAACTAGCAAAACATCATTTAAGAAGTCACAAGCTGAAATGTGAATACATATTTTATGTATAGTATATTCATAGCTAAATAATCTTTAGCAAGCAAACTATGACATACAATAAGAACATTCGCCGATCGATATAGACCATCAATATGTAACATATTATTGTGAAGTTAAATTACCAAGAATTTTTTAGTATACTATTCAAAAAAAGTAGGGGATATTTTGATTTTGGGGGCATAATACTAAAATATGCAAATGACTACGAAAAAAGTCACTATAGAACCTAACAGAAGAAACATTTCCAGTTACATGTGACGCCCAAACGCACCAATAGCTACCGTATGGAATGCAGGTGATGCTTGGGATCATCATGGGGGTCCAACCCAAGATTTGCACGACTCTGACTTTGAATGTTACAGTCATTGTGGCATTGGATTCCAGGATGGAAACATCAGTTTAATTGTTTTAGTGACCAGAAAACAAATTTTGATATGCGTCGGCTTACCCAAAATGAAAGGTTACGTGCCCTTGGCATGCTACAGATCGGCACAACACAGGCGGTTGTGGTGCGGACGATGAATGTTTCTCAGTCTGTCATAAGCAGGCTATGGTCCAGATACCGTGATACACAATCTGCACAGGACAGACCACGCTCAGATCGCCCAAGGGCGACAACTCAATCCCAGGATCGATTTGTCCGTACCTTGGCCTTGAGAAATCGTGTCATCACAGCAAATCAGATCAGCGCTCGTCTTCAAACAGACACTGGTGTGAGAGTGAGTGGCCAGACGATTCGGAATCGACTGCATCGAGGTCACCTTCGCGCCCGACATCCTCGCGTCATCCCTTGTTTGAGAGATCATCACATTCAGGCAAGACGTCGTTGGTGTAGGGATCGTCAACACTGGAGCAATGTGATGTTTTCAGATGAGTCAAGGTTCACTGTTGATTTTTTGGACAGACGTAGGAGGGTGTGGCGTCGTCGAAACGAGCGTTTCCAAGACGTTAACGTCATCACACATGATCGATTTGAGGGTGGTTCTGTTATGGTGTGGGGAGGCATCACTGTTGCTGGAAGAACGGCTTTACATGTTGTCGCAGGGCGTGTTACAGGCCAGTACTACCGGGACAACATCTTAGCAGTCCATGTTGTGCCGTTCGCACGACGTCATGGCCGCCGTTTCATCTTCCAGGATGACAACGCTAGATGTCACAGGGCCAGGATCGTTACAGGTTACCTCCAACAACAGAACATCACCACATTACCTTGGCCAGCACTGAGTCCCGACCTCTCCCCCATCGAACATGTCTGGGACATGCTTGGACAGAGGTTACGTCAACGTCAACAACGTCCTGCCAATCTCCAAGAACTTGCTGCTGCGTTGCAACAAGAATTGGGACAATCTGAACCAAAATGACCTTAGACGTCTCATTAGGAGCATGCCACGTCGGATCAATGCTTATTTGACAAACAGAGGAGGATTTACCCGTTACTGACCCCGGGTATCATTTTTTTACTCTTATAATGGTCAGTCTGTGCCTTACTTAGTCTAACGATCATTTGGAATAAATCGATGCATGTGAACTTCATTTCATTTTGTCATTTGTTTCTTCGCCAGTTTCATTAGGTGACTTTAATAACACTTAAAAATCAAATATTCCCTAAATCGGATAAAAATTGTGACCTGTAGACTGTTCACAAAAAAATTGTGGACCGACGGACGTCCAGACGAACGAACAGGGGCGACGACAATATATGTCCACATGAAAAGGTGAGCGTATAAAAATGGTACTGATGTTTCATACAACAGAATCAAAAGAAAATACGACCAAAACTAGCAAAAGTCCAACAATCTTAGTGGTGTTGGGTGGCCAAATGGTTATTCCATGTACGTGATAGGCAGTAAAACCTCGTTTTCTCCGATTCCTCCTCTTTCTTCCAGCTGATAAAGACTCCTACGCACAAGTGAATTATTGAAATAAAAAAATGAACCATGTGTTAGTCCCGAAATGACCTCGTTTGTGTCGAGTTGGCGTTAAACCCCATCCGTCTCTCCTCACTGCAACCGTTTTGGTAAAACCCCATCTGTCTCTCCTCACTGCAACCGTTTCGGTAGATAAAGAATGACAAAGCTGCAGCCTTTTCTGTCGACGATTAAAATCGTCTGATGGAAAGGGATGGATTTCAAAATTATTCCAAAGGCTCTTTTGTTGTTAATTGTGCCAAATTCAAATATTCCACCTTCAAGCACCACGAGACGACAGGACACATGGTAGCCAAAACAGAGAGGCACCAAATGGAAAGTGCAGCCTAAAGGTCTTTAAAGATTTTTAAAAATAAATTAAGATATATCTTCCCGACTACATGTGCTGATGCGGTAAAGTGTTATGTGTGGATTTCTAGTCTGGATATAGAAAAGGGGATAGTTGTTTGGTAGACATTTCTAATTGACAATACATGTAGAGAATTTATTTCTTGTATAAGCGATGTAGAAAGAATAAATGCCCAGCAGGAACCGGAAGACCACACATTCCTATCTATTATTATACGATACTTTTCCAATGGTATTTATGTACTTTACAGCACATTTGAAAACACACTTTGGGTCATTAGAAGCTCTAGAGAAAGTCGATTCTGAAGGTTTGTACACTGCAATAACTAACAGCTTGGCACTCAGTGTGCATGATAGTTATACATAAAATTTAGTAGGTTTTGCTCCCCATGGCGCCTCGATAAATACAGGTGAAATGAATGGTGCAACTGCAGAGCTGCGTTCGAACATTTCAAGATCAACAGTTATGAATAAATGTTTGGCACACCAACTTTAACTTGAGTACAGAGGTGTACTAAAATCAAAACACTTTGATAATATTACATCATTGGTGTCAGAAGTTTACCAGTTTGTCACAAGAACCCGCTGCAACGAAGCAGTTTAAAAACTGCTTGAAATGCCTGTACCTAGTGGTGGAAATAGATGGTTGAATCACACATTAAATGCCATTGATAAGTTTTGGAGAGGTTACGACGTCGCACTACCTTACCAAATACAGGTAAATTTAACAGTTGCTTTTTTGTTCATTCATAGGGGAGGTCACAACTATTATCCGATTTTAAAAAACGTTTGATTATATCACTGTTATGAAGGTTAAGGTCGAATTTCGTAAATATGGTACCAAAACTGTCCGACATAATGGCTACCGCTAATACGCGAATAGTGTAAAAAAAAATATGATATAGAAAGGTTGTGGACCCTGTAGAGGTCACAATTTTAATCAGATTTTGATGAAATTTGAAATTAAGTTTATAACCCAAAGATGCGATTCCTTTCGATATTCAGGCACACTGGACCATAACTTCCTGAATTATGGCCCCTGATTATACGAAAATCATGTTTTTTTTACCTTGTGGTCCCTATGTAGGTCACAATTTTATTCCAAATTAAAAAAAAAAACGTTTGACTATATCCCCGTTACACATTAATGATGGTTGAGTGTGAATTTCTTGAAAATCGATAATTGAACAGCTAAATGGATAATATTAAATGTTTCGTATGCTTAACGTTAGCATGGGGCAGAACTTTATAAAAACCAAACAAATGCTAATGATTTTCTGATAATTGCTTAATATGTGACAACTCTTGTTGACTAACTCTTGTTGCTGTGTGGGCGTATGTTTCGTTGCCTGGCAACCTATTTTTTTAGCCTTCTTCTGAGGTCAAGTATCATAGTGCAAGTTCAGGAAGTACTTCCACATAATAATTTAATATTGATTCTAGTTTCAAAGCAAAACACGTAAGGATCAGAGAAAAGTAAGTACATATAAAGCGGCGGCGCATCATCGAATGACATGCCAGAACACCACGGAAGGATTACGGGTTTAGTAACTTAAGATAACGTCAAATTAAATTTAATGGAAACAATTCTTTCCATAGCTACATAATTTAGAGGTTTTACTATTAAACTATGTAAACACCAAACCGTTTCAAAATAACTTAGGCAATACTGTTGACGAATGATAATGGTATAAATTTGCACAATGACCAGTAACAAATGAGAGGTGGTAACGCGAGTCAATGTCGTCGATGTCATGTAAATAACAACTGGTAACACTCGTTTAAACTGTCGGAGACTCGGGGGTTGCGTTACTACAGAATTGTCGTATGTAGACTACGCGAGATAAACAGTCGACCTCGACCGTACATTTGTGTCGTACGCTGGACATGGCAAAATAATATAGGTGCGAATAGTTGCTGCAATAGAAGTGCCGACCACGTTTTATGGCCGATGTTAACGTATATTATCACCCAAAATTTGTGTCAAAATTGGTTAAAATCCCAAATAACCGCTAAATTTTGGTTACCATTGTATTGTCGAGTTTGGTATCATAATATACCTTCTCGAAGTTGTGGTATACATTTCCATAAATGAAAATTGTGATTAGTGATATCGCTGGGTCAATATTGCGGAGTCTGATGGGATTTAATAAAAGTATTTTAGATTTTAATTGGAATCAGATTTTTAATAAAGATACTTATTTAAACTAAAAAGTTTTAAGGGAAACTACTAGAAATCATTTCGAAATATGTTCTAAATAAGACAGTTACTATACGGCCTATCTATATTCGTCATATTATTTGCAAGAGAAACAGAATCCACGGTAAAGCCAAAAAACATAATTTACCTTGTAAATGGACAAACTTTAGGAAATACAGAAACTATGTAATACAAGAGGGTTCGAAAGGCAAAAAGGTCTTATTATTAATAAATATTAATACAGGCACATTTAATGATTCTGACTAGTGGAAACTTGTACGCATTTTTTCACTTAGAAACGGCAATTCTATTAACGATAATTCCCCCTTTGAAATCTGGAAATACCATCAAATACACAAATAACGCTGAGCTTTTTAATAATTATTTAGTAGACCAATCACTATTACCTAATGAAACGGACTACCGACTTCCAGAACTAACATTACTCGATACTGACATTGAACCGCTTTCTACTGAATATCAGGATGTCGTCGACATTCTTCACTATTTAAAGGGTAAAAAGGCCTGGGGCCTAGACAAAATTTAATTATGTTATTTTTTAAAAAAATTCAAAGTCTCTGCCTTTCCCACTGTTAAGATTATTCAATCTGCTTTTATCGAAATCTATCTTCCCCGATTGTTGAAAATTGGCACACGTCATATCAGTTTTTAAAAAAAGACGATATTTTCCAACTACAGACCAATATCACGATAATTATCTATCCAATAGAACGTAATCAGTTATTATTAATAATGATTCCCCAGGGGTCCGTACTGGGACCGCTTCTTTTTTTTTTTTGATTTTTATTAACGATATTACAAGTGAAATTATCTCCCGATTAAGATTATTCGCAGATGTTACTTCGTTATTTTTGGTCATAGATACCCCCCCCCCCCTTAATACTTTGAATAATGATCTGAAGAAAATTCATGATTGGTCAAAAAAGTGGAAGGTTTACATTTAGTAGAAAAAAACAACCCAACTTTGCTTGTCGCTTTTTTTAACGATATTTATACCATTACACCACGCAAATACCCATGATCAACGCGGCCATAATGGTGTTGTGTTGATTTATATCAGCTTGACAGCAGAAGCACCATAAACATCATTAATTGCTGCTCTTACATGAAGATGAGATCCTTTCTTTTGTATTATAAGATTATTTTTAGTTTATTAAATAGTGAGAGGAAGCAAACTTGGAAATATAAATCAAATTAAGCATTATTATTGTTACACTGATGGTAGTTTCAAGTGTAAAACAAATTTCTAAAGGTCTACCCACAAAAAGTATTATATGAATGAGTAACACCAATAAGGGTCAATAAAAGTGAAAGGAAAACAAAATATACACTCTTCAATTCTTTGTTTCGATCAAGGTCAGATACGTGGCTGATGTAATAAGTTCTCATCTAATTATATTTAACAGTCTAGAATTAGCAAAAAATAGATAGCAATTATAAGCACACTTCTAAATAATAACACCAACAAACATATTATAGTGAAAGAGCGGGAAAATTGATAGAGACATGCATACATAATAACACTTAAAATCACCATTAACGAACATATATTTATTAAAGTAACTGATTAGCATATATTTATTTTCAGGCGGGGGGGGGGGGTGTTGGATGGCCTAGTGGTCTAGAGTGCCGCGCTTCGACCTCTAGCTGGCCGGTCACCTCTGGCTTGCAGCTGTGGTTTCGTGATAGGGGCGCCTTCTCAACCTCGTGGGTTTCCTCCGGGCATTCCGGTTTCCTCCCACTGCTAAAGATCCCTACGCGCAAGCGAATTATTGAAATAAAATCAAACCATATGTTAGTCCCGAAATGACCTAGTTTGTGTTGAGTGGACGTTAAACCCCAATTCTCTCTCTCTCTTTATTTTCAGACAATGTCTTTTTTATAGGGCTATACGCGATTAAAAATTTAAAGTTATTATGGAAACATATTTTGTCGCATAGTTGAAATGTAGCATAAACGAATATAGGTTCTAAATTAATTTAACATGTACCACTATGGATCAGGAACTGATTATGACATCAACACAGACATACACGTATTGGAATTGCTACGTCATATAAAAGTCCGTCAATCGATGCGCAATTGTCCAAGAAACAGCCATGCCATGCTTCATGTCGACAATACGTGAATCGACGAGACATTTGGCTCTTCCATACCCCCAAACCTATGCATGTCATTATTAAAATGAACAAACCAAAGGCTTTTTATTTCTCGATAGAATCCCAAAAAGAATCATTGGCACATTTTCTTCGGGGACTTTATTTGATACATAGAAAAATTGTGTGAAATTCCGTTAGTTTCATAAGATCATACACTGCAGATTTGCTTAAAAAAAAATAGGCTTATATATTTTGTGAGTTTTTTGTTGCATCATATTGTCCAATATAAATGAGAAATAATATTATAACATTATAACATGTTACAATTTTTTTTTTGGTGTACTACATATTGTATTGTATATTTGGGTGGATCGAATTCGATCCCTTTAATGGCTAAGAGGGTTCCTCGGTGGTGTAGGACGGAGGTCCGGTGTACACATTGGCGTGCACATTTAAGATCCGCTGGCAGTTGGAAGTCGATATAGGCCGTAGCAAAATTCCCATCATAGCACACTAGCTGAGGTGTGTACCTGTATTTATTAGCCCAGTCTTTGGAGAACAACCGAACGTTAAATCCCATTTTATTTGTACCTTTCGTCAGATGAAATATTCCAGTTGGCGGAAATGTATGAAGGCGAGAAATTTTGTCTGGATAACGGTGTGTCCGACTATTCTTCGTCGAATTCCAAGTATCACTGGTACACTGGATCTCAATTTCCGTATCCTATTACCGACTAGACGATGTTACTTTCTACCCCCTCCCCCTATATAACTGACAAGATAAAGCTAGGGTGGAAAATCTTGCGGAACTTTTCGGTTAAGGAGTCATACCTTACCCACTGATAATAACCAGTAAAGAAATGTCATTTTGTTTCATGCATTTAAGAAGCCCAAATTGGTTGAAAGTTTGACTAGATGTATTGAAACTAAACATTCAGCATGCCAATCTTTGTCTATTAACTGTCTTAAAATAGATATGTTGTCATTTACAAATGGCACTGTCCTCCCTCTTCAACATTTTTTTTAATTTTGTGTATAAGCTAACTGAAATATTTGAGTATGATTCAGAGGTCAAGTTCTCGTAAAGTGTCACTCTTACTAGCTGACATCGGATTTTTATTGCATTTTCTCTTTAACTAATTTGTTTTGCAAGGTCAAATATGAATGTTGTGGGTCAAACTGACACATACATTTTTTAAAAATAGTGATGATCTACTTATGTAAACATCATATACGTGATGGATGCTCTCTTTGATATATCTCCAAGAACATATAAATACCCACACTTCAATGTTCATCTTTACTATATGTTGGGATATTTCAGATTTGATCTTCCATTCTTTTCGGCTTGACGGTGAGTTATTTTAATTATAGTGATTATTGTCTGAAGCTTCGACCGGCTTAACTGTCCAGACAAAATTCAGCCAATTTCCGCCATAATTCACGATTAACAATATTATAATTCTTAGGTGGAATATATTGATTGGACACAATAAAAATAAACCACCACTATTTAAATGGAAAACAATCACCAGCTTGTTACTTGATAACAACAAGAGAACATTTGACGGAACGCCGTACTATATGTGTACGCACACCAGTGCTTCTTTTCCATACGAAATATGTTATTATTAAAAATAAGTAGTTTCTAAGTGAATTTGCTGACGCCGGTTAAACTTAAAAGTCATATAAAATATTTGAAATTTTGGAGTAAAGATTGTAAAGTATGAATATGAAAGCACATAAGTGTACTTGCGATGGCTATTGTTCACATGATCAACTATTCTGTTACATTTTGCTCAATAATTACCCTGTCTTTAAATAAGCATAATGCAAGAGCTGAATCTGCTTATTGCAGATCTTTCTTTATACATTAAATGTTAAAATTAACTATTAATTAAACATTTTTAGCGTGACAAGAACATCGATGTCATCGGATGTCTCCGGTTCAGTCATTTAAGGATTTAACTTAAAAATGGAGAAGCGAGGCGGAGCTTCGAACAACCAGTACGGTAGTTACGATCAATGCGCATATCTTGTCAAACTTTCAAAGGTGGATATCTTCGCTCAGAATAAAATAATTTGAATAAAATTTTCAACATATTCATTTTAAATAACCCACCTTTGAACTACTATCATTTGCTTGATAAAGACGAGAGTAATCTCGTTGAAACGTCGCTTAGTATCAAACTCAGTAATTGTGTATCCATAAAATTGTACCTTGCGTTATGTTCAATTACTAAATGCCACTCAAAGAAGCTATTATATCGAGAATGGCCAAGCTCTGTATCTAGATCTTACACAATGCTTCTTTAATATGCCAATTACTGCAGAAAAGTAGGACACTAAAAAAAACTTCATTTAGTTTTCAAAAAAAAAACCCTATAAAGTTTTTCCAGGTTATAACCAATGTTTTTAAAATTAATGTTGCCATATAAATAATGGCCGATTTTTGTTTCAGGTTCGAGGCATAAAAATGATGAAGGTTTTAGCTGTCGTAATGCTACTTGCTGTTGTCATGTCTACAGTGAAAAGCTTTCCATTGGGTGCGTATTTTTTGTCTAGCATCAGCTTCATATATCTTTTCTAGCTTCGACTAGTATATACTTACTTTCACAATTGTTCACTATAAAGATGTGATAATAACTTTTTAAAATGTACCGTGTCGAATATTCTCATTCGTTTGACTTAAGGCCTTAAATTCGCGTCCACATTGAGTTATATCGAATACTGAATACATCGCGTGTCCTTGACACAAAAAGATTATAAGCGGTGCCGGTGGTGGATTATCGACTAGACAGACCGGGTAGTGTTGGTCTTAGCATTGGCAATTGGCGATATTAATAAGCGTACCGTGCCTTCGTCTATAACTAACAGATGTGTTATGTTGACGATACATTTTAACAAGTTATAGTTCATCTAAACAAGTGACAGGGTCCGTGTCAAGAAAGTAGAGGGAGTGCTTATAATGGTAATCTGACCACTGGCTTTTAAAATACAGTACCATAGACTATACTACTTACTAATATGTTTGTATACTTCAGCCCTTTACATGTACGATAACGACTCCGTGGAGAGTTTTTATCAACCAATGTATAGCGCCATGACCAATTACTATACAATGTACCAACAGATGCTGATGCAAATGTATGGTGGTTTCATCTGAACTGGATAAAGAAAATGGACTCTAAACTGGATAAATATGGCAATTATTAAATGGAACGCAACGTTGTTTTTGTTTTCAAATATATATTATCACGAATTGTATTTTATTGAATATGAATAAATCATTATTGTGTTAAAATAATTCTTGTTTAAAAAATTAAAAAAAAAATCTTCAATAATATTTAGGAGATGAAATTTCCTGTTCCGCATTTAGAGGGATGTTATTGTCCAATAGACATAATATCCTGAGATCTTTAGGACCCAAGACGCGTTATTGTCGCGGGTTCTAATGTAAAATATCCGGATTGTCACAGGCACTTGAAGGGATTAAAATAAAACGTCTTACTACTGCTTGACTATAATTGTATAGTATTAGTATATAATAAAGGTATGTCTGATACAGACATGGGCGATACATACTTCTTTTGACCTTATTTCGGGCTACTTCCGGGCTTGCGAAGTTGTATATCGACAACTGATAGCTTTTTAAGTTTGATTTGTTATTAATAACGCTGCAAAAGGGCCAATTTAATTACATCGGAAGGTGAATAATGATCAAATAAAGTCTCGTTGGCAATAAAAATGACATGAAGTGTTAGAACTAGTGAGTATTATGAGATGACAACAGACGATATATCATAAAAAAAAGTCATAACAAAGATGGCGTCTGACATCCCTTTATTATATTATACTATACTAAAATTATGCTAAAACAGAGGGGTGTCATTGCCCAATCGACAGTGTCTAATTGATAATCCTTAAGCATGTTACAACCACTTTTAATGTCGATGACGTACATTGTTGACACTATTTTGGTGAACAATATGCAATACGGTCGGAATGCTCATTTGATCACATGACTGACTGAACCCGAAGTCTTTAAAATGCAAGGGTAATCGAACGATAGTGATCCTTTTTATCAGCATCAGAGTAGATCTAACCAGGGGCATGTCTAGGAATTTGAGCAGCGAGGAATTCAAGGAGTAGACAGCGTGTAAGGAATGGCGTGCGCGTAAAAGATTCCTTGGCAGTTGGAATTCGAAATAGTAGGCCGTGGCGCTGCTGCCCGGGCAAAATTTCCCCCATAGCAAACTGGCGTATGCCCGTCTTCATTAGCCCAGTTTAGGAGCTGAACTGTAGGACGGTAAACGCCATTTCATTTCATTTATTAATTGGTCCAGCTATATCAAGATCTGACAAAATTTCCGTTTAAGTTGCAATAGTACTTTGTGCAGAGTTCTGGCTATATTTCGAAGACCAAGAATGGGTCGAGTCAGAGGTTATTGCATATGCTCGAGTCAGATATTTCAGTTTCGTCCGTATTTTAGTGCTCGCATACTATACTTTGAATTGGGTTTTTGATGGAGTATAATCACAATTAAAGAACAATATTGATGTCAGTCATTATCACATATATGATAGAACTGGTTAAACACTTTCCAAATATTTAACACAGGGATCAGTGGTACGATAGATGAGTAATAAAGGTTTCATGAATCGGAAGTGACGATAAATGGGCGAATTTCTGCACACTAATAATTCCTTCGAAGACCAAAAGTATCGATATATATCCAAATATTTTATTATTACAAAAGTTTATTTACGAACGCATGATGGTTTTCAACGTGGCATCGTAACCACTTGCATTGCCAGCAGGCTCACTCACACATCTTATAGTAGAGGAGTTCTTATGTCGCGCTTGCGAACTGAGCGACGGTGTGCAATGGGGTTTGGGGGAAATAGGAGTACAATGAAAAAGGCGAAATAAACGGCCTTGTGCTGTGAAAAAGTGCAATGTGGGTCCTAATTTCCTGTGACTGATTGTAACGACAAAAGTGGAGTGCAACTTATTTCGAAGGAGTGATTACGCATTTGGTGTATTTTGATCTATTCCTCATGTCTCCATTACGATGAATTCATTTATATGAGTACATAAAATTGGTAGACGACGTTAAGGTGCGCCTGATTAAGACAATAAAAATGCGCTTGAGTAAGACAATAAAATACCATTGAACCATTCTAATTCTTTGGGATTTTTTGTACCGACAAATTACTAAAAGACCTAAGAAGAGGAACAACGGCTGGATTTGAGTTAAATACTTTGAAAGCTATGTATAAATTTAAAAGTCACAACTTTATCTAAAATATAATTTTAATCGGACGGTAATAAGCATGTCCACTGATCTACAAAGAATATATGAATAGATATTGTTACCCAGTGGAAGTTAAAGGGACCCACTAACACAATATAATACATAATTCACAAAATTTAAAATACGGATTAGAATTGAATGTGTACATTTCAATCAATATGGATATTATTATTTGAAAATGAAAATATTGGATCCAATATTTAAGGCATAATGAACGGGGACATCTCACTTCCATGACTAATTAACCAACAAAGGGGGTTTAAGGGGATTTAAAGTATAGTCTGTAACAAGTTTGTGACACTTCAACATAGTAAACAAATAAATACCTTTTTTATAGTATAAATATTTATAATTATTCACAGTATATGATGATATTACGTCTAGACTTAGCTCTGAATTTAAAACCATCTAGCACCAATTTTTTGACAACCTTTAGTATTAGAAATGTATTTAAAGTTAACCAGAGCGTTCGTTCGTTTTAACGTCCACTTCCACCTAGGGTGATATCGTAGATCATTAATTGCGATTCAGAGGAGCTATAGATATCAACTGATAATCTGTGATCAAATATCAGTAGTTTATTTGTTTTTATTTCAAATTGATTATTGCATCAAAATACCTGACAATGTTAATTTATTATTAAACTGATTTCACTAATTTGCCAAATCTACTGATAGTGGGAAGTGTTCACCAGTAATAATAATTAGATTGAGAAGTTTACACCAGTGATATTAATTAATTAAAACAGACCATAGTCCTACACCCATGGTCTACTAACCTTCTAATCCGTTATCAAAGCATTCAAATGTGGGGAAAGTGAGGTTAAACCTAATGAACATGTTAAAACCGGTACACGACTCGTGTACTCTATGGTTGCTTGTGTCATTTATAATTTACAAAGGTGATTGTATCTTGATTCACCAACAAGAAAAAACTTTCTTTATCAAACGTATATAATAGACTTGTAAAAACTACTGTTGTTAAGTTTGGACTATTCGGGTATTTCAACGAACATAATAATATTTGATCAATTAAAAATTACAAATTAAAAAACTTGAAAATTAATGTAAACCACTTTATACTCAGATATTATATTTGTATGTGTTTTTAGACCGGTTGGCGTTTATTTTAAGGTTAAAAATAGAACTATCTGTCCTTTAAACTACGTCAAATGATTTATGAAAATTTTTACAATCATTGTCATATTATTGTCAGTTGACATTGACGATCTAACCCCAGGATCAAACATGTTTCGTCTTATAAAATAAGCTATATATTACTGACTGTACATGTAACAATGTTGTAAATAGTTACTAAATGACAACATAATTAACGTTATAAGATTATTACATCATCCTTCTGTTTAACCATGTTCTCGATTGAGTATAAAACACCGACTAGTCAGTCATCTTCATCACCCTTGTTTCGTTTCGTCATAGCATCCAGATTTTATCACAAGGTAGAAGATTTTCTTTAATGGTTTTAATGTAACAACCTGGTATCTTTAAATATTTCACCATTGTATTGTTATAATGATAATCCTAATAACTATGCATTTCAAGAATGTAACATCAAACTATTACCGTTACTACGTCAATTGTTTGCACAACCGGAGCTATATGAAAATTGTTAAATTTTTCAAAAGAGACAAACTTTTATTACAAATTTTAATTGTATATATACCCAGTATTTTGTTTTTAACTATTTATATACATAAAGGATTTAGATTTAGTTGTATTTATTTTTAATAACATTTACTATGATGCTTGTTTTTATTTATGTATATAGATAAATTGATGTGATATTTAATTTGTCTCGTCAAAATCACAATATGTTTGAAACCATATTGCCCGTATGGAGCTCACGTGCCATAAAAGTCCATTTCATTTCCTTTAATAACTATGCTTACTTCTCTTTTTCAAGGAAATTTGGCCCAGTTCTGAAATATTCAGCAATCTTATACAATGAACATTCCAGCTGTTTGTGTCGTTTTTGCTTTTATATTTCGTCTAGTTTCAAGTGCCCCATTTGGTAAGTAACAACTTATACATAGTCATTATTGTCGCTGTAATATCTAGGATCCTTTCAGATTTAAGTATGATATAATTTTACGTCCCTGATTTTCGAAAATTGATTTGGAAATAAATAAATTGACATTTTATATTTTTGCTTTATTTCAGGATTTAACCATTTCGGTAAGTTTCTTTGAAAAGCTTGAATGATTATGTCCTTACTTTTAAGAATTTGGCAATTTTACACACGGCCTAAACGAAGCTGTAAAATGTCCGCCTCTAAAATACTTACTCCGTTTTGTTCACCAAATGAAATTGTGCCATTTCTAAAATACGAAATGTTGTTAATGTGACTAAAGTTCTTGCAGTTGTAATATCTATAAAAAAAAAATACCCAAAGGAGCTAAACCTCCATACTTTGGAACCTAAAGTGGGTGAAAATTGATCGAAAAACACATATTGATATAATATGAATGTATAAAAAGATTTACATTCAACTGTTTAATTTATTTTTTAAAATTGTTAATCAGTTATATTCGACGATATATATATATATATATATATATATATATATATATATATATATATATATATATGAGTAGTCCAAATAGAATATCAGTCCTTTTTTAATCTAGAAGTTTATCATTTAGTCGTTTGTGGATCAGCCATTTTAAAAACCTCTTCATTGACTCGAAGAATATACATGTATCTTGCTTTGTAATTTATTTATCAAATCTTCTCATTCGAACTGGTCCCCGAGAACTTGCCTTAGAGAACCTTGCAGGAAAATAGTTGTAAAATGTTCATTGTGTTTTAAATATCGGATATCGAGTGTCCATATTTTCACGGTACAACATCAATTAAAATGGACCAATATTAATTTCTAATTCGGGATATTTATCTCGAAGATCATTGCTAAAACACCAGAACCATTTCAAGTGAATAAAGTCTTTCGGACAGCGATGGGGAAAATAAGGTAGCTTGAATATTATATGTCTCTGCTTTTCTTTCAGGTTATAACAATTTTCTTTCAGTTTTTGACAATTTTCTTCCAAGTTTCGATATGAGTTTCCCATCAATGGATTTTGGATTCAGTGTTCCTGACTTCAATTTCAATGCTGGCCTGAATTTCTTCGATCATTGAACTTTCAGACTACGTCACATCTTATAATTTATTAATTTATTCTGTTCTATATAAAATTTGATATTTTTGATAAATATTTTCAAACCCTAATTTGTATTTTGTTAATCATGTATGAAAAGTCTGATTATATCTAATGTGGGATATAATATTGAACAGTAGAAATCAAAGTAGAATAGGGTAATACTTCGACCATAACCAATATGGAAGGGTATCGCTGCCAATATTAAATGCTATGCTAAAATGTCTTTTCCGTTGATTAGGTGTAAAAAGTACAATGTACAAAGTCTTAATACCGGTAATGATAATGTCAAAATACCTCTAATGTCGAAGTTAAATGTAAAACGTTAAATGCAACGTGTCAAATGACAAATCTTTCATCGGAAAATGCTGTATTTGACGTGTATACAATAGACATTTCCCTCATTACATTTGCGCTCTGCCTCTTTCATTTGTCGTCTACGCTTTGTATATGTCCTTTTACGCAGAGCATCATCTACTGGGTATACAAATGAAGATATAACGTGACTTATTAACATATGGAAACGAGGCCGAGATCAATCTGGCATACAATAATCAAGCACACGATTGCCGTCTGCACACTATAAAAAAATGATTTATCTTGAACAATATAGCACGATCAAATTTGGATGATACTAAACTATATTACCATGATTACGAAGAGGGGGGTATGCAGTGTCAAAACCCGAGTCATAATACGATATCATGTAACATATACCAGTGAAAAGCACGTTCACGTACAATGTATACTCTTTCCTCTCTTTAAGTAGTATATTCATTATTTATTTGATACAATGATTAATTAGCATGTACTAGAGAGAGGGTGTGGGGCCGCTGGCGAGGGTTTAAAATGTCAAAATACGGGACTTAATACATTATTCCAGTTTCTGTGGCGTTTTGAATCCGCCAGTTATGTCCTTGCACATTCATAATTACTTACTTTAGAGAAAGAAAAACCCTCTTTGTTTTGTTGAAAGAAATGTTTTGCTCTCCGACTGTAACCTAATTGCTAAATATATAGACTGTACTTTCAATTTAACCCAGGTCCCGTGTACATATTGGTGTCACGTAAAAGATTCCTTGTCAGTTGGAATTCGATGTAAGAATAGACCGTATTATATAGTGTCGCTCAGGGGCGAATATAAAGATTTTGTTGGCTTGGGGGGGGGGGGGAATGCACATGTCCCTAACACGAGTGGTTGAGGGGTTGGATGGCCGAACGGTTAGCACGCACGCGCTGTATTATAAAGCCTGACATTGAGTCAACTGGCGTTGTTCCGAATCCCAGGTTGTACGTGAAAAGGAATCGGTCGCCTTCCAGCCTCGTGGGTTCTCCCCGGGTCCCCCAAGCGAATTATTGAAATAAAATAGAACGATATGGCCTAGTTTGTGTCGAGTGGACGTTAAACCAATCCCCCCACCATCTCTCTCTCTTTATCTCTGTTAATACGATTGACAAGGTCAGGAGCCGGGCACCACAGATGATAGATAAGAAACCTCATCTCTCAACCCTCCGTATATCTGAACGTTTTTAGCTTCGTTCTCGTAGCTACATAGATAATAGTTTTCCTGGGCCCGTTTGATTTTGTTATTAAATTTATGTGAACCTTGGGGGCAATGGCTATATATAACACTGAACAACTTAAGAAAATTTTGAAGAATTGAATCAATATTCTTGCATTTGAGGTCATTGCTATGAGTAAATTCTAGTGAACAAGAGACCCGGTGACAGGAATTAGTGGAACGCGACTTTTTTGTAAGTTTGTAATCTTTGGGGCAATTACTCACGTTGTGTCTATGTTTACTGGCGACCTTGTATATTTTCTGGTCGCTGTTCTCGGCCATACACAAAGTATTATATGACCTGTTTCACGCCTTACTGTCGAAGATATTAAGCGCGAATTCGGGGGAAGGGGGTGATCTCTAAACCTTATATTCAGTTGATGGAATTTATTATAAACAGCCTTACAGACACAAGAATGTTCGCACTGCAGGGTTTCTTCAGTGACAGATGGAAATGAGTGTTGTATTTGTTTTCTAGTTCAGTACATTGCAATGTAAACATAATACCCTTACTTTTGGTGTAAATGTCCATTTTCAACATAATATCCCTTTGGTGCACATCATGGTTTGTGCATGGAATCCAGATCAATTCCGATAGAATCCAAGCCGAAGGAACAATGGCGGGGTTCTAACGTTGATACATTGTTTTCGTATGTAGATGTTAAATAATCAATTATCCGACCCATTTTAAAATGTTTAATGCCCATCGGAGATGCGCTGGACTGGATTAACTTGAATTCTATATATATGAATGGCAGCATTCAAATTTCACTTTTTGGGGCGGTCGAACTATTTTTTTGAGAAACCAGCTAATATAACAATATTCTAACAATACAAAATGAATAACCTAACTATAATACAGCCTGTATACACAATAGAATGAAAATACATATTGAGTCTTATATAATAACCGTTTCTTTTAAGATAAGGTTTCCAAAATATCTGTCCATTTTGCTCCAATCAGATAACACCTAATATTTCTTTTTCTATTTTGGTTAACCATTATTTTGCACTTCTTTTTTTTCAATGAAAATATTATAAAGTTATATGCATTCGTTTTTATCGTTCCAAACAGTAAATCACGTTACTACTACTGACCGTAACTACCCCACGCCTATCATATGTATTTTTACCTTTTTAAAGGATGACGTCTTTTTTTAATTGAAAAAAAAAAGCGGAAACTGTCATATTTTTTCATAAGTGAAAAATTGTAATGTCAACATTTTTAAAAACTATTTTTATTCTTGCTATCCGTAAAATATATTTTCAGCTTAACCTACCTCCCAGTATCACTATGGGTCATGTGCTAAATTTCAGTATTATATTATTCACTAGTTCGCTTAAGATTTCATAATGTTTTTTTCTTTTTTTTTAAATCACCGATAAAACTTGGCCCCGATATTGCTGGGCAATTTGTAAGGGATACCATGTTCCACTGTTCTGTGTGTGTGTGTGTGTGGAGGGGGGGGGGCTAGTGGTCTAGAGTGACGCACTTTGACCTGTAGCTGGTGGGTCACCTCTGGCTTGCGGCATTGGTCTCGAGCCCTGGTGTGAGCGTATGTGGCATGGAGATAGATGCGCCTTCTCAACCAGGTGGGTTTGCTCCAGGCACTCCGGTTTCCTACCCCTGCTAAAGACCCCTACGCGCAAGCGAATGATTGAAATAAAATGAGAGAGAGAGAGAGAAATGGGGTTTAACGTCCACTCAACACAAACTAGGTCATTTCGGGACTAACATATGGTTTAATTTTATTTCAATAATTCGCTTGCGCGTAGGGGTCTTTAGCAGTGGGAGGAAACCGACCGGGGTGCCCGGAGGAAACCCACGAGGTTGAGAAGGCGCCCCTATCTCCATGCCACATACGCTCACACCAGGGCTCGAAACCACAGCCGCAAGCCAGAGGTGACCGGCCAGCTAGAGGTCGAAGCGCGGCACTCTAGACCACTAGGCCATCCCAATCCCCCGAAATAAAATGAAGCCATATGTTAGTCTCAAAATAACCCAGTTTGTGTCGAGTGGACGTTAAACCCCATTTCTTTCTCTCTCCACTGTTCTGTTCATGCAAGAGGAATTAAACCATCTCGTTCATTTTGACTAATCGTACTTTAATAATTGCAATGAGAGACATCTCATCGGGCATATTTTCCTTTGTCTGGAAAGGGGGTGTATTATATTAGAGTTGTGTCCCCTAAAGTAATGCCAACAATTATGATGTATATTTAAGCACATATTTAAAGTTAGCTTCTTCTCACTTCATTTCAGCGATCGGATGTTCATACGTTCACGTGAGTCGCGATACCTCGGTGGTCATCTGGATCTCCGGCATGTACGGAAAAGAAGCCTTGGCAGTAAAATTCGATATAAGAGGAGGTCATAGTGCCGATGAACTTTCTCGGCCAACATGATTGACAAACCTTGTTGCCTATATTATGTTTTACATTATAGCATATTATTATTTTACTTGCCAAGTATGTAGGCATTTCGGGAAACCACAAATTTGACATATCTTTAGAATTAAAAATGTAACAGCGGAAAACGAGATAGAATCTGTAGGAAATGTATTCCTTATTCGTGTTTGCGTCCATGGATTGCCTCCTTGGGTTTTGGTTTATACATGTTTCTACAGAACTTCTGGTATTTCTTTCTCATGTGGTGGAATTTGTTCTTTATTTCCTTACCTGAAAATACTGAGGAGTTACTTTTGCTCTAGTAGAGGTTTTGTTGACCATTTCACTTTGAGATCGTTTACCAAGTGATATAATTTGTTGTATTCTGATTAGCTTATTTGGCTGGAGCAGTTTACTAAAAATATAAAATGAAATGAAATGGGGTTTAAGGTCCTACTCTTCTGCACCTAACCTGGGCTAATGGAAGGCGGTCATACGCCACACAGTGTGCTGAGGGAAATGTTGCCCTGGCAGCGGCACTACGGTCTTCTCTTAAATCGAATTCCAACTGCAAAGGGATCTTTTACGTGCCCGTCAAGGTGTACACGGGACCTCGGGTTTTCGTCCTATCCGAACAACTAGACAGCTGTTCTTGTCGGGTCCCCAGTTCTGCATCACTGACAAGGAGAAACCACGCCGGAAAATCGAGATGAACCTTCTCGGCCAATACACGGTTCGAATATGAATCCTATTTTCTCGCATTCCTCACTTTTTCTGTTTGGATGACTTGTTCATCAAGACCATTAAATGTAATCATGTAAATTTTACATGATTACATTTAACTTCAAAATACATGAATGTTTGGTATGTGATCCGGTTTTGTGAAATCAAGTGTGTAGAATGGATGATTCCATATTATACCCAAAACAAATTGCAGCAGAATTAATTTCACCGAGATACATTTCAGTATAGCCCCCTAAACAACATCCCAAAAATGTTTCAAAGTATCTTTGATGGAAAGGGGTCAAGCTGCGTAATATGCTAATTAGCATAGCTTCATGTTTAAAGAATTGACTTAATGCTATAGCTTGGCTGTCAAATGTTCAAATTTGGTGGAAATTGTGAGAAAACTCATGTTTTCGTGGCCAGGGAAGCAAACACATTTAGAATATAATCATTTATTACTCAATGCACATTATGCAAATTATCACCCACCATTGGTGAAAACAATACCCCACACCCAAATCTAAACCTCTTGGACTTAGCTCCATGAAACCAGCATCTACGCCCATGATTTTAGGGCCAAGAATGCTGAAAAACACTGAGAGAAAGCTCAGTTATATTGCATAATATAGAATATGCAAATTAGACGTCTCGGCCAAGACTGGAAGCACTCAAAAAACATTTGCAATAACCTGGAAAACAAGTTCACACGCCATTTTAGCATGGTCAATGAATACAATAAAAGTTTATGTATCTAATTATGGAGAATATTTCAGTAATTGAATTAATACCACAGCATGGTTGTCAATCAAACAAATTATCAAACTGCTTCCAGAGTAGCTACAGCCACGCCTTTGCAGTCTCCATAACAATTATCAAACTACTATCGAAGTTGCTACGCCTTTGCAGTCTCCATAAGAATGTCAGTGCAGTTAAGTCGATGTTTTATAAGTGCCAGATTCAGTCCTATACTTACACCTGAACAGTCGTGTGAACTCTTCGGGTGCTGGTGGCTCATCTGTTAGAAAACCGTAAATGTACCCTGTTATGGACATTATTTGACTGATTGCATTAGTACCACAGCACTGCTGTTACATATTTAGTAATAGAGTCGTCTAAAACTGCTTTTGGAAATTGCTACAGCTGTATGTCCTTTGCAGTCTTCACAAGCATATCAGTGCAGAACAGTTGGAGTTTTCTACAAGTGCATCGATTAGTGCCATACCCAGTTTTACAGTAAGAACCGTCAATGTTTTTCCACCACCATATTTAGTAATCATTATTGGTGGGGGCGCTATGCTCTTCGAAAAAAAAAACCAGTGCATAGTATGCATAATTCCCATGTCAGTTCATCTATTTATGTTAATTTAAGTGGTGTTGTGTTGTTCTTGACTTACTATTAGAGGGTTTAAAACGACAAAAACACGATTAATATTTAGTTTTTTTTTATAAAAGTATAAAAATAATAGAGATTGATGACAGGTTGTCTAGTGGGGAGCTTTATGGAGACTAATGATCACCATGAACAATTATAAAACCTGTTATTTATGGCACAAATGAAGTCTTTAATTTTATACATAAATTACTCCTTAACGACATAGATAATTACAAGACGTACGGCATATGCCCGTGGGCTTTAACACATGGCGAACCAGTAAAGAAACAAAAATGTATTTTTAAAGTATTAAAACAAATCCGTGACGTAATTTCAATCTAAATGAATTCATGCATGACTATAGTTAACAACAGTCAGACATGAATACAGAAAAAAACAATAAACCCTTAAAATTGTCTTTTTAAAAAGGGAATTTAATATGTGGGTTTTATAAAACAAAATTACACTAATGACAGCAAACACTTGGTACAGTATCATTTTCGAATTACACACATTCACCTTCACTTGTCGTGAATTTAGCCAGAAATGAAAGTTCAATATAATGTTTTGTGCTTTTCCATTAGTTAAGTTATAAATATAAAATTTCTAGGGACCATAACTAATGTCTGATCCATCGATAGTAACTCCTCCCACAGTTCGATCTGGTCCATATGGAGCAATATCTGCTCCCATCATTGCTCCCATCAAAGCAGTGTTACCCCCCATAAAATTGGGTGGCATCATTCCCATTAATCCTGAAGGTAACCCGGCTCCCATCGATGGTGGGAAATTCATGTTCGGTGCTGTCGGTCGTCCCATGGGCATCATCCGTCTTGAATTTGCCATCATAGCATTTAGAAAAGCCATGTTCATTTTCATTGGCATCCTCATCGGCATTCTACCACCCCGAGGCATACCATAATCTGAAAACATGTCAAGGGAGCAGTTTGTAAATTTTAATAGTATACGGTATTCACATTTTAAATTAAATGGTAAAAAGCATACATTCGTTTGATGCCGTGTCTTCTGGACAATGCGTTGTAATTGATTTTAGCAAAATATCCAAAACCGATTAGCTGTGAACTCTGTACGCTGTACAATTTTACATTTTATACTTACTTGTAATCGCATTATAAAATGAAAATAATGTTTGAACGGTTTATAAACTGTTTAAATGTATGTGGGTAGGGCGTTGAATCGCTAACCTGGAGGTCAAATCTTCAATCTCAGCATTGTCAGGTCGGTGATGTTCGACGGAAGGCTTGGCACGGGTCAAGCATAATCTTTCAGATGCGACGAAAACCCTAAAAATGTTTAGTGTACACATTGCAATCCTCCATATTACTCCAACACAATATCTGAAATCTCTTCATTTTCAATACAATATAACGCTTTATTACAGAAAGTTACGCTATCGAGAGTTAAGCAGCTGGCATTATCCATCCAATAACAGTGTCAGTAACGGATTTCACACTGTTGGAATTTCATATTTAAAGTAGCTAAGTCTCTAACTCAATATCATCGAAAATCACGAATTATTTGTCAATTTTAATCAACATTCATGCTGTGATCTTACCGAAAGAAGATGGGCTTCTGATATCCAATATTTAAGACAAAAAATAAACATTTTACCATTGGTACACGATGCGTGTTCCATAATGCGTTTCAGCCCCAGTTCTAGCAAGAGACTCGAGGAACCAGACGCTATAGATGGCTTATTTCACCGAACATAACTGATTTGAAATTAGAGTAAAACGGAAACTATTGAATGTAAATCAGTTTATATACATTCATATAACAGTATTATATGCATTTCGACGCACTTGTGTCAATTTCTAGGTACAAACTGTTAGCGATTTAGCTCCTTTAATATGCATTCAGCGATTGATATGATTAAAGGTTGATTAATGACAATTTATTCTTGTGTGAATGACTTATTGTGCTATAAAATAAACTTACTCATAAAGGGCATAGACGTCACCACTCCTATACACAGTGTGGCGAACAACACGTATGATATTTTGATAGACATGGTTGCTGATATTGATAACTGTAGTTTCTGAAAATAATAAAACATTAAATTGATTAAATGACGTTCATAGAATAATAACCTTAACCACTAATAAAGCAGATTTTATCTATATCACATCACAATGCTATAAAGCATACAAACTGGGAAGTTTATATACTATTTAAAAAAAAAAACATTTAGATTTCAAAAATAACTTGGATTAGTTTGATAAAATACCTTGATATGACGTTTCGAAAAGGCCATTTACTCTCAAGGGGTAATATTAAAACTTCAGAATAAGGATTTATTTTGTTATTATCAACGCAGTTGCTGTAGGTTTCAGGTTAGTATCAGATAATACGTATACAACTGGTCGTTAAAATGGAACTGGTCGTTCCCTTTTATGTCGATGCCCCGTTACATAATTTTGCTATCAGGAACTTGTAGGAAACAATTATCAAAGACAGATACAGAAAGCGTGGAACTATGCCAGCACCCCATTTATGTCTTTAATAACTCGGTTGCGCGTGGAAGACCCAGAGAAACCCCACGAGGTTGGACAAGCGACCCTACTCTGTTACAAACAGGGAATCGATACCACGCCAGTTGAGTCAATAACAGACCTTATGATACAGCGCGTACTGTGACAGGAAACCGGAGTACCCGAAATAAACCAACGCGGTTGAGAAGGCGTCTCTATCTCCAAGCCACATACGGTCACACCAGGGAACGAAACCACGACACCTTTTTTTTACCTATCTCTAATTTTAAATTCTTGTGAGTATACATATAAACGTTTATTATCATCGAGCAAGCGTTTTTTGGGTAATATACAGGTTCTGAAAATGTCACCAAGTCGTTGCTTGCCTACAACCAAATTTGTCAAGTTTAGAGTTGTTTCAAAATATACATTGGTTACACCTCGTCCCATATTGGTCCACAACAAAATGCTGAGAAACGATCAGGACAACAGTGGTCCTCAAATTTCTTTTTTACCGGGTATAAGAGAAAAGTAGATGGGTATAAATAAGTTGGTTTTACACGATTTTTTTTGTCACAGGGACATGTCACTCGATGAAATGTCACTTTTTGCTGTAAAACACGTTGTCTGCGCGCGTCATGCCGGAAATACCTTGATTTTTCGTGACGCAAGCTGTAGTGCCGCTGTGCAAATGACTTTGGAATATTGTGTTTTGGGCACCATCAAAGTCTAGGTCTATGGAACGGCATAACCACAGTAACTAATCCAACCACAAGTAGTATAAAATATGCACCATTTCTGTTACAGCTTGTCATCGAACCTACCTTTCCGATCCTTCTTCTTTGCGCTAAAATCCACACTCTGGAGTCAACAGAAAAGACCCATTAAAATATACTCAACATTTTGACACATGTCATGTAAAACTCTTAACTTATGTCCACCTTCAGGCATTTAATTCTTTTAAAAACAAACTTATTTTTTCGGTGTTGTCCAGCCTGTTTTAGTTAATACTTCACACGAAAATCACAAATAAACTATAATGTCGGTCACTCTCTTTTTACAAACTGGCTCAGCTAGTATCATTAATTACATGAGTTAAACGGTTATCATGAACTGTATATTTGGATTTCTTGGCCAAGGGATCAGTACACTATAATATTAACTGTCTCGGTCATACGAATCCCATTTGAAACTGTAGATGATACTGATAAATTTGCATATATTAATTATCCAGAAACTTTATAGATAAAAACAACAATTTGCACATGAACTTGCATGACAATTGTTAGTTACTCTGGTGTTATAATGAATAAACTGCCTTAGATCAGATGGTATTGTTTTCTAAGTGTGGAGCTAGACATGTTCATGTCGTATAAAATGTCACATTGTGTACCTATTATAGCTATATGAACATGACATCCTTATTAAAATAGGACGTATGACAATGTATAGGTTTCCTGGATCTGGATGACTACATCCAGACCACGTCTAATCCCTCCTATTATACGCCAGCTGTCTGACGCACTTCCGGTGTTCAAAACACCATTGAGGCACGAGGCAGGAAACCGGTGAAATAAAATGGGGGTTTAGCGTCCTACTGTTCTGCTTCTACACTGGGCTAATGACGACGGGCATTTACCATACAGTGTGCTATGTGGGAGATTTTGCCCGGACAGCGGCGCTACGGCCTTTTCTTACTTATATCGAATTCCAACTGCTAAGGGATCTTTGACGTGCAGACCAATGTGTACACGGGACATTGGTGTTTCGTACATCCGAAGGACTAGACCACGCCGAAAAATCTAGATGAACTCGGCAAATGCAGTGATCGAACACCCGACCTCCAAGCCAGCGTCATGCCCACTTAGCCAATGAAACATAGATTAGCACTGGCTATTTCTACGTATTGGTAGGTATTTTGAAAATTGAGCACGACCTGGTTCCGCATGCTCACAACCCGTGTGAAATCACGTACGGGCCGTAAGTTTGGTATCTTACAGGCTAGCCACAAAAATCCGGGTGAAAATTTTTATGTGCAGGTCAAAAAGTCTACGCAAGTGAGGCTTAAATCTCAAGCACGGGTTTCCCAAAATTTCCCCCGTAGACGGCGGGTTGTGAGATATGCTTTTGACATCAACGAGTCCGGTGTTATTAGATAAAGTTCAACGGGATTTTCCGGCGTGTTTTCCCCTTGTCAGTGGTTCAGGAGTGTGAGACAGCTGTCTAGTCTTTCGGATGGGACTTAAAACCCAAGATCCCGTGTACACATTTGCGTGCACGTGAAAGGTTCCTTTGAAGACGGGTATTTGATATAAGAATAAGTCGTAGAGCCGTTGTCCGCCCAAATTACCTCATAGAAGACTGCATGGCGTATGCCCGTCTTCATTGTAGCCCAGTCGGAGCAGAACATTTGGACGTTAAACCACATTTCATTTCAATTCCTTTTCTACGTGACAAAAATATCACATCAAAGTTCATGCTTAAAGAATTTGGTCATTTAGTGACACTCTTGGGCGATTTTATATTCCAGAATGTCCACTTAGACGAATTTATTTTCCAGAATGACAACTTACTCCATGTAAAAACTTGTAGGAAAGGATCAATCATTTATTCAAGCTTTCATAACCCTAACAAATGGCTGAATTATATATCAAGTACAGTCAATCAAGATAAACCCGTTAATACCAGTTAAGGTAATGATTTTGGTAGTTGACGTGCGGTGTTAACTAAAGTAATTAAAATACATATTGAGAGGGAAAAGGCAATCATAATTGCTTCACAATTTGTGAAGTGGGGGGGGGGCGAGTGGTCTAAGGTATGTCACAGAACTTAGTGATATGGTTTCGCCTCCCTGATTGTACATGAAAAGGGGTGGAATCGCCTGTTCAACCTCGTAGTTTTTCTCTTGATCTTTCGGTTTCTTTCCACTGTGAAAGACCCATATAGATAAGAGAATTTTTGAAAATTCAACAATAGATTGCCACTGAAATGATCTAAGTTAGTTCGAGTGGACGTCAACCCTAATCACCTTGCTAATAAAATTTCCCGGTGACAATTCTACATTTGCTAGTTATAGCACTCCAACTGCTACGTGAACACTTCTATATAGTAGTTAAGAGTGTCCTGCACGAGGCAGGGTACTTTAGTATTACTAAATGAAATGAAGTTTAGCGTCCTACTGTTCTACGCCTAACCTAGGCTAATGAAAACGGGCTTACGTCGTGTAGTGTGCTACGAGGGAAATTTTGCCCGGGATGCGGCGCTACGGCTTACTCTTGTTTCGAATTCCAACTGCCAAGAGATCTTTTACGGGCACGCTAACGTGTACACGGGACCTCGGTTTTTAGTCACATCCAAACGTCTAGACAACTGTAGTATTACTAAAACACCTGATATTACAAGATTTGATTTACACGTGTTGGTTTTGGACGCTCACATGGCAAACAATTTACGATGTACTCTTTGTTTTATTATATTTGAGAACACTCAACTATGAGTTTTGCTGTGAAGGACAATATATTGTCACTTACCCATAGACAAAAGCTAATTTTAACCTGATTAAAATGTTTTATTAATTCATTTATTGATTACAAAAATAGAAAATGATATGATTCAAACAAAATATAAATATCTATTTATAAATCAATATACTATACTATAACAGTATATTTAAGGTAATAGTGTATAAAGTATTCTATTCACCTAAAGCATAACTGCTTGTGGCCAATATAATAATTTATTTTATTTTTTATTTCTGCGGGATTTTGCTGGAAAAAATTAATAGCGACGGAGACCATGACCCAATTCCGCAGAATCAATAATGACTGGACCATTTCTAGTTGTCACGACGTTTCTGTTTAAACCAGGACGTTGAAGAACGACGTTTCTGTCAATTCCGTTTAATGGTGAGGCAACAATCCCGTTTAATGACAAGCCACCAATTCCGCTGAATGGCGAGACAAATGCTGAGCCAAACGATGGGACATCAGGGGCTTCCATTGTGAATATTCCTCCATTGCTTGTAATAATATGTTGATCAGGAACACTGGGAGCTTCGTTGTTTGCAAGAAAAACTGTACCGGGTGCACCATTGAACCTTCTGAAAGGAGAAACGCCTCCAAAGCCAGTGTTGGCCGATAGAATTTGTCCGTAAACCGCTTCTGGCATTTCAGGATTAATAAATTGTATGGAATTTTGTAGCATGTTTTCTCCTGAAGAAGAATTGCATAATAAGATAACAAAGGTATTATGTGGAACAATGAACTATTGTATCATTATATAATGATTCATTCAATGGAGTCGTTAAACGAGTGGAGAAAGTTTGGTGAAAGTTTGTTTTCATTGTTCAAAAATTTCTAGTAAATAACAATCTGCTGGCAGATTGGCAGTACTGTAGTTAAATGTATCTTCCTCTTTATAACATTAAGATGTGACCATAGCAATTATGTTTAGAGAGAAATGATGCGTGTGCTAAACTGGTCCGGTGTGTGTCTATCTTCAAATGTAAAGCAAATTATTATTTCGACATTTATCTACGTGACCGACATATTAATATTGCTGTCTGCCCCCACCCCCTCCTGTCGGATATTTAAGATATTGAGTTCATGCCTATCATATCTTTTGTACAGACTTACAATGAAACGACTGACAATCAAGGCTTCGTTATGATGGCAATGACAAACGTCATTTCTAGTCAAAACTTCAAACACTCATTACCTCGATTACCTCGATTAGAACAAAGTAATTCGATTGGAATTTTCAATATAGTGATTTTGCACTATCTATTTTGAATTATTATAGCTTTTGGTCTACATCAATAATAATAAATTATAAAAAGAAGAAATTAATCATTACCTCGATTACCTCGATTAGAACAAAGTAATTCGATTGGAATTTTCAATATAGTGATTTTGCACTATCTATTTTGAATTATTATAGCTTTTGGTCTACATCAATAATAATAAATTATAAAAAGAAGAAATTATATTTACTCCTTAGCGGCACTCTGGTTATTCTGGGGTTTCCTAAAAAGATAATGTAGATTAGATATTATAAACACAAAAACATTCCAGAATAAGTGTTGAACATTGACAGTAAATTAATGTGTAGTTAATGGTCTCGTGCGATGCATTAAGTACCATAATGATAGTGTACGAGTGCGATGGCACCAGTGCAATATCTGTATATTACGAAGTGTCTTGCACTAGACCATTAAACCACTTGAAATACAGACACTATCCAGCACGTGCGCTTCAATGAAATACGCCACGGGCGTCCAATATTGCAACTAGTATAACGGATTTATGCTAGACACATTGCTGGTACCATTATTGGAAATAATGGTACCCAATATCAAAGGATGACGTCACATCTGTGTTTTAAGAGCCATTAATAGGTATAAATGTATTTCAAATCGGAAAATATAATTTTTGTATATGTATCATTTCTGAAATCATACAACATAGACAGTTACTTATGTATCTTACAATGGAGCCGTTGTGACTCGGTGCGTAAGGCGCTGAATCACTAACCAGGCGGCCCAGGATTCGATCCCCGTGGTTTACCTTTGCCAGTGGTGTAGGCCGGGGGGGCGGCTATGACAATATCCAGTCCTTCGGGTGGTACGGAAAAGCGATATTCCGTTTACACGTTGGGTGTACGTAACAAAATCCTTGGCCGTTTGAATTTGAAATATGACTAGGCCGTAGTGTGGTACGTTAAACAATATTACATTTCATATCTAAAATTGTGACGTTGTGGGTTGTGACAAAGAAAATATTATACCTTGAGCATTAGCAATTCCACAAAACAAAATGGTCAAAACCACTGCTGATACGAGCGTCGTTGATCCTATCATTTCGAATTACTTCAGTGAATTTAGATAAGTTTTAAGTTTTGTGTTTGTTTCACACTTTACTAAGCCAAGAAGAAACATGTTGCTATTCGCTGAGCTTTGACTTTATATAGGGCTTCATTGTTACGTATTCAAAGACAAGACAATATTATGTAACTTTGACATCCGATATGGACAACATAAGTAGTTAATCACTTTGTCAACACGCATACCCGTTTATGTAATAAACCTCTACCCAAAGGTTAGATAATAAAGGTCATAATGACCAGCGTCTATTGTACTCTTTAATTTAGATGTCAGGAAATCTTGCACGAGTCATTAAAATGATTGGTACTAAATGTGGTCTAATATGTCTGATACAAACATAATTTATTGTACAGGGGATGAGGGAGGACAAGTCAGATTATTAATACAATATATGCGGATATTTGTATTAAATGCTATGGAATGATTCGTGTCATGGATTAGTTTTGTTACAAAATAACATCATCAATTGATGATTATATGTAGGCTAACACAGCCTCGTGGTTTTATTTTTTTTTATTTGCATACAATTCTTTGTACTCATTGGCGCGCACGTAAACGAAGCACTGGCAGTTGATAGCGGCTGATTCCAAGCAAAACTTCAGCCGTCTTTATTAGGACAGTTTCTGAAGAAATCTAGGACATTTTATTTTATTTAGGGCCTGCCTTGTGCCTTTCAAAAAAGAATTTATACTAGTGTTTTTTAAAATAATATTTTCTCAATTGTGAAAATAATCAAGCATATTTCAATTATAGACTTAATGTTCAGTGAGTATTTGTGAATTCATTCTTGGTTGTATGAAAATTTCCGAAGTTTAAACACATACGAACGATTAGACAATGTCCTTGTCGGGTCCTCCGCTAACAAAGAAAATCACGGGGAACTTTCGCGACCCACTCCGATTAGGGAATCACTGCCCTACTCACTGAACCACCACTACTCCATTTTAAGATATATTGACCGACGATGTATTAGTAACTATCTATCTATGCATTATAATGACATATATGATACACGTACGAGAGCTGACTGAAAAGTTCAAAGTCTGAACAGGATAGATCAATTTTATCAGTATAAAATACAGCCGTTGAATGAAGCAGCTGTGGTGTTATGGCCATTGTACAAGACGATTTCTCGCGTCAAAACGCAACACCTAGTAACTCATTTATTTTTTATCAAAATTTAGTTAGGACCAAATTTGTAGTTACTAGCTAGATATTCCAATCTTTTAATTTTGTAAGCAGTTACACCCATAGCAACTTCGTTCATTTGCCTAGTATGTCAATGAAAAACCTAGTAACTCAATAATAAAATCAATGGATAAATTGGGGTTTAATATTCATTCATTGCGTTTTCCTTTGTTTTCTTAAAATAAGAAAAAAGGTGAGTTACTAGGTTTTGCCTTTTGACGGGAGATTTGTGACCCTATCCATTGAAGTCGCCAGAAATGTTCAAAACTGACTATAGGGCAGTAATCAAATACCTGCATCCTAAAGGACTAATTTAACCCCAATATATACATGCCGACCAAGATCAACATCAGTACTAGTCAAGTGCCTTGCCTACAATTTCTCAGAATGCGTGATGTCACTCGACAGTCGCTGAGCTATTAAAGGAAATAATGTCGGACCTTATTAAAAAAAAAAACATCTTTGACTTTGACTCGACAGCAATTTTTGGTTTCACTAGTTTATCATTTACACCTCTTTACCATAGAATCACATCATTTACAGATTTGAAAGGTCCCATATCTAAACAAATCTAGCGCGTAGATCAACTAGCGTGCAGACAGACAGACAGGAAAAGTATGAAAATTCCGAGAAAAAAACACCAAAAATAATGATTAAATTCCAGTCTTTATTATGATAAAATTCACATCAAATATACACCTCCGAGTTCTAAGATGCATATAGATTCATAAAACGGCATGATACAACGTTTCAGCGTCTTAAAAGACGATAATGTTATACCGTCTCTGTATGAAAGCTGTTCAATACGGACTGCCGTATACGTGTCCCTTATCACGTATGAGAAATACACACACTGATGACGTCACACAAAATCCATACGGATACGCGATACGCACTAGGAATTTACGCTTGCCAAAAGTAGAGTGGTTCAGAGACACAGTATTTGTCCTTATAAAAACTGACCCGCTTATCTGTGTGATTGCTCCGTCGAGAAATCTTCTGAAGTGAGCAGAAGTTAGCGCCGCGCACGTGGTTTAGGAAGTCGCAGCAAATATACGTCACATGAGGTATTTTTACAAACCTGTATTGGTATATAACGCGGAGTAAAAAATACACTCATTACGGGCTTCGACTTACGTGTTTATTTAATAGCGAACGTGAGCAAAAATTTCGATTTCACTCCTTGATTTGATTTTTGATTTTGGCGATTTTGGTGATTTAAATACAGAGCTAGCTATAATAGCTTCGTTTCATTTCTAACTTTCAAGTAGGTGAAAGCGCCCAGATAAATTCACTACAACCTTTCGAGATTTACTTTTATTAAGTGGCTACATTCTTGGTTTACGCTGGCGACTATTGTGGTTAGGAAATAAATATTTGTTAGCTCTAAATACGCAGAACTATTTGAGACCGGAAAATAACCGAAACAAACTTTTTATTTGTAGTCTTTATTTTCCAGATCCTTTTCGGTAACATGGTGTAAATTATTTTTATAATCATAGTATATTATCTAACCATCCTGTAGCCATAGACTTTGATCGACGGACTTATTTTTTTCTAGATTTGAGACTGAGCCCTTCAAGATATCGTCCACGGATGATTTGCTATCCAGCATTGGATTGGACAAGTACCCCTATGATTTGGGAACTGTAACAAACTACCTATGACAAAAATCACAAATAGGCTTTATGCTAGACAAATGTTAATAAATTCCCGACAACTTCGGAGCATCGGTCTATCATGACTGCTTTACATGACGACTGTGTGACTTTTGGTGACAAATACATTCAAAATAGACTGGTCAGACTGACGACAAAGACTAGGAAGGTGAGTAAAAGTAAGGTTAAGTCCACTAAAAGGTATGAAATCATACGATGATTTTCTTGACACCCCATTTTTTCCGTGATAGTTTACGTTACTCCATCGGCAGACACAAGTGAAATTAATTTAATAAACAGAGAGACTCGGACATCTGCCGATGCGACCTTAACTGATTTAGATAGAAAGAAAAGTATTTGCGGCGATTGTCATAAAAGCACAATCACCAAGTTTAAAAAAAAAATCAACTTCCGAAGACTAAAAAAGAAATGATTCGCATGAAGGCTAATAATGAAAATAAAAAACAATTGGCAGGTAAAAAGAATGGTTGCAAGTCCAAACCTTTTTAGATGAACGAAGGAATTTAGTATGATTTCAAAAATCAAAGATACACAGCAGAATGCCATAATTTGGTCATGAAACTTAAAAATCTAAACGTTTCCAATGGTAACGTAGCAGTGGTTATAACCACATGTTTGGCTCTCGCGGAAAAAGAAAATATAATTACACTCCATCAAAATCTACAGTTCAAAGAATATCACGTGAGCGCGTCGGTGTCCACATGTTTAGGAAACCTTGAAGTCGGCGAAAAATACCACCCTTTATAGGCCTACAGACGAAACTACAAAATTTGGCTCTAAATTCGGTACATACGCAATAATCGCTGGCTCGGCGCATACGCCACTTACCCAGCAATGTGGGTTTTTTTTCATAACAAACATCATGCAGTACAAAATATTTATTTATCTGAGGGACAAAAAATAAAGTCTTAAATTAATAGTTTTATTGGGGTTTTTATCCGTCTCTCTCACTCCCCGTATTACATGTCATTATATTTTCCTCGTACTTTACCCGGCAATTTATTTTTCATAACAAACATCGTACTGCACAATATAATATTTAGTTATCTTTGAGATAAACATTAAAATGTTACATTATTAGATTTATAGACCCCTCTCTCACCCTCGCTCCCTCTGTATAACATGCCGTTATAAATAGGCCAGTGTCTGGGTATAAATAAGTAAACGCACTGTTCATTTTAATATATGTATGAGGCTAATCTTGAAATAATTCATGTCAAATGCCGATCTTTTCATCTCCAGCTTAACATGTATTTTAATTTCTACTGTAGCATTATAAACACGGTTAATATAAAGACATTTGAAGGCGCGGGTTTACTGTTAAAACAACGAAGCGTTCGCGCATGCGTACATATGTCAAATCCAATCGTCTCATAGAGTGTATTCGGTTACTTTGCAGTATGGAAATAAACGATATTTTCCGTCTGCGATCAAGTTATTTCGTTTCCGGGACGTGCGTAGCTTGGAGCATATTTTTTTTAGTACAACCAAGGGACATAGCTCTTATTCTCACTAAGAGATAACTCCTTTGATTATGGAAGCCGGGAAGATTTTGAGCCATTTATAATATATGTCCAAATGATTATATATCCTCAAAATTCAGAAGTGGTAGGACTTCCATTGTTGATCAATGAAGTTTTTATAGTAAGTCTTATCATATAATGTCTTTACTGTCCCGAAATAGTGTCTGTTTGTTATAAAACATTTTTAGCTTGAACCACTCTACCAAAAGTCTCTATTCTCTGATTGATGTGAACGTGTATAGTAATAGGCTTCAATAATGAGATATACCAATCCTTGTAAAACACTGTTTTTGGTACTTAGCGATATTCTTAGAATAAAAATATAAAGATAGGCAAGTGAGAAATCAATCATTAATATATTATGTTATTTAAAGAAGACATACATACCGCATTAATTTGTAATAAAATCGGTGATTGATAGGAATGTCTATTTCGTAGATTAGAAAACAACGTGATGGCAAAAAATTCCGCAATCCTGCCTTTATTACCGTTGGTATATGACGCTTTGGGCAAAAACAATGATTAGAGGCACTTGACGATACTAATTATCCTATCAATTTTCGAGTGGGTGTTGTTCTTTTTAACCAGTAACAAATACATTAAAACTAACAAGGTAAAGTTCTGGAAACATTAAACTAATTGGTTGACTCGGTGATAGGAGTTTCAGATTACAAGGTAATAAGTGTCTGAATTATTTTCAAATATATTAAATTGAATACTCGAGTATTCCGTCGGAGATCGCTTTTCGAAAACACTATTTTTACAATATGGGGTAAAATCGGCATGGTTTTTTGGGGGTGTTTTTTACGATAGAAAGGACAAGATGATGAAGATGTTTACCAGTGTTTCATTTCAAATAAATATGGTTTCATTTTGTACCGGACATAATTAGAAGAGAGGGTGGGAGATGGGGGGCCCTAGTGGCAGTAAAAACGTTTTGAAAATTGTTCTGCGTTTAAATTCTATTTCAGTTATCATGGATCATTTCGTTCTGCATTGCTTAGTTTTGGTGGCTTTTGTCCAGGCACAGTCGGACATTCAATCATCTGTGAACAATCAAAATAAAGCCTTTGGATATCCTTTCACAAGTAACAAACCTGTGGGACTGGTTGCTAAACAAAGTTATCCAAGTTCATATTCAAAAGGTAAGAAAACACAAAAAAAAACCCAATCAACCCTATCACTTGGTCAAAATAGAAAAAACCAATGGACTAATTTAGCATATTTGATGGCATGTACTCCTAGATGCACTTCAAAGATTGACTATGCATTTTTGTATTTTCACCGTTCCTTTGGGTTGCAAAAATTTAACAGTTAATTCAGAGATTATGCCCGGGCAATGGCGTTACGGCCTACTCTTATATCGAATTCCAATTGCCAAGCGATCTTTTACGTGCACTCCAATGTGTACACAGGAGCTCGGTTTTTCGTCCCATCCGAACGACTAGGCAGCTGTCCCAGTCAGGCCCTCCTTCTGCGTCACCGACAAGGGGAAATCACGCCGAAAAGGGTTCGAAAAAAAGTGGACATTTTTATGTAAAAATACATTGGTGGATGGTATTATTGCGGGCATTTGAATATAAGGAGCAATTCCATAGAAAGTGTTCAGTAACTTCAAATTGATGACCATATTTACAAGATGGATTGTCAGAAATATCACCTAAAATTCATGTCCCTTTAGATTGCAGCAAGATAAACACAGTTTACAATGAATGATTTGGGATTATGGAAAAAAAGTACGCCGGTGTCTGTGCACATTTTCCCTCATACACTGCATGGTGTATTATCGCCTTCTATAGCCTAGATGGCACAGAAAAGCTTGACGTTAAACCCTCATTTCTTTTATACTGTAAAACATAATGTCGATTTTTTTCAGCTATGGTTAGAGCTTTATCCTTCATGGCACATGGTATGTTAGATTTCTTCAAGAATATTATTATACTTTGTATACTCAAAGACTTTAAACCACCCTAGTTTCAAGCAATATATTGCCTAGTCGAAACGTCGCTTAGTAATAAGCAGTGTATTCCATAGAAATGTGTCCTGTATACTCTAGTTCTACTAAATGCCATTGAAACAGTTCAATATAAATTGGTTTTAAAGCTAATAATATTCTAAAACATTCCCATTAAAAGAATACTGACTGTTCATGTACAATTCTCCTGTTTCACTCGATTATATGGGTATATTACAGAAACTTCATATGGCAGATTGTTTTAAATCAATACAATTCTTTAAGCTAATGAAAAATATTCGGGCTATTTCGCAATGTTTACCTTTACAGAGATGCGTTTTAGTTCATCTGGTGTACACAAGAATACTTCACGACTGGAACTCGAAGAAAAAAAAATAAGGCCTAGCGTCGCCACCCGGGCAAGATTTCCCTTGTATAAGTAAAATGAACCAAAACCACTAACGAGTGTAATATGCTCTACGTCCTGAGATTCACCGTTTTACTGAGATATAGATCATTAATTTTAATATATGTACATGTATTTTCATGTAGAATTGTAACATCCTGTATACAGAGAAATATAGACTTCGAGAATTAACCTCTACCCTAGTATTCTGTAATGCATCATTGCATCATTGGTACATGCAAAGACTAGATGAACATCAACAATTCCATTCAATGGAAGCCAAATCAATACCTCTTAATATTCTCGAATTATACTTGTTTTCGAATAAAACCGTCCATGTAGGAATTAAAATGTAGGCAAATTATGTTCGTGACTGTCCTCAAGCGTATCTAATTGTAGACATGCAGCACACATTTCGTACGGAATTGCAAGATGAAAGTTAATTTTAGGGTAAATTGTTTCTAGGTAATGTTATATTAGAACAAGATGACAATGCTACACCAAGAAATCCTTATGGTAAGTTACACTTATTGACTTTATGGATAACTTGTATGGCATTAAATAATAGCGACCAAAAAATTGTATGAACAAAAAACTAAATAATTTGTACAATTCAAACAGCTATTGAAAAAAACATATCAATACTCTAATTTCCTTCTTCTATTCCGGAGATCATTCAAGGTCTTTGTTGAAATTCGAATTACCCGCTATTAGTCTGTTAACACTGTCGATTTCTTTCGTAAATGGTAAATCCGATTACTCCCAATGGACGCCTGTTGCGCCTGAAAACAAAATGATATATTGTGCCCACTTTACGCTGCGACTTTCCCCAATCTAGAATAAACTCAAAATACATAAATAAATGTTTGTAAATTTTACGAATTATTTTTAAATAGATGATAGCTATATTATGATCAGTGAGACTGGAAAACGTGTTGAACTTACATACAGAGAAATAACCAGAATAAGTAAGTAAATATTTATATATAGTTTCAAATTTAACATTGACATTGTGGCTCATTCCGTGTCAAATCACCGAATGGGGTAAAACGTGACCCCTTCGATTTTGCGGAAATTTGGTGAAACAGCAATTTTGAGCAATCCTGTACTGTGCTCTGGTCATTTGAATAATTTGTCCGAACTACACGTATTTCAAGAACCGTTAATATTGACAAATTTATGGATAATTGAAATTTTGACAAGACTGTGTAATACCGACAAGAAAGCAGTATAACTTACATTGGGTGAACCATTTTTTATTTAATAATATAAATTTTGGATATTATGTGTAGAGAATGCATATCTATAACATATATTTCCTTGTACGTCACCATTCGCAGTGATTTGGGTGATATTGACAAAACAAGCGCCCTGCCGTTTATTGTCTGTGCTTGTCGGTGATTAGCAGGACCTCGAAATTTAGAGTCGCGTATCAATTGTTTTTTTTTTTAAATATTGCCCTTGCCATCGAAGCTTTGTAATTGAAGTCAACTTTATAGAGATATCTTTTTCAAACTTACTCGAATGTTTTTGCATTAAACCTATCAGTATTTTTTGGCACTGTGTGCGTTTCACATAATTTTCTGGTCTGGTGGCAAATCGTTCGAATGGGGCGGAAAGCGAGTTCCTGTGTACACATGAAGATACATTGACATTTGGGAATCAACCCAAGAGTTGGCCGTAGCGCCGCTATCCGGGCAAAATGTCCCTCGTAGCGCTTTGTATGGAGTATGCCAGTCTTCATTAGTCCAGTCGGTGAAGAAAAGTAGGACGTTAAGCTTCATTGCATTTCATTTTGTTTTCGGTAAACACGCGTGATCGACAACCTCAAACAATCACCGTGTATAAGCATGTTCATCCATTCTTGTAAATAAATGCTGCTAATGTCGTATTGTTAAATTTATCAACTTCACCGGTCGCAATGATATCTATCCAACTCGAATTAATCATTATTATGATCTATACTTCAGTGGAAGTTATATATGATTTGTTTCGGACTAACATTTTGAGAACTGTCCCCAGAAAGTAACATATAAATAGTTGTTGATGAATTATTTTTGTCACTTTAGTCAATTTTATGAGCGGTATTGGACTATAGCTCTTTGTTGGCCGAGTGATAAAAATAATGTCATTGATGAATGATATTTTTATGTTTGGTATAACGTGGACGCTTGAACAACCACCTTTCCTTATTTTATTATTATTTAATATGTAAAAAGTGTCAAGCAGATGTTACAGTGATATGTCGAGACTGTCGGTCTGAAAGTCTGTCGTCCGTAGGATTGTCAAGGGAAATATACAGTTCTTTCGATCTGACGACAAACTGGGGACTACCTAAGAACCCACTGTCGGGCACGTAAAAAGCGCTTGACAATTGGATTCAAAAACAGCATTTTGTCGGCAATTAATAACCACATGTTTGTTTCATAAATACCTGGCTAAAGATTGAACAGAATATTTATCTTTCGTTTATAAATGTTCCTCCGCTGATGTTGAATTTATGTCACCCGTTAGACCGGGAGGCGTCCTTAGTGCGCTGCTGTGACCGAAAAGCCACCTGAAAATACACAAGGTCGGCGGCAAACGTGAAAGTGTCCCCAAAAATGGCAAACTTGGAAAAAAGATCGCCGAACCATGGCGTTTGTTTCGAACATGCTTAAAACAAACGCTGTGAGTCGGCTATCATTGGCAACCATGGAGACAACAGCACGATATCTCGCGTTTCCAACACGCTTTTACCTGGCTCGGAGATCATTTTCCGTCGCCGTAGTAGAGCAGTAAGGACACCATCGCTGCCTTACTGGGATATTACGATGCTCTATGTTAGAGAGAGAAATGGGGTTTAACGTCCACTCAACACAACTAGGTCATTTCGGGACTAACACATGGTTTTTAATTTTATTTCAATAATTCGCTTGCGCGTAGGGGTCTTTAGCAGTGGGGGGAAACCGGAGTGCCCGGAGGAAACCCACGAGGTTGAGAAGGCGCCCCTATCTCCATGCCACATATGCTCACACCAGGGCTCAAAACCACAGCCGCAAGCCAGAGGTGACCGGTCAGCTAGAGGTCGAAGCGCGGCACTCTAGACCACTAGGCCATCCCAACCCCCATTATGTTAGAGCTGTGTACATGTAGATATTTTTTCTGGCTTCAAGTGTTGTTTGAATTATTAGTTTGACAAAACATACTCGACTGTCTAGACAGCCGATGACTAGGATATTAAGTAGATTAGACCATTCGCGCCATTTAACCGATTAACGTTAAACTGGAAAATCGAGATTATGCTATTTATAACTTCGCTCAGAATATAGTAATTCGACTGAAATTATCAATATACACAATGCATCTTTTATGACCACTGCCTATTATTAGTAATATTATTTAAGATACGCAAACATTTGGTTTGTATTTTAGGGGATGTTAACCACAGATTAAATTCAATATTCGCCACTGATGTTGGGGCGGCAACTCCAGCAATCACAACAGTTCTACAAGGAAAACAAATTCCAAGTACTGGAGTAGATTCCGCTATCAACCGAAATCTGGGAAATGGCTCTGGTACTAGATCTGGAAGAAGATCCGTCTCTATAGGTTTCGTTTCAGGATCTAACTTACAGCAAAGGAGTCATCCACAATTTTACAATCGATTTGGAATGAATCCAGGACGGATTCTAGGATTACGTGGACTTCGTGCCTTAAACTTCAGACAATTGCCTTTTGGTCGGTTCCCACACATGCTGCCACCACACTTTATAAACCCGTTTATTCGACGGCGGTTCCCATTTTGATCTCCTGGTTTTATCATGTATGTAAGTCAAGTTCGATATTTACACATCATTTATGACACGAAATGTAATATATTTACATCAAATACGCTGACAGGTTTAATGCGTACTCTCTGAGGAAATACGGGCGAGTGGGTGTTCGAGTGGTCAAACTGGTACTTTAGAGGACAAGCGAATTACTGCAATAATATTGTACCATGTTAGTCTTAGTTTATTTCGCGTGACGTTTTCTTCTGGAATAACGACAAATCTAAATGTGTTACTCGTATTACATTTTCCACAAATATATTTCATTTACACAACTAATACATGTATTTAAAAATATTAATTAATATCTTTATTTTTGTTTATTTTTCAGCTCTTTACGCCTGAACGCCCCATCACCACTTGTATATCATAGTTAAATTATTTAATGCCTTGCCATTTGTAAATTTTTAATGTCACATGCCGCCCATTAAAATATGTTACTTCTAAATTGTCGTTTATCTCTTTGACGTAAAAATTTAAATCTATCTGTCATGCTATGCCAAGAAAGGCGCAGATAAACCTGGTGATACACAGAATGCAATTTTACATGTAGTTGTAAGTAATTTGTCACAACAATAAACTAAATATGACATATAATGTCTGTCCTGCGGCTGATGGAATGACACTTGTAGAAATTAAATGCTAAATTGAGAGTATTATCATACATTTATTTCTATTATTAAGAGACATGTGAAAGGGGTTTGATGACTGCTGTGTGTTAAATAATACCCGAGGTCTTATTACTTAAATCAAAAGCTATTGGGGAATATTATTGTTTGAATACAAAATAAGGTGGCCATACGTCATCAACAACTCGCTATTATTTCTTTGATGGGCATTTAGGAGCAGGGAAATACATGCCGGTCCCATGACAGGGGGTGCAGTCGGTGCATTGCTCCAGGATCCCTATTCAATTGTTTAACTTCACCACGAACGGTATTCGTTCCCAAACCCGAACCCTCACTTCCCGATGCCGTACTCTGGCTATGCAGTGGTAAAGTTAGAAACCTTTTTTGGATAGTACTTGGGCAGGTATATTCTGATATATATAATGATATTTAAAGTAGCAACAATATAGGGCATACATTGATATTTAGAGTTTTAAGCTGGAACATATGCATAGGTGAAACTTGTCGACCACTCAAATAAAGATCACGTACAGAAATGAAATAAAGGGGGGTTAACGTCCTGTGCTAATAATGAATACGGGTTTAATCCATATACAATATACAACAGTGACACGCTATTAGGACAGAATTCAATCGGAAAATATTTTAGAGATTTGTCCGGTCGCCATACTTTTATTTGGTTGTAATCTATTTAGCCAAGTCGTATTCTTTAATTGCGAAGCTTCACTTGAATACATGTCAAGTCGCGGTTTCACACCACCCGAAGAACTGTAGATACATTCCTTACCAGCCCTGCACGTTCTAATAACCATGTATATTTGTGCGTCAAATAAATCTATCTAGCGTATTGACAATCAAATTGCATTTGTGTGAGTGTAACGGCAGTTAACGAAATGTGTCTCTTATCATTGTCAGCCCCGCACGTTCTAATAACCATGTATATCTGTGCGTCATATAAATCTATTTAGCGTATTGACAATCAAGTGAGTGTAAAGCTGGGATTCCATGTGTGCGTACTGCGTAGTACGTAATGCGTATGTAACACTTTACACTAAAATGGTAGGAGTTGATTCCATGTACACGTAATGCGTAAAGCGTGATGCGCAGCGCGTAGTACGTGTTTCTCGGGACGCCCACAAGAGTGTCCGAATACGCAATACGCGTGTATACGGAGACCGGAAACGGGGATTCCCCAGGGGTTTTCCAATCGGCAAACCACGTGGTTTGCTAGACAAGCTAAAGGAGCGGGAGAAAAAAATGCCTCGCAACTAAATTCCAGATGCAGTGCTTGAACAGCTCATCGAACTTGTCAGGCAAAACCCATCAATTTATGATGCGTCAAGGAAAGATTATAAAGATGCCATAAAACCCAACAACATCTGGGAGAGCATTGCTGCCACGCTGCAATAGGCATATCCGATGTAGTTTTGGGATGGCAATATTCGGTTCTCATCCACATATAATACGCCACTCATGCGCACATTGAAACTGGCAATACGCGTTACGCAACACCCACGCACTGCGTACACATGGAATCCCGGCCTAACGACAGTTAACGAAATATGTCTCTTATCATTGTTGATACTATGGCCGTAGTGATATTTTCAGCCAAGTGCCACATGTAAGCTTAATCCAGCCCTGCGGCCGAGTTTAACTAGGCACATTAGGCGACTATGGAAAAGTCAATCTGAGCAAAAGCATTACGTTGCAAAATGCAGTACTCCCGGGTGACACATTGAATCAGTACATTAGTCTTGAACAATATTTCACAACGATTCTAAAAAGGAACAACATAACAATACAACCAAGATATTACCCCCCCCCCCCCAGATGGCGTGGCTGTTAAGATGATCTCGGGTCAGGAACAATGAGAAACTTCATTGTGGGGAATTTTTGAAAACTCGTGCAGCATTTACAAGGTTACACTGACATTGACTGTAATTCTGACAGAAGATAGAATTCTTTCTTACGACTAGTCATATAATCCTATTCAGATTAACGCTCTCATCTGTGGGACGTTTGCAAGGTTTCTAACACAATGGTAGCAATTTAACGAATAGTAATGGCATTTGATCGCATTCCAAACTGAGATATTGACAAGGTTTAATCTCCCCCAAGAATATCAAATCCAAAATAGTTCAGTTCGGGACAGTACAAAGATATGACGAATTGAAAATTTGACAACATTCGGCTTCCACTGCAGACAATACACATAGTATAGCCAACACAACCCCATTTCTCTCTCTCTCACACAAGTGTGAGATGGATTGCAAACCAATCCACTTCAGTCAAATGTCAGACCTTTTGATCTAAAACTCACGTGTTGGACCATTCGGCATCAAGTGTCCTAGAAATGAAATTGGGCTTAACGTCTAGACGGACAATTGCCACTTCTTGTAGTTAAGGGTGGGGGGAGATGGTTTTGGCCTGGGTTATCTAAAGGTTAAGACTACAGGCTAAAACACAACACCCGGATCATCGACCATCAGTACATTTGAGAGCCCAGTGGTCTGGCTATATATTTAACATCAACTCGAAAATTTTGTTCATCACTGGGGGAAAAGGTTTTATACATGAAAAATTAGATAGTATAATGCAAACTATGCAGCAAAATGGAAAATATACGTGTACAACATCCACACGCATTTCATAAACAGGTGGAAACGCATCGTTCAGAAAGACCCGTTACCATAAAGTTATTATGGTCAGTCACTCTGATAATTGTTTAATCAAGTTTCAAAGAATACATTATGGTATAGGGCGGTGGGTGGATAGAGTGACCGATTTCTCAATAAACTGCATTTCGTTTAAGTAATTTAGTATATACTAAATGACGTCCATTTGTTAAGGAATTTCCCCAAAATTAAAATAAATGTCCCAAAAAACTTTATCAGCGAATAATAGAATTTCATAACAAGTCAAACAGTCCCATGAAGTTCACAATACAAATTTCAGTGGTCAAACACATTAGTTTAATGCGAAACACAATAAAACTGAAAATAATTGATAAACTACAAGATACTAACACAATTGGAAAAATAAATGTCAGAATGATTCTTCATTATAATCAGGCATGACATGAAATTTGATGTAACGACCAACTGTTCTGCAAAGACCTGGCTAATCAAGACGGACATATGTACTTCATGTAGTGTATTATGAGGAAAATTGTGCATGGGCAGCCACACCTAAGGTTTGAACTTATTTCGAATTCGAACTGTAAAAGGTTATTTTAAGTGAACGCCGGAGCTTGGTTTCGAGTCCCATCAGAACTACGAGGGGAGTCATCACAATAAGACGAATGAGTCACGTATACATTATATACCTGAAGCAATGGCCCGAGAAATCCCTCTCTGGCCATCGCTGAATTGCTTTCTGATATCTGAACTTTTGCAGGAGTGTGTCTATTCTTCCCGTTCAATCAAAGCTTCCCGTTCAATCTAAGCTATCACTTGAGTACAGCAACATGACAGTACTACGTTTAATCTGTGTCTTCCCTAAAACTATGGACAGTGATTTAAGGTATCACAAATGGTGAAAGTATGTTCGTTTCCAAACAGTATTGTTTACATTTAATTCGATTTGATAACCTCGCAATTAGTTTTACTATGCACATGTTAATTGGGCATAATTAAATCGTGAGCAATGACGTAACGTTATGTAAATATTTATGGTCCAATTCGGTTCTTTGTTTTACGGGTAAAGCCTTTGTAACGCAGTCAGCTACTGGTTGTTAGTGGGACTATTAACCAATCATAATTTAGAACAGTAGTGGGATTAGTTCTAATCAAACGAAAAACTCCGCGCGCATGCGTATACATTAAATCAGCTTAAACTAATAATTACACACAATGTACTAAGTAAATTGTATAGAGATGCACAGCCAGGGTCATTTTGTAAAGAGAGAATGTGGGTATGGTTAGTTGTGTTAAAATCAAATTGTTCTGTATATTAACGGAGTTTCTATGAGAAGGCCAATAAATGAGAGCCCCCATCCCACTTATCAATGTTATTCCCAAACTGACGCCCACGGGACGTTAATACCTACTAGCATTGATTTTGGTGCTGTATCTCCATAACTACCCAGTTCCTCAATACGACAATTGTCTCAGTGAAGAAACAACTGTCGAGTCATGGGAGACTACCCCCGATAGTATATCGATGCAGACCACCATTATTTTCCCCATTGACTTCAATGTTAATACGCGACTCTTTGCCCACCTCCAACTTTTCCCCAAATTTTCGCTGGGCTCAATGCTTTTCACCACAGAAACAAATGACCTTGTCTTTGCAATAAAATTTGTATGAAGTTGACCACCAAAATTTTGAGATACACAGAGTTGAAGAAGAATAGTAAAACCATGTAACTAGTTGGCGTACATTTCACCGTTCTGTTATCTTTCCGCCTCAAAGTCATGAATATTTACCAAAAAAAAAACCTGACAGAAAATATTACTTCAAACCCTCTTCGTCCATTCTAGATCAAATAATTAACAAAAATGGACATGCAAAAGGGCCGAAAAGAGACAGGGAGGGATTTGCTATAAATAGACGAGCTAAATTTTGTGGGTACCGAGATGGTGAAATTAAAAGGTGGTCTGTCTCCATATAGGTTTTAATTCTCTCTGTCTTCCCTTTGCATGGCATTTTTGTTAAGTGTTTGGTCCAGAATCGAGAGGACTGGGTTTGGTTAAACATATTAAGGCACGGTGTGTGGGATAGTCGTGATTTTGAGGAAAGTCACGTACGCCAGCTGCGCCAGATCATAGCAAACACACAGAGTTAGTCAAACCCCTTCAATATTTTTATCACATGTTAGGCACTATGTCGTTTTAAATGTTAAAATCATTATGATATTAAAAACTATTACATATCATAGATTTATCATTGAAGTCAATGGTGGGAGGGGATAACTGGTCTGGGTTATACGGTGTTAGACCGGTCTTACATATCACCTGCAAGAACCGATATATATATATATATCTTTATGAACAGCCTACGCACAATACCCACCATTCAAATTATTTCTTAAGCAACTGACAAAATGAAAAGTTACCAAAGCAACGTAATGTGGACCAGGATGACATATAGCTTAGCTTTGGTAAACTTATTGCAAATGAGTTCTTTATACAGGATGCATCCCTCATAAACGATTTTAGTGTGCAATATCAATAATCTAGTAAATGGTTTGATTTTTGACAGGCTTAAAGTGCTATGCATGATTTCAAAATAAGGGATCATCTGTTTCTCTGTATGTGTTTCCAAGGTTTTTGAAGCAACGGCGATAACCCCGTTCTTCGCTGCCGCCTTTGATAGGCCTGTATAAACCAATGATCTATAAATATGTTAAATTGTATTCTGTACAAAATGCTGAAAAAGTTCTATCTTGGTCTTGTCCGGCATTATGTGACACTTTTTGGTATTGGACACTAAAGTGTAACTAACTTCTAGAACAAAAATAGGTTGCCAGGCAACGAAACATACGCCCACACAGCAGCCAAATCGTCCGGACAGTCAACAAGAGTTGTCGCATATTAAGGAATTATCAGAAAATCATTAGAATTTGTTTGGTTTTTATAATCAAACGGTTTTTTTTAAATCAAATAATAATTGTGACCTCCAGAGGCACAACAAGCTAAAAAGGGTGATTTTTCGTACAATCGGGTGACATAATTCAGGAAGTAATGACCCGATGGGTGCAAATATCGAAAGGAACCAAGATCTTTGGGTTATAAACATACATGTCAAGTTTCATCAAAATCGATTGAAAATTGTGACCTCTATAGGGTCCACAACCTTGATATAACATATTTTCACACTACTCGTGTAAAAACGGCGGCCATTTTGTCCGTCAATTCTAGTCCGATTTTCACGTAATTCAAACTCTCTCTTCATTACCATGTAACGGTGATATAGTCAAACGTTTTTATAAATCGGATAATAAGTTTGACCTCCAGAGGAAACAAAAGCGAACAAAAGTGATTTTTCGGACAATCCGGGGACATAATTCAGGAAGTTATGATCCAATGGGCGCCAATATCGAAAGGAACCAAGATCTTTGGGTTATAAACATACATGTCAAGTTTCATCAAAATCGGTTCAAAATTGTGACCTCTATAAGGTCCACAACCTTATATAACATATTTTCACACTATTCGCGTACAAATGGCGGCCATTTTGTCCGTCAATTTTGGTCCGATTTTCACAAAATTCATACTCAACCTTCATAACCATGGAACGGTGATATAATCAAACGTTTTTTTTTTTAAATCGGATAACAATTTTGACCTCCAGAGGGACCACAAGCTAAAAAGGGCGATTTTTTTTGACAATCAGGGGCCATAATTCAGGAAGTTACGATCCGATGGGCGCAAATATCGACAGGAACCAAGATCTTTGGGTTATAAACATGCATTTCAAGTTTCATCCAAATCGGTTCAAAATTGTGACCTCTACACTGTCCACAACCTTGATATAACATATTTTCACACTATTCGCGTACAAATGGCGGCCATTTTGTCCGTCAATTTTGGTCCGATTTTCACGAAATTCGATCTCAACCTTCATAACCATGTAACGGTGATATAATCAGACGGTTTTTTAAATCGTATAACAATTTTGACCTCCAGAGGGACCACAAGCTAAAAAGGGCGATTTTTCGGACAATCAGGGGCCATAATTCAGGAAGTTACGATCCAATGGGCGCAAATATCGAAAGGAACCAAGATCTTTGGGTTATAAACATACATGTCAAGTTTCATCAAAATCGGTTCAAAATTGTGACCTCTACACTGTTCACAAGCTAAAAAACGTGATTTTTCGTACAATCAGGGGCCATAACCCATGAAGTTACGGTCCGATACATGCCAATATCGAAAGGAACCGAGATCTTAGGGTGTTAAACCTATATTTTAAGTTTCATTGAAATCGGATAAAAATTGTGACCTGTAGACTGTTCACAAACAATTGTGGACGGACGGACGGACAGGGGCGACGACAATATACGTCCACATGAAAATGTGGGCGTATAAAAACTCTTCACATAATCTTAATTAATTTATCTGCACACAATGAACAATTTGTGACATTTTTATTCGCCTATATTGCCGTCGACCTTGTCCGTCCGTCCAAAATTGTTTGTCTACAGGTCACAATTTTAATCCGATTTCAATGATGCTTGAAACATACGTTTTGGCCCCTGTTGTACGAAAAATCACCTTTTTAGCTTCAGAACACTGTAGAGGTCACAATTTTGAACCACTTTTGATGAAACTTGAAATGCGTGCTTATAACCTAAAGATCTTGGCTCCTTTCGATATTAGCAGATATCGGATCGTAACTTCCTGAATTATGGCCCCTTATTGTACGAAAAATCGCCCTTTTATACGTCCACGTATTCATGTGGACCCGTCCACAAGTGTGGACTCTCTACAGGTCACAGTTCTTATTCGATTATATCTAGGAGGACCTAGCTTCGACTTTAAGATTCTGTCAATGTTTCATGGTCTAAAAACTTTTCATTATCCCTTGAAAGGGCACGGACGGGTGCGTAGAACCAAGACCTGTCTGTAAATCTTAGTTTCATTTCAACCAAGACTTTGTCCATTACTTCAAATGGTAGCGTCTCCTTCCCACCCATGGGTTGTTCGACCACAATTTATTGTGACGCTTCTGTCACAAAGACGTTGCTGCCAGTCACACGTGTATTAAAATCCGCTTACGCTATGGACGTGGTTCAGTGGAAGTCGTGGCAGTATTCAGATTTTCATTGGTCTCGTCCCCAGGTAAAACATCACAAAACTTCATGAACTCTTCCATAGGTTCACCATAGCCCTTGTCACGGCACAGTGACTGGGCCATTCTAATAGACGTGGTTATCAATTTATTTCAGTACCCCCAATTTTGTAGGCAATTATGGGTTGGTATCTGAATCCCTAGCACTTTCTTCATTAGCACAGCGCATAATTGGAATTCTTTTCTCATTTTTCTGCTTAATCCAACCATAATGTTTTACAACAGCTACATTTGAGTCACAGTGACAAGACAATATAATCCGATTTAGAGTTGTCCCATCGTAGATTTTATCCACTTTGAACTTCTCAAAGAAGTTGTATAATAGGCCAATTTGATCAAAGAAAATAACAACAACTAGGTGAAGTCTGTGGTTTTTGCAGTGCACTTATGTTATCTTTTGGTTCAACCTGTTCGGCAAAATTTTTTGCATTCCATCGTGTTCGCCACTCATGCACTGACACAAGATTTTGGGAAGATCAACACTCGTCTCTTCTCATGCTGCTAGAAGAATATCTAGCTCCGTACGTAACTAACGTACAAAATGGTAGCTGGCTTTTTTTTTCGCACGTATACAATGAATGGCCATTTTGCTCAGTAATTTCAGCCAGAATTTGGCTTTTTTTTTATTAAATTGCGTTAATTTTTTTAAAATTTTTGTTTAGAACTGAAATAAATTAACTATTATTCAATCCCCCACGCTAAAAACATTAACAAAATTGATTGTGTATGTCTGAAATAGCCACGACCGAAGCACAAGATCGTGCCAATATGCTGACGTCAAATCTGTACTTGTAGATGTTATTTTTGTGAAAAATCATTGTAAGAAGCGATAAAACGTGATGAAAAGTAATAGTGATGCAACTTGGTGTATAGTTTTCTTTACATCAATATCTTGACTTTCGATAATGAACATTTTCTGCTCAGGGTAAGCAGAACGATAAGCAATTTGGTAGACCAAAACTTTGGAACTCAAAAACTATCCGTCCAATTGAGTTAAAATGTTCAAACTTGGTGTATGTGTTTATTGGGTCAATTCCTTCATGGAGTTCGAAGATGAGCATTTTCTGCTTAGGGTGAGCAAAGATAAGCATTTTGATTGGTTGATGCTTTGGGACACGATAACTCTAGTTCTAATTAAGTGAGGGTGATTAAACTTGGTATATTATGTATTTTCGTTACATCAATACCCCGACTAAGTTCGATAATGAACATTTTTTGCTCAGGGTAAGCAGAGCGATAAGCAATTTGATTGACTGAAATTTTGGAACATAATAACTCTCCGTCTTACTGAGCTAGAGTGTTCAAGCTTGGTGTAGGCGTTCATTAGGTGAACATTTTCTGATCAGGGTAAGCAGAGTTGTAAGCAATTTGATTGCTCGAAACTTTGTCACACATTAACTTTCTTCTCGTGTTCAAACTTGGTGTTTGTGTTTATTGGGTCAATGCCTTGATGGAGTTCGAAGATGAGCATTTTCCGCTTAGGGTAAGCAAAGATAGGCAATTTGATTGGTTGATGCTTTGGGGCACGATAACTTTAGTTCTAATTACGTGCGAGTGATGAATCTTGGTGTATAGTTTCATTTCATCAATACCTTGACTATGTGCGATAATGGGCATTTTCTGATCAGGGTAAACAATTTGATTGGCCGAAACTTTGTAACACAATACCTCTCCTCCTAGTAGGAGTTAAAATGTTCAAACTTGGTGCATGTGTTTATTAGGTCAATGCCTTGATAGAGTTTGAAGATGACCAGTTTTTCCTCAGGGTAAGCAAGCAAAGGTAAACGATTTGATTGGTTGACACGGTAACTTTAGTTCTAATTAAGTGAGGTGGTGAAACTTGGAGTATAGTTTCATTTAACCAATACCTTGACTAAGTTCGATCATGAAAATTTTCAGCTCCGGGTAAGCAGAGCTATAAGCAATTTGATCAGCTGAAACTCCGTCTAACTGAGCTAGACTGATGCTTTGGGATACGGTAACTTTGGTTATAATAAAGTGAGAGCGATGAAACTCAGAATATATATAGATTGATTACATCATTACCTTGACTAAGTTTGATAGTGTATAGTTTCATTACAGTAATACCTTGACTAAATTCGATCATGAGCATTTTCTGCTCAGTGTAAGCAGAGCGATACGCAATTTGATTGGTCGAGACTTTGGAACACAGTAACTCTCCTTCTAATTGAGTTAAAATGTTCAAACTTGGTGTATTATGCTTATTAGGTCAATGCCTTGATGGAGTTCGAAGATGAGCATTTTCAGTTTTGGGTAAGCAGAGATAAGCAATTTGATTGGTTGATGCTTTGGGACACGATAACTTCAGTTCTAATTACGTCAGAGTGATGAAACTCAGTTCTAATTACGTAAGAGTGATGAAACTCAGTGTATAGTTTCATTAAAGTAGTACCATGACTAAGTTCGATAATGAGCATTTTCTGCTAAGGGTAAGCAGAGCGATACGCAATTTGATTGGTCGAGACTTTGGAACACATTAACTATCCTTCTAATTGGGTTATACTGTTCTAACTTCGTGTATATGCTTATTTATTACAGTAATACCTTGACCAAGTTCGACAATGAGCATTTTCTGCTCAGGGTAAGCAGAGCGATACGCAATTTGATTGGTAGATACTTTGGAACACAATAACTCTCCTTCTAATTGAGTTAAAATGTTCAAACTTGGTGTATATGCTCATTAGCTGATTGGTTGATGCTTTGGGACACGATAACTTTAGTAGCTCTAAGTGAGAGTGATGAAACTTAGTTTATAGTTTCATTACAGTAATGCCTTGACTAAGATCGATAATGAGCATTTTCTGCTCAGGGTAAGCAGAACGATAAGCAATTTGATTTGCCGAGACTTTGAAACATAGTAACTTTCCTTCTAATTGAGTTAAAATGTTCAAAATTGGTGTGTATGCTTATTAGGTCAATGCCTTGACTGAGTTCGAAGATGAGCATTTTTGCTTAGGTTAGGCAGAGATAAGCAATTTGATTGGTTGATACTTTGGGACAAGATAACGATTGAGTTCGAAGATGAGCATTTTCTGCTTAGGATAGGCAGAGATAAGCAATTTGATTGGTTGTTACCTTGGGACAAGACAACTTAGGTTCATCTTGATTGATGATTTTTATGCCAATACAATGACTGCATTCTCATTCAGTAATGGATTTGACAGTAACAGTGTATGTATAGAAACGATTGACTCGGACATGAGGGCCCTTTCCCTTGGCCAGAGGGGCCCTTTTGTCAAGTGTGGGCCCCCTTTAGTCTGCCTTTAGGGTCCCCCTAACTAGGGTACATTTTCATTTTTCTCGTCAGTTTTAGCATTTTTCTTTATAAAACACTTTTGGATGACACTTCGTGTACAGTTTGATTGCTCGATACGTTTGAAAACTATAAATGTCGATTAATTAATGTGTCGTCTATTTATTTTGGGCTTTCAGCGGGGGACATCAGCCTCACTGTTGGCTTGTATTTTTTAGTTTTCTCTGTGACCAGTTCAGCTAGAGTGTTGTTTTGTATTCGTGAGAGATAGAGTTTGGAATATCCTCTTTCTCTTAAGTTTGCTAAATACCAGCATTACCAGCGTACATGTTGACTCAAAGACCGTCTTCTGGGTGCATATCCTATAAAAACGGGACTAGTGAATCCCTCTCGCTTTCCCTCTTTCGCTTATCGAACAGCGCGCGCAACATTCGCTACTCTATATTTACTGCGTGTAGCACCAGCCAACAATGTGAATCATCCTGCATTTTAACATTTCATTAGCTACACCGTTTCGATACAATCATCGCTATTGTTTTGTACGGAAGGAGATCGAAGTTTAGCATTCTCAGGAATTTCTCTCACGATATTTAAAGGTATAGTCAGCTTTTTAAAACTACTAGGTTTAAACTAATTAACAACTTTCACAATAAATAACAACAAATACATGTATCAACCATAAATCATAACCCTACTAAATGTGATATGACGTCAGTATATTCAATTGTACATTTTTACTCCATATACTCCATTTAACAGTTCGATTTTGGATCATGAATAGATTCTTCTACTCTTTTATTTTCACCTTTTAGGGGGCAATCGTTCACCGTTATTTAATTGAACTTTGGTATTTTCAGTACAAGTCTGCTCTTTCAACGCAATGTTAATAAATAATATATCTTCGTCATTTTACTGTGCCAAATTAACTAAATTTTGATCTTCTTGAGAATTAAAATAATTAAATCTTAACTAGGTGAACAGTTAAATAAGGATACAGTCTATAATCCCTTTTTTTACTTAAATTTTCACACCACTACCCTATAAAACCAGTTGATTAGGTGGCACAGTGAGATTAAACCCCGACGACTTCTTGGGAATCCAGCTCCTAGGGATTAAAATGGATTAAAAACGTAACAATGGTGTTATAGATTGTTATAAGAATTTACACTTTCATAATTCCCAATGTGGCTAAACCAACATTTTAGTATCATTTTTGGCACAAGAAATATACTAGAACTAAAATTAATTTAATTTCGCCAAATAAGAACCAAAAACATACCTATACAATAACAAATTTCGCCAAATAAGAACTAAATCATAACTATACTATAGCAAAAATTAACAGAAATAAAAACATAAGGCGGAACATTCGTCAACTCTTTAGAGGGATGGCACGGGCATCTAAAACATTAATTGGAAAAGCTCATCCTAATACTTTTGAAGTGAAGTCATTTTTTAAAAAAGAGCAAAAGACAACCGAAATTCAGTTTTTGCAGTGTTTAAGTAGCCAGCGACAATCACCTAAAAGGAAAAAATACACAGATATCAACAGAAAGATTGAAGATGTAAAGCATAGATATGAAGAAGGAGGAATGAATTTGTTATAATTATTGGACTATGTTGGACCCTTTATGCGTGCCACAAGCTAAAATCATTTGTAATGTTTTATCACATAACATTACAAATGATTAAAGGTTGTTACAAAATAAAAAAATAAATACTCCCAAAATTATCGGCTTAATTAGTTTTATCCCGCAGCTTGGGTCGATTGTTCTTGGCCACTCGACCCCTTAACACCGACCAAAATTTTCCCCTAAAAATCTATGAGTCGGCGATATGGGAATAAACCAAGTCGACAAGTCGATATCTGCGCCTTCGCGGGAAGGATTAATTTTAGTCACGCTCTGTAACTGCGCCTTCGCGGGAATACACCTTGCTTTGTTACGTAGATAACCATAGATTAAAATCGTACATGGGTGGGGTTTCAATAAAATATAACGGGAAACAAAGCTTTTGTTACCTAGTCACCTTATCAATCAGTCCAACTTTAACGGCAACTATAGCTGACATATTTTCAAGGCAGAAGAGGAAACAAATCCATAATTACCTCATCATCTTATCAATCAATTCGCCAACGATAGTATATGACTAGAGGGCGTTAAAACAATACTTAAACAAACAACATTCTGTAACTTATTAATAAATATACTATTTAATACTGCATCCGTTCGTTGTCGTGAACATCCGATGTTGGAATAAGTGGAATGAAATACAGCTAACTAATATAAATTTCATGTTTAAAAACAAATCCAACAACCGGTAAGTTTAATTTATTAGAGGTTTTGAGATTCTTAAAATTCAGATCTGTAAAACAGTTGCGGGGTCTATGGGTTGGTTACAATGGCATTGAAATCTAGTCCTGACTAAATAGTGTCGAGAACCAAGGTACGACTGTCTTGTAACCTGGAGTTGGCCTGCGTAGTTCTCGGGGTGGGGTGGGCTTTCAAGATTTGTTTCACTTTGCCAGCGGTGCAGAACAATGTCTAGTCGTTCGAATTTCCCTCGTCTTACACTTCATTAACCCGATTCGATTGTCTTGTGTCGCATCAGTTCTATACAGCTTTATTATTTGAAATATACTTTAAGGTTAGATAATTAAAATGCACAATTCATACTTATACTGCAGAAGTAACGCTCAAAATGATAGCTTTCATTTGTTTCACAGAATTGACGCAGTCCGGAAACACATGTCAAATGAACTGAAATAGGTTTAACTTGCCATATGTACCAACCAGGATAACAAAGGCGGGCATATGCTCAGCTCTACCGCATGTTCTTTTTTTTTAAAATCTAACTGGCAAGGGTTTCTTATACACGCACACCAACGAATGAACGGGTCTAGGTTTTCACCCCAGACGAACGCTGTTCAATCATGGGAAACTTCTCGGCCAACACAGCGATCGACTGAGATATCTGCTGGTCATTAGCCCTCTATGTTAGCCCTATTCCAGTCATTCTAGAATTCACTCAAATTAGTATAATTATCATAACGATGTAAGCATTGTCGATATAGTATTTTAATGAGTGAATACCTTCGAAATAAAACCCCATTTCTAACCCGTCTTAAAACATTATATCCATGAAAATCAGACCATTTTATATAACATCAATTACCTCCCACTAACGGTAAATGTTTACTCCAATCAGGGCTGTATCTAGCGGGGTGCAGGTAGTACATTGCGCCCCCAGAAAAATTAGGCGCCCCGAGAAATGGTGCCCCTCACGTCACGTCGCCCCTGTCCGTCCACAATTTGTTTTTGGACTCTCTACAGGGCACAATACTTATCCGATTTTGACGAAACTTGAAATATAGGTTTATCCCCGTAAGACCTCGGCTGCTTTCGATATTGGCATGTATCGGATCGAAACTTCATGGATTATGGCCCCTGATGGTCCCTATAGAGGTCACAATTTTGAACAGATTTTGATGAAACTTGATAGGTACGTTTATAGCCCAAAGATCTTGGTTACTTTCGATATACGCCCATCCGATCGTAACTTCCTGAATAATGGCCCCTGAATGCCCGAAAAATCGCCCTTTTTAGCTTGTGGTCCCTGTGAAGGTCAAAATTATTATCCGATTTTAAAAAAAAACAAAACGTTTGATTATATCACCGTTACATGGTAATGAAGTTTGAGTTGGAATTTCGTGAAAATCGGACAAAAATTGACAGATAAAATGGTCGCCGTTTGTACGGGAATAGTGTGAAAATATGTTGTTTAAAGGTTGTGGACCCTATAGAGGTCACAATTATGATCCGATTTTGATGAAACTTGAAATGTATGTTTATAACCCAATGATCTTGCTTGCTTCCTTTCGATATTTGCGCCCATCGGATCGTAACTTCCTGAATTATGGCTCTGATTGCCCGACAAATCGCCGGGTTTTTTTAGCTTGTGGTCCCTCTTGAGGTCAAAATTATTATCCGATTTAAAAAAAAAACGTTTGATTATATCACCATTACATGGTAATGAAGGTTTGGTTCGAATTTCGTCAAAATCAGACCAAAATTTACAGATAAAATGGCCACCGTTTGTACGCGAATCGTGTGAAAATATGTCCTATAAACGTTGTGGACCCTATTGAGGTCACAATTATGATCCGAGTTTGATGAAACTTAAAATGTATGTTTATAACCCAAAGAACTTTCTTCCTTTCGATATTTGCGCCCATCGGATCGTAACTTCCTGAATTATGACCCCTGATTGTCTGAAAAATCGCCCTATTTAGCTTGTGGTTATAAAAAAAAAGCGTTTGATTATATCACCGTTACATGGTATTGAAGGTTGAGTTCGAATTTTATGAACATCGTACCAAAATTGCTGAACAAAATGGCCGCCAGGTTTACGCTAATGGTGTAAAAATATGGTATATCAATGTTGTGGACCCTGTAGAGGTCACAATTTAAAACCAATTATGATGAAATTTGAAATGTAAGTTTATAATCCAAAGATCACAAATCCCTCTGATATTCGGGCACATTGGACCATAACTTCCTGAATTATGGCCCCTGATTGTACGAAAAATCATGTTTTTTACCTTGTGGATCCTATGGAGGTCACAATTTTATTCTGAATTTAAAAAAACTGTTTGACTGTATCCCCGTTACACATTAATGATGGTTGAGTTTGAATTTCTTGAAAATCGATAATTGAACAACTAAATCCATAATATTAAATGTTTCGTGTAGTAACACGTTAGCATGGGGCAGAACTTTATAAATACCAAACAAATTCTTATAATTTTCTGATATTTGCTTCATATGTGACAACTCTTTTAATATGCGACAACTCTTTTTGACTGCTTGGACGATTTAACTACCGTGGACGTATGTTTCGTTGCCTGGCAACGTATTTTTTTTTCAAACGCAACAAGCAATCAAATTATACACTAAGTTTCATCACTCACTATTATATAGAATCAAGAATACCTTGCCCCAAATCATCAACCAGTGAAATTGCTTATCTTTAGCTCGAATATTGATCATTGAACATCTACATCAAGTTTGTTCCAAAGTCTTGACCAAACAATTTGCATGTCGCTCCTTGGCCTATGCAGAACATTTTCGACATCGAACTTAGTCAAGGTAATATAATAAATCTATATCAAGAGTTTCGCCATTCTCACTTCATTATAACCAAAGTTCTCGTGCCCTAAAGAATCAACCAACCAGATTACTTATCTCTGCTTACCCCAAGCAGAAAATACTCATCTTCGACGTCCTTCAAGGAACTGGCCTAATGAACGCCTACTCTAAGTTTGAACATTGTACCCCAAATAGAAGGCGAGTTATTGTGTTCAAAAGTCTCGGCTAATCAAATTCTTATCGCTCTGCTTACCATGAGCAGAAAATGCTAAGTCACGGTATTGTTGTAATGAAACTATCCACTAAGTTTCATCACTCTCACTTAATTGGAACTAAAATTATCGTGTCCCAAAGCATCAACCAATCAAATTGCTTACCTTAAGCAGAAAATGCGCATCGTCGAACTCCCATCAAGGCATCAACCTAATAAACACCTACACCAAGTTTGAATATTCTAGCTCATTAGAAAGAGAGTTATTGTGTACCAAAATTGTGACGGACAGACAGACGGACGAACCCATTTTAATAGTCCCCTGCTTTCTTCGAAAGGCGGGGTCCAATAATGCCCGTGATTATGATCACACAGTAATCAGGTGCGGATCCAGGATTTTTTGCAGGGGGCGGGGGCTGGTCTAGGTTTGATAATTGCTTAATTAATTGCGCTCAACCGATAATTTGGTAAATTAGATTCAATTTGATTCATTCTGACGTATTTCCGGAAGGTAAATTCCAAAATAACAGGTCTAAATCGCCAATAAAATCGCATAAAAATATTTCAAGTCTGAGCAGGGGGGGGGGGGGGCCGGACCCCCTGGACCCCCCCCCCCCCCTCTGGATCCGCGCCTGGTAATACCTAAAAATTCTGCCGCCCCTGAAATATGACGCCCTTCAAAAAATGATCCAGATAAAATACTAAATCGACTCTTACATATCACCGGAGTGGCCGAAAAACGCGTTTCCAGCGGATCCAAAGTGTGGGGGGCACCAGGAGCAAATGCCCCTACTAAAATATGGCGCCTCTGAGAAATAGCACCGCCGAAATTGCCGCACGGGATCACTTGCAAACGACATTATGTTGACACTCTGCTGCACCCTCACTTTTAAAATCCTACATACGGCCCTGACACCAGTATGCTTTTATCCGCTACCTATTTCTTATTGAATGTGGTAAAAGTAACACCGGACCCTGTAATACAATATACCGTAATAGAATTTCTCTTGTTTTTTCTATTCAATTTAAAGGATTCAAGTCTAACTCAATATCATCCACAGCCTTCGACTTACTGGTGAATTTAAATCAACATTGATGTTGTAATATCTTACCGTGAAAAGTTCAATATTTAAGACAAAATGACATTTTTAATATTTGCACTCGAATCGTGCACCGGAATGCTTTCGAGCACCTGTTGCTTAAAGTGATTCGATGGGTTGGGATGGCCTAGTGGTCTAGAGTGCCGAGCTTCGACCTCTAGCTGACCGGTCACCTCTGGCTTGCGACTGTGGTTTCGTTCCCTGGTGTGAGCGTATGTGACAGGGAGAGAGGGGCGCCTTCTCAACCTCGTGGGTTTCCTTCCCCTACGCGCAAGCGAATTATTGAAATAAAATTTGAAACCATGTTAGTCCCGAAATGACCTAGTTTGTGTCGAGTGGACGTTAAACCCCATTTCCCTCTCTCTCTTAAAGTGATTCGACGAACAATGCTGAATACTACCGGTGTAGACTGGAATAACCAGGCGTCAAAGATTACCATTCACTTCAACCTCTTTGCGAATTTCGTCAAATTTCAGTAAAAACAGAATTGATTGAAATCAGGTTATAAACATTCATATTACATAATTATATGTGTTGCGTCCCATTTGTGCCCATGTCTAGCAGCCAAGTACTGGCGACTAGTATCTTTAAGATCAGGAATGTAACGAAATATGAATGAGACGAACATTAAAGGTGCTAAATCTCTATCCTTTGGAAATAATAGAACCGTAACAACCTTGATTATGACCCCTGATTGTGGTCACAATTTTAATCCGATTAAAAAAAAAACCCGGACGGTTGAGTTCGAATTTCGAGAAAATCAGACCGCTATTGCCGACAAAATGGCCACACTTTTACGCAAATATCGTAAAAGTATATCAAGGTTGTGGACATTCTATAGGTTACAATTTTGATCTGATTGTGATGAAAGTTTTTGTTTAAAATGCCACAATGATCTCCGTTCCTTTTAATAATCGCACATATTACAGGAACGTAACTTCGTGGATTATGTCCCCTGTTTCCCGCGTTTTTAGTTTGTTAAGTCACAATTTGTATTACAATTAAAAACCGTTTAAATATTTACACTGTTACATTCTGTAAACTTCACAATGTTTATCCGATTTAGCTCATAATGATGGGCGAGTTCGAATTTCGTAAAAATCCGACCGAATCGGCACACCAAATTGGCAGTTCCCCGTACCCCAATAGTATGAAGTATACCAAGGTTGTGGAACCTCTAGAAGTCACAATTTGTATCCGATTTGGGTGAAACTTAAAACAATGTATTTTTTATATCCAAACGATCTTTATGCTTTCGATATTTATCCATATTGGACCACAATTCCAGAATTATGATCCTTGATTCTATTGCAAACTAGGGGCGTATTGTGCATATCAACCGCTTGTTTTATTAAAATTATGAACCCATCATGTTTACCTTTTTAAAAGTATTAAAATACCTTCCGTGGGATTGGATAAGGTGGATGGGACATAATGGTGGTATTCTTAGACTTTTAAACGCCGTGTTTCGAAAGGAGACAAACCTAAGCAACGCCAAGCAATCAAGTGACTGCACCAGAGTGATTCCAAATCTCAAACTAAATGTGCGATTTTGGGGTATCTCCTATGTAAAGCAACAACTGAAATAATTAAAACCAGTTCGTTTTATCGGTTGTTATTGCAAATAAACAATCAAACATATATTGAGCAGGTGGGTTTGTTTTGGGTTATATCAAAAATATTTATTTTCGTTCTATATATACAAGCTTGTGTTACATAACATATAGAATAAAACCAACAATTTATTTTCTGCATAAAGATCGCTTACTTAAAGGAGCTAAATCGCTAATATTTCGGACCTAGAAAATGACCCAAATGGGTCGAAACGCATATAATAATGTGAACTGATTGTATATGAACTGATTTACATTCAACTGTTTCCATTTTGACTCTCACGGCTTAATACACGTTTAACATGTACTAAGATTTGAATGTATTGGGACTTACACGATATCAACAGTTTTAGCGACAACAGGCTTTATTAAAACTATTGTATTACTGTTATAAACGATATCAATGTTCGTTAAGGGATATTCAGGAGAATGAAGATGTGTTGTCACGTATACGCGTCGATATCTAACATATACTTTTCGATTTTTGTTTTATTTTCTCACACTAGCTTAATGCCGATTTTCGCGTAACAGTTGAAAACACAGCGATCTAAATGGAAGCTTTCAATCACCAGAGAAATATACGTAGCAATTTGAGGATCACGGAATACGCATTGTTTGACAAAAGTCCGCGATTTTTTTTCTTGACAGATTGCTATATATCCCCTTTGTTTAATTAGCCCAGTTGGTGCAGACCAGTGGTACGCTCATTTCATTTGTTTAAGGGCTTTACTAGATTGTTGAACCAATAATATAATCCAACTACCCTAGTCAAACTATGCAATGAGTTGTATCTGGCGTTTTTAGCAACTATTACTTTGTCACTCCACTATTAACGCTAACCCCTTGGACCAATAGTATATGAAAATATGAAATGGTAATAAAATTCATGTTGCCCCAGGGAAAAACTGGAACACATGCTAAGACATATATCAGAATGAGAGGACGTCAGTAATCTATCACTGTCCCAACAATAGAAAAATATTGATGAATCTTATAATACCTCATCATGCAGTGGAAATGTGGCATTAAAACCTCCGAGTTTAATACCACGACTTTACAATAAAGTATAAGTCTCTCAAACAAATATACGTATCTTATAAATTATTCTCTAAGCTATCAATAAGTATTATACTGAGCGCCATGGAAAACGCATCACTTTTGTTCCCAAATATTTTATTAGTAGGTGGTTTTGTATGTATTATAATATGCCTTACTATGAACTATTGTTTCACACTATGCTCCCGGACGCAAAAAATATCGGCCCGTGTGCACAAAAAAATTGCACAAGATGCATATGAAAAACCCAATATTCACGTGCAGCTTTGTGTGTGAGCCTTTTAAAAGCATGTTTTTATTCGCCCACATTTTCATGTGGACGTATATTGTCGTCGCCTCTGTCCGTCCGTCCGTCCACAATTGTTTATTAACAGTTTACAGGTAACAATTTTTATCCGATTTCAATGAAATTTGAAATATAGGTTTATCACCACAAGATCTCGGTTCCTTTCGATATTGGCATGTATCGGACTGTAACTTCATGGCTTATGCCCCCTGATTGTACGAAAAATCACGTTTTTAGCTTGTGGACCTTATAGAGGTCACAATTTTGAACCGAATTTGATGAAACTTGAAAGGCATGTCTATAATTCAAAGATCTTGGTTCCTGTCGTAACATCCTGAATTATGGCCCATGATTGTACGAAAAATCTCGCTTTTGAACCGATTTTGATGAAACTTGACATGTATGTTGTTTAAAATATATGTTTATAACCCGAAGATCTTAGTTCCTGTCAATGTTTGCGCCCATCGGATCATTTTGATGAAACTTGAAACAAACAAGTATATTGATTTTCAATTAATTTTGATAATTGTACAGCTAAATCCATAATATTAAATGTTTCGTATACTAAACGTTAGCATGTTGCAGAACTTTATAAAAAAAAAAAAATTCTAATAATTTTTGATAATTACTTAATAGGCGACACTTCTTGTTGACTGACCGGACGATTTAGCTGTTGGTGGGCGTATGTTGCCTGGCAACATATTTTAAACTTAATGTGCAGTACATGAACTGAAACGTCAATCTGTTGTAATTTGTTGTTGAACGTGTGAAGGAATCGAGCTAGAGATGCCGAAACTTACTGAAAATCAACGGAATGAAGCCATGGGAATGTCCAGGACTGGCATGTCTACACATGCTATTGTCAGACACTTCATTTGTCACCAGTCCACTATTGTAAGGTTGGTGGAACGTGCTCGAGTTACTGGATCAACACGTGAATGTTAACGTCCTGGTCCACAACGCATTACAACCCGTGTGTGGAGACGTAACCGTGTGTGGAGACGTCTTGGGGAACGTCTTGCAGACTTCTGCGTCTTCGAAACGGATCGATGGGGTGGGGGAAGTGTAATGATGTGGGGAGGCTTCACATTTCATCACCGGACCCCCTACACATTTGCAGAGGTCGCGTTAATGCTACCGTGATTGATGATGTCTTGTAACTAATTGTTTCTGCGATGTTTCGAGCGCACCCACAACTTCAGCACTTCCAACAGGATAATGCACGTCCACATACCGCCCGTGTCAGTATGGACTACCTGGCTGCTAACAACATCAATGCCTTGGACTGGCTAGCCATGTCTCCGGACATGGCACCGATAGAACATTTCTGGGTTGAGATTGGACGCCGCATGTATCGGAGACCACAGATGCACACCATTGCTGCTTTAGAAGCTGTTCTTGTCCAAGAATGGAACAATTTGCCCCAGGCCTTCTTTCAAACATTGGTTAATTCCATGCGACGTCGCGGCACAGCGTGCGTAAGATCCCGTGGAGGACACTGACATCTGTGTCGTACTTTTGGTTTGGACCCCTCTGACTTTGTACCGTTGATTACAGATTAAACATCCATAAGTGTACAAATGTGTTGTTATTGATGTGTTCCCATTTGAATATTGTTCACAATAAGAAGCAAAATAAATAAGATATGCGATGCGTTTTCCATGGCGCTCAGTATACTTTATGGTGGCATATTGTGATGTCGCCTAACTTCTATTCATGTAATGTCTAAATTAGGACAATGTATAGTGAATGTAATTTGTTCCTCGTAAATTGAACGTCTAATCTTGCTATTTTCATTTTATTTGCGTTATTTCTAGTTTTGAAATGACGAAATTCATCTTCGTTGGTGCTTACATGCTTAAAATGGACATCGAACAAATTAGAATTATGACTAATCTACATAGCAACCACCATTATGAGGTCATTTGATTTGCTCAATTTGGTACTGCACGGCAAATTCAGAATATTATTCGACATTTGCATTCAGAGTTCTAAGTTTGACCGAAATTTTGGACGGAGTTTTAAAACGGTACGATTTCATTTTGACAGTGTCAAAGTCTGTGTTTTCATGTGGTTAAAGAGGGAGATCCAGTGAGTGTCTTGAAATAACGGTTTTGTTATGAACTGTAGCTCACGATAAGCTGCTTGGAAAGGGCTTAGCGCCTCGTCCAGTCATGTTATTTTATATCAATCGCACATATATTGTTGGTAACATGTTTACAAAGGTCGTATGAAAGATTGTGCTATGGATATTAACAACAAATACTTTTTACAACCACGTCATAGTTCTGCCTTGATGAAATGAAATCGTGTCCCCGCTTTCTTGATTCTAGTTATGTTAAGAGAGAACGTCCACGATTTTCAATTATAAACTGTCCCCGATTGCTAGTAGAGGGATTGGAGAAAGTTTCCCGTTCCAGTTCACATATATCTTTCACAGTAATAGGCCTAGCATAACTACTAATGGCAGTGTACACATTGGAGTGCACGTAAAACATCCCTTGGCATGGTATATGCCAGTGTTCATTAGCCCAATCGGAGCAGAATAGTAGAACGTTAAACCCCATTTCATTTCACTACTACCGGAATGCTCTATCGCCATGGGAGCCACCGTGCCTAAATGAGTAAAGATGTTGGTTCATTATAGCCTGGTTGTCGCGGGCTCTCCCGGTTTTCAGTAAGCTTCGGCATGGTTTCCCCTTGTCGGTGGTGCAAGAACGGGGGGGGGGGGTGTTGTCACAGTCTAATCGGTTGGATTGAACGAAAATCCGAGGTCCCGTGTATACAATAGTACACATTGGCGCAAACGTAAAATAGCTTGTGGCAGTTAGAATTCGGGGTGGGGGGGGGGAGACAACAGTCTAATCGGTTGGGTGGAGAGAGAGAAGTGGGGTTTAACGTCCACTCAACACAAACTAGGTCATTTCGGGACTAACATATGGTTTAACTTTATTTCAATAATTCACTTGCGCGTAGGGGTCTTTAGCAGTGGGAGGAAACCGTTACCCTGTAATGAATGTTCGATTCGAAATTCATGAACATTGGACCAAAATTGCTGAACTAAATGGCCGCGAATGGTGTAAAAATATGGTATATCAAGGTTGTGGACCCTGTAGAGGTCACAATTTAAATCCGATTTTGATGAAACTTGAAATGCATGTTGATAGCTGATTGTACGAAAAATCATGGTTTTTTTATCTTGTGGACCCGAATTAAAAAAACTGTTTGACTATATCCCCGCTATACATTAATGATAGTTGAGTTTAAATTTCTTGAAAATCGATAATTGACCAGCTAAACCCATAATATTCAATGTTTCGTATACTAAACGTTAGCATAGGGCAGAAGTTTATATAAACCAAACAAATTCTAATCATTTTCTGATAATTACTTGATATGCGACAACTCTTGTTGACTGCCCGGGCGATTGAGCTGCCGTGGGCGTATGTTTCGTTGCCTGGGAAACTATTTTTGGTCTGTAAAAGTGGTAATTATAATTAAAATTTTCACCATATGATGCCTTATGCCATTTCTGATTAAATAAATTGAATTGAACGTTTTCATTATCACCGGAAGTACTGTAATTTTGTCAGGATCACTTACATGTAACACATGTATAAAATGAATTGATATGGCTGGATTTGGTTGCTTCCATTTTATTTGATGTGTACAATTGTTATGTGGAAATCTGTTTATCGGTTCCATTGGTACTGGAAGTGGTGCGAGTTAAAGGGTAACGTGTCACCGAAAGTGACATAAGTTAAAAGGTAACGTGGCCCCAGTGAAACCCGTCATTCCTGCTACGAAGGTCTAGTTTGTATTTATATCTCGAGCTTAATTTCTGTTTCATGCAACCAATTACTGTAAACACAACAAGGGCCCACTTCCACTCGTGGAAAGGTCTTTTGATTTCTTATCTATAGTCTGTATCAAAGTTGTACACATACGCTAACACCCTCTGGTGTAACAATGTTGATAGTTTTTTCTGAACATTTTCATTTTAAGATTTTAACTTCAAGATTTTTGAAACGTAGAAAATATTTTCATAAGAGTTCAAATTCCAGATTTTTTTTTAGATATTTTCAGAAACCAATGAGTTGATTTCTTTGACGTGTAAAATTAAGAAATTATTTTTTAATTTTAATATCTAATGATATATATAATTTATCGATAAAGCGCCGAAAATGAAACATAAAGCCAATTTTTATACGCATGGAAATGTGGTCGTATATTGTCGTCGCCCCGCCTGTCCGTCCGTCGTCCCCAATTTTTGTGAACGCTCTAGAGGCTAAAGTTAGACGAAAAAGCCTATTGATTTTCAGCGATATCCGATAATTACTGCCAGAGTTATGACCCTTGATCTCTTTGAAAAATCTTGTGAACGCTCTAGAAGCTAAAGTTAATATCCGATTGACTTTAAGTTTATACACAGTAAGGTCATGAGTCGAAGAAGCCTATTGATTTTCAGCGATATCTGATAATTACTGCCAGAGGTATGACCCTTGATCACTTTGAAAAATCTTGTGAACGCTCAGATTGTGTTAATATCCGATTGACTTGAAATTTATACACAGTGTTTAAGGTCATGAGATGAAGAAGCCTATTGATTTTCAGCGATATGTGATGATTACTGCCAGAGTTATGACCCTTGACCACTTTGAAATATCTCGTGGAAGAAGGCCAAACAATCGAAACAATCCTAACCATTTCTGATAATTACTTAACAGACTATTACTCGTGATAAGATTTTCATGTGTTGTAAACGTTCTCCTTACTAACAAAAGAAAAAAAATGCGACAGCCCGTGTTGCCTGCCCGGACGACTTGGCTGTTATGGGTGTGTTTTTATTTGCCTGGCAACCTATCTTTCAAAGGTAACTTGCGACTATGCAAGGTAAAATCTCATAACGACGCCTTTTTAAGAGTCACTTTTTTATTGAGCTACCAAAGTTTTCCTGGTAATCAGTAAAACTAATTATAAATTATTTCACAAAATGAAAATCTCTAAGATTACATAAACATTCGATTTTTTTCCATTACAGGAATTACAATAAATATAAATTTGTATTATCTAGTGAAAAGTTCTAACGATTTCCAGATTCTTGTGTACCTTCAATGATGTCTCGCACATACAGTAATGCAAGAGTAGATGAGGGGTAATCGGAAATAATCGTTGTAGTTCGGATTAAACTTTGTGTGAGCCACGAACTATGAATATAATAATTTGAAAAAAATAGAAACTGTCCAGTAATTCTAAAGTTCATTCTACAGTCGATAGCATTATACCCACAATGTAGTCCAGCGTTTGTCCCTAGAATTTTTTAGATAATATTAAGTAGAACAAAAGCAGACCTTTTTAATGATAACATTCGAGCTAAAGCGATGGCGAAAATTTGAGCGCTTATATCATCGATATCAACGTAACGTGGCCGTCCAAATTCATTCCGCGTTTTCTATATTAGGCAATAGTAGAAATTTTTTCTATGAAATAAATCTAACGGACGTCTCGGTTAAATGCACAAAATTGTTGATTTTCATCGGAAATTTTCCCCTTTTTAGATTTCAATTTTCTGTTTCACCTTTGATTCTCTACCGTTTACTCTAGATCGCATTTTGAACCCATAGGGATTTTTTGTTGGGTTTTTTTCTTAATATAATTAATAGTTTATTTGAACTTTATTATACTGAAATACAAGTCCAAGATGATCGATACATGATTAATTGACTGTCGTATTTATGATAATTATATTTTAATGATCTTATTCCATGAATATGTGTTATATATTATATATCAATACATCTATATAAATATAAATTGTGCTCATTTGTTTATTGTGATAACAAGCGCTTTGTTGAAAGAAGCCCTGTCATTAAATTGTCAATGTATTATCATAAAGGTGTGTCTTTTAATCATTAGCATTATATATTTTTCTTATATAACAAAAATTTAAAAAAATAGGTTGCCAGGCAACGAAACATACGCCCACACAGCAGCCAAATCGTCCGGGCAGTCAACAAGAGTTGTCACATATTAAGGAATTATCAGAAAATCATTAGAATTTGTTTGGTATTTATAATCAAACCTGTTTTTTTTTAAATCAGATAATAATTGTGACCTCCAGAGGCACAACAAGCTAAAAAGGGTGATTTTTCGTACAATCAGGGGACATAATTCAGGAAGTAATGACCCGATGGGCGCAAATATCGAAAGGGACCAAGATCTTTGGGTTATAAACATACATGTCAAGTTTCATCAAAATCGATTCAAAATTGTGACCTTTATAGGGTCCACAACCTTGATGTAACATATTTTCACACTATTTGTGTACAAACGGCGGCCATTTTGTCCGTCAATTCTAGTCCGATTTTCACGTAATTCGAACTCTCTCTTCATTACCATGTAACGGTGATATAGTCAAACGTTTTTTTAAATCGGATAATAATTTTGACCTCCAGAGGGACCAAAAGCGAACAAAAGCAATTTTTCGGACAATCAGGGGCCATAATTCAGGAAGTTACGATCCAATGGGCGCAAATATCGAAAGGAACCAAGATCTTTCGGTTATAAACATACATGTCAAGTTTCATCCAAATCGGTTCAAAATTGTGACCTCTATAAGGTCCACAACCTTGATATAACATATTTTCACACTATTCGCGTACAAATGGCGGCCATTTTGTCCGTCAATTTTGGTCCGATTTTCACGAAATTCGAATTCAACCTTCATAACCATGAAACGGTGATATAATCAAACGTTTTTTTAAATCGGATAACAATTTTGACTTCCAGAGGGACCACAAGCTAAAAAGGGCGATTTTTCGGACAATCAGGGGCCATAATTCAGGAAGTTACGATCCGATTGGCGCAAATATCGAAAGGAACCAAGATCTTTGGGTTATAAACATGCATGTCAAGTTTCATCCAAATCGGTTCAAAATTGTGACCTCTACACTGTTCACAACCTTGATATAACATATTTTCACACTATTCGCGTACAAATGGCGGCCATTTTGTCCGTCAATTTTGGTCCGATTTTCACGAAATTCAAACTCAACCTTCATAACCATGGCACGGTGATATAATCAAACCCTTTTTTTAATCGGATAACAATTTTGACCTCCAGAGGGACCACAAGCTAAAATGGGCGATTTTTCGGACAATCGGGCCATAATTCAGGAAGTTACGATCTGATTGGCGCAAATATCGAAAGGAACCAAGATCTTTGGGTTATAAACATGCATGTCCAGTTTCATCCAAATCGGTTCAAATTTGTGACCTCTACACTGTTCACAACCTTGATATAACATATTTTCACACTATTCGCGTACAAATGGCGGCCATTTTGTCCGTCAATTTTGGTCCGATTTTCACGAAATTCGAACTCAACCTTCATAACCATGAAACGGTGATATAATCAAACGTTTTTTTAAATCGGATAACAATTTTGTCCTCCAGAGGGACCACAAGCTAAAAAGGGCGATTTTTCGGACAATCAGGGGCCATAATTCAGGAAGTTACGATCCGATTGGCGCAAATATCGAAAGGAACCAAGATCTTTGGGTTATAAACATGCATGTCAAGTTTCATCCAAATCGGTTCAAAATAGTGACCTCTACACTGTTCACAACCTTGATATAACATATTTTCACACTATTCGCGTACAAATGGCGGCCATTTTGTCCGTCAATTTTGGTCCGATTTTCACGAAATTCTAACTCAACCTTCATAACCATGGCACGGTGATATAATCAAACGGTTTTTTAAATCGGATAACAATTTTGACCTCCAGAGGGACCACAAGCTAAAATGGGCGATTTTTTGGACAATCAGGGGCCATAATTCAGGAAGTTACGATCTGATTGGCGCAAATATCGAAAGGAACCAAGATCTTTGGGTTATAAACATGCATGTCAAGTTTCATCCAAATCGGTTCAAAATTGTGACCTCTACACTGTTCACAACCTTGATATAACATATTTTCACACTATTCGCGTACAAATGGCGGCCATTTTGTCCGTCAATTTTGGTCCGATTTTCACGAAATTCAAACTCAACCTTCATAACCATGGCACGGTGACATAATCAAACGGTTTTTTAAATCGGATAACAATTTTGACCTCCAGAGGGACCACAAGCTAAAATGGGCGATTTTTCGGACAATCAGGGGCCATAATTCAGGAAGTTACGATCCAATTGGCGCAAATATCGAAAGGAACCAAGATCTTTGGTTTATAAACATGCATTTCAAGTTTCATCCAAATCGGTTCAAAATTGTGACCTCTACACTGTTCACAAGCTAAAAAACGTCATTTTTCGTACAATCAGGGGCCATAACCCATGAAGTTACGGTCCAATACATGCCAATATCGAAAGGAACCGAGATCTTAGGGTGATAAACCTATATTTCAAGTTTCATTGAAATCGGATAAAAATTGTGACCTGTAGACTGTTCACAAACAATTGTGGACGGACGGACGGACGGACGTCCGGACGGACGTCCGGACGGACGGACGGACGAACAGGGGCGACGACAATATACGTCCACATGAAAATGTGGGCGTATAAAAAAACTACATGTAATTGATATTTATTTTTCGGGATAACGGGCGGTTTGTTGAATGAAACTCTGTCATTAACTTGAATATGTTTTATCATAATTGTATGTATTTTAATTATTAAAATTATCTATTAATGAATGACAGGTATACGTCTTATAATAAATCATAACATACAAAGCTAAAAAAAAATAATAAGGGTAACCAGGAAAACGTTTTCGTTTAATCGATATACATGTACATTACAGCAGAATAGATTATCTCCCAAAGCTGAAACATCCACATCTCGGAGGATAATTAACACTTGACTCTTAGTGATAATAGAATCTGGTATACAAAATAACATCATCTAAACTCGTCTTTCTTACTGTAGTATGTCTTATCTGCCGAATTACTCATACTCTGTTCCGACTAGTAAGGTCTTTAAAATATAATCAAATAATGATCGAAGAAATTACACTTTTTAATTTGAGAAAATCAAAAAACTGATAATTGGTATATGAAATACATGTATGGATTTTGTTGTGTCTCCCCTATGATTGCTTTAATTTTGTACTAGTTTTAAATGATCATCGCATTGCATAAAAATCCAGAACAAACAGTATCTTTTGCATTATATATCAACGAAGTTCCCATGCACTCTTAAAGTATTCGGAGTTGAAAGTAAAGCGCAAGAAATGAAATGAAATGGGGTTTAACGTCTTACTTCTTCTGCACCTGACCTGGGCTAATGGAAGAAGGACATAGCCATGCAGTGTGCTATGAGGGAAATTTTGCACGGGCAGCGGCGCTACGGCCTACTCTTATATCAAATTCCAACTGCCAAGGAATCTTTTACGTGCACGCCAATGTGTACACGGGACTTCGGTTTTTCGTCTCATCCGAATGACTAGACATCTATCCTTGCCAGACCCTCCCTTCTTAATAACTGAGAAGGGGAAACCACACCGGAAAATCGAGATGAACTTTCTCGGCCAATGCAGGGATCGAACATCCGACATCCAGGCTAACGAGCCCGTGTCTTACCCACTTAGCCACGTGATCCCTTGTAAAGAGCAAGACCGTAACATTCATATTATTTTTTGTAAAAATATGGAATGGGTTTATTAATATTCTAATAAAGTTTATAGCAAAGCAACTACCATCCCAATAACTTCTAGTATCCATTCCCTCTGGCAGTGCGTACCAAGACGCATTAAATTACAAATGGTATACAGTTATATTATTGTAGAAAACAAATCGTTTAATAATGAAATGACATTTATTACCAAAATATGACAAAGCTTTATACAGTTCATTGTCACGTTCTCATTAATACCAATAGACATCGTCATAATGATTCATCTTCTTTTTTTAAATTCCAGAAACATATCACCATAATAGTCTTTGATCATGTGTTCTATTAGCTAAACAAAAACAAAAGTAATCAATCAATTAAACACAATACGTAGGGAAATAAATTACATCTGTAAGTGAAGTTGGGTCGTCATTTCGGTAAAGACCTTGCTGCTAGGAACAGTTAGTGGTATGATACTTATATTTTTATATTATTTACAGATAAGAGGCTTTTAGATTTTATGTACTACATCGATACATCTATTCGAAATTCAACGGACAATTTTCAATTTCATACCTTCGAAGGCAGCGGTTTAGAATATAACAGTATATTCTATTATCCATTGATAATATCTAAAAATGTGTATGTGATATTACTGTCCGGTTCGAATGGTGTAATATCTCTAAAATAGTATAGTAATACATCTTTTTTACAGCTACAACATGGCATTCGTCGCTTTGACTGTTTTACTTGCGGCAACTTTGTCATCAGGACATATATGTAAGTTAGTTATATTTATTATGTATTCCTACGATTTGAGACCTGTTAGAAATATTTCGACCCCAATAACGTCCACAGAGTTTTCTCTACAAACATGAAGAATTGATAATTAAATGTGGATTTAAATTGACATGCTTTTGTAATAAATCGCTTAGACATGTTTTTTTTTATAAACGATATTTTTATTCAGGATGACTGAATGGGATTGGGGAACAGACTTAGCCTATGTAAAACAATACCCTCTCAGACATGTTAAAGGTTTGTCGATCTGTAAGCTGTTACTTCTAGATGACTTTAAATATACGTACATGTAAGGCGTTGAATATAGGAGTGCCGTTACTATTTAACACGTGAAAACAGCAAGCGACCAGATAACATTGCCACAGGTTTTTTATTAACCCGCCAGTGCAGAAAAGTGCAACTTCGTTCATTAACAAACCTTGCCTGACACTATTTGTTTTATTTAATTTTTGCTGAACTTACCAATTGATTTTTCCTGGACACTAGATATACCAAAAAAACTGATTACATTCAAAGAGAAGTATATCAACACAAGCTACAATTTTATGGATACACAATTACTGAGTTTGATAATAGGCGACGTTTCGACGAGGAAACTCTCGTCTATTTGCTTGATAAAGACGCGCGTATCCTCGTCGAAACATTGCTTATTATCAAACTCAGTAATTGTGTATCCATACAATTGTACCTTGTGTATGTTCAATTACTAAATGCCAATCAAAGAAGAGAAGTATATCGTTAATATGCCATGATACGAAACCCGCCACGCTTTAAACTTCTGCATTAAAGTTTTCGTTTATATTCCAAAAACACAAACCAGACGTGATTAAAGACGAGATTTTCCGGTTGCACTAAATTGTGTTTAGGGTAATGTTTTCCGGTGGGCTATGCCATTCCATAACACATTATTTTTTCTGTATATCTAATTTTAAGGGCAGGTGAAATTTTTTTAACGTTCCGCATTGGTTACCTTGATATTCAAACCATTTATAACAATTCATGACTAAAAGTTATGTTAAACACTTCCTGAGTGATAAGGGTCGATGTTTCACACTGAATAAGACGCTGGATCACTAAGCAGCATCTCTCGGGTTCGTTCCCGGTGTTGGTCAACCAAATTTCAGGGCCCTGTTTCACAGAAACTTAAGCTAAAATCACTGAAATCGATTTTAACTAAAATTAAAATGAAAGATTTTATACATTTCACGAAGATCGATTGTAATTTAAAGTGCATTTTTAATGGATTTTAGTTAAAATCGCTTGCGTCCACATTTCCGCTGCGGGTGATTACGGTGAAAGCATAGACATACTATTAGCATGTCCATGGTGACAGCAACTACGCCTCGAAACTGTTGATAGGCTGAATTAACGATTGCACATGGTCAGATAGTCGTAGAGAGGTGAAATTAATGAGATTATTGCGTATTATTTGTTTCGAAATGTACTCGCGGGCTTCAATGGAAATGATGTGTATAAAAAACTAAATCGCTTGAATTTCGTAGTTTTATGCTAGTTTGGATCAGAGAAACTTTTGAGAATTGTCACAAACATATGTTATTTGGGACACAAAAGACTAATCTAGGCTGTAAATTTTTGTCATATTTTAAAAGTATTTATCAACTAATCTAGGCTGTAAATTTTGTTAGTGTTTAGTTTACTGGGTGTGGGGGATTTGCAATTAAATAAAGGGATGGGCCGTAGCTGTATTTTCCATCAAATTGTTTGTGTAAATGATGCTATGTTAAAATTATGCGACCCGGGCCGTTCACAATATTATCACAATTCCAATTTTATATATATATATATAATTGAAATTAAAGATTGCAAAATAAAACTACATTTTTATGCCAATTTTTTCACCGCGATAGCGGCTCATAACGCATTAAACGCCTGATGTAGTTTTATTTTGCAATCTTTAATTTCAATTATATATTACCAAAGAGCAGCTTTAATTAACTATTCTACTATATATGTATATATATATGTTAAAATGTTATTAAACCTGTGTTGAAATCAGTTTGTGTCGGCATACCTTTTATCTCTTCGTCGTTTACCGTGAAACAAAGTAGTACAGCTTTGCGGTTGTACTGATAATTTTGGATATATATATATATACATGTTGCAATAGATCTAACGACGGAGCCCTAATCAATGTTTGTTAATGTCGTGATTTTAAGTTAAGAGAGGATGGCCGTTATCCTTAGTTAAAATTGTGCCTAAAATAGATTTGTGAAACGTCATTATTTTAAGTTAAGATTAAATTATAACTTAAAATAATATTTTAGTGAATTTGAACTAAAACGCTTAAAATCGTTTTGTGAAACTTATTATCAAGTTAGGATGAAATTTTAGTTTAAGGCGATTTTAAGAAGATTTAAATTTTTGTGAAACAGGGCCAAGGGTGGTATCTCTTGTTAGCGGTGCAGGGTAAATGATCTGGTAAGGGATGATGTCCTGTCGTGTGGATAGAACGAGATACCGAGGTCCCGTGTGCACGTTCAGAAGGCTAAAATCTTGCAATTCGACGAAAATAAAGTAGGACTTTATACCCCATTTTATTTCAATTTTACCTGAAGAATATTTCCACAATGCACTCTTTGAATATTCTTTTTTTTTTCAGTACCCTTCCGTCCTGTACGTAAGTAGATAATCAGTTACAACGAATATTTTTTTTAAATTTATGTTAATGTCACCAAAACTGAAAATTTAGTAGCCATTAAGGTGTCTAGTAAAGATAGCTCTTTTAATTAGTCAGAATTTCACGTGGAAATTGTTAGTATACATTTAACCCTTGTGGGTGCACGTGGTGAGAATCACATAGCAGGTAACAAGGGGTCCGTATGGACCCCAGTTGTAATTCCAAGTTTTTACGTACAGATGTATTTGAATTTAAAAGCAGCGGTTAAGTTTTTATTTGCATTTATATTTGACAACTGAAAAACAACTAAATTATTATACAAAAACATTTAAGTGATATTTTGAACAGATTTAATAATACTCACAAAATTGCTACTTTGTGTACCTTGTTATAACGAGGTTAAATGGCGATTCACGCTTGATACAAAAACCATAGAATTTTTGGAATTCATCATTTAATTTTTGGTATTTGTAATATGCAGATGTTGAAAGAGAGAATAGTCTGGCATACGCAATATGGTATCAGGCAGCAAACACATTAGCAAAATTCCTACTGCGAGTTGTAAGTTTGGGGTCCGATTGGACCCCTTGTGCCCTACAAGCGTTGGGCCTGTTTGGCATGTAACATAACTCTTCGTGTGGGAAGCAGATGAATACCGATCTATTCGCTATGTTTAAAAATATATTGGAGACAAAGTCACTTAATTTCAGAAAGCAGTGCCCAGTAGTTATTACAAAACACTATAAAACAAGTGCATGGGGTCCATGGAGACCCCACGTGCACCGACAAGGGTTAAGAGGATGAATAGAGATGCCAAGATTACTATAAAACGTGCCAATTAGATCTCCTCATTATACCCGGGAGTTAAATCGTCTGCCAATCGTCTCATTTCATGTTTTCACAAAACCCGTACTCGTACAAAGGGACGTGACGTGTTTTGTCTCGTCAGTATCACTATATCTTTGGAATGATGACACCCCATAAAGACTATTTTCTCGGCAGATCCAATTATAAGGTCAGACGATATGTGTACACTATTGGAATCACCTTTGTGGCTTTGATATTAAAATATTTGAAAACAAATTTTTTAAAAGGCTATGTAATACACTTCCTGTAAGATATACACAACAGATATACGTCTAACCTTTTAATATTCCTTTACTTTATTTCAGTACCTTTTTTACCATTTGGTAAGTATAATCAATAACAAAAAATTCGAAAAGACCCTCTAAAAATTATGTTAATGCTCTCAACACCAAAATTTCAACATTTTAATTAGAATCTACATGTAGATGCCGTCAATGATCCTTGCTAAAACAACCTTTTAAAATTTCGGACAGGATAAATCACAATTATTAGGTAATTTAGCAAATCACTACCGTTACTCGCCACTATTTATAATTCGTATAGCTTATTGTAAGAGAGTTGAAGAATAAACTATATATTATTAAATTAAATTAGATTTTCATCTTGTTTTCCGCCACCTGATTTCTACGTTTATTTCATTGCAGGAGGGCCTTTGTCAGCCCATAGTATTCTGCATATACAAGCAAATAATGCGCAGTTTGGTCTCGCCGCACAAGCTCGAGCTGGTGCATTAGCCGCGGCAGGAGGTATGACTAATTTGTTGGATTTTTTACTACGGATCTTTATTCTATAAGTCAAAGTATATCATATTATTTGAAAAAAAGACAGCCATGCAGTTTTAGGTATAATTGGTATAATATAGTTGCCGTCACATTGACTTGATTGGTAAATATAACGTGTCTCTCTCTCAGCTATTATTCAGATATATTTAATTGACACGTTTACTATTACTATCTCCCTGATTATGTCTACTACATCGTTAACACAGTTCACCACGTGCATTTTGCATACCGATAGTTCATTGACCAATCACGCTATTTTACCGACATTTTGCCTAATAGTTTGGATGCAGCTATGGCGGGTGTGGCGCGCCAGCAGGGTAAGCTTACTCTTCCGGACACCTGTAACCACTGTTTGTCGTGTATTTTGTACACGGAGAGCAGTCCATTTGCTGCTTACACTATTTTGCCTATAACGTTTTTAGGACTTCGAAATTCTGTCTAATGGTTTGGATTGTTCGTACTTGGTTTTATTTTATTTTTATAGTAAGTGATACATGGCGCACTTCACCTAGACAAATATGTACATAAATAATGAATGTCAGCTACCCCCTAAATTGCATTTTTGTTTTCCAGCACAACAGACAGCTGCAGCGCATGCCGCAGCCCATGTTGCTCAAAATGCTGCTGCGGCAAGTGAAAGGTTCGCAGCCAATGCAGCAAGACTCAGTGGCAGTGGTACAGGTAAATTATACTGTTTCTGTATTGTACTTATATTTATATATCAATATTTACTCAACAATAAAACAATTGCGCCTTGTAAGGAAATAAATGGTAAAAATATGGCTTCATCCTCATATCATAAGCTTACGAATCACCGTTTATCCCAAGACAATGTACCTGAATTGAGTAGCTCCCAGGTTCCTTGGAATTTTTGCAGCACTGTTTCCCAATGGTCTGTGGTGCATGACGAAAAGCATAGAAAAAACTATGACTTGACGTTCTGGTGTTGCCAGGGTCCAATGTACACGTCGGCGTGCATGGAAAATAACCCCTTTTCCAGGGGAAGAAAATTATGACATTAAACTTCGATGCATCTCATTTCACTTGCAATATTGATTTATTCCAGGTTCAGGTTCAACAGCAGTATCTTCAGTGACTCACAGTAATCCAAACGGGAGTAGGTCTTTTAGATTCAAAACAATCTTTATAAATATGTACTTTTGTATCACAAACAGTTTAGGTCGGGGAGCGATATGTATCCTTGTGCTTATTATACCCATGCTTACTCTGTTCGTCGGGGGGGGGGCTGTCATCTAATGAGATTATTGGTGGGGTAGTAGCCACAGTGGTACAGCGAATACGCCACTTACCAACAAGCTAAGAGGTGGCTGTGTTGGCATAGATAGTTAATCTGGAAATTTCAGCGTGGTTTCAAATTGTCAGTGGTGCGGGGTAGAAATTCTGACAAGAACAGCATCTTTTCATGTGCATGTAAAAAAACTTTTGCCGGTTAAATTCCATGATTCCGAGTTACGAGTATGGTTTACGAATATAATCTCATAAATACTATAGACACTCGTAAAAACTAATAAACGATTAGTCAGACATTTTAATGTCACTTATCGATATATTGATGATGTTCTATCACTGAACAATCCCAAATTTAGTGATACGTAGAGTTTATATATCCGGATGAGCTCGAAATTAAAAACACCACTGACAATGCCAATCACGCTTCCTAATTTGAATTGCGTCTTGAATTTGACAACTGCCATAAACTTAGTGTTAAATTGTACGATAAGCGTGATGACTTTGACTTTCCGATTCCTAACTTTCCATTTATTAGTAGTAACATTCCAATATCACCAGCGTATTGAGTGTTTGTGCCCCAGCTAAATCGTTACGCGAGAACTTGTTCCTTTTATTCTGATTTTGTAAGTAGATCGAGGCATTTGTCATCTAAGCTTCAACTACAGGTATACTTTCGCACTAAACTTATTAAAACCTTTAAAAAGTTTATGGCCGTGTTGCTTACTTGATTCGTAAATATACTATGTCGACTATTATTCAAGATATATTTAATTGAGGCGTATATCATCTCCCTAATTTTGACTGTCTGCTACATCGTCATGACTGTTCGTCACATGCATTTTGCATACCGATAGTCCATTGGCCAATCACGGTATTTTACCAAGATTTCCACTAATGGTTTGGAGGTGGGTGTACCACCAGGCAGGGTAAGCTTACTCTTCCAGACACCTGTTACCCCTGTTTGTCGTGTATTTTGTATACGGTGAACAGTACATTTGCTGAATACACTATTTTGCCTCGACCGTTTTTAGGACTTCTATGGCGCTCATGATTTGGATATAAGGGCCAGTAATACTTCTAATTTTAAACCTGGCCGCACTTATCGTCACTTAATTCATTTTACAGGGATATATCTGGCTCCCGGTGAACAAGTAACTATACCAATCGACTATGGCAGTGGTGGTATCCAAGGATATCAACACAACCAACCTAGTGGACCCGGATTCATGCCCGACCCAGGATATGGACCAGGTTCAGTAGACCCTGGATTCACACAAGAACCAGGATATGGGCCAGGCTCAGTAGACCCTGGATTCACACAAGAACCAGGATATGCACCGGGCGCAGCGGGACCTGGATTCACACAAGATCCAGGGTTTGGACCAGGCTCTGCGGGACCTGGATACACACAAGAACAGGTATATGGACCAGGTTCAATGGCACCTGAATACATCCCACAACCAGCATACGGTAAGAAAAAAGTTGAATATTTAAACAATGATTCATGTCGATATATTTTAATAATGCTGATATTAATTTTATATAAGTGCATTCGGATTATTCAGAATATATAGGTCACGCTATGTAACAAGTAGATCAATGGACAAATTCGGAAAATCCAGCAACATGTGAATGTACAACATATAAAATCTAACTAGTAGTTAAAGGACAGATTCTTCAAATCGTATTAATATAAATTGATGCCACATGCCCTGAAATGATAAAAAAAAGTTACTTAAATTTTTATGATCTATTTTACAATTCTTCCAGTTCCATTGCAATCACCAATGCCTAATCCAGGTAAGTGCTGGATGTTTTAAGTTATGTCATAAGTGCTGATATTGTTAAAAAAAAAAAAAAATTAACAAGTCTCATGTTATTATGTGATCGACTTCCAAATAAATTATAGCTGTGAATAAATTTTAGAACAGAGCTTTAAAACAATCACATCGGAACTGGGGCCAGTAATAATAGACGTCTGTGGAAAACACGACGATATGTCCTGGGAACGACCAATTCCGTTAATTCGAGAGGGCGTGCGTAGCAGACCCGTTGGGAGCCGCACTGAAATGAGAGTGGAGTTGGAGCTCGCTACTTCCTTGATTTTTACGCAGTTTGTCTGTTTCAATAATACCTTAACACACATTTCATCAGTGTTTAGTTACGCCAGTACTTTGAGTCAAATCAGCGGTGCTTGTTAAGACCCAAATTATTTGTGTTGAGTGAAAAAAAAAACGGACAGTAATTTTGGTATAATATAGGTGAACGAGAAAGAACACAGAGAATCCAGGGATTGCAAATTTTCTATAAATTTAGGTTTTGTGCATACACTAAGCCTATTGTTATTTTCAGGTACCGTAAATATATCATAGTCTGACATAAATTTCAGTTAAATTTATAAGAGATGCTTACAATTATGCTCTTCGTTCACTTTTAGAGCATTTTTGCCACTGAAATATAATACAAATCGCGAACAGTTTTCTCGCTCAAGATTTGTCGCTATTCAACTCGTTCTTACATTTATGACAAGTGGTGTTAATGTAATTCTGTCGTTTGTTTGTACAGTCCCGACAATTGGGGGGGGGGGGGGTAAACCTTGGATAAAATAATAACCAAAATATGACATCGTAGCAGTTGGTATATAAAGAGTACGGAAAGTATGCCAATTGCTAGACACTAAAAAGTACGATTTTTGTAAAGAGGTGGGGGGGGGGGGGGCAACCCAGAGAAAACCCACAAGAAGGGACAGGTGATCCTGTGCTCAGTATCACGTTCAAACTAATTCGAAACTACGTCTTTTGACCCAACGGCAGACTTATGACCCCAACGCGTAAGCGCTAGATGATTCAGCAACATGATAAATAGATATAAAACCTGAAGATTTCCATTGCAGCGGGACAGAACACGGTTACATTTGGCGCTGGTACTGGAAACCAACCACAACCTAATATAGCTACAAATCAGATTGCTGGTGGACAGCAAGCGGCATACATACCTCCAGGCTCGAACGCAATTGCCACAGCACAATCTACTCAACAACAAACAGTTGCTCAACAGACAAACGCAATTGTAAAAAATCCCACCCCAACAACATACATAAATCCTCTTCCTGCAAGTGCAGCAATCGCCAATGATCCATTTGCAGGTAAATGCATTTGGTATTTTATATTATCACAGGAAAGTAACTGTGCTGGATTTGCAATTTCCGAAACATAAAAATGATTTTGGACCATTTACATAGGGAGCAATCGAATTTCAATTCATGATATCTCTGAAATACTTTCTAGAATTGGATCATTTTAGGACTGATATTGCTGTTCGGTTTAAAAATCGATGACTATATCGCTGATATCACGCTTAGAGACCCTAAATCATAATACATTGTAATACTCGTAATAATACTCGTAATAATTGATCAATTATTATTGTAATCTTTTTGCAGCAAACAATGGAGGTGGTAATGCACAGATGATTACAGGTATGTTCGCTTTACAATATCAACCTGTGCTATTAAATACTGGTTGTTTTCAATATGTACTATAGATAAATGCATACAATTTGTAACTCAACTCCCATTTTTATTTTTATATATTTAGTAAACATGGTTGATCCCGGTCTGACCAACTCAATCATCCCTGGAAGAAGTAAGTAGAAGTGAAAAGGTGTTACTTCTTAACTAAATCGGTCATTAAAATATTAATTAAATCAAAATTCAAAACATGACAATGCCATGCCAGTAAAAGTAAAAGATAATTCATATGGCTGATTCATTCATATTTTGTTATTATAAAGGTCCTGGTTATGTTGAACCTGGCACAGTCGCCGGACCGGGTAAGTTTCATTTTATAATTTCATATCATCATCGAATGGTTAGCGTGCACGCGCTGTATCATACGGCCTACCATTGGCGGGGTTTCGAATCCCCGGCTGTACGTGGGTCACCTGTCCAGCCGCGTGGGTTTTCTCCTCCGGGTACTCCGGTTCCCTCCCACTGCTAAAGACCCATACGCGCAAGCGGATTATAGAAATAAAATTTAACCGTATGTTAGTCCCGAAATGACCTAGTTTGTGTTGAGTGGATGTTAAACCCAATTGCTCCCTCCCCCTCTCATGCCCATCTTTTGGGCCACTAAAATATTGCTTGTCATGACTCATATAGTTTTAAACACCCCATAACGTTATACTAATGTGTATTTAATGCCAGATTTCAAAACTTGTCCAACTTAAAGATTTTTTTTACCGCTGTCAGTTTATTGTTTCCGTATATATTTCAAATAACAGATGTTGCGTTGGGTTTTGTTTACTTTTGAAATTACCCTATTAAGACCCAGACTCGGGATATATGTTGGGATTGTGCGTAAAATATTTAAAATAGAATGGCCAAGAAAATAAATTAATGGCACATTCATTGATATCATAATATCAATTCGAATTCGAGTTTTAATTTTATATTTATACGAATTTCTTCGTATATTGGCTCAGTGAACTCCACCTGTGGTGGTAAGCTTTATTTAATCATCCAAACGTTTGGATTAACTCAAATAAGATAAATATAATAAGAAAGTCACTTGTAGGTTTGTCGTCTATAAAACCATTATACTTATTAATAAAGATATACAATACGATTTGTAAAAGCTGAGAGGTGGACTATCGTGATTATCAGATACGTTTATTAAGATATATACAGCTAAAGTTGATTTTCTTAGGTGGTGTTTATTTTGATCCTGCTACTTCTCTTACTGCTGGAACTGGTGAGTTTTATATCTATCACATCATTGTTAGTTTTACTTATCTTAACACAATCTATCCATTTTTTGTGGAACATTGATTTATTACTTTAAAATGATATAACACCATTGACCGCTAAACAATAAAATCATTGGACAATTATCTTTAAGGTCCTGCTTATTATGGTCCTGCCTCATCTTTAACTGGATCGGGTTAGTTTTATGTTAAAAAGGTGGTGAATATGTAATATTTATGATGGTTCAGCAATACGTTAAGTCTACCATATCCAATTTATTATCTGGAATACATACATGTGATCTTGAACGTTCGCAGTCAGAACTGACACATTTAAACATCTCCCTTTGCATGTTCATTGCAAATGTAAACTTGTTAAATTTCCCAACATAATAACAACATAGTGATGGTTAATGCTATGTTTTGTTTTAAAATGCTAATCCACATTGTTTATCCGTTCATCTACAGATTACACCTAAAACTAGATTTTTGAATGTCTCAAATGTATTGCTTGTGACATCATTCGATAAATCCTGGCCAAAAGTTTTATTTCAATTAATAAAATAAATATTGAAATACAATAATTAAGTAATACTCTAACTCGATAAATATGCAGCTAAGGTTTTTTTTATAGGTGGTGCCGCTGCTCTTACTGCGGGGGCTGGTGAGTGTCATATTTATCTGTTAACTTTTATATATTTAAACACAATTTAGTAAGTGTGTATGGCGAGTTAATTTGATATCTTAAAATGATATAACACCATTAACCATAAAACAATAATATAGTTGGACAATTCCTGCTTATTACGGCCCGGCCTCTTCTGTTACCGGGTCTGGTTAGTTTTAAATTATTGATTTCTTGGGAGCGACCCAACTGCGCTCATGTCAAAATTTATTATGTTGGTTCATCAATACGTCATGTGCTATTCAAGATTTTAAATGATTTTAAACTGAAAGAAATATATATTCAATGCCTCTAAATATTCATTCTGTAGCCTGTCCGCCCTACAACAAATTACCTTCTAGAATTTTCGTAGTAAGAACCGAAACAGATTTAGCATACAAAGACCTGTCAATACAGATACATTATTTACGTTGTGATTATATTATGGTCATGCAGGTTCATCAATACCAAAAAACGTATTTATGTACATTGATGTATATGCTATCTCTTTTAATACGCCCACATTTTCGCGTGGACCTTTTATTGTTTGTGGACTCTCTACAGGTCACAATTCTTATCCGATTTGACGAAACTTGAAATATAGGTTCATCCCCATAAGATCTCGGCTGCTTTCGATATTAGCATGTATCGGATCGAAACTTCATGGATTATGGCACTTGATGAAACTTGACATGGATTGCATGTTTATGACTAGACCGACCCAGTCTCTTCTTTTTATTTTACATTTCGATTTATATAAAAGTATTAATTTTTAGTAAACCAACACTTTCGTTTCCATTTGTATAAAAAAAAAATTGAATAAACCTGTAACCAGCACCAGAGACTGAACAATTTGCGAGCTTCACAATAAAATGGGCGTTCCTGTCCTGTTTTACGTTGTTCCTTATTTGGAATCATTGACAGTTGTCAAGCAAGCCCCGAGTCACGTGACACGAATTTGTAAATAAAGTCTAAGATAAATTAAGTTCGATATTTACCTTCATGAATCATGCGTCTCGAATGGAGTGCACAGCAGTCATGCTGAAACCGTCTGCGGGCTGATGTCACGTTTTTGTTTCCATTCGCCATTCGGCTTCGTCCCGATACGCATGAACTGGCTTCGTTAAGTTGTTATAATGATGTGTAATTATTTATGTCCATTCACCTCATCCCATACGTTGTATCCGTTCATTCGACAGATATTGTCCGTCAACAAAATTCTTAGATCGTTAAAGTATCACTAAATAACAATAACTGTTATCCACAACAAACATCTCGCACCTACACCAGTTTGCCAGTTAGTCGACAGCCATGTTTATTATCACGTGATGTTAGATATGTCGTGATCACGTGCACGACGTCACATGACCTACATAATGCAGATTGACCTACTAGATGAGAATGAAGCTCTATTTGTCCAGTCTCTAGAGATTACGTTTTTTTTCGTTTTTTTTTTTGTTTTTTTTTGAGAGGACTGGCCAATTTTTGGTGTGTGGAGAAGACGGTTTTTTTTTTCGTTTTTTTTTTTTTTTTTGAGAGGACTGGCCAATTTTTGGTATGTGGAGAAGACGGGTTTTTTTGGGGTTTTTTTTGGGGGGGGGGGTTTGAGAGGACTGGCCAATTTTTGGCGTGTGGAGAAGACTGGCCACCAGTCTAGTTTATGACCCAGAGATATTGGTTCCTGTCGATATTTAAGCACATCGGATCGTAACTTCCTGAATTACGGCCCCTGATTGTCTGAAAAATCGCCTTTTTTAGCTTGTGTTTCCTCTGGAGGTCACAGTTGTTATCTGATTTTTTTTTTAAAAAAAAAACAAAAAACAAAACCGATTGATTATGTCACCGTTACACCGTCTTGAAGGTTGAGTTGGAATTTCGTGAAAATTGGTATATCAAGGTTGTGGACCCCGCAAAGGTCGCAATTTTAATCCGATTTTGACGAAACTTGACATGCATGGCTATAGCCCAAAGAACTTTGGCTCCTTTCTATATTTGCACATATCGAATTGTAACTTCATGAATTATGGACCTTGATTGTAGGAAAATTACCTTCTTTTTTAGCTTGTTCTCTATCCATCTCTCGAAAATATGCGCATATCGTGCTTGGCAGCCGCTGGTTTCTAGAACAAAAGTTGGGCATGTACCAAATAAACAAATGGAGATACAGGTCAATTATTATCAAACTTCTAAATTATTATATTCTCCTTATTTATTTCAGGGGCTACTTCATTTGTTGAACCAGCAACTATCAATGCAGGCTCTGGTGAGTTTATTAAAATTGGTAATAATAAAAATTGGTTTTGTGCCTTTCAGTATCAGTATTGATGCCGTAAAGTATTGGTGGTTTAAAATATGACTATGCACTGTAGCCTATCTTTTAATACTGTTATGGGAGGGTGGGGTGAAATCAATGATGTAGTAGATACTAAATCAACATAATTATTCGCTATCATTATTGCGTGTGACATCATTCGATAAATCCTGACCAAAAGTTTTATTTCAATTAATAAAATAAATATTGAAATACAATAATTAAGTAATACTCTAACTCGATAGATATAAAGCTAATGTTGTTTTTTATAGGTGGTGCCGCTGCTCTTACTGCGGCGGCTGATGAGTTTCATATTTATCTGTTAATTTTTATATATTTAAACACAATTTAATCCGTGTATATGGCGAGTTGATTTGATATCTTAAAATGATATAACACCATTAACCATTAAACAATAATATAGTTGGAAAATTCTCTTTAATTTCCTGCTTATTACCGCCCCACCTCTTCTGTTACCGGGTCTGATTAGTCTGAAATTATTGATTTCTTGGAAGCAACCCAAGTGTGCTCATGTCATAATTTATTTATGTTGGTTTATCAATACGTGATGTGCTATTCAAAATTTTAAATGATTTTAAACTGAAAGAAATATATATTCAATGCCTGTAAATATTCATTCTGTAGCCTGTCCGCCCTACAACAAATTGCATTCTAGAATCATCGTTATAAGAACCGAAACAGATTTAGCATACAAAGACCTGTCAGTACAGATACATTATGTCCCCTGAATTGTGGCCCCCGATTGTCTGTAAAATCGCATTTTTTGTCCCCCGCCTTTCGAAGAAAGTTGGGGGACTATTAAAATGGATTCGTCCGTCTGTCTGTCTGTCTGTCCGTCTGTCCGCCACACTTTTTGGGAAACAATAACTCTCTTCCTAATTGAGCTAGAATGTTCAAACTTGGTGTATGTTTTTATTAGGTCAATGCCTTGATGGAGTTCGAAGATGAGCATTTTCCGCTTAGAGTAAGCAGAGATAAGCAATTTGATTGGTTGATGCTTTGGGGCACGATAACTTTAGTTCTAATTAAGTGAGAGTGATGAAACTTGGTGTATAGTATCATTACAGTAATACCTTGACTAAGTTCAGGGTAAGCAGAGCGATACGCAAATTGATTTGGTCGACACTTTGGAACACAATAACTCTCCTTCTAATTGAGTTAAAATGTTCAAACTTGGTGTATATGCTTATTAGGTCAATGCCTTGATGGAGTACGAAGATGAGCATTTTCCGCTTAGGATAAGCAGAGATAAGCAATTTGATTGGTTGATGCTTTGGGACACGATAACTTTAGTTCTAATTAAGTGAGAGTGATGAAACTTGGTGTATAGTTTCATTACAGTAATGCCTTGACTAAGATCGATAATGTGCATTTTCTGCTAAGGGTAAGCAGAACGATATGCAATTTGATTTGCCGAGACTTTGACCAAACTGTCGGACAAAATGGCCGCCGCAAGTACGTGAATAGTGTAAACAAAAATTGGTATATCAAGGTTTGTTGACCCTTTATAGGTCACAATTTTAATCCGATTTTGATGAAACTTGACATGCTTGGTTATAGCCCAAAGAACCTTGGTTCCTGTCGATATTTGCGCATATCGAATTGTAACTTCGTGAATTATGGACCTGGATTGTAGGAAAAATTACTTTCTTTTAAGCTTGTTCCCTATCCATCTCTCGAAAATGGGCGCATATCCTGCTTGGCAGCCGCTGGTTTCTAGAACAAAAGTTGGGCATGTCCCAAATAAACAAATGGAGATACAGGTCAATTATTATCAAACTTCTAAATTATTATATTCTCCTTATTTATTTCAGGGGCTACTTCATTTGTTGAACCAGCAACTACCAGTGCAGGCTCTGGTGAGTTTATTAAAATTGGTAATGATAAAGATTGGTTTTGTGCCTTTCAGTACCAGTATTGGTGGCTTAAGGTTTTCGGAGGGTGGGGGTGAAATCAATGATGTAATATATACTAAATCAACATCATTATTCGCTATCGTTATTGCTTGTGACATCATTCGATAAATCCTGGCTATACACTGTAGCCTATCTTTTAATAAGGTTTTGGGAGGGTGGGGGTGAAATCAATGATGTAGTATACTATTCAAAAAAAGTAGGGGATATTTGATTTTAAAGTGTTATTAAAGTCACCGAATGAAACTGACGAAGAAACAAATGACAAAATGAAATGAAGTTCACATTCATCGATTTATTCCAAATGATCGTTAGACTAAGTAAGGCACAGACTGACCATTATAAGGGTAAAATGATACCCGGGGTCAAACAGCAAAGTTACCACAGCATCACACAAAAGTCAGTAACGGGTAAATCCTCCTCTGTTTGCCAAACAAGCATTGATCCGACGTGGCATACTCCTAATGAGACGTCTAAGGTCATTTTGGTCCAGATTGTCCCATTCCTGTTGCAACGCAGCAGCAAGTTCTTGGACATTGGCAGGACGTTGTTGACGTTGACGTAACCTCTCTCCAAGCATGTCCCAGACATGCTCGATGTGGGAGAGGTCGGGACTCAGTGCTGGCCAAGGTAATGTGGTGATGTTCTGTTGTTGGAGGTAACCTGTAACGATCCTGGCCCTGTGACATCTTGCGTTGTCATCCTGGAAGATGAAACGGCGGCCATGACGTCGTGCGAACGGCACAACATGGACTGCCAAGATGTTGTCCCGGTAGTACTGGCCCGTAACACGCCCTGCAACAACATGTAAAGCCGTTCTTCCAACAACAGGGATGCCTCCCCACACCATAACAGAACCACCCCCAAATCGATCATGTTAACGTCTTGGAAGCGCTCGTTTCGACGACGCCACACCCTCCTACGTCTGCCCAAAAATCAACAGTGAACCTTGAATCATCTGAAAACATCACATTGCTCCAGCGTCGATTATCCCAGTGTTGACGATCCCTACACCAACGACGTCTTGCCTGAATGTGATGATCTCTCAAACAAGGGATCACGCGAGGACGTCGGGGCGCGAAGGTGACCCCTATGCAGTCGATTCCGAATCGTCTGGCCACTCACTCTCACACCAGTGTCTGTTTGAAGACGAGCGCTGATCTGATTTGCTGTGATGACACGATTTCTCAAGGCCAAGGTACGGATAAATCGATCCTGGGCTTGAGTTGTCGCCCTTGGTCGACCTGAGCGTGGTCTGTCCTGTACAGATTGTGTATCACGGTATCTGGATCATAGCCTGCTTATGACAGACTGAGAAACATTCATCGTCCGCGCCACAACCGCCTGTGTTGTGCCGATCTGTAGCATGCCAAGGGCACGTAACCTTTCATTTTGGGTAAGCCGACGCATATCAAAATTTGTTTTCTGGTCACTAAAACAATTAAACTGATGTTTCCACCCTGGAATTCAATGCCACAATGACTGTAACATTCAAAGTCAGAGTCGTGCAAATCTTGGGTTGGACCCTCATGATGATCCCAAGCATCACCTGCATTCCATGCGGTAGCTATTGGTGCGTTTGGGAGTCACATGTAACTGGAAATGTTTCTTCTATTTGGTTCTATAGTGACTTTTTTCGTAGTCATTTGCATATTTTAGTATTATGCCCCCAAAGTCAAATATCCCCTACTTTTTTTGAATAGTATATATACTAAATCAACATCATTATTCGCTATCTTAGAGACTTTCCATATTTATACACCATGGATAGCAAGTGTAAGTATAATTATATTTTCTAAAGCGAGTACTTTATAGTTAGAATGGGATGTTGATTTAAAGTTTACTAAAGCTACCATGGGTTGCTGATTTAAATTGTACTTGTATTCTCTGAAGCTAAACCTTTATAATTAGTACGTTTCTATTTTGAAAGGTAGTACTGTTTAGTTGCAATGTGTAGTTTATATGGTCCAATTACTAAATGTCATTCAAAGAATGTATAGTTGACATTTTCTAAAGCTATCACTTTATACATCGAGAAGTACTTTAATATTTTAAAAATGATATAACACCATTAAACATTAAAAAATAATATCATTGGACAATTATCTTAAAGGTTATGTGTATTACGATCCTGCAGCTACTCTTGCCGGAACTGGTTAGTTTGTTATTATTGATATATTGATTAATCTATTGAGCCTGATTGCATGAACAGTCGCGTTTTTAACTTCTGACAAATACAAGTGCTAATATTTTGAGAACAATGAGAGGACGAGTTCTATCGTTTTTTTTTTCACTGTTCTCTGCCCATCTCTTGCGAAATATAGATGTATTTTGCCTGGCGAGAACTTGCTATCTTTATAATCTGTTATTTTTAAAAAATATATGACTGTTAAGATATATACAGCTAAAATTGATTTTTTTAGGAGGTGGTTTTGTTGATCCTGCTGCCACTCTCTCTGCTGGGTCCGGGGCTACTTCCTTCGTTGGCTCACAAAACAATGCAGCTCCCGGTGAGTTATATTTCAATTATTAAAATAAATATTAATACGTATGTCGTTAAAATACAATAATTACTGTAACTCGATAATAATTTTTAAAACTTGGTGGTGTTTATGTTGATCCTGCTGGGGCTGGTGAGATTTATATTTATCTTTTAGCTTTTATCCCATGTGCATGATTATAATACCATTAAACAATAATATCATTAGATATTTATCCAATGTTAAGATCTGCCAATGCCAATTAGGTATATTGTGATTATATCGTGGCCACGTGGGTTTATCAATGCACCTAACCTTTATTCAAGTACATTGATACACTATCCTTTTTTTCTAGAATAAAAGGTGGGCATGTACGACAAATAGACACATTTGGATACATTTATGAATAACCGATACTTAACTTCTAACTTATTACATTCTCCTTACTTATTTCAGGTTCAATTTCATATGTTAACCCAGCAACTGTCAATACAGGTGAGTTCCGCTCAGTATAAGTATTGATGAATTTCAATATTGACTAACCCCTAAATTGTATAATACATTGCGGGATTATAGGACGAACCCTCTCGACATTCAACGTTCCGCAACATTCCGATCGGGAGTTACCACCCTTTGCTGAAAAGGAGATCGGGACTACAGTTTTTAACGGATTGTTTTCAAATTCGGTGAGAAACATTGGGTTGATGAGCAAAAAAACCTTATCGGTATTCAGCGTTCCGTAACCTTCAGTTCAGAGGTGTATCTCCCTCTTCCAAAAACCTCTGTAACCCCCGGATAGAGGCTACAGATACCAGCGTGTCTGAACAATGAGAGGACGAGTCCTATCGATTTTTTCACTGTTCTCTGTCCATCTCTTGCGAAATATAGACGTATGTTGCCTGGCGAGGACTTGCTATCTTTATAATCTGTTATTTAAAAAAAAATATGACTGTTAAGATATATACAGCTAAAATTGATTTTTTAGGAGGTGGTTTTGTTGATCCTGCTGCCACTCTTTCTGCTGGGTCTGGGGCTACTTCCTTCGTTGGCTCACAAAACAATGCAGTTTCCGGTGAGTTATATTTCAATTAATAAAATAAATATTAATACGTATGTCGTTAAAATACAATAATTACTGTAACTCGATAATAATTTTTAAAACTTGGTGGTGTTTATGTTGATCCTGCTGGGGCTGGTGAGATTTATATTTATCTCTTAGCTTTTATCCCATGTGCATGATTATAATACCATTAAACAATAATATCATTGGATATTTATCCAATGTTAAGATCTGCCAATGCCAATTATGTATATTGTGATTATATCGTGGCCTGGCGAGGACTTGCTATCTTTATAATCTGTTATTTTTAAAAAAAAAAATATGACTGATAAAATATATACAGTTAAAATTGATTTTTGTAGGAGGTGGTTTTGTTGATCCTGCTGCCACTCTTTCTGCTGGGTCTGGGGCTACTCCCTTCGTTGGCTCACAAAATAATGCAGCTTCCGGTGAGTTATATTTCAATTAATAAAATAAATATTAATGCGTATGTCGTTAAAATGCAATAATTACTGTAACTCGATAATAATTTTTAAAACTTGGTGGTGTTTATGTTGATCCTGCTGGGGCTGGTGAGATTTATATTGATCTCTTAGCTGTTATCCCGTGTGCATGATTATAATACCATTAAACAATAATATCATTAGATATTTATCCAATGTTAAGATCTGCCAATGCCAATTATGTATATTGTGATTATATCGTGGCGACGTGGGTTTATCAATGCATCTAACCTTTATTCAAGTACATTGATATACTATCCTTGTTTTCTAGAATAAAAGGTGGGCATGTACGACAAATAAACAAATTTGGATACATTTATGAATAACAGATAATTAACTTCTAACTTATTACATTCTCCTTACTTGTTTCAGGTTCAGCTTCATATGTTAACCCAGCAACTATCAATACAGGTGAGTTCCGCTCAGTATAAGAATTGATGAATTTCAATATCGACTAAACCCTAAACTGTGTAATGCATTGCAGGATGGTTTGGAATTATTAATATAATTTTGACGTAATGTATCGGTATATAATATTCTAATTATTATTCATTTTTAGTGGATAATAATATTAATAATCTTATAAAAAGTGTACTTTATAGCTACAAGGTATTTTGATTGTTTTCTTATCTTTTCTAAAGCTGGTACTCCTATAATTGACTTGTACTTTCTAAAACTAAGTTTTTCTTTAATTTCTAAAGCTGCTACCCCCTATTCAATGTATTTAATTTCTGTTTAACATTATGACAAAGGCACTAAATGTATTTAATTTCTATATATCATATTGATTCAAAATAACGGTTGTCTCTTTTTATTATTGAAAATCGAAGCACTCGCCCTTAATAGATAAAGGTTTTTTATATGTATCTTCGCTAACCTCTCTATACTGTATAATAAAACGTACCCATCCCAGCGATGGATTGGCGTATATATCTCGAATTTTGCATGCAATCTAATTTTGACAGCACGTATGTAATCACTCCGAAAGAAGGGTTATAGTTTTTTAACGACCGATGAAGCTCTCCAACAAGCTTGTCTCTCTTTAGTCAAAAACACAATTTGTATAGGCCCTAAAAGGAAATGAAATCACTGACAAGGGGAAGCCACACCGGAAAATCTGGATGAACCCCTCGGCCAATGTAGGAGTCGAACCCCTGACCTCCAGACTAACGAATGAGCGTCTCTTCACTTAGTCACACACTCTTAAAACAATGGTGTCTAAAATCGGACAAACACTGTTGCAAAATGATCACAACGTCAGTAACAATGATAGATTTAATTTCACAATCTGGTGTTATCTTTTTATATATGGGATGCTTTGACTGGGTGGGTATATTCCTAAAGTATGTATTTTACCTATGACACGCTATTTGTTTTTGTTACTAATATTTTTATGATATCTAAATTGTAATTCGTTAAATAATTTGAATTGAAAAACAAATCGAACCGCCATTTTGTAAAACACTAATCTTATCTGTTCCCGTTTTTTTTTTTTTTTTTTTTTATTGACGTAAACAGTAGTAAATACCAATCTCCATCCAGGTCAGTTGAAGAATGAATTTCCTTAAGCATTTCGTAAATAATTTATTTGTTTGTAAAATCTAGTAGCAGAAATCTTGAATATAAATTTGAATAAACCCTATTCAACTTCGTGATAATTAAATCGGGAAAACATTAAAAGCTATTAAGTATGAATTTTTCCAGACTAAAAGATTTGAATTATTTCCGCAAAATCAGACACAAGTTAGTACTGTGATAGAGCATAGCCATGTCTTATAACACTGCTGCAGCGCATGCGTCACGTATCATAACACGGCGTTACTATATGCGACACCTATATGCGGTAGCGTCGATTTTGGCCAAATTTACGCCACTCCCTTCCAACTAACATCTTGTGCTTCCTGACTCACACGGCGCACATACTCATAAATGTACGCCAGGTTTCGAAGGGGTTCCACAGAACACCTTAAAGTTACCCTTATTTCCTATACACAAAATACAATCTAATCATATGTCTTCTGCTAACAGACATCATTTTAACACATATTCATTTCATTTCATTTCAGCTGGAAGCTTTATCGCCGTATAAAATAATATATTTATGAAATAAATGGTTTTATCCATTAAAAATAAAATTTGTGGCGTTATTTATTTATATTTTTATTTCATAATTTGCGACGCAAAACAAATTGCGTCACAAACTATTGAAACGCGATTCGTGGATAAAGATACCAGTTGGAATGATAGAATGCGTCCTGTAGGTGAATCTCAAATAATCCATTCTGTGTCCATATTAACCACCATAGGATTGTTGTTATATAGCTCTTCCCAGTTTGTGTAATTTAGAAATCCTTTTGATCGTAACATCTGGATACTCAGATTCTGGGACAAGAAACATTGCCCCTCTAAAAGAAAGAAATGCTCAAATGTGAAAAACTTTCCATGTAGAAAATTTGTAATATTTTTTTATGGTGATAAATTATTTGAAAATCAAGACGTCAGCGTTGTTTAAAAATTTGGGGCCTATGTAAAATTGTTTCTCGTCACCTGTGTAGAGCTAGCCATAGCCATGTTCGAATATTGAAAATAGATAATGTAAATGCCTTGGGTTTATCAGATGAAATACCACATTATATGTCTCGGTTAATGGAAACGTATTTGTCTTGTGTTCTTGGGTATTGACACCCCTATAAATAATTATAGAGATAAACTAGATAACCTAATTTCAACCAGTAGTAACATAAGCAACCCAGGTCACTCACCTTATCTGATTTTCAAACGAAATGAAATGAAATTGGGTTTAATGTCTTGCTGTTGGTTTACAAACGAGGGAGCAAGACTGATTTAAGAAGACCATTAACGGTTGTATCTACAAAGAGACGGTCATACCAGAATATAGACGATATCATGGTAGTAATACCAGTATCTGATACATGTGCATTGTACTTAGTTCTGACTTCATTAGCTCAGTCGATGCAGAAACCACATTTCATTTAATTCACTTAGTTATACCTGCTACTAACTATTCAACTTTGTGAAAGTCTACCTCCCCATCTTGACGTCTGCCCCACCCCACCACCACCCCTCATACTGACTAAAAGATAATAAAACGTAACCCCTTCTGAATTTCAGCTGCATTTCTGCCAATAGCGTTTACGGCTAGCAAATAAATATCACAGGCAGTTAACATATTATAAGACCTTTATTTCAATGTAAAGAAAAACTACAATCTGAATAGCGCGCAGTTACTAACACTCGTTGATATGCGCATTGTAAGATTACCGTATTTTTTGGTGGCCTGAGTATGCTGAATAAGCACAAGACAGTTAATACTAAACAATTTACATAACGTTTGGAATATCTATCTCTGCTACATGGAGCAAAATGGCACATGGGTACTGTGTGTGACAAGTATGGTGCTCATGCCCACTGCGCTTAACAGGACGTGGTCAAAAACATTAATGCATTGATCTGCTATTAGGATAGGCCTTATAAGATACATTAAAGCACCTAAATTACCACAGGCTAAGTAAAGTGTGTCAAAAGTTGACTGATTGTGTAATAGCTTCGACAATGTAATAAGAAAATGCCTGACCAATAAATAATTGAATGAAAGGTATACACATACGATCCTAGCAGGTGATCTTTCCACGTGAATAACATATGCAGGCGTTTTCAACACCGAACAACACATGTATTTCACGGAATACCTATAACCGATTTAAAACGTCTCCTAATTTATGAACCCTTTTCTAAGCAAAACTAGTAAACTTGATCTTTAAATGGCTTGTAGTAACTGGGTAGAGTAACAACAAACACATACTTATGGAAACTTGTAGCAACAGTACTGGGCACAAAATATATAGGAATACAATGTACAATAGATAGATTTTCAGTCGTAGCCTGGTGTTTCACTCTCCCAAACATTCTTTGATTTCTTCTGCTGGAAGGACAGAGGTATTATATAGATAACAATCTGCCCGAATAACCACTGCAGTGTTATTCCCGGTAGTCTATATGGGGAAAAAAAAAAGTGGGGCTGCTCATTTCGAACGGTGGAGCATTATTTTAAATAATTGTCCGAAGAATCAGTGACTTCAATCGAATGGAATGGAACTTGGCTAGATGAATTTATTAACACAACGGCTGTGGTGGATGTAGCCCGCGGGCCAGTGTATGCTTGACCCCTATATGGACAGTTATAGTGAGTCCACTACATGTCTACTGGACATATGTTTTATTTTGACAACTGGTTTGGGTTGATAATGGTTGAACGTTATCTAGGTTAACAATCTCATTAAGGAAATACTGTGTATGGTTGAATATGAAAAAAGCAACTTGTCATTAAATATTAAGTAATATATTAGCATATTTTTTAGAACAAATAATAATAAAACATAATGTTTTTGGCCAGTCAATCGTTTTGACTTTTATTGATGTTCATTAATCATCTTCTATACAGTTTTTGTTAAACAAAATTGCATTATTCTGATAAAATTAAAGAGAGATTAAAATGAAACTAATAAACATATCTGATAATTAATCAAATTCTTTAATGTGGTATGTAATAAACATCTTCCCTATAAGAAAATTATTTTAACCATAAAAGAGAAATAGACACGCATAATACCTTTATATATAAGTAATTGTTGCAATATCTATTTTCTTATTGTTTAAGACATAAATAGAAATAACATCTTTCAAGAAAACTTAGGCGCGATTTGCAATCAATTGATAAAATAGTTAAATTATTGTCTTGTATTTGGTTACTATGAATACTACCACCCACCCCCCTCTCGGGCGCAATGATTATTATATATATATATGCTGAAGCGGGTGTATATTTCACGAATAAATATATATTTTTAATTAAAGTATCTCCGGGGGAATCAAAAGGTTGGAACTGCGTGTTTGCTAAATTGTACAGGATTGCCAAAAATCGCATCGAGGTTAAGAATCAAAATGTGTGTAAAATGAAGTATTTTTCTAAAGATTTTCTGGATCATGTCCTTTTCACGACCTATACTGCTCCAATCAGTGACATCATGAGCCAAGCAGGAAAAAAATTACTACCTCTATTTATGTTGAACCTGATCTGTCTCTAAACACTAATATCAAGGACATAGAGTAGAAGAATGCATAGAAAAGTTGGATGTAAAAGTTAAATGACATAACCAGTGACAATAAGAACAACATTAATTTATATCTTGTAACCATTGGAAACACAAATAGTGCACCAACTGACTGTTAGTAACCCTGCTGTATATTTGGATTCGGCACTAAATATAAAAATACATGTGTCCAACATCATCAAAAAGGCAAATATTCATCTGTACAATATTGGAATATTCGACCATTCATAGACTTTGATATCACAAAATTATTGATTAACGCTTTTATGTCATTTTCTGATTTCGGTCTCGTTATTTTACTCTCTGTTAAAATTCCTACTTGATCTATTACAGAAAATTCAGATTAAGGCTGCCAGTGTTATGACCAGGACTAAACTATCTGAACCTTTATGAATTAATTTTAAGATCAATACCTAATTTTTCAACGACCCCTCTGCACCAGCTTATTTAACAGATTTATTAACACAATTTGTTCCAGATAGATCTTTACTTTCATCAAATGTAACCAGTTTGTACTGCTTCTAAATGCAAACTTGAAGAAAGCATTCGCTTAGGCTCGTTCAAAAGAGTGGAATTAAATAAACAAACTGTTCAGAATAGCTCCAATATATCAATTTTCAAAAAAGGTTTAAAACAGAATATTTTCGAATTAATTATCAAAATTAAATTTATGTTATAGTTTGTATATAAAACGCGTCAAGTTGTATATGTCTGATAATTTTGTGTTATTTGTCGATGTTATATCCTTTGTAAAGCTCACAGAGCAGTCAAACTGACCGAATATTCAGCGCTCTATTATTATCTATCATTATTATATACTGCACTTTTTAAACTATTTATAATTATTTTAACGGCTTAGAAATACGACAACTATAATTATAAAAGATGCGCATAATTTTCATTCTGAAGAAACAAAAGGGTGATTTTTGTAAAATGTCAGATACATCCTTTTGGCTCCCCATTGATAATATACTGTAATTTGTAAGAAAATAAAAAAAAATGGTAAGAGCGGGGTAAAACATTTGTATGGCTCCTATGGGGGAAAACGGTATCTAAATATGTAAATAAGGGGCAAGTATCAACTTGCACATGATAACTAACAATTTTATAAATAAATCTAGTTTAAATTGTAATGGTGTAACTGATCCTTAGGTGTGTTTTAAATAGTACATCGCCATCGTTATGTCTCTCGGAATATAATAATTGATTTGAATCCAAGCCTGAGATCTGCTAGCGTTAATCGTTTGGTTTCGTTTAGTAATACGAAAATTAAGCCGTGTGATATTTGACATTTACTTTAAGAAGGAACACGTTTGTGGATGCAACGCGATTTGGGCATTTTCGTTACCTATAATTGGTACCAGTACATGATATCATTACAACGATTACGAGAAAAAGGTAAGTTAATTAAGCTAATTATATTCATTAAAACTATAATTCGTAGCATATTTACACAGGTGCTTTGCCGGGACCAGTCAATTTTCCTAAGCCAACAAGTGGACAGCCTGGTATAACATCAACTACTGGAGTAAGTCAACAGATGAACACAATATCAGCAAGTAAGTAGACACTTGATAATATGTGTTAACAGGTTCGTACTATTCTAGAATGCTGACTATCTAAAGGAAAAGGTAATGCTTGACAAAATAGGCTCAACAGATTCCAAATATAATTTATATCGGATTTATTCTCGTGTAACAGGAGAAATATAAGAAAGCTCAAAATTGACTTCTAAAGAACATTTAATGTATTGAAATAAAATTGAACATATGTTATTTCGGAAATGACCTAATTGGCAATACGCTCTTCGCATTATTGGTGCCTGTGTGTGATATAACGGTGTGTGCTTGGGAGTATTACTGCAACCTTTTAAATTTAATTAAAATGAAACCGAATAATTTAATCATTTCAGTTACCGTTCCGGCGACATCTTCTAATCAGGTGATACATACAAATGGCCAAACAGGTAAACTATCTAAAAAACTTTCAACAGATAAATACATACATACATGCATCACTTATAACTGCAGTTGTATTTATATCAGCATGCATTTCCCAACAACAGCAACCTTCTGTGTACATGTAGTTTGATCCAAGTCCAATCTCAGATTATTATGGTTTTAAAGGGTCCTCGGGAATTCAACGAAAAAAGAAATTGTGCTTTGGAAAAATAGGGTTATTTGATATTGGCCTACAATTAAATATAAACAAATGGACAATAATTAAATCAACTTAAAGGCACTATATATTTACTCATTTAAGTGAATTTTTATGGTAAGTTCGTTAAGACAAGGTTCTTCAAATCTGTTCTAGAGCTGAGCTATTAAGCCCATTTCCAATATCCAAAGTGAACCTAAATGCCCCTGGAAATCCCTCTATCAACCAAGATACTAATGCACCTTCACTTTACATAAAAGCTGCATTTAATCAAATCTTCCCTAATAAGCAATCAGTATTCTACAAACATTCGACTAACAGATGGGTCAGGTGAAACTTTCGCATCCCCAAATAGCGCAACACAAACTATGGTTTGAGTTCATTTTCTTGGAAGTCAGTTTCACGAGCTGGGCAGAACACAAATACGGTAGTTGGTTCAAATTTGTATTTGAACAGCGCAATTTCTGTCGGTATATCTTGAAGGCCATTAGCTTCGAACAATATCGTTGGACATTCTTATGGTACCAATATTGGAGTGATAGATATAGCAAAACCATCCTCTGTGGTTTCAGGATTTACAATAGCACCCAGTCTGTAAACTTCAAACAGCATCGGATTTAACAAAATCTTAACTCCTTCCACAGGTACAGCCGTAGGTGGATCTACGGCGTCTCCAAAAGGCGCAACACAAACCATAGCAGGAGTTCATTCTGTGGGAAACCAGTCGCCAATTTCAACAGCTGGACAGAACACAAATACCGTAGTTGGTTCAACATTATCTTTGAATAGCGCAAATTCTATTAATAGTGTCGGTATATCTGGACAGTCTCTTGGTACCGGTATTGGAGTTGTTGATCTCATTAAACCACCCTCGGTGGTTTCAGGATTGACTACGACAACCAGTTCGAACAATAATAGTCTTTCCACTGTTAACAGCATCGGACAAGCGGGACAACTCACTTTAAAAACAACAGGTGCAGGAGTAGGACCATCCGTAGCTGGGAAAAGTACAACCAACATAGCCCAGATTTTAACAACTGCTGCACCAACAACCACCCCGAGCACTATTCAAACGATGCCTAATCATATTGGACTTTCAAACTCAAATGTGACACCTGCTGCGTCGATTCCAATTCCAAGTGTTAATCCTGGACAAACAACAATAGCTCCTACAGGTCAGGCTATATTTAACGTATTTATCGGATCTACCCACCCCATACATGAGCATAAAATCATTGAGCAATTGGGGTCAGGACGCAACATTAACGGTACAGAATAAATAAAGTCACATACGGAAAAAGATAGCTTCGGTTCGGGAATTACAAAACGCTTTGGTGGATCGAAAGACTTATCTTCTAGCATGGTTCAGCCAACTTCTAATGGTATCTTCACACAAGACCATATTTTCAAACACTGAAAACACGTTGGCAGGAAAGGTTGTGGGAGAAAATTTGCCCATTGGCGCTTTTAATACACCCTTTTTACCAATTAACATGCATCAGGGTAATGCTGAAGGTATAATACGCAACATTTCCCACACTAACACAGTATCTGTATCTTTGACACCTTTCTTGTCGGCCTTATTCAATACAGAACCAGCCATTGATCATGTCGCGTAAATACATATTTGTGCTACATATATATTTTTGCCCCTCCCCCTCGCCGCCTTTTAAAACGTTCCACCTTTCTGCATCAACAAAACTAATGAAGACGGACATACGCCATATGTAAGCGACTAGGCTATCTGTCCGCTCTACACCACTGACGAGAGGAAACTACGCTAAAAAAAAGTTCAAAGGAACTATCTTGACCAACTGCGCGGACGAACACGGGACCTCAGAGGGCTACCGTTGTTCCCGCTTTTGGAAAATCCACGAAGACAGGTCTAGATGTTCATAAGGTTAGCCCCAAAAAGCTATTGCATTGACGAAACCCTGGAACACCATATTTCTAACCGGCAAACGTAAATACAACGCGAGAAAATGTTCAAAAAATTACAAAGCCGCGTTCCATTTTGAGTTTGTCTTATTTGTTTACCAAACAATATTAACATTAACGCGGTATGAAAATGTATACCGCGAAATTATAATTAGCAACTGAAGTAGAAAAACACTGTATAAACACTTTTCTTGTTTTCTCATTCACATTCAATTCTCTGAGTAACATTGACCCTGTTAAAGACTTCTACGCACGACCGAACTATTGAAATAAAACTAAACCATAATGTGTCAGTCCCGCGATGACCTAGTTTGTGTCGAGTGGACGTTAAGTTCCATTTCTCTCTTTATAGGGTCAATGATTTGGACAAGTTTCAAAGTATTAATATCATGAATATTTTCAAATTCAACTTTATATTCAGATTATTAGTACTAATCATCCATCTAGAGTTTGTTTTATTTGTTTACCAAAGAACGTTATATTGACAATAACGCGATATGAAAATGTATACATCGCAATTAAAATTTGCAATTGTAGTAGAATAGCACTTTTAAAAACACTTTTCTTGTTTTCTCATTCACAGTCAATTCTCTGAGTAACATGGACCCAGCAACTCGCCTTCAATTTTCTGGTAGTACATCTGGTATGCCAACACCTACTGGCGGCATGACAAGTACCAACAGTCAGCCGTTTTCTGTCGGTGGTTTGACAGCTGCTGGCAATCCCATATCATTTACTGGCGGTACACCAACTACGAACACAGGAATTCTCAGCGTCTCGTTTTCTGGGAATCCTTCTGGAGGTGCACCAACCTCGGGTGTCCTTGCCCCTGGTATGACAAATAGTGGCGGTCAAACCTTTTCGTTTTCCGGTAGTCCAACTGGTAGTCAAACATCAACTGGCAGTAGTTCTATAAGTGGTAAGTCACAATCACGAGTCCGTATTGCAAAATACTAGACCTTTTAAAGGGGACATTTTTTTTACAATAAATTTGATATGTTGATGGGTTTTTTCCATTTTAACTATTTATAAACAAGAATCTCTTATATATTTTTTAAAAATTATATATTTTATCTGTGATACTTGTTTTTGTTTTGTGTATGAAAATATATTAATGTGACCGTAATATAATGTGTATTCGTTAAATTTACTATGGTTAGCGCAATATAGGTGATTGGGGTTCAGGTAGTCATGGTTGGAATCTAGATTTGTGAAAATATTTATATATTCTATTGTATACCGACCACTTGGGGATTTTAATTACTTATTATTAGTGATGTAACCTAATAAATTCTATCTTGTGTGTTTTTAAGGCTCTACAGGAATCCAAACAACGCAACTTATTTCACCTGCCAACCCATTGTATACAGGTACGTTTTTTAACGTCAAATCCGGTTACTGAAATACTACTCAATTCATTTGTGGAAATTTATGTTCAACACAATGAAATTCTCATACACTGCCCTGAAGGTAATCTAGTCAAACCTTAATTCATTAATCGATCTCAAAGAGTTTGTCCTTCTAATCCAGTGCCTTTCAAAATTGGAGTTTCGCAAAGGTCTGTTTTATTTTTTTGGTACCAACTTTCATCTTTCTGTACTGATGCACCGTTAGATATCATTGTAAAGTTGATATCGTTTACCAATGAACCAAAAACTGTTATAAATGAAAAACATTGACACACAGTTCGATGGTTCGTGTTCACACAAACAGATCAAAGTCTTAATTTATATACAAACTGTTTATTAAAGTTAGTTAAAAATATGGAAATAGGACAGTATTCATAAAGTAAGTGTCATGTCACTGAGGTGTTAAAACCGCGACTTTTGAATGATATGCACATTTATTTGTTATGTAAAGTTTCCATTCGTGCTAAGATTGAAATCGTGGTTTTAATGGAGGAGTAATTGCTGTAGCCCGATCGTGGGCTCAACAGGGGCAATCGCATCGTAACGAATCGCACGACTGTGGAACCTAAGATTAGATTTGTAAATGACCGGTGGATTGGATGGCCGCAAAGTTAACATGTGCGTGCTGTATAATAAAGTCAATTTGCGGGGTTTCGATTCCCAAATTGTAATGTGACAAGGTGGAGGATCGCGTGTCCAACCTCATGGGATTTCTCTGGTGGTTCCCCCTCCCAAAGAACCCTACGCTCAAGCGAATTTTTGAATTAAGTTGAACCGTCTGTTAGTCGTGAAATAGCCTAGTTTGTGTCGCCTGGACTTTACCTCCAAAAGACTATTAGTACACACATCTTCATTTCTCTAAGTGCAGTGATCTTTGGCAGTTGGAGTAATCCCGACAGTCAATAGCATGAGCTAAGGCCGATTACCCTCTGGTTAAATTCCGATGATAGCTATGAACTTACAACTATTTAGATCCTATCTGCCCTTTAATATTTAAATAGATGTATACATATGTCTATATTGGTAAAATAATTTCTATAGATTTCCATTTTAATTGTTTTCAGATCAAGGACAAGGAGAAATTAACAATGGTAATATTTATCTTTAAAAATTATTATCACTAAACTTTAAATACGCAGTAGTGTATGCAATTGCCTTCGTTCTTGTGAATTGCTAACACTGATTTTATTCTTTTATTTATCGTTTCAGCTTTCTCGGTTATGGGAGTTGAGGGAGCATCTGGAATGACCGGAGTGGTTATCTAATTTCAAATTTTAATTCACAATATTTAAAAGATATTGTATATAAATAATAATTGTTCAAGTGCAGAATGAATAAAATATTTGAACTGTCTTACGTGTTTTCTTCTCTTTTTTTTTGGGGGGGGGGGGGTCATGTTTATTTAGTTTTTAGTTTTTCCAGTTTGTGGTTTTATTTAAATACAAATATAGATTGTTGGAGGGAATAAGAAAACATAACCTTTTAAATGCTGAATAAATTCACCTTGCGAAGCACATTTTCAACATCAACTAAATGATAAGCTGAAATATTTTGTGAATATACAATTCTGTTATTTTAATGATTATTTTAATATATATATATATTTGTATCTTTTCTTCAGCAATGCATCCAGCGAGCAGGCAAGCAAACAGCGCTCAGACAGGTTTTTATCTATTTTTAATTTGAAACCATGCTTTCTCGCTGAAGGGGCTATTTACCAAAAGGATACAGTGGATGGTCGCATGAGACTTCTTCAGAACCAAATATTCGACTAAAAAAGGTGGACACGTTTTGAGAACGATTCATTCTAATTACTTAGCTGCTTCAACAACATACGCTAAACTGTGTACAACTGAATCCGACTGACACCAAAACTGCGAATAATTGAGTTTTAGTGCCATAATAATTCGTTTGGTAAATAGCCCCTCCAATTAATAAAACTTATATTTAAAAAAAAATCCTGTTTTTAGAACGTGTGCTCGATTGAGCAGTATACTAGAGCATCTCTCAATTTTTGCACCTTGAAACAAAACGCATGCTGTTCTAGATACTAACGTAACTGTTTGCTTTACACCATTAATTTACCACAAATTTGGCGCTGTGATTTTTTCAAAATTATATTTCAAATTACTTCAATCAAGCACATGTTAAGATCCAAATTCCAGCATGCTTTTTGGTGAAAGGTATTAACTTTTTAAAAAAATGGCATACGTTCTAAACGATGTTTGCTTCACTGACGCAGCGAATGCGTGCGCTTTTATCAGCATTAGAAAGGTATTGGTTTCGGTCCCTCCTGCCTCATCACTATAAAATAACCATTATCACCATATGAATTACGTGTCTTTCTAAAGCAGTGCTTCTCAACCTTTATGATACAATTCCCCACTTCAGAAATATTTTCTCCGCTATTCACCCCTGGCACTATAAAACTTCAAATTACTAAAAACTGAAACATGCTAATTAGGTATCGTTGCAAACACAAATTTAATGGAACAGATGCCACATTAAATGCACAATGGAGATGTTGTGACCCTTGTTTAGTAAGCACCTTGTGTTTTTTGTTTTTGAACAAGGGTATTAAACTAAGCGATCGACGATCTATCTTACCTAGCTGCCTATAGTCTATTTCCCATTGAGGTGAGACTAGGTTACCCACTTCCCTGACAATCAACAGTATAGCAAGATAGGATAAGCCCCATTATACTCAGCGTCGAAATTACTTATGCCAGTGCTAGTCAGTCATTTAGTTTCCGACCAATGGCTACACGGGTTTGTGGTCGGTAACATTCTGACTGATAGCTCTCGGTCAGGAGCCTGAAAGCTCAATTCATGCAAATTCCCTCAATTCACAAAATTCACCCCTTTGTGTATAATTCCCCCCCCCCCCCCAATTCCCCCCTTTTCCAAATTTCACCCCTGAACATTTCGAATTCATCCCTGGGGGTGCACACGGACCCCGGTTGAGAAGCACTGCTCTAAAGGATGTATGTGCACCATTTGTGTTCTAGCTCAAGTTAGACGTTCCAATGTTAATATTAAGTTTGACTTTAGATGATTTCTGTTTGAAAAGTTTTGGTCAATTTGGTAAATTTTATCCATTTCATTTTTCTTTCGTCTACCGGTTAAAATTTATTAAATTAAATTTCCCAAACGTCCATATTCATAGCCGAACAATTAATTATAGCAAGACAGACTAAACTAATATGTTTTGATATCTTTCTGCCTACGATCCGGGTCGTTAAAACAGAGTTGTAATACAATAAGAAGTGAACTATATTATGTGTTTTCCGTTTACGATTTCTTATCATCATGTCCTTATAAATACTTAAATGAATTGATTTTACTTAATTATCATTCCCTTTCTGTTATGTTCTAATTAATTATTTTCTACGCAAACATGTGTGCAACTATTAACGGTTAATATTGCATTTTCCTTGGAAACTCTAAAACGTGAGAAAAAAGTAACTAATCTTTACCAATATTTTTTATTGAAGTAAAAAGCAGGTAGTATAAACATTTACAGTATTCTTCACACCTGTAAATAAACATGGTTTTAAACTCGACCTTTTAAATAAGTTGACAACATGGCGTTTTTTCAAATTAGTGATAATGGTCCTGCGGCGGTTAGATTCTTTTCATTAATGGGGTTGATTTAACAAATTAATAATACGGGCTAATTATTCCAACTCGCATTAACTTTTCAGAATTCCACGAAAGTTGTGAAGACTTTTTTATTCGACGTGAAGTAACTAAACAGTCTTTTACGATTGTATGAAATAATTGAGACCCATCAAGAACTCCATCGTTGAGATAGAGAAGCTTTAAATTTCGTACTGAATCATAAATTGGCAGCTTATTATATTTTTTTTTCAAGGAGTAGTTCAGCAAGGACGCGTTCCAAATGCCAAACTCTAACTATTTGCGATAATTATGTAAGTCAAAATTTGTTATGAATAAATAGAGAATCTCATACGAGGTTTTTTGATATCAAAAAAGACCAGTTGGAGATTTTATTTATCACCCATTTTTTCTTACATGCACAAATCTTTCTTACTGAATCTGATAACATCATTTTTTTGACAGCAGTTTACCTATTGCAAAGTCCTATATATTTACCAAGCATTTCCTTCGAGGTCAATTAAATAAAAACAGTTTCTTTTTAACAAAACAAAAGAAGGTACTTTTATCTAAAATAAGTGGTTTCTGTTCCCTTTTTAATGACCAGTGAAATACATGTAATTTATCAAATATGTAATTTATCACACAATCGATATCTACTGTCAAATGTGTTTTGGGGTGATAAGATATTATATGAAGTTAATAACAATTACTTTCTTTCTAAAATTGATCGTTGTTCATTAGTCACTCATTCGGAAAGTGTTTCGGGTCATAATTTTTACCTAAACAGAGCGTATGTGTAAGTGGTGCACACGACCTTTAGATTGAAAGACTTGTAATATATTGTGAGTGCCAAATTTAATAAACATCATGCAAAAATTGGATTCGTTTTTCCAGATAATTAGTTTATATTTCTGTTAAAATCCTTTTAATACCAAAGAAAATGTGTTGCACACAGATTTGAATTCTGGCAAAAGTTCACATAAATCTAGTATTATACAAATCAGCACGTGTAAGGTCAGCGGTATAAATGATTGTGTACTACCTTTTAAGCTTCAAATATTTTCTTAGTTTGTGGTGGATGTTCCATACAATTTATCGCCAATACGTTCTTGACACACATCAGGGATCATTTTCCAATGTAACACACTCCATTTTTTTCATGGCATTCATGATCGGTCCAAGGGATAACCTACGAAATGAAGGCGTGTTTATTCATATTAATAACCGGCGTGCATAGAAATGTCCAACAAAGCTAGGGACTATTAAATTGGTTTCGTCCGCCCGTCTGTTTGCTTTTTAGACTCAATTATTTAAACTTGGTATATGTGTTTAATACGCGAACTCAATATTGAGCATTTTCTGCATAGGCTAAACTATCAGATGTAAGCAATTTTATTCGATAGCTTTGATTTTTAAATGGTGACACAAAGTTCGATAGTGAATTTTCTATGCCCCGGTTCAACAGAGTTATTAATTTTAACGGTATCTTTGGGTATGTGAGAGAGGCGGTGATACTTGATGTAACTTTTCATTGCAACAATACCCAGACTGATACTAGTTGTGACACCACGGTGGCTGGGCCGGTAAGACGTTGGTTCGCTAATTTGGATGTTCGATCTTTGCATTGGGCCGAGAAAGTTTATCCAGATTTTTCAGCGTGGGATCCACTTGTTAGTGGTACAGAACAGAGGGCCTAGCAATGGACAATGTATATTCGTGCACGTAAAGATCGCTTTGGAGTTGGAATTCGACATAAGGGTGGCCGTAGTGCCGCTATCTTGAAAAATTCCCATTATGTCTTTATTAGCCCGGACAGGAACAGAACAGTGGGACTTTAAACTCAATTTCATTTCATTTCGATACTAGGTGTATAGTTTCATTACAACAATACTTCGACAATGAGCATGTTCTGACTTTGGTTAATTGGAGTGATAAGGAATTTTATTAGTCGATAACTTTGATTCTTATTGGGTGAGTGTGATACTAACTAACTAGAAGACTTTGTCGTCGAGGTTTTAGAAGACAATAATCATTAGTTGGAGGCTGTGGCGGTGTTCGGTCATAAACATTGATACACAATAAGTGGCGACACTTTGTCGTGAGCATTTTGTGCCTAAGCTAAGAATAGTAAATGATGACATGCAATGGGGTTTTACGTCCTACTGTTCTGCTCCGCCTGTGCTAATGAAGATGGGCATGTGCTATACAGTGTGCTATGGGGCAGCTTACTCTCATATCGAATTCCGACTGCGAATGGATCTCGGGTTTCCGTCCAATCCAGACGACTGTGCGTTTTACCTTGCAAGGCAATAAGGCATCCTGTCCTGAACCACTGAAAGACTGGAAAATCCCGAAGAACTTTCTCGAGCAACACAGGGATCGGACATGGGACCTCCAGGCAGCGAGCCAACGTCTTACTCACTGGGTCATCATGGCCCCGGCTAAGTATAGATAAGCACCTTGATTCCTTCTCGCTTGACAGAAAAATAAATGTGCAATTAACTGGTGTGTCATCTATGTATATTGTGACATCAGTTTCACTTTTGGCTTGCCTAAATTTGCACTTGATTTGTCGAAAGCGAATACGGAAAAAAAATTGTAACATTTGGGGTATTTTTGTTAGCAATGTGGTAGACGAACTTAGGAATAGGACAGATTAATAATAGGTTTTAACACAGACAGTTTTTCAAGGTTGTGACTTTGATCAAGATGTGGCTCAGGTCATTCGACACTAATCATATACTTTTTTCTATTTTTCAATTTCTCCATATGCTTGAATAACCACAACTCTCAAAAATTACAGGACAATTTTCTTTTTAAATAAAAGAAGTTGGGCTATTTAGTCGTCGCTATAAACATATCTCGTGCAAATGGGCATCTCCTTACATTTTCGTTTATAGAATGAATGGTGCCGTTTATTTTATAAAGCTTTGGAATTAATTAATGAAGGGGTCTTCAATTCTGAACCTTTGATCATGTTTTTTTGTATACACCAATCAGCTACGTCTCTAAATGGTTAAAACGAGCACGCTAAACTTAATACTGGCATATGAATCTTTACAAGTAAATAAAGTTAGTGGTATCATCTAAAAGTATGTATTTTCAATGTACCGTGTGTTTAAATCGATATCGCAAAGGAAACGATTTATTTCGACCACATAAATGTATACATGCAGCAAACACATATTGGCTTATTCAAATTTATTCCTATCACAGCATTCAGAAAGTCAGCCAAGACGGTTACAGTGTACACCAAAAAGGAATCTCCAGCTACAGTAAGACGTAACATGCGTCCGTCACCGATCGGACCAACACAAATGATACAAGTACTTGTGCCTAATCAAAACATTCCTTTTAATACAAGAAGAAATGTGATACCAAAATTATCAAACCCACCTATTCCAACCAAGAATACCATTGTACCAAATAAGATTGATCAAAATCAAAGACTTAGGGTTCCAGCAAACACTATTACAAAGAAACCTAGACCAGGGATACAACTTTTAATTAAAAGGCCGTCATCGCTTAATTTGAGAGAAGTGAGAAAACCTACCCTTAAAATAAATTCACCTCAAAACCGGGGTGTGTATAATGAAATAGGGAAAACTAATACCATGACAAAGCCAAACCTAACAAGTACAACCAGGCTAGCAGTTGCTGGTCCGGCATCTGCTGTTGTTGGTTCAACAGCAGCGAACGGAACCCCGCATGCTTCCTCTTTTATGCCAGAAACACAGAATTCCCCATCATACGGGGTGGCCCCAATCAGTGCTATTTCAACAACAGCATCATCTGTAAAATGGACAGGACGGAAAATAATATCTCCGCTCGGTGGAATGACACAGTCTAGTAATATCATTAATAATAATAATTTACAAGGTCTGGCACAGTCTCTACCAAACACAATCATTGCAAATACTATTACTGGCAAAGAGTCCACCGGATCTGGGAAGAGAATAGCCGTTCCTTCAACTATCGGTAGTACACAATCTAGTACATTGCAAAATAGTGCGTTGCAAAATTTACACCCGGTTATTGCAACTAATATCGTTCCTGCAAGCCAAGCAACTACACGTCAAACTACAAACTTATTATCTACAAGCCCTATTATTCCACCCACGAGCCAAACTGCGTCTTTTACTGGTGCAACATCTCTGATCGCAGAGGCTAACCCAGCTACTAGCCAAACAGGCCAATCTTCACCTATTATTCCTTCCACGAACAAAACTAAAAGGCAATCAATTGTAGGACAAGCTACAATCCAACAAGCTACCAGCACGTCCACCACATTCACAAGACAATCTGCACAACCAACTGGTCAGCCTCCTAGTGGAGTAGCATCTGTTGGGACATCACCTACTATCCAAGCGTCTGCTGTAAATATTGCAGCGTCAAACAACCCAGTGAATTTATCAGTTAGCCAATCACCTGCTACAAATCCATTAACTACAAGACAAGCTACAATCCCGGTATCTACAACCCAAACTTCATCTTCTACTGGTCCAATATCTGGGGCGACAGTGCCTATTGGGATCCCAACTACACTATCTACAAGCCAAACGGCTTCATCAACTACCGCTGCTTCGTCTAGTAACCAAACAGCTTCAGCTGTACGCCAATCACCAACTGTCACTATTCCAACAACTTCAGGACAAACTAAAAACCCAGTATCTACAGCCCAAACTGCGTCTTCTACTGGTCCAATCTCTGGTGGGGCAACATCTATTGGGATCTCGACCACATCTTCAACAAGCCAAGCTGCTTCTTCAACTGGCGCGCCATCTAGCCAAACTGTCCTTCCTATAGGCCAAATTACAACTTCTAATATTCCATCTACTACGCACCCAAATGTACCGTCTAGTGGTGGAACAACTATAGTCAGGCCCAATGCTGGTATTTCGTCCACAGCAAGTCAAACAGCATCACCTACAAGTCCAGGAACTACACTATCTATAAGCCAAACTGCTTCAACTACCGCTGCTACTGCTAGTAATCAAACAGCTTCAGCAGTACGCCAATCACCAACTGTCACTAGTCCAACAACTTCGGGACAAACTACAAACCCAGTATCTACAGCCCAAAGTTCATCTCCTACTGGTCCAATCGCTGGTGGAACAACATCTATTGGGATCTCGGCCACTTCTTCTACAAGCCAGAAAACGTCTTCAACTGGCACGCCATCTAGTCAAACTGGATTTGCTACTGGCCAAATTACAACTCCTAATATTTCATCTACAACGAGCCCAAATGTGCCGTCTAGTGGTGGAACAACTATTGTTACAACCAGTGCTGGCAATACTTCTACAGCAAGCAAAACAGCATCTCCTACAAGTCCAGCAACTACAGGACCAGCTACAAACCCTACCTCTGCAGTCCGAACTGCAACTTCTACTATCCCATCTTCTGCTGGTGCATCATCTTTTGGGTCAACTTCATCTTCACCTACTACTTCAACAGCTTCAACGGTAAGCCAACAGCCACCACCTGCTACAAGCCAATCAATTATAGGACAAGCTATAATACAACAAGCTACCAGCACGTCTACCCCATTCACAAGTCGATCTGCACTACCAACTGGTCAGACTTCTAGTGGAGTAGCATCTGTTGGGACACCACCTACTATCCAAGCGTCTGCTGTAAATATTGCAGTTTCAAACCACCCTGTGACTTCACCACTTAGTCAATCGACACCTGCTACAACCCAAACTTCATCTTCTACTGGTCCAATATCTGGAGCGAAAGTGTCTATTGGGGTCACAACTACACTATCTACAAGCCAAACTGCTTCATCAACTACTGCTGCTTCGTCTAGTAACCAAACAGCTTCCGCAGTACGCCAATCACCAACTGTCACTAGTCCAACAACTTCAGGACAAACTACTAACCCAGTATCTACAGTCCAAACTGCATCTTCTACTGGTCCAATCTCTGGTGGGGCAACATCTATTGGGATCTCGACCACATCTTCAACAAGCCAAGCTGCTTCTTCAACTGGCGCGCCATCTAGCCAAACTTCCCTTCCTATAGGCCAAATTACAACTTCTAATATTCCATCTACTACGCACCCAAATGTACCGTCTAGTGGTGGAACAACGATAGTCACGCCCAGTGCTGGTATTTCTTCCACAGCAAGTCAAACAGCATCACCTACAAGTCCAGGAACTACACTATCTATAAGCCAAACTGCTTCATCAACTACCGCTGCTACGGCTAGTAATCAAACAGCTTCAACAGTACGCCAATCACCAACTGTCACTAGTCAAACAACTTCGGGACAAACTACAAACCCAGTATCTACAGCCCAATCTTCATCTCCTACTGGTCCAATCGCTGGTGGGACAACATCTATTGGGATCTCGACCACTTCTTCTACAAGCCGGAAAACTTCTTCAACTGGCGCGCCATCTAGCCAAACTGGATTTGCTACTGGCCAAATTACAACTCCTAATATTGCATCTACAACGAGCCCAAATGTGCCGTCTAGTGGTGGAACAACTATTGCCACAACCAGTGCAGGCCATACTTCTACAGCAAGCCAAACCGCATCACCTACAATTCCAGCAACTACAGGACCAACTACAAACCTTACCTCTGTAGTCCGAACTGCAATTTCTACTATCCCATCTTCCTCTGGTACATCATCTTTAGGGTCAACTTCATCTTCACCTACTACTTCAACAGCTTCCACAGTAAGCCAACAGTCACCACCTGCTACTAGCCAATCAATTATAGGACAAGCTACAATACAACAAGCTACCAGCACGCCTACCCCATTCACAAGTCGATCTGCACAACCAACTGGTCAGACTTCTAGTGGAGTAGCATCTGTTGGGACATCACCTACTATCCAAGCGTCTACTGTAAATATTGCAGTTTCAAACCACCCTGTGACTTCACCAGTAAGTCAATCGACACCTCCTACAACCCAAACTTCTTCTACTGGTCCAATATCTGGGGTGAAAGTGTCTATTGGGGTCCCAACTACACTATCTACAAGCCAAACTGCTTCATCAACTACCGCTGCTTCGTCTAGTAACCAAACTGCTTCAGCAGTACGCCAATCACCAACTGTCACTATTCCAACAACTTCAGGACAAACTCAAAACCCAGTATCTACAGCTCAAACTGCGTCTTCTACTGGTCCAATCTCTGGTGGGGCAACATCTATTGGGATCTCGACCACATCTTCAACAAGCCAAGCTGCTTCCTCAACTGGCGCGCCATCTAGCCAAACTGCCCTTCCTATAGGCCAAATTACAACTTCTAATATTCCATCTACTATGCACGCAAATGTACCGTCTAGTGGTGGAACAACTATAGTCACGCCCAATGCTGGTATTTCGTCCACAGCAAGTCAAACAGCATCACCTACAAGTCCAGGAACTACACTATCTATAAGCCAAACTGCTTCTTCAACTACCGCTGCTACTGCTAGTAATCAAACAGCTTCAGCAGTACGCCAATCACCAACTGTCACTAGTCCAACAACTTCGGGACAAACTACAAACCCAGTATCTACAGCCCAAATTTCATCTCCTACTGGTCCAATCGCTGGTGGGACAACATCTATTGGGATCTCGACCACTTCTTCTACAAGCCAGAAAACTTCTTCAACTGGCGCGCCATCTAGCCAAACTGGATTTGCTACTAGCCAAATAACAACTCCATCTACAACGAGCCCAAATGTGCCGTCTAGTGGTGGAACAACTATTGCCACAACCAGTGCAGGCCATACTTCTACAGCAAGCCAAACCGCATCACCTACAAGTCCAGCAACTACAGGACCAACTACTACAAACCCTACATCTGCAGTCCGAACTGCAACTTCTACTATCCCATCTTCTGCTGGTACATCATCTTTTGGGTCAACTTCATCTTCACCTACTACTTCAACAGCTTCCACAGTAAGCCAACAGTCACCACCTGCTACTAGCCAATCAATTATAGGACAAGCTACAATACAACAAGCTACCAGCACGTCTACCTCATTCACAAGTCGATCTGCACAACCAACTGGTCAGGCTTATAGTGGAGTAGCATCTGTTGGGACATCACCTACTATCCAAGCGTCTGCTGTAAATATCGCAGTTTCAAACCACCCTGTGACTTCACCAGTTAGTCAATCGACACCTGCTACAACCCAAACTTCATCTTCTACTGGTCCAATATCTGGGGCGAAAGTGTCTATTGGGGTCCCAACTACACTATCTACAAGCCAAACTGCTTCATCAACTACCGCTGCTTCGTCTAGTAACCAAATAGCTTCAGCTGTACGCCAATCACCAACTGTCACTATTCCAACAACTTCAGGACAAACTAAAAACCCAGTATCTACAGCCCAAACTGCGTCTTCTACTGGTCCGATCTCTGTTGGGGCAACATCTATTGGGATCTCGACCACATCTTCAACAAGCCAAGCTGCTTCTTCAACTGGCGCGCAATCTAACCAAACTGCCCTTCCTATAGGCCAAATTACAACTTCTAATATTCCATCTACTACGCACCCAAATGTACCGTCTAGTGGTGGAACAACTATAGTCACGCCCAGTGCTGCTATTTCGTCCACAGCAAGTCAAACAGCATCACCTACAAGTCCAGGAACTACACTATCTATAAGCCAAACTGCTTCTTCAACTACCGCTGCCACTGCTATTAATCAAACAGCTTCAGCAGTACGCCAATCAACAACTGCCACTAGTCCAACAACTTCCGGACAAACTACAAACCCAGTATCGAAAGCCCAAATTTCATCTCCGCCTGGTCCAATCGCTGGTGGGACAACATCTATTGGGATCTCGACCACTTCTTCTACAAGCCGGAAAACTTCTTCAACTGGCGCGCCATCTAGCCAAACTGGATTTGCTACTGGCCAAATTACAACTCCTAATATTCCATCTACAACGAGCCCAAATGTGCCGTCTAGTGGTGGAACAACTATTGCCACAACCAGTGCAGGCCATACTTCTACAGCAAGCCAAACAGCATTACATACAAGTCCAGCAACTACAGGACCAACTACAAACCCTACCACTGCAGTCCGAACTGCAACTTCTACTATCCCATCTTCTGCTGGTACATCATCTTTGGGGTCAACTTCATCTTCACCTACTACTTCAACAGCTTCCACAGTAAGCCAACAGTCACCACCTGCTACTAGCCAATCAATTATAGGACAAGCTACAATACAACAAGCTGCCAGCACGTCTACCCAATTCACAAGTCGATCTGCACAACCAACTGGTCAGACTTCTAGTGGAGTAGCATCTGTTGGGACATCACCTACTATCCAAGCGTCTGCTGTGAATATTGCAGTTTCAAACCACCCTGTGACTTCACCAGTTAGTCAATCGACACCTGCTACAACCCAAACTTCATCTTCTACTGGTCCAATATCTGGGGCGAAAGTGGCTATTGGGGCCCCATCTACACTATCTACAAGCCAAACTGCTTCGTCAACTACCGCTACTTCGTCTAGTAACCAAACAGCTTCAGCAGTACGCCAATCACCAACTGTCACTAGTCCAACACCTTCAGGACAAACTAAAAACCCAGTATCTACAGCCCAAACTGCATCTTCTACTGGTCCATTCTCTGGTACGGCAACATCTATTGGGATCTCGACCACATCTTCAACAAGCCAAGCTGCTTCTTCAACTGGCGCGTCATCTAGCCAAACTGTCCTTCCTATAGGCCAAATTACAACTTCTAATATTCCATCTACTACGCACCCAAATGTACCATCTAGTGGTGGAACAACTATAGTCACGCCCAATGCTGGTATTTCTCCTACAAGTCCAGGAACTACAATATCTATAAGCCAAACTGCTTCTTCAACTACCACTGCTACGGCTAGTAATCAAACAGCTTCAGCAGCACGCCAATCACCAACTGTCACTAGTCCAACAACTTCGGGACAAACTACAAACCCAGTATCTACAGCCCAAACTGCATCTCCTACTGCTCCAATCGCTGGTGGGACAACATCTATTGGGATCTCGACCACTTCTTCTACAAGCCAGAAAACGTCCTCAACTGGCACGCCATCTAGTCAGACTGGATTTGCTACTGGCCAAATTACAACTCCTAATATTCCATCTACAACGAGCCCAAATGTGCCGTTTAGTGGTGGAACAACTATTGCCACAACCAGTGCAGGCCATACTTCTACAGCAAGCCTAACAGCATCACCTACAAGTCCAGCAACTACAGGACCAACTACAAACCCTACCACTGCAGTCCGAACTGCAACTTCTACTATCCCATCTTCTGCTGGTACATCATCTTTTGGGTCAACTTCATCTTCACCTACTACTGCAACAGCTTCCACAGTAAGCCAACAGTCACCACCTGCTACTAGCCAATCAATTATAGGACAAGCTACAATACAACAAGCTACCAGCACGTCTACCCAATTCACAAGTCGATCTGCACAACCATCTGGTCAGACTTCTAGTGGAGTAGCATCTGTTGGGACATCACCTACTATCCAAACGTCTGCTGTAAATATTGCAGTTTCAAACCACCCTGTGACTTCACCAGTTAGTCAATCGACACCTGCTACAACCCAAACTTCATCTTCTACTGGTCCAATATCTGGGGCGAAAGTGTCTATTGGGGCCCCAACTACACTATCTACAAGCCAAACTGTTTCATCAAGTACCGCTACTTCGTCTAATAACCAAACAGCTTCAGCAGTACGCCAATCACCAACTGTCACTAGTCCAACACCTTCAGGACAAACTAAAAACCCAGTATCTACAGCCCAAACTGCATCTTCTACAGGCCCAATCTCTGGTAGGGCAACATCTATTGGGATCTCGACCACATCTTCAACAAGCCAAGCTGCTTCTTCAACTGGCGTGCCATCTAGCCAAACTGCCCTTCCTATAGGCCAAATTACAACTTCTGATATTCCATCTACTACGCACCCAAATGTACCGTCTAGTGGTGGAACAACTATAGTCACGCCCAGTGCTGGTATTTCTTCTACAAGCCAGAAAACGTCTTCAACTGGCACGCCATCTAGTCAAACTGGATTTGCTACTGGCCAAATTACAACTCCTGATATTCCATCTACAACGAGCCCAAATATGCCGTCTAGTGGTGGAACAACTATTGCCACAACCAGTGCAGGCCATACTTCTACAGCAAGCCAAACAGCATCACCTACAAATCCAGCAACTACAGGACCAACTACAAACCCTACCTCTGCACTCCGAACTGCAACTTCTACTATCCCATCTTCTGCTGGTACATCATCTTTTGGGTCAACTTCATCTTCACCTACTACTTCAACAGCTTCCACAGTAAGCCAACAGTCACCACCTGCTACTAGCCAATCAATTATAGGACAAGCTACAATACAACAAGCTACCAGCACGTCTACCCCATTCACAAGTCGATCTACACAACCAACTGGTCAGACTTCTAGTGGAGTAGCATCTGTTAGGACATCACCTACTATCCAAGCGTCTGCTGTAAATACGGCAGTTTCAAACCACCCTGTGACTTCACCAGTTAGTCAATCGACACCTACTACAACCCAAACTTCATCTTTTACTGGTCCAATATCTGGTGCGAAAGTGTCTATTGGGGTCCCAACTACACTATCTACAAGCCAAACTGCTTCATCAACTACCGCTGCTTCGTCTAGTAACCAAACAGCTTCAGCAGTACCCCAATCACCAACTGTCACTATTCCAACAACTTCAGGACAAACTAAAAACCCAGTATCTACAGCTCAAACTGCGTCTTCTACTGGTCCAATCTCTGGTGGGGCAGCATCTATTGGGATCTCGACCACATCTTCAACAAGCCAAGCTGCTTCTTCAACTGGCGCGCCATCTAGCCAAACTGCCCTTCCTATAGGCCAAATTACAACTTCTAATATTCCATCTACTACGCACCCAAATGTACCATCTAGTGGTGGAACAACTATAGTCACGCCCAATGCTGGTATTTCTCCTACAAGTCCAGGAACTACAATATCTATAAGCCAAACTGCTTCTTCAACTACCACTGCTACGGCTAGTAATCAAACAGCTTCAACAGCACGCCAATCACCAACTGTCACTAGTCCAACAACTTCGGGACAAACTACAAACCCAGTATCTACAGCCCAAACTGCATCTCCTACTGCTCCAATCGCTGGTGGGACAACATCTATTGGGATCTCGACAACTTCTTCTACAAGCCAGAAAACGTCCTCAACTGGCACGCCATCTAGTCAAACTGGATTTGCTACTGGCCAAATTACAACTCCTAATATTCCATCTACAACGAGCCCAAATGTGCCGTTTAGTGGTGGAACAACTATTGCCACAACCAGTGCAGGCCATACTTCTACAGCAAGCCTAACAGCATCACCTACAAGCCCAGCAACTACAGGACCAACTACAAACCCTACCACTGCAGTCCGAACTGCAACTTCTACTATCCCATCTTCTGCTGGTACATCATCTTTTGGGTCAACTTCATCTTCACCTACTACTGCAACAGCTTCCACAGTAAGCCAACAGTCACCACCTGCTACTAGCCAATCAATTATAGGACAAGCTACAATACAACAAGCTACCAGCACGTCTACCCAATTCACAAGTCGATCTGCACAACCATCTGGTCAGACTTCTAGTGGAGTAGCATCTGTTGGGACATCACCTACTATCCAAACGTCTGCTGTAAATATTGCAGTTTCAAACCACCCTGTGACTTCACCAGTTAGTCAATCGACACCTGCTACAACCCAAACTTCATCTTCTACTGGTCCAATATCTGGGGCGAAAGTGTCTATTGGGGCCCCAACTACACTATCTACAAGCCAAACTGTTTCATCAAGTACCGCTACTTCGTCTAGTAACCAAACAGTTTCAGCAGTACGCCAATCACCAACTGTCACTAGTCCAACACCTTCAGGACAAACTAAAAACCCAGTATCTACAGCCCAAACTGCATCTTCTACAGGCCCAATCTCTGGTAGGGCAACATCTATTGGGATCTCGACCACATCTTCAACAAGCCAAGCTGCTTCTTCAACTGGCGTGCCATCTAGCCAAACTGCCCTTCCTATAGGCCAAATTACAACTTCTGATATTCCATCTACTACGCACCCAAATGTACCGTCTAGTGGTGGAACAACTATAGTCACGCCCAGTGCTGCTATTTCGTCCACAGCAAGTCAAACAATATCACCTACAAGTCCAGGAACTACATTATCTATAAGCCAAACTGCTTCTTCAACTACTGCTGTAACTGCTAGTAATCAAACAGCTTCAGCAGAACGCCATTCAACAACTGTCACTAGTCCAACAACTTCCGGACAAACTACAAACCCAGTATCTGCAGCCCAAATTTCATCTCCTACTGGTCCAATCGCTGGTGGGACAACATCTATTGGGATCTCGACCACTTCTTCTACAAGCCGGAAAACTTCTTCAACTGGCGCGCCATCTAGCCAAACTGGATTTGCTACTGACCAAATTACAACTCCTAATATTCCATCTACAACGAGCCCAAATGTGCCGTCTAGTGGTGGAACAACTATTGCCACAACCAGTGCAGGCCATGCTTCTACAGCAAGCCAAACAGCATCACCTACAAGTCCAGCAACTACAGGACCAACTACAAAGCCTACCACTGCAGTCCGAACTGCAACTTCTACTTTCCCATCTTCTGCTGGTACATCATTTTTTGGGTCAACTTCATCTTCACCTACTACTTCAACAGCTTCCACAGTAAGCCAACAGTCACAACAGGCTACTAGCCAATCAATTATAGGACAGGCTACAATACAACAAGCTACCAGCACGTCTACCCCATTCACAAGTGGATCTGCACAACCAACTGGTCAGACTTCTAGTGGAGTAGCATCTGTTGGGACATCACCTACTATCCAAGCGTCTGCTGTAAATATTGCAGTTTCAAACCACCCTGTGACTTCACCAGTTAGTCAATCGACACCTGCTACAACCCAAACTTCATCTTCTACTGGTCTAATATCTGGGGCGAAAGTGGCAATTGGGGCCCGAACTACACTATCTACACGCCAAACTGCTTCATCAACTACCGCTACTTCGTCTAGTAACCAAACAGCTTCAGCAGTACGCCAATCGCCAACTGTCACTAGTCCAACACCTTCAGGACAAACTAAAAACACAGTATCTACAGCCCAAACTGCATCTTCTACTAGTCCAATCTCTGGTGGGGCAACTTCTATTGGGATCTCGACCACATCTTCAACAAGCCAAGCTGCTTCTTCAACTGGCGCGCCATCTAGACAAACTGACCTTCCTATAGGCCAAATTACACCTTCTAATGTTCCATCTACTACGAACCCAAATGTACCGTCTGGTGGCGGAACAACTATTGTCACGTCCAGTGCTGGTCTTTCTTCCACAGCAAGCCAAACAGCATCTCCTACAAGTCCGGGAACTACACTGTCTATAAGCCAAACTGCTTCTTCAACTACCGCTGCTACGGCTAGTAATCAAACAGCTTCAGCAGTACGCCAATCACCAACTGTCACTAGTCCAACAACTTCGGGACAAACTACAAATCCAGTATCTACAGCCCAAACGTCATCTCCTACTGGGCCAATCGCTGGTGGGACAACATCTATTGGGATTTCGACCACTTCTTCTACAAGCCGGAAAACTTCTTCAACTGGCGCGCCATCTAGCCAAACTGGATTTGCTACTGGCCAAATTACAACTCCTAATATTCCATCTACAACGAGCCCACATGTGCCGTCTAGTGGTGGAACAACTATTGCCACAACCAGTGCAGGCCATACTTCTACAGCAAGCCAAACAGCATCACCTACAAGTCCAGCAACTACAGGACCAACTACAAACCCTACCTCTGCAGTCGGAACTGCAACTTCTACTATCCCATCTTCTGCTGGTACATCATCTTTTGGGTCAACTTCATCTTCACCTACTACTTCAACAGCTTCCACAGTAAGCCAACAGTCACCACCTGCTACTAGCCAATCAATTATAGGACAAGCTACCAGCACGTCTACCCCATTCACAAGTCGATCTGCACAACCAACTGGTCAGATTTCTAGTGGAGTAGCATCTGTTGGGACAGCACCTACTATCCAAGCGTCTGCTGTAAATATTGCAGTTTCAAACCCCGCTGTGACTTCACCAGTTAGTCAATCGACACCTGCTACAACCCAAACTTCAACTTCTACTGGTCCAATATCTGGGGCGAAAGTGTCTAGTGGGGTCCCAACTACACTATCTACAATGCAAACTGCTTCATCAACTACCGCTGCTTCGTCTAGTAACCAAACAGCTACAGCAGTACGCCAATCACCAACTGTCACTAGTCCAACAACATCAGGACAAACTAAAAACCCAGTATCTACAGCCCAAACTGCATCTTCTACTGGTCCAATCTCTGGTGGGGCAACATCTATTGGGATCTCGACCACATCTTCAACAAGCCAAGCTGCTTCTTCAACTGGCGTGCCATCTAGCCAAACTGCCCTTCCTATAGGCCAAATTACAACTTCTAATATTCCATCCACTATGCACCCAAATGTACCGTCTAGTGGTGGAACAACTATAGTCACGCCCAGTGCTGGTATTTCTTCCACAGCAAGTCAAACAGCATCACCTACAAGTCCAGGAACTACACTATCTATAAGCCAAACTGCTTCTTCAACTACCGCTGCTACGGCTAGTAATCAAACAGCTTCAGCAGTACGCCAATCACCAACTGTCACTAGTCCAACAACTTCGGGACAAACCACAAACCCAGTATCTACAGCCCAAACTTCATCTCCTACTGGTCCAATCTCTGGTGGGACAACATCTATTGGGATTTCCACCACTTCTTCTACAAGCCGGAAAACTTCTTCAACTGGCGCGCCATCTAGCCAAACTGGATTTGCTACTGGCCAAATTACAACTCCTAATATTCCATCTACAACGAGCCCAAATGTGCCGTCTAGTGGTGGAACAACTATTGTCAAAACCAGTGCAGGCCATACTTCTACAGCAAGCCAAACCGCATCACCTACAAGTCCAGCAACTACAGGACCAACTACAAACCCTACATCTGCAGTCCGAACTGCAACTTCTACTATCCCATCTTCTGCTGGTACATCATCTTTTGGGTCAACTTCATCTTCACCTACTACTTCAACAGCTTCCACAGTAAGCCAACAGTCACCACCTGCTACTAGCCAATCAATTATAGGACAAGCTACCAGCACGTCTACCCCATTCACAAGTCGATCTGCACAACCAACTGGTCAGATTTCTAGTGGAGTAGCATCTGTTGGGACAGCACCTACTATCCAAGCGTCTGCTGTAAATATTGCAGTTTCAAACCCCCCTGTGACTTCACCAGTTAGTCAATCGACACCTGCTACAACCCAAACTTCATCTTCTACTGGTCCAATATCTGGGGCGATAGTGTCTATTGGGGTCCCAACTACACTATCTAGAGGTCAAACTGCTTCATCAACTACCGCTGCTTCGTCTAGTAACCAAACAGCTTCAGCAGTACGCCAATCACCAACTGTCACTAGTCCAACAACTCCAGGACAAACTAAAAACCCAGTATCTACAGCCCAAACTGCATCTTCTACTGGTCCAATCTCTGGTGGGGCAACATCTATTGGGATCTCGACCACATCTTCAACAAGCCAAGCTGCTTCTTCAACTGGCGTGCCATCTAGCCAAACTGCCCTTCCTATAGGCCAAATTACAACTTCTAATATTCCATCCACTATGCAACCAAATGTACCGTCTAGTGGTGGAACAACTATAGTCACGCCCAGTGCTGGTATTTCTTCCACAGCAAGTCAAACAGCATCACCTACAAGTCCAGGAACTACACTATCTATAAGCCAAACTGCTTCTTCAACTACCGCTGCTATGGCTAGTAATCAAACAGCTTCAGCAGTACGCCAATCACCAACTGTCACTAGTCCAACAACTTCGGGACAAACTACAAACCCAGTATCTACAGCCCAAACTTCATCTCCTACTGGTCCAATCTCTGGTGGGACAACATCTATTGGGATTTCGACCACTTCTTCTACAAGCCGGAAAACTTCTTCAACTGGCGCGCCATCTAGCCAAACTGGATTTGCTACTGGCCAAATTACAACTCCTAATATTCCATCTACAACGAGCCCAAATGTGCCGTCTAGTGGTGGAACAACTATTGTCAAAACCAGTGCAGGCCATACTTCTACAGCAAGCCAAACCGCATCACATACAAGTCCAGCAACTACAGAACCAACTACAAACCCTACAGCTGCAGTCCGAACTGCAACTTCTACTATCCCATCTTCTGCTGGTACATCATCTTTTGGGTCAACTTCATCTTCACCTACTACTTCAACAGCTTCCACAGTAAGCCAACAGTCACCATCTGCTACTAGCCAATCAATTATAGGACAAGCTACAATACAACAAGCTACCAGCACGTCTACCCCATTCACAAGTCGATTTCCACAACCAACTGGTCAGACTTCTAGTGGAGTAGCATCTGTTGGGACATCACCTACTATCCAAGCGTCTGCTGTAAATATCGCAGTTTCAAACCACCCTTTGACTTCACCAGTTAGTCAATCGACACCTGCTACAACCAAATTTTCATCTTCTACTGGTCCAACATCTGGGGCGATAGTGTCTATTGGAGTCCCAACTACACTATCTACAAGTCAAACTGCTTCATCAACTACCGCTGCTTCGTCTAGTAACCAAACAGCTTCAGCAGTACGCCAATCACCAACTATCACTATTCCAACATCTCCAGGACAAACTAAAAACCCAGTTTCTACAGCCCAAACTGCGTCTTCTACTGGTCCAATCTCTGGTGGTGCAACATCTATTGGGATCTCGACCACATCTTCAACAAGCCAAGCTGCTTCTTCAACTGGCGCGCAATCTAGCCAAACTGCCCTTCCTATAGGCCAAATTACAACTTCTAATATTCCATCTACTATGCACCCAAATGTACCGTCTAGTGGTGGAACAACTATAGTCACGCCCAGTGTTGGTATTTCGTCCACAGCAAGTCAAACAGCATCACCTACAAGTCCAGGAACTACACTATCTATAAGCCAAACTGCTTCTTCAACTACCGCTGCTATGGCTAGTAATCAAACAGCTTCAGCAGTACGCCAATCACCAACTGTCACTAGTCCAACAACTTCGGGACAAACTACAAACCCAGTATCTACAGCCCAAACTTCATCTCCTACTGGTCCAATCTCTGGTGGGACAACATCTATTGGGATTTCGACCACTTCTTCTACAAGCCGGAAAACTTCTTCAACTGGCGCGCCATCTAGCCAAACTGGATTTGCTACTGGCCAAATTACAACTCCTAATATTCCATCTACAACGAGCCCAAATGTGCCGTCTAGTGGTGGAACAACTATTGTCAAAACCAGTGCAGGCCATACTTCTACAGCAAGCCAAACCGCATCACATACAAGTCCAGCAACTACAGAACCAACTACAAACCCTACAGCTGCAGTCCGAACTGCAACTTCTACTATCCCATCTTCTGCTGGTACATCATCTTTTGGGTCAACTTCATCTTCACCTACTACTTCAACAGCTTCCACAGTAAGCCAACAGTCACCATCTGCTACTAGCCAATCAATTATAGGACAAGCTACAATACAACAAGCTACCAGCACGTCTACCCCATTCACAAGTCGATTTCCACAACCAACTGGTCAGACTTCTAGTGGAGTAGCATCTGTTGGGACATCACCTACTATCCAAGCGTCTGCTGTAAATATCGCAGTTTCAAACCACCCTTTGACTTCACCAGTTAGTCAATCGACACCTGCTACAACCAAATTTTCATCTTCTACTGGTCCAACATCTGGGGCGATAGTGTCTATTGGGGTCCCAACTACACTATCTACAAGTCAAACTGCTTCATCAACTACCGCTGCTTCGTCTAGTAACCAAACAGCTTCAGCAGTACGCCAATCACCAACTATCACTATTCCAACATCTCCAGGACAAACTAAAAATCCAGTTTCTACAGCCCAAACTGCGTCTTCTACTGGTCCAATCTCTGGTGGGGCAACTTCTATTGGGATCTCGACCACATCTTCAACAAGCCAAGCTGCTTCTTCAACTGGCGCGCCATCTAGACAAACTGACCTTCCTATAGGCCAAATTACACCTTCTAATATTCCATCTACTACGAACCCAAATGTACCGTCTGGTGGCGGAACAACTATTGTCACGTCCAGTGCTGGTCTTTCTTCCACAGCAAGCCAAACAGCATCTCCTACAAGTCCAGGAACTACACTATCTATAAGCCAAACTGCTTCTTCAACTACCGCTGCTACGGCTAGTAATCAAACAGCTCCAGCAGTACGCCAATCACCAACTGCACTATCTATAAGCCAAACTCCTTCTTCAACTACCGCTGCTACGGCTAGTTACCAAACAGCTTCAGCAGTACACCAATCTCCAACTGTCACCAGTCCAACAACTTCAGGACAAACTACAAACCCAATATCTACAGCCCAAACTGCATCTTCTACTGGTTCAATCGGTAGTGGGACAACATCTATTGGGATCTCGACCACATCTTCTACGAGCCAGGCTACTTCTTCAACTGGCGCACCATCTAGCCAAACTGGATTTGCTATAGGCCAAATTACAACTCCTAATATTCCATCTTCAACGAGCCGAAATGTACCGTCTAGTGGTGGAACAACTATTGTCACAACCAGTGCTGGTGTTACTTCTACAGTCAGCCAAACAGCATCTCCTACCAGTCCAGCAACTACAGGACCAACTACAAAACCTACCTCTACAGTCCCAAATGCGTCTTCTACTGGCCCGTCTTCTGCTGGTACAACATCTTTTGGGCCACCCTCATCTTCGGATACTAGCTCAACAGTAAGCCAACAGCCACCACCTGCTACAAGCCAATCAATTATAGGACAAGTTACAATCCAACACGCTACCAGCACGTCCATCCCATTCACAGGTCGATCTGTACAACCAACTGGTCAGCCTTCTAGTGGAGTGCCATCTGTTGGGGTATCACCTACTATCCAAGTGTCTGCTGTAAATATGGCAGCGTCAAACAACCCAGTGACTTCATCGGTTAGCCAATCACTAACTGTTACTAGTCCAACAACTTCAGCACAAACTACAAACCCAGTATCTACAGCCCACACTGCATCTTCTACTGGTCCAACAACACCAGGACAAACTACAAACTCAGTGTCTACAGTCCAAACTGCATCTTCAACTGGTCCAATCGCTGGTGGGAGAACATCTACAAGCCAGGCTGCTAGTATTGCATCTACATCACTACCATCCCAAAGTACAAATTTCCAGATCTCTGCAAATCCTAGCCATTTAAGTAGTCTAGCTGCATCTCCAATTGGAAACTCAATAAATGCAAACGTGAAATCTATGAAAGCCATTTCTATAGAGCCTTTACTACATGCTTCCCCTACAAATTTTGAGATAACAAATGGTGTTTCTGTTGACCAAATTGCATCAACAAGCCAAAATGCACCATCGACAGGTGCAACTACATCATCTAGAAGCCAAACTATTTCTTCAACTACGACCTTGTCAAACCAAACAGTGTCTGTTATTGGCCAAAGTATATCTACTAATATGCCATCTACAACACCCCAAAATACAACATCTGCAGGCGAAACTAATATCACCACTTCAAGTACTGATTTTGGATCTACAGTAAGTCAAATACCGTCTCCTACAAGCCCAACAACTACAGGACAAACTACAACCTCAACAGGGCCAACTATATCTAATACTGGCACAACATCTTCTGCTGGTACATCATCTTTTGGGCCAACCTCAACCTCGGCTACAATCTCGACAGTAAGCCAACCACTACCGGCTACGATCCCAGCAACTACAGAGCAAGCTACAATCAATCAATCTATCAGCAGGTCCACGTCTTTTACGGGTCAGGCTGTAAAACCAATTGGCCAGTCTTCAGTTGGAATAGCATCTATCGGGACATTACCTACAATCCAAGCGACAAACCACCTAGTGACTTCAATAAATAGCCAGTCGTCACCTGCTATAAGCCCACTATCTACAATTCAAACTAAAATCCCGGTATCTACAATTCAAACTGCATCTTCTACCAATCCAATGTCTGGTGGAGCAGCATCTATTGGGGACCCAACTACACCACTTACAAGTCAAACAGCTTCTTTATCTACAAGCCAAACTGCTTCTTCAACTACCGCTTCATCAAACCAAACAGTTTCCAATATTGACCAAACAGTATCCACTAATATGCCAGCAGTAAACCAGTTAGCACCTGCTACAATCCCGGCAACCGCAGGTCAAGCTACAATTCCAGTATCCACAAGTCAAACAGTTTCCTCCACTGATCCAATGTCAGGTGGGACAGCATCTATTGGAGCCCAAACTACATCGTCTTCAGGTCGAACTGCTTCTTCAACTAACGCATTATCAAACCAAACAGTCTCTGCTAATGTCCAAACTACATCCATTAATATGCCATCAACAAGTCAAAATGCAACTACTAACCAAACAACTTCAACAGTTGGCCAATCACCACCTGTCACAAGTCCAACAAATGCGGGTCAAACTGCATCTACTACTAGTCCAATCGCTGGTGGGACACCGTATTCTACAGGCCAAACTGTACCGTCTGTTGGTGGAACAACTATTGCCTCGTCCAGTGCGGGTCTTGCGTCTACAATCAGCCAAACAGCATCGCCGACAAGCCAAGCAATTTCAGAACAAACTACAAACCCTACCTCTACAGGTCTTACTGCGTTTTCTGTCGGCTCACCATCTGGTACATCATCTTTTGGGACAACTGCAACTTCGGCTACTCGCTCAACAGCTGCAACAATTAGCCAACCAGAACTCGCAACAAGTTTTATAACTGCAGGACAAATTACAAACCCTATTCATTTAACTTCGACTACTAGCCCAACAGCCTCATTAGAAACCAGAGGACAAATTCCAATTCGTAATCTGATTTCTCCTGCAAATGCTGTCTTTGGCGCTGCTTCGGGATCAAATACAATACCAACCATTGTATCCCCAGCCACATCTGATGTTTTGATAAATAACGCTGCCATTAAAAATACAGTTTCTTCTGGTACAGCCACAACCTCGTTCGGAAACTTTATGTTTACATCCGCCAATGGGCCAACACCAGTTGGGGTATCCACGTTCCTTACTAATAACCATAAAGGTAATTGTGATATTTTCTTATTTACATCTAGTATTCAGAGATAATATTATTATACTGTTTGTAAAATACAAGAGCATAAAGGCTTTAAAACTAGTAACTGGAGACATTGGTGTTGATTCAGAACCAGTATTAGAAACAATGCTTTAGTTCCAAGCGATATAATAAACATTTTATTTATTGCTCTTTGATTCACGTATTCATTTGGCGAATGAACCTTAACAGCTATTTATAGTTAAAGCTGGTGTTGCAGAACTTCATCTCTGTATCTTTTGCCAGTCACGTTTCTACGAATGACAACAAGCTGGTCAGAACTCCGCCACCATGCCATAACGCCACACCCATCATCGGGATGAACATCTTAAGGGCAGTTAGTTGCAAATCTTTCCCTTTACGTCGATAAACACGAATATGGCCATCATTTCTGAAAGGGTTGAGGCGACTTTCATCGGTGAAGAACACCCGTTGCCAATAACGCCGCTGCCTTCGACGTACAACTCTTACCCATTGTAATCTCTGCTGACGATTCCTCGAAATATTCGGTTGGCAACAATGTGAAGCCGCCAGGAGACAGTCTGCTTGCTGATGGGGTATAACAATAATATGGCCGTCGTTGTGGTCGCAGCGGTTGACGCTGGAGTTGTGACACTTAGCCTCTTTGCTGACACCACCAGAAAAGATTGCTGATGGCGATTTCACTACAATTTGCCATCCCAATAGCCCTTTCCAGTTCTGTCAGTGGTAATCTTGGCATCTATGTGGTGCTTTATTTTGGCATATTGAATCATCGCTCTGACCTCCAGGTATTTACATAAAAAATCCCGCACTGCAACTCGAAAAATTGCTTTGTCGTGACTGCCTGCTTTCAGTGACTCGAAGTTCGAAGTGTACACAGGATATATTTTGACAAATAACGTTTTCTGGTGGCGTCTAAACTTATTGTGGCATAAAATATAACTGGATTTACATGTGCCAACTTCCTTATGCCTGGTAGTTTAAACGTAGTAACGAACCAACTACGGCTTAATCTCGGGGTTTATAATTTGTTTTGATCTAAAACAAGGAGATTTAACTCCTTTCATATATTGTTAAATATTGTGATAACCTCGATTGATTGACATAGTTCATATAACTTATAACCTATAATGTAAGATTTCCGAACACTGTTCTCTTAAAATGCATTATTTTCTTTATTGTTACATAGGGACGGGTTTTTACAAAACAGCTATAGACCCACGTTGGGTTAATAACCCTTCAACAACTGTCAGGCAAACAGTTGTTGCACCAAGCGGTTCTTCTGCTATCCAAAATGTTGCAGACCAGACTCAGCTGGGTAAGTTATATTTCTTCGGGCGGAATATGGTGTTATCGTGTGTGTTTGTTTGTGTGGTTATTCTTTGTGGCAGCAAGCATGCACAGCATACAATAACTAGCGCCTGTTCGCTTAATTGCCACAAACCTTATTAAAATTTGGAATCTTCGTCAAATCACATAAAATTAATAGAAAGATTTATCCAATTACTATTTTGGGATTTTACTTTTTTTCACCGTGTAAAATGAATTTAATAGTAAAAAGTTGGTAATGAGCCTATTATTCACTTTGCTTTTCATCTATTGTAGGTAATACAATTGCCATCTAGTTTATCGGAGAAACAAGTGACCTGATTTTTGACATAAGATAAATGGTAAACGTATATCTATGGTAAAAAAGTTTCGCTCAATAAAAGACACACGGGAAAACAGGCCCACCATAAAACATACAAAGTTCATAAATATGCCCAAGATCCAAACACCCTTGACTTGACAGTTAGATCTGGCGGAGGCGTGGACGCCGTTGTCTAGCGAACATTATTTTTCTTAACAATGTACATGTGACCACAGAAAACAACATTTTTGTAGATTGGTCGCAAAATGATTGACGTACTGTGTTGCTAATAGAAAGTATAGAGTTAATATTTTGTATACGATAAGTAAAGTAGTCCTGTGTCCGCCTGCAGCAAGCTAGCGTAACGAGCGAATTAACAGCGTGTGCTAAGCAATTATTCGCACAGACTTGACGCATAACATTAAGCCCGCTATTGGCTAGTTCGCTGGCGCCAATCTGCACACAGCGCTCTAATCATACTTTATTTATTATTTAGAAAACAATTTAGAGGCATCGTGTTCAGTTTCATCCAAGTTAAATGTTAATGTATTGATCAATCAGTGGAATGGACATCAATATATAATGTAAAATGATGTTTATATCAAGTTAATCTATTAAAAGACGTTCTTGATCAAAATTACAAGAAAAACAAGCAGACTACGAGTGAGGGTAAATTTATACCCATGCATCAACCAACGTCCAGAAAATAGCAAACGACAATCGTGGATTTTGAATTTCTTCAAATTTTTTTCCCCAAGTATTCCTTTGTTGTAGAGAGCTTTGGTTCATGTTTATCCCACAGGTACATGGGGACAGGAACGCCCTTATTGGACTATGGCACAACCTGACTTCTGTGTGATTTTTCAAATTTTTTGAGTTTCTGTTTTTTTCTGAACATTTTTTAAATTTTTAATCTTATTTTATCCATATTTGATGCTAAATGATATAATATTTACTATCAAACATGTAATTCATATTCAAAAAAAAAAAAAAAATACCTTCTGATGTATTTATAAAAGAGAAAGGTGAGACACTTTTCTGTTGACGTTACTTTTCCGTGAGGTACCTCTGTCGCTATTTACTTCAAAATAGTGAATAAAATTGGGTTACAATACAAATCAACCACCCAGTTTCTTTCCATATATATTTCTTTTGATAAAAACACAAGTTTCAGATTTTTTGAAAAATGAAAGTCAATTTATTTGCCGTAAATCTGTCGAGATTTTTTTACATTTTATCGACATCTGAGTAGAAATGACGGAAGTGGTAATAAGGGAAACAACTCTGTCATCTGATCTGACCCTAATGACTCATTTTCATTAGGCCGAATGAAAAATACTTGAAAAGTAGTTTTGGCGCACAAATTTGAAATTGAAAATAATCAAAATACGCTTTATTCTGGGAGTATTTAATCAAGTTTCTCTTTATAATTGGTTTCTAGAAAAGTAAGAAGTTTGTAATGGGAATGATTATGTTGATTTAACTAATCAACATTACGAAAAGGTGAGCCGAATAAAAATAGGCCTACGGGAAAATCACATGCGGTCAAAAATATTCTTTACTAAAAATGTCTTTCCAGTTCTAGTTTGACCTGTTATGACCAGGATGTGTCCATTTGCCACTAAATTGAACGCAAATTGTTGATATTTATCCTTTATTCAATATATTTTTGACCGCATGTGATTTGACCGTATTTTTCGTTCGGCTTACCTTTTCGTAATGCCGATGAATTCCAAGAAATCGTAAATAAAGGTGTGTCGAATGAGTCGTTCGGGTTACTTTAATTGACAGAGTTGTCTCCCTTATTTCCATTTCCGTCATTTCTACTCAAATGTCGATAAAATGTAAAAAAATTTTGAGTGATTTATGGCAAATAAATTGACTTTACATTTTTTAAAAAATCTGAAACGTGTGTTTTTATCGAAAGAAATATATATGGAAAGGAAATGGGTGGTTGATTTGTATTGTAAACCAATTTTATTCACTATTTTGAAGTAAAGAGCGACAGAGGTACCTGACGGAAAAGAAACGCCAACAGAAAAGTGTCTCACCTTTCTCTTTTATAAATACATCAGAAGGTATTTTTTTTTTAAAATGTGAATTACATGTTTGATAGTAAATATTATATCATTTGGCATCAAATATGGATAAAATATGATTAAAAATTTAAAAAATGTTCAGAAATAAACAGAAACTCAAAAAAATTGAAAAATCACACAGTTGTCAGGTGTGCCATAGTCTAATGATACAATAAGGGCGTTTCTGTCCCCATGTACCTGTGGTTTATCCCACACAAAATACTGTTCAGTAGGTATTTTATCTTCAGTTTTTGGTCTATACGCAATCACCGACAATATATTATGTGTTTGGGTTTAATCATTTGATGTGGAGTCACCTGACTTATTTTGATCTCTTTATTTACAGAAGATGCATGAGACGTTTGCTGGCCATACCAAAATATTTGAATATTGACGGCACCTCCAACTTATCGACTGGAGAAAGACAAGAAGCGGACTTGACATTGTAAATTTTGTTACCATCCAAACTTCTTTTCATTATATATGCTTCGGTGTCGGTTTATGATAATATAGTTCTCGTCATCTTTGCTTATCAATTTCGCGAGCTTCCCTTTACTCCTCAAAGAAAGTGGACCCCCTCCCTTTTTATATTTTAACTATGAATAAGTAACGATGACAGCAGCAGGAATCAACCTATATTTCGTTTATATGTACTTCTTATCGGACGTCATCGTAATTAAAGAATGCGTTCGCGAAGTCATTTACACTTACACTATCATACTGTTTATTGGCAAAAGTAAATATTACGGTTATCACCGATTACAATATGAACAAATTTGATAATCGTAGCACTTGTTTGAGAAAGTACCTCGGAATGTGGTCCCCCCCCCCCCGTATGAGTAGTGCAGAACGGGAGGCTTGCGAGAAAAATCGTGCACCTGTTGAGCTGGTACGAAAACCCGAGGTATCGCGTACACATTGGCATACATTAAAGAAACTACTGGCAGTAAGAATTTGAAATACGAGTAGGCCGTTGCGCCACTGTCCACGCAAAATGTGTACTTCATTTGCCCGGACGGAACATTAAATCCTACTTCATTTTTTACACATTGATTATGACACGAACGCATTTATTAATTTCCGGCAGTGCTTGAATAGGAGACTTAGAATATTTCGTAAAATTGATTTGTATAGCCGTTATTGTCATCTATTTATTGTTAAAATATAGAAATCTGTGTACTATGTACACGTAGGAATAAATATTCCTATTTTTTAAGAAAAAAAGAATAGCACCCTTCTCATGTTATTTTGATTAAAAGTCGGTCAAACTTTCATGTGTATATGCATGACTGATTATACACGTCTTTAGTAGACCCGAGTGAAACAGAAAAGTAGGAGGTTAAAGCCCATTTTTTTTCATTTCAAGACCATCCTAGTACTTACTGATAAAGGTAGCATATTGTATTTTTTTCTCAATATTTATTGTACTATAGACTGAACGTTTCTATAAAAAAATAAAGGATACCGCTCTAAGTGACAAATATACCACACTATACATTCCCGATTTACGTACACCTTCGCCTCCAGTGAAGATTCCACGTTTGTCTTACAGCATAAGAATATCATATACCCTAAACAATAATATGGAAATCATCTTCTTTTCCCCATTATTCTAAGCATAACTGTCGTCAGACAACTGGGTACGTATATTGGGAATGTATGGTGTCCTATTTTTGTCAATGTCATGGTTGAATGCTTTTATTACAGAATCATGTTTTCTTCCCCATTTTTCTAAATATTAAGTTCTGAAATTTAGAAATAGAAGTATATGTATCTATCATTTAAAATGGACTTGGCTTTGAAAGAGAGAGAGAGGGAGAGAAATGGGGTTTAACGTCCACTCAACACAACTAGGTCACCTCGGGACCAACATATGGTTTTTAATTTTTATTTCAGTAATTCGCTTGCGCGTGGGGGTCTTTAGCAGTGGGAAGAAACCGGAGTGCCCGGAGGAAACCCACGAGGTTGAGAAGGCGCCCCTATCTCCGGCTAGGCTTTGAAAGGGGAAAGGTGGGTAAATTGCTTTGGCTGTACACACTGAGTTGTTCTAACCAAACGGGTTGTAGCCCTTTAAAATGGAGAATCTGCATCTTGACAGATATAATGAAAAGTACAATTGGGTTGAAACAGTTTTAACGTCAATATCTTTTAAGCAATCGCATTATAGCCATACCTGCCGCCCTTAAGCGAAAAGAGAACAACTAATAGTACTACACGGTTGTTACATACACCTTATAAATCAAACAATTCATATCTCCAAAGATCGAAGTAAGCTTCCCATTTTCTTACACTCATAAAAGATAACAGGGTCGACATTGCATTATCACCTTTAAACCACCCAACTGCTTGATAGGCCACGTACCACTAGATTACAGATTTTATCTCATTTAAACATAAACATAATGTTCAGTAACTGTAATGCATTACTTCAGTCAACATTTTTTCTACTTCGACAGAGTTAAACAAACTATTTACTGAAATGATTACAGATAAGAAACATAGCGCTAACGCTACAATATACGTCCACATTCCTGCTTTGATTGATATGGTACTTTGTCAAGAAGGCTAGGCGTTTGGTTTGTTTAGCGTTGAGGGTCGTGCACCAACATCAATAGTTGCCGTCCTTAGAGTATAAGGAATGAGAATACCAAGATAATCCATTCAGAATTGTGCCTTCCTAACGCTAAAGGCAAAAAGTTGCCCCTGGGGGTCGGGACATTCATCAAAATCAATAGTGGACGCCCTCGGGCTATAAGGAATACATAAGCAAAGTACCAAGCTGATTCATTTAGAATTGCGGCCCGTAAACGACAAACCCAAAAATTGGGCGTGTCTTGTCTGTGTGAGCCGGGACATGCAGTTGATGTCCTTAGGCTATATGGAATACATATCCCAAGTTTAAAGACGATCCATTAAGAATCGTGGCCTGTAGACAACACACACAGACACGAAGTAAAAATGGGCATGGCTCTGCCCCTGGGGGTTAGGAAATCACCAAAAACAATAGGGGTCATCTTTAGAGTATAAGGAATAGGTATGTAAAGTTTTAAAAGGGTCTGTTAAGAATTGCATCCTGTAGGCGAACACAAGACACAAAAGCATTGGGCGTGGCTCTGTCCCAGGGGGTCCGGCATGCACCAAAAATAATAGTGGTCAACCTTAGGGTATAAGGAATAAGTATAAAAAAAGTTTTCAAGACGATCGATTAAGAATTGTGGCCTGTCGGTGACACACAGACAGACAAAAAAAATGGGCGTGGCACTGTCCCTTGGGGTCGGGCATGCACCAAAAACAACAGCGATCTTCCTTAAGGTACCAAGAATAAGTATTCAAAGTTTCAAGATGATACATTAAGAAATGCAGACTGTAGACGACAGACAAACAGATACAAGAAATGGGTGTTGCTGTCCCACGGGGGTCGGGCATGCACCCAAAACAAAAGGGATCATCCTTAGGGTATGAAGAATAAGTATTTTAAGTTTCAAGATGACCGATCAAGAAATGTGGATTGTACACGACAAACAAATAAATACAAGGAATGGGCGTGGCTCTGCCATTGGGGGTCGGGCATGCACCAAAAAACAATACGGATCATCCTTAGGGTGTAAAGAGTAAATATACAAAGTTTTAAGAAAATCCAGTTAGAATTGCGGCCTGTAGGCGACACACAGACACACATAAAGAAAATGGGCGTGGCTCTGCCCCTGGGGGGGGGGGGCATGCATCCCAAACGATAGGGATCATCCTTAGAGTATAAAGAGTAAGTATACAAAGTTTGAAGAAAATCCAGTAAGAATTGCGCCCTGTAGGCGACACAAAGACACACGAAAAGAAAATAGGCGTGACTCTGACCCTGGGGGTTGGGCATGCACGCCAAACGATAGAAATGTTCCTTAGGGTACAAAGAATGTGAATGCAAAGTTTCAAGAATATAAGTTAAGAAATGTGGCCTGTAGACGACAAACAAACAAATACTAGAAATGGGCGTGGCTCTGACCCTGGGGGTCGGACATGCACCAAAAACAATAGGGATCTTTCGTGGGGTATAAGGAATAAGTATACCAAGTTTGAAGAAAATCCACCAAGAATTGCGCCCTGTAGGCGAACCACAGACACACACCCACACCCATACATACATTATGAATGTGGGGGTATAAAAAGGGCAATATGTCTTGTTGGGCTCAATATTAATGGAAATGACAGAGTTATTAAAATATTTATCAAGTAATATTTACAGTTAATGTTTAATCGTTACTGCGTCACAGTTCATATCTTCTTCATGCAATATCTGTGATGGGCACATGTTTTAACATTCGCTGTCCACTAACCATAGGCGTATGAGCCAGTTCCCCGCCCCCCCCCCTTACTTTCGGGCAAGGTGATTTTTCGGGCAAAGGTGTAAAGTGAGAAAAAAAATTATTTCATCTACTTGGCAAAATAAAGTGCCCGAAATCTAATAAAACACTAATTATACAGGCTGAAATAGAGAATCTCCTACGAGTGTTTTTTGATATCAAAAAATAGAGTTGGAGATTTCATTTATCACCCAATCCTTTCTTACATGCACAAATAAATAAATATAATTATTTGGTATAGATTTCACTTTTAAGAATCTAATTACATAACAGCGTAGTGATACATCAGTTTTTTGACAGCAGTTTAGCTATTGTAAAGTCCTATATACAGTATTGACCCAGAATTTCATTCAAGGTCAATTAAATAAAAACAATTTCTTTTTAACTAAAAAAAAAGTAACTTTTTATTTAAAATAAGTGGTTTCTTTAAAATAAAAGAAAGAAGTTCATTTTTGATTGACCAATCAAATTCATGTAAAGCGATATCTCCTAAGCAGTAGATTATGTAATTTATCATACAAGCGATATCTACTGTCAAATGTGTTATTGGGTGATAAATAGCAGTAAAACGCATTTGCGGCCGTCAAATATTCCATCGAGTCTTTTAATTCAATACCACGAATTTGTACTGAGTTGACTATGGATTGAAACATTTTGTCTGGGGCTACTCTACTTTGGGCGACATTTTTGGGCATCGATTATTATTTACGAATGCAGCTGAAACAGTCTGATTGGATGCTTGGAATTCGGAGTGGGATTTCGGTTACAAAACCAGTGGATACTTCTTGAGTTACTTACACGGTCTAGAATAGCAGAAAACGCATTTGCGGTGGTTAAATTTTCGAAATTTTTCTCCAGGAAGAATTCGGGTCAGCAGGTGGGCTGTATATTGGACCAAATTGAAGTTGCTGTATTCAAAGGCTGGAATAACAGGAAGACGCGTTTGTGGCAGTTAAATTTTCCCGTCTTCGTGGACTGTAAGCGATTGGTTGAAATTCAAGTCAGCCATCTCAATTAAGCTATATTAGACCACTTTGAAGTTGCTTTGTTCACGGGCTGAAATAGCAGAAAAACGTGTTTGCAGCCGTCAAATATTCCACAATTTTCTTGACAGGAGGGGGGCGTCTGTAAACTCGAAAATTTTGGGCAATTCGGGTTCTGTCCCCTGTGATCGAGTCCGTACACCTACGTGACTACCGACTGCAAAAGAAACCTTGCATCTTGTTTCAGTCAATATTCCATCGGAACTACATTTCTGCAGACAATAGTCAGATCTTAAATGTAAATCCGTTGGTGGAAATCGTGGAATAAGCTTTATTTTGTAGGTTTTGATGTTTGATTACAAAAAAAAATGTTGTTATTTTTTCTGAGTAGGTCATTATTTGAGGGTAGCAATTTTGCGATAATATTCCAACTTATTTTTTCTTATTTTCATTTTATTTACAATGTTATCGACAAATCAACTGTGATTTGACAATGTGTTAATATTGACAGGGTTCATGACTACATTTCAGATTGATTTTTATCATTGCATGATGATATTTACAAAATGGCGACCGTTTGGGGCGGAAAAAACGGACGATTGCTGATTTCAATTAAGTAGTGGTGTTTGATGTCAATGTATGTATTTTCGGGTTCACTGATTCCAATCCTGGCATTTACAACCTCGTAAAATGATCACATGTTCATAAACTTAGCATATAACCAAAACGGCTGGCATTTTTGGGGGGGAAATTGGCACGATTTGCAGATTTTGATTAAGTGGTAGTGTTTTGTGTCAATATATATGCGTACTGGTGCACAGAATCAATGTTTGACATTAACAACCTTGTAAAGTTATCACATGTTCACATATTTAGCATATTTCCAATATTGTTGCCTTTTGTGGCGGGAAAATAGGACGATGGGTTGATTTCGATTAAGTAGTTGTCTTTATTTGGTGCAAATATACACGTTTTCTGAGAGGCAGATTTGATTTCTGTCACATACAACTGGTAAAGGGTGGTATGTTCACCAATTTAGCATATTTACAAGATGGATGAAAGTTTCCTAAACACTTTGTCATTTATTTACTTTTCGTATATATGTACTGGTTTCTGAGTTCAATTTTTGTACGTAGGCTATGCGCTTGTGGGACATTCCTGAAAGCCGGTATCTTGTGATGATATCGATTTTCCCGAGAAAGAAAAGCCTATTCTTAGCCTAAAGTTAAAGAGAGCATAGTGGCAGCGTGTTACTTATGCCGCGTGCCCTTGATGCTCTAGCAATGACTACAAGATCTTACTATGCTCATGGCCAAGCCCTGGTTGCGCGAAAAGTGTTTCCAAGTGTCCTATTTTGGTACAAAGCGGGTTAGCAGTCAGATCAGGATACTTCCTCACCACACCCCAGTGACGTGCCTCTCAGGCATACCCTCGCCACGCCTATAGAGACTGCGCCATGCTCATCCGTCCCCATTCACTTTCAAAGCAGTCAAGAACATTTCGTAGTTTTCTTGATATTTCCTCTTTGAATGCTACACTGGAGTTGGTGGGCGAGACACGGTATATTCCCTGTAATGGTCGTAACCTAGCGTGGCAATCATATGGCCAGGAGATGATAGTGGTCGGGACGTGGCTGTAAATGAAATACTTGCTAAGACCCCCCCCCACCCGGCATACATTATGTCATCAATTGACATCGAAGCTGAATCTAGAACGAGCATGTGGATACTTTGCGTTGCAAACATGAAGTAAGTCACCTCTTGGCTACATTGACATCACTGCCATCAGTTCGTTCATAGAAGATGGCAGAGATGTTATAAATGACGGGTGGCGGCATCGTTTAAGTGGTGATATAGTTTTTTCCCCCAACGCAACAGCAATCATCGAAATGACTCCTTCCACAAGCATCTTGGGTCAGTTGATAATGTATTCTAAGCCATAAAGGTTTCTTATAGCAAGTATTCCTATTGAATTTGCAGTTTTTTGGTATTATTTCTCTGTATACCACTTTATATTAGATATCACACATTTCTGTTTTACTTTTTGATTTATTAATTACCTTTTCAAAAGTTGTAGTCTCACATTTTTAACCATCGTTAAAAGTAAAGTGAAAGTCTGGATGTTGCCACCAAGTCTTAAAATCGAACTGTAGTTCAACTACTACAATGCGATCGACCAAGTAAATGTGCTATTTTCCTTCAAAATCGACAATAGCTCAGTTAGCATGAGGTATTGTCATTGGGTAAACACGACAGGAACATGCCACAAGCTTATACATAGCAAAATCAGATTCAGAAACATTTTCGGTAATGTGTTTAGAAAACGTCCTGCCACAAACAAAATGTGCTGAATGTGTGAACATAAGAACCATTTCACGCAGTTGAGAATTTTCCTGTGTGGGGTAAGTGGAAATAAGCAATTTGATTGGTTGATGCTTTGGGACACGGTAACTTTGTTTCTGATTAAGTGAGGGTGATGAAACTTGGTGTATAGTTCCATTTTATCAATACCTTGACTAAGTTCGATTAGGAACATTTTTTACCCCGGGTAAGCAGAGCTATAAGCAATCTGATTGGCTGAAACTTTGGAACACAAGAACTCTCCTTCTAACTGAGCTGGAATTTTCAAACTTGGTTTTGGCGTTCATCATGCAAATGCCTTGATGGAGTGTGATGATGAACATGTTCTGCTTACAGTAAACAGAAATATGCATCTAATTTGTTGTGGCTTTGGGGCACGGTAACATTGGTTATAATGAAATCAGAGCGATGAAACTTCGAAAATAGATTCATTATATCATTACCTTGACTAAGTGTCATAGTGAGAATTTTCTGCTTAGGCTAAGGAACGATAAGCAATTTGATTGGTCAAGTCTTTGGAACATAACAACTCTGCTTTTAATTGAGGTAGAATGTTTAAACTTGATGTAGATGTTCATTAGGTGTATGTCTCGACTGGGTTCAATGATTAACATTTCAAGCTGAAGCTAAGCAGAGCTAATCAATTTCATTGTTCGATGCGTTGGGACAAAATAATATGGATTCTATCTGATAGAGAGTGATAAAACTTACTGTATAGATTGATTGCTCGATACGTTTGAAAAAAATAAATGTGCGATTGATTAATGTGTCATCTCTTTATTCGGGGATTTCGGCGGGGGACATCAGCCTCACTGTTGGCTTGTTTTATATAGTTGTCACTGGCAGAAATGGAATGTGTGCCCTTGAAAACGTGTATTAACACCAACTACTTAATCAATATCAGCACATCATCCTGTTTTCCCGCCAAAAATGACCGCGGTCTTGGAAATATGTTAAGTATATGAACGTGTTATCATTTTACAAGGTTGTAAATGTCAGGAATGGAATATGTGACCCCAAAAATATATCTAATGACACAAAACACTACTAATTGATAGAAATCAGTACAGCGTCCGATTTTCCCTCGAAAAATAAAATAAAGGTGGAATATTATCGCAAAATGGCTACCCTCAAATAATGTCCTACCATACTATGAAGACCTACTCAGACAAAATGTCAACATTTTTTTTTGTAATCAAACATCAAAACCTACAAAATAAAGTTTATTTCATGATTTCTACCAGAAAAGCTGACGGATGGGAATTATGTAACAAACCGAATCGGACTACAAGCTCTTTCTGTCACTTTCTCGTGGAAGATAGAAGGTAATATCTGCTTAGTTCGGGACAACAATATCTTGGACTAAAAAACCAGAGAAAGATAATATCTTTTTTAAATAACTTAAAATATATAATCCAAAAACACATTAATTGTTTATATTTATGATGCGAGATTGTGCTGCTGGGCAGTGGTATATAAGACCATCATTATTAGATTATTATTATTAACGCTTACCCTATGTTGGTCGCCGTATACTATAACGGTCCAACGGTGGCTTAGTAATTACAACCCCGACTCACTAACAAGGGTGACTTGAGTTTGATCGATCGCACTGGTGCATGGCAGGGAACAGCGTCTATTTGTTTGGATGAAAGAAAATAAATATGTCTGGGATATATGTAGGCTGGCGCGTAAAAGGTACCTGGCGTTGAAGAATAGTTAGAGAAAATACCATCCGAGCACAACTCCCTCATAGCCTAATGCGTGGCGTACATCCGCCTCCTTTAGTCCGACTGGTACAAATGAGTGGGACGTTAAATTCAGTTCATTTCATCTTCAATTAAATTCAATATTATGAACTCAAAACTAGTTTAACGTATTTTCTACAACGACCGTGTTAACGAATACCTTGTCAATGATATAGCTATGACCGAGGCGGCGTGTTCTAATTCTAGTTCGGCAGCCACTTTAAAAACGACAGAAACATTGCGTACCGGTTGCAATTAATTAAATTTTCGAACTGATGTTGTAAGATCTCACTCTTATTCTAGTGGGAAGTGGTTTATGATATGTTAAGCTATGTGCACTACATTTTGGACTCGGTACAAATGAAAAGTAAGGGTTTTATAGGCAAGTAACAAAAAACGTGCTCAAAAAAGTCCTTAGAATGATTGGGTACTGTGGCTGGAGCAATGCGGAAGACATCAGTAGTGGTATCAATTATCTAACCTAAGTGTTGACCAAGTTATGTTTGAAAAACGTATCAACTGTGTATTTCAAATGTAGTGATAAAATCATAATAATTAGATAATATTAAATCATTTTGTACATTAAGATATCTATGTATGTTAAGAATGAATGGATTATTTTGAGAATAGTTTAGGGTGTTATTCCCCCTTGACAAATATTAATGTTGATATTATTTGGCGTTTTGTTCATCACATGGTGGCACTGTGTTGTGTAATACAGTAAGTTCAGGAAATAATGATGTCGCCTTCAGAGTTATGTAGTAATATCGTAGTTATGTATTATTACATATTTCTGTTAACGGAAAATTTCCCTTGTAGCTCATTGCGTATGTCCATTTTCATTAGCCCGATTTCCTTGCAAGATACGCCCAGACTTCGCAAGAAATGGACAAAGTACAAGCTAAAATGAAAAAAGGCAATTTCCATACAATCAAAGGCTATAATTATTCTAGATAGTTACTGTCCAATATGCGCTAATATCGACAGTAACACAGGTCTTTGAAGTTTAAACATACATTTTAAATTTTATCAAAATCCGACAAAATAGCGTGACCCCTATTTGTCCACAAACCAAAAACACGATTTTTCACACAATCTGAGCCATAATCCATGAAGTTGCGGTCTGATAAATGGTTTTGGGCTATACACATATATTTCAAGTTTCATCAAAATCGCATAACAATAAATGTTATCTCGACTGGCCCGAGGTGGTCCACAACCTTGGTATTACTTACTTTTACATGCTTTGCGTATAGAGGATCGACAGTTTTGAAGGGCAGTTTCCGGCTGATTTAACGATTGTAGTGTAACTGACATTTTGACCGGTTTCTATAAGTAGTAATCTCTAGTAGGCCCACAAGCTAAAAACGTCATATTACAATTCAATATGCGTCAATATTGAGTGAAACAGAGAATTTCCTTTTCTTTTTATCTGTATTTTTTCAAAAGAATAAGATTGGAGAAAAAACTATCCATATATCACCCCCCCCCCCTTTAACAAAACAATATAAGTAAAATTAGTTTACATCAATACAGAAATGAAATGAAATGGGGTTGAACATCAATACAGAAATGAAATGAAATGGGGTTTAACGTCCTACTTTTCTGCTGCTAACCTGGGCTAATGAAGACGAGCATACGCAATACAGTGTGCTATGAGGGAAATTTTGCCCGGGCAGGGGCGCTACGGTCTACTCTTAGATAGAATTCCAACTGCCAAGGGATCTTTTACGTGCACGCTAATGTGTACACGTGACTAAACTTTTCGTCCAATCCGAACAACTAGACAGCTGTCCATGTCAGGCTCTGCATCACCGACAAGGGATAAACCACGCCAGAACATCTGGATAACTTTCTCGGCCAATGCAGTGATGGAACACCCGATACATAAATACAAGTATATAGTCGAAATTATACACTAACTGAAAGGGACGTGTGTTGTTATGTATCTTTATTTAATAACACAAACTTGTGTTGAAACAAAGCAAACTTGCGACAAAAAAATGTGTTAATATCCATCAAACAACACAACTTATGTGAAAATCTACATATCACTTGTGTTAAAATTTTTGAAACTTGTGTTGAACTTACTGATCAAACTTGTGTTGAAATTTCTGTATGCCTAAGCATACAGATCAGTATATATATCATTAATACCTACTCAAGAAAGGCACACCCTTAACGTTTGTGATCCGCCGCGACTAGACGCAGAAATACAGCAGTAGGAAGACGTTTCGCCGAACTCATTCAATACCAACCCGTTTGTCAGAAAACCCAATCTCCGCCACCATCACCAAGTATCAAATGGCATGTACCCGCCCCCCTACCCCCAATCAAAGACAGCACTGGGAATCTCCATCTCATTTAAAAGCAAGACGTCGTATGAAATAAAAAATGCTGGGCAAATCAGAAGTGAGCGCCAGTTTCACCACATAGTCCACAATTAAACAACCAATAAAATCCAACGGTAACCCCCCCCCCCCCATCAAATCCTCCACTACCAACAAGATGCATTTATAAACTGAACTATTCCCGTGAAAACCAATAAAAGAGACCGTTAAGTATCAGAATTAAGGAACACCAATCGTTATCCAAAGACAACCAATCCCCAGCCGTCGAACACTTGAGAAACAACACGAGACACGGATTCCAATAATCAGAAGTAGAAGTACTGAACCAACATGTGAAGAATACAAGGAAAACCATGGAAAGTATCCAGGTCAGACGATACAGGCCGATTCTTAACAGAGATACTGAAGTCTACCTTCTCCATGCATGCGGTAGAATTATCTTCCAGTAGTTCTTCATGATAATCAGGACTCATATTTTTTCCAATGTACATTGGGTCAATTTTTGAAAACACCAGGGTGTCTAAATTCACATGTACCCCCGTAAGCAGTTCAGATCTTCAGCCACATTTATAATATACCGTTGTTGTCAAAATGTCCTTACAACGTCTGGCGAATCTGATAATCATGAAAGCACACGTGAAGCAGTGAACACAGTTATGTGAAGGTTTAAAACTAGCAGATATCCATGTTTTGAGAGCCGTGAGGAATAAATCACTCAATGATAACAAATGAAATGAAATGAACTGGGATTTAATTCCCACGCTTCTGCACCTAACCAGATCTAATGGAAGACAGGCATTTTGGCCGGGCAGCGGTGCTACGGCCTACTCTTATAATCGAATTTTAACTGCCAAGAGATCTTTTACGTGCACGCAAAATGTGTACACGGGACCTCGGTTTTTCGTCCCATCCGAACGATTAGACAGCTGTCCTTGTCAGGCCCTCAGTTTTGCATCACTGGCAAGCGGAAACCAGCAATGATAACAAATCAGGTTTGATTATTGCTTCATTGGGAAACAGTTTATAAAAAAAAAATTGATGTCATTAAAAATGCTTACGATTTTAAAAAATGTGTATTTTAACAATTCTCTGTCTCAGCAAGAATTGTCATATCCCTTATTCGTGGCCTGAGCTCTGAACAGAAATTTAAATTTCATAGTAAAGGGCTATTTGTTAAAAGAAATGGGATTCGGTGTTATACCAGATCATTCGATTTTACCATGGAATATCACAGCTATTTGATAGTGACACAAACGATATAAACAAGAAAATATAACTGGTAAGTTTCTTTCAAACAGTGAAATTATACTTAAAGTATACAACTAGACATATTGAACACAAACTAGAAATATATAAAAATGTTACTTTTGCTTACTTATGTCGTTTTTATACATTAGGGGGACTTGATTAAGTTGCAGGTACGAAACAAGCCAATAACTCCAAAAGTTATAAGTCAAAGTCGAGATAAAAAAAAATCCACTGGTGTGATCATTTGCAAAGCAAATGCAGTACCGTCGTGTGTAGTGAACAAGCGTGCTTAAAAGGTAAATTGCCTCGATTAAAAACTACCTTTAAGTAAACTTTTTTTACATTTGATAAATTGTTAAGGTATTTAAAAAAGGCCATACCAATTAAATGTAAAAATATTGACTTCTGGAAGGTGATTGTTAAAATAGGCATATCGAATGATAGGTTCAATTCCATGGAAATGTGTTACAGACGAAGGGGTTATTCGTGATAAATTAAATGTCACAATATGATATAGACTAAGTCGACGGGATGGGGTAATCACCACTGCAGTCATCAAAGCAAAATAAGGTAAGGCCACAGCATTGATAGTCTTCCTGTTTAAGCTTTTAAAAATAGGCATTGCACTGATAATTGGCTTAGCCATTTTTAAGTTTTGTTTCGAAAATCATGTTATTCCTGACTTATTGAAAAGGAGTATGATCAAACCCATCAGTAAACAAGATACTGACCCCCGCAACCTCCTCGGCTGTCGAGGCATATCCTTAATCTCCATCCCGTGTAAGTTATATGCTGATATCTTAAACTCTCGTTTCTCAAAATGGCTTGAAGCAAACAAGAGAGGGCTATCACTGGAGCATTTTTGTCTTCCGCCTTTCAAAGAGAGCAGGGGACAATTAATATGGGTTCTTCCGTCTGTCTGTCCGCCTGTGCGTCACACTTTCGGGGAATAATAACTCTTTCTAATTGAGCTAGGATGTTCAAACTTGGTGTAGGTGTTTATAAGGTTAATGCCTTGGTGGAGTTCGACGATTGGCATTTCCTGGGGACATAACAACTGTTCAAAATTGGTGTGGGTGGGCGATTAATTCCTTGATGGACGTTGAGCATTTTCTGCTTAGGGTACGCAGAGATAAGCAAATTGACTGGTTGATGCTTTTTGAAACGAGAACTTTAATTCCAATTAAGTGAGAGTGGGGACACTTGGTGTATAGCTTTATTACATCAATACTTTGACTAAGTTAGAAATAAGCATTTTCTGCTTAGGGTAAGCAGAGCGATACACAATTTTATCGGTCAAGAATTTGGAGCATAATAACTCTCCTGGGGTAGAATATTCAAACTTGTTGCATGTGAGTGCCTTGTTGGAGTTCGATGATGAACATAATATGTCTGCTTCCGGTAAACACAGATAGACAAACTGTTTGGTGGATGCTTTGGGACACGATAACTTTGGTCATAATGAAGTGTTCGTTATATCATTAGCGCATGACAAAGTTCGATGGTGAGAATTTTCTGTTTACGCAAAGAAGCGATAAGCAATTTGATTGGTCACGATTTTAGAACATAACAACTCTTCTTTTAATTGGGGTACAATGTTTAAACTTGATGTAGATGTTCACTGGGCTTAAGGATTACCATTTCGAGTTGCAGCTAAGCGATTAATTAAGATGGGTCTTATATTTATTTTGGAATTTCGGCGGAGGACATCAGCCACGTTCGCACTGACTGTCTATGGTACAAATTAATGGCGATTGATGTGAACGGAAAGTTCTGTAATAACATAACATCTATATGGAAATAATCGATCTATTATAAATGTAAACGGTATGTAACTGATGAATTTGAAGTTCAAATGGTGTAAAACAAGGCTGCGTCATATCCACTACTTTATTATCTGTTTTTTATTAAAGATTGAGTTGAAGACATTAGTAACCTTAAAGCTGAACTCCGATTACAAACTACAGAAATAATTAAATAAAAAAGGTAACGCTCAAAACAACCGTCTTGCTTATTTTCAATTTGTTGGACATGGCGATCGGTATAGGCGGACAAACAAACGGGCAGGCCACGCCCACTTCCAGTACATGCCGAGTCGAGCGAAGTGTCCACATACGGTTAGCTATTCAACTACCAATTAACTCTCAACTAATTCAAGTTTTTGCACTATCAGCTCACAGAAAATATTATTGCTGCCACACTTGCTATGAAGGTAGGTATTTATCATTTCTTAATGAATATTTACTTTGATTATTTTATATAGTAATATCAACTTGTGTCTTCCATGACGTCGTATTAGAGGTAAAATACCAACAGCTTTATACAGTAAACTATAGCTAGACCCCTTAATCCGCACAACATATTGTGTGTAAAGCATCTAATTGTAACTGTTCTAACTGGTAAGCAAAGTATTCCGTGCACTCACCCAAAATAGTGTCAAAGTACGGTAGTAAAATACAGGAAGTATATATTGTGATCTTTTGGAAACTTTATTAGAATGATTTTCTATATGCAAAGTGTCCACTCGCAACATACTAGGTCATTTCAGGACTAAGACATTGTTCAATTTGCTTGCACGAAAAACCCCACAAAGTTGGACAGCACCCCCCTAAGTTCTCTATGTATGTGTTCATGCAAAGAGGAATCGAATCAGGCCTAGATGTTGTAGATATTGTTAATGTTCCAGTTTTATCTGCATTAATGGAAATTAGTCATGTGAATAGTCTCTCAATCTCCGAATTTAAAATTGGGCCGTGTTTCACCTGGAAATATTTTTTTATTTATCTTCTGCAATTCCTTGATCACGTCATTTCATCAAAATGGAATAAAATTGTGGCCTCCAGAGGCTCTACAACCTAAACTAAAGTGGGTTTCCGTACAACCAGTGACATAAATCCACTAAATTACTGTTCGAAACATGTCGATATTGAAAGGAACCGAGAGCTTTCGAACAAGGAACCGAGAGCTTTCGAACACTAACATATATGACACCTGTTACCACTGTTTGTCGTATATTTTGTACATGGTGAACAGTCCATTTGCTGATTACACTATTTTGCCTATAACGATTTTTTAGGACTTCGAATTTCGTCTAATGGTTTGGATTTTCGTACTTGGTTTTATTTTATTTCTTCAACGTTGGATAAAAATTGTAACCTGTAGAGGGTCCACAAACGAAATGAAAACGAACGGCCAAAACGGTCTGAGTACGTTTGATGTAGTTATATATTTTCGGAATGATACTGCGTGAGTTCTAATCACTTGTGTTAGATTGAGGGTGGCTGTACTTAAAGACGGCAGTCTGGGTACAATCATTCCACAAAGAATTAGTTATCTTTGTCGCTTTGCATAAAAGTCATGTTATCTTTCCAAAATATGCTCCAAGTGACCTTCGTGACGTTGGAGGCAAACTTGCGCACGTCGAGCAAAATTGTCAGTTACTCGAAAACATTCCTCTTTGGAGATTTCCACGCGTTTGTGATTGTTGCAATCGCCAATCGTTTAAAGTTCCAATTTCATGTTTTCTAAGAAAGTCAAAACATAATTATTTCTATGTCTTTTGCTCAAAAGGTTGTCAACTCACTGTTATACGATCATGGGCAAAATTTCATGGGCGTTAAAATGGCTGACACAGGCTGATTGAGGAAATAGTAACTCAATTACCTCCATTGTTTTCCCATTCCTCTCCATGGACGGTCATCTTCAAACGTTTGAATTTGAAGTTGAAATGATATTTTTGCCAATTTCTCAACTGGCAATAGTGAATTATAGGATTATTCTTTAACAAGGTAGGACTGTTTATAGGTACAATGTATTTTATGGCTTTATTTTAATACATTTTAAAAATATAACTTAAAAATATGCTATTGGAACTTTAAGGGTTGTTCTGGTACACATTATCCCTCAGATACCCCTATAGATAAAAGAAATCTGGAGGTTCAAGTCCGGTAAATGCCACAAATCGTGCTGATCAGTGTCTCTTTCTTTTGGAGCAGATACGAGCAATTTTTGGGGAGAATCGTGCAAATGTATCCCAATTGCTGCCCAATCAACGCCAGATGACAGCCATCTTGGAGTTTCAATATGTCAATCAGGCACATTTGATTAGTATTCCTTGGAGAACAATTGTACACAATTTGATGCTTATATCATAATTTGCACAATTCTTCTGTTATCTGCCGCACTATTATTAAATTTGGAGCATATGTTGGAAAGGAAAGCACATGATTTTTATGCAAAGCGACCAAGATAGATGAAAATTTGGGCACTGTTTTACGGATGTAATAAAATAAGTGTTAACTGGTTTGTAATGGGTGCTAAACTAAAACGATTTATTATCCACATGAACGATGTTCTAATTAACATTTCTATATTTTAGAGATACTTATGCAACTTAAGGAAACGTTTTCCGTTTGTGCATTAATTTTGGGTGGTAATAAATCATGATACATCACTTATTAAAAAATATGTTTTATCTAACTCATCGTAACATTAATTTATCATAATGTGTTTAGTTTTATAACAAAATAGTGACAAGATGATTATTAAAAAATAAAGCTTGTACATTGGCGTGTGTGTAACAGATACATTGCCCGTTTTCATTTCATTCCATTTCACCCTTGTTGAAGGTACCAAACCTTGGTCCATTCACCGACTAGGTTATTGAACGAGTTTTTGCTTCTCAATTTTCGCATTTTCCAACTAAACTGATCCGCACGAATCACTTAATTCAGCTTTCATACGAAATCACAACATAGAGAATGCCCTGCTTAAAATTATTAAAGATATTGAACTAGAACTGGATAGCAATCTGGCTGTACACCTAGTACTTTTTGATCTCAGTACTGCCTTTGATGCTATTGATGTTAGCATTCTGTTTCAAGGGCTGGAATAATTAGTTCGGATCTGTGGTGCCGCAGTGCCATGGATAAAGTCACATCTTTAACATAGAACACAAAGGGTACAAATAAACAGGCCTGTCTGTGTCTCGGCATTGTGTAGTTACGATAGGTGTTCCACGGCTTTGCTGACGACACTCAGATAAATGACCACTTTCAGCACAACAACTATCTTGTTTCTAAGAATGCTATAAGTAGACTAGAGTATGGGAGATCAGAAATAGGCTAATCTTTACGATGACGAATTTCTGGTCACATCACAATACAGTTAATTGTTTAAAGCGGATTTTATTTACATTGGTGATTGTTCTATCTCCCAAGAAGTAGACTCGGAATCTTTGCTATGTGACCGAAGAATTATGTACCAAGTCAATAGGGTCATAAGGTAAATACTTCTTCAAATGATACCTATTTCGAGAATATGTCACAGCCTTAATAATCCAACCGTCGTTCTCCAAGTGATGGTAGCATTTTGACGACCTTCTATCAACTCTTCGACAGTCCTCTTCTATCCCTAGGTTTAAGCCTATCTTAAAACCATATTTATTTCAAATCTATTTTTAAATGTTTTGTAGTGAATGTACCTAAAACATTCACGTCTAATAAATAGAATAATAATAATAATCGAAAGGTATTTCTTCTTGAAGGCACATAAAGTAATACGAAGACCTCGATTCGCGTACTCTGGATCAACCCACTTATCATAATACTTCGAGAATTAAATATTTTTAAAAGGCTTTGATTACTGCATGGTACATCCACTTGGATTTTTATTTGGGTATTACGCAGAATCGCGTTTTTGAAACATGGCTGGCGGCCGGATCCATTTGACAGATTGATAATCAAGGCTTTATGTGAATATGACGAGGAATTGAGATTGATCGATTTAAATAAAAATGATTAGGGTGTGCGGGGCGTATATATAGATGTGTTGATTCTTTGGCCCTCACTACACCGAAGACCCTTTCTCAGCATCTAAATCGTAAGTGTGACTATTAATATATGTTATGTACATACATTACGGTGGTACTGTGAGTACGCCGTTAGCTCACTAAGCAGAAGATCGGGGGCTCGACCACGGTGTTGGCGTAGAAAGTTCGCTTGGATATCTCTCTGTGACGTTATTTCTTCTTCTCGGTAGAACGGGCGGATGATCGAGCAAGATAGGGGGCCCAGTCGATACCAGCGGTACGAAACACCGAGGTCTCATGTATACGAGCATGTACACGGAAAATGACCCTTAACACACGCTATGTCCAGCTCCATTATCCAGTCAGAACAGATAAGTAGTACGTTATACTACAGCACACTGTATGTCCGGCTTCATTATCCGGTTGGTGCAGAAAAGTTGGACGCTATAGCCCATTTTAAAGTTGGTTCTTATCAGGACAACAGGCGCGGATCCAGAGGGGGGGGGGGGCCCTGCTCAGACTTGAAAATTTTTTATGCGATTTTATTGGCGACTTTTAGACCTCTAATTTAGGAATTTACCTTTCGGAAATACGTCAGAATGCACCAAATTGAATCTAATTTATCAATTTTCCTGGGGGAGGCTTTACTCCTACAAGACGACGTGTCTTCCATTTTATTATTTTGTTTTCGATACGTCATTATTTTTGTTATACGTTTGATACCTATTCTATCAAAGGATAACGCAATATACTAAACTCCCTTCAATTTACATTTTATTTGATTTTGTGTTTTTATTTTATTTTTAGCAAACCTGTCACGATGAAGCTGTTCGTTCTGTTCTGTATTTTGATTTTATCTCCTGTCGCCCTTGGATTCTACGGAAGAGGTGAGTTATGCTCTTCATATTATCGGCCGAGTTCAATAATCATGGAAGTAGATTTGTATTCTTCAAATAGACCAGCTCCGACATCATTAATTTTAAAGATGCATTAAACGCGATATCTAAATTAAATAGATCGGATATCCCTCTTGACAGAGATTCAAGTGATAAGCATTTTCTATTACAGATCGAGATGACCACGGCCGCGACCAGGGTAAGCTTTTTTTTCTTGTATTCCCCTTATATGCAGATTTAGATGCGTATACAAATGTTTAAAACAGTTGACAGCATTGCCGTATAATTACTGAATATATTATATTAGTTAGGCTATTTGTCAATATACATCACCAATTTCAATAGGGTTCTTCATTGCGTATGATCTTATCTGAATACAGATTCTAAATTCCTATTAATATTGCATACGAAGACAGCTCGTTAAAAAATTCTCGACAAAAGAAAAGAAACAAAGGCAAAGTGCGGGCGAGGTTAAGGGAATTCTTCTGGAAATATGAAGAACGTCAGAATCATAATTTTTAATTGTGAACGGTGAATTATCTGCGATCAAAGGAATGTATCATGTATATTAGTTGACGATCCAATAAGCAAAACGACAAATTTCGATGTATTTCAAATTTTTAATAAACTTATCTTTGTGTATGTGGATATCTAAATGATCCACTGGCCATCACCACTGTTTAAACCCGTGCTCTGTGTCATCTAGTGTTCACAAAAAGGATTAAGGGTCGGCAGACTTCCAACCAAGGGTGGGATATTCTATACACCAGAGAAAAACAGGTGGTTGTGAAATAAACTGTATGGCAGAACCATGCTGCTGTTGAATCACAGTACTGTATTAGAATGTACAAATGTGTTCATTTCAAATTTCAGATACATCACGATGGAGAGGAGTGAGACGAGGAACATATACCAACGACAACGGTAAGTTTATTTCATACGACAGATAACTTACTTCCGTGAAAAATAAAACTTAAAACGCATCGTCTCCGGTGAATGTAAAAAAAACAGCAATTGTGTTCTCTGCTTTTTATTTTCAAGCATAAGAAAATTCAGATCTGAAGATAACCGGAATTTAAAATAGCAGTACATCATTGGCTTATATTTGTCTCTTGATTAATTAGTTTTATCTATTCAAATATATAACTGGTAATATATTTCTTATGGCGCCTAGACATGAAATTGTAAATTGGAAAATACAGTAATTAAAATAAACTTTGTCAATCAATAGATTTGAGATGTGGGGGTACAGCAGTATAATATGCGCTGAAACTTGTGTAAATGATGTGCTAGTCATAATAGATGTGTTCATTGCTTTTGGCAACAAATATTATATTAGCTGGTAATTTGGGTATATGGTCATTTAATTTTTTTTCCAAATCTGTTTACCCATTGTAACCCCCACCCCACATCTCTCGCAAAATTTGACCAAATATTACACAGTGTGTCAAACAATCTGGTAAGAAATCCATTAGATTTTGCAATACTTTGCGATGTGATGATTGAAGCACGAATGATTTGATATTCATGCACTTGTAATATGTTTGTTTATTGTGTGAAACGTGCGTGTATATTGTGTCCACGGGTTTATTTATGTGTGAAGCGATGTTCCTGTGAGGTGACCAATAAACTTCATTATAACAGTTTCGGTCTCGTCGCTTATACAATTTTGTTTTTTCATGCAGATTATGATGGTGGTGACAGCGATAATGTTCGTTTCCGAAATTATCGTGGGTTCAATCGGAGATTCAGCCGCCCAGGTAAGAGGAATTATTATTAAGCTAACGTACATCTAATAATATGATAACATCGTAGTAATTCTTGATAAAAGTTGTCTATAAATTAGACCGGTGAAAACAATGCTTCACCCCTTTGAAATCTGGTACTGGCCAAACGAATAATTATTTATTTTTTTCAAGATGTAATTTAGAGTGTTAGTAGTATCCCTGGGAGATTAAAAAATCCAACGTTCTGTATACGCAGTAATCCTAGATATAATCTGTTACACGGTTTATGGAGATTTTGTGTTCCATTTAATTGTCGACACAGAAGATCACAAATGAGATAACAATTAGCAAACACGCCAAATTCTTTTTAATTTGTCATAACACAAATTATTAATGTATATTGATATCTTCATTATTGGAATAACAGATCATATTAACCCAATAAATACTTTATTTCCCCTAAAGCAGAGAGGGATTTTACTATTTTGTGTTGTAATAAAATCGATTTCACACGTTGTTAACAATAAAAACGCATTCTTAATATGTAATTGTGTTAAACAAGTTTAACTTGCTGTGAAAAGGAAAGTAGAAACATAATCTAATCCTATATATTTAAAATTTCAGTTTATTTATTCTCGGGATAGATTTGCGCGAAGACCCACATATGATAGATATTAAGGTGAGAAATAATCCATTCACGTCTTCAGTCTTATTAAACAATCTTGAATGTCAATTTGAACGGTTAGTGCAGTCTTTAAATATACCTTTCAGTTTCCTGTCAAATTAGATTCTGTATGATAGCCCGAGCTCTCGGCACTACTAAAATTAGTGTAGGTTGCTATATTTCAATTATTTGGTGGACATTTGTTTTTACAATAGAGGACTGAGCATTACGTAGAATCATAAATTTCCGTGAGGTTGTTCATGTGGGTACCTACATGGAAAACATTTTGGACTCGAAAACCACGAATTTTTTTTGCGGATAAAGTCGTATTCAGCTGTTAAAGCTTGCGAGTACAGTGTATTTTATGTGTTAAAACGTTTGCCTTCATTGGGGACTCAGGATAAGGCATTCGAAATTCAGATTTTTATGATCGCATGCGAAAAATGCGCAATACGTTTATAAAAACGATCTTTTCAACTCGTAAGCAACACAATTTAATGCATTAAAAATGTCATCTTATTTCAGAAATTTGCGACAGCTGTTTGAGTAATATTCGAGAGAGTAACAAGTATGCAAATGTAAAATTAAAGAGCTATACATACAGAACAATAAAGCAGTTAAGTGTTCATGCTGTCTTTTGTTTAATTTCTTTATACGGTCGTTTCGTTGTCTAACTTGTGCGATAGAAGATTATATAATTGTTGTTGTTCTTAGAGTATAACGTCTGCTTCCACCACGCGGTTAAGAATGCGCCCCTATCTCCATGCCACATACGTTCACACATGGATCAAAACCACAGCCGCAAGCCGGAGGTGACCGGCCAGCTAGACCACTAGGCCATCCCACTGTAGACCCCCCTCCCCCCAATCGCCCAACCCCTCTAGAATGTTCTGTAGCAAATTACACTGTTAATCTACATGACTTATGCTACAGCCAATTAATGCCACCGTTAAATAGATAACGGAGCCCAACACCTCCGTTAATATAACGGCAAGTTAAGGACAAGTTAAAGTTAACATGGCTTCCAGCAACAACCTTTCTCTCCGTTAGAATTAACGGTCCGCCAACTCCATGTTAACGGATCGTTAAAGGTTAACAGAGCTTTGAGCAACCGGCCCCTGGACAACTTCAATTAACACACTTTACCCTAGCGAGCTGGACAACTTCATTTAACATACCTAATCCATATCACCTGCACCACTAAAGACTACACACAGTTTAAACGCCAAATGGTTTAAAAGATCAACATTTATCTCACTCTATCGAGCTAAGAAATTCCAATTATTACATTTCACCCTAGCGAGCTATAAGCAACTTTATTGACATACCTCACCTTATGAAGCTGGGTAACGTCGTTTAGCATACTTCGCCCTATGGAAATGTCTGTAGTGTCGAACTGTCTGGGTGTCAAAAATTAGTTTTGTAAATCTTTGTTGGACTTACATACAGTATAATTTCCACATCATTTACAAATTAACATACTTTTGTAGAGACGGGGATGGCGTTTAGGGTCCACTCGACACAAACTATGTAATTACAGGACTGCAATATGGTACAATTATATTTTAGCGTTGTGCGTAAATGGTGGGGTGGGTTGGACAGGTGACGCTACTGGTATTCATGTTTAGGGACGGTAGTACTTGACTCATTGACGGGCCTTTCGACTCAGCTTAGTTTCATACGTGTACTATATGCAAACAATTCATGGCTGCAATCTTTAAAAGAGTACATTTGTTTGGATAAACATTGAGCTCGTCCGGAGAAAAGAATTACGATGACGATAACATATTTTGTGTAGTCGTGATCAAAAGAACTGCACCAACCCGACTAATATGAAAACGGGCATCGGGGGTGTAAATGTGTGTGTTGGTTTGGGGGGGGGGAGTACCAGGGACAAAAGTAGGAGTAGTCGGTATGCTCACTGCATATGTCACGCTACGCACGCAAAACTTTAGTATAAAATAACCTTGTCAACTTGTTGTGTTTCACTCTTATTCTGCTGTGAGTATGTTGGTCTAACAACAAAATTATACCCAGGGAGAAAAATAGCCCGTCTAAAAATAAGTTCAATCTCTGCTATAGCTGCCGTGCACGACACCTCAGACATCGTACGTCGTACACTGAGCTTAACTAGGCGCATGGCAGTAGGGCAGGAATATGGCTGACTGGGCTTAGACTTAGACCATTTAAAACAGGAGCATCATCATCATAGGTTTTATAGTAGTTTACTGACTGAAGGTTTATATTGACATTTTACAGTGAGAAAAGTTGATTAAGTTACATAGATCATTTTTAGACTTAGTTCAGACACATTTTCATACATATTGCAGACGCAATTCAGACGCCATTCAGACGTAAAAACTCTATGAGTTTACAGGGGAAATAAATACAACATGTCAGCCATCATGCTCCCAACTCACAAACCATGTGCTGAGTAATCCTTAATACGTTGACTAATATTTAAAGGCTGGTGGGTGCATGTTAAGAACATTGATAGAACCTAAATAGTTTTGCATAATGCATATACACATAAATTCTGGGTTATGTGGCTTGCTATGCAAGAATAAGCATGCATAAACTATAGTAAATACAGTAAACAATAAGTACTCCCCATGAGACAACAAATTTGAGCCTAGGTCATACCAGGCACTCCTGTTAACTCTTACAAGCAAAAAGGGAATGAGACCACTAAATATTTAAGGGCAGTAACATCTGCAGTGGGGCTCAAAAACAATGCCACAATAGATCCCAAACACTATGTATGTGCGTGAATCCGTGAGCAAATTGCATACGTCACACAAAACTGTAGTATAAAATAACCATGTCTGCTTGAAAAAATGTTTGTCACTCTTATTCTGCTGTCAGTAAGTTGTTGTGTGAAATGTTTTCTACTCAAAAAAGTACTCACCGCAGACTAAATGAATTAATGAGGTAAACAAACAATAACAACAAAACAGGAGAAATTGATAGATTAGCCTCAGGATTCTGCCCATTTCTTATCCGCTCGTTAACGAGAAGTAGGCAGGGTAAGCTTACTCTTCCGGACACCTGTTACCACTGTTTATCGTGTATTTTGTACACGGTGACCAGTCCATCTGCTGATTACACTATTTTGCCTCGACCGTTTTTATTGGACTTCGAATTTTGACTAATGGTTTGGATTGTTCGTACTTGGTTTTATTTTATTTCATTTCCATGACATGGATTCAGATTTTCATGCTATGTCCCAAAAATTTAAAAGCTACATATGTTATATATTTTCGCCCCCTCCCCACGACCATATACCCTAGAAAACTCGCATCCATGGTTCTCGGCTCCTGATTGTGTGACTCGTACAGGGGGGGGGGGGTATATGTGCATCAGTCTGTCGCATTTTAGCTAAACTAACAAAATCGTTATGTACGCCCCTGGCGAGCATACGCCTTACATTCAATGGTTCTTTTACGTGCGCGCCAATGTGTACACGTCCTACGACAAACACTGTCCTAACCCGAAGAAGCTGAGTGCTCAATTTAATGTACGCATCTACAGTACAAAAAGACCTTCACAATTCACAATTATAATTTTATTGGAATACTTATACGTTAGTCTCAAAATGGCGTAAGTAAAATCTTCATTTTGCTGTTGAGTCAACAATGTATTTCTTTGAAGTGAATATCTAATACATTTTTTAATATTCAAAAAAAAACATTTTCGTACAATGAATAGTTTGTAGATTGTTTAAAATTGATAACCTCTCGATGAACGTTGTTACGCCCTGACTTAATATCAATTGAGGGATTGGCAAATCCCCTGCAGACTACACTGTGATTGGTGAATCTATATTGGAATTAATATTAGTTCAAAAATTGTTCAATTCCGTACATCATAGAGTACAGTATACACAATGATCTTATGAATTGAAAACTTGTCAACATTCGGTATCTTCCATGCAGTCGATATAAACGTCATATTATGGTGAAAAAGTAGTATCATCTGTAATCTTCGAGAAACTATTTTGATGTGTTTCTATTTAATACCAGGACCGTACCGTAAGACATTTGATTATGATCAGATAGTGATGTGCTTATGGCACTGATCCGTTGATCGGTTGTAAAGGCGCCCACACGCCAATGGGTTCGTTTGCCCTGATCCAAACTTACTTATATCACTTACGTGGAGGCTATGGCGCCCCACCACACATCTTCAATAGAAGGCTTGATCTCGCTTGCGTTGCTTAAGGAACATGCCAACCCCCACTTTTAAAACCCTACATACGGCCCTGTATCACAATTTAATTTAAGTACGAACTTAGATGAAGTCGTGGATACAATGACATTTTCTGAAAAATGCAAATGTACTGTGCCCCACGTACCTACTGAAAAGTTGTTCTTGACACGTTGATTGTGCACGCTTTAGTTGAATCACTAACTACTTATTTCTGTCAGTTGGTTATTACGGCATCTTTAGAAATTACGCTTGTTTTTTTTATATAAATTGCCTTATAGTTAACTGTACCGTTAGAAGCTGCATATTTTGGTTTAGTACAGATAATATCTCTGAATCACGTCCGTAAAGCAAGAAAGTGTCTGGATGTTATAGACGCCACTCCAAACTTTTTTTCAGTATTATTTATGTGGGTTAAATGGTCATAGCTTATTAAGTACAACATGGTCGTTTATTTAGTGACTATAAATGTGTGAAACAGATTTAAGGCTTGGTAAATATATTAGTATTGTGGTGTAATTGTCAAGATATTTGGAGATATTCATTTGGGGTGGGTCACCCTAGCAAATGATTCACAGTTACTGTAAATAAGCGTATTTCATTAATCAGCATACACCAATGCCATCCAAATATAGGAAACGGCTATTTGTAAAGTAACTCCTTATTACTATTATTTTTAAATTAAAATGAACTGTCGGGGTATATATAATTGACTGAACACATGATGTCGCCAACTACCTATTACATTGTCTTTTTTATTCACGAATATTAAAAGCTAATTTCTTGTACGATCTATCATCGTCAAAGTGCAGTAGAGACATCGGTTTACTATTTGTTGACAATGATGAGACATTTTATCTATGCATGTAATATAGTCTGAATCAATCAATCAATCTTTCAATAGGTTTGACTTGTACACGTCATATATTTATAGTGACATAATCTAATTTAAACATGCATTATGCAAGAGCTAATTCTGTCTATTAAAGGTCTTTTCTAGGCCTGAAATGTTATCTAAGTTATTATAATTTATCAATTAACCATTTAATTATTTTATCCACACAGCAATGAACGTTCGATCTCAACGCTAGCTTTCAATATATGCAGCTTAAAGCTCATTGATAATTAAATCAAAAAATGGATAATTAAGACTATGCTTTTTATCGTAAATACTTTAGTAATGATGATCGAGGCTTGGCGAAAATTTCAATCGCTTAATTTTCGGTTCATAGTAGATCAATTTACCTTTAGCAAATTACCTTTACATTATCTAGTTTTTAACTATTTTAGTGAGAACTGCCAACTCTTTATCTAATCTCCCATAATGTCTCTTTACCTAAATTACAATTTCGTCTGTGTTTCTGAATTTATATTAGCCCACTGTCTGTCATTTATGCCATGCATAGCTGAATGAAATCGCCTTGTCACCACTTAGAAAACATTCCAGCAAAACGTCATTTGGATTTTCTGGCGTAGTTGCCCCTTGTCAGTAATGCAGGGCGGAAGGACATATATCTAGTCGTTCGGATGGGACGAAAAACAAGTCCCATGTATACATTGGCGTTCACAAAAAGGATCCCTTGGCAGTTGGAATTCGAGGCACAATTTTCTTCATAGCACACTGTATGGCGTATGCCCGTCTTCTTTAACCTAGTCGAAGGTTAACAATATGGCGTTAAACCTCATTTCATTTCCATTTTCCTCTCCTGCTGCATGACCTGCATAACGTTTGAATAGACATTTTCTGACACGTTTTGGTGAATATTCACGATTGGTGGATATAACAACGAAAAGATTGGTTACGGTGGATAGTTGTTTACTAGTATGCTACAACGTACTTCCATTTTGAGTGTCCCACAAGCGTTGGAGATAAGAAATACTACATGCTACCCTGTCTGTGGCGAAGAGTGTCCAGTCCAGCAGATGTTTGGGACCCGGAGAAAACTCACGTGGTGGACAAGGGAATCGAAACCACGCCACAATGACAGACCTGATAAAACGCACACACACACACACCACCACCACACAAGGAAGTTAAGGTAATTGCTAATAAAATTTGGTTGAAATAAGGCTGACATAAAAATGCAAACATTAATTTTTCGTTTCTTTTGTTTTATGCGACACTTACTTCTAGTGCGCAACTAGGACTTTGAGTCGGCTTAATCGTTACACGCAGTAGAAACAGAAATCAAACAGATATATCAGTTTTATTTACTTAATACTTAATATAATATATTAACTTAAATATACAAAGTATAAAACGAAGTCACACATATACACAACAATTACATAAAAACAGAAATAATAAATACATAAAAGACGTATATTATACTCTATGAACAAAAATAATATTATTACTTACTAACTTGATAAGCAATATTTATATGATTTTGGTAATTTAGTACTTTTATTTCACTTCGTGGTCGGAAATATATAAATTGTGTATGCAAAAACCTTTTCGGGCAATTATGTTTAGTTTCATGTAAGGTTTTGAATAAAAAAATATTGGCCTATCTATCACAATTCTATATAAAATAAAATAAAAACATGTACAATATCATAATATGGGAATGAACCCAAATAGCACCATTTTATATTTTATTTTTATCTTTAAATGTCACTGTCTCAAACACCGTCTCTCTGAAAACAAGTTTGGATTCATTATACCACGGATACATTAGGCAAAGAAGAAAATACATGTGACTACAGTTACTTGGTTCCGAAAATAAGAGTCGGTAGGTCGGTTGGATTATCTTTTTATTCTTTAACTTATTATTTATTTATTTTTTAAATTCTTTACTATTTCATTTCGTGGGATTTGTATTATCTATATTGTCTTGCATTCCTGTAAAGTTTCTGGAAATCACGCCAAGTTTAGGGTCGTCGAATTTGGCTAAAGAAAATAGGTTTGGTCGGGTAACCATAATCACATGTATGTCTTTTATTTTCGCCTTAGTAAATACTGTCTGAAACTATGGTTAATAATACCTATGGAGTTATCGCCCGTTAATCGTATTTGAGTTGACCTGAAGGTTATATAATTGCTTGCAATAATACCAAGAGACATTTCAGTTTGAAATTAATTAGTTACATATAACTTTATATGAGACTATTAATTACAGAAGATCTGAAGCAAGGACTTGTGACCTTGTTAAACGAATGAATGAATGAAAGATTATCATCGTAGCCTGGTCAAAAATACCCGTTGTTGTTTATTAGAATATGTTAATCTAGCTTTAGTATGATTTCAATTATCCAAAATCACACTCGTCGCCTCCAGCTGAATAAACCTTGCATTTTTCTTATCAAGGTATGTTCTATTTCAAGCCACGGTACTGGACCTAAATATAGAACATCATCTCGCCTCACATCGTCAAACAGTGTACCCATGACGATTTTCATTGTTTGTTTGTGCCAGTACAATCACTGGTTTAATGTTCCATAAACATAAATATCTGGATGAGAAAATCAAACGTTGGGCTCTCGTTTACATAAGAAACCATTATTAACTATTTTACTGGGTAATAATTCTGTATTTACACTGGAGCTAGGACTAGGGTTATATCCATTTATAGATGAGGACTCCTGAAAAAATATGAAATCATTTAGTTATAAATTAACATGTAAATCAAATTGAAAAGGCTTTTCAATAACTACTACTAAAATACCCATAGAATTATTCCCTTCACATCCCCAAGAAATTTATTTGCCGACCACCAAATACATTTTAACCTTCTGGTTTGTATTACGGGAATGTTGACTTTCTGGTTGGTTCCACTGTATGCTTGTCAAATAGGGTGAACAATCGCCAATTAAAAAGAGTATGATATTGATGCAGATAATAATGTTACATCTTTCCATACGCTTAATTGTTTATCCCTTCTAATTACACTATAAAGCCATTTATGTTTTACTTGACTTTGTAACGCATTTCTCAAATATAGGTTGCCAGGCAACGAAACATACGCCCACACAGCAGCCAAATCGTCCGAGCAGTCAACAAGAGTTGTTGCATTTTAAGTAATCATCAGAAAATCATAATTCAAACTCACCCATAACTACGGTGTAACTGTGATATAATCAGACGTTTTTTTTAAATCAGATAATAATTGTGACCTCCAGAGGGACCACAAGCTAAAAAGGGTGATTTTTCGTACAATCAGGGGCCATAATCAGGAAGTTACGATCCGAAATGGGCAAATATGCAATGGAACCAAGATCATTAGGTTATAAACAGGTATTTCGAGTTTCATCAAAATCATGAAACCGTGATATAATCAAACGGTTTTTTAAATCGGATAATAATTTTGACATCCAGTGGGACCACACGCTAACAAAAGCAATTTTTCGGACAATCAGGGGACATAATTCAGGAAGTTATGATCCGATGGGCGCAAATATCGAAAGGAACCAAGATCTTTGGGATATAAACATACATGTCAAGCTTCATCAAAATCGGTTCAAAATTCTGACCTCAATAAGGTCCACAACCTTGATATAACATATTTTCACACTATTGTGTAATTTTGTCCGTCAATTTTGGTCCGATTTTCACGAAATTCGAACTCAACCTTCATAACCATGGAATAGTGATATAATCAAACGTTCTTTTTAATCGGATAACAATTTTGACCTCCAGAGGGACCACAAGCTAAAAAGGGCGATTTTTCGGACAATCAGGGGCCATAATTCAGGAAGTTACGATTCAATGGGCGCAAATATCGAAAGGAACCAAGATCTGTGAGTTATAAACATACATGTCAAGTTTCATCAAAATCGGTTCAAAATTGTGACCTCTATAAGGTCCACAACTTTGATATAACATATTTTCACACTATTCGCGTACAAACGGCGGCCATTATGTCCGTCAATTTTGGTCCGATTTTCACGAAATTCGAACTCAACCTTCATAACCATGGAACGGTGATATAATCAAACGGTTTTTTTTAAATCGGATAACAATTTTGACCTCCGGAGGGACCACAAGCTAAAAAGGGTGATTTTTCGGACAATCAGGGGCCATAATTCAGGAAGTTACGATCCGATTGGCGCAAATATCGAAAGGAACCAAGATCTTTGGGTTATAAACATGCATTTCAAGTTTCATCAAAATCGGTTCAAAATTGTGACCTCTACACTGTTCACAAGCGAAAAACGTGATTTTCGTACAATCAGGGATCATAACCCATGAAGTTACAGTCTGATACATGCTAATATCGAAAGGAACCGAGATCTTACGGTGATAAACCTATATTTTAAGTTTCATTGAAATCGGATATAAATTGTGACCTGTAGACTGTTCACAAACAATTGTGGACGGACGGACGAACAGAGGCGACGACAATATACGTCCACATGAAAATGAGGAGATATAAAAATGAATACTTATGATTAAGATTTCTTGTAGCACATAGCCGATCATGACTCGCATTAGAATGGTGCACTGTTTGGGTCATATTCCCCTTTTGCTTGGATTGTTTCCCTTACAGTTAGTTGGTTTTCATTTTGAGTGAAGCCTGTATCACTACAAGCCCGGGCTTATACAGTGCAGTGGGCCACAGTCCCAGATGATTCATCAGATTATGTGCTAATTGTTTACTGCTTGCCATGTCTTAAGTTGTGCGTCTAGTCCGCGGTTTTGTCTTATGGGTTTTTGTTTACGCCCGTGTGGGTAAAGGTAAAACAATTCATGCTTACGTTTATCGTTGTAATTATTTCTATCGGCAATTCAACTACCGGGCCAATTAAAACAGATTTCTTAAAGTCTGGTATAAAGGTCAGGACAAATGTAACAATAGCGCCTGCCGTTAACCATTCTGTTGCTGTAGAGATCAGGTAGGGAATTCGTAACGTATCCTGAGAAAAAGAAAACAATGTTGATACGTGTGTACACAATTTAAGAATCAAAGATATATGCTCTATAAGGACGATGATCTATAGGATATGTCATATGACTGAGGATAATTGGGCGATTTCAATTCTAAACGTCATTAAACGTACATCTCCAACTTTTCAACCTCGACAACAATATTAGGATCATATGCACTAAAAGATTAATGTCTTACTTGTCTGCATCGACACGGCTTATTTAGACGGGAATATGCTATACCATGTCCTATACGGGAAATTTTGCCAAGATCCGCGCTACGTTTATGTCGAATCCCAACGTTCAAGGATTCTTTTACGTGCACGGTACAAACACTGTTACTTATTGGACAACACTGAAATCAAACACAGGACTTCAAAGTTAGCGATCTACAGTCTTACTCCATTAGTCATCGCGGCTCCAAGCCATCTATTAAAACCGCTAATATTACAACGAGCATAAGCATGTTCATCGACTTACCCATTTTGTCCCGAGACCATTTAACTCGCTTAGTTTATAAATAGCTTTAGATATGATAACTTTAAAACATTAAGGATAATACTATTATGTCAACTGAAAATATCATTTTATCCGATGATTCTATTTACATAATTATCTAACTTAGCATAAGGCAGAAACATTTCAATTTTAAATATTTGAAAGTCTTTGGGCGGAACTATTGCAATTTTAATATATTGTTTTTCAAAATTAAGGATACAGGTTATTAGGAATGCAGTAAGAAAGGCACTATTCACAAACTGCCACACGGCCACATAACTATTCTTTAAAGCATGGCGTAGTTTCCATGATAATGACGACTGGATCCAACAGTAAACAGTACCAAGAACAAAGGCAAGACCGGCACCAACATAGTGGGCAGCTTTTATATCAACAGTCTGAAATAAAGAAAATAAATCTTGCTTGACAAAATATTCTAACCAAACAACGTAAATTGAAAGACAGAAAGAGAGAGAGTGGTGTTTAACGTCCACTCGACACATTCGGAACAAACACGTGGCTCAATTTTTTTTCAGTAATTTGCTTGCGCGTAGGGTTCTTTAGCAGTGGGAAGAAACCGGAGAACCAGAGAAAACCCACGAAGTTGGACATGCGACTACAACCGTGGAATCGAAAGCACGTCAGTTGACTCAATGACAGACAGTATGATACAGCGCGCGCCTGCTAACCAATCCCCACCCCCACACACACACACACACACACCCACCACCGTAAATTGAAAGAGGGTGGACCTCCTGGCACGGAAGGACACCGGCAAGGCGATTTTGTTTGACCTGCCACTCTGTCCTGGGGGATTGAGCTGGACAATCTTGAGAAACTTCTCGGACATACTCACTGAGTGAACATGCCAGCTCGCGATACGCTGGGTACCGTATGCCATTTTTCGTTTCATAAGTTCACAAAACTAAAATATGTTTCGTGTACTTCCATGTGTAAAACTGGTAAAACTTATTGAGTATCTAAAAAGCTACGTGTGATGGTTTACATATTGAAATATATGTCTCAACATGTAATGATAAACAGACAATGTGTCTGATAAATAAACACATGTTGGAAATGATATGGGGTTTAACGTCCTACTGTTCTGTACCATCCAGGCTAATGAAGACGTGAACATACAGTAGGATACAAGTTCTAAATTGCTTATTAGCCTAAACCATCGGTCGACTAATATCAAACATAGCTCCAATGTTATGGTCAATAATTCTGACCAATAACTAATAAAAATAATTGAAGATAGAATGTTTCGCATTGACATGCCTTGGATTCTAGTAGGGGTGCACATGGAGTAGACATGCCTTGATCTGTTATCTAGATATTGACTATGAAATTACAGATGCCCCTGGCACATATGGCGTTCCAGCACTGGGTTAAGTATAGCTATAAAACATGCGCGTGCAGCTGTTAATAACTGCATATTCTACATCAATCTATCATAAAATAAACATCATTTCCCTTATCTGGGTTACAGGTAAACAATTGCTGATCTTTAACAGGTGCTGATGCCCGCCATAACGAGACAATAGCCATGTATACACGTATGCATGTTAATCCTTGATATAGATAAGATACATGTGCCAGATATGTAGCAGGGATACAGGTGTGTGATTACTAATACTCATCATCGTCAACAACCGACCACTGTTGGAAGATTTCACAGAAAGGGAGAAAAATATACGCCCACTGCAGCTAAGTCTTCCAAGCAATCTACAAGGGTCGTTCCATAATTTTATTTCGTAGGTAACGGGACCATTTAAAGGAGATAAGTCTCTAACTCAACATCGTCCTATTTAAATCAACATTGATTTTGTTGTCTTGCCGTGATAAGATAGATGGCTTTCTGATATGCACTTTTTAAGATGCTATTTAAAAAAAGCAAACATTGGCAGACGAATCGCGTGCCAGAATGCTTCAAACGCCATTTGTAATGGAGCGACTCGATAAATGAGGCTATATACCCCACAAGAGATTACTACCGATAAACTGGTATAACCTAACGTCAAAGACTGCCATTCAATATTCGATTTGACAAATGAAACACGAAGCTGTTTCCGGATTTCACAGGGCAACCCCATTCGATATTTTTGTCCAAGTGTCACTTAAGGTTCTAGAACATAAATGATAGCTGACGACGATTGCCTAGTATGACGTTAACCTGGGCGGCCGTTTGTTTAGTGTTTGATATGCTGTGCACATATACTTGCCAGACTAGGAATAATAAGAAAGCCCCATGTGCCCAAAGAAAATGGTCCATTAATCTAGTATTGGGTCAATGGGTTCGCTTACAAAGAACAAACGAGGCATTGTTCCATACTTACATTAAGGTAAATATCATACAATGTAGATTTTAAAGTAACTATACATCTTTTGGAATCAGAATGTATTCCATGGTATTTTGTTGCTCCGTTTTTTAACACCAAATTAACTGATGTGAAGTTAAATATTTTTATCTGATTCTATAAATATTCCTGATATTTCAGAAATCTGGAAGATTTTCTCTCAAATGGTCTCTGTGTGAGGGGTTTTATTATAGAAGCTCATATCTCTCTTTTTTATAACTCCACAAATTGATAAAAAGTTTCGCTTTAAGCAACTGATATATTACAATATACCTCGAGTATAATTAACTTTAGATGATGTAAAACAATGTCAGGGCGGGGATCATATTGTAAATAATAGTGTAAAGATACGACAAAAATTCTTTCTGCTCGTATATCAAAGCAGCGTTCGTGTAAATTGTTATATACAAGGGTCGCCCATAACGGGATTCTTTGATAAATCCGTTTCGTGTGGACAAACGCGAGGGCGTTGTTGCCAGACTTGTAAACTTGTTTTATTTAAAGTACAAGAGTAGCAATACAGAATGTGTTTTTGGGGACTAGCATATGGTAAATTTATTTCAATAATCCGCTTTGGTGCAGGACTTTTTGGGGTACGACGCAACTTCTTGTCACGTTCAAGCTGCAAAGACTAGGATATTATGATCAACAGAACACTTTGAGAACACCCAAACCACATTCCACGAATGCTAGAAACATCCATTGAAAAAGATAGACTACATAACTACCGAATATAAAAGAAACTGGTTGTCATCGCACAGGGGTCGAGTTTTTAAATAGCGTTGTGACTCACATTAAAGATAATACAAACAAGAAACATGAAAGTCCACGAACCTGAAAATTAGCCACCATACTAAGACCAAGGGCTGACAGAAATCCCATAATCAACGTAGCTACATTGTACTTGCGATCACATGGTGGTCGTTTTGCTGCTATTAACATCGCCTTCATGGTTAAATACCGAATATAAACATTAAATGCCACTGAAATGAAATATTTTAGATAATAAAATATGGAGTCTCCCGTGTCTAATGTTAATAACGCTTGGTGTTAAAATGTTACGAAGATGCAAAACACGAAGGGGAGAAACTACAATATAATATTTATTTGACGAAACCGCAACTTTCGGCTAGGTTTTCTATCCTGAACTCGGGATAAATATTGAATAAATATGGATCTTCTATCTTGTGATACTGTACTTCCTTAAATATAAGTCATGCCGTCTGACTTCAATACTTAATTGTTTAGTATGAAGAGAAAGGGAATTTAAGGTCCTGCGTTTCTACAGCGGCGCTATGGTCAACTCTTATTTCAAATTCTTACTGTCAAGAGACTTTCTCAGTTCACACCGGGAGGCACCCGAGATTAAAACAACACGATGGAACACGAGATCTCCCGGTTAGCGAACCAACGTAGATGAAGCGGTACGGTTTTGTTAATCCAAAATGTGTCAAGAGTTTTGACCTGGATTTTAGAAGCAGTATAGAATAAATGAGTTTAATGTTTTAAAGCAGGTGTCGAGAGATTTATACTCCCGACTGTTTCAAACATACCGATAACACATACATGCTTTAAACACATAACATTTAATCACAGAAAACCACCCATAGATTTTGACAGTAATTAGAGAAAAATACAAGCTTTTTAAAAAAGATTTAAATAACACTTTAGAACAAACGCGAAATACTTGCGGCTATTTGCCAAATATTTAAACCACTGCTGACTATTCTTCAAAGAAGATGTCAAATGTGTCATAACAGCTATGATATCATTGATATACACAGATGTGTATAATGTTCTACATTAATTCTGGGATATTTTCACATTTTGAGGCTTGGTAAATTAAAATAAGTTTATTAATACTTACAAAGTGTTGCCCCAATGTTTATCAGCTGGGCAAATATACATCTTTCTGGTACTTTGATGGCAGTATAACTGGAAAAGCAAGATCTAAATAAATTCACGTAGATAGACACTGTCACTACTATTTAGATCGATGGTATATTATTGGTACTACTTTCAGCCAATACTTAATCCTTACATAAACACATATTCTGATATCTAGCCAAATGTGTTAAATTTAAACAAAACAGAATGTGTGCACTCGTTGAAACTTTTATACACCTATAAAGGTTTTGAATTTACGGATATCTGGGTTGTGTCATAATATAGCCCGCAAGGAAAAGTTGTAAATATGGCTGAAAGTGGTGGAATGACCTGTGTAGTGATAGACACAATATACAATATTTCTAGAAAAACTTGATACCCCTAATATGGTTTTAAATTTGTGTTTTCATATATTGAATTTACTCAACAGTTATTGTATACTATGGGTATAAAGACATATTATCTTGTTAGGTAAACGAGTTGATATTTATCTAAATTTGGCGCCCACAGTGAGTAATGACAAGATAACAATTCACTTTAATTAGATTACATCCATCCTCTCACCTGTTCTAACTTAACAGGTGAGTTACATATCAAAAATAAAATACAAGAAAGGGTTAATCTGTAACTAAATTACCCTTATCTACTTGTCTGGCCATAAACTTAAGTATTTTATCAATAATTTATGATAAATGAAATAGTATATTTAATCATATCATAGCATGGATTAGGATATTTTAGGAGATATGAGATTGTAAGCCCATATTCAGTGGAACTGTTCTTATATGGCAAAATAAAGTGCCCGAAATCTATTAAATCACTAATCTTACGGGCTGGAATTGCAAGACAACGCGTTTGCGGTCGTCAAATATTCCAAAATTTTCTTGGTGGTCCTCTCGAAGCAGACCGGCGTCGCTGTCGGTAAGAATCGAGCATTTCAGCCCCCCCCCCCTTCCGAACTGTCATCGAGCGCTAATAAAACACTAATTTTACTTTTCTTTAAAAAGAATACCACGAGAGTTTGTATTGAGTTGACTATATTAAAACATTTTGTCTGTAGCCACCCTACTTTGCGCGACATTTTCCGGGTATCGGTTATCATTTGTAAATGCAGCTGCAACAGACTGATTGGATGGGTGGAATTCAAGGTGGGATTTCGGTTACAAAACCATTGGATACTTTTGGAGTTGCTTACACGGGCTAGAATAGCAGAAAACGCATTTGCGGTGGTCAAATTTTCAAAATTTTCTCGGGGAGGGTGAGGTCCCCATATTCCGCGACGATTGATTGTGGTTGATTGTTGTATTCACATGCTGGAATAGCAGGAAAACGCGTTTGCGACAGTCAAATTTTCTCCAAACGATCCCGTCTTAGTGGACTGTAAACGATTGATTGGTTGATTGGAATTCGACTTAGCCACCTTATAAATTATATTAGACCACTTTGAAGTTGCTTTGTTCACGGGCTGAAACATTCCAAAATTTTCTTGGGGTCCATACAAGGTAAGCTCTGTAAGCCCCAATTTTTTTTCAGGCATTTCGGATTCTCCCCCTCAAACTGGCTTCGAGCCCGTACGCCTATGCCCTTCAATATCAGCTCTTAGTACTAGAATTTGATATTAAATACGTGACCCCTAGTCCCCAACGTGTCTACAACCTTTACACGTCTCTATAAAAGTCTAGTTATGCAAATCAACTTCATATTCCAATATCATATCAAGAAGTAAGCTAAATCGGTAGATGTTGTAAAATAAAAAAAAAATATTAATAACAAACAGAACATTAGCATATGTTTTAAGTTAATACTTCCATGTTTTACTGTCGGTTCCGGTTTCTTTGAGAAGTTGCCACAAGCACAATTTTAGCCTTTTTATTTCCTGTGGGGTAATTTAATAGCAATGTTAAAAGGCTAGGCGTGATTGTTACAATTAAGAATACGATTTTTAGCTATTAATACATGGTATTCTTGAAGTTATGACAATCAGCAGGGAAAATTATATCAATTCCATTGATAAGTTTATCAGAAACATTTGAATATAAAAAAGTTACCAATTAACAATAAAAGACCCTGGACAAAAGTAGTCACATAACAAGCATCAGTTGATCAACTTCGATAAAAACAAACAATCTGGACAACATCGCTAAACTGTTAGAACTGATCGGGTACATGAATAATGATATCGTTTTAACTTCACCCCAGTATTCTGTGTTGTGTTGTGTAATTTTGTATCAAATTTGGAAAATATTTCGTAAACGCCACAGAACGAGAATTTCAAGTCTATTGCATATACAACGACACGAATGTACTCTGTAAATCTTCAAAGCGTTAAAGCAATTATCACTCTGGTAAGGCTAATAACCTGGTATTTGTTGATATAAATGTTACTCTATGTATGTAGTTGTTATGATTAGCCTGTGGTTGATAGATTTAATTACTTGTATAATTATCTAGTTACTGCATCCTTATCACTTCCATATATCATGATAAAAGCTCTCAACAACTGACATAAATATTTCACTATTTTTTTTATTTTTCCAACTGACATTTTACTGTTGCAGTAATGTTGATGATATTGTTTATTTTGCGGATATTGTTCACTTCTCAATAAAAACTCAGAAAAAAATGTTATAAAATATGAAAGAAAAATATTTCGCAAAACGATTTGCATAGTATTAGATATTATATGTAGCAAACTGATGTTGGTTTCCCGTGTGTTGTTTTAAAGAAAATTATCCCAAAGTGTGAAGGTTATTCATCACTTTCAAAATCAAACTTTTAACATCTTCTTAGACTGAAATCTGCTAGACTGTTTAGTTTTAATAACTTCGCCCCCCCCCTCCTCTCTGTCTTTCAGAGTGATGAATATGTGTGTAGTTTCATTACATCATTACCTTCTTTTATCCTTGTTATTAGAAAGTTGACTAAAATATTTACAACATCATGGAAATAGCCCTTTAACGTAAGTAGAATAAAATCAGGTAATACCTGTATTTACAAGTGTAAATTATTAAGTTATGTAATGGGGGTATCTGTAAGTTTATATGTTGGTTTTATTTATGGCCAATTATCATGCCAAATACATAAATAAGTGAAATTTGTCAGTTTTGGGTTAACCCATCAAGTTTTTGTGATTATGTTTGTGTACTTGTACATGGTCGTTTATTTTCAGTGTGGAAATTCTACACCTTAGATGAATAAAACACATAGCAACTCTGTTGGAAACATGCTTTGTAACTTTTAAATCTGATTGTCAGAGACATATTTTTAAAGATATTTTAACTGCGGTGCACTACTGCTTTTAATTCGCTGGAATATTTTTTATTATTATTTTGTTTAGCCGATTAGCTCTGGTGGGAAAACGTATGAATAACAGGTCGTTAACACAGTGTTTTGATACTTAACAATCCTAGCAACTCTAGGCAGGAATGTTGAGGGATGGGAATCCTGGCTTGTATGCCTAGTCGTTCGGGCGGTACGAAAAACAGAGACCCATCTGTCTACACATTAGCTTGCACGTATAATAAGTCTTTCATGTAGATGGAAACATCAGTGGACCCCATTCTAGCCTCGAATTGCACCCTTAACCATTAAATTGACCGAAATGTTGCGTTGACGAGATGTAAAACCCTGTTACGTCCATTATTTTCGATCAAGGAAATTCTCTTCACCAAATCAGTTTCGAAATCAAATATTTTCCGCGTCCATTCTAATTCAACTCAGGTAACATTAAAATATGGTATTCAAGAAATAATACCAGCGCCACTTCTATATAATTATGTATATTCCATTCAATAACAATGAGATATAACTGCGTGCCTGTGTTCATACATACTGCTAGACAGTGATATTGCAGTAAACGCGGGTGCATATGATTTGACTCGGCTGATTTGACATTTTCTGCATATATAATTTAATGTTAACTATGATACTAAGATATCTTACCTGATGTAAGGAAAATCTGGTTCCACATGACCTTGACTCACAGATACAGCATATCTATAAATACAGATTTGTCATGTATTATTTATTACTTCTCTATTACCCACCGTACCCCGTACATTAGTTATGATTGATGAAGCGTCAACAGATTATAGTACTACACTTTAAGTCACAGCTCAGGTAATATGGCTCATCACTGAAATGTTCTTTACGTCAGTATAAAAAAGGGAGGTATGTTCAGTAATTTTTTTTTTCAATTACAAACTGTACTTGCGTCTACAGAATGGCAGCTCATTACTAAGAATGCGTCCATCATGTTCCATCTGCGGAAAATGGAATCCGCTGGTTTGAAATGCGAGAAAAGGGTATGGATTTTGTCTGAATTCTTAAATAATCAATTGAAAATATTTAAACATATTATGTTTGTTACCGGTGCTGCGAACTTTAAAGTCAACGTGGCATTATCAATGGCCATTTTTGCTGAAAACTATGGTTTATCTCCTCTCAAAATAATGGCGAGTTTGCTAATGATTTCACTTCAGATATATGATTTAATACTACGTCTGTCATCAATATATACATTTAAAATATAATCAGTTACATTTGCAGATGATAAAAAGTCTATTCAGTTATTTATTTATTTGTAAAAGGATAAGAGAAACTTGGCTGATAATTTATCATTTCATAACACATGTTACCAAGGGGGCCACCAAATATGCTCCAAACAAATCTATCTATCATACGGACATACAAATTGCTCTTGGGTGGGTGTGGCGGGCAGTAAAAAAAACATGTCCTCTTTTTACTGTTAATGCAAGAATCCTACCATTTTCAACCATAGGCTAAATGTAAACATTGTAAACTCAAACCCGGCCCTGCATATCAAACATTTGATTTGCCCCATGGAACCAATATACATGTGACATTATATCATCCATCAAACGTGTCAACTGATGAATATATTAGAATTTTAATCGTTCGAACTTATTCAAGAAAGCAATCATCGATTTATTTTTTAAGTATAGGTATGGGTGGTCTATTCAAAACGCATATCATATTTTCGCGAAGGATTAAAGTCTGGAGTGTATGTATGATCAGCATGTCAATTTAGTCGTTTGGTATCCAGGTACTTAAACAACCCAATTGATAGTTCTGAAATATATCATATATACAGATTTTAACCATATTCATCGGAGAAAGGCTTAATATAACACGGTTTGGCGTCTTAATGAACTTATTACCATTTGCCGTCAGCAATTACATTACTTTTAGTGTAAAACACTTTCGAAAGGCAAGTGAAATGATGAAAAATTCAATTAAGATCAAACTAGGAGAGAAGTAATTAGAAATTCCCTGTAAAAAATGTATAAATTATGACCGAAACGATTATCGCTTTAAAACAAAGACTTATCTCTGAAAACTGTCTGAAACGGATGCCATTTGCTAATCTGTGAAGAAAAGTAGTCAATCTAGCTATTATCTTCAAAAGAAAGAAGTAAAAAAGAATGCGCCTTATCTAAATAAACTGTCTACTACAATAATGACTAGTGTTGTGTTATTCGGTAATCTGTGGTACCACGTTTTGTTCAATTACAGGAACCAAGATAAGCTCCGGGTTAAAAGAATTCATCACTTGTCTAAAAGTCTAGAAATAGACATGGTACTGCCAGATCTATCTTTTCGTCTGATTCCTTATAATACTAGATAATGTCTACATGTTTATATGTGGGGTATCAGCACAGATTGTGCCGTTATTCATGACTATTCCAAAAGTATGAGGGAATAGATTTAATTGCAGGCGAAACTACCCATCTTAACTCCACTGATGGACATCTGCATTTTTGGAACAATGTGCAGTTCTTAGCGAAATAATCTATCCTAAAATATACTCAAATCATTTATTTTAACAATTAATTAAGAACAAAACTGAAATAATTAATAGTAGATAATCCCCGTGCTTCCGATTTAAAGTATGATTGTAGGTGGCGCTGGCTTGTTTCAACAATGCCCTGTTTGTAGTGCCGAATGTTGATTTTTAGTTGGTCATGTAGTTGTAGATACTAAACAGAAACGAACTATTTTCGGTATCTTTTGTTTAACTAAATTATTATATCCCCAATTTTTAAATACAACCTGGTATTCACAGTGACCTATTGTCATACCGTTGACTTAAATGTGATAGGTTTTTGAACTTTGAGTAGGGCTGCATTATCAAATTCAAAAGCCCTAGCCGAGTCATAATTGGTTCAATTCAATGATTAGTGCTATCGGATAATTCTAGGTAAGTGGTGTATACCTATTTACTTGATAAGAATTGGTCGGTATCGTTGTTTAAGTGCTCTACTCTTCAGAGATGGTTATCAGTTTCTATAACACATGATTGCTATAATATAAATGGGGAATGGGGCTTTAAAGTGGACACTCCATCCAAATCAAACACTTCAATTGCATCAAGCGGTAATATTGTTTACACTGCTTGACCAGTGGTCAACTGTCTACAGATTGTTAAGCAGATGCTCTCGATTTAAAGAACCCTTGGGATCTGATAAAATTACGGTCAAGTAAATAATAGTAGGAGAAATATAAGTAGGTGAAAACCTGTGTGTCATGTCATATCCAATCTACTGGTGGAATGGTAGTTAAACCAGACATTAAACAAGCATCAGTATTAAGTATGTGGCAATTTGAAACGTGACAGGAATCCATCAAAAATAATTCATTTGTTCATGCAAATAAATAAGTTCACTGCTTCAACGAAATATCTATTCTTTTATTATTTCAAATAATAGCATTTTACAAAAGACATTCGGTTATATTTTCTATTCAATTAGGAAATTCCATTCAATTGGAATCTCAGTGAATGGTTTCATTTGTATTTCTGCTCTGAACACCTTAAACCACGCTGTCATTCATTAATATACCAAATGCATGATAAGGATATAATATAATTTATGTTTCTATTATTAATGAATGCTATATTATAGTCTCGACTACATTAGTCATAGTTTAAAAATGGGTTATTTATTCTTATTAAATGTATGTTCTAAGCTTTAAAACGACATTATATAATCTACATGCAAGAATCTTGGATTGTCCATCGATAAAATTTTCATGAATCGGCATATTACAAGAAAGATATAATGAATAATATGATCATAAAATTCTAGCATGTCTGGGATCTTCAGAAATAACATCCACTTAAAAAAGTGTGAAGTGATTTGATTCTTTGTTTTCTAAGATCTTTGTACAAATTGGGAGTCATGGTAGTTCAGTGAGCAAGAAAGTGGTTCGCTAACCAGGGGGTTCGATCCCAATGTTTGTCGAGAATTGTCCGGTGGGGTTTCACGTTGTCAGTAGCTGTGCAGGACGAAAGGTCTGACTAGGGCCTGTCAAATCGTTCATATGGGACAAAATCCGAGGTTCCGTGTACACACTGGCGTGCACGTGTAAGGACCCTTTGTAGATGGAATTTGAAATGTTAGAGTAGTCCGTATTACACTGTGAGGAACATTTCCGTCATAGCACACTGCAGAGTGTGTACCCGTCTTCATTAGCCCAGTCGGTGAAGAAATGTGGGACGTTAAACACACTTCATTTTATACAAATAAATATGTTAACAGTTACATGTTTTTTTATGTGTGGCATATTTTAATTCTTTAGATTTGTCTTTAAAAAACAAACCACTTAAGATAAAAGATACATTTCTTAAAGAAAGGAAAAGATACACGAGTATTAAATAACATTAAAAAAAACTTACGATATAAAAAAGGAAGCTATAATAAACAATGACGTCAGAATAGGAAGATAATGAATTCGTCTCTTCAAGAAGAAAAAACACACAGCCATGTCTTCGTATTCTTCCTGTTCCTTTGTGGGTTTCTGAAACAGATATACATGGTATTGAGCATATGAAATAAATAAAAAAAAATTGTTACATTTATAATAATGCCACCTGTAAATTTTACATGTTGTTTTATGTTTGAGTATGCTAATGGATGGATTTGGCGCCTCTGAAATGCATATTGTTTAATATGCAATTTACATTAAATACCTGTATGTAAACTGATGTACACCAGGCGTGCCCACTGTCTTTGTTAAAACACTCGACTCGGATACTATTAAGAAAATCAAGATGTATGAAATTCAACCAATTTATTCTAAAGATAAAACATAGTATTGGTTATTCCAAGACCTTTTTCTCATAAAAAATAATAAAGTTTGTGGATGATTTTGTTTATTAATGCTAATGATGAATATAAGTTGGGGTTATCAATCTGACTTTCTATCATCCATATCAAAACACTGCCAAAGCACTGTAGGCGGCCAGTGCCATGATGAACAAGAATTAGTAAATAAATCTTGAATATAATTCTTACACAGCTGTATAGATTGAGAAATAAAGAGATGTCGAACAAACAACTCATTAGTACAGATAAACGTGCGCAAGGGAAACAGATTTACGATGGTTTTTAAGAGATTTGGAACATAAACCGATTCCACACACGGTAGTGTGAAAATGTCAGAATTATCCATATCGTTTGCTTAATTCATTACAAAGGAGAGAGAGAGGGAGAGAGAGAGGGAGAGCGATGGGGTTTAATGGCCACTGGCTATAAACTATGTCAGTTCGGGACTAACGCATGGTTCAAATTTATTTCAATAATTCACTTGCGGGTAAGGGTCTTTAGCACTGGGACGAAAACCCATGAATACAGCTTATCTCACTACTCAATGCTGTAATAGAAAAAAAATACTTATTCTAATCTATTATTGGTCAACAGTCCCATTAACAACCAATGGCTTAGGCTGCTGCGTAACAAAATGTTAAATTGAAACATAGTTCCAAATTGGACCAAATATGTTTACATAACGTTACGTCATGACTCACGATTTTATTATGCCCAATTAAACAGTGCATAGCAGAATATTGTAGGAAAACTAATTGTGTGACAAACAAGGCTATCAAAAATGTTAACAATACTGTATGAAGACGAACAATACTTTCACCGTTTTAATACCTTAAATCACTGTCCAATCCAATGTTTTAGAGAGAACAACATAATAAACGAAAGGTTGTCAAGATGCTGTGCATGGGATAGATTTGATTGAACGAGGAGAATACACAAACTCCTTCAAAAGCACAAGTCTCAGAAATCAGAAGCCAATTGTGCAATGGCCAGAGAGGTTTCTCTCGGACTATTGCTTCAGGAATATGTGTTTAAAGAGACATTTGATCTTATGGGATTTTAGATAATCGATATTTTTTATTTGCCGCTGTGTTGTGTGTGTGAGGGGGGGGGGGGTACAACTTTTTATTAGGGTTTTTTTTTGTATTAAGATATCTTACTCGGTGTAGGCTAAGTCAGTGTTAGTCCAGGCTTATTTGAACTATGATTGTGATAAAGTGAATTTCCATTGAATTTCTTTGTCTAATTGTCTAATGAATTACTTGTATATTATCTTAAAACACCACCAGAAGTTAATAGCGACGAATTATCATCGTAACAACCAAATCGTTCTTGGATAAACTTTGTTCAAGCATAAAAACTATGTTACAGAACGGGTCCTGAAAACTAAATGTTGATTTACATACGAGGTGAATTCTAAAATTAAAGCAAGAAAATAAACAGTGTAATTGGAAGAGAGTAAGTATCAAAACTTCTAGTTAGAATGTGTAACCTAGTTTAATGGTTGATTAGAGAAAACAAGAAGTTATTTATGTATATGATAATATACAATGTTTCCCATGTTAGTGTTTGACCAATCTATCGTCACGTGTGGGCTTTAAGTATAAATATTATTATCTATCTGTTTATTGATGATTGTTGAAGTGTGAAAATGGTAGAAAATAAATCATACATAATACTAGATACTATCTGGATGAATAAAAATGAGTTGAACGTTCTTTGCATAATGAAGATGGAAATACGTCATGGCAAAACAGTAGTGTTTCCATCTACAATTCGTCGAATTTCAACCATTAAGGCATCTTTTGTGTGCCCCAAGAACCAGGAACGTTTTGAAGAATGTACCTTTCAGGACCCTTTAGAATAGGGTTTAGCAAGTTTAAAAGCTAAACAGCTACTGTCTTCCGTCCCATGGATTCTAATTTCGATTTTTGATTATACTGTTCATGCATTTTGTCCCAAAACACCGATAGAAATAATAGACACCGAAATTACAAGAGGTAAATTTCAGACACAATTTCTGAATTGAATTCTAAAAGTAGCAACAAAACTACGTTTTGAATTAGTGCTGCGTGACAGTGTTGGTTTCATCTTATGATAAGGGCGATACGAATAGAATGTGGACAAGTCATAAAAAATCTTTAGTGTATAGTCATTCCTTTGTTGGTATCAATGCCAGTTCATCGCTCATGTTTTACCATATCAACAACACCTGCTAATATCAATATGACTCAAATAGTATTCAAAAGTAATACGTAACCATACGACCTTGAGAATATAAACAATCTTTTAAATCAAAAATTGAAATTCCCGTCTATTATCACTATGAAGAACACTGTTGTGTTTAGTTTATTGCAAAAAATAATCAACGGCTGAGTTAACTTGAGGGTCGCGTTTTCACTTATCTTAATCTCAATATATACATAATTTTCATAACAAAGTAGTTTTGATACACATAATTTTCATAACAAAGAAATTTTTTTTTAAATATTGCAACTTGTGATCATCTGAAACTTAACGGTTGGTTTCATCAAATATTTGGACTACATTATAACATTTGGGCCCTTGAATTTTAACCGCTTGCTTACATGCAATATATTAGGGCAATCAAAAAGTCTACCTTATACAAAGCAGTTTCGGCGTAGTACAAAATATATATGTATTTATGTGGTATGCGTAATGACTTACACGTTGTTTAATATATTGTCCACAATCTTTGAAAATCCACCTGCAAATTATCAGGAACAATAAATGACCAATAAAAAGTCATTTTGATGAAGGTAACACTATAACAATAATATAAGGATGCTAATGGGAATTGGCGAGAAAGGTCAACGATTCAATTGGGTTTAGACCTTACGTCAACGTCAGTATTTATTTTGTCTACATTATCAATTGAAGACATGATATAGTAGTTCCATACTGCCAGATATTATGAGTACTGTGTCTGGAATTAGTGGAACATATTACAGACTACACCTGCTTCTTGATACTCTACAGACATACGAATATGCTTTCATCTCCACGTTGAATGGGAATAAGCAGCCAACTATTAAAAACGTTATTGGCCGCCGTTACTGCATCCATTATGACTTGGAAATGAAATGCAATGCTGTACCTACAGGGTTAATGAAGACTGGTATACTACATGTAATGGGCTATGTGGGAAATTTTGCCCGAAAGTGGTATTCTTCGTCGGATTTCAATGTTATTATTGTCAAGGATATTTAACTTAAGAGCATGCCACGAAACAGAGAATGTCCCTATCCCCTCCGACCCATCTCCTGCAGCTGGTCAGTGAGGCAGCGGTTTGCCCACGGAGGCTCCGTCGCTGACTTATATTGAAAGGGTGTTATGATAAGTAAGAATGGATCCCCCCCCCCCTTACATACACACATACCTGCATTCTCTCTATATACCAAGACCAGGGCCCTGTTTCACGAAAACTTAACTAAAGATAAAATCGAAATTTTAGTAGATACTTCGATTTTGATTGGCTAAGCAGTAAAATCATCTAATATTATCCAATCAAATTACTAAAATTTCGATGTTATCTTAGTTAAAATTTCGTGAAACAGACCTCAGGTACTTCATAATAAAGGTTATTGTTATGGTAACAGCAAGCGTGTACTTAGTTTGTTAGATCGTACGATAATAAATCTATCCACGACTTCGCATGTTCTTATCATTAACATAAGCGAAGACTGCAATTGACCGATCAAAATATGCATATAAAGTTGTGACTAAATGAACCCCTTAACATGTAACGTGATCTTCTTCCGGTCTAATTCATTAAATACAGTTGATCAAATTTTATTTATTTAAATAGTCCGTCCCACAGGACAAACCTAACCAGTTAAAGTGAAATTCAGCAGAATTCAAATAAACGAATGTCGATAACGTTTCGGTGATAAATGGTCTAATTAAACAATCTCGAGCTCACGTGGCACCAGCATATTCCTGAAACGGTTCCAATTCCAATATTAGAAGGAAATTAGAGCACATTGGCATGTGTATACATATATATCCCATGAACACGTCAAATCTTCCCAATAAAAAATATAATGAGAAAAATGTGTGCATGTTTGTGTTAAAATAGTTTTCACGAGGGAGGCACTGTCCGGAGTAGGATTCTCCTTTCTCTCACGTGTATTAAAGTATTTTACTATTAAAGCCACCAAGCTGATCTATTGCTGTTTATTATTCACCCGAGGTAAGGTATATAGACGAGAATATGTAATGATCAGATTAGAAATTTACAGCCTGTTTGGTGCAACTTTGGTTGTGGTTGATTTAATTTGTGTCTGCTGTCCATTACCAAAGTCAGGTTAAGTCAAAAAGGTTTAATCTTTGAAATCCATTACATATAATCGCAACATGTATGGTCTTACGGCTTCTTTCGGTGTAACATTTGAGATATGTAATCAATTTATAGCTCTTTCAGTAACTGCTAATGTGGATACGAACAGCACTATTACAAAGTCGGACTTTTTCGAGAATAAAGAACATTTTCTGGCAAATTTCATCACAAAAGTTTCTAATTTATGAAGATATCATTTCTTAGTTAAAATTTTAATTTATTACAACGCATATTATGTACATCGCTTTTCTTTTAACTAGGGTTTATATTTTATTTGTTATTTTGACATTTTAATGGAGAGTATATTCTCGCTGTCTTACTTATGTCCACAATACATTTATCATGGATGAATCACAACCAATATCGCGGTGGGCGGTCCCATAACAATTACATTAATACATCAGATGAGGTCATGGGGTTCATATTTTATTGTTTCAGCACAGCAATCATTTGGTCTGCCTGTTTTATGACAAATTGCTTCATGTTATCCAGTAGTGAGGGGATCCAATAATTTAGGAAGTCTATATAAACAGACCTGAATGTTAATTTTCACCACGTGTTTATAGACAAATATGTGTGTGAATACTAGAAGTATTTTATTTCTTGCCCGTCTGTTCACCTGCTTACACATTCAAGCCCAAATAAAACAGATCCTAATTATGTTCCGTAAGGTTGGCATGTATAATGAAATAAGGGATTCACCAATCACCATTATTATGCCAGATAAGCTGTTCCGTATTCTTTTTTTTTTCAAATCCCTGCAATGGCATGTTCCTTGTTCCGGCAACGAGTTAGCGTGCCGTGAAACACCAATTTTAAATTACTTCCCCAATATTAGGTTTTGGCTTTAGATAACAGTAAAATCTATATAGCAGAATATTGGCAGCTTCCTGATTTAGAATTTTAAAATGTGTTCAACTTTTGTACATATCTAATCATCGATTTCCTATCAAACTCAGATGCATATAACTTATTGTAAATAGAATTAGTTGTCTTTAATGTTTACATTGTATATAATCTGTATACTGAAATGATTCACGTCTACCTCTTAAGGGAGCATTTCTGACTCTGGAAACTCTGTGGTATTCAACCGACCTTAAACACATAGACATTGATTTCGTCAGTCGATTATAAATAAATAATGCCAAATTAATCGATTTCTACATTTTCTCGCGCCCGGTACACAAAACTTGCTCAAAAGAACCAAGGAGTTACATGTAGTATAAGTTACCTTGAGTATCAAGACGACTGACGACTGATATGTTAAAAAAAACCAACATACAAATGCGATATTTCGACGTCCAATTAGCGTGACATCGAAACCATGCATTTTATACAGCAGCAATACCGGACAGTATCGTTTAAATTCAATTTTGATAACATTTGCCTTTCTGTTTGTTAGTGCAATTGTTAATCCACTTGAGGACTTTTGTACTTAATAATATATGTTGGTTCCAATTTGTACAAACAATTTGAAGTCAATCACGTACTTTATTGAAATATGATACCTAATTATAATATATTTTTGTGTGAAAACATGATTTCGTAATAATATAAGCAAACTATTGTAAATGTGTGATTCGAGAGTCACGATAGGCGTCGTAACAAGTGTAGTTTTACACAAGTTCCCATATATAATGTACTTAGCTTTAAACAGTAATGTCAATTATATTTAATAATGTAATAATTGTATTGAATGTCAGAAATACATGTGTACGTAACATCTCTGTAATGATATTGACATCAATCAAAATGTCGTGATATTTAATATTTCGTAACCAATTACTCAAGACTCTTTTGGAAACCACCACTTCTACATTGAGCTTAAAGACGCATTATGTAACATTTAGATAAAGAGCTGGTCGTATTTGCTATAATAGTTTTAAAAGATAGGCTGGCACTGCCAGGCAGGATACGCCCACATTTTCGAGAGATGGATAGAGAACAAGCAATACCGAAAGTGATTTTTCCTACATCATTAAGTCCTGTATTTCATACTGTATTGGGAGCAGCCATTTAGTTGGTCAGTTCCAGTCTGATATTAATGAAATTCGAAACCGACAATGATTATGGTGTGACGGTACACAACCTAGAAATGTGACTTTTCATCAAAATCGGATAAGAATTGTGACCTGTAGAGAGTCCACAACCATGATATACCATATTTTTATACAAACGGCGACTATTTCGTCCGGCAATTTTTGTATGATTTTCACGAAATTAGAACTCAACCTTCCTAATCAAAATCGAATTAAAATTGTGACCTATACAGGGTCCACAACCATGATATACCATTTTTTTTAACAGTATTCGCGTACAAACGGCGGCCATTTTGTCTGTCAATTATGGTCCGATTTTCCCGAAATTCAAACTCAACCTTCCTTACAGTGTAACGGTGATATAATCAATAGTTTTTTTAAATTGGATAATAATTGTGACCTCCAGAGGGACCACAAGCTAAAGAAAGGGGGATTTTGCGTATAACCAGGGGCCATAATTCAGGAAGTTACGATCCGATATGCGCAAATATCGAAAAGAACCAAGATCTTTGGGTTATAACCATGAATTTCAAGTTTGATCAAAATCGAATTAAAATTGTGAACTTTACAGGGTCCACAACCTTGATATACCATTTTTTAACAGTACAAACGGCGGCCATTTTGTATGGCAATTTTGGTCTGATTTTCCCGAAATTCGAACTCAACCTTCCTTACGGTGTAACGGTAATATAGTCAAACGTTTTTTTAAATCAGATAATAATTGCGACCTCCAAGCTAAAAAAAAAAGGCGATTTTGCGTATAATCAGGGGCCATAATTCAGGAAGTTACAATCCGATATGCGCAAATATCGAAAGGAAGCAAGATCTTTGGGTTATAACCATGAATTTCAAGTTTCATCAAAATCGAATCAAAATTGTGACCTCCACAGGGTCCACAACCTTGATACGCCATTTTTTAACAGTATTCGCGTACAAACGGCGGCCATTTTGTACGGCAATTTTCGTCCGATTTTCCCGAAATTCGAACTCAACCTTCCTTAGGGTGTAACGGTGATATAATCAAACGGTTTTTTCAATCGAATAATAATTGTGACCTCCAAGCTAAAAAAAAGGCGATTTATCGTATAATCAGGGGCCATAATTCAGGAAGTTACGATCCGATATGCGCAAATATCGAAAGGAAGCAAGATCTTTGGGTTATAACCATGAATGTCAAGTTTCATCAAAATCAAATCAAAATTGTGACCTCCACAGGGTCCACAACCTTGATATACCATTTTTTAACTGTCTTCGCGTACAAACGGCGGCCATTTTGTATGACAATTTTCGTCCGATTTTCCCGAAATTCGAACTCAACCTTCCTTAGGGTGTAACGGTGATATAATCAAACGGTTTTTTAAATCGAATAATAATTGTGACCTCCAGAGGGACCACAAGCTAAAAAGGGTGATTTTTCGGACAATCAGGGGCCATAATCCAGGAAATTACATTCCGATAGCCGCAAATATCGAAAGGAACCAAGATCTTTGGGTTACAAACATGCATGTCAAGTTTCATCAAAATCGGTTCAAAATTGTGACCTCTATAGGGTCCACAAGCTAAAAACGTGATTTTTCGTACAATCAGGGGCCATAATCCATGAAGTTTTGATCCGATACATGCCAATATCGAAAGCAGCCGGGATCTTTTGGAGATAAACCTATATTTCAAGTTTCGTCAAAATCGGATAAGAATTGTGACCTGTAGAGAGTCCACAAACAAATTGTGGACGGACGGACGGACGTCCGGACGGACAGGGGCGACGACATAATACGTCCACATGAAAATATGGGCGTATAAAAAGATAATTTATATGTAAAATTAATACATTGAATATTGCGTTCACATGACCAAAGCACTTGGTGTCTGTGAACTTAAACACTTCCCGTAATAAACATAAGGCAATATTCTTATCCGGAGAGACCGTCATGACACAAACGACTTTTCTTCAATTTGTTTTCGATGGTTAAAAGTCCCGAACCCAATCCTCCTATTGTGGACATGCTCAATATAAAAAATTTACCAAAATTCTAATAAGCTTGACGACGACTTTTGATTTATCTGTTTCACAGCGAGAGCTTAAAATTAATAAACCAACTTTATTCTTTAATTTTTAAAACTAGGCCTCTATATACGTACAATCATTTTCTAGCAAACCGATTGTCTTAATTTCGGTTTGAATTGATTTCCAAAATGGCACATCTGGTGGAGAGGAAGTAACTAAGCAGTGTGGGATCAAGTTGACCTTTGTGACAAAAGAGTTCAAAATATTAATTTATTTATCAAATATAATCGATTAGCAGGGGTTATTTCAATTATAATAAATGGTCTTGGCATACGATTTAACTATTTGTAAGGTCTGTAACTCAGCTTTTATACATCTTGATAAAAAAAAAGAATGTTATGGTTTTACTTTGAAAATAAGAAACGGGTTCAAATTCGATGAATATCATGTGTGGTACCTTCAAAAATGCATTAATTGACACCAATGGATTCAACATACTGTTGAAACAAGGGCGGCAACAAATTAAATAGTATACAATTCACCACACCTCATCTATAGTATATCTTTGACCCCTGTTATTGGTATAAAGATTCTTGTCTATATATATATTTATGTTGATGTATAATTTACAAATTACTATCCCATCTGTTGTTTTAAAGCAAATGGCAGTTACATTTTAATTTCAAACTTGATACCCGTCTTCATTATCCCGGTCAGGGCAAAAAAATAAGACGATAAAGCCCATTTTATACATATTCTCTTGATGCTTAGGATAATTATTTCAGACATTTGTAACGCAATTCCCAATGAACATAATATCTGTAACTTTATTTGTCCGTATCATTGGCTTTGGAAAGCTACATGTACAGATATTTCCTTCTACAATAACTGTATCAAGGACTACCCCTAACCATGCACTAGCCAGACAGACTGGAATACAAACCATTGTTCGTGTGTTTGATTAAAACAGGATGTACTTCTGTTTTATGATATATAAAAAGCTGATAATGTGTTCTGTAAAACATGGTGTATTTTCTTCAAACATATATCAATCGTTGCCATGTGTGCGTGTTGTATATTATTACATTAATTAATAATATACCACATTCAGCATTCCATAATTTTTCAAATGCGGTGTGCGTTTATTCAATTCGAAAGTCATATTGCTGATCATCGTTTTGGTTTCTGTAACAAATACACCAATTACTAAGCCATATCTATATGCAATTATGCTTGTTTTGCAAAATATAGTTTAGCAAAAATATATAACGAATAAGCAAATTCTGCCTCGTGTACAATACTCGTCACTATTTAAAGCTAAATGTTTTAATATTCCCAGAAACACTCGCAACAGATCATCCGATTAAATTTCTTGGTCACCTTATTACCACAGCATTTGAACTTAATGGGAAGTTATATAAATTTGTAAATCTATATCGTTCGGTTAAAAGGTTATTAAATAAAATGTTTATCAGTGCAAAATATTCCTGGAAAACATGCCAAATTCTTCTGAGTGGCTTCATATATAGTCTACATAGAAGTGGCGTTTTCGTTATTTTGACATCTGACCTTGACTACTCTATCACTATATTTTTAAGCTATTTTTTATGGTTTAACGTAATACCTTAACGATAATCAAATTACACATGTATGTAAACCAAAACGACTTTTAAATAAATCATGGCCTCTTGTTGTTTATCTTTGTAGGAATCTGGTAGTTTTAACGGCTGTCTATAGAAGATTTTTTATAGTTAATTCTTATCTGTTACATATAGGTGGCAGAAATCCACGCAGAAATCCACCAGGCCAGTGACCAATAACGCCATCACAGATTGTAGGGTGAAAATCGAAGGTCGTATTCTATAAAGTAATTATTGTAAATGCAAATAAGCGCATATAAGTCTCCGGTGTAGCAGAGGGGTGTGTAAATTCTGGTGCGCGTCATAGCTGCAGTAGAATACTGATTTCATGTCTAATCATACGAAAAGTCTTATCTTATCTATAGCGCCAAACAGTCACCATGTCATAAGGTTTGTCTCTACATTTTACAATAGAATGTTGAAATACTTATCATAATATCTACATAATAGAGACATCCATATCATTTTATAGTTATTGGGTCAATTTAGAATTAAGATAGAGTACAGAAGGCGTGATAAACGTAAAATATCAATTAATGTCTGTTATAGACATATGCTTATTTCAGTTAAATTCACAATTATACGGAAAATGACTAAACCTGGTGCATTGTGGCTTTAACGTAAGAGTCCACCATCCTGAAAGTCGGAATTGCAAGATTTTCGAAAATTAAACTAGGATCATTTCTACCCAGAAATTGCGGATGCGTTATTCAAGTGCTAAATATGCCCATTGCGGGGTTTTATTTTGTCTTCAAATGTTATATAAATTATCATTTAGACATTTATTCACGTTACAAGCCTATGATTTAATTTAGAAATGAAGAAGCGAGACTGGGTCTCGATTAATAAGTAACGTTGCTACAGTAATAAACAATATTTGCCACATCTTGTCAAAACTTTAAACAGTGATAACTTGGATCTGAGAAAGGAATTGGGATGAACTTTCCAATATATCAATTTGGAATTACCTATTTGGGAACTATATATCCAAACGTCAATAAATTTTGCTTGGCCATATTGATCTTCCTTAAAGACAATTTTGAAAAATTAATTATTGAACAAAATTGTGACTATTATAGCATTAATCTGTCCTCTTTGATTTTACCTAAATTAAAGGCTACAGCATATGGTGGAAAGATTCTGAAATTACTGTAAAGGTGTTTTATGTCGATTTCACATACGTTTTGCGGCGATAAGTGGTGTACATTTCAAAATAAAAAACACATCTGCAAACGATGCCTTTGATGAGGAATAAGATTAAAATAGTCTGAGTTACCTGTCTGATGCACCAGATATAAATCATTAAAACAGACCGATGCTTGATATGGGCTTATGTACAGAGATATATTAAGTCCAATTAAACATAAATAGCTCTTAACAAAAGATGCCATAAGATCGCGGAAACTGCTGTACAAAATTACAAAATAAAAGTAGGAATCGACACGCACAACTGTGAGCAATCAACCGACGGTATCCTATACATTCCATCAATGGAAAAAACGAAATTGATCAGATTTCATTGTGAATTTGGTACCATTAATTAAAAATAAAACAGTAACGGGTATCAATGGGATACAGATCCCATTGATTAAATATGGTTAAATTGATATTGATTAGTATAAAATAAATGACAATATGAAACATAAATCATGGCAAGAACTCCTGTTACATTATTGACGTTTAAACTAAATCTTATTGTTAAAATCAATAATATATAGCTTTTGTTGAAAGTAACAAGATTTCTTTTGACAAGACGAAAATAACCTTTACAAAGGAAATTTATGTTTAGCCTTTGATTTTAATTTCAAATGTAAACGGATTGGATTTCACAAGGGTAACCTTGGAACACTAGGAGTAATGGACTTTCGACGCCAAAGAGCTCCTGTACAGGATGATGGTATTTGGCAATGTTACGGAGAATCTAAAAATTGGAAGAAATAACGCTTACTAAAGATTTTTCGGCTGATCAATACAACTTACAATCGCCTAATTATGGAAATCCCAGCATTGAATTACTTAAAAACGTGGTATTTTATTAAGGTCTCTTACGACACGTAAACTGAAAATTCAAAAGTGCACATCTTTGCAAATTCATCCCACATATTTCTATCTATGTAAAGATGTAACTGAAAGGAGTAAAATAGACCTTGTTCCATTCATTTATGAATAAAATATCGTTATTAAAACAAAAGAAAATGTTACAGAAAATTTAGATCACGTCAATTTGAAAGTTATTTTGATCAATGGATGGACGCCTCAAAGGCGCCAATCAGGTATCTATGTTTTTGGTTATCGAAGGAATGCCGATGTTGTTGTGGCTGTATCAAGTACTATCATCACTACAAGTCTTTTACCTGCTGTGATGACATGTTGACAAGTAGATAACAAGAGTAGACTGATATAGGTAATATAGAATATTACGTAACACCTTATGATACAAGTTTATCCAGTCGTATTATAATACGTATGGTTATGAATTGTTCCTTTAATGATCTGTTCGTAATAATACGCACATGATTGTCATTCATATACTTAACACCGTAATTAAATAATTTATATGGTGGTAGTAAACTAGATACCATAATCATTTATTGCCATTTACATCACGAATGTGAAGAGTTTTATTGCGGTGGTATTATAATAGTTCAGAGTTCAGACAACGGTAATCAATTCGTCAAAAGTTGTGTTGTTAAAGAGAGGCTGAAAATGCCGTTTCAGTATAAATAAGTAGCTTTCTGCATTATTTCTTATCTGACATATTTTGTTTACTATTACTAATCAAATCGTCTGTATTGGTACAATGGCCTAAAAAAATATTGAGTTACGTATAATCGTCTTCTGTGATTGTTAATCTTGCAGGAGGACACACTGACGATAGAGAGTTGGTTAGATGACAATAAAAAGTAAATATCGGAAAGGCTATTAGGGTTGTAATCAAAGGGATTTAATAATATTTATGAAATATAACCAAATAACATATTATATTACTTTAAAATAAACCACCGATCGGACAAAAGTTGTTAAACTTACAAAGGAGACCATTTCAAAACAATAGTAAGTGAAACAATGTACATGCATGTTAGACACTAATAAACAATACATTCACACAATGGTTTAATTCGAGTGGTAATCCAGTCGAGTGGATTTAAGCAAATTAATAAAATTATTTCTATTATCATATTGGAAATTGTGTTTAACATCAATTAGACCTTGTCCGCCAGCCGATGGCTGTCAAGGGAAACCGGAAAAATGCAATAATGTGTATCAGAAGATAACTTACCTTATGTTATAATATAATGAAAATTATACCAAACATATTTCCATTTTTCTTATTTAAAAGTAAGTAACAGTTCCAGTTAAACGAGGTCTAATGAACTCAAAGACAGGTTAAAAACACACAACCCTGTGAATAATCTTTGTAATACTAAGTTCCACTCCATTAAAACTCAATTAGGTTAGAAATTGAATCCCTTTCGGTAAACCATCACACATTACACTTACATGTGTTATTTCAATTACGCATATTGAAATGAAATGGAAACCTTGCATACGTTCCTTTACGTATATAAATGCACGAATAGAAAAAAGGAGTTCTGTGAAAGTAGCAGATATCAGCTGAGTGTATAATAGAAGTAAGAATGAGATAAAAACTCACGTCTGCTCGTCTGCCTCACGCGCCTTTTTCTATACACAAACGTCTGATACGTGCCAACGACTTGCAGACATTTCTTATAAAGAAATACAAACCGGACATGCATGCAGTTTCACTATTTTTTTTTTATCATTTTCTATCTACGTTTTTCAAATCTAAATGAATATCATTTTAACTACAGTACGACTGGCCTTTCAATATGGTTCGATTAATAAAATGATGGAGGGGAAAAACATATTAACAAAAGGTATTTGTATTTTTGCATTACTGCATCAAATTTAATAATGAACCATACAGAAATCGAGCTTATTTTACGTTCTACAAGGTTAGAATCACTGACCTAGGTAATATTAATTATGAATATCATATTTTGGGATATCTTTATCTGGATTTTATTATTGACTTTAATGGTTTAAAAATTGTGTCAGAAAATTAGGTGGATAAAAATAATCCAACAAACACACTTCATTCTACGAAGCTACTAACATTTCAGGGGCGGATGGGGGAGAGAGATTGGGTTTAACGTCCACTTAGCACAAATCATTTAATTTCGGTTCTTACACTAGATACGAGTTTTAATTCAACAATTCACAAATGCGTAGAAGTCATTAGGAATGGGAGAAACCCACGAGGTTAGGCATGGCTGGTGCTACGTACAAGTGTGGGATGGAAACAACGCCACATGATTCAGTCACAGACTATTTCTGCCAACCCCTACAAACTGAAGGCATTAATGTAAAGGACGTGTAAATTTATTTACCCCGTTTCGTGGGTAATGACTTTTATGACTACATGTATTTCTTTAGGGACGTTATTACAATCAAATAAATCATACCGTACATTTGTCTATATTCAGTATTACCAATCACATTGAAATCCCTTGACAGGCGATTAAAAGAGTAAATCATGAAATAATTGAAAATATATATTGTAGAAGTCTGCGTTACTTTATTTATGCACAGATTAAGAATCGATAAGGAAATGATCCCATGCCTGCAAACTTGTGCGAAAGTTAGAACCAAGGGTTTTAGACTAACCCAAATTGGAACATGTGGTTTAAAAATACTATGTGCAAACGATGTTAGCGTATACCAGAGATAGGCTCTAGCAAGATTTTTAATATGTGTAACAAGTTTGTAGTTGTGTTCATATCTGACTGGGTTGGCTTAAACTTAACCTAGAAACGAATCTTAACACTTATCAACCTCACAGCAGTACAAAATACATATTATTTAGAAACTCACCTTATCCTGTAAATCATGTTTTTTCAAAAAACATGTATTTTCTTCCATTTTCAGATTGACCGAATGACTTATTTATCGTTCTATAAACGAATAACAGCACGTCCTCTTTCGTTGACAGTCGTCAACAAAATAAATAACTAGCAGACGACAGTCGCTTGATATCAATAACATTTCCCGCCATATATCGTAGTCTAGAAATCACGTGGTATTGGGGAATCCCAGTTCGAGTATTATTCGCTGTAATTAAGAACAATACTGTTTGTTGATTACACGCTGAGAAGATTTAAACCCTTGCTTGTGGAAAGGTGTACACTAATCACATAGATTGTTTATTTTTCACGATGTCCAAATAAAATGGGGTCATTAATATGTATTAATCACCCCAGATTATCCCTAAGGATTATTACATCGGCTTAGGATAATACTACTCGAAGACAATTAAAGCCGTTCATTTTAGATTGCTTTAGAAGAAGCATAACTTGCTTCGCACAGCCAAGTGTCTACAGTTACTGTAAATAAACAAGCTGACCTCTCACCTCCCTGTATTACCAATAATTAGATCTAATATTTAATTAAGAACATTGTAAGTAAATATTTAGAGTTTAACAATGAGTCTAACAAGTTCGCTAGACAAACGGCACCATAAACCAAAGCAACGAACTGACACATGCTGCTTCTATTTAGTTTAGAACTATGTAATATTATTTGTAAGACACACGTCTATCAACTTAAAGAAAATGCCAGAAGAGATTGGTCCGCATATGTAATCAAATTAATAGTGATATGCAGAGGTTTGGCGATGCTTTTTATGCCAATTAATTTACTCAAATATAGGGACTAGTACCGAGCAATGTGAAAAAAAGACATTTTAAAACAAAAGGAATAAACTCTTTTTTTCTTCAAAATTAAGTAGGGTAGGGTTAATTTCAAATTTTATTAAACATAAAAATACATTATTGCTTATATCAGTTCTTTCTTTGGGCTTTGGTTTGTTGTATAAATTATTAATTGGACATTTATTAAAATGGCAAGACCATAATCAACTCTCGATGTCATCGAATGCTCGAGATTTTAACTAGATTTAACTAGATTAACTAGAGAGAGGGTCAATGGGGTTTAACGTCTACACGACACAAACTATGTGGGACTAACGTGTGGCTCAATTTTATTTCATTAATTCGCTTGCGCGCAGGGGTCTTTAGCCGTGGGAGGAAACCAGAAAAACCCAGGAGGTTGGAAAGGCGACCATATTCCTTGCCAGACCTTATGATATAGCGCGCATGTGCTAACCATTCGGCCATCCAACACCCCAACTAGATTAGAACGGTTTGGCAAATTAATGATGTATTATTTTAAAAATGGAGAAGCGAGGCTGTATACCTGTACAGTGGTTATGATGATAAACAACCAATGCACACGAATTAGTATAAGCCTTTGGCTTGTTTTTGAATCCTTACCTTCAGAATTGTATATGTATACAACACCTATCTTATTTGAATAAAATATTGTTTAAATCAGCCAATGGGTACATCTTGTCCAAACTACAAACAGTGACATCGTAGTTCAGAATAAAAAATAATCAAATTTGAATGGCATTTTCAACATAATATTCATTTTGCATTATCTATTTGAACTATTATAGCCAGCCCTCCCAGTTCCATATCAGATCAAATTGGTTCTTTAAATTGGATGACCCGGCCCCCTGAAAAAATTGATACCGTGGAGTATTGCCCCTTCGACCCCCTTCCCTCGACCATGTACCTCTCTGCAAGTCACTGCAATTAAATAAATAGAATAGAAAAGATAGACAGTGCACGATGCACCTACATTTTAACCCTGTTAAATCCAATCTTTATGATATTTTCTAAAAGCATTACGCAAATCAATTACGAGTGAAATGGTGTAGCTTTATTTCAGTAGTTAAAGCGTTAAAGTGACTATTTAAAAGGCACTTATTGGTCGAACCCACAGCAGTGTTTCCGTCCACCCTTCCAGGAATTCCAAATACTAAAGGATATGTTATACGTTTACGTGTATACCTATTATCGATGTCAACAAGACGGCTCGGGTTTACGCTCCACCCGCAAGGATCGGACTCAATATTTTTATCATGTTTACCATCTTAAAACAATCCATCTGACCATATCCTCTTACCTGAGAGCTGCCCGAGACAATGGCTCAGGAACGTTTTTTTTTCGGCGATCGACGGGGAGGGGGTGTATAAGTGAGAGACTTCAAGCCTATTAAATTTTTATGGATGTAAATAAACAGTGGACAGGGCGCAGAATGGCAAATAACTTTTCTATTGCATTAAGTAAAAAACAATAACGTATGCGGAAGATATCATCGCATCCCACGTACGCATACACGCACGTCCACGCATTTAGGAGATAAACACTTCCTGTTTTGCATTTAGAGGGGTGTTATTGTCCAATAGACATGTCCTGAGATCATTAGGACGCGTCGAGGGTTCTAATGTAAAATCTCAGGACATGTCTATTGGACAATAACACCCCTCTAAATGCGAAACAGGAAGTGTTTATCGACATTGTAACATGCTTTTTTAGGATTTTAAAAGACAAAACTAAAACAGAAGGGTGTTATTGTCCAATAGACGGTGTCTAATTGACCAATCAAAACGCAGGGTTTACACTGAAGCATGTTACAATACTGGATATAGCTTTCTCCAAACAGTCTATTTGATCAATAAAAGAAGAGTGAATAATCGTTATCTCTCTCGATCGTAACCGACTAAAATCACTGATAAAAATGAATACACACGGATACCTGAAATTGTTTGAAAACTTTATCAACATTAAAACGGAAATAAGACGGAAGTTTACAGCAAACATAAGTTATTGACTTAATATAAACTGAAACCTTCCTTCTTCACATCCCTGATAGCCGGTACAGTATCTTCAAATCACGACTCCCTATCTCCCTTCATTGTTCAATATATCAATGCCGATAAAACAGATAATGCAACTTAATCTTATATTGTTTGTTCGTGTAATGGATTGCTTCGTTAGTTTGTTCTGAGAGTTCGACTGGCAGCTTGTAATATCGGTTGGTTTGTTGGTTTACGATTGACATGTGGCAATGACGCTCGACGACATGCGAGATTATACGAGATCCTCACATATCGACATGCGTGTTGACCTTTGTTTCGGTCTTTGTACGCCAGAAATGAACAATGAAGAAATACAAGTGTCTCGCCAGCCTTAATTGTTCATATAATGTAGTATTCAAAGGTCAAATTACAGAAAAAGAGAACAGAAGTATATTGTTATGGACAGACTACAGACTTCGTATGAATTTACATTGCACAGATGTATTGTGAACACGTCCTTACCCATACCATACCATTCCTCTGCAATTTTTTTTATTTTCTTATCCTTGTTTGGTGTGGGGGGGGGAAATAAAATTAACAATTTTGAACATAAATTTTAGATTAACCTTTTTAGATAACCATTTTGCGACATTGGCAACCCCCTATTAACGGGTATTTGTTGGGTATATTGAATTCATCTAACACGAATATCCGAAACTTAACATCAGATGGTTGATATGGTAGGAAATTTGTTTGAGCACATGCATGTTCTAATCACAATTTATATCTCACAAAATATATAATACTGCGATAATATTTTGAGCGCGTGAAATAAATAAATTAGGTTTAAACGATATTCAACTCTTGCAGACAAAGACATGTTTCATATTCTCAGTCCAACATCCGGGTTTATTACGCAGAAAGCTAATATCACTAGATCAAGAGTTGTTTGGATGTGTCAGATATTTAAAACAAATTCTGTTCAACCCGGAAGGATTACATAATGCGCATAATAGTGTTCTCCATCTTATAGATAGATGTAGTTACTCTCAATATAGCAAATAAAGTATGCCAGAACAGTGGTACCAGGTTCGCTAGCCTGGAGGTCGGGTGTTCCATCCTTGCATTGGCGGAGTATGTTCATACCAGATTTTCCGGCGTATTTCCCCCTTGTCAGTGATGCAGGGTGGGTCTTACCCTACGAGGACATTTGTCTACATGTAGTCGTTCAGATGGGACGAAAAACTGAGGTCATGTATACACATTGGCGTGCACGTTAAAGATCCCATGACAGTTGGAATTCTATATAAGAGTAGACCCCAGTGCAACTGTCTGACTTCATTTAGCCCAGCTTTGAGCAGAGCAGCAGGACATTAAATCCCATTTCATTTTGATTTCATTTCAGAACAGTGGTATGTCTGTGCATGCTTCAGGTATTATTTTGCGAAAACTGGTGTCCATACGACTAAGTACACTTTTATTGACAACTCAGCACGTGTTAAGCAGTTTAGCCCTGGCAACTAGGGTGGCAACTATAAGGAACTGGGTTTGAATAATCCCAATGTCGAGATTTACCCAACCACCGTGGCATCTCGAATTAAATATTTAAATTAGAAGTCTTAATTTTCGAATAGAATTTCAAACAATTTATATAAATCTACAACTCCTGGTTGTCACTTTGAAATCAGTGTTAAATTCTATTGAGAAATAGAAAATACCAATAAAATTCTACCGCCTTAAGTGGAATAACAAGACAAAATAGAACTGTTTCTCCCGAGTTAATTTTACTAAATTAATACTTCATATACGCCTACCTGAGTAGTGGTTTCCATTCTGCTGTCTAAAGCGTCACGACGTATATGACGTTCTTTATTATGCGTCTAAAGGTGGCGGTTATATAATTGTTATTTCAGATCGCCAACTTTTTATTATACATGTATAGTTACCGAGTTAACGACTTTCTTCACTTGAAAAATATATTAATCAAATCCGGGTAGAGTGTTAAAAACACTGCACCTATTATCTCTTAAATCTGATTTATACTGTTAAACCATACAGATTCCTTGCCAGTAAAATATGCAAGGAAAAAACGTTGGAGCTTGTTTATCTTTTACTTTCTTCGAAAACTAGGTTGATATGACATAGTTTATCAAGACTTGGCCCGAAAAATTAAAACGGGCAAAGTTCTGGTAAATCAGAATCTAAGATTTATAATATTTTTGTTTTTCAAAAATTTAAAAACCCAGGTCGCCGTTCTGTTTATATAAAGAAAATATTTGGTAAGACGATATGGACTGGATTATTAATTCGTGCTATATCTAGCCTTTTTGTGTTGGTTTTATTTCACATTTTCTTACCACGGCAGACGAATTTATACATGCATACACATCTCCGAGTAATCTAATTATTGATAATTGTGTTGCTAACTGTTCACATGTGATAGCGATTAATTATTATATGTAATATAATATCCACTTTAACAGAGTATACCATCAAAGCATGTATCTTGTTTCAGTATAACATTTAAAAACTAAACTGAACAGAATTCTATGAAATACAATTACCGTTATTATATTCCATTAAAGTATGTCCTGTATTTAAGAGCATGCTTAACACATTGATAAGCAATAAAACATTTCTTTTCGCAACAACATTCGCTCTTCGCTGACGGGTAATTCTTTTTAAAGTGGGCGGAAGCGCCTTTGCTCGGAAAAGTTCTCTCATTCCCACTGCTCAGTTGATTTTTAGATATCACATTTAGTGTCAAAATCATTCCTTATTCTATATAAAAGCGTAACAAAGGATATGTTACATTATAGAAATATGTTGGGCAGGGGCTATATCCGGTTCTTTTGAAATGGAGCAAAAATGACTAACAATTATTTTTTAAAAAAATAAAACAATTCACATGAAAAACAATCACTGATTTGTATACATAGAGCACGACGATTCGACAAGTAATCTGTTAACGTTTTCAAGTACAGGATATTTTCCTTTCTGCTGGAATTTCGAAGATAAACAGAACCAATGAAAGCAACCGTAAAAATAGTATATTCATATTATTGAATGTCGTAAATTTGAAAATACTAACCTTAAGAATCAGGAAACAGAAAATTCCCCCTGATTAGATTCTGTTCTTCTCTTAACATATATTTTTCTTAAATTAAAATCTACTGACTTAGATCTGGAATTTATAACTTTTGAAAAATGATGACATGATTATGATGAAACACGTCTTATTATATTATTAAATCGTAAATATCACGTGAAATTGGGCGTAAATTGGGAATTCCATACATCGGTCTATTTTTAAATAATTTTTATCCCCAGGCCGTTCAATGCAGATATTCAGCAAGGAGTTGATAGTAGTCATATACCTACACTCACAATGTTCTACAGTCAAATGCACCCCCAATTGTTCCATTATCATCACCACTACATGTAAATATTAGTAGCCATTAATGTATTATTGAAATACCACATGTTTTTTTTTTTTTTTTAAGTACTTTGAATTGGGTCCTGTTTACTGTTTTATTAATTAATGTTGGTTTTTTTTTATAATGATATACGAAATAGTGGTAAACATACACTGCCCTATGCAGGGGCGTAGCCGTGAAATATATATTGGGGGGGGGGGGGGGGGGTCCGCAACTTCGGCGCGGGGGGGGGGGGTACCCATAAGTCTCAGTCTTCTGTAAACATTGTTTGGCATAATTTACGGGGTTAAACTAAAATATCACACCAATACAACGTTTATCATGTTTACAGACAGCGGCACCGGTCTTCCCCGAAAGGCGAAGAAGCTGGCTTACCCCCACCTAAGAAAATTTTGGAATATTGAACGGCTGCAAACAATTTTTCCTGCTATTTTGGCCCATGAACAAAGCAATTTCAAAGTTGTCTAATATAGCCTAATTAAGGTGGCTTGCTGACTCGAATTCCAACCTTGTATGGACCCCCAAGAAAATTTTGGAATATTTGATGGCCGCAAATGCGTTTTACTGCTATTCCAGTCCTAAAATTAGTGTTTTATGAGATTTCGGGCACTTTACTTTGCCAAATTTTGGGGGGGGGGGGGGGTCCAAGTATATTCAGACCCCCCCAGTAAAACAATTGGGGGGTCCGGCCCCCGGACCCCCCCATGTGTGACGCCCATGGCCCTATGTATGAAATCCGTCACTATATACAGCTTACGGATGTATTAGTTTAGTTTTGGTTCTAGTTATATGATCTTGATTTAAGATTTCAATATTGCAAATCTGTCACACTGATCAACAATGAATGTTCGCTAGTTTGCTACAAAGATTGCTAGGCTGTAACAAATAGTGTTTACAATGAACCATCACGACCCATATTAGGCAATGTTTGAACGATAGCGGACGAATTTCAACACGTGTACATAATTAATTTATAACAAAAAATCTGGTAAAACCCTGCAATTAAAAATCATACGATAAATCATGTGATGGTCATTAAAAATGTTGTTTATATTTCCCAGCGCTCAACGTATAGGAAATCACCTCTATAACTGACGCATTAGTCTAGTGTAATCTACAAACCAGGATATATCTGTTCAATGTATTTCGAAGGATGCATTATGTAAGATTTAGATAAAGAGCTGGCCGCTCTTGCTATAAAAGTTCAAACGTAAATAATGAAAAATTAATATATTGAAAATTTCTTACAATATAATTCATTCTGAGCAAAGTTATCACACTTGGTCGCCGCGCTCCACCAACACGTGCGTTATCAAATTAAACAGCACAACACGGGCGAATCTGGAGGACGGACGAAACTAGAGCCCCAGGCGAATTTGGGGTCCAGGATGAAATCGGGTCCTATGCGAATCTGGGGCCGTTCGAAGCGTGATGGGGGAACATGCATATGCACGGCATATTTGGGACAAGGACGAATTTGGGCCCCAGCCAAATTTGGTACCAAGCGAATCTGGGCCCCGTGTGAAGTCGGTATCCTACTAATACGCAGTAACAAATATCTTTTAAATTAGTGCTTATCTCGTACTTTAACATACAACAGTCATATTACTCTCTTCAAGTATGTCCACTTGAAAAATCTACTCAAATATTTAATGTCATGCAATATAACTTTCAAAAACCAGCATAATTAGCTTTCAAATTGAGTAAATAAAATGCAGCCGTCGATCTAAGATATTTTGAGACAAACATGGCTCGTGTACAGCATCGGGTCTTTCCCTATCTAATTAATAAAGATCTATATTTCGTTTCGTTTTTTATACTTTCGATGGCCTACACTCATATAGATCTAACAAGTTATAGTGGGAGCTCACGTTCTATGACGTCAGGTATCAAGCACGGGACATTTGACCCGATAACGCCAGTCACTCGATTAACCAATTAGCGACCGCCATGCTTTTTAAAATCTACTTTTGTTTTGTTTTGATTTCTATCCGCTGGTGTTAGTATAGACGTCATTGGCTGGTAATATCTACCCACAGTTCCACCATAGAACTGTATTATATACGATCTATGGTTCCACGCATGAAAAGGTCAAATGGTCGATTCGACAAACCATTTGGTTGGCTGACCCCTCATTTCAGACAGAACACGACTTAAATAACAACTCCTCCAATTCCAAGAGTAGTGAAGACAAGTAAAAACGAAATTTTGAACTATAAAAAACGAAACGAAATTGGATCTGTGTTTTAATCAGATTGGGTCTTTCCGTATCAAGTAAGTTTGTCGTGTCTTGTGCGTAGTACTTGTTAAAGTTTTAGTTTGTAGGCATTTGCATTTCTATGAGGTCAGATAGACTATAGCCGTATTCATTAGTTGGTGCAGTAAAGTGGGACGTTAAAGCTCCTTTCAAATAGGTCATAGATGGACAAACTCCGCCTAAGATAGGTTGCCTGCATTGTCACAATATTAATATACGGTTTAGCGTAATATGTTCTCTTTTTGCACCCGGGCAAAACATAACGTCTGTTGGTAAATTTATTGGAATTTCTAGTTTATTTTATAAATTATGTAGATATTTTTGTGTTTCCATAGGACTGGGTAAATAGTCACAATATTCTAATACATTACATCACATCAGAATTATTTAGAAAATTTTCCCGCAGTGTCATGGGAAATTCCACATTAACTTTATGTTAAAGGAAATTTTTATTTTTTTTTTTTATTTTTCTCTTTTTGTTAGTTCAGATTGCGTATGTATCCTGAATATTTTTATTGAATCAAAAGATCATCGGAAGGTTAAAAAAATATAAATTTAACATTGAAAACAATTGGCAAGAGAATTACTAGTCTGCACCCATAGTGCCTTTGTTTAGCTTAACAGACTTATGCCCCTTTAATCACAATCTTCTTTGACTTGACAACGCAGAATAGTAGCAAAAATTTTGGTTTTGTTGCAGACAATGTCTAATTTTGCCCTTTGAAAGCGCCTTTGTCGTATCCCTATATCCCTGTATGCGCTAAAACAAAATGTGAATAGTCGTGTCATTTTTAATTCTAGTTTATTTGTAAAAATAGCACATTCGCATACAAATTATTGTTATGAGATTGCGCAAGGCTGGATATTTTTTTACTCCCAACTTGTTTTCAAATATGAGTGAAGTCTGTGTCACCACAGGCCCGGGGCTGTACAGTGCAGTGGACGGTTACGGCTGGCCCCCGGATCCATTCACTTAATTTGATATTTTCCGCAGGTTAATCTTATAGGTTTTTGTTTTTCGTGTAGTGCGTTCCCCCTGCACTTACTATTAAATGATAAGGAAATAGTGCTACGTATTCCGAAACATATCAAGAGTGTCGAAATTACAGACAATGCCATTAATTCTCTAACACGCTACATATAGAATACGTAAAATATAGAATCTAAATAGAGCCATACTGTATTTACAATGTAAGTATTATTACTATAAATACTTATTTGTCAAATAAATTAGTCAAGAACTTTGAAGAAATGCTCTTTAGTACCATAATCTCTGCATATAACTACATATAATACAGGCGCCATCCAATTTCTTCCACGAATTCGCCGTATTCCAATGCCTCTCTGGACATCAACTGACATAAGAATTTTTCTCTTGAAAAAGTAAATGCTTGACACCAGACGATTGAAACACATGAGGATGCGCACCCTAGTAAGGACAATACTTTTGACGTAGATGTTTCATTCTTCATTCGTATTCCATCTGGCCCACGTGATACAATGGCGTGACAGGAACGATCTATTGAATAAAATTTGTCTATTGTATACTTTCTAATTAATATCATCAAAACAAAAATAAAATATAACTTTGGGTTAGCCAGGGATTGACTGGTTTTCTTAGGATCCTATCGCGGCAATACGTCATAATAAGAAATATCAGTAACAGACGAGGTTTCGATATTCGCCAATATTACCCCAATATCAATACCCGCTCTTACTAGACAACAACAACACATATTAGATATATTTTGCCATTTGCGGAATGATTTCACATGACTTGTCTTTCATTAGCGGTCGTAATACCTTTGGGTATTATAGGCCTAAGTACTACACGGTTGAAGAGTGCATTCTTTTCAATCGGGGTTGAAGGACCGAAGCCATCCTTGAGCGTAACTATGTTTGATAGGTCACAAGCTGAATTTTAAAAAAATGTTCTTACGTCAATGGCGTGTTGACGTAGCCTTAGCCTAAAAGAATCAAAAGTATAAAGTACTAATGTTTGTATTTTGAACATATAACAATATATCATTCATATAGGAGTAATACATGAGGTGGAAATTTTACTATAACATGCTAGTGTGCAGTTGGATGTGGTCAATATAGCAGGAATTCTCCTCCACACGGTAGGTCAGTCGGTCAATATAATGATGACTATGAGAAATTATCCTCGGCATAAAAGTTGTATAAGAAACATCATCGGTCATTTTCATTTTTGTTCTGTTCTCAAATTATTACAAAATATGGTCGTCGATGCAATTATTTGATTATAAAATAAATGAAATTGGGTTTAAAGTCAGGTATACGGTTCTCCTCTAACTGGGTTAACTAAGACGGAAATTGCTTAAAAGTTTCGTATCATAGGTTTACGGGTGGAAGTGGGGACATTAATCAAAATAAGAAACATAGATACAAAAAAATCAAGACTCGTGGTAATCTATATTATTTCACTATCAAAACAAACACAATAAATTATACGAGAACAAATTATTTGATCCAGATTGAGAGAGAACGGGTGAGAGAGAGAGGGGGAGAGGTGGGGGGCAGTTAATTGTGGCTCTGGTGTAAAACCATGCGATTACATCATGTGTACCTACTTCAAGAATACACATGATGGCAAATGGCCGCCATTTAAAATACTACGCCCGCCTCTTAGAGACGATAACTTAACTCGCTATAAATTGTAAAAAAATTTACTTCGGCTAGAATTAAAAAACACCTAAGATTAACATTTGCTAAAAATTTCTAAAAAAACAACCTAAATTTATGGAAATGGGGCCAAATCAAATCAGGCAAATTACATCAAATAGTCCATGTTAAACGTATAGCAAAAATTTTAAACTAACGCGAGCACGCGCGTTTCTAGACAACGCCATAGCGGGTCATAGCAACCAGTGAGTATAAATTGGAAATCCCCAATGACGTAGATATTATAAATTGGAAAGCCGAGTCTGTCTTAAAATAAGTAGTACCGTCAGTAAACAAGATGGAAGCCATCTGCTATCGTGTTTGATCATGGAGTAGGCAAGCACAGGTGTGTCGTATGGTGTAAAACATGTGACAAAAGTAAATTGATGCATTTAACAAAATATCAAAAAATCCGAATAACTTACTAGACATTATAACACCTAATCGTCCTAGATTTGTAACTGCTTCCAATTTCGTCTCGGATTCTTTTAGCGTTTGCGTAATATCTTCAGATACTACTTGTAGAGTTACCGTTTCAATATCGTTTCCAGGGTTCATTTCAAGAGGTGGTGATGTAGTTTGGTCCTCTTTCAAATAATCTTTGCACATGGTGAATCGATTAGCATACTTCGGGTTTGAACATATTCTATCTTTAAAATTAGCAATGATGTCGTTGGTAAAACTTCTCACAGCATCAACCTCATTCCTTGTAGATATGGTGATACATAAAACTGGAAAATGAAATCAAGATATGCTTCAATTGTAACAGAAAAAGAAGTAAATATTTTAGGATTGTCAAAACTGCTTTAGTCGCGTCTTCTTCAGCAAACTTTGAGATAAAATACAACTGGCCCGTGATTCCACTTTTTCAGTTGTGCATAACAGAAGACCTGGTATGGGAATCATATTGTCGTCCGAGATACCGTGTAACCCAAAAGTACCCTTGGGATTCGAAAAAAGAGTCGGCCTTAGCGCCGCTATCCTGGCAAAATTCACCCAATTACAAACTGTATGGCACACGTTCAAATGCATTTGCCCAGTGTGGCAGAAATCGAGGATGTTAACTGGGCTATAGTGCCAAATTATCTTATTGTAACATACAATTATGCCGATTCCGTGGGATTCATTATAAACGACCCGACACAGTCCACTGGCACACCTTAACTGCAACCGCTAAAAATTAAGAGTGTACGGTGGGATGGGTTAACTTAAAGTGTTGGCAAGACGTTCAGAACTAAATGAAAACACTTACCTAAAATGATGCTTAGATTAAACAAACTGACAGAACATAGTGTATAACGTCCTATCGAATTCATTATAAATGTATAAGAGACATAGAGTAGCACTGAAAATATTACAAAGTTAAAATTTATGAAAACAATAAGACGTCACAAACACATTTTCGTATTGCTTTATAATTGTATAATCACTTTACACAAGTTTAACGATCCGTGGACACTTAAAAGCTATTTAAATGATTAATCAATAATGTAAATTCAAAGCGTGGCACTTATCAGATATGTTTAATCTCTAAAAGGTTTGATGTGTTTCTCAGTAATATTTACAACTTCCAAACACTCCACTTTCACTGAGTTTAAAGTCAGTATAAATCAATAATCCAATTTACCTCAACGGAAATTTGATACCAGAAAAATTAATCAAGATAAGAATGGAATATGTACGTAAAATATTTTTATATACTTATACATGTCTACAAATTCCACAATGATTAGTTAACAAAGAACATTTACAAGCAACTTCCCGCAAGTTTTCCCGTTTTATACCGAACGTTCAAAGGCTGTAGAACACAAATATGCACTTAGTTTTATTTACACAGAAATAAATTAATGTCAATATTTTGTCAATTTTCCGGCAATACTAATTAATATCATTAAATCGATATCAGTGGTATAAGATATTTACGTCAAGAATAACCAAATAACCCTATACGAGTACGTGGGCATATGGTTCGGTGTTCAGGCTTTTTGAACTTTTTCAATGGTGTAAGTAATGTCTATGGCATACTGAACACCAATCAATATTTAAGGCCAGTATGAAACAATGACCGGTTGCTCAATGCTCCGTTAAAATTTAACGATCCGTTAACATTGAGTTAACGAATCGTTAACTTTATTTAACGGATAGAAAGTCCGTTGCTGAAAGCACCGTTATCTTTTACGTGTCGTTAACTTGCCATTAATTTTAACGGAGGTTTTGGACTCCGTTGTCTGTTTAACGATGACATTAGTGCCAGTCATTATCACATATGTGATAGAACTGATTAAACACTTTCCAAATATAATATTAACACAGAGATCATCGCTACCATAGAGGAGTAATAAAGGATTCATGAATCGGAAGTGACGAACGCCAAAGGAAAACACGAGTTATCTATCTATGTGAATGACTGAAGTGACGAGTGATGACAGATAAACGGCCGAATTTCTGTTCACTAATAATTCCTTCGAAGACAAAAAGTTGTTATATGGGACCGCCAGAGCATATCTGACGATTCAATAAAGTAATTAAGTGTCATAAGATAAGAGAACACGCTAAAAATAGAAATACTCCGTACAGCCCCTTTGTTTTTATTCATTCTACAGGGGAGACCGGGGCACATTGAACCATTTTGTTCACATACATGTTTGTTCTCATTTCATATCAAATGTTTTTATTGGAAGATCTCTTTATTTTATTGTATTGTTTAAAGACATATCAACATATCATAGTTGCTACCGTGTATCAGATTCAATTGAATTAATCTTTTATTTATTTTTCTCCCCCCCCCCCAAAAAAAAAAAAACAAAACAAAACAAAAAAAAAAAAACAAAAACAAAAACATATTTTAATTCACTTGACCGTAATGGTTCAGTGTATCCCTCTTACAAGATAGTCGGGGCAGGTTTAACCAAATGATTGGGAAATTGAACACCGATAAAAATTCCATGTTAATATAGATCCGGATTTAGATCTTAACCTACTAACTTATTTCGTACTGATCTAATGAATCTGCAAACAATCAGCAGTGTATAGTTAAAAACAAATATCCATAGATTTGACATCGGTGCAGCGATCGAAACAAGCAGGAGTCTGGATTCCCTAGGCTCCTACAAATCGCCGTAAAATGCACATAAGTTGGCAGATTGGTGGGATCAATTCAACTTTTGTAGTTATTCAAACAAAAGTTGGTCCAATATTCAGACAGCCTGATTTGCTGACGAGCGACTCTTATAGCCAAGTTTCGAACAAGTTTAATTCCTTTTATACGATAGGCCTACAGAGTTGCATAAAGTAATATTCTAAATCTTTTGTTTTTATTTTCAAAAATATTTTTAAAAAATTCATAATGGATCAAGCACTCAGGGGCGGATCCAGGAATTTTTGCAGGGGTGGGGGTGTCTAGGTTTGATAATTGCTTAACTAATTGCGCTCAACCGATTAATTTGGTAAATTAGATTCAATTTGGTTCATTCTGACGTATTTCCGGAAGGTATTAATTCCATAATTACAGGTCTAAATTGCCAATAAAATCGCATTAAAAAAAATTTCAAGTCTGAGCAGGGGGGGGGGGGGGGTCCGGACCCCCTGGACCTCCCCTCTGGCACTTGTTTATATGGATTGTAGATTACACATACAAGAATTTCTTAGGCTAAACAAATTATTAAATGATGTCTATAATTCACTGGGGAACATTGAACCGTGTTTCAAAGTATCCCGCTGAAAGTATCTGCCCCATCACAGTTTCATGATCAAAATTAAAAAAAAAAAATCAATATGCCCTCTTATATGGATCAAACCTGCTTTATCTGGATTGTATAGATTAGACACATGAACTTATTTTAAGTACAAGAATTTCCTAGGCTAAGAAGTTAACATGTATGGAAATTTTTTCTCTTTTAAGCGCTTTTTTAAAAAATTCACTGCCTAAGAAAAAAATTGACAGCGTGTGGCTTATTGATGGAGAAATGGGTCTAAGAAGTTTTCTTACTTCTGTATAGTGTTGGGTTGTATAGTATCATTTATAAAGTATATATTATCCATGGTGGTTCAATGTGCCCCGTTCTCCCATACCTTATAAAAACATGGTAATGCACGGACTTTTTTTCTGTATTTCTTTCGTGTTCTCTTATCTAGTGGCAGTCAATTCTTTTTATGAATTGTAAGATATTCTCTCACAGTGTCACACAGCAACTTTAGGGCTTCGAGGGAATTATTAGTGAACAGATATTCGCCCATGTATCTGTTATCACTAGTCACTTCAGTTAGTTATATAGAGGAATAACTCGTGTTTTCCTTTGGCGTTCGTCACTTCCGATTCATGAATCCTTTATTACTCCTCTACGGTAGCGATGATCTCTGTGTTAATATTATATTTGGAAAGTGTTTAATCAGTTCTATCACATATGTGATAATGACTGGCACCAATATTGTCCTTTAAGGAAGACCCCAGATTAAACAAAGGGCTGTCATGTTGATGGCCAGCAATGACCCGAGAGGGATTTCCTAGGCCATTGCCTTAGGAATATGGTGGTTAACCTGAATTCCAAACAACCGTCGCATATGGGTTTTACTTATTAATATTTTTTTTTTAATTTATTCATTTATTTTTTTTTTTTTTTGCTGTTCTAACCGAAGAAAAAGTAAAACAACTTCCATTTTCCAATCGTTTTGTAACCGAAATCCCACTCTATGCCACCCCGAATTCGAACCATCCGATCGGACTGTTGCAGCTGCAATCACAAATAATAATTGATGCCCGTCTGCACGAAAATTCAGATTGTCTATGGGGCTCTCCCTCCAGAAAATTAGGGTTTGCACCTGTAAATGAAGGAAAATTTTAATTTTGATGCTGATTTTGCGATTTAGGCGTATTTTGATATGAACATTATAAACAATTGAAGGAACGAAAACGACTTTAAGATACCTATAATAATTTAGAACAAAGATGAAAATTCTGAATCGGGTTATGATGCCACTTGTTTGAATTTTGAAGATTATCACGAAGTTTTGGGTGTCCAATATATTCCTAGGCGCCTAACCAATCTCACTAGCGTTATATTATCGGAACCAAACCATCTCACTAGCTATATATTATGGGCGCCCTTCCGGAATGAGGTACTTAACAAATCATTCCGTTTGAATTTTGAAGATTGTCAAGCCGTTCTGGGCGCCGATTTCATTCCTGGGCGCCTAACTAGTCTCACTAGCATTATATGAGCGCCCGTGATCTCGGCATTACGGGCGCTCCCCTGGGATGAGGCACCCCACATGCCGTTTTGGGCGCCCCATTGATCAAGTCGTGGGCGTCCAACCAATCTGATTCGGATATGCACTGGTCATGGGTGCCCCATCAGTTGTTAATTCAAGTTAATATCTTGAAAATTCAAGTTAGTATCTTGAAAATTCAAGTTACTAACTTGAAAAATTGAAAATAGAATGATAAAAAAAAATATGTGGCCCTATTACGCTTCCGTAAATACCTCCTAAGAGTAACGCTTTATTTCTACAGACAAACAAATTGCTATAAAACTTTTAATATTTAAAGTTACATAATGTATATGCCCCAAATAAAATCTACGTAGTCCGACTACATTAATTCTACCTCTCTGTACTCAAGAGCTGTGAGTTTGAATGCGCTTTAGGTAGGGGTGGGGATGTTATTGGACAAATATTCTAGAAGCCAAGCCGTACGGTGCTTGAAATATGTAAAGGAGTATCAAAGTCCATAATACGTAACATCTGTTTATGGGACCAATCTGAAAGTCTACCTAAGCAATCTTAGTTGTATAGCATATGTAATTATGATTGATTTGAATTCAGTCCGAGATAGCTTCATTTTACCAAAAAAATTATAATATGTAACCGTATTCGCATTGATGAATATTTCACCACATGATAAATATGTTGCAAGTGGTTCCTTCTTTGTTTGAAGTCATCGCAAATTCGGATTCTACGACCTCGAAAACTTCGACATATTACAACACTATGTTTGGTCGAAAAGCACAAAGGACACATTGCTTCATATATATATATATATATATATGAAGCAATGTATATATATTAATGAACTTAAATAGGGAATACTTTTGGAAATTGGAATCACTGATTGAAAAACTGACGCATTGAATCAACAGAGATATAAGACAAAATAAGCGCCCCCATGAGACAAGGTTCCCTCAGATTAAGTCCCACGTTACATATTGTAAGGCGTAAAAACTTAGTAACATAAATTTTATATGTAGCTGTCTGAATCTTTTTTTCTCTCGCCTACGACGCTCGATTCCATTGTACATCATCACCTCTCCCCTTACCCCCGTCTTCAGGGTTGCCCAGTGTAATATTTTCACTTAGGGTTGACAAGAGAGAGAGAGAGAGAAATGGGGTTTAACGTCCACTCAACACAACTAGGTCATTTCGGGACTAACATCTGGTTTAATTTTATTTTCAATAATTCGCTTGCGCGTAGGTGTCTTTAGCAATGGGAGGAAACGGGAGTTCCCGGAGGAAACCCACGAGGTTGAGAAGGCGCCCCTATCTCCATGCCACATACGCTCACACCAGGGCTCGAAACCACAGCCACAAGCCAGAGGTGACCGGCCAGCTAGAGGTCGAAGCGCGGCACTCTAGACCACTAGGCCACCCCCCTCCACCCACCTTGTGGTTGACAAAAATCAATAACAATCATTATACTATGCCTATGGCATGAATTTTATGTCAACTTAAATAAAAAAAAAAAAAAAATTCTGTGAGATATTCATTATGGGGTGGGCTTCTGGATCTCCCCCATAATGAATAGATCCGCACTGAACAGAAACGCTACTGGCCTTCAGAAACACGCCAATATAATATCCTAATTACAAGCTCAGTTAGTTTGTTTTTCATGATTGCCTAATACTAATAAAGTGAAATAGATTACGACTAGAGAAACGCGAAATTTGATATCCTTAATGGTGTGGATAAACAGATAAGGGGAATATTAAGACAAAATTATCGTTAGTAATTATTGCCTTTTAACAACAACTCCATATATTTAAGCTACATGTACGTCATGTTTAAAATAAATGAGTAAATTTTTAAAAATTTTAAGTTAAAGATACATTAAAGCCCCAATAACACTCTTGTTGTAAATGAAAAACATGTCCCAATCTCCATTCTGGTCAACAAATCGTATTATTTTAGAATATTCCAATTAAATGATGATATAAATTTCATCTTAACACACCTATTTTAAAAAATTGGAAAAATTCAAACAATTGATTTGAAAAGTCTAACGTAAACCTTTTCAAATGTGACTTGGATTTTAAAATATTTTCGAACCCTCTGGGCAAGTAAAATATGTTGTAATGGATAATTTACACAACAGGTAGGACACTTAAACATCTAGTACTTAGAATAAGGGTATTATTTATTTTCTGAAGCTACCAAGCCAGCAAGAATGTTATTGTCCCTTTAAGACTTTAAGGGAGATTAGATAACGAGTTGGCAGTTCTCACTACAATAATAGTTAAAAATTTGCTGAACGCTTCAGTCATGCAATTTGATCTATTTTGAATCGGTTGAAAGTTCCGCTTAGCCTCGATCATCGTTAGGCTACTAAGACAAAACTAACAGTCCCGATTAATCACGAAGGAAAGTTTTATAGCAAATCGGACTATAATCCAACAAATATCGCAGGCTAGCCTTGACATCGAGAGCTGATTATGGTCTGGATATGTTAATTAATGTCTAATTAATACATTATAAGTTTTTGTAACATTTTAGGCCTAAAGAAAGACCCACACCAGCCAGATTTTGCTCTTACATAATGTATGTTTAAATATTTCCAATATTAAAGAAGAAGAACGCTAATCGATTTGTCGTGATTTCACTATATGTATGCCAACGTGCCAGGTTTTTTTTTAGATGATCATCGTGCAAATGCCTTTGCTTATTTCATATTGTAAAATTTGTATGCAACTGTTTGCTTTCCCCCTGTTTAAATCAAACTTTCACCAGTTCATGCCATTTGCTTGGCTACAATTGGAATACTTTGTTTTGTTTTATTTATTTGAAAAAAAAAAAAAAACTAGACCTGCATGCAGGAATGACGGGTTTCACTGGTGCCATGTTACCCTTAAACATGTCACTTCTGGTGCCAAGTTACCCTTGAACATATGTCACTTCCGGTACCAGCGAAACCACTAAACAGGTTTCCAAATTAACATTGCACACAAATAAAATGGACGCAGAATCAACAAAATCCAGCAATATCAATTCATTTTATACATTTGTTACTTGTAAATGATCTTGACAAAATTAAATTACTCCCGGTGTTAATGCAAATGTTCAATTAGTCTTATGAAATCAGAAATGGCATACGATATCATATAGTGAAAATTTTATGTAAATCGAATAATAATTGCCACTTTTAAAGACCAAAAAACTTGAAAAGTGACTTGTAGAAAATCGGCTATTTCTCTTCAACCGTACAAGTTAGAAACCATTTTGTGGTATCTGTATGATCGTATGGGTTCATTCTATTTGTTGATTGGCATCAAATACCATAATTTGAAAAAGATTTAAAAACAGACTCATTTGAATAAAATATCTGTTTTGGAGGCTAAAAATACAGTTTTTGCCAAAATGACGTTACTTCCGGTGATAATGAAAATCTTAAATTACTTGTATGAAATCCCAAATGGCATTAGGTATAACATGGTGTGACGTTTATGAAAATCGAATAATAATTGACCCTTTTATGGCCCCGAAACCTTCAAAAGTGACCTGTAGAAAACCGTCTATTTCTCGGCAACCGAATAAGTTAGAAACCATTTTATGATATCTATATGACCATATGAGTTTTGTTTATATGTGAATTTAAACCAAAAGTTAAAATTATTAATACATATTAAGTTATTCTTGGTTGAATAAAACATTGATTTAAAAAGTTTAAAATGTATTTTTTGACCAAATGATGTCACTTCCGGTGTCAATTTTAAATTGTAATCAACTTGATATGACGCTACGTGCTTTTTGAATCAAATGATGTCACTTTTATAAAAATCCAATCATAATTGACTATTTTGCAGGCAAAATAACGAAAACAGTGACTTGTACAGAACTGCCCATTTCTTGGTAACTGCTTATATTACAAACGAATTTTAACATACATTTTCTTCGTATGGATTATAGCTACAAGTTTATAAAAGTTACGAAGAAATATCTTAAAATCTGGAAAGCCTGAATAGGTTGTAAATAGGCCATTTTTACTCCATTTTTAGCCTCTTAATCGAATTTGCTCGAAAATGGAATCGAAATTAAAAAAACTGCTTCCTACATTTTTTGCGCCATGAAAAGACACACTCTTTGAGTCATATAATTTTTCAAAAAAATAATATTTGTTTTCGAAATAAGAAAATAACTGTCAAAATTGTAGTTTTTGGTAAAATTATGCCACTTCCGGTGCCGACAGATAACATTATTGGTAACAAAAAAAATGACAATTGAGACAACGAAGCATATGAACTTTGTTTTATACAAATCGAACAATAAAAAATTAATCTAGGACTGAAAAACTGAATTAGCCAATGGCGGCCAAGGAAAATTACTGAGACAAAAATTTTTAACATTTTTGCACTAGTCAGATGACTCTTTAATTCTGTGCACAATACGACTAAAAAATATTCATAAATAAAAAAGTTTTTTGTAAAATTTTAAATTTTCGAAATTTGGCGCCTAATATCTTCGAAGATTTGCCGAAAACCAAAAATCGAAAGTAGCGTAGCTATGTGCCCTGTCTGAGGCTATGCCAAAATGTATCGAAAGTTAAAATCCAATGATTATTGTTAAAATTACTGCAATATTTTCAAAAACGATAACTTCGGTGATTTCGGACATTTCGCATTGTCGCAGAACGTTCAAAATAGCTTTATCCTCTAAGTCACACCCACTTTCCCAGTAAAACCGAAGAAATCGTAACGATGCGACACGTAGTTGCTGAGATCTATTCAAATTGGAATCTGAATAATAATAATAATAATAATAATAATAAGAACTAGACCTGCATGCAGGAATGACGGGTTTCACTGGTGCCATGTTACCCTTAAACATGTCACTTCCGGTGCCAAATTACCCTTGAACATATGTCACTTCCGGTACCAGCGAAACCACTAAACAGGTTTCCAAATTAACATTGCACACAAATAAAATGGACGCAGAATCAACAAAATCCAACAATATCAATTCATTTTATACATTTGTTACTTGTAAATGATCTTGACAAAATTAAATTACTTCCTATGTTAATGAAAATGTTCAATTAGTCTTATGAAATCAGAAATGGCATACGATATCATATAGTGAAAATTTTATGTAAAATTTTAAGACCAAAAAACTTGAAAAGTGACTTGTAGAAAATCTGCTATTTCTCTGCAACCTTTAAAGTTACAAACCATTTTGTGGTATCTGTGTGATCGTATGGGTTCATTCTATTTGTTGATTAGCATCAAATACCATAATTTGAAAAAGATTTCAAAACAGACTCACTTCAATAAAATATCTGTTTTGAAGGCTAAAAATACAGTTTTTGCCAAAATGACGTTACTTCCGGTGATAATGAAAATCTTAAATTACTTGAATGAAATCCCAAATGGCAGTAGGTATAACACGGTGTAACGTTTATGAAAATCGAATAATAATTGACACTTTTATGGCCCCGAAACCTTCAAAAGTGACCTGTAGAAAACCGTCTATTTCTCGGCAACCGAACAAGTTAGAAACAATTTTATGATATCTATATGACCATATGAGTTTTGTTTATATGTGAATTTAAACCAAAAGTTAAAATTATTAATACATATTAAGTTATTCTTGGTTGAATAAAACATTGATTTAAAAAGTTTAAAATGCAGTTTTTGACCAAATGATGTCACTTCCGGTGTCAATTTTAAATTGTAATCAACTTGATATGACGCTACATGCTTTTTGAATCAAATGATGTCACTTTTATAAAAATCCAATAATAATTGACTATTTTACAGGCAAAATAACGAAAACAGTGACTTGTACAGAACTGCCCATTTCTTGGTAACTGCTTATATTACAAACGAATTTTAACATACATTTTCTTCGTATGGATTATAGCTACAGGTTTATAAAAGTTACGAAGAAATATTTTAAAATCTGAAAAGCCTGAATAGGTTGTAAATAGGTAAATTTTACACCATTTTTAGCCTCTTAATCGAATTTGCTCGAAAGTGAAGTCGAAATTAAAAAAACTGCTTCCTACATTTTTTGCGCCTTGAAAGGGCACACTCTTTGAGTCAAATAATTTTTCCAAAAAATAATATTTGTTTTCGAAGTAGGAAAATAACTGTCAAAATTGTAGTTTTTGGTAAAATTATGCCACTTCCGGTGCCGACAGATAACACTTTTGGTAATAAAAAAAATGACAATTGATACAACGAAGCATATGAATTTTGTTTTATACAAATCGGACAATAAAAAATTAATCTAGGACTGAAAAACTGAATTAGCCAATGGCGGCCAAGGAAAATTACTGAGACAAATTTTTTTAACATTTTTGCACTAGTCAGATGACTCTTTAATTCTGTGCACAATACGACTAAAAAATATTCATAAATAAAATTTTTTTTTGTAAAATTTTAAATTTTCGAAATTTGGCGCCTAATATCTTCGAAGATTTGCCGAAAATCAAAAATCGAAAGTAGCGTAGCTATGTGCCCTGTCTCAGGCTATGCCAAAATGTATCGAAAGTTAAAATCCAATGATTATTGTTAAAATTACTGCAATATTTTCAAAAACGATAACTTCGGTGATTTCGGACATTTCGCATTGTCGCAGAACGTTCAAAATAGCTTTATCCTCTAAGTCACACCCACTTTCCCAGTAAAACCGAAGAGATCGTAACGATGCGACACGTAGTTGCTGAGATCTATTCAAATTGGAATCTGAATAATAATAATAATAATAATAATAAGAATAATAATTTTAACAAAAACAATAGTGTTTCACACAAGCTACGCAGTGTGAAACCCTAATAATAATTTTAACAAAAACAATAGTGTTTCACACAAGCTACGCAGTGTGAAACCCTAATAAATAAACAAAAGTATTTGGTATTTTCACTTGTGCCAGTACTGTTGTGGCGGTTTGACTTTCTGTATTTCGTTTCGTTACATTAGATGTAACGTGAAATATGACGGAAACCAAGATGTCTGCGCCCATAAAGCTAAAATTTATTTTGATTAGTTTGTTCATTTAATGTCAAGAGAATTATGATCTTTTTCGATTCGGATTCTCAGAAGAATTGCATTTAGTAGTTGTAGAAAATAATGTCTTTTGCTGTCGTTGTACCACCAATGTTTGCACAGAAATCTAGGTAAACATGACAATTGTAATATGTAACAGGGCTTGCCGCTTGCCAGAAATGGTTCCACTACTGATGTCTTCCGTCTTACTCCAGGCACAGTAGTGGCTATTCCTACAGAGTTCCTTTGCGCACGTTTTTAGTCAAATGACTACAAAAAGTTTACTGGCCTATAACTCCCTTAATTTACACATAAACTAACCCAAAACTGTACTGCAAATAGCAGAGTTTAACTTAATAATAAACCAATTCCCAGAGTTCCCATGAAGCCTTACCGCATAATTGTATGAATTGATGGAACCCAACTGCTACGAGAAATTTCAACTGGCCGGTGTCATGGCAGATTGTGTAGTATGTCATTACAAGAAACATCGCTATGCAAATGTAGAACGCAGTATGATAAAGAAAAACTATTCGGTAACTATTTTCTTGGTCCATTTGTGATATTACTTATTCCAATACAAACTGTAATGATGTGTTATGTCAATTGTGCATTTGAACCTATTTGAACTTGCGTAAGAGGTCTTAGAATGTACCAATTGTAACGTTATACACAGAGCTGTTTAACGTTACAAGTATAGTAACTAGCAGCTTGCCTGAGTAGAGCGAAGCTGTTGTGATTGCTGTCAAATGTAAAACCTTCATAATTAAATTTCTCTAGTGATATAAGTACTGTTGAATAATTCTGTTTTTAATTGTATAAAAATTAAAATAGTATTAGAATTATTTTCGGTGACGGCAAATGAATTTGACGTCATTGAGATTAATTAGACTTGTCATTGAAATTAAATGTTGCGTAATCTCTCTTCAGTAATTTGACATGCGCTGATAGACTTGACATTGCTAATTTTGCCCAGTGTATCCGATTCCGGTCTGAATCAACAGTCTGTGGGTGACATTTTGACTTACGCCCCTGTGTTACCGGAAAAGAACTTTGCTCGAGCACCGCGCTTTGGGCAATGCTTTAGAGCTTTGCTCTATATTATTAGAGACAAAAATCATGGGTAGCACCATAGCCTACATCATAGGAATCTGATCTTCTATTCGTATATATATATATATATATATGCATAAACCATACTGAATTAGTCAATATTAAAGGAGCTAAATAGCTAATATTTTTGACCTACAAAATTGAAACAAATGGGTCACACTGCATATAATGATAATGTAATATGAATGTGTATAAACTGATTTACATTCAATCGTTTCTGTTTTTACTGTAATTTCTAATCTGCGAAATACGACAGGAGTCTTAATCGATTAGCAGTCTTCAGTTTTGCCATTTTGATTTGCATAAATAAACCCCACAAAACAATATCATAGCCACTTATTTCCAATATTTTCTTTATTTTCATTTGTTAACATTTGTCATTGACTCCATGCGCTGACGTAACATAATTATTGATATATTTCATTATTTGGATGGTAAAACTGGAAGTAGGCAAGGCTATAGTATTTCAGTGGAAAATAAGAATTAAAGGCATAGTTTGAAATAAATTTCATCCACATCATATATTAGAATTAGATCAAATGGACTGAACATTTTTATCTGAGTTGAGTGAAGATCCGACATATTAAATTTGGCTTACGTTCAGAAATTTGATAAGAAAAACATGCAGGATCAAAGGGTCCAGACGATTTTATCCGAGTTGAGCGAAGATCTGACTTTTACGTATCTAACTTCTTATGCAAGGTTTACTGTATTTAATATTTGATAAAGAAAACAAAATCCAACAATGCTAGATAATTTGCAAGCTTGGATTCCATTAGGTTTAAAACAAGTCCATAAATTGGCACTCTGGCGGTGAGCTTATTACATACCGAGATGTATAGATCAGTAGTAATTGTATTTCAGGGAATTGTGACACAATGAGATATTGACAAAGCTATTTAACAGATTATTATTCCAAATACCTGCTACTACACAATATAAATAATACAATTAACTTACAGTTGCAATATATATGAGTATAATTATTGACTTTTTTTTGTCTTCAGAAAAATATTAGAAGACTTCAAAGTTTGGGATGAGAGTAGAAAATTGCAAAAGATCGATGGAGGAAATGTTGCCATTCCTGTTTTATCCAAAGATTTTGATATTGAAATTTTGTCTCCAGTGGTTGATAAAGCACAGTTGCAAATAGTTGACATGGTCTTAGCAAAATCAAAAAAAACAGCCATAATAACTCCTCAAGATTGTCTGTATAGTGCAATAAAACAACTGCTTGTTGAATCTGGCATGTTTTGGACAGACAAAGTTCTAAATGATTTACCAAATTACTGGGAAAAACATGGAGATTTGATCTTACTACCTGCTTCATCGTTTCAACTTTCATTATGGCCGGGATTTGGTGAGTATGTCAACTTATATTTTATTCAAATCATCAATCCTAATTCCAAAGATGAGAAAATGTTGACATTATTCACTTTGAATGATACTGAGGGTTGGATGGCCGAATGGTTAGGGTGTGTGCACTCTATCATCAGGTCTGTCATTGAGTCAACTAGCATGGTTTCGATTCTACAATTGTACGTGACAAGAAGTTGGATCGTCTGTCCAACTGGTTTTCTCCAGTTTCCTCCCACTGCTAAAGACTAAAGAGTAAAGACCCCTATGCGCGAAATAAAATTGAAGCATGTTAGTGTAGTTGGTGTTGAATGAGCATCAAACCCCATTTCTATCTCTCTTTCAATGAAGTTCTGTTATTACCTAGGTTTTAAATAGGGATCTATGCTTAAGTCAATGGAATATGTAAAATGCCTAGTGAAACAAGAATTACTTGTGTGGAAGAATACTCTTCGAAACATCATATGAGTAGCTGTTTTCCATAAGTATATGTGTTAGTTTACTACCCTATCCATTTACTAAATGACACTAAATAATTATTCATAAAGTTTTTGACCAGGGTTATATCATAGAATCAAAGTGCCAATGATATTATACATATCAATGCGCCAACCTTTGTGGACTGCTGGGATGTCTTAGCTGTAGTGTTTGTATATTTCACATTTTACTTTGATCTGAATCTCTGTATTTAGGAGAAAAGTTGTGGAGAATAGTTGGTGAAAGTCTTGGATGTACTAGAGTGGCCAAAAAATCAGTTGTCTGTAGTAATGGTTTCAGAACACCACAAGTATCACTGCTCTTAGGACAAGATGGATGGGTCAACCAGACAGATAACAAACTAAGGTAAGCTGCAATTACATGAGTAAAGTCAAAATTAATTATGATAAGCATTTTAATACAATGTTGTTCTCAGACTCTGATTGAACATGTTTCACAACATTATTGTTTTATTGTTAGCAAATCATCTCAATAGATGATGGTCTTGTTGTGCCAGCTGTCCTCTCCAAATTCTTTACAAACTATTCAGTATTCATCTTTGTTTTCTTTATTTCAATGATCAGATGGAAAAAGCTCTCTGTAATTTGCAAATGTCAAAAATTGCTCTTCTATAAAACTTTGAGGGATTTGTTCAATAAGGAGAGTTATATATGGGAAGTGAATTTTTACATCGATAAGATTTAAAGACTGGATTCTATAAGTAGCATACATAATTTACACAGTGAAAATTGACCATTTGTAGGAGGGCCTGACAAGGACAGATGTCTAGTCGTTCGGATGGGACGGAAAAACGGAAGTCCTGTGTACACATTGGCATGCACATAAAAGATCTCTTGGCAGTTGGAATTCGATATAAAAGTAGGCCGTAGTGATGCTGCCCAGGCAAAGTTTCCCTCATAGCATACTGTATGGCGTATGCCTGTCTTCCATTAGCCCAGATTAGGTGCAGAGGAGTAGGACGTTAAACCACATTTCATTCATTTGACAATTTGTCAATGATATAGAGTGAAATATGGAAATTATGGAGAGCAGCAAAAATCTCTTTAGATTAAGATGCCCTATTGCTTTTTAGCCATATTTATTTTTCCATTCATTTCATGCTTGTTAAAATTTAGCTCTGTCTTTCATTTCAGGTTTACGTATGATGTAACTAAATGTATGTTTAGTATTGGAAATATCAGTGAGAAATTAAGAATTTCTGAATTTGACTGTGTTGGTGAAACAGTTGTGGATTTGTATGCGGGTAAGTATGTAATGTTATCTCTATACAATTTACAGTGATAATCAAGTTAACTCAGTAAACAAGAAAACATCTCTACCAGTTACCCATATTCCTGAAGCAATGGCCGGAAAATTCTCCCTCAATCCATTGCTGCAATCGGAGCCAATCATTGGGTTTTTTCCATGGAGTGTGTATACTGATACATGTATTTCTATCACCCAAACAAATATATCCTCTCTTCCATTGTTGGTTGTTGAAATTTGATTCAGTGTGTTGAAACAACTGATACATGTGTGAAATGGCAGTCTGTCTCTTTGTTGCAGGGTCTTGAAATACAGTGTAAAATATTGTTCGTCAGCTGCATGATCCAACAGATAATAAATAAAATCATGTAGATTCAACTTGTGACAAAGTTTACATTTGCAGTCATTTTTAATAGCCTTGTGTGTCTCACAATTAGTTTTTCTGCAATATTCTGGTATTCTGTTGTTAATTGCTCATATTGAATTTCATGGCTGGATAGTCATTATAATACACTTTTACACTAACATCTTTAGACTTCTGGTTAATCTTGATTGATCTGTTGCACTGTAATTGATTGGTTGTTAACCAATAATTTGGGACAGTAATCATCATTCAGTCCACCAGTCTCCAGTCACTAAAGTGGCATTAGGTCAAATCAAACGAAACAGTCAGGTGTATGCCAGCCATTGCAGCTGAAACATGTTTGACTACATCACAGTTTTAACCACACCTTATGTATCATTGGGACTAATAAAGTGTGATAGAAATGCCTTGTCAATCCAGGGCATTTCTGTCAAATTATTTTTTCTATTGTTCTGGATACACAATCCGGTAGACGTTGTGTTCAGGCTATTCAGTTTGTTTTACTGCATTTGAAATTAGTGTCTATTCGATGAAATTTAAAATGATCCTACAAAAAAAACCCCATGAAGTTATTTTTGAATTGACTAGTTTTTGTGATTTCATGTAAGCAAAAAAAACAACACAGAAATTGTAAGAAATAAAAAAAAAACACAAAAACAACAAAATTGTCTACTCCATGTGGATATTTTTTAGTTAATCTACATCGATATTTAATAAAAAATCATTTTTTTTGTATCTATTTAAGGAATTGGTTATTTTACTATACCATATTTAGTACATGCTAAAGCTGAACATGTTCATGCTTGTGAATGGAATCCTGATGCTGTAGAAGCTCTGAAAAAGAACTTGGTATTAAATAATGTACAAGATAAATGTACAATTTATTATGGTGACAATAGAAAGGTATGTATAAGGATTCAAGAATTGGAACAAAATGAAAAAGAGACCCAGGAAACGAGTAAGGGGATGAGTAAACCTACCCATCATTGTGCTTTTTCAATTGTCAAGTCTCAAGGGTTCTTTTACCTGCATGCCAGTGTGTATACAGGACCTTCAATTTCCCTAGAGCAAAATGACATTGTCCTTGCCAGGCCTTCATCATGCTCCACTGACAAGGGGAAACCGTAGCGGAAAATCCTGAGAAACTTTCTGCGCTAACATCTGCCTGGAGCAAGCAGAGGACAACCTCATTTTACATTATCTATTTTCAAACTATTATAGCAAGAATGGCTTGCTCTAAATCTTACATAATGTAACTTTAATGAAGAGATACTTGTAGGAACAAAGGCCTATGAAATTCCAATTATTTCTCATATTTAGATCAGGGGTTTCTGCCCTTGATATTTTTTTTTTGTAAATGCTCCCTTTAACATACATTTAGGAGATAAACACTTCCTGTTTCACATTTAAAAGGGTGTTATTGTCCAATAGACATGTCCTGAGATCGTTAGGACATGTCTATTGGACAATAACATCCCTCTAAATGCGAAACAGGAAGTGTTTATCAACATTGTAACATGCTTTTTTATGATTTTAAAAGACATTACTAAAACAGAAGGGTGTTATTGTCCAATAGACAGTGTCTAATTGACCAATCAAAACACAGGGTTTACCCTGAAGCACGTTACAATTATCTTCTAAAGAATAAAAGGTGACATAACCTTTGTAGACTGCTCAAATGACTTAGCTGATGTTTTGTGGACTTGCAGTTGCAACCAATAGTTTAAAATGTACAAATGCATATTTAGCTTGATTATCACTTTATTTTAATAGGTTGACTTGGTGGATATTGCAGATAGAGTTAACCTTGGATTAATACCAAGTTCTGAAAGTGGGTGGCCAGTGGCTTGTGCTGCACTTAAACGGAAAACTGGTGGATTTTTACATATTCATAGTAATGTTACTTCTAATAAATCTGAGAGGAATAAAATAAATGGACCTAAAAACTCAACTGCTGAAATCAGTAAGGAAGAATGTGATAAAGATGCTGATACTGAGGTGCTGAATAGATCCTGTTCATATTCTAATTCACAGACTGGAATAAACAGTGATGTGTCAGTTAACTATGCAGCTAATTCTTGTCATGAAACTAAACAGATGACAAAAACTATCAATTATTCTAGCTGGAATGAATGGGCAGAGCATGTTTCTGTCAAGATAAGACAACTCCTGATAAACTATCATCAGTGTGATTGGACTTGTAGTATTAAACATATTGAACATGTTAAATCATATGCACCACATGTGGATCATCTAGTATTAGATTTAGAATGTCGCCCTGATACACAGAAATAATTTTTTTTATCATAATATTTCGCATTTGTATTTAAAGATACGACTTGCTCTTTAAATTTGACAATCTGAATAGTAAATTGTGTCATATGTTGACCCTTGCCTGTCGCAGAAAATAGGGGACTATTAGAATGGAATCGTCTGTCAATCCCTCGACCCTCACTCTTTATAGGACACAATAACTTTGCTTCTAATGGAGCTAGAATGTTCAAACTTTGCGTAGTTATTCATCCAATGAATGTCTTAACTGCATCTACTAAGCTTTTTATGCTTAGGATATACCGAGATAAACAACTTGATTGGCCTAACTCTGCTTCTGAGGTGGTGCGATGAAACTTGGTGTAAAGTTTCACTGCTTACATCAATACTATTGATTGCTTCTAACTAGTGCTCCTACGGTTAGTCGGATTGGACGGCTAAACGGTTCGAATTGAGCGGTACGGTTAATTGGAGATGTTCCCATTAAATGGAGTTATCTCCCATTACAGACGTCTCCATGACGACAGAGCGCCATTTTGAAAATTGAACAATGTATGTCAACTTGAGATGCCCCGTTACCCCAGTATTATAACGTGTATGACCTGTCAATGAGCAGCTGTTTGTTTTACAGGAATTTAATAAAAAAAAATGTTATTCTCGGGTTTTAAATATTATTGTTTAAAAATTACAGGAAGTTAGTTACTGAGGTCACGCGCTTTCTTCTTTATAACTATTCCACTTTATTCCACGATGTATTTATCTTGAAATCAGAATATTTCGCCGAGCAGTCGAGAGGTACGTGTTGCTGTTGGACCGGAAGAAAACAACCCACGTCTTAAAATCTCGATAATCGGGGGAAGGCAAGGCAAGAACAATTACAAAATAATCATCCTGTATTAATGCGACATCATTACTGTCAAAAATCTACCAATTTAATTTTAAGAAACCGAAGAAAATTTGCGTCGGTCACATGTTCGCTCAGTCAGTTAGTGCAGTTTTCATGCCGTGGCATGTGATACGGTTCGACTGTTATGAGTTGAGTTACATTACATCTTGATCACACACAAGCTGTAGATAATTTTAGTTGCCTGATTATAAGTCTTTAATAATTTCAATAACAATAAAGTAGTTTTATCAACAAAGCACCGAGGGTAGAGATTTGAGTTGTGGAACTGGTGAAATAAACTCGATCACCAAATACTACAACACTTCCGCCATGATAATCTCTGAATTCGATGATCGACATTTGTTTTCTTTTAGTACTTTCAAATACTTACAAAGAGGAAAAACAGAGGATTTAACTTAGAGAGGAGCAAAGCTATAATATTAGTAGGTACCGGTAAGCTTATTACTTGATATTGATATTGACAGACGTGTACAATTATGTATTAAAAAACACTTGCTTTTAAATCATCATACGGCGATGCGAGTGATTATTTAATGTTGAAACTTGATACCAAACGGTTAATTGTTAGTAACCGGTTAATAGCCACGGTTATTCGAATAACAAAAAGTCCTAACCGTAGGAGCACTACTTCTAACTGAGTCGGTGTGATGAAACTTGGTGTAAAAATTCACTGATTACATCAATACTTTAACTAATATAAGTTCAATTCAATAATGAATTTTTGCTGCTTAGGTTGTGCAGAGGTTTAAACAATTTGATTATGTTTTATAAGCAAGTCATTAATAAGTTTTATCTATATATACAATGCCAAAATAGACGGTGCCAATCTCAAATACAATATATTTATGTATGTAATATACATGTGTATAATATATTCTTTTGATTGCTTTGATTAAATAGCACAATATGCGTCAGTTTTTCAAAGCTCAAATTGATAAAAACTTAGGCATTCATTAATGAAACAGGAACTACCCAATGAAATATTGACTCTGCCGTGTAAGCTTGATCTGATGGGTACGATCGATCTTGACAAAATCGCCAATCGGCAGTCAAAACTACTTGATGAAATATTGACTCTGCCGTGTAAGCTTGATCTTGACAAAATCGCCAATCGGTGGTCAAAATTGACTAAGCGCGGACATTTGATGAAAATATGAGGACATGGTCATATCTTTGGTAAATTATGTATATTCACCAAAACAATATATCGAAGATATAGGTGCACGTAAATGATGTAATTATCAGTATCACTTTCATAATTTGTTACACATGCACAGTACTTTGAACGTTCCTGCAAAGTTCTTAACAAATAACATGAATTCCCATACGTAGTATTCAACTTGACTCATATATATAAGTAAATCCAGGAAATGGTATTTCATTCACTCTAAACTCGATTAACCCATGACAGTTTTATAATACATAACTTTTGTACAGGAAATATATATAGCATCTGCTGAAAAATCACATCACATATTGTCAATACTCCAACTAAACTTATGAAATATTATTGTTTTTCCTTAGATTTCATTGTTTGTATTTGTTGTAATAAGTCTTGCATCCTATATTTCATAATAGGTTGTCCTTTACTCGTTTTTAGTTTAAACTTATTGTGTTTTTCATTCTTTCTTTCATGATATTTTCTCAGTGCTTCATCTCTGGCTTCTTTCTCTTTTAAGGCTTCCTGTAAAATAAAATGATAGATGTACTAAATAAAACTCTTTACATTTAGACATTGATACAATCATTATAAACAGCTGGATAATATCAAAATCTGGGTGATTCAGTAAATTCTACAATAGTTGAATACAATCATCATAGAGACAGACAAATGGGGTTTAATGTCCAATCGACACAAACCACCCGATAGGTCATTTCAGGAATAACATATGGTTCAATTTTATTTCAATAATCTGTTTGCGCGCAGGGATCTTTAGCAGTGGAAGGAAACCAGAGGACCCAGAGAAGACCCACATGGTTGGACACACGAACCTACTCCATGTCACTTACAACCAAGGAATTGAAACCTTGCAGTTGACTTAATAACAGACCTTATATGATACAGTGCGCACTTGCTATCCATTCTGCCATCGAACCTTCCTATTTGTCAGCAAAAGAATTATGAATACAAGTTGAATCTAGGTTAAAGTTATATTCAATTCATCCTCTAAAAGGTATTGTACATTAATATAGATGGTTGATCAACCATTCAAGCATGATGCTCAGTCAAATATTATGGTACAATTTTATTTCACCAATTGTTTGATAATTCAACAGTAAAATGGACAAACCATTAATAATTAATTTTGGGAAAAATACATTTTCACTTGTTTCCTTCTAAATTAAGTTCCTTGAATGACTTTAGATTTACACAAAAAGGCTAGGGAACATGCAGTGCAGGGCCTATCAATTCAATGCATATTTTGGTTTATAAAAAATGTCATTACAACCAACTAAAAATGATGTTTTCTAAGAATAATATGTGAATATTAGTATTGGATTTACTCTATACCTCTTTCTTTCTGATTTCTTCTTCTTTTTTCTTTTGAAATTCTTCTTTAGCTTTCGAAAATCGGTTCAACTTGTCTCTTAAAAAGTAATTAATAATATTATATTAACAGTTTTAAAATGATTTGTAATGATAAACTGTAATCTTAAAAAAATTTATTGTTTTATCCATGACCAAATCAACTTCTTCTATTAGTGCTTAATGTCCACTTCCATCAATGGTGATATTGCAGACAAGTTGTCTTATCTTTTTAATTATGCTAAGCGCACATTCAGGGATCTTTCCTGTGGGAGGAAACAGGAGTACCCAGGTAAACCCATGAGGTTGAGAAGGATCTCCAAGCCAAATACACTCACACCAGCGATCAAAACCATGACCACAAGCCAGAGATGATGGCAAACTAGCCATCCAAACCTCCTACTAAATCAACAAATGAAGAATCTTACTGGTACTTGAAATTTATACACACCGTCATGAGTCACAAGGCAGAGAAGACTATTGATTTTTAACATTTTCTGATTATTAATTTCAAAGATATGGCCTTTGGTCACTTTCAAAAATCTTGTAGACATTCTGGGGGCTATAGTTATCATACTCTTGATGTTCGAGGTACAAAGAAGGGAAGCCTTCCAATCTTTAACAATTTTTAATCAAACAAACAACTCAAGTTATTATCTTATATACTAAACCTGTCCAGTATTCTTCAGAAAATTGTTATTAACTTAGTCTGTTTTGAACAATGATTCATTGTTTTTAAAAATTGATTTACACACCACAATTCAAACAGATATTCTTGCACAGTATATGTAATTATTTATATTGAGCTTACATTTTGTCACGCTTTAATTTAACCTGTTTGTCAGAAATAGTTTCTTCGTCATGATGCTCCTCATCAAATGTGATACCTTTACTTCCGTGTGGTGTTTCTTTGCTTTGATTTTTTTTATCCTGTTTTTTCATCAGTTTAAAATATCCTCTCTTGATTTTCTGTTTTCTGAGGTCGGCAAAACCTTGTCCTTGAAGTAATAAAATATACATTGGTTGGTTGCTTCATGTGCTTTAGGCCTATAGGCCAGAATTTGTACACTTATTTTTCATCTTACATCTGGTAAAATATAAATAAAGGCGCCTTGTCCTTGAAGTAATAAAATATACATTGGTTGGTTGCTTCATGTGCTTTAGGCCTATAGGCCAGAATTTGTACACTTATTTTTCATCTTACATCTGGTAAAATATAAATAAAGGCATAAAGCCCGCAGGCTTGTTTTTGATTGAATGCTGATTGGGAAATGTTTTTAATAATACTAAATAGTGATAGGCGACATAGTACATTATCAATGATTATGTGCAACACCACTGACTTACCCTCAGATTTGTTTCCTATGTGTTTCTTGTAAAGATGTGATTTATCATACGGTTTGGTTCTCTTCCCTCCATATTTCTGTATTTTTTCGGACATACTAGTTGTTTATACTGGATAGTAATAATAAATTCAAAATTATAATGAAATTTCTCGTCAAATTATTGAAAACATTATGTCTGAAAAGTAAATTTTATTCAGTTCGAGATAGTAACAGTAACACGTGCATTTGTTGAGCTGATCTGAGCGGACGTTACGATTTATGACCTTGACCCTCATCGTCGATAGCTGTGTTTAATCATCGAACTAAATATTTAGTTCTATGGTTAATAAACACACTGTTTAGCCGTTTATGTGAGCGGATAAATGAATAACAAACGCCCCGTAGTATTTTAACCATTTAAGACACACAATAATTGTATCAGTCTTTATACCCCATTTTTGTGGCACCAAACATAATTCCCGAATGTAACCGGAATATTCTTTCATATGGTACCATTGATTATTGGGGGGTTGGGATGGCTTAGTGGTCTAGAGTGCCGCGCTTCGACCTCTAGCTGGCCGGTCACCTCTGGCTTGCGGCTGTGGTGTGAGCGTATGTGGCATGGAGATAGGGGTGCCTTCTCAACCTCGTGGGTTTCCTCCGGGCACTCCGGTTTCCTCCCACTGCTAAAGACCCCTACGCACAAGCGAATTATTGAATAAAATGAAAACATATGTTAGTCCCAAAATGACCTAGTTTGTGTTGAGTGGACGTTAAACCCCATTTCTCTCTCTCTCTCCCATTGATTATTCCTGACAACCCTCGACTTAGTCTGAAATCCGTCCCCAAAAATCACTACCCCGCCCCCCAACCTATTTTTTTTTTTTTATATTTCATTTAATTTTCTATCGTCCGCTGCCATTTTATTTATTTGAGCCACCCAATACATGGTATGGAATAAAAGAGGGCTTATTCTTCTTTCATGTGGCACCATTGATTATTCCTGAAATCCCTCGGCTTAGTATGAAATCTGTCCCCTAAAATCACTGCCCCCCCCCCCCCAGTGTATCTTTTTGTTATATTTCATTTCATTTTCTAACGTCCGCTGCCATTTTATTTATTTGAGCCACCCTACACATGGTATGAAATGAAAGAGTGTTTATCCCACTTTCATGTGGCATCATTGATTATTCCTGAAATCCCTCGGCTTAGTATGAAATCTGTCCCCTAGAATGAATACCCCCCCCCCCCCAGTCTATTTTTTTGGTAATATTTCATTTCATTTTCTAACGTCCGCTGCCATTTTATTTATTTGAGCCACCCTACACATGGTATAAAACAAAAGAGTGTTTATCCCACTGTCATGTGGTACCATTTATTATTCCTCACAGCCCTCGACTTAGTCTGAAATCCGTCCCCGAAAATCACTACCCCTCCCTACCTATTTTGTTAATATTTAATTTTCTAACGTCAGCTGCCATTTTATTGATTTGAGCCACCCTACACATGGTATGAAATGAAAGAGTGTTTATCCCACTTTCACGTGGTACCATTGATTATTCCTCAAAGTCCTCGAATTAGTCTGAAATCCGTCCCGGAAAATCACTACCCCCCCCCCACCCTTTTTTTTTTTTAAATATTTCATTTAATTTTCTAACGTCCGCTGTCATTTTATTGATTTGAGCCACAATACTAATGGTATGAAATGAAAGAGGCTTTATCCTTCTTTGATGTGGTACCATTTATTATTCCTCACAACCCTCGACATAGTCTGAAATCCGTCCCCGAAAACCACTACCCCCCCACCTATTTTTTTTCAAATATTTCATTTAATTTTCTAATGTCCGCTGTCATTTTATTTATTTGAGCCACCCTACACATGGTATGAAATGAAAGAGTGTTTATCCCACTTTCACCTGCTACCATTGATTATTCCTCACAGCCCTCGACTTAGTCTGAAATCCGTCCCCGAAAATCACTACCCCCCCTACACCTATTTTCTTTTTAAATATTTCATTTAATTATCTAACGTCCGCTGCCATTTCATTTATTTGAGCCACCCTACACATGATATAAAACGAAACAGTGTTTATCCCACTTTCAAGTAGTACCATTGATTATTCCTCACAGCCCTCGACTTAGTCTGAAATCCGTCCCCGAAAATCACTACCCCCCACCTATTTTTTTTTAAATATTTCATTTAATTTTCTAACGTCCGCTGCCATTTTATTCATTTGAGCCACCCTACAAATGGTATAAAATGAAAGAGTGTTTATCCCACTTTCATGTGGTACCATTGATTATTCCTCACAGCCCTCGACTTAGTCTGAAATCCGTCCCCGAAAATCCCTCCCCCCCCACCTATTTTTTTTTAAATATTTCATTTAATTTTCTAACGTCCGCTGCCATTTTATTTGTTTGAGCCACCCTACAACTGGTATGAAATGAAAGAGGGTTTATCTGTCTTTGATGTGGTACTATTTATTATTCCTCACAGCCCTCGACTTAGTCTGAAATCCGTCCCCGAAAATCACTACCCCCCCCCACCTATTTTTTTTAAAATATTTCATTTAATTTTCTAACGTCCGCTGCCATTTTATTTATTTGAGCCACCTCACACATGGTATGAAATGAAAGAATGTTTATCCCACTTTCACGTGGTACCATTGATTATTCCTCACAGGGGGGGGGGGGATTTTCGTGGACGGATTTCATACTAAGCCAATGGATATATGGAATAATAGATGGTACCACATGAAAGTGGGATAAACACTGTTTCGTTTTATATCATGTGTAGGGTGGCTCAAATAAATGAAATGGCAGCGGACGTTAGAAAATTAAATGAAATATAAAAGAAATAGGTTGAGGGGTAGTGATTTTCGGGGACGGATTTCAGACTAAGTCGAGGGCTGTAAAGAATAATCAATGGTACCACATGAAAGTGGGATAAACCCTCTTTCATTCCATACCATGTATTGGGTGGCTCAAATAAATAAAATGGCAGCGGACGTTAGAAAATTAAATGAAATATTTAAAAAAAAATAGGTGGGTGTGGGTAGTGATTTTCGGGGACGGATTTCAGACTAATTCGAGTGCTGTGAGGAATAATAAATGGTACCACATGAAAGTGGGATAAACACTCTTTCGTTTTATACCATGTGTAGTGTGGCTCAAATAAATAAAATGGCAGCGGACGTTAGGAAATTAAATGAAATATTAACAAAATAGGTGGGTGTAGTGATTTTCGGGGACGGATTTCAGACTAAGTCGAGGGCTGTTAGGAATAATCAATGGTACCACATGAAATTGGGATAAACACTCTTTCATTCTATACCATGTGTAGGGTGGCTCAAATAAATAAAATGGCAGTGGACGTGTGTGTGTGTGTGTGTGTGGGGGGGGTAGTGATTTTCGGGGACGGATTTCAGATTAAGTCGAGGGCTGTGAGGAATAATAAATGGTACCACATGAAAGTGGGATAAACACTCTTTCGTTTTATACCATGTGTAGGGTGGCTCAAAAAAATAAAATGGCAGCGGACGTTAGAAAATTAAATGAATTATTTTTAAAAAAATAGGTGGGGGGGTAGTGATTTTCGGGGACGGATTTCAGACTAAGTCGAGGGCTGTGAGGAATAATAAATGGTACCACATGAAAGTGCGTTGAACACTCTTTCGTTTTATAACATGTGTAGGGTGGCTCAAATAAATAAAATGGCAGCGGACGTTAGAAATTAAATGAAATGTTAACAAAATAGGTAGGGAGGGGTAGTGATTTTCGGGGACGGATTTCAGACTAAGTCGAGGGCTGTTAGGAATAATCAATCGTACCACATGAAAGTGGGATAAACACTCTTTCATTTTATACCATGTGTAGGGTGGCTCAAATAAATAAAATGGCAGCGGACGTTAGAAAATTAAATGAAATATTTAAAAAAAATAGGTGGTGGGAGGGTAGTGACTTTCGGGGACGGATTTCAGACTAAGTCGAGGGCTGTGAAGAATAATAAATGGTACCACATGAAAGTGCGATAAACACTCTTTCGTTTTATACCATGTGTAGGGTGGCTCAAATATATAAAATGGCAGCGGACGTTAGAAATTAAATGAAATGTTAACAAAATAGGTAGGGAGGGGTAGTGATTTTCCGGGACGGATTTCAGACTAAGTCGAGAGCTGTTAGGAATAATCAATCGTACCACATGAAAGTGGGATAAACACTCTTTCATTTTATACCATGTGTAGGGTGGCTCAAATAAATAAAATGGCAGCGGACGTTAGAAAATTAAATGAAATATTTGAAGAAAATAGGTGGGGGGGGGTAGTGATTTTCGGGGACGGATTTCAGACTAAGTCGAGGGCTGTGAAGAATAATAAATGGTAACATATGAAAGTGGGATAAACACTCTTTCATTTCATACCATGTGTAGGGTGGCTCAAATAAATAAAATGGCAGAGGACGTTAGAAAATTAAATGAATTATTTAAAAAAAAAATAGGTGGGGGGGTAGTGATTTTCGGGGAGGGATTTCAGACTAAGTCGAGGGCTGTGAGGAATAATAAATGGTACCACATGAAAGTGGGATAAACACTCTTTCGTTTTATACCATGTGTAGGGTGGCTCAAATAAATAATATGGCAGCGGACGTTAGAAAATTAAATGAAAAATTTTAAAAAAAATAGGTGTGTGGAGGGGAGGGGGTAGTGATTTTCGAGGACAGATTTCAGACTAAGTGGAGGTCTGTGAGGAATAATAAATGGTACCACATGAAAGTGGGATAAACACTCTTTCGTTTTATACCATGTGTAGGGTGGCTCAAATAAATAAAATGGCAGCGGACGTTAGAAATTAAATGAAATATTTAAAGAAAATATGTGGGGGGGGGGTAGTGATTTTCGGGGACGGATTTCAGACTAAGTCGAGGGATGTTAGGAATAATCAGTGGTACCACATGAAAGTGGGATAAACACTCTTTCGTTTTATACCATGTGTAGGGTGGCTCAAATAAATAAAATGGCAGCGGACGTTAGAAAATTAAATGAAATATTAACAAAATAGGGGGGGGGGGGGTAGTGATTTTCGGGGACGGATTTAAGACTAAGTCGAGGGCTGTTAGGAATAATCAATCGTACCACATGAAAGTGGGATAAACACTCTTTCATTTTATGCCATGTGTAGGGTGGCTCAAATAAAAAAATGGCAGCGGACGTTAGAAAATTAAATGAAATATTTAAAGAGAATAGGTGGGGGGGGTAGTGATTTTCGGGGACGGATTTCAGACCAAGTCGAGGGCTGTGAAGAATAATCAATGGTACCACATGAAAGAGGGATAAACACTCTTTCATTTCATACCATGTGTAGGGTGGCTCAAATAAATAAAATGGCAGCGGACGTTAGAAAATTAAATTAAATATTAAAAAAAAAATAGTTGGGTGGGGGTAGTGATTTTCGGGGACGGATTTCAGACTAAGTCGAGGGCTGTGAGGAATAATAAATGGTACCACATGTAAGTGGGATAAACACTCTTTCGTTTTATACCATGTGTAGGGTGGCTCAAATAAATAAAATGGCAGCGGACGTTAGAAAATTTAATGAAATATTTAAAAAAAACAAAAATAGGTGGGGGGTAGTGATTTTCAGGGACGGATTTCAGACTAAGTCGATGGCTGTGAGGAATAATCAATGGTACCACATGAAAGTGGGATAAACACTCTTTCATTTCATACCATGTGTAGGGTGGCTCAAATCAATAAAATGACAGCGGACGTTAGAAAATTAAATGAAATATTTAAAAAGAAAAATAGGTGGGGGGGGGTAGTGATTTTCGGGGACGGATTTCAGACTAAGTCGAGGGCTGTGAGGAAAAATCAATGGTACCACATGAAAGTGGGATAAACACTCTTTCATTTCATACCATGTGTAGGGTGGCTCAAATAAATAAAATGGCAGCGGACGTTAGAAAATTAAATTAAATATTTAGAAAAAAAATAGATGGGTGGGGGTAGTGATTTTCGGGGACGGATTTCAGACTAAGTCGAGGGCTGTGAGGAATAATTAATAAATGGTACCACATGTAAGTGGGATAAACACTCTTTCGTTTTATACCATGTGTAGGGTGGCTCAAATAAATAAAATGGCAGCGGACGTTAGAAAATTAAAGAAAAATTTAAAACAAAAATAGGTGGGGTGGGGGTTAGTGATTTTCGGGGACGGAAAACAGACTAAGTCGAGGGCTGTGAGGAATAATCAATGGTACCACATGAAAGTGGGATAAACACTCTTTCCTTTCATACCATGTGTAGGGTGGCTCAAATAAATAAAATGGCAGCGGACGTTAGAAAATTAAATGAAATATTTAAAAAAAAAATAGGTGTGTGTGTGTGTGGGGGGGGGGTAGTGATTTTCGGGGACGGATTTCAGACTAAGTCGAGGGCTGTTAGGAATAATCAATGGTACCACATGAAGGTGGGATAAACACTCTTTCATTTTATACCATGTGTAGGGTGGCTCAAATTTAATAAAATGGCAACGGACGTTAGAAAATTAAATGAAATATTTAAAAAAAAATAGGTGTGTGTGGGGGGGGGGGTAGTGATTTTCGGGGACGGATTTCAGACTAAGTCGAGGGCTGTGAAGAATAATAAATGGTACCACATGAAAGTGGGATAAACACTCTTTCGTTTTATACCATGTGTAGGGTGGCTCAAATGAATAAAATGGCAGCGGACGTTAGAAAATTAAATGAAATATTTAAAAAAAATAGGTGGGTGTAGTGATTTTCGGGGACGGATTTCAGACTAAGTCGAGGGCTGTTAGGAATAATCAATGGTACCACATGAAATTGGGATAAACACTCTTTCATTCTATACCATGTGTAGGGTGGCTCAAATAAATAAAATGGCAGTGGACGTTAGAAAATTAAATGAAATATTTAAAAAAAAATAAGTGGGGGTAGTGATTTTCGGGGACGGATTTCAGACTAAGTCGAGGGCTGTGAGGAATAATCAATGGTACCACGTGAAAGTGGGATAAACACTTCTTCATTTCATACCATGTGTAGGGTGGCTCAAATAAATAAAATGGCAGCGGACGTTAGAAAATTAAATGAAATATTTAAAGAAAAATAGGTGTGGGGGGTAGTGATTTTCGGGGACGGATTTCAGACTAAGTCGAGGGCTGTGAGGAATAATAAATTGTACCACATGAAAGTGGGATAAACACTCTTTCGTTTTATACCATGTGTAGGGTGGCTCAAATAAATAAAATGGCAGCGGACGTTAGGAAATTAAATGAAATATTAACAAAATAGGTGGGGGGGGGGGGGGGGGTAGTGATTTTCGGGGACGGATTTCAGACTAAGTCGAGGGCTGTGAGGAATAATAAATGGTACCACATGAAAGTGGGATAAACACTCTTTCGTTTTATACCATGTGTAGGGTGGCTCAAATAAATAATATGGCAGCGGACGTTAGAAAATTAAATGAAATATTAACAAAATAGGTGTGTGGAGGGGGGGGTAGTGATTTTCGGGGACGGATTTCAGACTAAGTCGAGGGCTGTGAGGAATAATAAATGGTACCACATGAAAGTGGGATAAACACTCTTTCGTTTTATACCATGTGTAGGATGGCTCAAATCAATAAAATGACAGCGGACGTTAGAAAATTAAATGAAATATTTAAAAAAAATAGGTAGAGAGGGGTAGTGATTTTCGGGGACGGATTTCAGACTAAGTCGAGGGCTGTTAGGAATAATCAATGGTACCACATGAAGGTGGGATAAACACTCTTTCATTTTATACCATGTGTAGGGTGGCTCAAATCAATAAAATGGCAGCGGACGTTAAAAAAATTAAATGAAATATTTACAAAAAATTAGGTGGGGGTAGTGATTTTCGGGGACGGATTTCAGACTAAGTCGAGGGCTGTTAGGAATAATCAATGGTACCACATGAAAGTGGGATAAACACTCTTTCATTTTATACCATGTGTAGGGTGGCTCAAATCAATAAAATGGCAGCGGACGTTAGAAAATTAAATGAAATATTTAAAAAAAATAGTTGGGTGTAGTGATTTTCGGGGACTGATTTCAGACTAAGTCGAGGGCTGTTAGGAATAATCAATGGTACCACATGAAAGTGGGATAAACACTCTTTCATTTTATACCATGTGTAGGGTGGCTCAAATCAATAAAATGGCAGCGGACGTTAGAAAATTAAATGAAATATTTTAAAAAAAATAAGTGGGGGTAGCGATTTTCGCGGACGGATTTCAGACTAAGTCGAGGGCTGTGAGGAATAATCAATGATACCACGTGAAAGTGGGATAAACACTTCTTCATTTCATACCATGTGTAGGGTGGTTCAAATAAATAAAATGGCAGCGGACGTTAGAAAATTAAATGAAATATTTAAAAAAAAAATAGGTGTGGGGGGGGGGGGGTAGTGATTTTCGGGGACGGATTTCAGACTAAGTCGAGGGCTGTGAGGAATAATAAATGGTACCACATGAAAAAATAGGTAGAGAGGGGTAGTGATTTTCGGGGACGGATTTCAGACTAAGTCGAGGGCTGTTAGGAATAATCAATGGTACCACATGAAGGTGGGATAAACACTCTTTCATTTTATACCATGTGTAGGGTGGCTCAAATCAATAAAATGGCAGCGGACGTTAGAAAATTAAATGAAATATTTAAAAAAAATTAGGTGGGGGTAGTGATTTTCGGGGACGGATTTCAGACTAAGTCGAGGGCTGTTAGGAATAATCAATGGTACCACATGAAAGTGGGATAAACACTCTTTCATTTTATACCATGTGTAGGGTGGCTCAAATCAATAAAATGGCAGCGGACGTTAGAAAGTTAAATGAAATATTTAAAAAAAATAGTTGGGTGTAGTGATTTTCGGGGACGGATTTCAGACTAAGTCGAGGGCTGTTAGGAATAATCAATGGTACCACATGAAAGTGGGATAAACACTCTTTCATTTTATACCATGTGTAGGGTGGCTCAAATCAATAAAATGGCAGCGGACGTTAGAAAATTAAATGAAATATTTAAAAAAAAATAAGTGGGGGTAGTGATTTTCGGGGACGGATTTCAGACTAAGTCGAGGGCTGTGAGGAATAATCAATGGTACCACGTGAAAGTGGGATAAACACTTCTTCATTTCATACCATGTGTAGGGTGGTTCAAATAAATAAAATGGCAGCGGACGTTAGAAAATTAAATGAAATATTTACAAAAAAAATAGGTGTGTGGGGGGGGGGGGTAGTGATTTTCGGGGACGGATTTCAGACTAAGTCGAGGGCTGTGAGGAATAATAAATGGTACCACATGAAAGTGGGATAAACACACTTTCGTTTTATACCATGTGTAGGGTGGCTCAAATAAATAAAATGGCAGCGGATTTTAGAAAATTAAATGAAATATTAACAAAATAGGTGGGGGGTAGTGATTTTCGGGGACGGATTTCAGACTAAGTCGAGGGCTGAGAGGAATAATAAATGGTACCACATGAAAGTGGGATAAACACTCTTTTGTTTTATACCATGTGTAGGGTGGCTCAAATAAATAATATGGCAGCGGACGTTAGAAAATTAAATGAAATATTTAAAAAAAAAGGTGTGTGGAGGGGGGGGGTAGTGATTTTCGGGGACGGATTTCAGAATAAGTCGAGGGCTGTGAGGAATAATAAATGGTACCACATGAAAGTGGGATAAACACTCTTTCGTTTTTATACCATGTGTAGGGTGGCTCAAATAAATAAAATGGCTGCGGACGTTAGTAAATTAAATGAAATATTTAAAAAAAATAGGTGGGTGTAGTGATTTTCGGGGACGGATTTCAGACTAAGTCGAGGGCTGTTAAGAATAATCAATGGTACCACATGAAAGTGGGATAAACACTCTTTCATTTTATACCATGTGTAGGGTGGCTCAAATCAATAAAATGGCAGCTGACGTTAGAAAATTAAATGAAATATTTAAAAAAAAATAAGTGGGGGTAGTGATTTTCGGGGACGGATTTCAGACTAAGTCGAGGGCTGTTAGGAATAATCAATGGTACCACATGAAAGTGGGATAAACACTCTTTCATTTTATACCATTTGTAGGGTGGCTCAAATCAATAAAATGACAGCGGACGTTAGAAAATTAAATGAAATATTTAAAAAAAAAATAGGTGGGGGTAGTGATTTTCGGGGACGGATTTCAGACACAGTCGAGGGCTGTGAGGAAAAATCAATGGTACCACATGAAAGTGGGATAAACACTCTTTCATTTCATACCATGTGTAGGGTGTCTCAAATAAATAAAATGGCAGCGGACGTTAGAAAATTAAATTAAATATTTAGAAAAAAAATAGATGGGTGGGGTAGTGATTTTCGGGGACGGATTTCAGACTATGTCGAGGGCTGTGAGGAATAATCAATGGTACCACATGAAATTGGGATAAACACTCTTTCGTTTTATACCATGTGTAGGGTGGCTCAAATAAATAAAATGGCTGCGGACGTTAAAAAATTAAATGAAATATTTTTAAAAAATAGGTGGGTGTAGTGATTTTCGGGCACGGATTTCAGACTAAGTCGAGGGCTGTTAGGAATAATCAATGGTACCACATGAAAGTGGGATAAACACTCTTTCATTTTATACCATGTGTAGGGTGGCTCAAATCAATAAAATGGCAGCGGACGTTAGAAAATTAAATGAAATATTTAAAAAAAAATAAGTGGGGGTAGTGATTTTCGGGTACGGATTTCAGACTAAGTCTTCGTTTTATACCATGTGTAGGGTGGCTCAAATAAATAAAATGGCAGCGGACGTTAGAAATTAAATGAAATGTTAACAAAATAGGTAGGGAGGGTAGTGATTGTCGGGGACGGATTTCAGACTAAGTCGCGAGCTGTTAGGAATAATCAATCGTACCACATGAAAGTGGGATAAACACTCTTTCATTTTATACCATGTGTAGGGTGGCTCAAATAAATAAAATGGCAGCGGACGTTAGAAAATTAAATGAAATATTTGAAGAAAATAGGTGGGGGGGGGGGTGTGATTTTCGGGACGAATTTCAGACTAAGTCGAGGGGCTGTGAAAAAATAATAAATGGTACCACATGAAAGTGGGATAAACACTCTTTCATTTCATACCATGTGTAGGGTGGCTCAAATAAATAAAATGGGCAGCGGACGTTAGAAAATTAAATGAATTATTTAAAAAAAAAATAGGTGGGGGGGGGTAGTTATTTTCGGGGACGGATTTCAGACTAAGTGGAGGGCTGTGAGTAATAATAAATGGTACCACATGAAAGTGGGATAAACACTCTTTCGTTTTATACCATGTGTATGGTGGCTCAAATAAATAAAATTTCAGCGGACGTTAGAAAATTAAATGAAATATTAACAAAATAGGTGTGTGGAGGGGGGGGGGTAGTGATTTTCGGGGACGGATTTCAGACTAAGCCGAGGGCTGTGAGGAATAATAAATGGTACCACATGAAAGTGGGATAAACACTCTTTTGTTTTATACCATGTGTGTAGGGTGGCTCAAATAAATAAAATGGCAGCGGACGTTAGAAAATTAAATGAAATATTAACAAAATAGGTGGGGGGTAGTGATTTTCGGGGACGGATTTCAGACTAAGTCGAGGGCTGTGAGGAATAATCAATGGTACCACATGAAATTGGGATAAACACTCTTTCGTTTTATACCATGTGTAGGGTGGCTCGAATAAATAAAATGGCAGCGGACGTTAGAAAATTAAAGGAAAAATTTAAAAAAAAATAGGTGGGGGGGGGGGGGTAGTGATTTTCGGGGACGGATTTCAGACTAAGTCGAGGGCTGTGAGGAATAATCAATGGTACCACATGAAAGTGGGATAAACACTCTTTCCTTTCATACCATGTGTAGGGTGGCTCAAATAAATAAAATGACAGCGGACGTTAGAAAATTAAATGAAATATTTAAAAAAAAAATAGGTGTGTGTGTGTGTGGGGGGGGGGGGTAGTGATTTTCGGGGACGGATTTCAGACTAAGTCGAGGGCTGTGAGGAATAATAAATGGTACCACATGAAAGTGGGATAAACACTCTTTCGTTTTATACCATACCAAAATTAAATGAAATATTTAAAAAAAAATAGGTTGGGGGGGGGGGGTAGTGATTTTCGGGGACGGATTTCAGACTAAGTCGAGGGCTGTGAGGAATAATCAATGGTACCACATGAAAGTGGGATAAACACTCTTTGATTTCATACCATGTGTAGGGTGGCTCAAATAAATAAAATGGCAGCGGACGTTAGAAAATTAAATGAAATATTTAAAAAAAAATAGGTGTGTGGAGGGGGGGGATTTTCGGGGACGGATTTCAGACTAAGTCGAGGGCTGTGAGGAATAATCAATGGTACCACATGAAATTGGGATAAACACTCTTTCGTTTTATACCGTGTGTAGGGTGGCTCAAATGTATAAAATGGCAGCGGACGTTAGAAAATTAAATGAAATATTTAAAGAAAATAGGTGGGGGGGGTAGTGATTTTCGGGGACGGATTTCAGACTAAGTCGAGGGCTGTGAAGAATAATAAATGGTACCACATGAAAGTGGGATAAACACTCTTTCATTTTATACCATGTGTAGGGTGGCTCAAATAAATAAAATGGCAGCGGACGTTAGAAAATGAAATGAAATGAAAAAAAACCAAAAAAAACCAAAAAAAAACCTGGTGGGGGTAATGATTTTAGGGACCGATTTCTGATGTAGAGGTATTTCAGGAATAATCTATGTTGCCATATGAAAGAGGATTAAACGCTTAAATTATTCCATACCAATTATTACGTGGCTGAGGACTTTTGGTAAATAACAATACTGACAAAAAAAAAATCGTGCGGGTATTTGCGGAACGGATTTAAGACTATTTTAAGGACTTATAGTAATATTCTAGGTTGCTATAAGATGGATAAATACCCTATCACCCCATGTCGTGTATTGTGTGGCTCAGGACGAAAGAAACATTCGGGTTTGGTAAATGAAAATCGACCTGAAAAGGAGATCAGTATATTCCGATGTTTTTGGTTTATACCGGTAATTACTTCAACATGTTTTACGGGATATTATAGTGATTTTCAGGAATTATGTATGATGCTACAGAAATGGGGGACAAAGACTTATACAATTATTGTGTGTATTTAATGGTTTAAATAGTACTGGGTATTTGTAATTCACTTCGTATATTCACATAAACGGATGAGCACAGTGTTTAGTTAACCGCAGTTTTCGACGATGAGGTTCAAGGTCATGAACTGGTTGCTGAGAACTATCGTCCGCTCAGATCAGCTCAACCGTGCATTTATTGTTTACAACGCAAGGGGCTATTCTATTGGTCTCTCCAAGTAGTGGAATTTTTATGTTTAAGGACCAACTGAAACTGTGACACCGGGTTGATCGTCTGTCCATTGCAGAGCTCGGATTTTTGGAAGTAGAAGAAACACTGAAATTCACTTATACATATTATATATAGCTCTTCACATTTCTGTAGTGTGTTATTGCATGTCAAATCACCCAATAGAATGATGTAAACTATACCCACTTATACCTTGCATAGATTATGCTGTTGCTGAAAAAGTTGATAAATTAGTAATATTTCAAATTTTAGCTTGATCATGCGGGCGCTAAAAGTTGGCTATTTGGGTTAAAATCGACATTGCCAACAATATTCAAATTTGAAAAATTATATCACTCGTACATCATCAGCATATTCCATTTCGCACAGACATCCTGTACATAATATATGTTTATTATACATAGGCACTTGACCACAGACCTAGACATTTTAAAGTTCCAATAGCATTTTTTAAAGTTGTATTTTTGAAATGTGTTAAAATAAAGCTCTAAAATAAATTGAACCTATAAACCGTCCTACCTTGTTAAAAGAATAATCCTATAATTCACTATTGCCAGTTGGGAAATTGGCAAAAATATCATTTTCAACTTCAAATTCAAACGTTTGAAGATGGCCGTCCATGGAGAGGAATGGGAAAACAAGGGAGGTAATTGGGTAACTATTTCCTCAATCAGCCTTTCTAATGCCCAAAGAATTTTGCCAATGATCGTATAATAGTGAGTTGACAACCTTTTGAGCAAAAGACATAGTTATAATTATGTTTTGACTTTCTTAGAAAATATGAAATTGGAACTTTAAGGCATATCATTGGAAAATTCGAAAATCTCAAATCTGGAAAAGAAAGCTATGTATGTAGTTCCGTGATCCCGTCGCCTATTTATTCTAATTTAAATGCAAGCAAATGTATAATAAACATATATGTACATGGATGTCTGTGCGAAATGGAATATGTTGATCTAGAGCCCCAAGTCGGCGCAGGACGTTGATCCGGCTACTCTTTGGGTTAGGGTTAGGGTATGGGTTAGCAAAGCAGCCGGAAGTAGCCGACTCAACGTACGTACCAGACCACAAAACCTTAATCCGACGCTGTCCACAAAACATTAATCCGGCGCTGTCATTTTAGCGTAACCCCATTAAGGAATACACCTAGCGGCCTAGCCTAGTTAACCTAGTACACACTTACTCTTGTCGGCTACAATAATACATGTCTGTACATTATGTGTATTTTGGATTCATTGCAGTTATGTTGAAGAATGAATAAGAGGCGTCAAAAACATCATTCTCTAAAAATATGGATTGGCAAAATATACCTTTTCTCGACCACGTAAAGCGGGGCTTATGTCGACGTTGCAACCCAAAGCAACTAGTTGCAAGAGTGTTTATGTCGATGATATGAGGACAACTGGGAGCAACTGAATGTCGACTCGAAACTGCATAGCGATCACACTTGACACGTGACTTTAAATTTTATTCATCACGTGATCAACAAAATGGCGAATAACTTAAAAGAAGCAACACAAAGGCATGGTCGGTCTTACTACAATTCTATTAGTATATTATTGTCGACATCGCATCAACATTTGAAAAGTGGGTGTCTAAGTCTTCGTTCGGTTCCATATGCTTATTTATAAAGTCACATGAGACACATGTATTTTATCACGTGATGTTATTTCCATGGAAACGAGTTGACTCCAGTTGCAAGAATGCTCATGTCGACTGCAACTAGTTGCCGCAAGTTGCAGAAAGTTGGACATGTGCAACTGACTGCAAGAGGCGCTCAGGTCGACTTTTTTCAGTTGCATTCAGTTGCTTTCCGTGGCTCCCAGTTGCCGAAACGCCAGTTGCAAGTTCGAAATAAGCCCCCCTTAAAAGCTGGTCGACTAAAGTCTAAAGTCAAGGTAGGCCTACAGCAAACCGAGTTACCGCTATGTTCTCTATAACTATGAAATAAAAAACTATAATCAATAATTATATTATTGAAATGTATATTGATTTTAAACATTTTAAATTCTGTTATTGTTAATCTCTTGCTAACAATGATTTTATGAGACCGTATGTCTTAAAGGTTTATCAGTCCAAAACGCGTTGATTCCTTTCAGTATTAGTTATTACTATTTACAAAGATCATATTTATGATGAATTGGAAATTTGTCAATATTCGGCATCCACTGCATACGATATATATAGGATATAGATAAGTCAGTGTCACCTATAAATTTAACTGAAATTTGTTCATGCGATATTTTATAATGCAACTAAAAATTTACGTGGACATTTCTAATAGCCCTCAAACTGATTAGTGGATGTCTGTTCGAGATTGGTGGGAGCATGCATTGCTTAAAAGAATTGTTCCACAGCGAAGCCATGACGTCATAAAAACTTATAAATAGATACAATACTATCCGAAAGGTTACAAGAAATGTGTACTTCAAACTGAAATTATTTGGTACACAGATTATCATCTTTTGTTTAACCTAAATAACAACAACAACGAATATATTCAAATATCGATTTTAGTCAAACCATCGACCAATAATCAATTGTGCATTTATATTCCTTTCGGTTTATTTACACGATTTTAATTTTACAAAACTTGAGTCTGGTTATTCGTGAAAAAAGCACTTGCTGGTGACGTATATCGACGATCTATAAATAAACCACTAGTGACGTAGTACTGGGGGCATTGTCTGGAAAGGTAAATTTGGAAGAGAGCTAATTTTTTTAATTTGATACATCAATATTATCGAATATTGGGAAAAGAAGGTTGATAGGAAGCTGTTAAATAGAGTCTCGAGATTGGTTTAACATATTTTGACGCTTTCAAGCGATAGTTACAGTCATGCTTTCTTGTGAAATTTGTCAACACAAAAATGTCGGATTTGTAAGTAGTGCAATGGCTGCCGTTATTTTGACCTACTTTTATAACCGAGCAACTGCGTATTACTTAATTACGTCGAGTTTCCATCTTTATGGCATAACTTGAAGTTTACTCCATGTTAATGATTGTACATAATTATCAGAAAATGGTTAGGAAAAAATCATAATCGGCTTAGAATTAGCATGAAAATTAGTCGGCACGTGCCTATTCATTTGTTTCAAATTTGAGTCAGTTCTTGTAGTGGGATTTGCATTATAAACTTAAAGTTCCAATAGCATATTTTTAAGTTATATTTTTAAAATTTATTAAAATAAAGCCCTAAAATAGATTGTACCTATAAACAGTCCTACCTTGTTAAAGAATAATCCTATTAATCCTATAATTCACTATTGCCAGTTGAGAAATTGGCAAAAATATCATTTTTAACTTCAAATTCAAACGTTTGAAGATGGCCGTCCATGGTGAGGAATGGGAAAACAAGGGAGGTAATTCAGTTACTATATCCTCAATCAGCTTGTGTCACCCATTTTAACACCTCTAAAATTTTGCCCATGATCGTATGATAGTGTGTTGACAACCTTTTGAGCAAAAGACATAGAAATAATTATGTTTTGACTTTCTTGAAAATATGAAATTGGAACTTTAAGTTGTTGGCATTAGTCAATAATTGTAAGTGGAGATTTTAAAATAAAGTATCAGACCGAATATGGTATTGTCTGTTCCTGAAAGAGTTCACAAGGACTGCTGGGGCACTGGTATTTGGTCACTGTGTCCTAAATAGTACATATTATGTGACGTGTTATCACTATGGGCTGTCTGCAATTAGATCTATTTATCTAAAGTTATCATCATGGACATGAAATTAGTCACACTTGTTAAAAGATAAAGAAAAATCAATTTACATTTTTTTAAAATTATGTGCCATGACATTACTCAAAAAGTTAATTTTGCAAAGGAAATGGCTTAGTAGTCCACCAACAATGCATGGTTCATCATGTTCATTAAGGCCTTCATTGTAAATTTTACTATTCCTTGTACACTATGTTTCCCAATATGTGGATTAAAGTGAAATATTTCATCAATATTTGGTTCAAAAACTAAATTCAGTAGCCTACATGTGTCTGGTATCTGTCTTGATCTCTAAATTAAAAAAAATAATACAATTTACAGATTAGGCCTAGCTTGTGGAAACAGCTTTCTTATGATGTTTGTTGATATTCTGTCTTTAATGTCTGTAGATTATAACAGTACTTTATGTTTAGTCTCCTAATTTTGAGTAAGCACTGTTGGACTGTAAGTTTGGGTAAATAATAACATGATCTTTTACCCGTACTTTTGTGGTTTTGAGATGAATTTACCAGTAGCTGGATTCTGTGATATTTAAAATTGTGCAAACAACGCTTGATGCGTTGTTGTGTCTTGAAACAAAGTATATTAAAATATGTATGAATTGGTATCTTAACATTCTTGACAATTTCTTGATGCTGCATTTTGGAAATAAATTGTAAGTTGTAGATTCATACTACCGGAAGTAATCACTAAATTGTCCGTTCTCTCTGATTATATTAATGACAATTGAAATAGTTTGGTCTGATGATGCTGTTGCTACAAATTTGAAATTAGTTTACACAAATATAGTGTGATTATGTATTGTTTTAGACTAAAATTCAAGCTCATGAAACCATTTTGAGTTCATTTGCTCAATACACTACAATGAACATACAAAATTGTTACTCTTGGGTACTTGACATATGAAATCTTTCATTACATTGAAAGTTTATAAAACATATTTATCTTAATCATATTGCATAATTTATCCCCAAAGCCTATATTTGGTTTTATCCTATCCATGGGTACATTCCAATCAAGTTAAATTTCTGCATGCTCTTGTTGATTCTCATTTGACCTGTGTAGTCTGATGGAAACCTTGAGTCAATATTGTAAAGTAATCACAACAGTTTCTACAAGTACAAGAATTCTTTGGTCATTTTCATGCATAATCATGTAAACTTTGGTTATGTGGGTATAAATTAGTAGAAAAGAGACAATAGGGTGGGACTGGATGAATGGGTAGTTCTTAATATTAAAAAGTCAAACAAATAGAGTTGGGTGGGGTGGGATGGGTTGGAGCTAACTTGAAGATTCAAAGAAATTTAAATGGCTTCACGAGATTAAAAAGTGTGAGATACTAATGGTGAAGCCAAGCAGAACTTGAAAGTTCTTAGTTGTAAGTATAACACTTTGTTTATACGTATTCTTAATGATGCCTTCTCAGGTACAAATCTACAACCAACTGATGGTATATTTGGAGTAAAAAACATTTTCCATCTAACTTATCAATGAAAAGTGTGCTTAAAACCCCTTTGTCGTTACTTGCTGTCCATTTACAATGTACCATGAAAATCAAAGCCCAAGTAAATTCTTTTTCTGTCATTTAATCACAGAGTCAGACAGTACATTTAAGCCTCTCAGTGTTTTGACAACCACTAGCAATTCCATCAACAAAACCTTAACTTCATTCAGTATTTTTCTAGACAAACTTCAATACCTTAACTTCATTCAGTCTTTTTCTAGACAAACTATCCTATGGCTAGTATTTTGACATTTTCATGGGAATTTAGAGTAGAAAATCTGAAAAAATTTTTTTTATAGTTCCTTACACTTGCTTTGTATACATGCATTTTTCATGTATGTATTTTATGATTGCCGAACTAAACATATATTTCGTTAACAATTTCAGGAAAGGAGTTGCAATTGAGGGGTTGATTGAAATACTAGTTTCTGGAGTCAAGATTGGTCCTTATTGAGATGTTACATCTTATTTTCCATCTTTTTATTGGACACTTATAAAAAAAAAAGCAAAAACTTTACATTCAAATATAGACTTGAATGGTTCACACAGTGAAAAAATATCTTGCATTTCCAGGACAAGTGGCTTGTGTGTTACATCAACCTGTTTAAATTCTGAAAATCATTCCAAATTCCGATCAAAATTAGTCAATACTGCTGTGTTAATAAGATCTCCTTATCCAGAAAGTCACCCCACACACTCCAGTAATCAGTCTTCATCCAGATTAGTTATCTCTTATAAACATTATGAGAGACATCAATTAAATGTTTATGTTATGTCCCAAACATCAATTTTCAAAAGTTAAAATACAGTATCTCTAATCTGCCCCAAGAACATTATTTAGAATTGTTTACAACTCCAGTTCAAAGAATTCAAAAGCCACAAGCTTGTTTAAAGTCATCAAAAAAAGAAGATATTCAAACCCCTATTAGGAAGAGGCGAATACCAGTTTTAATGCACCAACTCCCTGTTAACAGTTGTACGAAAGAAGTTAGAGAATTTGAATTACCCAACTTTACCCTAAGAAGCTAAGAAGATAATACACAGACGATAACCAATAGAATGTCTTTATATGGAGATGATTGTTATTTTTATTACTACTCAAGCTGTAACAAGGTTGGTACTTTAAACATGTATTTTCCATTTTGGTTTGTTATACTTTTTAATGTCTCCCTTAAAACACAATGCTATTCAGAACCTGTTTAGTATTAATGTTATCAAAAATTACACTTTTGGCCAGGATAGGGAAGAGCAGCAGACCCTAACAGCTAAGTCTTAATCATTATGAACCAATTGAATTCTGCAGGAAATCATCAGATCCAAAGAGAGTCTGGTGATGTGACATTAACTTTGGAATAGAAGCTTTGGAAAAAAAATATACTGAGTATTACTTTGTTGTAGAGACTATTAATCTAGTCAGTAATGTAAACCAAACAGGCAATTACACATTTAGTTAGTAATTAGTGGAAATATTTATCAACTTGTGTGATTAATATGACTAGAACTTGATGCATGCATTACCAAGTTATTAAAGTTTGTGGTTGTTTTTTTTAAAGGGTACCATGTGTCCATATCGACATGTCCCTGAAGCAAGAGGGAATGAAACATCCTGTTCACTTTGGAAAGCTGGACATTGTGCCCGACCCTCTTGTAGATTTAGACATATGGAAATAAGTGTAAGTTAAGAGGCTAATTTTTATATGCCCACATTGAAATATTCACCCATTCATCCGATGCCCTAGAAACTCAAGCTGTTTATGTTACAGAGACATGGAAGCTACAGTAGAATCTGCATTAAGCAGCCACCCACGGGAAATTTTAGGATTGACCGCTTAACGGGAGTGGCCTCTTAATAAAATCTCGAGTTTTTTGTGCTGACATCAATTAATATTACGCTTGGGTGCACTTGCATCGGTAAATTTGGCCGTCGCTGAATCTCGGATATAACTTCCGTAAACATGTCATTTTGTCCCAACCCTCAATACTACAGTCTATCATTGTCATGCATTCGATAATATTTATCCATTTTTGTAAAATCTCATGTTTTTTTCTTTTGTGCTGACATCAATTAATATTACGCTTGAATGCATTGGAAGCAAACACCAATGCAATAGCCTACTTCACTTGCATCGGTAAATTTGGCCGTCGCTGAATCGCCGACATAACTTCTGTAAACTTGTCATTTTGTACCAACCTTCAATACTACTGTCTATCATAGTGATGTATTCGATAATATTTATCCATTTTTGTGAAGAAAATCGATGAATTAATTTTATTTTATCAAAGAAGCACACGAACCAAAAAACATCGCTGATTTAGCTACCGAATCATAGGGGGTGTAACTCTGTATGTAATATTACAGGTGGCGCTAAAACGTCTATTTAACAACATAGCGGCTTTTAGTCGGTACTTTCAGTTTATTCAATAAATAATGTCCCGTTACGTGTGAAAACAATGACCAGGTTTGTCGTTTAATAAAACAAAAGATTAATTAACAGATAATCCCGGGTTAATTGGTATTTTCACATTTCTTTTTATCTGATTTGTGTGAGTCCAGTTAATTGATTGCTACTCACGGGATTAGCGGGGGAGTTACGAAGAACGACAAGATGGTATCATTCAACAATGGCCGTTGAATGGGCGATGTTTTGTTAAATTCACTTGCAAAATAGTGACAGCTGGCTGCGTTATGGGAGTGACCGTTAAATAAGGAGATGAAACAATAGAATTTTTACGGGGGGAATTTATTGTGACCGCTTACAAGGAGATGTCGCTGAATAGGAGTGGCTGCTCATACGGATTCTACTGTAATTGATTTTCCACTATTTACAGTTATAAATGTCAGATATGCATGCAGTAGGTTCTGTTGCCTGGCGAATTATTATATAGAAACTTAATAGTGTTATTGATTGATTGATTGACCAGATGAGACCAGCTGTGTAATTTATATATTCCCTCAATTGAGCTTGAGATCAAATACTTGCAGTTAGGTCTATGAAATATTGATTTCAAATTTGCTTTTATTGGTATTGAGGTTATTTCAGGAGTTAAATTCACATTTTATAAATTATTGACTAATTTTAGGTTTTTTGTCACAATGTTTTTATTTTAACAGGTTGATAGATCAAGCATACCTTGTTATTGGGAGTCCCAGCCTACAGGATGTGCTAAACCCCACTGCCCCTTCAAACATTATTCAGAAAAAGTGGAAACCAACCCTATAGAAGGTAAAATTATTATTACAACTCAAAAATTAATTTTCAGACTTGATATCATCAAATATATAACTTCAAATACTATCAATCAGTAGAGTCGACCAAAATATTCTAGGTCCCATACATTCCTCAAATTTCAGAGGCCAATAGGAGATTATTGTTTTTCGTTTTTAATTTGTCAAAAGATCATGAAGCTTAAATACTTAGCATAAACATCACATTTTACGGCTCTACATTTATCTCAATATCTCAATATTTATGCTGTTACAGAAATTCTCTTACAGAATTACTAATTGGCATGGTATTATATTGTTATGATACTGTACAGTATACTATTATTGGGGAATTGGATTGTTGTTCTTAGTGTTTATCGTCCGCTACCACCCAGGGTGATACAGCAGACTAGTCACAAGGTCACAAACGATCACACAAGGGATCGAAGCCACATTATATACTTCTGCAATATTGCTTTTGTCTAAGCATTCATACATTGATGTCCATTTCTTTATTGTCTGGGGGTTGGGATGGCTTAGTGGTCTAGAGTGCCGTGCTTCGACCTCTAGCTGGCCGGTCACCTCTGGCTTGCGGCTGTGGTTTCGAGCCCTGGTGTGAGCATATGTGGCATAGAGATAGAGGCACCTTCTCAACCTTATGGGTGTCCTCAGGGCACTCCGGTTTCCTCCCACTGCTAAAGACCCCTACGCGCAAGTGAATTATTGAAATAAAATTAAAAACCATATGTTAGTCTGGAAATGATCTAGTTTGTGTTGAGTGGACATTAAACCCCATTTCTCACTCTCTCTCTTTATTGTCTAAGGTGTGTCTTGACTTCTGTTATTATTTTACCATGTGTTCCTAAGATTTATCATATTTTTTTAAGTCATAAAAGATTTACCTTAGTAACACATCTTGTTTCTTTTTGCAGAGCGTTGTGTGATTGCTCCAGTAAATAAATCTATTATTAAAAACTTAGAGAGGTCAACACCTAGTCCTACTAATCAGTATAGTAGATCTAGTCCTAAAATAGGACCAGTTGTCGTTAATCCTTCATCAGATGGTGAGATATTAAGTTTGTCCTTCCATCACTTTTAAGAATATTATCGGAGAAAAGAAATCTGGTTAATCTCTTGATTTTGAGAAAATTAGAAAAGATAGAACATCGTACTCAATAATCTCTTAACCGTTAATTAACTGAATTTTAACACCAGAAGAATGGACTCTGTAGTATCAAAGAATTCTGTCAGTTCAATACAATGAATAGTTTATAATCAAGTGATTATTTTATTGCAGATTCTGATGAAGGATCCCCATTAAAGAAACAAACTGAACAGAACAAAACATTAACAGAAGTAACAGTTACTAGACCAAAGATAATTACTTTCAAGAAGAATGTCGCAGGTATTTATTTTCAGCTACCTACAGCTGGGAGAGTAATTTGATGTGATTGAATGTCTGTATCTAAATGACATTATCTTGCTAACATGATTTATACTCCAGAAAGAAAGGTTGGGTGGCATAATGTGTCCTCTCACAGTTCAAGACCCCTACTTGCAAGTGAATTATTGAAATAAGAACAACATGTTAATCCCAAACTGACCTAGTTTGTGTAGACAGGATGTTAAACGCATTGCCTTTTCTCTTTCTCTATACTCCACAAAATATCTCATGAGTGCCCCTCAAATTATGTCATTTTGTTAATTTCAGACACAAATAGTCCCCCGCCTGTCAAAGTCAAGACTTTAGAAGAGTTGCGAAGAGAAAAAGAAATGTTACAGATTATAAATAATAGCCTTGGTAAGCTTTGAAGCATTGAATTAATCCATTGCAATTTTTATCATAAATCTTTTCCTGGCTCTTTTTATCCTTCTGTACATGGAAGAGATGGCACTACCTCTTCCTCAAGGGTGGATTGTGTGAAGATTTTATCTGATTTCAATATATCATGAGTATTATTATGATAGAAATAATCATTAAAAACATTTTTTATTAAAGAAAAACCATTGGAAGATGATTTGGAACCTTATAAAGTATTACAGCGATCTATAAGCCCTATTAGAAAGATCGTTCTGGAAACACCTGAAGAAACAGAGAAAGGTAATAATCCTGGTTCTATTTACTTTTATTACTAAAACATGGCTGTTAAGTAATTTGGAAAATGGGAGTGGGCGCTGTGAGTTTTTGATTTTTGGTTACCTTAAATCGTTGAGGAATATAATTTTCTTTACATTTGAAAAGTGTTTTTTTTTTTCTGGCTCATATTGCTGACAGGGATGCAAACTGTTGGGATCTTCTGAATTTTATATGCCAAAATTGAAATGTCGTATGTTGTCATCAACCCCTGTCTGTCTGTCCGGCTTCCACAATTTGTTGTTGACACTCTACAGACCTATACACATATTTTATGGTCATGAGACAAAGAATCCTATTGATTTGCAATGATTATTGATAAATCCTGCCAGAGTTGATGACTTTGAGAAATCACTTTAAATTTCTGCATATTGTTAATGTTCGTTAGATGAAGGAGCTGATACTTACTTATTGGCCTTGATCAATTTGAATAGTCTTGTAGATTATAAAAATCTGGTGGTCACCCCTATAGTTCAAGGTATTTGAATTAATGCAGTTTGATTAAACCTATCATTTTTCACAAAAAGTGATAGCTCCTTATTTTGTTTTTGTTAATCAACTATTATTGTCTTTTAAATTTTCCCATTTCATACAAACATTAGGTAATTTGAAACAAACCTGGGGGATTGCTCAGATGATTTAGCTGCTGTGGTCTTATGTTCTGTTGTCTGGCTGTCTACCTTTGTCAGTTGCTTGGGGCTCAAAAGTTATTCAATTTGGCACATATTGTGGTCCAACTAGAAAATGGCTATAGAGTCTTATTTACACCAAGAATGATGGATGAGATGAATAATTGAAATCACAGAAGATAAAAAAAAAACATTATATTAGTCTAGGTATCACCTGTTTATATTTTCAGAGCCAGTTTTGCCGGAAAGAATTATGATTGTATCAAATGTAGACAATGGTAAACCGACACCCACAGTAAAAGGTAATTATATTTATTAGATAATGTCAGATTTTGTTTGAAAAAGCATGCAGTTCATTGGAATGAATTAAAGACCATTGGTAGACCATAACAAACTGAACAGAATCTTAGAGGTATTTTGTAGGGAGGAAAGAAGCATAATATTAGATAATGTTATTCTAACATTGATCTGGCATCTTTAATAGAAATAATGACGGTTCAATCATGTTTAGTTTGTGTGTGTGTATGTGTGTGTTTTTTGTAGGCATCATTACAGGATAATGGTTTTGTGGCTTATTTTTTAGGTAATGTTAAGAGTAGACTGGGTCGTAAACTAGGTGGGGAGAACGAAGATTCGGGACTTCCACCACGTCAAGAAAAACCTAGACCAATTACATCTAGACTGGGTCTCTCTGTCTCATCAACAACAAAAGGTATATAGATAGATTCATATTTCACTTTAATAAATTTTGAAAAATGTTTGTCATTTGTTCAGACTGAGACACTCTCATCAGTTCATGGTGCAGTAATTTAAAGTAACATACACAACTTGAAACCTGAGAATTCAATTAATATTTGTAATCAAATATAGTCTTTATAAATCTTGGGTTTCATGTAAATCTAGCAGTATTCTTTTACTTCAGTTGCTCATTATACATTTTTACTGCTAAATTCCCCATGAACAACCGTAAAAACATTTTTTTTTATTTCATTCTAGTTTTGTCATTCTTATTGTATTGTGTAGTCATACATGTACTTATTCTTGAATTATATTCTTGTGTTGTCATTCTTAGAAAATAAAGACGATGTTGCAGAAATAAAGATTAAAAGTCTTGATGAGATCAGAAAAGCTAAATCCAATAAAGAAGCACAACCATCTCAGAAAAAAGGTAACAACTTTGTTTTCATAAAAGGGCAAGATATAAAGCATTTATTGAGTATTTATTAATTTGCATCCTGTCTGATAATATAAGTTCATATTTTATATTTAAACAAAGCATAGTGACATGGAATATTTGAATATTCATCATTTTAATAACAAATGGTTATTTATAATCATTAATTTATTCCTTCAGGTATACGAAGAATTACCCTAGTAAATGAAGAATCGGTTAAACAATCAAAAACAGTGAAGACAACTGGTCTCACTGATATAAGAAAGAAGAGAACTTTAGGTGCTTTAAAAACACAGAATGAAACAGGTAATTAATTACATTTGGAAATTATGATATCTAGGATATATCACAGAAAATAGAATATTATTGGTAAATTAAAGATATTTGTGATCTTGGTTGTTGGCAAGATTTGATATTCTGTCCCGCCATTAATTGCTGGTTATTATCTGTTAACAAAATAAATAACTGACTAAGTTCTATACTTAATTTACAGAACAAATAGATCAAGATAATGTAAATAAATCACATGAAGTGCAACAAGAAAATAAAAAGAAGAGAATGATTCATCTTGAGAAACAGAAATCCGCCAAGCAAGAACGTGCTATATATGTTCCTCCTGGCTTGAAAACAAGTGGTAAGTGATTAGTTATCAAAGTTATTAGTTCACAATTTAAATAAATTGAATCCAGTCACATTCAAGATGCATTATCATTTGTCTCAGCAAAATGAAAGTAATTTGAAAAAATATGATATTTGTCTGCATGGTCAAATCATGTTATGGCAAAAATGATCTTTTTAACAAACTTTATCTTCATTAGCCATGTCTCGCAGAACAGTGGTGTCATATCATATAGTAGTAATGTCACCTTTCGTGGAAGAGTTCTCCCCGTTTGTTTTTGATTGGAGTACTCGAAGGTTATCTCCCATATGTAGAATCTTTAGTACTTAGGGAGGTTGAATAAAACAAGCCCTGTCTAACATGTTGTTTTTAAGAATCAATATATTTTAATCCATGCCATGGTGAACCAGAGAACTACCCTCAGGGAGCAGTAGATCATTAAACCCCATTGGATTTCATTTCTTTTAACAAGCAGTGTATTAAAATTGCAAGAAGCAGCAATTCAATTGAAAACTGTACTTCAAAAAAAAAAGATAAATGTGCCTTTTTGATATATGTTAATCCCCACAAGAATCAGTTCTCACATATTTCTAGTTTTACATTGATTGATTTATGTGTACATAACTACACACAGAATCCAACCAGATAAGGACTATCTAACTTGTTAAACTTTAGAGATGCCCTATGTAAGAGCTAAATCTGTATATTGAAAGCCTTTATTTTCACTTCAAAAGTTAATTTAATTGTTAGGTAGACATTTATTCACATGACAAGCCAACAATCAGATGGCAGAGATTCAAATGGATTAAAACACGGTTGCCATTTAATGATTTAATTAGACGATAGCAAAGTGATGCTTGAATAACTTCTTGTCAAAACTTCAGACAGTGATAACTTAGCTCATGATCAAGTGATTGGAATGCAAATTTTCAATATACATGTATTCATTTTGTAATATGTTTTTTTGAACTATGAAAGTATTATTGCAAGTACGGCCAGCTCTATCTAAATCTTACATAATGCATCTTTAACTGACATTTATATTGTGGGGTCAAGGAATTAACTATAATATTTGATATTATTTTCCCCAATTAAGTTTGCAAAAATTACAACTTTCAGACCTTATCCTGATCTTGATAATGGTCTTTTGCTATTTGTTCTGTAACAATCATGCTGCCTTGATTACAATCTGATCATGTTGTCCGGGTGATGGTCTTTCTGAACCCATAAATCCAGTGACTCTTCTGTCTTGAGGGTAAGACTGGGCAGTGAATAAACATGGTTATTTTGTTTTCTCTTTATTTTGATATACATTAAATTATTAACTTTTTATTTTAATAGAAACCAGTGTTTCACCAACAAAGAGATCTCGTCTTTCTTCAAGTCCTGAACCTGAAAAATCACCTGTAAGTGTTTGTCTTTTGATTTGCACCGTGAAATGTTACCACTTACTATTTATTCACTCTATAAAAAATATTTTAAGGAAATAAGCTTCCATTATAACTTTATTTTTCTCTGAATTTTAGGAGAAATCAAAAGTTCGAGTTAAAACCTTTGCTGAATTAATGGCTGAGAAACGTAAAAAAAAGGAAGAAGAGGAAAAGACGGAAGTGAAGATAGATAAAAATATTCCTAAGAAGTCAACACGTACTAACTTTACCCCGATTGTGTTTGATTTAAATCAAAAAGGTATGTTTTTATGGTGTCATCAGATTATTTGTCTGTTTATATCGAACTTAAACTAGTTGATCTACTTCACCACTTTCAACTGAAGGCTGACAACACTAAATTAGAGGAAATATCACATGCACTGTCTGTCATTGTATTTCATTGAATCACTGTCCCAGCTACTTCTATTTACTTTGTGATTCTGAGTCACACAAACAATTCCCATGAAACTTTGGTTTTTGGAATGGTGAATATTTCTCTTTGTGTTGGTTACAATTTTGGTATCAAATGTAAACAATGATATTTTTAGTGGATTGCTTTGGACAAAAATAACAACTGGCTCTATATAGTGATAGTATTATGGATATATCCCTTTACATGATACACATCCATTTTTGCGGACCATGTCACAAACCCTGATATTTCTGTACATGTATTTAGCCATATGACAACATGACGTCAAAAATGGAGATTTACATATTTAGCAGTGAAAATGGATTTTTACTAGACTAAATTTAAAGGCAAAATGAAAGAATGAAATTAATAGAAAAGAATTGATCAATTTGAATAATTTTGTGATACCTGTTTGTTTCCCATTGAAGTTAGTTCATGTTTTAATTTATTTTATAGAAAGAATGGCGACTCCAAAAGTTGTTGCTGCAAGCCTACCATTCAGACACAAGAAATCGGCTTTTGTCACACCATTACCAACCAAGTCTAAAAACGATTCTGAATCACTACCCGAAAAAGATGTCAAAACTCAAATTGTTCGTCCAGTTGTTTCATCTGGCACATCCTCTCATTATGTCAAAGATGTGGCCATAGTTCCACCATCATCTGGGTCAAATAATTCACATAAAAATACAGAATCTACACATCAATCTCAAAGCAAACAAAAATCAATAGAAACATTAGTTCACTCAAACAAACATTCAGACAATTTCGAAAAGGAAACCAACATTCCATTAATTTTACAGTCTAAGGAATTGTGTAACAAAGGGACTGGAATCCAACCAAATGTTGTTTCTCCTTCTGATATCAACACAAATGTAAATGTTTCGAATGTTAGAAATCAAAAAGTAATCTCAAGTGTAAATGTTCCAAATGTTAGAACTGAAAAAGTAACCTCAAGTGTAAATGTTTCAAATGTTAAAACTGAGAAAGTAACCTCAAGTGTAAATATTCCAAATGCTAAAACTGAGAAAGTAACCTCAAGTATAAATGTTCCCAATGTTAAAGCTAAGAAAGTAACATCAAGTGTAAATGTTCCAAATGTTAAAGCTAAAAAAGTAACAAGTGCAAATGTTAAAACTGAGAAAGTAACCTCAAGTGTAAATGTTAAAACTGAGAAAGTAAATGTTGACGCAAATGTTACTCAAAGTAGTGAGGCAGTCCTTACACCCATGACTGTTAAAAGAAAATCTACAAGTGTTGGATCCGACAGGTTAGTATAGTTAAGATATCATCCATTTAGTTAAAGACTTTTTATACGCCCACATTGAAATGTGGTTGTCGCTCCCGTCCGTCCGGCGTCCACAATTGCTTGTGGACGCTCTAGAGGCTAAAGTTAATATCCGATTGACTTTTAATTTATACACAGTGTTTAAGGTCATAAGACGAAGAAGCCTATTGATTTTCAGAGATTTCAAATAATTAGTGCCAGAGTTGTGGCCCTTGATCACTTCAAAAAATCTTGTGGACGCTCTAGAGGCCAAAGTTAATATCCGATTGACTTTAAATTCATACAAAGTGTTTAAGGTCATGAGAAGCCTATTGATTTTCAGTGATTTCAGATAATTAGTGCCACAGTTATGACCCTTGATCACTTCAAAAAAATCTTGTGGACGATTGACTTTAAATATATACATAGTGTTTTAGGTCATGAGACGAAGAAGCCTATTGATTTTCAGCGATTTCCGACAATTAGTGCCAGAGTTATGGCTCTTGATCACTTCAAAAAATCCTGTGGACGCTCTAAAGGCCAAAGTTAATATCCGATTGACTTTAAATTTATACACAGTGTTGAAGGTCATGAGACGAAGAAGCTTATTTATATTCAGCGATTTCCGATAATTAGTGCCAGAGTTATCTCCCTTGAACTTCCAAAAATCTTGTGACGCTAAAGAGGCCAAACTTATCATCCGATGACTTTAGATTGATACACAGAGTTTAAGGTGTTGAAACGAACAAGTATTTTGATTTTCAATGAATTTTGATAACTGAACAGCTAAATCCATGATATTAAATGTTTCATGTATATACTAATTGTTAGCATGGGGTAAAAATTTATAAAAAGCAATCAAATTCTAATGATTTTCTGATAATTACATAATGAATTGCTCTTAATCAGTTTTTAGTGTATTACAAATGTTTCATTACCGAAAAAAATAAAAATATGTGACGACCCTTATTGACTGCCCGGACGATTAGCTGCTGTGGGCGTATGTTGCCTGGCAACCTATCTTTATATAGATTTTGCTGCTCATTAATTATTATCAGCTGCTTCCACATTAAAAATTGTTTCCTTACCAGTCTGATGTTTTTATCGCTTGTTTTTTATTATTTCAGTGATAGAAAGAAATTACGACAATCTTTTAACATGTCTGAAGAAGAAGATTTATTATTTGGAGATGATGATGACAACAACTTCACACTGTCGTCTGAGAAATATGATGATGACGACGATATTTTAGGAGATATAGATGCTTTGTTAGCCTAACAAATTTCAGATGTTCATAATAAGAATAATTATTTTATGTGTTTTCAAGCTTGCTAACACTGTTTGAATATTTTTTTGAAAATAAGGGATACATTTTAATCCTTACTTGTGAAGTGCAATTTAATCATGTTGCTCGTCTTGATTGTAGGAACTTTACATGTATATATTATGATATGAAAGTGCTAATTGATGATGAGAATAAATGAATACAATTATTACATATATTAAACATTTTATCGTAACACAATGATTTGTATTAAAAGATCTCAATTTCATTTATAATCATACAAAACAATGTCAGGTTATCAACTTTGTATTAAGACAATCATGTTTCATATTTTGTAAAGTCTAAAGATGATTAATATAAGAATGAGTAGTATGGTTTAGCGTAGTTACATTTTTTTCCTATAAGTAACAAATATCTTATGAATTTTGTAAATACAGTAACAAGTGATTGTAATGAGAAACAAAAAACATTTACATCTGTACATTTTTGATCTCCTTGTAATATATATATATGTAAAAAATATCATCCATACACTAGCATTTGTTACTTCAGTTAGCAGAGTGTATATCACTGATTTTTGATTTTGAATAATTAAAGCCATTTTACAACTTGAAAGGTTTATTTACCCAAAGGTTTTAAAGCTAGAATATAATACTTGTTCATAATAAGTTTTGCAATTGAAAAAAGTACATTTCTTTAAATTATGACCATTCATTGTCTTGTTTTTGATATACGTTAGTTTATCATACATGGTTTAAAGTGTTTAAATTAATGAGTTCAATAGCAACTTGCTATATATTTTATTTGTTTATAGTCAGTCATAGGTTTATGTTGTTCAAGGTACTGTCAAACTGCAGTGTACATTTATTTATTTATCATGAATTCTGATTTAAATGTTTTGACTTTGTCTGTGCAATGAAACAGTCAAAAGATATACATATCACCATAAAGTATTGAATGTAAATTATACTGTATACATTGTTAAATTTTTGTTTTGTTTAATCCTCAGGACATGGAGGATAATAAAATTTATTATTTCAGTTTGTTTAATCAGACTTTACTTTTTGAATCTGTGATGCGCTGCATCAACTGGCGTAGTTTCAATTCCTGGTTGTGTGTGGTGGTATGAAGTATGGTCCAGTTTCCTCCCACTGCTAAAGACCCCTATTCACAAGCGAATTACAAAATAAGTTGAACCATATGTTAGTCACAAAGTGAACTAATTTTAAAGATTCATTCTCACCGAAGTATTTAGAGGGTAGTTAATCCAATGAAAGTATGGTTTTATGGAAAATAGTCACTCAATCTTTCTGGAATTTTACTGGATTATCTGAAAAACACCCATAGGATGCACACAAGGAAAAATTGTAAGGGTGCCTTTAACTGACAGCCTTTCTGCTCAAGTGACATAAGGAGTTCTTATGTGTTCTGCATCAACTGGGGCTAATAAATTTGGGTATTGTGCTATGATTATAATTTTGCCTAGACAGCAATTTATTTTGAATTACTACTGTCAAGGGTTCTTTTACATAAATGGCACTCTGTCTTGCAGCACTGGGAAGGGGAAACCTGTTGAAAAACCCCTAATAACTTTCTTGTCTAAACCCTAGACCTGGTAAGATAATTCTGAGTCGCTGTGGCTGCTATGCTGACGGCTATGATCCCACTGCTAAAGACCCCTGTGCGCAAGCGAAATATTGAAATAAAATTAAACCATATGTTAGTCCCGAAATGACAGTTTGTGCTGAGTGGACGTTAAATCCTGTTACTCTCTCCCTCTCTCTGACGGCTATGAGAACATTAAGAGACTTTAGGCCTCCAGTAGACAATGATTCAACTGCTGAAAAGACAGTTGGCAGAGGATAATCCAAGAATTTATGATAAATGGACACCGACTAATGTCAAATGTAAGATGAAAATAGATTCGTCCTCAATCAATGTGTGTGACAATCATGACTGGTAGTTTTGAGCTTGATATGATGTAAACTTTTGTCTCGAAAAATTAGTTTGAATATGTTTCTAGCCCCATTAAAAGACCAGAACATTCAATTTTCTGTTAATTATATTCCTGACAGGCTATCGGAAGACAACCTTTAAGACCACAGCATTATTCCCTGTGCATCCTTGTGAATTATTGTCAAAATATTTGTTACGTTTGTTTTTATATGGTCAAATGAAAATGTGGTCATATATTGCGTTGGCCTCTGTCCAGCAATTTCCACTTATAACATCTAGAGTTATAGCCCTTGTTTCACTTTGTTGTACCTTGTGAACACTCAAAAGTATGATCTGTATTTAATTTAAAAGCATTACTAATTTTGTAAATCGAAGAACTTTCTCAGCCAAGGCTGGAATCGAACACCCAACCCCAACCAACTCTATTAGTGACGCCATAACATCATAAAAAAATCGTCATGATCTGTGTGCAATATAAGAATGCACTATTAATTATTATTATGAAAAAAAACAACTGTAGATATAGACCCTTCACGTTGATGGATGTAGCTTCATGATCTAGAATTTGCCATAACTATTTTTTCTTTACTTTTGCATTTGTACAGACATAAAACATATGACTAAGGCAGGTTTAGTATCTGATTATAACAATCTAGACTGCTGTATTTCTTTCAAAATGCTTTTGGTTAAGACTGTTTTGTATCAAATTCATACAGTCAAGTGCAGCATTGGAGACAGGGGAATGGATTTCAAATTTGACCAAATTAAAAGCAAGAAGAGGATTCTCGGTCAATTGCGAAATCATGTCTGAAAGTTCATAATAAATAAAATGTTGATTGGTCAATCATGGATCTCCATTAACTTATGCAAAAATTGAATGTGGAATAAATATGAATTGTCACTACCGGTACATTAGATTATATTTTTTATTTACACAATTTTGTACATATTTTACAATTTAACAAATTCCGAGGCTTAGTTCATATTATTATATATAAAAGTATGTTATTTTCATGTTTTTAATTCTACTTGATCAATGGGAAAAACAATCATCACAAACAACCATAATAACAATTCATGAAAGTAACAGTTGAAAGCTTGACATTCTTAGGAAATAAAAACTGACACAGACAATTTATTCCTACACAAAATTTATTCCTGTCTGGCAGTTATTCTTTAATCTTAGGCATATTAGAATCTTGTCCTGTATCAGTTGATAGAGAGATTAAAATTATCTAATGCAAATTCTAAAGATGGAAGTATGTTATTATTCAGGTAACATTTCAAGTAGAATAGGGTTTGGTGGGAAAGGACTTTCTACTGATTGCTATCCAATACTTTCCAAGATGTGGAACAATAAAATTGCAGGGGTTAGGAGATATGATTGTTGAAGGCAAGAAACCATTTTATACCTATAGTCTGTATAGCTAGGACTACATTTTCCAAATGTAACTCAATACATATGAAGTACATTAAAGTTAATGTTCTTAGCAATCACACGTTGAATAGATATTCTTCCTTTTCACAAAATGAAATAAATTAAACTGTAATTCAATAGTAGAGTTTTAAGTATGCCAATTTTCTAAAGAATTTCTTTTCTTCTTTTGTACTAAATAACTGAAAATAAAAAAAAAAACAACTAAAGATATACACGTATGTAAGAATTAATGATTCAACACAAAGTTCCAGGTGAAGCTATTAACTGTATGATTTGAAAACAGATCTGAAGAACAGCATTATACAATGATTCAACTTTCTAAATGCAATGCTTACTATAGAAGTAAATGTATTAATATTTCGACAAAGAACATCCATTTTGAAAACATAACCCACCACCACTCTATAGGCTATACCCACCAGGTCTGTTCTAGGTTTAAAATCATTGTCAACAAATGGAGATAACTCCACAATTTTCCAATTGATATTTTTAAAATTTCTATTGTGTTAGACCCACATGCACAAAGTACTATTCATCTAAGTTTTAAAAATGTCCAACAAAAAATTTGTCCTGTGTCATGTTCACAAGCTATAAATGCAAAAAAGGACTGCAAAGATAACTCAAAATATTAAAGTTACATTATGGGAGATAAGATAAAGAGATGGCAGTTCTCACTATAATAGTTAAAAACTACATAGTGTTAAGGTAATGTGCTGAAAATTTCAGTCAAATTGATCCACTATTAGCCGAGAAAAAAGCGTTTGAAATATTCACATAGCCTCGGTCATCATTACTCAAATCATTAATATAAACAGCATAGTCTCAATTATCCACTTGATTTATTTAATTATCAACGGCCATTAAGAAGCATATAGGATTTTAATCCGCCAACATCAAAGGATAGCCTTGACATCAAGAGTTTATTATGGTCTGGATATGTTAATTAATGTGTAATTGATTATTTAAATAACATTTCAGTCCTAAAGAAAGACCTGCAATAAGCAAATTTTGTTCTTGCAAATTTTAAAATTTGAGATGTATGATGGTCCAGGAACAATCTCACCAAGTTGTTAAAAGATTCAATCAAGAACGTTGTACAGTATCGCCGTCACAAGATTTTGGGAATTTGAATGTAAACAACGAACAGGAACACTATGAAATACCCAATTGAGAAATTCTAAAAATTTGATAGGATTTCTCCTAATAGCACATGGACAATTCCACTAAAGGTAAAAACTTATTCTGTAAAATAGGTAATCAGGAATGTTTTATTAATAGCTACTGATATTGTTTATACCAACCTTATCAGTATTTTTATGAATTGTGCTTTGAACACTAATCTCTGGTAACATAACTGGAGCTCCACCAAAAGACTGGTGCCATTGTACTTGTCGATTTCTAGGATTACTTTGATCATAGGTACCAGGACTAAAGTAAAAATACATAAAAGAATTATTTAATTAATATCAGACAATGTAATACTTTGATCTCATTTATAACCTCATGGCAATTATCTGCTATGTCCTGTGATTGATATTGGGCATATTGGTACGTAGGTCAAAGCTCTTTTCATATTCAAGTACCGGTACCATAATTACGTGGCCTGATATAAAAAAAACAAGTTTATATTTTTTGATTACTTAATTGACTGCAGACTTATGCCAAAGGGACAAAAGACAACAGATGCATTCGTAAACTTTGTTAAACTTTTAACACAATATCAACAAAAACAATTTGCATCATATGTATTGTGATATCATACAAACAACCTGAATTAATGTGGTCAATGTATTAGATATATTAAGTGATAATATATACAGAGACATAAATGCAAGCTTAGTTCATTTTGCCAATTCTCAAAATCATAAATAACTACCGTTAAATATCACGTTTAAAATGAGCAATCTTGTCTCAGAAAAACTTGGGCAATTCTGCAAAGCCCCCTCCCTCCACCACACCATACACTTAGTGATATATAAAGTAACAATACCTAAACAGTGATAACAAAATGCCATACACAAAACAGATCATGTGTAGATCTTAGCTGACAAGTGTTATTTAAAAACCTGGTTGAAAGAAATAATCTGTGATGTCAGCATCACAGCATCACATTCTTACCCTGGGCTTGCTTCCATAATAGAAGTTGAACTTTTTTTTGTCTGAAATCTCTCTGCTCCAACTTCAAAAGGTTTTTTAGAGGTTTCAAATGTTTTAGGGTCTGTACATGTTTTCTGATACGTTGTAGGGCAAGGATTCTGGATCTAAAATTATAAGATAATGAAATGATAATTCATAAATAATTGTCATTTTTTGTATTCAGTAAAATGAATGAGGTAATATAAGCAAATCACAAAACACATTCATGGCACTTACTAAATTTAATCATTTCCTTTGATTATCAACTAAAATAAATATTTTAATATCTGCTCCTAAAAAAAAGGCTAAAAGTTTAAAGTTGATTAAAATACAGACTGCTCATGAATGTGAAGCTTAAATTGGTTAAGTTGTTTAACGAGTCATTATGCAAGAGAAAAATTTGCCTACTGCCAAACCTATTACAGCTTCAAATTATATACTGCTAAATTGCAATTTAGACATTTATTTACATGACAAGTCCATAATCAACTCTTTAGAGAAACCAGATGGCTTATATTGAGTGGATTAGACATTATAAATGCCAGCCTATCAAGCCAAAATTTTCCAGTAGGCTAATACATAATGTTATTAAAGTGCTGTAAAAGGACTGAATGGCAAAGGAGACTTTATTTAAAGAGCTAATCCCGATAATTTTTTGGAGAGTAAAACTGCTTAATTTTGTGTTAAAATCGCTCACAATCCTCTACCTATGGGCAGAGAACTCAGTATTTGTGATATGTTTTCAAATAACTTAAACCCTGCAATGTGCATCTGGAAAGGAAACAAGTGTCACAAGCTGTATTGTGTGGTGTCTACTTAAAACCAAGCTTCTTTTATAAAAAATAATGTGTGAAATTTACCTTTCGATATCAAGTACAGTACATGGGTCATTCACTATATAGACCTCTCAATTATCAAACGTGAATCGATTATCAGTTTTGGCATCCAAACGACTCAATATTTTGAGCTGAAATTTTGAGACAAGGTAAATACACCAGTCTTCGATATTTTGGCATTTAAATTTCATACATACCGGTACTCAGACTTTTATTTTTGAGACACCGTCTAAAACAGGATTATATAGTCCCTTTAATATTGCTGGGTAAGGTGGGTCCTACTTGTGGTCGAAGATAATGAACTGTGCGGTAAGTTTCTGCCTGCCAACAACGATCAGCAAAAATCGAGCGTTCTTGTCACAACATTGGCTGTTCAGAATAACGAAATTTGACAGAATACATTAATTTTCCCTTATCTATTTTTGGACTATTATGGCTCGAACATCCATTTCTTTCCCTAAATCTCACAATGTTTCTTTCACTTTTAGTTTAATATAAATTTCTTTACTGGATAGACCTACTGGCAGACTAACATGTTATCCGTCAAACAAGCCATATGTTTGACACAGTACAAGTTCTGTCAGTCTGTAGGTCTTATAAGCTTTACAAGTCAACTTACAACAGTATGTTTAGGGATTCTTGCAGCTGTTCTTGCACCAAGTGTATAACCTTTCTCACTAGTAATCTTATGTTCAACACCATACCAAAAATTTGTTTTCTGTAAAAATTATAATAGGAAAAGTAAAAATAAATGTTTTAAAATATGTTAGATAATTTAAAGGTCTACCCTATAACAAAATTACAACCAAATATTATAATAAACATTAGGCAAAGGTCTATAGAACCAGATCAAATTTCCCACACATACAAAAGAACAGGACCGGATTCCCGTTCAGTTGATTCAGTTATCTAGGAAACCAACGGCTGGTTGTATATCAATTTCATTGAATTTAATCACCTCTTTAAATATTTGAAAATTTAGAACCAGCTCTTTTTACTATTATTGAAGCAGGCAATACAGATGACCGATTTTCTGGTTATGTAAAAGAACCTTTTTCAGATCACAGATTCATAAACTGCCACAATTTCGAATTTAAAGGAGCTAAATCGCTTATATTGGGGACTTAGAAATTGACACAAATGGGTCGCAATGCATATCAATTTATACAGTAATATGAATGTATATAAACTGATTAAACATTCAATTGTTTCCATTTTTACTGTAATTTCAAATTGGTTATGTTTGACAAAATATGCCAGAAGTATCAATCACATGGAAATCTTTGGCATCTGGTTATTTCAGTCTACATATCGATAGTAGTAGTAGGCTATTTATTATGGATGCTCTCCAGATAAGAATATGGGTCACCGTTTGACATGACTTGTAGAATATATCATATCTAGCCTAGTTCTTCAAATCCCTTGTAACAAATGGCACTGAAATGCAGTATGGTTGGCTACACTAGTCACAAGAATGGTAAAATATTTATTGTGTCTTAAATATTGGATTTCAGAAGCCCATCTTTTCCTGGTAAGACCACAACATCATTTTGTTGGGTTAGAATTTAAATTGTGAAAATAATTTGTGTTCTCAATGTCAAACACTTTGGATTAAATATTGAGTAATTAGAGGCTTAGTTAGTTTAATTTGAAGTTTTCTCTTTTTTTGTAGGGAGTAAAATATTGATGTAACCACACTATTATGGTAGCTTTGGTGAAAATTCTTAAATTCAAATACTTTTTGTGATTTGATCCAGATTGCAGAATGGTGGAATTAATATGATTTTAAAGTAAATTACACTCAATAACATTGAACACAGGGTAAGATAATAAAAATGTCTGATGTTTAAAGTACAGTAGGCCTACATCAAAAATGCTATACAATTACAACAATTACACATATAATTATATGTCTATATCAATAATTTCTATACTGAATTGTAAATAGCTAATACAACAGACTCTATAGTATAAACTGTTATTTACAATTTAGTATACAAATTATTGATATTTATATTGGCTGATAGTTTTACTAAATTAAAAGTATCTGATATCAGCTTTACAGATAACAACCCTTTTACTCTAGTGCTTAGCGGGAAACCGGATATTGAGCAGCTGAGTCTACTCCTTGTCCATTGTCCTGTATGGTGTTCACCATGGCGTTTTTCCTTTACAATGGAAAATTCCTATTAGGAACTCTGACCTGTATTGCATTCACAAGATTTCATAAAAAATTGTTAAAAAAATCAAACATAAATGAACTTTACAATCAAGTTCGATCGAGGTCTTCCTCATGGCTCAATGAGTAGGCTGTGCAATTTTTAAAAAAAAAAATCTGCCACAAATTGTGACTTAGGAGAGAAAATAATAAAATAAAATGTGGACAATTACTACTACCTAAGGCTAGATGAACAGACAGTCTTTGTTACAAAAGTGATGACAATGTGAAAAATGAATGAGGGCGTAGGGCCTATGCTTAAAAATTCCATTTGTTAATAAGTTAAAGTATCGTATAATATTAAATTAAACATTATTTTAATGTTGATCAAATTAATTTATTAAAGTACAATGTCACACCTCTTCATTTTCATAACATCCAGGTCCCCTATGTGGTGCACCTCGCAGTGGAACAACTTCATTCCCAAATCTATTTGGTGGCATTTTCGTAGGAAACAATTCCCTGTCCAGAGTTGTCATAAATGACACATTGGGTTGGCTTTCCACTGAAAATACAATTGTTATTCTTATAAATGGTGAACTGCATAGCTCAACTATCAATTGCTATCTTTGTAAAATTCTAACAAACAGTAATAATAGGGTCACACCATCTAATTAAATGAAATTGGGCTGAACCTCATACCTTTCTGTACCAAACGAGCCAGGCCTAATGAAGTCATAAATAAACTTGCTTACTAAATGCCATGCAATATGTGCTTTGATTTATGAGGGAAATTTTGCCCGACAGGGGCAGGGCTGCTTCTCCTATTTTTTTTATTTCTATGTCCCGGCCCTCAATCTTAATACTTGCACAGGGAGCGAACCCAAGACATCCTACCTAGTACTAGTAACCTTGCTGGTTAGTGTCATGCCCCATATGGTATGGGAGAAGCAAGCCTACACTTAAAAACCATTAAAATTGATTCATAGGCTCTAGGTCAATGTAACAATTGGTGGGCTGAGGATGAAACATAAGAGAGAGAGAGAGAGAGAGAGAGATATGGTTTGACTTCCAAACTAGGTCACTTTGGGACTAACATATGGTTAAAATTTTATTTCAATAATTCGCTTGCGTGTAGGTTTTTTTTAGCAGTGTGAGGAAACCGGAGTGCCCGGAGGAAACCCACGAGGTTGAGAAGGCGCCCCTACATACGCTCACACCAGGGATCGAAACCACAGTCACAAGCCAGAGGCGAACGGCCAGTTAGAGGTTGAAGCGCAGCACTCTAGATCACTAGGCCATCCTAATCCCTCTATGAAACATTTATGACTCTGCAGTAGGCCTATACTGGCTATACATAGGCCTAGCCTACAGTACTATAATTCAAGAAGGGGTTGGGGAGCTTATGGTATATTCTTTATTATAAAGCCTGTCATTGTGAGTCTACTGACAGGGTTTCAAATCTCCGGTTGTACTTGACAGGTTGTAGCCTGTTCAATCTTGTGGGATTTCCCCGGGTCCTCTGCTGCGGTTTCCTATCACTAAAGAACCCTACACGCAAGCAAATTTTTGAAATAAAATTTAACCATATCTTAGACCTGAAATGATCTAGTTTGTGTTGAGTGGACGTTAAACCCCATTTCTCTCTCTATATATAATTCATGAATCAAAGATTAAGCCTAGGCCCTAGAATAAAAGTTAAAAGACTAGGCCTTGAGGCCCAGCCCCATAAAGATCACAATGAGTGACTTAATTACTATAATAATACTTGCACCCTCATTGTGTTAAGGTTACAATTGATACAGTCTAAGAACCATTACGCAAGTTCAAATAGGTTCCAACGCACAATTGGCAACACATATTACAATTACAGTTTGTATTGGAATATCACAAATAGTGAGGACTGGACCATTAAAATAGTTATCGAACAGTTTTTCTTTGCATAGCGATGTTTATGATGTAGGCCTAATGATGTATTATGCAACTTGCCGCCATGACACCGGCCAGTTGAAATTTCGCGTAGCAGTTTGGTTTCATCAAATCATATAATTATGCAGCAAGGTTTCACCTTTATTTCAATGGCAATTGATTTATTATATGTAAAGCTATATGTGCAGTACAGTTTTGGGTTAGTTTACGTGTAAATTGAGGGAGCATCGGCCAGTAAACTTTTTGTAGTCATTTGACTAAAAAACTTGTGCCTGGTGTAAGACGGAAGACATCAGTAGTGGAACCATTTCTATGAGTCACATTGAGTGACTATGCAAATGTGTAGAACGCATTACTGCAATTACCATAAAGAAAAACTGTTCGGTAACTATTTTAGTGGTCCAGTCTTGACTATTTGAGATAGAATTACTTATTTCAGTACAAACTTTAATGATATGTGTTGACAAGTGTGCATTTAATTTGACCCTATTTGAACTTGTGTAAAGGTTCTTAGACTGTATACCAGGCAATCATATTTGATCTGACTCCTTTTACATTCCATCACTTTTACATTTACCCCCTCCTCTCCCCAACAAAAAAAACAATCCCCAATTTTCTTTTTATTAACTCCCCACAAATATTTTTTTAAATACCGGTACCAGTACTCCACTAACCTATAAATTCTGGGTTAGGGTCAGTCATGTCAGATTAAAACCTATAAATTCAGGGTCGGGTATGTAAGATTAAAGCCTATAAATTCAGGGTTAGGGGTTCAAGATTACAACGAATGAGTGAGACAAAATCTATCTTCGACGTGTATCTATTCCAATACGAGAAAAAGGAGTCAAAACACTAGTGACTTGATAATAAATACAAGGCTTAACTACTACTAGTGCCAAAAACATATATTTTTCGACAAAACACAGAAATTCAACATAGGCCTAATCTTTTTAAATAAACACTCGTACACGAAAGAACAAATCGTCTTTTCATTTACCAACTTGTTATTTACTTCCTGTGATGCCACAGCAATGAAATGTTGAGACACAAAAATGGGAGTCACATCAAACATGAGTGCCGACTATAGTACTAGGCTACTTACATCTTAAAGTAGTGTAGGCCTAAACTCACAGTCACAGTTTACAAGTATTATATTTATAAGCTTAGCTACTATATCATATATGGTGTTCGTAAAAACTTACCCTGCATAGCTATTTGTTTCTTGGGAAACAAAATCACGGCTTCAATGACTATTATACAGTAATACAAATAGTATGGAAACTAGGTTATAGTTATTAATTATACTTTACGGAACCGTCTTTTCTGAATAGCGTCATTGGTTGCTATGTACAAAAACGGTAACTATGTAAGTTTTCTGGCACGTCGTAAATATGCTGTTTTGTGGTCGTCTGAATGTCGTAAATAAGACCTATTTCCGGTAACCGGGTCATGGACTAAAGGCATGTTATCGTTGAGCATTTTGTCGGCTTTACATAAATAACTGTCAACAATATCATGCTTCTCATGGTTTAATTTAAGTGGCTATAGTTTCCTTAACGAAGACAAGAGACATGAGCATATTCTAGGTATTCTCCGTCGACTCAGGTCCATTTAAAAATAATTATTATTATTAATATTATCATTATCACCATTTCGACTTCGAAGTTCGAGAGTTCGACTTCGGGTCTTCTCAATCTTCGTTGAACGAAGTTTAGACAATCTTTTTCATTTATTTGATTTAAGCTTTATCACCTGCCGAAAAGTTTATGAAGAAGAAGACAGTACCACGTTACAATTAGAATACAAAGGTACTGGTTAATTAGGTACCCTGCCTCATTTCTTGACCCTCTGTCACTGTCACGTGTAGTGTGTCTGAGATTAGGATTAGGAGGATTTAGGAATATATATGTTATGTAGACAAGAAGAGTTTGTGAATATAAACCAAGCTAATTGGGACCATAAGTCTAAACTGACTTGGACTACATTCCAGGCTTATTCGGACCACATGATAAAAAATACTAGAAACTAAGATTTTGAATTGAATTAAAGGGGCTAATTCAATAATATTTGGGGCCTAGAAATTGACACAATTCGGTCGCAAGCCATATAATAATGTAATATGAATGTATGTAAACGGATTTACATTCAATCGTTTCCGTTTTTACTCTAATATCAAATCAGTATATTTGGCGAAGTACACCTGAAGTCTTGATTGAATCACAATATATATATAGCGTCTGGTTATTCCAGTCTACATAATATTTATTGCGCATGCTCACCGTTTGAGATGTAATGTGGAGTATACCTAGCCTTGTTCTTTGGGTCCGTAGCTGAAAATGAGTCTGGTACACGATTCGTGTACCAATGGTAAAAAAATTATTGAGTCTTAAATATTGGATATCAGAAGCTCGTCTTTTCCTGTCTTTATTTAAATAAATTTTAAAAGTGTAGCTTGAAAATATGAAATTGTAGCTTTAAAGTAAGGCTATAGCATGACTATAATAGGTGCTTTTATGTACGTCAATTTATGTTTTATATTCCATTTTGTTATGTCATGGTGACTGTATTAATTTATCTCATAAATCTTATGTAAATTATTATACGTTTTATGCAATTTAAACACACCATATTTATTTTATTTTATAAACTTCATAGTTTGTTTCAGAATCCATTACCGTATATATATTGTGTGTAATAATGTGTTGTAACAATACTGTTTAAAGGGACAATCCCGATAAGAACAGAGTCTCAAAAATTAAAGTCCGAGCATTTATGAAATTTATGGACCAAAATATAGAGGCATGGTGTATTTGCATTGTCTCAAAATTTCAGCTCAAAATATTGAGTCGTTTTGACGTTAAGGTGGACACTGCTTATCCGGACACGTAACCCTTTTAAGATTTAGGGTCAAGTTTTTCATTGGGTGCCCTGATAATCGATTCCCGTTCCTTGAGAGGTCTATACAGTGAATGACCCATATACTACACTTGATAACAAAAGGTAAATTCCACCTACATATTATTTTCATAGAAAAAAGTCTGATTTTATCCAGATACTGTATAATACAACGGTCTCCATTTCCAGATGAAGACTGTCAGGTTTAAGTTATTTACAAGCATATCACAAATATAGGGTTAGTTGGTCGGCCTTAGGTAATGAGTTTTAAGAGATTTTAACACAAAATTAAGCAGTTTTATTCCCAAAAAAGTTATTGGGATTGGCCCTTTAAACCAATTTTTGTTAATTTCAATAAGTCATACAAATACTAGCAAGACAGTGGCATAACGGAAATCTGAATCCATTTTACATATATATATATATATATATATTGTGTGTAATTATACGAATTAATTCCAATAAAGCATACAAATTTGAAAACTAATACCAGCAATACAGTTAGTTGCATAACAAAATTAGGTTATTTCGAATATGGTGCAGTCAAAATGTTTATATTCCTACCTTGTTCAGAAAATAAACATAATAGATTTATAGACTCAATTCTTACACAAGTAAACAGGAAGGCAGCATCGTGGAAAATGTAATATTTTACTACATGAAAATTACTAAAATTTTACTGACAGCCATTTGTACCAGTCAAGTCATCCACAAGCAAAGTCGTCCACACATGTTGGTGGAGTCATCCACACCTGTTGGTGGAGTTGTCCACAACTATTGGTGATGTCGTCCACGACTAAGAATAAGACTCAAACACTAGTACATTAGTTTTTTGACAACAAAAATCACATAAACGAGTTATCTCCCGTGAACCTCCGATTTGGGTACAATGCAGCGAGGCATGTTAAATTCAACAATATTGTTATTTTGTGTTTCCACAGTAAACAATTTTTGGAGTTATTGGCCGTTAATATTTGAGTTATTGGGTAATTTGAGGCAAATTGTTATTTTGGGTAATATGAAGCACGTACTAATCATGATACATGATGATATATTTGAAATGAATTCTGGTAGTCTTTCAAATAAATACACCAATAACACCTTCATCTGGCTTGTAGAGAGGTCAAAACAGTTATTCTTTATATTATAATTTATAAAGTATTATGCATTTCAATTAAATGAGTTTGATGGGAGGAATCTGGGTGTCGTTCTTCAAAACGATTGTATACTACAATAGTTGTGGCAGCTACAATCAACTTTACAACTATCGTAAGTAACAGTTTAATTGCGTTCCTCAAAGCTATTGTAAGGGAATTGTAAGTCTAACAATTGTAAATCGTGCGATTGTAAACTTACAATCGTGATCTTCTGTGGGAAAGAGAGAAAAATCGATTTGACACTACATCCGATATGTGAGAGTTACCTCCCCTCTCCGGCAGACGACAACAACAATGTCAGAAGACGACACAAAGAAAGTGCTGTGGATGTCCCCCAACTCCGAAAAAAATCCCCCGTGTCGCAAGAAATCTTAGCGTTATCAAGACTTTGTTTTCAACGCTGAGTGCATGAGAAAGCTTTGTGTCGGAAGACAGACGTGATTACAGCATGTTAATCAGCTTAAAAATTGACAACCTCGTCATCCTATAGGCCTAGCGGGAGAATATATCAACATCAGAGAAGACATCTAAAACATGGGTCCTGTCCCTGAATATCCTATCAGGACCAATCTTGTAGGGTTACAATCGTTTTGAGGAAAGGGGCCCTGGGTGTTTCGAAGTGAATTCTGGTGAATTTGGGTGATTATATGTGAATTTCGGTGATTGTAAATGAATTCCGGTGATTAGCCCCCCCCCCCCCTCCCACGGATGATCACACAGAACTCGGCACAAAAAAAATCTACTAATACCCATGTCCCAAAAGTAAACTATGACGTGTGGACATAAATCCCGAAATTAAACTAAGCCTTGTGGACGACTCCACCAACGAGTGTGGATGACTCCACCAACGGGTGTGGGTGACTCAACCAGATATTCCGGTGTGGACGACTATGCTTGTGGACGACTTTACGGGCATTCACAGCCACAATAGGAAATTTGTGTGATTGTTTATTGGATTACTAGGCTTGTCTTTGATTAACAATAAACCATGTGATAAGGTTCTTGTATATTGTTACCTGAGTCTAATTAACATTGTTCCATGTGTATTTGCTTACATCATTGCTTCATACATAGACTGGTGGCCAGTCTTCTCCACACACCAAAAATTGGCCAGTCCTCTCAAAAAAAAAAAAAAACGAAAAAAAAACGTAATCTCTAGAGACTGGACAAATAGAGCTTCATTCTCATCTAGTAGGTCAATCTGCATTATGTAGGTCGTGTGACGTCGTGCACGTGATTACTGCATTTGCACTGGCAAACTGGTGTAGGTGCGAGATGTTTGTTGTGGATAACAGTTATTGTTATTTAGTGATACTTTAACGATCTTAGAATTTTGTTGACGGACAATATCTGTCGAATGAACGGATACAAGGGATGGGATGAGGTGAATGAACATAAATAATTACACACGACATCATTATAACAACTTAACGAAGCCAGTTCATGCGTATCGGGACTAAGCCGAATGGCGAATGGAAACAAAAACGTGACATCAGCCCGCAGACGGTTTCAGCATGACTGCTTTGCACTCCATTCGAGACGCATGATTCATGAAGGTAAATATCGAACTTAATTTATCTTAGACATTACATTTATAAATTCGTGTCACGTGACTCGGGCTTGCTTGACAACTGTCAATCATTCCTAATAAGGAACAACGTAAAACAGGACAAGGAACGCCCATTTTATTGTGAAGCTCGCAAATTGTCCAGTCTCTGGTGCTGGTTACAGGTTTACTCAAATTTTTTTATATACAAATGGAAACGAAAGTGTTGGTTTACTAAAAATTAATAATTTTATATAAATCGAAATGTAAAATAAATAGAAGAGACTGGGCCAGTCTACTTCATTCATTACAAAATATTGCATTCATACTGGTATGCAGCAATTTGATGTAGGATTACAATTTGATACTAGGTAGTATCTTGTCATTCAAATAATAGTCTGATTTAGCCTTATCATGGTCCTAATCATCCAAGAATCTCCTCCCAATCAGCCAAGAATGTGAAGCATCTTCTCCGTGATTTAGCTCATTGGTATTGAAGTAATTACACTATTTATTGTCATTTTTGTCTTGTCAAATATCTTGTCATTTAAATAATGGTCCAAATGAGCCTTGTCATGGTCCGAATCAGCCTAAAATCTCGTCCCAATCAGCCAAAAATTTGGTCCCAATCAGCCATGGTCACAATCAGCCGATTACCTATGAATAAAGGCAATAATTTAACAGAGCACAAATAGTGGAGTAGATATTTGCCATTGGCGAATAGCCTAGAACGATAAGGATGGTTATTCCCCATTTGTTTTAGTGCCCATCATTCTTGTAGATTGTTGGTGCTTTTATTTTATTTTTTATTCAAAATACAGAGACCAAGAAAATGAGGTATTCATTGTAGGATGAAGTTAAACTATTTCAAGTGCTTGGTAGCATTACCACTTGTCAATACATGTGATAGGACAGAGAATATCCATTTAAAAAAAAAAAAATGGCAAAGTACAAAAATGAATGGTGATTAAGTCTTTGCCATCCTAATGACGTGTATCCTCTGCCTAACTTGGCATCATATTTGTTTTTAAATTCTTCCACGTCCGCCTTCAAATGAGCATAGTGGTATATACATGTTGTTCTGCTTGACATTGGTGCAAATAAATAATTTTTTAATTCCAAGCAGTTGGAGCACTATAGGGAGACCTTTCTATTTCCCATCCAAAGATTGACATAAACTAACTACGAGTCAATCAATTTTTGTGGGCCATCAGTTATTGTCAAGCAAGAAGCAAGTGCTTAAAGGTTGGGATTGCACTTTCAGGGTTTTCAGCAAAAATATATTTTTGGATCATTCCCATTTTTTCTTCTTGTCAAAATTCTAAGGGTGGTAGTTTGCCATTTATAGATGTTCAGGAATTTTAAGCCTGGCAATTACAGTTGTAGTGAGCTTGTCATGTTAATAAATGTAAATAATAATTGTTTGTCTCTTTAAGACAAATTCTGCAAAATCGAATTTATATATATATATATATATATATAATATAGTTCCTAAACATACTCGAATTTCTCTCAAATACAAAATCCTTAAAAATAAATACAAATCCAAGAGGAAACATTTTTGTGGACACAGTAACGATTTTAATTAAATTTTATTATGTTCTGTGTCAAGCACAAAATGATAATAAATAGTTTTGATAAAATAAGGTCATATGATCTGTACTTTTAGAAAACATTCCATGATGTACAGATTATAATATTTTTGTCTCCAGCCTTTCAAAGAAACCAGGGGACTATTAAAGTGGGTTCGTTTGCCCGTCTGTCATACTTTTTGGGACATACTAACTCTAATTGAGCTAGAATGTTCAAACTAGGTGTAGGTGTTTATTAGGTCAATGCCTTGATGGAGTACGAAGATGAGCATTCTCTGCTAGGGGTAAGCAGAGATAAGCAAATTGATTGGTTGATGCTTTGACACACGATTACTTGAGCTCTAATTAAGTGAGAGTGATGAAACTTGGTGTATAGTTTCATTTCATCATTACCTTGACCAAGTTCTATAATGAACATTTTCTGCTCAGGGTAAGCGGAGCAATAAGCAATTTGATTGGTTGAGATTTTGGCACACAATAACTCGTCCTTCTAATTGAGGTAGAATGTTCAAACTTGGTGTAGAGGTTCATTAGGTGAATGCCTTGATGGAGTTTGGTGATAAACATTGTCAGAGATAAGCAATCCGATTGGTGATGCTTTGGAAATTAAGACATGAATACATCATACAGTGCAGTGTGCTATGAGAGAAATTTTGCCCAGACAGCAGAACTACGGCCTTTTCTTATATCTGGTTTCAAATCACCGATTGTACATACTACATGACGAGGAGTATAGATTCATCATATCATTACCTTGAATAAGTTAGATGATGAGAATTTTCTGCTAAGGAAAGATAAGCAATTTGATTGGTCAAGACTTTGGTTTGGAACATAACAACTCTGCTTTTAATTGAGGTAGAATGTTTAAACTTTATGAAGATATTCATTAGGTGAATATCTTGACTGAGTTTAGTGATTAATATTTCAAGCTAAAGCTAAGTAGAGGTAAGCAATTTGATGAGTTGATGCTTTGGGACAAGATAACTTTGACTTTGATTCTGTCTGATAGAAATGATGAAACTTAATGTATAGTTGATAATCAGTTCAACATGATTGCTTGTTACTTTTGAAAAAAATAAATGTGCCTAATTTAATATGTGTCATCTATTTTTGGATTTTGACGAGGGCCATCAGCCTCACTGTTGGCTTGTTTTATTTCAGATATATCTGTGTGTAGTTAGTGTGATAGAATTACATGGAAACATGTCTCGATCTTCTGAAGAAGTGCTTTTAATTGTCAACCATGTTCGTCAAAGAAAGACTGATGGAACATTGTATATGATGGGAGAAAGATTGGCATGGATGCCAGGTGGCAAAGATACTTTTACTATCAGTCATTTATATGCAGATATAAAATGTAAGTATTTATATTTTATATTCATTTTCACAAGTCTTGACATCATTTGTCAGACAAGCTGGAGATTACATTTGACATTGCTTCTTGTTATTGGTTTTCTGATTTTTTATTTACAAGAATTATACCACATTTTCATAATGTTTTAAAAGCTGTTTGTTTTTGTGGAGTCTCTCTCTTGTTATGACTTTTTCATTTTGAATGAATCCAATGACACAAGCAGCCTGAGACTATACTGTTTTGTGGATGCTTCAGGTTGGCCTTCAGATTCATTACCTTGATTTTGTATTGCTGTTTGTTTCTGTGCTGTACAGTTCTGCATCACTTACTATTATAATACCAGTAATTTGTCTCAGTTAGATGTATAGTACATGTAAATATTAAAGGTACTTTTTCAATAAATTTCATTATTTAAAGATATATAGTTTCATTTGCTACATTATCAAAATATAAAGGAAATTATGGTTGTGTTTTTTTGTAAATGTGTAGCTCAAAAGATATCTCCAGACACAAAAGAAAAGGTCCAGTTACAGTTAGTGTTTAATGATGGCGGTGCAAATACTTTTCATTTCAACAATCCAGAAGGTCGACCAGCAATGATAACAGATCGTGACAGTGTTAAAGAAATCCTTCAACAACTTTTACCCAAGTTTAAACGTAAAATCAGCAGTGAGTTAGAAGAGAAAAATAGGCAAGTAAAAGAAAGATATAATTCTTCTATATTTGAGTTCTCCAGATAATAGACAACACATTTTGTTAAAGACTTTCAAAGTTTGTCTATAGTATTACAAAGAGCTTCATGAGACTATGTGAATATTTTACAAATTCATTGTTTTAATTTTTTTTATTTAAAGAATATTACAAGACAATCCTGAGATATTTCAACTGTACAAAGATTTAGTTGTCAGTCAAGTGATATCAGCAGAAGAATTCTGGTCCACAATCTCAAATGTAAGTTTTTTGAAGAAATCTATTTTCGTGTCTATTTTCTATTTGTATGCACCCTGTTCAAACCTCAGACTTTGAGGCTTGCACATTAAATTACTCACATCATATGACTGTATAAGTGCAATCAATTGGCTTGATTTTTCTGTTTTGGATAATAATTTGATTTACCATGGAGATGAAAGCCACTATTATCAACTGTCAGTGCTACAATAATTGTGTACTGAAAACCAACAATCACATTGATTGAATAGAGTTAATCTGTTCTTTTCTCAATATTGTTTTTTGTTTTGTTGCAGAGATTATCAAATAATAGTAAAACAGAAGCTAAACAAACCGTAGGAGTTTCACCAGCATTTTTGGTAAGGATTTCATAGATTTATGTTCTTCATGTTTAGATTTACTTCTCATTAAACTGATATACATGTACATAATCTGAATGTTATATTCAATTTCATTGATTCTGATTTGTTGAAAAGTGTGGGTTGAATGCTGTTCAGCGAATGAAATCCAAAAATACATGAAGTAGTGTTAATAAAACAGCTTTGTTTTAGTACAGTACATTCGTGAAAATCAATTCATCTATTATATGAACCGTGCCAGTGTCCAGTTTGCAAAGTCTTGTAAAAAAAACTAACTGTATTCATAATTTTCATCATTATTTTATAAAATAACCATTTTAAAATCCAGTTTGTAATATACTTGTACATTTTTTTTATGGCAGGCTGATATCAAGCCCCAAACAGATGGGTGTAATGGTTTAAAATATAATCTCACTGCTGATATAATAGAATCTATTTTTAAAACATATCCTATGGGTAAGTATTTGGCCCCAAAGTATGAAACTTCCAACAACTTTATTAATATTTACACATAATTACTCTCTCTCTCTGTGACATGGAGAAATATTTCTGCACTACAGTAAAAGTCTGACTTCGGTCTTCTGTTCACGAAAAGCACAGTTAATCTACTTCAAACTGAGAAACCTTACTGCACATGTATAGGAATTAAAATACTTTTCTAATGATAAGCAGAAAATAGCGTTTTTGATGGCCCAATCTAGTTCAGATGGATAGAATCTGTTGCAATGCTTACATAGCTTTGGAAATAAGAAATATTTCAATAAAAGATAGAATTATGTGTGTGTGGAAAGGTAAATGAATTTTTTAAAAAGTGATGTCTTAATTGTTTTCATTTATTGATTTATTGTTTTAGTTAAAAAGAAACATGCAGAGTCTGTACCCCATCAACTATCAGAGAGTGAATTTTGGACACGTTTTTTCCAGTCACATTATTTTCACAGAGATAGAAGTACCCTGAGCAGTAAAGATTTATTCTCTGATTGTGCTAAAAATGATGAAGAAGGTAATTCTGTACAATATGTTAATGGGTTGATTTATGACACTTGGACTGTAATAGATTCAATCAAAATTTTAAAACGCATGAACTGTGATAGATTCAGTCAAAATTTAAAAACACATGAACTGTGATAGATTCAATCAAAATTAAAAAACACATGAACTGTGAAAGATTCAACCAAAATTAAAAAACACATGAACTGTGATAGATTCAATCAAAATTTAAAAACACTTGAACTGTGACATATAAATTCAAATTTTAAAACACTTGCTGTTTACTAGAGGCATTATTTAAAAATAAAAAAATGGTAAAATCATTTGTAAGAATTACATCTTACTATGGTAACTAGTAAAACCATTGTGAACTTTGTATTTATCTATATAAGCAGTATATTCAAGTAATAAGAACATCAGGACCACACTACACACAAAGCATAACTAATAAGACAATCCTGCTGACAAGACAAACTATGCAGACATCCCGAGAAATAAACAACAAATATCAAATCAAGTGAATGGATAAAAGATATAAATTTGTTTACCAAGTATAGAAAAGCTTAATTACATTGTATGCCTTTGTTATGTTATTTTTATTCACCTGATTATTGCATGATCTTTAAGTACCTGTACTTCATTTGTTGATTGTTTTAAAAGAAAGAGTTCTCTGTTGGCAGCCTTAGTTCTCAGTTGGTGCCTTGGATAAAAGATGTTATGTGCTGCCCCCCTAACTTTCGGGCAAGCCGATTTTTCGGGCAGACGGGTAAAGTGAAAAAGAAAATTTCATTTCATTTACTTGGCAAAATAAACTGTTCGAAAGCCATAAAATACTAAGTTTACGGGCTGGAATAGCAGGAAAACGTGTATGTGTCCATCAAATATTCCAAAATTTTCTTGGGCGGGTCCATACAATGTCAGTTCCGCTTCTTGGCCTCTCGAAGAAAACCGGCGTCGCTGTCTGTAGACCCAATTTTTTTCGGACATTTCTAGTTTTGCTTCCCTAACTGTTAACGAGCTCTAATATAACACTAATTTTACTTTTCTTTTACTTGAATACCACGATTATTATTTGTGAATGCAGCTGCAACAGTCTGATTGGATGGTTGAATTTCGGGTACAAATCCATTGGATACTTTTGGAGTCGCTCACACAGGCTAGAATAGCAGAAACACATTTGTGGTGGTTGAATTTGTAAAATTTTCTCAGGGAACGTAAGATCCCCAAACTCGGTGACATTTGATTGGTTGTTTGGAATTCGGGTCAGCCAGTACCAAATTGAAGTTGCTGTATTCACAGGCAGGAAAGCGCATTTGGTGCAGTTAAAATTTTCTCCAAACGGTCCTGTCTTCGTGGACGTGGACTGTAAATGATTGATTGGAATCAGAGTCAGCCACCTTTATTAGACTGTATTAGACCGCTTTGACATTGCTTTGTTTACGGGCTGAAATGGCAGGAAAATGTGTTTGCAACCGTCAAATATTCCAAAATCTTGTTGGGGACGGTCCATACCAGGTAAGCTCTGCTTCTTCGTCTCTCAAGGAAGACTGGCATCGTTCTCCGTAAACCCGAAATTTTTTCAGGAATTTCGTGTTCTGCCCCCCCTAACTGTCATCGAGCCCGTACGCCTATGGTTATGTGTATGGATATGTTGATCACAAATTTTTCTGTTTCTAGAAATGAAAGTAGAAATGTCAAAAAAAGTATGCAATCCGTTGATGGACTTGACTTTGGTATCTGATAATTCTTTTGGAGAGGTAAGTGTCAAAAGTTTTATGTGTCCACATTGAATGTGGATTTATATCATTGTCATCTAATCTGTTATTTATCAGTACTCAATTTAAGTGAAAACAGGAATCCCCATAATATGGAAGGATTGGTCAATTTATTGATGATTATAGTGGTTCAGAAAGACCCTTTAAGATTTTTCAGTCAGACTGCAATTTCTATAGAGAAACACCTAAAACTAGCAGGAACTATGATCAAATTGTATTCCTTTTAACCCCTATGCACCCCCCTCCCCCATGTCCCCCTGACCCGAAAAAGTTGAAAGAATACCTTTTTAGGGAAAAGAGTCAATTCTGAATCATATCAGTATGAAATCACATAAAGAAGACATTTTCATTTCACTATAATCATTCTGGAGCACTTTAAAATGCATCATCCATTTTCAGCAGCATGTACCCCCTGCCATTGTAAACAGTACTCATTTCATTTCACATTTTAAATACTTCAATAAAGTCTAACATAATTCTATCACATTGGGTAGAATAACCTGTTAATGTTCCTGGCTTGCTAGTTTTTAACTGGGAAATAAGAATAGAAATTCACAATAATATTTTGTGATTTTTAAAATAAGTAATGTTACAAATTGTTCTTTATGTTGTAGGAATATAGAGTTCTTTCAGAAGATACGAAAAAATCATCAAATGCAATTAATTTATCAATGATTCGCCGATTCAACCATCATTCTACTATGGTGCTTAAAGCTTGTGAAAACAATTCTCAAACAAACTCAGCTTGTGATAACATTGGTGATAGTAAAAATGACAATTCTGCACAGGGTAATGGTGTTGAAAGCGCTAATAGTAGTAACAATAATAATATGAATGGCCACATATCTGATGTTAATGCATCTACTAGTTCAAGTTCTGCAGAGGATCCCCCGAAAAAAAAGGTATAATTGTTTCTAAACCATTTCAAGATAGTCGTTTTTACAATATATTCAAATGTTAATTTTGCTTTTTACTTTCTATTGTGTTTAACAGTATAGATATCTCTTTCAAAAAGGATTATGAATATGGAACAGTTTGATAGAGTCAGTGACTGGGACCACAGGGGTGGTTTCCCTGCGCGTAAAATATTTATGGGCACTAAATTTCAAAAGAAAAAAGTAGCAATAATAAATAAGAAAAAAGTGCGCCCTCTCTCCGCACAGAAATTCTCCTTGGGTTCAAACATGCTATTTAATTTTTCAACATGATAGGTCAAATAAATGCTTCAATGGAACATTTATCCCCTAATAAGTTAAGTGTGACAAGCAGATTCCTTACTGGACTGATTCTGATTTTCTTTGATGAACAAGTGTAATGTTTCAACTGCCAGTTGTGATCTAGAGTTGCTTTAAAATTTATTTGAATATTATAACATTAGATGCATATTACAGTTGCTTGTGGGGTGAAGTGGGGGGGGTGCTAGTGATCAACAGGTTAGTTAGCACAATGATGGCCTTGCCGTAGCTGCTGGCTACTTTTGCCATACAACTGGCTGTTCATGACCAATCCAGATGTCACAGGTTCTGGTTTGATAGTTCTTCGAGATTAACCCAGCTTGATTTCGCTTTGTCAGTAGTTCAGGACTGAGGGGCTGGCAATTTTTTTTTAAAAAAGGGGGTAGGACAGAGTCTGAGTGGCTGGCAATTTAAAAAAAGGGGGTCTATTTGTGTGAATGGGAAGAAAAACTGAGGTCCACCTATAGCACATAAATGAACCCTTGACAGTTAGAATCTAATGAGTGTAGGCAGACACTCTGCTGTGTGGGTAAATTGAGTGGTGTGGCAGTAAAAGGAAACCAATGTGGATGACTGATATTAAATTTTTGGTGTAATTTGTGGTGTAATTTGCATAGTTTTAGGATATTCTGATTTTAACAAAACAATTTATATCCTCAGAAAAAAATCCAGGAAAAATTAGAATTGGTAGATTTACATAATGAATCGAAGTCTGATTCAGTGAATTTAAGATTGGAAAAAATGGAGCGGTATCTTCATGGTCCAACTCCTATTACAGCAGCGAAATATACAACAAGCCGAGCTGTACTAGAGGCGTCAGAGTCTGTACATAATGATGTAGAACAGTGGTCAACAGATCTGTCCAATGTAGATATATTATAATTTAGTTTACATCTAGAATTCTAAAGAGTAAACAATAAAGTGGGGGACCCTTCGGGACTACATCTTATCGTTAATGCCATCCGGTGCGAAAGTTCTTAAAGTATGAATCCATTTGAATTCATTTGCTTTTCTTAAGGCATCGTTTTTGCCATTATCTGGATCAGTCTTAAAAAGCTCTATAATTTTAATCATGACATTCCTACACGAATGACCGTCTAAATTGAAATGTAGAGCGACCGGCTTTGGTCTTTTGTGTCTAATATCTGCATAGTGTTCCTTAATTCGTTTCGAAAAGGCACGTTTACTTTCCCCTACGTATTGTTTTTTACAGAGGGATGGCATTAACGATAAGATGTAGTCCCGAAGGGTCCCCCACTTTATTGTTTACTCTTTTTCCCCACTGACCCCTCCGCACTACTTTCTTTAAATTTCGTTAGCTATTTCTCTAGTGTGCACCCTTTTTTTATTTTTTGAAACTCGTATTTTCGACTCCGCTCAAAATAAATGGCATTCTGCCAACCAATTAGCCGTAGAGATCTCTGTGACGTCACAATAGGGACGTTCACTACTATTCCTACTTTCGAAAATGAAGCACATCTGTGGAATTTGCAGGGAGATTTTCACGCGTTCCTATAACTTGAAACGGCATTACCGTAGCTTACTCAGCCAGCTTAAGTTCTGGTGTAAGTCGTGCAACCAAAATTACAAAAGGTTGGATGACCTCACTCGTCACCGGAAAACTAAACACCAAGTTGACATCTTGGATACCGCTGTGAAACAAAGCATCGGTCGTCTTTCCCCTCAGTGTGAGGAAAGTTGTTCAAATAACAACATCACAAACAAGGATGAAGTTATTACGGACAATGTCTCCGAAACCACGGAGGAAAAATATGACAGATCGCCTTGTCCGATACCATTCCCAACAATGAGTAACAGGGAGGCTTTTTGCGAACGAGTCGATCCTTGTCTCGAATTAGAGGCCTGGCCAGTTTTTCACACAATGAATCGCGATGATTTGGCTGAATCCACTATCAGTAAAGAAGACTGGGTTTACTTACAACGTTTCAATCGAGAAACACAAAAACAACTTCGTGAGCTCCTTGTCGAATTCAAAAAAGATTTTCCTAGAGCCACTTTCGAAAGTATGCGAGATAGTAGTATAATCAACACAAAATTAGTACATACACACCCTTAAACCTAAAAGGTTATTTAATAGCCCTCGCTAGTTTAGAAAATTTTAAACTTTTATGTTTAAAGGGGTTAGGAGCTTTGAGTCAATGCAAATATGCATATCCATTACGGCATCCTTAAGCCGGTAATCTTTGCACATTTTTCGGAATAATCGACTCCGGTGCCAAAGATTGACTCCGGTCGACCTGTGACGTCACATGTGCTCCGGTGCCCACCAAGCCTATATATAGAGGGCCACCGCACATTCTCATTTCAAGCCTGACGAGTTCAAACACGAACAAAACTAGTAGCTGAGAGAAATCTGGAAAGGCTGTTCGCCCATCCACAGATTTTTAATTGTAAACCATGATGGTGAAATGATATAGACTTAAATTATATTTTAACTCTTTACAATAGTCAAAAAACAGATTTGCACTTCACAGAAAAGTCATTGGATTATTCTCTTTGTACAATAATTTCATTGTTTATCTTTGATTGTTTCATTTTTATGAAAATTTAAATTTTTCTGACTTTCAGATATTATCAGGGAGTAGTGCTGTAAGTGTGTTAGGAGAATTGTCACCAGGTGGGGTACTAATGCAAGGTACCAGTCATCAACAATTACATCGTAAGATCAATGATTTCATTATTTAGTTACTAGCCACTTGCATGAAAACACTTGTTAAGAGGGCTGGCTGAAAAGTTCTAAGCCCTGAAAAGGATAGATCATTTGGGTTGAAACAAATTTTTTCTGCCAACAAGTACAATCATTGAATGATACATAAAAATTACAACTTTGGTGTTATTATTGTCTTCTTACCAGACCATCTTGTGAATCTACCCTTTTCTTACCAGACAAGTTCGTGAACTTACCCATTTATATCAGCAGAAATGGACAAAACTGGCTATTGGGCAGTCATATACCTGCAACTGAAAGGACTAACCCCAACACAGATACACGCTGACATGGTCTCTGCTTTAGGGGATGATGTTTCACCTGTTTTCAAAAATGACTTTTTTATGATGGCTAAAGAACATTTCTGTACAACATCCAGGCCTTGCAACCTTGTTGGCTGGCAAAAGTGTGTACATCCCGAAGGGGACCATGTAGTAAAATACATGGAAGCCATAGAATTTGTACAGGTCTTTCACAGATAGGCTTAGAACTTTTTAGCTTGTAAAGGGTCCAGATCTCTTGCAGAAAAAATACATTTTTAAGTCACTTACTTTATATTTTTAAGTCGCTTACTTTATATTTTTAAGTCGCTTACTTTATATTTTTAAGTCACTTACTTTTCCCAGAGCAAATAGCTTCTTATAAAATTGTTTTTTTCTTTGACACTTGTAAGGCAAAATGTATCCAAGATCTTCATTTGTATGATTTTGGAAGAATATATTGGTGTTGTGTTGTCAATAAACATTTTAACTCTTTCTGTTTCTATTTCAGAAATGATACCTAAAGAAATTCAACAAGAGATCCAACAACAGTATTCAGCTTTATGTGAGCTTTTGCGTCATTTTTGGAACTGTTTTCCTGTTTCATCAAAATTTTTAGAAGAAAAGGTATGATTCCTTTTATCAAATGATTATATTGGTACACATCTCACAGGATGATATTTAGCATTTTTAGTGTGTCTGCAAAATGAGAGTGAGAGAGAAATGGGGTTAAAAGTCCACTCGACACAAACTACTTCATTTCAGGGCTAAAATATGGTTTTAATTTTATTTCAATAATTCGCTTGTGCGTACGGGTTTCTAGCAGTAGAAGAAAACCGGAGTGCTTTGAGGAAACCCACAAGGTTGAGTCTGCAAAACGAACCTTAATTATTATCAAGTTTGGTTATAGATAGTGCTCGTTACTTTTGCTTCATACTCATTTCCTTCAATACAATATTAATGACAATTTGTTGAATTGTTTGGTAACAAATCACTTGTTTCACACTTCAATACAGACTTCTGGTCTGGTTGGTCCTACTATTCTGTTGTCCATAATTATGTTTTTGTATGTAAAAAGTATTATTTGGAACATCATTTTGGGCAGAGTTCATAGTTAATAATATTATCGTCTCTTAATGGTGCAAATACTTTGTCATCCTCTAATACCTGTCAAAAATTAGTCCCTTTTTCTGCACCATGCCTCTGGTTTCCGCCTACTGCTAAAGACCCCTACGCACCTACGAACAAGCGAATGATTGTGTCGAGTAGACCTTATATCCCATTTCTTCCCCCCCCCCTCTTTCTCCGCACCATACCTGGCTCGCAGTACTTGGTTGATATTATTTTCTCAAATGATGTCAGATAAGATAAAGAGATGGCAGTTCTAACTATAATAGTTAAAAACTAGACAGTGTAAAGGTAATTTGCTGGAAATTTCAATCAAATTGATCCACTATTAGCCGAGAAAAAAGCGTTTGAAATATTCACATAGCCTTGGTCATCATTATTCAAATCATTAATATAAACAGCGGCATATATGAATTTTATCCGCCAACATTGAAGGCTAGCCTTGCCATCAAGAGTTTGTTATGGTCTGGATATGTTAATTAATGTGTAATTGATTATTTAGATAACATTTCAGTCCTAAAGAAAGACCTGTAATAAGCAGATTTTGCTCTTCCATAATGCTATTTTACAGGTAATTGATTATTACCCTTTTGGTGCTTTAATTTTTATAATACTACATTTTATTTCAGGTAGTGAAAATGAGAGCAACCTTAGAAAGATTTCAACTTGCTAAATTAAATCCATTAAAAGATAAACTCAACGAACATCATTATAATATAAATGTAAGCTATGTGGATGATAATAAATATTGGGATGATAATAAATATTGGCTGTGGTAGGCCTACTGTAGTAACTGAACTTATAAACTGTGGTAATGACTAATATCGTGGGCTTAGAAAACATTTTCACTTTCAGAAATACAACTAACAGTCAAATTTATCCCATTCCATCCTTAAAGATCTGTGTGGAAAATTTATCCCATTCCATCCTTAAAGATCTGTGTGGAAGAAAGAGTTAATAGTAGAATCAAGTTAATTTTTTTTTTTTATAAACAATATTTTATTTAATTAAACAAAACACAATATATATTTTATTTAAACATGCATTATGGAAGAGCAAAAACTGACTTTTAGAAATTATAAATTAGATCTTTATTTAAACAACAAGCCCAAAATGAACAGGATTTCGTCGACTGATTTAATCACTATGGCGTCGTGGGTGGGGTTTCTCCGTGACGTTGACGTCATCATACTTCCGGAAATAATTCATAAAAGACAGTGATGACCGAGGCTATACACAAGCTTCACTAGATACCATTTAAACATGACTTGATGATCGAGACTATGTAGGTGGAGTTAACGCCTGTCAATCAACAATCGGGCATAGTGGGAAAAGGGTGTCGATGATTTTAACTACCATTTCTAGTAAAAAATTATAGTGGTAACAACTTTGTTCGGGATAAAGTTATTAGACTGAAATTTTCAATATATTCTTGTTTCAACATCTATTTTTGAACTTTTATAGCAAGAATGGCTAACTCCTTGTCAAAATCTCCCATAATGTATCTTTAATGACACAAAAACACAATATTTAAGATGAGGTTTTATTGAGGTTTCTCGCAATGTGATCAAGCAAATGAATAATATAATATAATATAATATAATATAATATAATATAATATACAAAAGGTTTATAAACAAAACATACAAAACTCTCGTCTCTAAAACAAAGACTGGACAAACTACCTGAACCAGTCGAAAGCACACATACAACCAAATAGACATCACCAAACCAAATCATGCATTCAGGAAACCTAATTCACAAATTCATGGTCAGCTTATGGGTATCCTGATATCACCTCTACAAACCAAAAGTTTTTATGACCACTTTTGAAGAGAAACCCCTGGCAATGTTTACCCATTAAAGCTATAACCCTAGCCTGGTCCAGTACGGTAGACAGCATCTTAACCTACAGAAACAGTAATCAGTAACACCATTTCATTCTTTGATGTAAAAGTAGAGAAGGAAAATGGCACCCCTGAAAACAATTTTAATCTGATCTGATGATTTATGGAATATTATCATTAAGTGGTTTTCTCTATTCATTATTGACCATTTACCATTTCCCTCCCTATTGAATATTGGTTTGTTACTTGTTCTGTATTGTATATAAACCTTCTGTATATTATATCGCTTGATTGATAACTTTGGGAGAAACTGCAATGAAACATCGCTTTTTGAGAACCCTCCAATGAAACATTGCTTTTTGAGAACCCTCAATGAAACATAGCTTTATGAATCCTCAATGAAACATAGCTTTTTGTGTCAATTGCTAAATGTCACTCAAAATATTTTATTTGCAGAAATTTATTAAGGAACATGGCAAGGACTATATTACCTTTCTCAATAAAGGTAATAAATCTGGGATTTTATACAGTTTCTGAAAGATAAAGCTGGCTATTTCTTTTATGTTTTCAGTTAATGGGTCATCTAGAAGATATGTTAATGGCTGCTTATTCTAAATTTGAAACATGGCAGTTGAAAAAGAAATCAAAGAGATGACATGAACAAATGCTAAAATATATTAACTTTATAAAAATAACCGTGAAGACATACACCATATTTGTGATATAGAGAATATAGAAGGTGTACTAGCTATGTGAGCATTATTCTCCAAAACTAGTACTTATGTTTCAAATTTGAAAGTGGACTGATGAGTTATTGAATAAAATGAAATCAGATATTTAAAAAAATGAATGTCTTAGATCCTTTCTGATTCAACACCCATCCACCCACCCACCCACCCTGCAGCCTTCGAGTGCAGTTTCTGGAAACAAATGGAAAGCTTGAGTACAAAAATTTATTCTCAGAATCCTTCCTAAAAGATCGTTTGTGAAACATAATTTTTTCTTAGTCGGTTATTGATATAAAAACATGCGACTCGCAGTAATATGGTCTAAACCCCTAAAACTTGAAGATCCAAACATAAGATTTTTTTTTGTTTTGTGGTCCTCTTCCAAGTTAAATATCAGATGCACCTGTTTTATGGCCAGCCATGAAAAAATAAAAAGTGGCGGTGACTGCATTCCATCCCATCCTATCCTATCCTATCCTATCCTATCCTATCCTATCCTATCCTATCCCATCCCATCCCATCAGAAAATGGCACACTGATTAAACATGCATTATGCAAGAGCTAAATCTGCCTAATGCAGGTCTTTCTTTGGGTCTGAAATGTTTTCTAATGTATTAATTAGACATCAATTAATTAACTGATGCAGGCCTTAATAAACTCTCGATGGCATCGGATTTCATCGATATTAAACAGATTACAACGTTTCAGCGATACATGGAGGAATGAGACTTAGCTTCGATCAACCAGTACCGTGGTTGAAATTATTGAACACGTCTGTCAAACCTTCAAAGGCTAATATCTTCGCTTGCAATAGAGTAATTTGAATGAAATTTTCAACTTATTCATTATTTGAATGACATTTTCAACTTATTCATTATTTGAATGACATTTTCAACTTATTCATTTTACATTATCTACTCGCGAACTTTTATAGCAAGAATGACTTGTATCTTTGTCATTAACCTGAACCTGAAGTGAGTTTGTCGAAACTTGACATATGCAATGTAGTGTAGTCATTCATACTCGGTTTTGTTTATATTGGTCGCGATGCTGCCCATATAAAAATATTCTATGGGGATCCTTCACGTGCTATAATAATTGTCAGCGGAATAAATACTTCTTCAAATAAGTGAATTTCGTGTTTGACAAAAATGTTCGATTTAGGAATTAATATGTTTGTCAAAAATGTAAATTGCACATTACAAGAAACCTAATTATGACCCAATTCATGACGTACATGTGCCAAAATGACGCAAAACAATTAACAACAATGTTATACAAATTCATATTTTATTATAGATTACAACAGCTAGCACGATCAAGACTATTACAAGACTACCCGTATGAATTCGTATTGAAAAAATATACCTGTGCCCTATAAAGTCGACTTTAAAAAAAAAAAAAAAAAAAAAAAAAAATTAATTGATTAATCCACAACTCTGCTTAATTAATTAATTAATCCACAACTCTGCTTTGTCAGCAAAACATAATATTTATGGTTAATTATAAATTTAGTAAACATGCTCAGGTGCGGATACACTGTACAACTTTTTCTATTGGCAGCACGTCTTGCTTCTTAATTTTTGGGAGAGTGGGAGAACGTTTGTTTATAAAGCTGCCTGAACAACGCATTTGGGTGCTATTATAATTTGAAGCAGATGGAAGATGAAAATGTAAGGAAATAACTTTTCACTCTGCCAACTGTTCATTAATATAGAAAGCATCCATATTCTGCTTCAACCAATTTTGTTTAATTAACTGTTATAAATTAGCTATTTATCAAAGATGTAGAATGAATGTCGCGTTCCGATCAGTTGTCTACGCCTTGAATGTCGCGTTCCGATCAGTTGTCTACGCCTTTTTCTTTCATCGTTTTGTTGGACCTGTTAAACGGAAAATTTTTGTCAATTAGAAATTATATTTGTTCTGTTTTTTTGCTCATATCTTTAACTTTGTCGTGTTGCCGGTTAAATGTTTTTTACGCTAAGAACGGGTCAGGTTTTCTGCTCATATTAGTGTTATAAGAGCAATTATGTAATTTTTCACTATACATTTCCGCTGTTGATGGTGATCAAAAACACCTTATTACTTGTTACATCAACAAAAACGCCGCAAGCGCCATAATACAGGACAGGATCGTGGAAATAGTGGAAATATTTACTCACATTGAATTGAGTGGGAAAGCCGAACCACACAGATAATTCGTCATTTCCATTAGCCAATTCACAGGTACTTAGCCAATTCACAGGTACTTTTAGGAACAGTTAATACAATATTACAAATACAAATGTTTACAGTAAGCGGGGGTATTTTAGATTCCGGGGGTTACTTTAGACCACAAATATTTTGAAAATAATTTAAAAATTTCGCCAAATTTCAGGTCAGGTCAGGTCAGGTCAGGTCAGATCAGGTCAGGTCAGGTCTGGACTGGACTGGACTGGACTGGACTGGACTGGACTGGACTGACTGACTGACTATGTTTTCAATCACATTTTATATTCCTAACATTAATAATTTGACGGGGGAGCAAAAAGTTGAAGGGACACAAAAGGTTACGGTACGTGTATCATTCCTTATGATACGTTTTCAGACATTTTAAATCCGCCAGTCGTCTTTGGAAATGGCGATCGGTGTCCCAAGCTGTATTATGCGGTGTCTGGATAAAACCAGACTTTTATTATTTTTTTATATAAAAAATGTGTGGGTCATTAGAGGTAAACCCACTACTCACTGCTGTAATGAGTGGATATTTTTGTTTTAAATTTTGATTGGTCAGTAGTCCGACAAACAACCAATGACTAGCTGCTTTA